>OW799210.2:562243-1819743 GCA_941918905.2 Xestia sexstrigata
AGGGAACGCGGTTAAAATGAAAGGTGCGAATAGGCTCATTTCTGTTGAAACGATACAAGATTCGTAAATATTTGCGATGGTGCTCATTTTAAATTCTCGCGTAGGGTCGGCACTAAATTAAATTTACGCTCGAGTGCAAGTAGCCGCCGGTGAGCGACACCGCGTGAGCTACCTAACTCGGAAGGGGCGCGCGCGAAAGGCAAATCGACAAAGTATCTGCCATCTTTAAATAAGACTGAAGAATTAAAATTATTTTCACACTCTAATTCGTCCGGACTAATAAAACGTTGAGCTGGAATTTCCTCTAGCTCAAAATACTTCTGCAAATTTGACTCGAGTTCAATGTCGGCAAGCGCGGTAAACGAAGATGTAATGTGTGTTACATCACTATTGTAACAATCAATATCACCCATCAGTACATAACCGAAACTAGTCAATATAGCTGGGGGTGCGCGGGTGCCTGAGTCAACCCTGTCTCCTAGGTAAATAAAAGGAAACAGCTGTGCTCCAAGCACAATGTCGATTCCGCCTGGTACATTCCAGGTCGGGTCGGCTAGCGGTAAGTCATTTAAATATGACATGTTATTATCCTCATTTAATCTAATAAATCTAGCGGGAAGTTTATCTGTAATGCAATCAACGACTAACGCTTGTATATAATATTTAGGGCGAGAATTAATCCGAGATTCTATGTTGAGATGAACGAAGCCGTGTATAGGTTTTGATGTCATACCAACACCCTGTAAAGATGAATTGCGTAATTTAATTATGGGTAAGTTCAAACGTTTACAACAGTCCGCAGTAATTAAATTATTTTGCGATCCGTTATCCAACAAACATCTGATAACCACCTTATCTCTGCTGTCCCTATAATATGCATATAATTGCGCGGTCGCTAACAAAATAGTTGACTCATTCGGTAAACAAGTCTTTGCCACAGTTGTGAGTGATACGGAACTATTGGTAGCGGGTACCTGTTGCTCAAGCGATGACTCACCTTTTACTTCGGAGAAATGCAACAGAGAATGGTGTGTCTTTTTACAAATTTTACAAACGCTTCGTGATTTGCATTTAGCTAAAGAATGAGATAAACTTAAACAATTTATGCAGCCACGTTTATTTTTAATAAATTCGAAACGAGCTTGCGGTGTACTAATATCTTTAAATCGTGGACAATCAAACAGCCGATGTTCGACGCCGTCACTATCACACAGTGCACATTTGCCATTTGAAACCGGTTCGCTGCGCGAAACAAATGACTTTGAACGACTATGAGCTAAACTAGACTT
The DNA here is from genome assembly GCA_941918905.2 of Xestia sexstrigata. NCBI lineage: Eukaryota > Metazoa > Arthropoda > Insecta > Lepidoptera > Noctuidae > Xestia > Xestia sexstrigata. Next base: position 563,533 of record OW799210.2, read on the forward strand.
GGCGCGCGGTTCCGTCTGTGAATTATTAGCGTGTGAGCGCTGGAGTACCTTAACATAGTCTTGCATAAATGCTACAAACTCCGTATAGGAAGGTAATTTTTCCCCACTCACACGGCTCTCAAACTGTTGAACAGTTTGCGCGTCAACCTTTCTTAAGCCACAGTGTAATATCACAAAATCCAGCAAGTCTGGAATGTCTAACTGCTTCAAGGCAGCGACTGACGCCGAATATCGTTCCACAAATGTATTAAGACTAGCAACATTGCCGGCGCATCCTTTAATGTCCAATATATTATTGAGATAATGAATGCCTAGACTACGCTTATCTTGATACCTTTTAAGAAGACTGTTCCACATAACGCTATATGTATCACCTGTGGGAACAATGCCTGCGGTTAGTTTTAAGGCATCATTAGTCAATTTACTGACCAAGTACTGCACACGCTGCGAGTCATTGAGATCAGTATTTAAATGAACATTGCTGCGGAACATTTCATAAAATATGGGCCAATTTTCTGTTTTACCGTCAAATGATGGTAATTCTATGGGTGGTAATTTTATGCGACTACCTCCTTTCGGCTGTGATGATTCGCTGCTCGAAAGTATAAGATTACGTTTATATTTAATATGAGAATATAAGTCTTCAATAGAATTTAGACTCGAATAATCTGGAGCGGTTTCGTCAATCTCAAACTGCAATTCATTGATCTGTTCAATTATTTCTTCAAATTTGCTGTATTGTTCACTAATTGTTTCTGACTGCGCTAGGAAAGACTCATTTGAGCGCGAATCAAAGTTCGAGATGCTTCTAGAAGCATTATACAAGCGATTAACTCGCTCGAAAATCATTTGCTTTTTTGCGGTAAGCTGAGCTAATTTAGCTTCTTGTTTGCGGGTAGCCATTTTGAGGCACTAATGAAGTTATTTTATTTATTTATTTATTCAAATCTCCCTTACAACTATCATTACATGTACCTAACGTAATGACTTGTACTTAATTTTACTGGTGCCTATCCGGCTCGAAGGACCATCTAATGGAGGGACAGGCGTGTAAATAGCCGTGTATCTCAGCGGTTTGAAGGACTAGATACAATCAAACACCTGGATTGCGTGCTGATTCAAAATGCCTATATTTGTCTGTATAATTTTCAAGTTGGGAGTGGTGGCAACAGACGGTGTATGCTGGTCTTATTCTAGCGCGTAAAGAAAAGCGGTACCTGTTCTTCCTTGTTCAGTCCCGAAGGTCTTCACAGGTGGTACCACCTGCCTCTCTGCCTGGTCTTGCGCGCCGATCACCTACGTTTCTTGAGCACAAATTACACAGACGCGGTAATATGGGATGATTATTAATAGCGGTAGATCCCCAATGCTTACGGGATAATACTCAGGATTTTATGGTCTTGCGGGAGATGATGCCTTAAGATTTAAGACACGCGGTGAGACGAGTGCGTACTGCGCGAGAGCACTGTGACATCTAGTTCAACATGGCCACTGGTTCCTCCAAAAAAAATGGCGGTCCCACACGCTATATCGATACACGCCTAAAGTCAGGCACACCCACACTTCGTGATACTGCACACCAACCAACTTGAAACTGAGGGGCGGTACTCGCCACACCACCTAGTTAACTTCATTTTTAATCAGTATTTATATTTTTCAGTATGTTAAAACGTTGTAAACAGTGAATTAAAAATATAAAATAAATACATGCATATACCCTATTCATATACACAGTTATCGATCACGTAACTTGAATGCTCCAAAAATGACTTTTTCAAGGTCAAAGTAATTCCAGCACCTTTATGAACTTGGAGGGTTGTATTGATAATTTTGATGATTATAATTCTGTAACTACTGTATACGTCTTACAGCCGCGAATAATATTCTAATCAACATACAACCTAGCACTGGCCTGCAAATTGCAAAAAACGTAAGAAAATTTGAATTTCGCGGGCTACCCTGGAGCATTAGCCTTATACATAATTATATCGACATGGAATATAGAACCGTAATTACAATTTGAAAGGTTTCCCTTGGGTTTTCCTTTAAAATTATTTCGGTGTCGAAATTTGATAGCTATTTTTTTGTTTTCATTTTAGAATGAGAAATCGCGTGAATCGAGTAGAGGAGGATAGTACTTTTAGAAGAGCCGCCATGCTGGGTACTGGTGGAAAGTCTGATTCAACAACAGAAATTGTATGTTTAAGTTACAATTTTATGTTTAATGCAGGAGTCTATTCAGTATCAAAATCAAAGCATTGATTTCAAATAGGCCAGTTACAGGCACTCGTGAACTGTCGAAACAAAGATGAAAATTAAATGTAGCTACAGTCCCAGTCACAAGACAAAAGAACTGTGTTAGTACTGTAGTATTTTTATTCAGTATCATAGGTACCTACTATAATAAAAAGTATATTCATACTATAATATTATAAAGAGGAACGATTTGTTTTTTGTTTGTTTGTTACGATTTAATGGAAAAACTACGCGACCGATTTAAAAAAAAATCTTTCAGCAATGGATTGGATGGATGGATTGGTTTTTTGGTTTTGACTTTGACTGTGAGCTACATTATCAGCGAGTAACATAGGCTATATTTTATCCCCATACTCCCACGAGAACGGGAACTACGTGGGTGAAACCGCGCGACGTTAGCTAGTCATACAGGATGGAATTTTTCAATGCTACCTGGAGTTCGATGCCTGGGTTCGATGCCCGATTGTGGCAAGCGAATTTTCGAAAATCTGTGAATACAGATTTTCGACAGATTAGTTTCTTTTTAAAAATTTAGGAATGTTTTCTTTGAGTAAAATTTGCTATCTCCAGTATTTCGAGTACTTTCCCTCCAGGTGGCATTGAAAAATTCCATCCTGGATATGTAATAGAAACATACACATAAAATACATATTTACATAACATATATTTGTGTTTTATTAGTCTAGAAGGCTTTCATAGAATAAAGACTGAATAAGTAAATTATCTTTTTGCATAAATCTCAAACCAAGGTGCATTACGATTATAACGGCCCAAGATTGTTTCCTCTGTCTCGACACTCGCGGTGGACTGTTTGCGTTGTGTATGTGTGGATTGCTACGCACACATAAACAAAGCTGCGGTCTTTTACCTAAACTCGAGCGTTGTAATTTTGTGAAATGGCTCTTAAAAACACGAAACCCGCCAGCTGCGCGCAGCTCGCGCACAACGCAAATACTAGTTATACATATAAACATCCATGACACGGAAACAAATGGCCATGCTCATCACACAAACATTTGCTCTTACCGGGATTCGAACCCGGGACCCCAAGAACGTAAGACAGCCTCACTACCGCTGCATCATTCGGGTCGTCGAAACATAAAAAAGAGGAATGGAGATTGTGAATATGTGTGCTGAACATAGAACACGATTTGCTTACACTCATCAACTTTAGTAATATGTAAACAATACGTACAAGGATCAAGGTTCCGGCGCTGAAGGCGACGCCGAACAGCAGCGCCAGGTTGTAGCGGCGCTGCTGCGCGTCGTGGTGCGCCTGCCACGAGCCGCGCGGCACGGGCAGCTCGTCCATGCTGGGCGGCTTGAAGTGCTCGTTGTGGTAGCGCCGCACTGCAACACGACACACCACTACTTCACCATTGCTCTACTCAATCTTTAAAATTTTATTATTTTAACTTTGAAAAACCGTAGGTTGGTCCAGAATAGTCCGTGTGCGTTACCCTGGCAAAATGTGCATTTGAGAGGTGAGACCATAACAAATAATTAGTGTATCATGAGTAGCAGTATGTGAAGCAAAATTTGTGTGAAATTTTCAAAAATTCGTTCAGCCCGGAACCAAATAATAATAATAAAGTTTATTGTTACAAAGAAACATACATTAGTATACACTGATTAACAAGATGCTAACTATGCTGCAGAAGTCTGTATACAGATATTGTAAGCCCTGCCTCTCAAACTAGGATAACCTGTATCTTAAGAGACAATGGTGCCGATTCCCTTGTTCACAAACTAAACTAAATTTAAGTTGAATGCATCTTTTTCTTTCTATTTCATTATGAAAAGGACAGAAGATAAAATTAGTTTAATCCTGTCAAATTAGTCAGCACCTGACGTAATTTGATGTAATTTTAGTAGTCAACTTTTTAATCGCGTCTAAAAGTTGTATGGCGCTGATTAATTTGACAGAACGTAACTAAAATTTATCTTCTGTCCTTTTCTTAATGAAATAGAAAGAAAAAGATGCACTGAACTTAAATTTGGTTTAGTTTGTAAACAAGGGAATCGGCACCAGTGTTCAGCTGTGAGGTTACTTAAAAATACACACATCAACACGGTCTAGGGATATTTCATACTCAATTAAATAACTCGAAAAGTACTGGCCGCAATGGAATCTTTTATACACCGATTTGTTTGTAATTTATCTCAGACTAATTCCAAATTCAAATTTTTGAAAATTCTTTTGTTTCGGTGGCATAAAAATGTCTTGATGTATAGGAGAGGGAATTTTCATTTGTGCGAAATTTAGAAAACAATACGAATTACGTTTAGTTACAGTTTTTTTTCATTTTTAAACGAAAGATAAAGTTAAAATTGAGGTATTGTAGCCATGCAACGCCGACATTTGACGAGGGCGGAGATGTTACGAGCTGTGGGAATGCTGGAAGCTGGATCTGTTCAGCGTAATGTTGCTGAGGCCATAGGGACCCATCAAAATGTAATTTCAAGATTGTGGACACGCTATCGTGCCACAGGTGAAGTAGCGGAGAGGCACCGGGGGCCAAGTCGCATCACTACCCCCAGACAAGACCGATTTTTGCAAATTACTGCGCGAGCACAACCAAATGCAACGGCGACTGAATTGGTCCAAAGGCTGCGAGTGGAACACCAAGTGCTTGTGAGTGACCAAACTGTAAGAAGGCGACTGCATGAAAGCAATCTACGCTCTCGTAGACCACTCCGGGTCCCACCTTTACGGAGAAGCAATCGTGGACGACGATTAGAATGGGTTCGGAACCACGTGGACTGGGGCCGTGACCAATGGTCCAATGTGCTGTTCACGGATGAATCCAGGTTCGGCTTCCATCCAGATTCACGAAGGACGCGTGTTTGGCGAGTTCCTGGACGATGGAGCCGTCTCCAGAACCCTCAGGAAGTTCACCCATACCAAGGAGGAACAATTATGGTTTGGGCAGGAATTCGTCTTGGGAGGACGGACGGATCTCGTTTGGGTGCGGGGCAATATGACGGCAGAACGATACGTCCAACAGGTGCTGGGGCCCGTAATCTTGCCCCACAGAACACAAATGGGGAAAGATTTCCTGCTCATGCACGACAATGCCCGGGCACACACGGCGAGAACGGTAGCAGCTTGGTTACATACACATAATGTTAGGGCCTTAGACTGGCCTGCTCAATCGCCAGATCTAAATCCCATTGAGCATGCGTGGGATATGCTGCAAAGAAGAGCTCTGAAGGAAGTTCCTGAAAATCTGGCTACAGAAGATCAACTTTTTGCGCACCTCAGAAGGACATGGGACAATATTCCGCAGCAAGACATTGACAACCTTGTTCTGAGCATGCCGAATCGTTGCCGATGTGTTATGAACATCATGGGCGCTTTCTCAGACTACTAACTTCAAGTTTATAAACACAAATTAAATGATTTTTCTATTTTTTTCAGTTTTTACTCACAAATTAAAAGTTCATTCATATACGGTTTCCGTCTATGCTTCATTTTTTTTCCATAAAATCCTGAAATTTTAATCTATACCTTAACCATTATTAAAAAATGGTAGAATATTAAATAACGTATCTTTTAAATATATACATGTCATATAAATAATTAACACATTGATAGTAATTCGCTTTTTTAAAAATATCCCTAGACCGTGTTGATGTGTGTATGAATGTGAATGGGTGAATGTGTGTGGGGATGTGTTTATGATGTATGTATGTGTGGTGAGTTTTGTGTGAGAGTAGTGAGTGTGAGGTGTTATAAGTAGGCAAAAAAGCAAAAAAAGGCAATATTAGGCCATGCATTTTAGTAGTGATTCAGTTTGTGTATAGTCCTTTTGAAGTAGGCATTCCATCACCTTGGCTTTTAATTTAAATTTATTGCAAATAAACAGCTGTAAACAAACAAACACCTGTGTGGGCCGCTTTTACGTGACCTTTTTAATTTGGTTGGCTTATTAGAGAATTTCTGACATATTCTTGATTTTGATATAACTTTCATTACAGTCGTAATTGAAAGCTGAAATTAACAGGAATGAATGTTCATGAATAATTTTAATTTGTTTAAAGTATGCCATATGCCCGAAGATGCTGTGGGCCATAATAACCACGATGTGGAGCCCTGATACAGCCAGAAGGCGACACGGCAGACCTCGCAGGATATGGCAGGACGAGCTGGACAAAACCAACGACCAGTGGTCCACATTGGCCCTGGATCGAAAAATTTAGAGTCATGGAGAGAGGCCGTTGCCCAGCAGTGGGATGACACAGGCTAGCAGTAACAGTAAAGTATGCCACGTTACTTAATGTTTTGGGGACAGTCTAAAATTAATCAAATTTGTTTTTATCTTCATTTCGTGTAAAGTTACAAAATCTAATATTCCTGACGTTATAAGCGTCTACCATGAGTGGTCTCTTATTGGTATTTTTTTCAATCTTCTGCGTTGAGCCGTGTTTGAGATCTGGGAAATTCCAAAATGTTACTGCAGCAAAATCTTAAATAACTCAAGAACCATATCACACACAAAAATTTTGCTATTTACAAACATTTACTATGCAACTAAAGCTATCTATTCATGTATTTGGTTCCGGGCTGAACAAATTTTTTGAAAATCCGTTTTGCCAGTATAACGTTTAAAACATTACTCCAGCAAAATGTGCTTATTCTCTAATAACTTTAAAAACTACAATTCACACAAATTTTGCTATTAGCAAAACAAATTGCTCCTCATGATACACTAATTATTTGTTATGGTCTCACCTCTCAAATGCACAACATTTTGCCAGGGTAACGCATACAAATAGTCCAACTTTTAATTGTCCCAATTTGCCTCTTCTGATACAAAGAAGTCATTGCCATATTTACCATTGATCCCTACTCTCACTCAAGGTAGATTGACATTTCGAAATTTTATAAAAGTCCAGGTGACACAATGTTTCCTTTACCAATGCCATATTAATAAAATTAATTCATCTTCATCTGCCTAGCCATTTCCCAAATTGATTGGGGTTGGCTTCCTGTTATACATGGAGTGACTCCCTACTCCCTATCTGACCTCCACAACCCAATTAGTAGATCAGCATCTCTTATAATCTTTTGGGTCCGTGTGGCAATAGGAACAGCATGTAAACCCAGAAGGCTATCACAGAACTACTGCAAATTGAACCATGTAAACAGGGATCATGAAGGTACAACAAAATAAACAAGAAAATAGAGGGATGCTGCTGTATTGTCTTGATATATAAATGTTTTGTATAATTTGATACTATTTATTATATTTACTTTAAGTTCTTATTGGTTGAGATTAAATATTTCCTAGTGCAGTGCAGTGTAAATTCTAACTTCATAGGTAGTGTGTATTATTCTAGGGAAATTTATCTGATTTGTTGAATTTTACCATCAGAATAACATTTGGCATTATGAAAGTGTTTCCTAACAAGTAACCTGCGAAGGTGACGTACGTAACCTCGTACTGTCATTCTTCAAACAATTCTTTAATTTCATAGTACGAACCAGGAAAATTAATACAAATACACTGACAGAGTTAGGTTAACCTGCAGATGTTATGTAACATTCTACTTTTAAAATTGTATAAAATAAAATGTAGCCACACCAATCTACATGAAATGTGAGGCTTTCCGCAAAACCAGATACTTTCATTAAATAAAACAAGATCGCATCGTCTGGAGTGTTTTTTCGAGATAAATAATTATTGATCCATTTTCAAATAAACAATTTATATGGCGCAAATACTTACCCGATTGCTGGAGCAGCCTGGATACAATAGGTCGGGACACATTCATGATTAATTTAATATATATACTTTTCTTCTAACTTGCTGAAAGAAAACTGATCTAACTACCAATCAGTGGAAAAAATTCCTCCCTCTACTCGTAGAACAGGCTGAACAGGTAGAATAGAACTATTGAATTGCTGAAGTCAGTGTTGCCAGATAGATAGAATCTGAAGAAATCAGTAGAAAAATAACTAAAGTTCGAAGCAGTAGATCGAAGGAAAAATCAGTAGATTAAAGAAGTCATACCCACATGAGGTAAAAAGGACTTGAGCTTGAATAGGGTAGATGACAAAAAATCTAATTAGTCCGTCATATAAATTTCCAAAAAATATTGGACACGAATTTTTTAATTTTTCACGTAAACAATAATGAAGACGACGACGAGTTTCCGTGCGTCGAAAACTCGTGTGACGTCACATTTGAGTACATGTTTTACTCAAATATGACGTCACAAGCCCTTACTTATATGATAATGATAAATGATAAATGTTGTTTATTTTGCAAGTAGGTTTTTACAAACACTTTTACACGTCATTTTTTTAAAACTAGATGGGGCCGGAGTTTCGTACCTGACTACTCTGAGAAGAAACAGCCAGCAACAAACTCAGAGGTCATAGTCTCTTTTGAAGTCCAGACATAACTTTGCTCAATTCACATGAGGACTATGCAGATTAGTGTCTGAGATGGTCTTTTGAAGAAAGAACCACACAGATTTGAGTAAACCTGTCCAGTCAGTGCAAGCATTTGTCAGTTATCGTGTAGCTCGACTTATAACTCAAGGAGCTCAACGAATCGACGAACAATACCAAAGAAAGGACATTTGGGTAGGTCGCTTTTATTACTCAAACTGCCAGACAGTTGTGGGAAAAAAGAAAACAAACAAAAAAAAAAAAAAAACCCACATAGTCTCCACATTCACAATAATCAAATAAAGTTAATAATAATTTACAAAATCATTGTCAATAAAAATCACAAAAATCATAAGTCAATAATAATAAAAAAGTAAGATACGTAAATATTCCTGTCAAATCAATAGGGTAAATGTAACACAAAATAAAATAAAAAGTAAAAAATAATAAAATACTGAAATAAGTTTTCATGTCAAATCATTCAATGTCAGAGTGTATAAAAGAAAAGCGAAGTCCGAAATTTCGACCAACCCCGATTTCGTCGCCCCTTTCAAAGATGACCTCACAGTCCTCCTTAATCTAAGTGACTCCGTCCTTCTGGCGGGGGATCTTAGCGCAAAACACCCCGTGTGGAATAGTCGTCTCTCAAACAGGACAGGTAGAGACTTATTCAACCTCTGCTCTCCCCTCAACTTCGATGTCATTGGCCCAATGCATCACACTCATTTTCCCAATAACCCCAATCATAGCCCTGATGTGCTAGACGTCGCGCTTCTGAAGAATGTAAACTTGCGATTGCATTCTGTAGAAACGATTGACGAACTCAACTCTGACCATAGACCGGTAATCTTTGAATTCGCCCCTAGAATAGGACCCTTTGATCCCACTCAAACTCCCTCCACTAAAGTGATCACGGACTGGGGGAAAGTAAGCGATCTGCTGAAATCCACCGAATCCCCTCACTTAGACAGGATCCCCGACAACATCGAGACTGTAGCCGACACGGAGGCCGCGATCAGCTTGTTCACAGAACACGTACAATCAATCCTGAACGATTGTTCAAGGGAAGTTCCGGCGGATGATCACCGCTGGAAACTCCCGGATGATGTGCGTGATCTTGTGACCGAGAAGAACGCGGCTGTCCGTGCCTGCAGTTCTTTTCACTGCGCCAGTAACAAAGTTTTTATGCGTCGCTTACAACGCAAAGTAAGCAGATGCATCCAAAAACTGCGTGAAGAGAGCTGGGACAAGATGCTCGGTGAACTAGAACCAACCCATCAGGCTTTCTGGGACCTACAGAGGAAACTACGCTCCCCTGAGGTCGCCTCTGTACCCCCTCTCATTCGTCCCGATCACACCGTCGCTTTTGACGATGACGACAAAGCCGAATGCCTGGCTGACAGCCTAGAGACTCAATGCTCCCCCAGTACCCAACCAGTAGACCCAGCTCACCTTGCGTTGGTGGATGCTGAAGTCGAACGTCGTACCTCCCTTCCCCCAGTAGAAGACCCAGATGATCCTCTACCCTCAGTCACCCCTGAGGAAGTTGAGGATATCATAAAAGGCCTTAAGCACCGAAAAGCCCCTGGCTCAGACGGAATCACCAATAGGGTGTTCAAACTCTTTTCTCCCGCCCTCATAGTGCTAATGACCGCTATCTTCAATAGCGCCATGGCAAACAACATGTTCCCTCAGTCGTGGAAACAAGCCACCGTAATAGGAATCCCCAAACCGGGTAAACCCGCCTCTTCCCCGAGTAGTTACCGTCCCATTAGTCTCCTCAATGTCCTAGGCAAAATCTACGAGAGGCTTATTTATAAGCGTCTCAAAGACTACGCCGAAGCAAAGAGTTTAATTCCCAAAGAACAGTTTGGATTTAGATCCCAACACTCTTGTGTCCAACAAGTGCACCGCATAGTCGAGCACATCAGCGCCCGCCTTCAGCGAGGCATGGTGCCTTGTTCTTCGATATCGCGAAAGCATTCGACAAGGTCTGGCACAACGGGCTGATATACAAGCTATACCAGCTCGGTGTGCCTGATCGTCTCGTGCTCATCCTTCGTGACTTTCTGTCAAACCGCACATTCCGATATCGCATCGATGGTGCGCTCTCAACCCCACATCCGATTCGCGCAGGAGTCCCTCAGGGATCCGTGATATCCCCATTAGCCTTCACGCTATATACCAGCGATATCCCCAAAAACAAATCAACCCAATTAGCCCTCTTCGCCGACGACACGGCCATCTATTATTCTGGCAGAAGCTATCCCAACATTACCCGCATTCTCCAAAAATCCGCAAACGCCTTAGGCGTTTGGTTCCGGAAATGGAGAATCGAGGTCAATCCCGACAAGAGCCAGGCGGTACTTTTCTCTAGACCCCGTCGTCTCCCCCCCATCCCTCAACCGATCACCATGTTTGGCAAGCCGATCCCTTGGTAAAAGCATGCCAAGTACCTGGGAGTTATCTTAGACCAGCGCCTAAACTTCAGTGAGCACATTAAGACGGTACGTTCGCGTGCCGCCTTCGCTCTCGGTAGGCTTCACTCTGTCCTGAACGCACGTAACAAATTGTCACTTAGGTGCAAATTGCGTATTTACACCGCGTGCATTAAGCCTATCATGACATACGCATGTCCCGTTTTCGCGCATACCAGACCCTATCACCTCCATAAGATGCAGACCCTCCAAAACCGATTCTTACGAAAGGCCACGGGAGCCCCATGGTACGTTAGGAATGAGCAACTCCATGTTGACCTCAAGATCCCCACCATAGCCCAATGTATGAAACGCCTAACCAAGGGTTTTTTCGATAAGGCCGAAAAACACCCAAACCCCCTGATTTCCTCAGCAGCCAACTACGCCCTCTCCAACATATCTAGAATTCGCCGTCCTAGGCTCACTCTTGTCACACCCGATGATCCCATCACCGTTCTCCAAGAAAGTTGTAGGGAAACCAGCACATTACGCAAGAACAGACACAAGAACCGATACAAACCGCGAATCCGGCCCCGCCGCCGAGGCCCTCCGCGACCCCCCAGTAACATCACTGCCCGACCCTTGCTCGACGAGCCAGCCCGCGACGCTGAGCATGTAACGACCGATTCCCCAATTAATGATCCGACCCAGCCTGTTGTCCCTTGCTGCCCTCTTATCAATGACGCACTAAGCCGAGGCCCGAACCCCACAGGGGGTGCCCTTAGTGACTGTTCATTTAATTTAAATCCTTAGTTTGTAAGCCCTGGCTGGGGGCCTTAAAGTAATTTTTGGCCACCACAGGATTGTCCGGTTAAGCAGTAAAGCAACCTTAGCGCGTTGCAACTGCGAGTGGTCCTTTCTAAAAAAAAAAAAAAGAAATTTCGACATTCACGGAGCAAGAAAAGGGCGGGAAAACGTGAAAGAGTGAAGGCGCGCTTTTTTGATTTAAAATTTTTTATTTGTAAATTTTTCACAATTTCTCTGTAAATATTTATTAATAGTTAGTGTTAAGCGTTAGTTTTATAGAATAATTAGATATAATATATAAAATGGTTAAGAAGAGAAAAAGGAAGGAGGGGGAACCGCCTCCGGATCCCCAGCAGGTATTATCCACCGATTCCGACTCAGCGGAATCGGCGGTAACTTGCTTTTCTTTTAAGGAAATGATAGCAGAAAAGGATCCAAAGGAAAAGTACAAAATTTATAAGGTAAAGGGATACACCCGCAACTATCCTGAGGATATTAATCAACAAAAAGAGCTGGTTGTATTCCTCAATCATACTGAAGAAAATAAACCTTTTAGTGATAGGGATCGTATGGCTCTATCTAAAGGAATACGTGAGCATGGAGTTTCAGGAGTCATGCATTTGCGCTCCATCAATAAATACAAGGTCGGCATCACTTTTGATTTGCCGAACAACGCTAATATGTTTATTAAAAATAAAAAGTTATTGGATCAGTTATCACTAAAAGCATCCATCCCTGCTGCAGACACAGAGGTAACTGGGGTTCTCACCTCAGTCCCCGTCGACATGGCCAATAAGGAAATATTTTCATTGATCGGCAGCTCGGCATCGGCAGCAAAAATGTAATTCAAGTCAGGCGCTTCATGCGCAGGGTAAATGGTTTCGCCGGCGGTTTTGAATTTGTACCAACACAGGCAGTTGCTGTTACCTTCGCCTCCACCATTCTTCCTCCTTATATATACCTAGACTCATGGCGCCACGAGGTAAGCAAATATATTCCACCGGTAAAACAATTTCTAAAGTGCCTTCGGTACGGACATATCGCTAAATTTTGTCGCAATACTGAGGTTTGCTCAATTTGCACTCTTAAATCATAATTTTAAGAATTGTCAGGTTGACCCAAAAGATGCTAAGTGTGCAAACTGCAAGGGCGATCACATAGCTATCTCCTCATCTTGTCCTATAAAAAAACAAAAAATAGAAGAAAACAAAATAAAGTCAAGAAGTGCCACATACTCTGATCTTTTTAATAGTAATGCTTTTCCAGCTCTAACAGCAAAAAATTTAGATGTACAGATTAATAATTTAATGAAATCCGATAAATTTTTAAATATTTTAGTAGAAACAATTACCAAAATAGTTAGCAATAAAGATGTCCCTATAAACACATCATCAATTAAAGAGGTTTTAAAAAAAACTTTATGTACTAAAATTCCTTCACCTCCTTAATGGATATTTCAAATTTAAACATAATGCAATGGAATGCACAAAGTCTTAATAGCAACAAACATATATTTACCAATTTCCTCTATACATACAATATTCACATTGCAATAATTAGTGAAACATGGTTCAAAACTGATCAAAATTTTAAAATAAAAAATTATAATATTGAAAGGAATGATTGTGGTAACAAACACAACGGAGTTGCCATAATAATTCATAAAAGTATTATTTATAATAAAATCAACACTTATTTTGACAATTCTTTACAAAATATTTGTGTAAAAATCACAGTTAATAATATGGAGATGAGTATAGTCAGTTTCTATAGTCCCTTAAATTCTAATCCAGCTTTCAATAAGGATAATTTTGATTCATTGGTTAAGTCTATCCCTGGTCCTTTTATATTTGCTGGGGACTTTAATGCTCATCACACATCTTGGGGTTGTGGCTCTGACTCTCCACGTGGTCGAAATGTCTTAGAAGTCATTGAAGAAAATAATATAATTTTGCTTAATAATGGTCAGGCAACAACTGTTGGTTCTCTAACATGGCGTCCTAATGCACTGGATTTGTCTCTAGTCTCTTCATCATTGGCACTTAATTATGAATGGCAAGTACATGATAGTCCTCTTGGTAGTAGTTATCACATCCCTGCAATTATAAAAGTAGTGTTTAGTAATAGTCAAAACAATGATTCTTATAGAAATTGTTCAAGCACTGAACATTTGCCCACCTACCCAAATTACAAAATGGTAGATTGGCAAATGTATAGTAATAATGTGGATGAATTGTTAGTTGATTTCAAAACAGTTAATATATGTCCTCTTGATTCATATCATCATTTTTGTACAATTTTACATACAGCTGCTGCTAATTCCATTCCAAATTATAAGGTCAATAAAAATACAAACAATCATGCATGCCCTACAAATAGGATTAGAAGAAATTCCCTTCCTTGGTGGAATCAAAAGTGTACAGAGGCTGTATCAAATTTCAAAACAGCTTACATAAATTTTAAAAATAATCCATCAGAACAAACTTATATCCAATTCAAAAGACTTCGAGCACTTAAAAAATTAATTATAAAAAAGGAACGTCAAAAAAGTTGGATGTCTCTATGTGAAACTTTCAACAGATGCACGCCAATATCCATCATATGGAAATTCATGCGCAAATATAACAAAACATACAATTTTAATAATCATGAAAACGACGCATGGATTTTAGATTTTTTGAAGAAATACACTCCAGATTTTGTGTCACATGCCCCAAGATCTTTGTTTAATAATAGTACTAACTCTAGTCATAGTTTTCTACTTAATCCTTTTACAATCAGTGAATTAATATCTGCCATCACCTCTCGAAGAGACACTACTTATGGTCTTGATGGAATGCCATACATACTTTTTAAAAAACTTAGCATTACTGGTTTAAAAACATTCCTTATAGTTCTGAATATGTTATGGGAAAATAATATTATACCCCAAGAGTGGAAAGTGGATTGTCTTGTACCAATTTTAAAACCAGAAAAACCCAAATTATGTCCCGATTCTTATCGTCCCATAGCACTTACTTCTTGTGTTGGTAAACTATTTGAGCAATTGTTGAAGCAACGTTTAGAGTTTTATGTTGAAAAAAATCATATTCTACCGTCTAATCAATTTGGTTTTCGTAGAAATCGGTCTGCTAGGGAAAGTGTCTGTCAATTGCAGCTTGATATACATAACTCTTTATTGGCCAATAATAATTTGGTTGGAGTCTTCTTTGATGTGGCTGGGGCTTTTAATAGTTTAAATATAGATATTTTATGCCATGAACTATTACAAATAGGGATCCCTGCAAAAATTATAATATGGGTTAGAAATTTTCTGAGCAATAGAAAAGTGTTCGCTAAATTTAATGGACATCTTTATGGTCCTAGACTTGCTTCAAAAGGAGTTTGTCAAGGAGGTATATTATCTCCCTTATTGTTTATATTGTATATACGTAGATTAAATTTAATTTTAGGATCTCAAGTAAAAAATTTACAATTTGCAGATGATTTAGTTGTTTATGCTTCTGGAATCAATTTATCACAGGTTGTTCATACAGTCAATGATGCATTGTCAAATCTGTGTAAATATTTCTCTTACCTTGATCTGAATATCAATCCATCAAAGTCCAAAGTGGTTGTGTTTGGTAAACAGTGTCATAATATTCCTCCCGTGCAATATAACAATTGTGCATTGCCCAATTCACAAGAAGTAAAATTTTTAGGGGTCCTTTTTTCACATAATTTAACCTGGAACAATTATATCAAACAAATAATTAGTAAAGCAAATAAAGCTTATAATATATTGAAATCTTTGGCTGGTTCATACTGGGGTGCAGACCCAAAAATTTTGCTATTGCTGTATAAGTCTTTGGTTCGTAGCCATTTTGAATATGGTTTTTACTGTTTTGCTGCAGATACCAAAATTGTAAATAGTCTAGATGTTCTACAAAACAAATGCTTGCGTGTCATAACTGGGGCATTCAGAAGTACTCCTATAAATGCAATGCAGATTGAATGTAACATTCCACCATTAAGAATCCGGTTTGATTACTTAAAAGAAAGATTTATACTAAAACTTTTTAGTGTAACTAATAATAGTCTCTTGGACAATTTGTTGCATTCCAATTCTAGATTAGAAATAAAGCCATTTTATATGTTACAAGATATTCATAGTTTTATAAATTTCATTAAAAATATAAACATTTATCAATCATCTCATATTTTGCCCTGTTATCAAGGAGCCTATAATGCAAAATTTCCAGACATAAATATAATTATAAAAAATAAAAAGGACCTGTCCTCAAAAGAGGAAGTTAATGCATTGTTGTCAGAGTGGTCAGATCATAAATTTGTATATAGTGATGGTTCCAAAAATGATAGTGCAGTGTCTTTCGCTATTTATGAGCCAACCTCAAATATAGGTCTTGGTCGAAAAATTGATAAAAATGCCAGTATTTTTACAGCTGAAGCTGTTGCTATTTTAAGTGCTTTGAAACATATTAAAAATTGCAATTCAGGTCACAGCAAGTGGGTTGTAGTAAGTGACAGCATGAGTGTTCTGAAAAATTTAACTAATAATAAATTACATGCTAACACTAACTACATAATCTATCTAATAAAAGAACTATGGATCGAATTGACTCATTCCAATATTGAAGTAAGATTTGTTTGGGTGCCTTCACACATTGGCGTTGCAGGAAATGAAAAGGCTGATTACCTGGCCAAAATAATTGTTGATCTAGGTGAAATAATTCCAAATGCTGACGCTGATATGAGTGTTTCCATACCGCATACAGACGCTGTTAGTCTTCTAAGACAGCGTATGTGTCAATCGTGGGGGAGACATTCATATCAGTCCACACAGATTGAAAATAAAGGCACTTGGTATGCCTCTTTAGATAAACAAATAAACTCCACACCTTGGTTTTGCAGAAATAGTGGTTTTATAAATAGAAAATTTTATTATTATATTTGCCGTATGCGTTTTGGTCATTGTTGTTTAAATTATCATCTTCATCGTCTTAGAATGGTCAACTCTCCTTATTGTGAGTACTGTCAATCGCAAAAAGTTCAATCTTTACATCATATCTTCTTTGAGTGTTCGTCTTTCAACATTCAGCGCCTTGTGTTGTCGGATGAGCTTCTAAAAATTTATAAAAAACCTGTTAAGGTCCCGCAATGCATTAAATAGAGCTACTTAGGAATGCCTCAACTTATCTATATTTGTACAAATTTATAACAGAGACTGTAAATAACATTTAGGTTACATTTCGTGTTTTTTTTATGTTTATATATATTAGTTGATAATATTGTTTTTCAATCATAGTATTTTGTAGGTTATGTTTTTTCTATGAGGAGATAGCTAATTTCAATTTTATTTGACAAGTATGTTCAAGTCATTTGACTTGACAGTAAAAACTAAAATGACGTTTACTATCTTGGATTTGACAAAAATGGATATGACAACTTTTATGGACTTAATAGAGACAGTTTAAAAAAAACTAAAAAACTAAATATGAAAATTAACCATGGACTTATTATAGACAGTTTAAAAAAACTAAAAAACTAAATATGAAAATTTAATACGAAAGACGTTATTGTATAAAACCTATTACGAAAGAAAATACTTGGACGTTAGACTAGGCAATATGGTCGAAAGACTATAGCCTTCCCTTCGGGGTAAAATTAAAAAAAAAAAAAAAAACACGGAGCAAATTCCATACGATATTATGTGATACGTTTTATCTTCGTCAATTTTTTATTAATTTCATAAAACAAAAAACACATTTCCAATATTTTTCGATAATCTAACTGACGGACTAAACAGTTTAATTTGTTGTTTTAGTCAGTCATCATCCCTATTTTAAGTAGTAGTTTATTACATATTCATTGAAATATTTACCTACTGTACTTACGTAACCTAATCTGAGTCAATGCTTCTTCTATAATTGCCATTGTTAATTTTATTTTATTATGTAGATTTTGTCAGCAAAAATCTACCTATTGGTCTTGCACCACGAGTTTTCCGAAAATTTCACCCTATGGGGTCTAGTTATGACCCATAAAGCCCAAATCAACCGCTGGTTAAAAAGTTTATATATATATTTATGTATACGTATGTATGTGGGGCGCCAAGCAAAATTTAGCCACACTCTACAGGTCGCAATTATGCAGCGATTGCTTTCAAACTTGGCCCAAAAATCGAAAGGGTCAAAACTTAGGTTACGTCCGTGAATGGGCGGAATTCGTCCATGGGGGACGGCGTAAGGGTGGTTTTTCGAAAATCAGTTTTTTGGCCATAACTTTTTTCCTTTTTAAAATTTTTGAACCGTTTAACATTTTTATCATTCAGAGTAAGAATACGGACAACTTTTAAATTTTAACTTTTTCGATGCAACCCCTAACTTGGGGAGGGGGTCGAAATTTCCAAAATTTTTAGACAAAAAACATATATCTCCGAAACGGTAAACATTTTTACCGTCACAAATATTTTTTTTTGAATGCAAATTGTTTATTCTACAATTTTTACTTTAAAGTTTAGCGATAAAACTTATAGTTTTTGAAATAAAAAAAAATAACTGAAAAATTGAGGGTGTTTCCATGCTAAACTCATATGGGAGGATTTTAAAATTTATGATAACCATTAAAGACGTCAAACATCAACAAATTCGTTGCCATGACGACCTAGTTTGGCATCTGCAGGCCTATTACGTATCTTTCTGATATCTAGTGACTATCGAGCTTCGGTTGTACACCGAACTTTGATAACAACCGAGAATGTCATAATATTGGTATTACGTATCGCACTGAGTGGATATCACTTTACGGTGACTAACAGCCCGGGTACGGTGTAACGTCTTTCACGAAACCCACTTCAAACTCAGTTGTCATCAATTTGTTGTCCACTATGCTTACATAATCGAAATAATATAAGTATTGTTAAGAAAGCGTCTGTCAAAATGAGTTACGGTGACTATCAGCCATGATGACAACCAATGACGTCATATTTGTTTGTTGTCCACTATGCTTACATAATCGAAATAATATAAGTATCGTTAAGAAAGCGTCTGTCAAAATGAGTTACGGTGACTATCAGCCATGATGACAATCAATGACGTCATATTTGATCGCCATACATAATACGAAACTAACCTTTTGACAGTTAATTGATGGACACTGAGCCCAGTTACTATCATTTCGAGCTGTCAACAGAGATACGTAATAACCCTACAGGTCTGCGTTTACCTTTATGCCTTGTGACCAAAATGGCAGACTCAGTAAGTACCACAGGTAATACCTACCGTCAGTGATTGTTCGGTCTTGCATACACTACAGATAAAAAATACCGCGAATTCACAGAACTTGTTGAACAAATGTCATGATAATTAGGCCTATAAGCTAGATGACACGACAGGACGTCAATAACTAGATGAAACAATCTGATTGGAAAAAAAAAGCAGGTAGATTTCCAATCAAGGCAGTTAGTTGATCAGTAGATTTTTTTTTAATCAAGTAGATCTACTGCTAAATCAGTAGATCTGGCATCACTGGCAAAGTGCTGAAGTGCTCTGTGTCTATGCTGACGACTAGAGCAGGGGCTGGATCATAGAGTATAGATAGGGCAGGATTGGAGATAGGCTTGTCGAAAATATATCGATAGTTTTCAGTTGATATATCGATATTTTTTGGCGATATTTCGATTACAAATGCGAGTATCGAAAACATTTTAAGAAACTATATTCATGCACCTACAAATAACACACCGCAATTAACGTTTGAAGTCACTAATAATCGCCTATTCGCTACCAAAAACCTTATTTCCTACGAACGGTACTGGTGTCTTTACTACTTTCCTGTAAGAGGGTGATAGCATCATCGGGGGTGATTATGCCTTGGACGGCGGACTGAGCTGATACGCGATGGGTCGTATCGGGCGGCCGATGCGATCAGGGGGTTTCTATGCTTAATAGCTGAGTCGAAATTTTTCAAGACGTTTTATGAATTGCTGTATGGTAGGGAGAGTAGATTAAACGACCACGGGCACGGATATAAGACAAAGCGAAATTTAAATATTATTTAATCGATTCCTTAATTTTCGACTATTGAGGAATCGATAGAAAAATAATAAAACCTCGCTCTGTCGTCCATATAGGAATAAGCTATAGAAATGACATAGCTGGGATATATAATGTGTTTGGCTACCGATATCCGATAATGTTATTATTTTTAATGAATTCTATCAAATTTATCGTTTGTTAATTAATTTATTTTAAATTTTAAGCTGTGCTGTGTTTGTGTGTGTGTATTTTAGCTGTGCTGTTTGTGTGTGTGTGTGTGTGTGCGTGTATTTTTAGCTGTGTGTGTGTTTTCCTTTACATGTCGACATCTTGATGAAATGTGAACTTATTATTTTTAAATTGTTGTTTGAATATAAAGGGTGTAAAACACCTCTTAACGAAGCCGAAAGGCACTTGTTCTCCCCGTCATTGCGATCATTTTTTTGTTCTACACCATACCTGGGAACCTTCTAGTTACGGAGATATTGGGGGTCAAAGTTCCAACATTTTGACAAGTTTTCTTTTAAATACAAGTTTTTAATGTAAGATTTTTACTTTAAACACCTCCACGACCCCCGTACTATTCAATCCATCCATCATCACAATGTTTTGAGTGCGTTACATTGAGTTCTATCACAAAACTTGATTTTTCACCCAAAAAAAAAAGTTGTTTCGCAGCAATCATTTTTGCGTAAAGTTACTTAGTTTGATGTACAGAATGCTTGGTTGACGGCTTCGTGATGAGGTCTTTTACACCCTGTATATGAAATTAAAATACTCATTTCTAACAAATACTTACATGTTTCTAGATACTCTTTACACCACACCCCGCGAATGGCAGTCATTTTGTTTATCTAATCGGCTGATCTAGGGCATTGGGTTAAATAGAGATGCAAACCTCAATAAAATGTGTCAAAAAAAGTGTAACCACTATTTAACGCGACGGCGCGACGTAGCTTTGAAACCACTAAACATTTAAAAGTGAACCTACTATGTCTGTCTCGTTTACACAAGTCGCAAAGAACAATACCGTTGCATTGATTAGACAAAGACGGCAATATCAACTTGCAATGGCGGGATGGGGTTGCCTACCCATGCGAAAATTTACCCAACTTTTTTAAGCCATAGAAAACATTTGGTACATATAAATTAAACTAGCTGACCCGCGCAACTTCGTCTGCGTCACATAAGAAAGAGAGGGTCAAAACGCATTTAAACCATAGTCTAATAAGTAGATTATCTAACATTTGGACGCAAGTTTGCAACATCGTAACACGTTTTTTACAATCCTTAAATGAAGTTAATCGGCTATGCTGGTCTATCTTGTTTGGTGCAATGGCGTGCGGTGGGGGAGGGGGGGGGAGGGTCTGGCGATTGCATCAAGCGAAGCGAGGCGCTTGAATTTTATTCTCGTTTCCGTAATTTTTTTGCGATTACTTCTAAGATATTGGTTTAAATTATTATGGTGTAAAAGAGTAAAATAACGTGCATGAAATGCTTAAAGCCTCTAACTTATTCAAAATGATAAGGATTAATACCGTATTTGTGTAAATAGCTTTCCAAATACCGTTTTATAATTGCCCATTTTATAAAGTATTAAAATGGATATAGTATGTTATCCTTAAGAGATAGACATATGCCATCGAGGACTTTGCTGTAGACCTATTTATGATACACAATTCCACCATACATCATTTTGTTATATCTCAAAGGGTTTAGGCAGCGTTTTCGTTGAAATCTCCCAGACGGCTTATTTTTTTCCGACACCTCCAACAAATATCATTATATTTTAGCCAATGTATACAAAAACTTGACAAAATATATACAAAAACCTCCTCTTGGATCACTCTATCTATTAAAAAAACCTGCATCAAAATCCGTTGCAAAGTTTTAAAGATCTAAGCATACATAAGGACAGACAGACGCGACGGGGGACTTTGTTTTATAATATGTAGTATGATAGTGAAGTGATAGTAATTAACTTTAAAATATTTGAATTAAGTATTTCTTATTGGATGTATTAGAAGATTATATCTAATGAAATAATTAAAACATTTTCTTTTTGAATTTATTTTATTTCGCATATTCATTTATATACAAATATTATTATTATTTTCATTTTTTAAATATTCCAATCCAATATTAAAACAATTCAGCATGTCATTTTTATCAATTTCCAAAAAAAAAAATGGGTATGGGTGAACGGAGTAGAAGCAAATACTTACATACTTGGGTTTTATGTTTCGAAAAAAAAAAAAAAATCGAAATCATAATACGAGTATTGCGTATGATTTGAAATATTTTTCATTTATTATTCAAAATTTCTTTCTTTGTTCTAATATGAAAACTTTACTTTGAAATATTAATTTTTCAAATTCATACGCGTATTGCGTATGATTTGAAATTTGATATTTTTTTTTTTCAAAATTTCTCTTTCTTTGTTCTAATATGAAAAATTTACTTGAAATTTTTTTTTTTGATGATAGATAGATCAATTTTTTTCTAAGCTGTGGGAAAAATAAAAAATAACTAGGTATGCCATAAGCTTCTACTCCGTTCACCTAATATACCCATTTTTTTTATTATTTGAAATTGATAATAAGTCACCCGGTATAAAAAAAAAAAAAGTTAATATCACTTATTTCATAAATTAAAAACACTCCCACAAATGTGGGAAACTAAAACTAGGTTTTTAGTGGTAACACTGAACCTAATTGTCAAAATTCAAAATTTTATTTAATTAATTGCGTTTTTACGTTGATATATAGCACTCTAAAAACACAGAAACAATTTAATTACGTGTGAAAAGTAATTCCGGTTAATTTATTATGTGTTTGTGATCTTGAATGCACTCTTTCACTACGCATTTACCATTTTTTGCCGCATGTCACTTCGGTAGGCGTCAAATCAAACAGAATTATAGAACACTGAACTGAACTGACATTAGCTACGCATATGACTGTGGTCATATGTCCCGTGGCAACGCCTTGGCGCGGTAATGTCTAATCTAGTGTAACATATTATATAATTATCTATGATCTAGGGTATGTTCAATGAAATACTAATAGGATGATGATGATATAAGAGACAAAGACGTGCAAATGATCTTATTGCAAGGTTAAACAGCGAAGCTAACAAAATAATAAATACATTTTCTTGAAAAATTTGCTTATAGAGCCTAAACAAATAAAAAATTACTAAATTTTACATAAAAATTACTTATTCTTTTTACATTTTCTACTCTAGTGCAAAATTTGCCCCGGAATGTTCCTTATGTTTTTATATTAAATGAGAAGTATGTGAGTCAACCTACAAAATGATTTCAAATATTGACTCAACACCAATTATTTTGAGAGTTTAATCCATTTGAACATAGCCCTGTCCCAGCGCAAAGGCTCCACAATGTTAACTTATGCAACACATTACCATTACGGCACTTTTGAATGTCAAATATACAACAAAAAAACAAAGCTACAGTCCCAGTCACAAGGCATAACTTGAGAAAGTACTGTAGTTGCCCATTCCCTAGCGTAGATCTCTATGGAGAAGAGCGGGCAAGAAATTCCATGGACACTCTTTTAAATCAAAATGTTGTTACAAAATCTTGGTTACATAATTAATTTTGAGATTATATAAATATATGTGAGAACGATGTAGAAAGACGTGCACATTAAGAGCGTCCAGAGTAAAAGATTAGATTAACAATTTTAAAATAAGGTAATTAAAATGAACCGTGGCAGCTAAGAGATGACCAGTCCCAACTGACAGCGCCCGTTCACGAACATGACGCATGTCCAGCGCCATTCAACTCAACCTTATTGGAAGGAACTAAATGACCCGACACTCCCGCCACCATCAGCGAGACATTTGAGTGAGGATGACATTCTCTTAGCCACCAAGGTATATGAAGGCATATCAAGTCAATGAAAGATAACTAAATGTAAATGGTGGCTGAACAGTACAAAGTACTCACACATGTGCCTATGCAATTATATAAACTGGAATCTATACAATGCAAGTTTATTTTTACAATTTTCTGCAGCTTCCACAATACATTAAAATGGGAATCAAATTCTTCTTCTTCTTCTTGTTTGCGTGTCGATAGACTTAAATAATGCCCGACTAGTACAATCAATTAGTTTGCCCCTATGGTTGTGGAGCAGAACCAGCATTTAGCCAAGCATTTTTATCATCAATATAATCCCCCAACATATGTATAATATGCTTGCCAACATAATGTGCGTTCTAGACAAGATATAAATTTCGTCTCATTCAGTTGAAGAATGTGGGGAGGTATTTAATTGTAACATTTCAAACAGTACCCCCTGAAAGATGAATTTACTTTAGCAAGTCTGAAACCTGGCTGAACTATTTCTAGTGTTATAGTGGTGTCTGTCACCTCTTTTATTGAATAAATGCCGATTTTTCCTAACGTACATGATGTTTTCATAGATGTAATGACAAGGTACTGTCATGATATTAATTTCCTTAAACAGTTCTCTTAGAGAATCGCGTCTACGTAATTCATAAATGGCTCTGATGCATCTTTTCTGCAGAATAAATATATACTCGATGTCTGCAGTCCGTCCCCATAGTAAAATACCGTATGACATAATACTATGAAAATAATTAAAATAGACTATCCTCGCGGTACCAATATCAGTAACTTGACGGATATTTCTAACAGCATATGCTGCTGAGCTCAGCCATCCTGCAAGAGATGTTAAATGAGGACCCCATTGAACCTTGAGTCGAGCGTGATTCCCAAGAAAACCGTTTTATCTACAAATTCTAGTTTATCTTGATTCAATATTATGTCACAATCACTACTTTTGACAGTTGGTAGAGCAAATCGAATGCACTTAGTTATTTTCCCATATAGTACTAAATTATTAGCGGTAAACCAATTGTGAACCTGCAGTAGGGCGTTATTTACGTCGTCCAAATTCGTGGCACGTCTGTTTATCCTAAATATTAGAGAAGTATCGTCAGCAAACAACACCATATGGATGGTTGTCAAATAAATGGGGTAGGTCATTAATATACACTAAAAAGAGGAAGGGACCCAATATCGAACCTTGTGGTACACCCATATTTACTTTTAAACACATTGAGTTGACTCCATTTATTTGTACCTGCTGCTGTCTATCATTCAAATACGATTTTACTAAACTGAGCACAAGTTTACCTAAACCGTAATGCTCAAGTTTCAACAACGGTTTCGTGATCTACGCAATCAAATGGGTGAACGGTCAGTTCACCAAAAATTATTTCAAAAACTTTTACTTGACAAGCAACGATTGGCAAAAACATTATTTGTTATTTCATCAATATACAACAACAAGTTTACCAAATAATTCACTTAGCAAAATAATTATCCGATAAACTTTTATTTAATAACGTATTATTTGACAAACAATTCATTATTTTTTCATTCTAAAACAACGCTTGGAAAAAAGACATTACACAATATATTAATTATTGTGACATTTCAAAAAAAAGCATAAAGCAAGCAAGCAAGCAAGCATTTCTATAAGTACAAATTTAGTGACAGAAATGAATCGCTGCAAAACCGACTCCACGTAGTCTTTTATGCTCTACCCCTAGAGTGTAATTTAAATCCGCAGCACCGGAGCTGTGACAGAAACAATGCCTGCTGAATGTGGCATGCCTGCTGCATGCTTGCTGCTTGCTTGCTGCATGCTTGCTGCTTGCTTGCTGCTTGCTTGCTGCATGCATAGAGTTTGCTTGTTTACATGTTGTTTTAAAAACGATGCATTTCCTAAAATTTTTCTTAAAAAAGAGTAATAAAAAAAATACTAGCCTGTAAATTATTTTGTAGGAACGTGATTTATCCAAATGTATCTATATATTAAATGTATAAATGATTCAATATCATCTAATGCAATTGATAAGAGAAGTGTTTGCCAAATAAATGTTTGTAAAACGAGTGTTTTTAAAATGAAACATTTGCGGAATAAGTTGTTTGCGAAATAAATAGTATACGAAACGTTGGTTGTAAAATGAAAATTTGTCAATGGAGTTTTGGTGAAACTTTAGTGAACCAAACAAATGCCTTCGAAAGGTCATAGAAGTTTGCTATGGCATCTTGTGCCTCTTCCCACGCAGTAAATACATACTCATACATATTTTTAGGAACAAGTGTAAAGCTTGGATAAAGTGGATAAAATATTAAAAAATTGACAGATTATTAACAGTTTTCGCTTTTCAGATCCCGATTTCACGTTGAGTGCAAACATTGTTATGACCGGTACAGTAATACTGTTGTAAATAAAATGTACAGTATTAAATAAAATGTTAATTATTTTTGGAAATTCATCTCAAACCGTAAGTCATCCAAAGGAATTCCTTCTAATGTTTCAAAAATTAAGCTTCGAACAACCTTAATGAAATCTGCAATCTCTTCTCTGTGTATTTATTTTTAAATCGTCTATGAACCTTCCACTTTGTCAAATGATTTTTGCTCAAGCGCAGATTGTTCTGAGGACTGTACTGCTGTGGACAATATTCAATTCTCAGTTAAGCAGGTATTGAGGCACCTGGAAACTTTAGATACCTCAATAGGGCCTGGTCCCGATGCACTTCCTGCAATATTTCTCAGAAATACTGCTAAAAACATATGTGTCCCTTTACAAATTATTTTTAATCGATCTCTGTCACAAGGAATTATTCCTGATGCTTGAAAGCGAGCTAACGTAACACCGGTGCACAAGTCTGGCCCTACAGATGACGTCTAGAACTTTCGCCCAATATCAATACTGTCGGCCTTATCGAAACTCTTTGAAAAGCTTGTACATACTTAGTGTACTCTATCCGTTGCTTCATAATGTTATTGTTCCACAACAACACGGATTTGTTAAAAGGAGATTACTGTAACAAATCTTGTAGCATATTCAGAATACGTTTTTAATGATATGGATGCTGGTATTCAAGTAGATTCAGTCTATACTGATTTCCTGAAAGCGTTTGATAAGGTCGACCACGAGCTGCTATTGCGCAAAATTGCATTTAATGGCATACGTGGGAACTTGTTGAGGTGGTTTTCGTCGTATGTTTCCAAAAGAACGCAGCGCGTTCCGATTATTAGTTATCAATAATTTTCTATACCAGTGACATCAGGTGTTCCTCAAGGATCGATTTTAGGACCCCTTCTATTTATTTTTTCATTAACGACATAGGTAAATGTTTCCAAAATTCAAAATATTTTGTATAGGGTGTAAAACACCTCTTAACTAAGCCGAAAGGCACTTGTTCTCCCCATCATTGCGATATTTTTTTTGTTCTACACTATACCTGGGAACCATCTAGTTACGGAGATATTGGGGGTCAAAGTTCCAACTTTTTGACAAGTTTTTTTTTAAATACAAGTTTTTAATGTAAGATTTTTACTTTAAACACCTCCACGACCCCCGTACTGTTCAATCCATCCATCAGCACAATGTTTTGGGTCCGTTACATTGCGTTCTACCACAAAACATGATTTTACACCCCAAAAAAAAAAGTCGTTTCCCAGCAATAATTTTTGCGTAAAGTTACACACATCAACACGGTCTAGGGATATTTTTAAAAAAGCGAATTACTATCAATGTGTTAATTATTTATATGACATGTATATATTTAAAAGATACGTTATTTAATATTCTACCATTTTTTAATAATGGTTAAGGTATAGATTAAAATTTCAGGATTTTATGGAAAAAAAATGAAGCATAGACGGAAACCGTATATGAATGAACTTTTAATTTGTGAGTAAAAACAGAAAAAAATAGAAAAATCATTTAATTTGTGTTTATAAACTTGAAGTTAGTAGTCTGAGAGAAAGCGCCCATGATGTTCATAACACATCGGCAACGATTCGGCATGCTCAGAACAAGGTTGTCAATGTCTTGCTGCGGAATATTGTCCCATGTCCTTCTGAGGTGCGCAAAAAGTTGATCTTCTGTAGCCAGATTTTCAGGAACTTCCTTCAGAGCTCTTCTTTGCAGCATATCCCACGCATGCTCAATGGGATTTAGATCTGGCGATTGAGCAGGCCAGTCTAAGGCCCTAACATTATGTGTATGTAACCAAGCTGCTACCGTTCTCGCCGTGTGTGCCCGGGCATTGTCGTGCATGAGTAGGAAATCTTGCCCCATTTGTGTTCTGTGGGGCAAGATTACGGGCCCCAGCACCTGTTGGACGTATCGTTCTGCCGTCATATTGCCCCGCACCCAAACGAGATCCATCCGTCCTCCAAGACGAATTCCTGCCCAAACCATAATTGTTCCTCCTTGGTATGGGTGAACTTCCTGAGGGTTCTGGAGACGGCTCCATCGTCCAGGAACTCGCCAAACACGCGTCCTTCGTGAATCTGGATGGAAGCCAAACCTGGATTCATCCGTGAACAGCACATTGGACCATTGGTCACGGCCCCAGTCCACGTGGTTCCGAACCCATTCTAATCGTCGTCCACGATTGCCTCTCCGTAAAGGTGGGACCCGGAGTGGTCTACGAGAGCGTAGATTGCTTTCATGCAGTCGCCTTCTTACAGTTTGGTCACTCACAAGCACTTGGTGTTCCACTCGCAGCCTTTGGACCAATTGAGTCGCCGTTGCATTTGGTTGTGCTCGCGCAGTAATTTGCAAAAATCGGTCTTGTCTGGGGGTAGTGATGCGACTTGGCCCCCGGTGCCTCTCCGCTACTTCACCTGTGGCACGATAGCGTGTCCACAATCTTGAAATTACATTTTGATGGGTCCCTATGGCCTCAGCAACATTACGCTGAACAGATCCAGCTTCCAGCATTCCCACAGCTCGTAACATCTCCGCCCTCGTCAAATGTCGGCGTTGCATGGCTACAATACCTCAATTTTAACTTTATCTTTCGTTTAAAAATGAAAAAAAACTGTAACTAAACGTAATTCGTATTGTTTTCTAAATTTCGCACAAATGAAAATTCCCTCTCCTATACATCAAGACATTTTTATGCCACCGAAACAAAAGAATTTTCAAAAATTTTAATTTGGAATTAGTCTGAGATAAATTACAAACAAATCGGTGTATAAAAAATTCCAATGCAGCCAGTACTTTTCGAGTTATTTAATTGAGTATGAAATATCCCTAGACCGTGTTGATGTGTGTACTTAGTTTAATGTACAGAATGTTTGGTTGACGGGTTCGTGATGAGGTTGTTTACACCCTGTATGCAGACTTAAAAATATTTAGGCCAATTAAAAACACTGGCGATTGTCTTGCCTTGCTTTACAGTTGTCAGTGTCAGGTGTCGTGTTACGGTTGCGAATAATATTTTTTAATAATATTGATATAATTGAAAAATGAGTTTTTAAGATCATCTATTCTATTTGACCAAATGGTTATACAATAAACATTCAGTGACAGTGTTATCCACTGCAGACCTTGTGGAAGTATCAACTGATTCGTATGAACCGACCTCAGTGCTTACATTTCTCATTGACGCAATTTGACCAATTATTAAACAATGATTGTGCTGTGAATTACTAAAATACTCAAATAAATAGCTGCTGGGACCGAACAAGCCAAGTGACTCTGCGGGAATTGTGAGTTTTTCATATATAATTCATCATACGAACCGTTAAGAAAAAAAAAAATATTCAAATATACCAGTGCCAAACGTAATTGCAAATAGCGACATCTAGTCTAAGAACACGGGAACTGACAGTCGATAAAACAGAAAGACAGCTGTCTGCATGTGGAAGCTACGGTGCTATTTTGTCGTATAAGATATCAGCACAGTTGGCGCATTAAGAACTGTTCGGATTGGTGAGCAGTTAGTCACTGGTTCGAATCAGGATTAAGTTCGACTTTTTGTAAATACATAATTTAAAAGTAAAACATGGAGGATGATAGTATATACGTCACGCAAAGAACGCAAAATACGCAACGTAACTTAAATGTAAGCGATTTCGAATTTGACATGGATATTTCATATCAAAGTTTACCCAATAATAATATCTCTGGAAATATGGATAGCGTCCTAAAGAATGAAGAAATTACCAAACTTAAATTGGAACTACAGTCTGCCAACTCAGAAATAGATAATTTAAACTTAGAAAACTTATCACTAAAGGACAAAATTAAAAAATATGAAAGCAAAATAAAGATATTTAAATCGGTAGGATTACATGATTCTACTGTAACAGCGGCAACACCATTAAGATTCTATTCACCTCAATATCAACGTCGACTTAGGACAATAACTATGAAAACCGGATTACCCAGAACCTATGCATGCCATAACGTCGATGAACCGAAATGGTAATGAGTCGGAAACACTCATTCATAAATCGCCAATAAAAAACAATTTAGATAAGTTTTCAGTCACCGGGGCAGGGAACTTGTCACCTACAAACAGTTACAAGGACCTACAAGTTAGTTTTACCCAAAACTCACCTACATCCATCACGGAGGAACAAGAAAATGGAGGTATACATACATCGACGGATAGGGAAATCCAGGAAACAAGCAAAATCATGTCACTTTCAACGCCGGAACAAAACATGGGCGTTAAAAGAAGCGTAAAAAAACTTATAGAGATTAGATCATGTAAACAACCATTGCAAGTACTGGCACCAAAGCATAAAATCGCTATCTTTGCGGATCAGACAGAATATGAAATTAGAGATATACTTCAGAACTTAGTGGGAAATAGTTTTAGTGTAACGTCGGTAATCAAACCAAACGCACCTCTTAGTTACATATTGAATACATGTGAAACTATGTATGTGCAAGGACTTCACAAAATCTGACTTTGTTTTAATAATTGGAGGTATCAGCGACAAAAACCCATTAGATATATTAAGTTCTCTGCATCACACTTTGAAAAATATACATAACACCAATGTCCTTGTCAGTAAAATTTATAAAAACAAATATCTAAAAGTATTAAATGTTAATCGTACCTTAAAACTTGTATGCAATAATTGCGAAAATTCTAGCTTTATTACATTAGATGACAATAATAATTCTAACTTTAATAAAAGGCCTTTACTTAATAAGCTAACTGCATGCAAATTAATTTATAGGGATATATTGCGATTACAATACAGGATCAACTATCAAAATTATGTGGATAATGTGCTTATAGATCAAAAGGCAAAACGAATGTTTAAAAATGTTTCTACACAAACTACTCCTAATTTAATAGTCAAAGCGAGTGACAATAATAGGAACAATACTACGACACCGAAAGTGTTGGTAAACTCAGTTACACAAACAGAATTAAATAGTTCGTCAATAACTACCGATGAAAATAATCTTTTTCGTGACTAAAAGAGATGCACAAAACAGTTTACATAATAATTCTTCAGTTCTTTTACTATTGAAATCAAATTGTCTTAAAATATTTCATCAAAATGTGTGTGGCATAAGTAATAAAAAAACAGAACTTGAATTATATATTGAAACACATGAAAATGATTTAGATTACTTATGCATATCAGAACATTTCCTAAATAATAAATCTGCACATGTATTTTGTATTTCCAATTATAATTTAGCATCATACAACACAAGGCCGAACAAAAAGAGGGGAGGTAGCCTTATTTTAGCACATAAAAATAAACAATGTGATAACATTGACGCAATTAAAAAGTTATATAGATCAGAAAGTTTTGAAATTTGTGGTGTAATAGATCTCGAAACGGGGTTACCCATATATGTTGTTGTTATAGAAGCCCAGTTGAGAAAAAATTTGAAAGATTCATGGGTAGTTTAGAAAAAATATTGGAACATTTTCTTGATAGGAAGTGCTTAGTTTGTGGCGACTTTAATATTGACGTGCTGGTTGAAAGTAAAAAAGCTTCAGAGTTCAGAAGTTTATTGAGATGTTATAATTTTAGATACCTGATAAAAACTCCTACCTTCATTCGGAATAAATCATACTCTTGTATTGATAATATAATTACAAATGTTGATGATGATTGTATAGAGCGTTTATTGGTCGATCACGATGGCTTAGCAGATGGTCATGGTGGACTTTTTTGCGATATGGTTCTTGATAAAATCAATGAGAAAACGAAAAGTTCAGAACACACCATAACAATTCATAAAAGAATATTTAACACAAAAAATAATGATGCATTTAAAAAGAGTATTTCAAATATAAATTTGAGTAGTATGGGAATAAATAATTTTCTAGACCATTTTGGCAAAATTTTTCGTACCTGCTACCCAAAATAGGCTTTAAAATAAAGCCTATGAAAAATAAAAAAATAAAGTGGGTAACCAAGGGAGTCAAAGTATCTAGTAAAATGAAAACTGTTTTATGTTGTGGCACCCCAAATAACGATAGTATCTCGAATTACAAAAATAACTATAGTCGAATATACAGAAGGGTTATAAAGCAAGCTAAAAAGTTAGCCATATCAGTCCATCTTAGTAAAGCTAAAAATATACCCAAAGAGACATGGAAACTCGTAAATGAACATACAAAGAAAACAAAAAACAAGCTTAGTAAAAAACTAGTCCTAAATATAGACAACAAGGTTATTTATGATTCCCAGGATTTTGCTAATAAATTCGTTGACAGCTTTGTTTACAAACCATCATTGACACTTAACAAAGACAAAGCAATGTCCTTTCTGAAAGAAACAAAAGCGAGAGTTGAGAGTAACTTGTCTTTCAAGCCAACTACACCAATTGAGATAAAAAAGATTGTGTGTCACATGGCTAACAAAAAATCCTGCGGATATGATGACTTACCAATAACAATTATTAAAGAGAACATCGAATTTTTAGCACATCCTCTTTCTGAATTTTTTAATAAATGTATGAAAGAGTCGATTTTTCCTGATCAACTCAAACTGGCTAAGGTAATTCCGATATTTAAAAAGGGAACAAAGACTGACCCAAAAAATTACCGACCAATATCCTTGCTACCAACTTTGTCGAAACTTTTTGAAAAGATAATTAAATTTAGACTGATGGTACATTTGAATCTAAATAAAATAATCAATTTAAGACAATTTGGGTATCAAAAAGGTATAGGCACTTCAGATGCCATAGACACTCTCATTGATGACGTAGTTAGTAAATTAAATGACAAAATGAAAGTGGCTGGACTATTTATTGACCTGAGTTCTGCCTTTGACACTATAGATCATCAATAACTGCTTGCTAAGCTGGAACATTATGGTATAAGAGGTGATGCTTTAAAACTTATGACATCTTATTTTCAAAACAGACGAATGTATGTCGAAATAAAAAACATTGATGAAAACAATCATGAAATAGCATATAAATCAAAGATGGTATACATAAGACGCGGGGTACCCCAAGGCTCAATTTTAGGTCCAATATTGTATCTTATCTTCACAAACGATTTATTAAATTTCATGAACACAGCTCATTCGGACGCTTCGTGTGTGGTTTTTGCTGATGATACAAATGTAATAATTGGAGCTCATGATTTAAATGAATTGTCCACAAAAGTAAATAAAAGTCTAAATAATCTTTCTGAATGGTTTACAGCTAACAATTTACTAATTAATACAAATAAAACCAGTATAATGTTATTTAAGACTACATCTCGTAACACCGACACTATAGATGTGACATTGGAAGGAGACAAGATAGGATTGGTAAATGAGGTAAAATTCTTAGGTATAAACATTGATTCAAATCTAAACTGGAAACAGGAGCTTGCTGCTATTGATTCCTCTATAGCCTCTGCATGTTATGCACTTAGGAGCCTCAGAGATGAAATAGATTTGAAGCAACTTAAAGCCTGTTATCATGCTTTGGTTGAATCTAGGTTAAGGTACAGCATCATGTTTTGGGGTAATAGCTATAACTACAACTGCCAAAGAGCATTCATCCTACAGAAGCGTGCCATTAGAACCATTGTTAAAATTTCACAGCGTGCTTCATGCAAAGAATACTTTAAGAAATTAGGTATTCTCACAGTTCCAAGTTTGTATATACTAGTTTTGTTATGCAAGTTCGCAAAATATATTCATCAATATGAATCACAAAAAGAGAGAGAGCACACGAAGGAAAGTTATTAAAAATAGAATGGTGCCTAAATTTAACATAGCAAAGCATTGTTCACGTTACCAAGCAGTGGAGTTATATAATAAGTTACCTACTGATTTAAAAACTTTGGTCTATAACACAATCTTATTTAAGGCAAAACTGAGAGCCTTCCTATTAAAAAAATGTTTATATTCTGTATCCGATTTGATGTTGAATGATTCTAGATAATTTGTGTATGAATTACTTAATATGATATTGACATTCAATTTATTTGACATTTGATACAGTTGGAATTTATTTTAATTGACATTTGATTTAATCGACATTTTAATTTGATTGACATTTAATTGGAATTTAATTTACATTTAATTTTATTTTAATTTAAGCAACATGGAATAGCCATGGTTGTTCTTGAGCGTTTGTGGTTGGGTAATTATATAAATTGTAATTTAAATGACATTTAATATAATCTATTTGGCATTTAATTATTATTAACATGGAATGGACATGGTTGTGTTTGAGCTTTTTATGATTGGACATATAAACAGAAATGTAATTGACATTTTTACGTAAAATGGAATAGGCTGTTGTATTTGTGCTTTTTAGAGTTTGATTTTTTATGCTTTTTAGGGTTTCTGATTGCTGACATAGTGATATTTTTTTTGTTTGCTTTGTATTTGATTTTGTTATGATTGAAATGTAATTATTTTGTAATATTCGAACACAATGTAAATTGTTTGATGAATGAATAAATAAAAATATTTGCAAAGTGACTTAAATAGACTGTCTGAATACTGTGCGTGTAATAAACTAAAACTTAGCTTGCCTAAATGTTGTTATTGGAGCATCACCAAAAACAAAAACATCCACAGATACCAGTACTCTCTAAATGATGTCGCTTTAAATAGAGTTACCATGGTTCGCGATCTGGGTGTCATTTTTGATGACAAGCTTTATCTTGATGTACACGTGATAATTTATTTTATTTTTAAATACTAATTTTAATTTCACTGTATGGATCATGTTATCTGAATTAAATGAATTTTATTTATATATAATACTAGCTGTTGCCCGCGGCTTCGCCCGCGTAATTTCGGTAACCGTCCCACTAATCATATTAAAGGGATAAATAGTGTCCTACGTATTAATCCATGTTATGTACTATCTATGTGCCAAATTTCACAATCATCACAATTATTATCATCACAACCACCATTATTATCACAATCATTATCATAATCACCATCACTATCACAACCACCATCATTATCACAATCATTATCTCAATCACCATCATCATTATCATCGTAATCACAACCATTATCATCGTAATCACAATCATCGTCATCACAATCTCAATCCTCGTTATCACAATTATCATTATCGTTATCACAATCATCATTATCACAATCACCATCACTGTCACAATCACCATCACAATCATTATCACCATCACAATAACCATCATCATCGCCATCACCATCACCGCCACTATCACAATCACCATCACAATCACTATCACAATCACCATTATCGTTAATCTTAATCATCGTAATCATAATGATTATCATCGTAATCACAATCATCATCATCATTATCACAATCACCATCACAAATACAATCACCATTACATTCACCATCACTATCACAATCATCATCACTATGACAGTCACAATCACTATCACCATCACAATCACCATCACCATCGCTATCACCATCATTATCACCATCACAATCTGGGTATTAATTAGTTACATTACATTAGGTCTGGGTGTTAACTAATTACATCACAATTTAGGTATTAATAAAATTATCAATCTGAGACAATTTGGATATCAGAAATGAACACTTTAATAAACGACATAACTAGTAAATTGAATGAAAAAATGAAAGTAGTTGGACTATTTGTTGACCTCAGTTCCGCTTTTGACACCATAGATCATGAACTACTTCTAACTAAACTCGAACATTATGGTATAAGAGGCAAGACATAACAACTTATCACTTCGTATTTAAAAAACAGACGCATGTATGTAGAAATTAAAAGTATAGACGAGAACAATCACGAAGTGATAAACAAGTCAAAAATGACATACATGAAACGTGGTGTACCTCAAGGATCAATTTTAGGACCCGTACTATATATTATTTTTACTAATGACTTACTCAACTTCATAAATAAAACTCATCCAAACGAGAAACTTGTTGTTTTCGCTGATAACACAAACATAATAATTGGGGCAAAAGACATAGAAAAATTGACATTAAATACTGATATAATAATAGGAAAAATTTGCGAATGGTTTACAGCCAATAATTTACTACTAAATATAAGCAAAACTAACCTCATATTATTTAAGACTACGACTCGTAATAAAGAGAACTTAGATATACAAATAAATGGAGACAAGATTGAATTAGTGGATAAGGTTAAATTTTTAGGAATTAACATAGATTCTCATTTAAATTGGAAACCGGAGCTTGCTGCTATTGATTCATCCATATCGTCAGCATGTTACGCACTAAGGAGCCTTAGGGATGAGTTGAATATAGAACAGTTAAAGGCTATATATTATGCCCTGGTCGAGTCTAGGATCGTCATCGTGCTCTGGGGAAATAGTTATAGTTCAAACTGGCAGAGAGCTTTCGTCTTACAGAAACGAGCCATAAGGACAATAGTTAAAATTCCACAGCGTGTCTCATGCAGAGATTACTTTAAAAAATTGGGAATATTAACGGTACCTAGTCTATATATATTAGTCCTCTTAAGTCTTTTTGCAAAGTACCTACATGAATTTGAATCACTAGAGGAACGTGAGCTTAGAGAGAACACGCGAAGAAAAATCTTCAAACAACAAATAGCACCAAAATTTAATATAGTACAGCATTGCCCGAAGTACCAAGCTGTAGAGATATTCAACAAGTTGCCTTCTGAGCTAAAGACCCTGATTTATAACACCCACTTGTTTAAATCAAAGTTAAAGGCCTTTTTAATAGAAAAATGTATAAACAACATATCGGAACTAATGCCACGCAATAATTAATGAAAACTTTTGACTTTACTTATAAATCTAAAATCTCTTGACATATTTAAAACTGTTTGACATTATATTTACAACTATTTTGACATTGTATCACTATCATCATTATCATCGTAATCACAACCATTATCATCAACATCACAATTACCGTCACAATCACTATCACAATCACCATCACCATCAAAATCACTATCACAATCACCATCACAATCACAATCACCATCATCGTTATCACAATCACTATCATCATTATCACAATCATTATTATCGTAATCACAACCATTATCATCGTAATCACAATCATTATCATCACAATATCCATCCTCAATATCAAAATCATCATTATCGTTATCACGCGCATCATCATCATTACCACAAACACCATCACCATCATAATCACAATTACTATCACAATCACAATTACTATCACAATCACCATCACTATCACAATCACAATCACATTCATTATCACCATCACAATAACCATCACCATCGCTATTACCATCACAATCACCGTCACTATCACAATCACCATCACAATCACTATCTCAATCACCATCATCGTTATCACAATCATTATCATCGTAATCACAATCTTTATCATCGTAATCACAATCATCATCATCATTATCACAATTATCAACATCATTATTATCACAATCACCATCACTGTCACAATCACCATGAAAATGACAATCACCAACACTATCACAGTCACTATCACCATCACCATCACAATCACCATCACCATCACAATCACCATCACCATCACCATCACCATCACCATCACCATCACCATCACCATCACAATCACAATCAACATCATCGTTATCACAATCACTATCATCATTATCACAATATACATCCTCGTTATCAAAATCAATATTATCGTTATCACGCGCATCATCATCATTATCACAAACACCATCACTGTCACAATCACTATCACAATCACAATCACTATCACAATCACCATCACAATCACCATCACAATCACCATCACAATCACCATCACAATCACCATCACAATCACCATCACAATCACCATCACAATGACCATAACGATGATGATGATTGTGATAATGATGATGATGGTGATGATTGTGATTACGATGATAATGATTGTGATTACTATGATGCTGATTGTGATTACGATGAAAATGATTGTGATTACGATGATGATGATTATGATAATGATGATGATGATTGTGATAACGATGATGATGATTGTGATAACGATGATGATGATTGTGATAATGATGATGATGGTGATGATTGTGATTACGATGATAATGATTGTGATTACTATGATGCTGATTGTGATTACGATGAAAATGATTGTGATTACGATGATGATGATTATGATAATGATGATGATGATTGTGATAACGATGATGATGATTGTGATAATGATGATGATGGTTGTGATAACAGTGATGGTGATCGTGATGGTGATAGTGATTGCGATGGTGTTTGTGATGGTGATTGTGATGGTGATTGTGATGGTGATTGTGATGGTGAATGTGATGGTGATTGTGATGGTGATAGCGATGGTGATGGTGATTGTGATAATGACGGTGATGGTGATTGTGATAATGATTGTGATAATATGGTGATAGTGATGGTGATGGTGATGGTGATCGTGATAGTGATTGTGATGGTGATGGTGATGGTGATAGTGATAGTGATGGTGATAGTGATGGTGATGGTGATGGTGATGGTGATGGTGATGGTGATGGTGATGGTGATGGTGATAGTGATAGTGATAGTGATAGTGATAGTGATTGTGATTGTGATTGTGATTGTGATTGTGATTGTGATTGTGATTGTGATTGTGATAGTGATAGTGATAGTGATAGTGATAGTGATAGTGATAGTGATAGTGATAGTGATAGTGATAGTGATAGTGATAGTGATAGTGATAGTGATAGTGATAGTGATAGTGATAGTGATAGTGATAGTGATTGTGATTGTGATTGTGATTGTGATTGTGATGGTGATGGTGATGGTGATGGTGATGGTGATGGTGATGGTGATGGTGATGGTGATGGTGATAGTGATAGTGATGTTGATGGTGATCGTGATAGTGGTAGTGATTGTGATAGTGATGGTGATAGTGATGTTGATGGTGATCGTGATAGTGGTAGTGATTGTGATAGTGATGGTGATGATGATGGTGATGGTGATAGTGATAGTGATAGTGCTGGTGATAGTGAAACTGATTGTGATAGTGATGGTGAATGTGATGGTGATTGTGATTGTGATGGTGATAGCGATGGTGATGGTGATAGCGATGGTGATGGTGATTGTGATGGTGATGGTGATGGTGATTGTGATGGTGATAGTGATTGTGATGGTGATTGTGATGGTGATTGTGATGATGATGATTGTGATTACGATGATAATCATTATGATTACGATGATTAAGATTATGATAACGATAATGGTGATTGTGATAGTGACAGTGATTGTGATGGTGATTGTGATGGTGATTGTGATGGTGATTGTGATGGTGATAGTGATTGTGACTTTGATAGTGATTGTGATTGTGATGGTGATTGCGAGAGTGATGGTGATTGTGATAATGATGATGATGATTGTGATAACGAGGATGGAGATTGTGAATACGATGATAATGGTTGTGATTACGATGATAATGATGATGGTGATTGTAATAGTGATA
The DNA here is from genome assembly GCA_941918905.2 of Xestia sexstrigata. NCBI lineage: Eukaryota > Metazoa > Arthropoda > Insecta > Lepidoptera > Noctuidae > Xestia > Xestia sexstrigata. Next base: position 603,185 of record OW799210.2, read on the forward strand.
GTGATGGTGATTGTGATTGTGATTGTGATTGTGATAATAATGGTGTTTGTGATGATAATAATTGTGATGATTATGAATTTTGGCACATCGATAGTTCATAACCTGGATTAACACGTAGGACACTATTTATCCCTTTAATATGATCCAGTGGGACGGTTACCGAACTTTACGCGGGCGAAGCCGCGGGCAACAGCTAGTTAATAATATAACTAAACTTAGACATACTATTTGTCTGTGTGAATATTAAAAGCTAATAGCTTAGCTATTTTGTGTCTACACCTAATAGGTAGATATACCCTACCCCGTGTCGAATTAAGTTTACCAACAATAGTGTTGATAAAAAATAGTGTTGAATAATAGTGTTGTTCCGTACCCAAAGGGTAAAAACTGGACCCTATTATTTGACTCCACTTGTCCGGTTGTTCGTCTGTCTGTCACCAGGCTGTATCTCGCGAACCGTGATAGCTAGACAGTTGAAACTTTCACAGATGATGTATTTCCATTGCCTCTATAACAAAAAACACGAATACTATAAAAACAGAATAAAATAAATATTTAAGGGGGGGGGGGGGCTCCTATACAACAAACGTGCTTTTTAGCCGTTTTTGGTTGAAATTAATAACGGTAGGCGCTTGTAATATTCACAGAATATTTTGTTATAAAGGGTGTAAAACACCTCTTAACGAAAACGAAAGATACTTATTCTCCTTGTCGTTGCGATCATTTTTTTGTTCTACACCTTACCTGGGAAGCTTTTAGTTGCGGAGATATTGGGGGTTAAAGTTCCAACTTTTTGACAAGTTTTTTTTTAAATACAAGTTTTTAATAAAAGATTTTTACTTTAAACAACTCCACGACCCCCGTACTATTCAATCCATCCATCAGCACAATGTTTTGAGTGCGTTACATTGAGTTCTACCACAAAACATGATTTTTCACCCCAAAAAAAAAGTCATTACCCAGCAATATTTTTTGCGTAAAGTTACTTAGTTTGATGTACAGAATGCTTGGTTGACGGCTTCGTGATGTGGTCTTTTACACCCTGTATACTCACTTTAAAAATAAATGATTAAATTAAAATAAAATAAATATTTAAAGCCAAAATCCCCATTTCCCATCATTCATTGGCTCCCATTTTTGTCTATTGTTGTATAGAAAATGGTACGGAACCCTTACCGGACTCGCACTTGGCCGGTTTTTTTGAATTATCGTGCTTCAAATGGAAGCGCACAGGGTGGGTCGATTTTTTTGCACGCAAGTGTAATTTTTATGTAAAATTTCATTAAGCTCTTTTTAAGCTCTTTAAGCAAATTTTTCATAATTTCATAGCCTCGTTGTTTACCCTTTTTTTTTTTTTTTTTTTTTTTTTTTTTTTTTCGGATGGGAAATCATCAAATGACTTCTCCCGCTCTGGGCGGAGCAGGAGGGAGTGTCAGACTTTTACTGACTAAAACCCATCCATGTTCCTTCATCGCCCTTTGTGTTCCGGGGCCACGGTATCTCTTTCGAATAGTCTATAATAGGTCGTTGTTTACCCTTGAAATAAGATCATTTGCACGTCTCTAAGTCTCATACATTCGAAGATAAGAAATGGCTGCCATTCGCGGGGTCTGGGGTTAGGAGTATTTATTTAGAAACATGTATTTTTCTATAGGAATGAGTAAATAATATGCCCTTAAAGTATCCGTAACCGGTAGCCAAACACATTGTATAACCGATTTTTACGTTTTTTTTATGTACCTATAGGTACATTTATGTATAGGTAAGTATTTGGTAGGTATGAGAATGGGTGTGCATGTTTTTTGATTTTGTTTTTATATATTTATTCTCTTAAAAAATCCTTAACTCTAATTACAATGCCCCACAAAAATGCTTACGCAGTTAATATGGCATAATAACAGTGGGGGCTGAAACACCTCCGGTTCTTTTAGCTGGTCGAAGAATCTGAGTCTGCATGGGATCATGGGATGGGATAACCACTTTTTATAATTTATATCACCAACGTGGCGTGGTGACATCTTTCCTTTTTTTATTATTTCCATAGACAAAAACATAGAGGGAGATTTCCACAAACAGATAGTATAATATTACTTGAAATAACATTCACATGATATAATTTTCGCTATAAAAACAAATGACCTAATTTCATGTGATCTAATCTTACATTTCATATAACCTTCTTTTGCTGTAATAACATTTAGTATATCGTTCATTTCATTTAATTTTCAATTTGTATAATGCTTTGTTAATATAACGTTCAGTTTCCCTAATTTTATTTACCTAAGTACTCATTTTCAGCAAAAAATCTGTAATGAATAAGTAAATATCAGGAATAAACACACTGTCGGTGAGGTTGTAGATGAGGTTATAAAACCTCATTTTCCCAAATGATTTACCAAAAATACAGGGGATCTGGCCCCTGTTCTAAACTAACCTAACCCAATAAGTTATAATTGACTAACCTAATCAGTTTATGCAACCATAAACAAAATAAACTAAAACGATTCTAAATTATCTTACGTTACAACGACTAAGAAGAAAACGAACTCGTCACACATCAGCGACTGGCACAGAAAACTTGGGCACATGAACGCCAAAGATATGAAACTCGCACTCATAAACGAGAACATAGTTGGCTTGAACTTTGATTTAAACGTTACTTATAGATTTTGACGTTAGTTATATTATAGTAACTAAATATTATACTAAGTGAATACTAGTTCAAATGTGCATTATGGAAAATGTTTATTACTTACTATATTAAATTAGGTAAAATGAAATTATATCAATAAATCATTATGTAACTTAATCGTTGTATTAAAAAAAGTATATTAAATGAAATTAGGTCATGTGTGATCATTAGAAGTTTTGTTATTATCGTTACACATCCGTATGAGAATAGGTCGTAAAGTATATTTCACACCATAATTTATACGGCAGAATAACGTTTGCGGGGTGAGCTAGTTATGTATAATTGTCCATACAATGTGTTTGGTTAACGGTTAAGTACCAATACTTTAAGGGCATATTATTACTCATTTTGGTCGACAAATAATTTAAAATAATAAGTTCATAATTTTTTTCTAACTCCGAGAATGTCAGCCATCTTGTTTTTTTAATCGGCTGATCTAGGGTATGTTCAATGAATCTTTGAATCTAAGAGACCGAGAGACGTGCAAATGATCTTAAATGTAATTCTGTCGCTGAGCTTAAATACCCAATAGGTACGCCATTCCTATTCCATGGCCCATTGGTCAGACACCAAGTTTGAGCACCGTAAGTATTTGAGGATGGGCAGAATGCACATGTCGATGAGTTTGCACTTCAGGGATAAAGGTAACCAACCCTTCATCGGCGATTTCATCAATCAGTAGCTCTTCTAGACGTTCTCGACTCCGCGGTCGATTTCTGTCTTGCTTGTTTTCCAAGGAAACTAGCTGGCCCAAAAAATATACTTATCGATGTAGTGGATTTCTTGCCCATCTACTTCAACCTTATTCAACCTTACTTTTTGGGATATTGGTCATCTTATGACTTTGGTATCTGACCGATTCAGCACTAGTCCAACCTCTAGGTTTGCTGTGCTCAGATCTTGGAGCATCTGTTATAACTTGGCAGCGGTCGGTGCAAATAGCATGATATCATCAGTGAAACGAAGGTTATAGAGTTTTTGGAACCTACTGTTATACGTTTAGGTTTGCCAGGTTCTGGAATACCTCCACAAGAGAGCTATTAAATAATTTGGGAGAGAATGGGTCACCCTATTTCAAGCCTTTGTCTATTTTGAAAGTTGAATGCTTGCTGTGCTATTGTTGTAAATTACTTTGAGGATATTCATGTAGGTTTGGTCTATGTTGATTTTGTAAAGAAGAAAATTTTACGCTGTCAAATGCCATCGCATAGTCCACGAAGGCCGAATACAAACGGTTTCCAAGTTATTTGTGCTTTTCCATGATTTGGTCTCGTCTTGCAACTACTGTTACATCTGCCGAACTAACTAATCTGTCCAATCCAAGAATCTGTCCAGTACCGAACAAAGGGTTGTTACATGTTCAAAGTATAGGCGAGGACGCTGGCACCCTAAACACAAATTAAATCTTACATTGGGAGCCAGAGCTCATCATAAACAATCTTTTAGTGCGTATACACGTAGATCGCTGGCTGTCAGAAATTGTCGGCGCATGTAGTTAGAGAGCCCACGACACTAAACCTAGTTCGATAAGACTCCCAGATAATATTATATGATTAGCCACGTTATTAATGAAGGAACACGAAATAGCGCCTCCAAGTTTTTTTGCATTGCAGCAGCGCCGTTTCGTGTTCCCCTATTAATAACGTGGCTAATTATATATTTATACATCATTTCGCAAAATATTAGATTCTCAAAACAGCAGATTCTCAAAATATTACATTCGCTAAATATTATATTCTCAAAATAGCCGAAGTACAATCAAGCACTCAAAACAATTGTTAGTCCGGTTGACCGAACTAGTGCAACTTTTCGGTAGCAGTAGTTTGATTGAAATATAGCACCGAACTACCGATCCGACACTCTTTAGTAGCAACAGTTCGGTTTGTAATATTAAGAATTAAAAATGTATAATGTAATGTGGATAAATTTGGACATGATGTTAAAAGAAATTTGTCTAAGACATAATTTTAAGGTCATACTGTGTAGAGATTTTAATATAGATCTTTGCAAAAATAGCACACCTCTGTGCACCTCTCTAGCAATACCTCTGCCACTTTTCAAGATAAATAGGCGGGCCTAAAATCTAGATGACGTGAATAATGCCCTACTTCAGGTCCAAAATTGGTTCACAGCAAACAATTTGGTATTAAATGAAAAAAAAACCAAATGCATAAGATTTGCTTAACCGAATGTTAAAAGTAGTAATTGTGATATAATATTGAATAAAGAGAAACTTGAATTCGTAGATAAAACGGTTTTCCTGGGGATTACGCTTGATTCAAGGCTACAATGGGGTTCTCATTTGACATCTCTTGCGGGGCGGCTAAGTTCAGCAGCCTATGCCATTAGAAAAATCCGTCAGTATACTGATGTAGATACCGCTAGACTGGTTTATTTTAGTTACTTTCATAGTATAATGTCTTATGGCATTTTACTGTGGGGACGGGCTGCAGATATTGGGTCTATATTTATTCTGCAGAAAAGAGCCATCAGAGCCATATATAATCTTCGTAAGCGCGATTCTCTAAGGGAACTGTTTAAGGATATTGGCATCATGACGGTACATAGTCAATACATCTACGAAAACATAATGTACGTCAGAAAAATCTGCACCTTTTTGGTAAAAGGGGTGACAGACATAATTACAGTACTAGAAATAGGGACCAACTAGTTCAGCCAGGTTTCAGACTCGCTAAAGTAGACTCATCTTTCATGGGGTACTGTTTGAGATGCTATAATAAAATTCCACAAAGTATTCTTGAACTGAATGAGACGAAATTTAAAACATGCATTAAACACACACTATGTAAGCAAGCATATTACAAGTTGAGCGATTATATCGCTGATAAAAATGCTTGGCTCAATGCTGGTCCTGCTCCACAAGGACAGGGGCGCATAAATTGATAGCATTAAAATGTATTGTTGGAGCTGCTGAAGATTGTACAACTATCTTTGCATTGTATAGATTCAATCTCTTTAGTATTATATAAATGCATAGCCCATATTGTGTGAGTACTATGTACTAGAAAGCTATCATTCACTGGAAACCTACGTCTTTTCTTGACTTGAATGTGCCCTGGCGGTTTAGAGTATGTCATGCTCACTCAAATGTCTCGCTGATGGTGGTGCATGTGTCGGATCATTTAGTTCCCTTCAAAATGGTTGAGTTGAATGGTGCTGATCCATGCGTCATGTCCGTAAACGGGTGCTGTCAGTTGTGACTGGTCATCTCTTAGTTGCCATGGCTTATTTGAATGAATTATTTTGAATTGTATTTTTTTTGTTTGTGTGTTTTTGCTGTGGACACTTTTAACGTGCACATCTTGCTACATTGTTCTCACATAATATACCATCTCAACATGAATAATGTAACCAAGATTTTGTAACAATATTCTGATTTAAAAGAGTGTCCATGGAGTTTCTTGCCCGTTCTTCTTCATAGAGATCTACGCTAGGGAATGGGCAAATACAGTACTTTCACAGTTTTTATGTCTTGTGACTGGGACTGTAGCTACATTTAATTTTCATCTTTGTTTCGACAATTCAAAAGTGCCTGTAACTGGCTTACTTGAAATAAATGCCTTGATTTTGATTTTGATTTTGAATTGTGTTTATCTACTGGACAATACTGGTCAGTATTGTCCAGTAGATAAACACAAGTAGTGTTATATTATTTAATTTATTTGTAATGTATTGTGTTTGATTGTACAATTTCCTAATTTTACTTGATTGATTGACATGCTATTATGTAATATTGACATTGAATTTTTAATTGATATGTATCTTCATTTTCAGTGTATGTATATGCTATTAATTGATTTATTTTATTATTTTTACTTTGTTTTTTTTTTTCTTAATATTTGTGCGCTGGCTATTTTTCTTTTTAATATGCTTTATGGATTGTGTATCTGAAATAAAGTTTTATTATTATTATTAAAATAAAGATCTGTTAAAAAATGCTTAAAAGAATTTCTAGTCGAAAAATGTTATTATACAATTAATGATTATTTAAATGAAAGATACTAGACCTGCTACATCCGATTTATTATATTAGTAAAACCTCGACTTTAAAATCACATTGTAATACCCGTTTATTTAAGTGACATGTAATCTTTTTATTTTAATCCATTTTATATTTGATTTGACGACCCGAATGCCGTAGCGGTAGTGAGGCTGCTGTACGTTCTAAGGGTCCCGGGTTCGAATCCAGGTTGGAGCAAATGTTTGTGTGATGAGCATGGACATTTGTTTCCGAGTCATGGATGTTTATATGTATAATAAGTATGTATTTACAAACAAAAAGTATCTATTTAGTATATCAACTATCTGGTGTCCACGACACAAGCCTCGTTGCTTAATGTGGCACTAGATGGCGCTGTGTGTTAATGTCCAGCGATATTTATTTATTATTATTTATTTATATTTATATTATTCTGGCATTGTGTACTCTTTTGTTATTATATTGAATTTTCATTGAAATTGATTATAAGTATGGATTTAATTTGTACGCTTCAACGCAAGGCATGCATGGACTCGCTATTTAATATTTATTTGGAACACCCCTGTACAACCTACTCGTATGTCTACAAATAAAGATGTCATTTTCAAAATTTGCCCACTCGAACTAGTAGTTTCGTCAAAGATAAGGGTTCGTAAACACGCGCTCGCTTCGCTCGCATAAAATAACACTCTTTGACTTCTGTCCACGAAGTGCCGGGCCTCCGCCGGCCTCCTTCGTCAGCCTACGGCCCATGCCGCCCATAAAGGATTATTTGTAAATGTTTTCATAACTACTGCTACTGAAAAGTTGCACTAGTTCGGTCAACCGGACTAACAATTGTTTTGAGTGCTTGATTGTACCTACTCGGCTATTTTGAGAATGTAATATTTAGCGAATCTAATATTTTGAGAATCTAATATTATGCGAATAAAGGATCTGAGAGTCATATTGAACTAGGTTTAGTGTCGTGGGCTCTCTAACTATTATCGGCGCCGATCTGCTATACCAGCTTGTTCGGGTGACTGGCGAGAATCTAATTTTCCATCAAAGTGGTTATGAATAACTTTAATGAATGCCTTGTAGAAATGTGACACTAAGCTTATTGGTATAAAATGATTGACATCGCTTTTATCTCTCTTCTTGTGAAGTAGGATGTAAGGATGATGTTTGAGTGGCACATCATTGCTGGCTTCTTTCCGGTCTGAAGGATGGAATTGAGCATGTTGGTGATATGGGGCAGAAGTGTGGGAGAACCAAGTTTAAGGGCTTCTGATGTTACACCGTCTTCACCGACTCTTTTCTTGTTCGACTACCTATAATCTATAAAATCTTGTTCAATGATGATCATTAAAATCATCTACATAAACAACCCTAAGTTCATTTAATCCCGCATTCAATGAATATTTCATGAAAAAGTAATTCACTTAGCTACGTTTAACATTTTTGCACGTTTTCCTATAATATAAATATTATCCAACCTGAGATTCGATATACCTATTGGGAAATTTGGGATCTCACAGTCGCAACTATTTATAGTTGCGACTACTGCACTGAAACAGTGAGGTGGTGAACAATAGCAGTTCAGCTCTGGCTCTGGTAACCTATCCGCATACGTATTTTAAAAATTCTCCCCCTTGTGGAGGTATTTGATGAATCATGAAGCATGAATTAGATGATTCATGCTAGTAGGAGGGGATGTAGCTAAGTCGGTATGTATAAATTAATAACACGTAGATTGTGTTTACTGTATCTAATATTTATTATGGGATTTACTGTATTATAATATATATTATTATATATATATACACTGTAATATGCTACTATGCGTGCTTCATGCACTCATACGTGCTCATTTACGTTTAATAGTCGCGGCTAAATTGTTGCCACATTAACAACACAATGAACGCTATCAGCACGGTGACAGCAAGCCTCGAGATTATGCGCAGGGAAACGATGCCAACGAACGACATCACACGAGTGGGGTCAGTCCGCAGTCGCGAGACGGCGAGAGGCGCGGGCGGAGGAGCGCTTGCGCAACTCAGCAGCTCCGTGTGTGCGCCGCAAGCGCAACGCGTGCTAGCGTTTCTTTGTTTACTTCGTGTTTGTGTCTCGAGCTCGGCACATCGTCGCGAGCGCTTCCGAGATGCGTCCCCGTGGCTCCGCAGTCTGTACGTACTCGTACTGCATCGCTAATCGTTAGTAAGATTCTGTCGACAAGTGCTGGTGTGTGTTTGCGATATGGAGTGGCTGAAGGGCCTGGCGGGGCGGGTGCGGGGGGAGCCCGCGCCCGAGGAGAACGAGGCGGCGCCGGCGGGTGCTCCACTGCTGGAGACGGCGCAGGAGAGACGCGACCGCTGGCGAAGCGTCTACGTCATCTACTTCACCATGTTCCAGATGTCGCTGGGTTTCAGCATCGTACTGACTGGCGTGTGGCCCTACCTCGACAAGGTAGGTGCCGCGCATACCTCGCTCGAGTCGCTCGCTCGCACCTGTCATACTCTGATGCAACCGCCAAGGTGTTCAACTAGTCGATGTCGTGCACTAGGGGAAAGTGTGTGAGCAGAGGTCACAAATAATGTACACTGTGCTGACTTAGAGTTACGAAGACCCTTCTACCTAATCATAATTGTTATTATGAGGTGCCCTGCATGCACATGCTTTCTGGATGGCACTTTTGTTGGTGACGATATTGATTGATGTTTTTTGTGTTGCATAAACATTACAAAAATGTGGGAGCGATGAAGGAAAAAAACTACTTTGAATTTATTAGTCATTGTTGACTTAAAATTCAGATTATTTTTGTCGACTTACTGTCGTTAAGGCTATTAGAATTGAGTCAGTGGAGGTTTGTCCAGGTAGGTACGAGTATGTTTGTTTACCATACAGGTCCCTACGTAGGATGTTAATTATGTACAATTTGTTTTTGTTTTTAAATCAACAATCATTTATTTATTTATTTAACAATTTATGTACACACTAAATATAAAGAAAAGTAGAAAGGAACAGAAAATAGTACAATATCATAATACATTACAAAACAAACGTAAGTCCCAATTTAATCTTTTCATAGTAATCTTGCAGGTCGTTACTTCGTTAGTAGCACGAGTGCTGTTCAAAAACAATATGCATCTATTTTTAGAGGCGAGGATGGGGTTTCCCTCAATAGAGTAGGTACTTACCAAAGATCAAAGCTAAGAACTAAAGGAAAATTAAAGCGATGTTTTCATTGTTTGACTACAATTTTTATGCCTTTTCACAATAATTAGTACCTATGTGGGGCAGTTTCTGCCTCGTTAGTGTAATAGTCGCAAATTCTGGGCGTGATGTCCAGGGTGAGCTGGCTCCGATTCCGGAGGGCAAAAAAAAATCGCTTTTTTTGTTATTAAACTATATATTTACGGTTTTCAGATTTTTCCCTTTACATAAGTAAGACACTGCTTCTCTCCAAAGGAGACAATTTTTTTTCTTTGTAGGCCACTCACATAAATTGTAGCATATTGATTTCTTTCTTAGAATCTCTAGATTACAGTAGTTATATTAGCTGAGCCTTGTCTAACCGGAATAAATGCGAAAAGGAAAACTCTGCAAAAACACTTACGAGAATCGAAATAAATAGAAAGAGTACTTAAGTACTTAAATGTCAAGTCCAGTCACAAGACATAAAAACTGTGAAAGTAGGTAGTGTAGTTGCCCATTCCCTAGCGTAGATCACTATGGAGAAGAACGGGCAAGGAACTCCATGGACACTCTTTTAAATCAGAATATTGTTTCAAAATCTTGGTTACATCATTCATGTTGAGATGGTATATTATGTGAGAACAATGTAGTAAGATGTGCACGATAAAAGTGTCCATAGATAAAACACAAAAAAAAAACAATTCAAAAACCAAAATAATTAATTCAAAATATAACAACAACAACAACAACATCAGCCCATAACATCCACTGCTGGACATAAGCCTCTCCCATGATGGGAGGAATTTGCCGTAATCTCCACGCAAAAAAAAAATCGTAATCGTAATCATATTCAAAATATACAACCATTTTGAAGGAAACTAAATGATCCGACACATGCGCCACCAGCATCTGCCTAACCAATAAACACGGCAGGAGGTGACTTGCACATTCAATAATTGGGTCTCCAGAGAGAGACACATACGATACAAGGTTAGGTTAGGTTAGGTGGGCAGAATAATGTTAAGCTCAATAGCTTAAAATTATTCTGGCCACCAATCACTGCATGTTGGGATCATAGACTAACAAAAACGAGACAGAAAGTACAAACCGCGTGTACTAAATTTGTACTCGCAGTTTGTACCTATATCAACTATATAATAAACACTATTTATATATATATTATTTTGTAATAAAAACAATCATACACCTTCGAAAATATTCATTTTTTCGTTTCTGCCTCTTAGGACTTCATTGGTTGGAAACCTTAACGAAGAAAAGACAATGGTGTCGATTCTGTTGTGCACAAACCAAACTTAATTTAGGCTATTGCTATCTTTTACTAAAAGGCAGTGCGAGAAAAGGACGTCTATAGCTATTGTAGCATTATAAAATAGTAATTAAACCTTACTTATATTTTTTTTTGCTTGGCGTTGGTATTATTCAAAATTAGATTGGAAGAAAAAGTCATGACGTTCCTAAAAAAATGGTTTTGTCATTCGTCGGAGAGAGTTGTCGGAAAAAACCAATGAAGTCGCGATAATATTATTTTAATTTTTGAAGTTATAGCCCTAATCAAATGTTGGTTCTCTATCTCTAGTCTTCGTTGTTATCGTGGTGCTATCCTCTTTATTCTATTTTATCCTGGGACGTATTTTCTTTTCTTAAATAGCTTTTGATGGTTTATTCCCTCCTTGATCTTCTGTTATTGGTTTATGTTTGTAGGCTCATCTTTTCTATTATTTTTGCTTTAGGAGTTGATCCAGTGCAGGAGGGCTATTTCACCCTCGCTGATATACCTCTAGACATCGAGTTTATACGCGGTACTTAAGAGACAAGACACCAATTACCACTCAAGACTTCTATAGTAGAGGTGATATCCATCCTTTCCGTTATTTAATGGAACCAGATCAGAGCCGATATTAAACTTTTCCCTCTTTATATGGAACCAGACCTATCCAAGTAAGGTGCAATGAGTTTTACTCAATAAGAGCGTCGTGACGGTGAATCTCCGAAGCATGTTCTATAATAAGTAAGGTTATATTATATTAGTAGTAATTTCAACATTATCCATCTATGAATAATCCACGAAGTTTACTTACAATATCCCAGTCTTTAAAGTACGACACAACACACATCATAAATTCTTCTAGTAATAATCTTATGCTCTTCTTCACCTTTTGTTCTGACGAACAATCTGCCAACCATATATCTTTAACCTTGTTAAAACATTTCTTCCATTTAGATATGTTTTCGTTTTTATGGGGACTTTCTGCTACTATTTCCGGTTGACTTTTCTCTTTCTGACCTTCCTCTACAGATTGCTTTGTATTGCCCTTTGATTGTTCTTTTTTCTTCTCAATCTGATTTTTCTTTTTCTTCTTAATTGATTTGGATGAAGTTCTATTTTCGTTACCTTCTTCTTCGCTTTCACTGAGAAGTCAGTGAAATACTTGAATCCATGCGGGAATTTACTAGATTAATAGATGGTTCTAGGGGTGTGAGAGAATCCCTGTAGCTTCTAGTCTTTGAAGAAGAGGTAGAAGGAGGTAGTACTTGCCCTACTTCGACGTCGACAGGAGTAACTTCCTTACTTTTTTTTAATTGTTTCAAATAGGAATCTAGCGCTGTCTTGTCCTTACTCATTATTTCCCTAATCATTTTCTCTTTGAGATATACTGGACAATTTTTATTTAATGCCATGTGCGGGCCTTTGCAATTGATACATGAAAACTCTTCAGTTTCGCAATTGTCATGTTCTTTGCCACATTTAGGGCACATTATTTTCTGAGTAGGACAAAAACGTTTCATGTGGCCATATTTCCAACACCCTGAACATTGGGTAACAGGAAACATATATGATTCCACCTTAAAACGACATCCATATCCATATATATGTGAAGGTAATGTTGCTCCCCTAAAAGCGATGCGAATAACTTCACTATTGATCCACTGTCCATCCTCAGTTAATCTTTTCAATCTTTTAACCGTGCAGATATCTGCTTCACTTTGAAATAATTCCGCAAGTTCGTTCTCCTCAATTTCCAAGTCAATATTTCTGACAATGCCATAAATAATACTTAGGTAATTGGTCAGTTCTTTGACATCTAAATTCTAATTCTATAAACTTCTGGCAGTTAAGTTTTTTATTTGTATCTTCCATATATTTTAGTATAATGAACACTTTAAAAGGACTTTTATATTTGATTTTAAGTATGTCGTTTATATTTTGAGACTTCAGTAGTTTGGCCATACCAACCATTTTTGGAAGTACCGTCTTAGATGTAAGACATACCTCAAAATATTTTTCTTGCTGTGTATTATTTTCACAACTACCCACATTATCGTTACTATTGTTATTTTGTGACTTACTGTGCAATCGTCTTTTCGCCTTTCTGGTAACGGTGGTAAAACCATCATCCTCTACGATAATTTCTTCACTATCTTCTCTCACCCTTTTCTCAACATTTCTCTGATTTTCATTGTCAACATCCATCGTACTTCTCTCAATAATTGTTTTTTCACTCGTAATCTCCGTCACCTCTTCATTTATAATACTTTCAACAGGTCTATTCGACTCCATACTTAAAGATCTTCCAAATCTATCCATAATCTAAATGATTGAGTAACATGAGGGTACTTTTATTAAATTGTAACACGAAAGAATGAGTAAGACGTCCGCACGTCTCAGTCGTCAACGCGGCACTGATTATTATTATTATTATTTTTTTTTAACTTAAAAACTAAAACATTACCTTTGTCTGAAGCTTCAGCCAAAGTAGTTGATATCCAAAGGATGTTCATAAATCTACTTGGTTTACCTAAAATCTACCTATTGTGAGTTCAAGTTCCCACATGCAACTTACTCTCGCGACGAATACCTAGGATTCTTCTATGAATATTTATTAGTAATTATTTTCTATTTTTGTGTCTTTAAAATAAATTATCAATTTTTTCAATTTAATAATTATATTTCTTGTGGTGATTCAAGCATTTTTATTTTATTACACTACACTATGCACTAAATTAGAGATGTCAAACTATTTTATGCCTTGGGCTTCACCGTGTTTTTGGTCGACATGTTTTTACGTGCACCCTTCATTTTTATGGAACTAGTAGTAACAACTAATTTTGACAGCTCTAAATTACGTCCCTTTCTCGTTTTATTAGAGAAAAAAAGATAGCAATAGCCTAAATTAGGTTTAGTTAGTGCACAACAGAATCGACACCAATATATAGTTAAACTCGCTGTTGTCACAAAGTAAACTAATATTTACGATTCAGACTCTAAAGTTGTTAAATGCGTTAATTAAAAATAGAAATGGCTTTATTTTATCATTCTCTGTGACTGTGATATACTATGGAAATGGTAAGCTATTTGTATTTTCGTTTCCCATACATTACTCATGTTTAATTTATAATTAAGTATATCAATAATTTCAAAAAACAAAATGATTTAGATAATACAAGGTTAGAAAAAAATGAGAGCAGAACTCTGGGGTAACGATGACTTTACTGCCTAACATTCGCATCTGTACTTTTATTCTATGTCTGGAGTGCACGCGTCCTTGTCGTACTCACGACAAAAATGTATTTCCCATCTCTTTCTTTTTTCCAACCTCCAAATATTAGAATATTATGAAAATAAATGAAAAATATTAATAAATCGAAGTGTTGCGTGGTTACATGTGGTATGAGATGCCTTGTGTTTTATTTACTTTGGTATCTGAACACGCACGATGGCATTTTTAAATTTTTTATCTAAATTCGTAGCAGTGTATCGCTCGTCGCCATGCGTGTTGCAGACGATATACGCAATACGACCCAATTGGGCCATTTTCGAGTCTTCACGATTGCGCGCTCACAACATATCTGTTGATTATAATATCACGGCTTCTTAATTAAGTACTAGCTTCTGCCCGCGACTTCGTACGCGGATCCTGTTGCTGTCAGCGACAACGGGGTCGTCAAAATCGAAGATCTGAAACGTCTGATGTCGAATTCTAAGAGCCCGGGGACGGGAAAACAATGGAATGCGCGAGACGATTCGAGACGTTCCAGATCTTTCATTTTTGTAAGTCAACAGGAAATACGCTGAGAATGCAGGCGTGCTTCGCGATCCGAAGAGGTTTCCACGGAGCGAGTTGCAGCCTGATTGTAGGGGTTTTTGATCACGCCTACACTTGGATGATAAATGATATGTGACTGCTGATAAGAATATTGGCAGAAAGATCGCGTAATAAATGATAAACGACTTAACTTCCTGTGCTAAGTATTTAATTGATACTTATTGATAGAAATGATAAAGTGCAGTGATACATATTGCTACAGTTACAATATAAATACTATGAAAAAGTGCTGACGCACGCCGCGGCGCCAATTATGTATATAAAACTAAATTAAACCTGTACAGTTGTCTGTACACTGATGTTCTCGAACAGCATCAAGTCTCGCTCTTCGGTAGATTCTTGGGATCTTATGATCCTCAATCTTTTAGCTCCTTTGGAACATTAGGAAAGATTTGACCTCTTTCTAGGCATGGTTATAGTTTTATTGTGAAGATATACCTTATCAATTAAAATCTAAGTGACTGCTCCCCTGCGTTACCGGGTAGGCTACCGTGTCACGAAGATAAATGGAAAAGGAAATTATACACTCAAATAACATAAGCCTGAAGGCATATTCATTCGATAAAATAAAAAAATAAATGGGAGTTTTGGCCAGTAGAGTCAAATTTTCAATGATATACCATCGTCATCGAAAATCAGTCCTAAACTGTTACCGCCTTCACCGCGTGGAGGTACTCCCAGCTTATGTTATTTTATAATTATGCATTGAAATTAGTGACAGCTTTGATTTCCACATCAGATGTTTCTGATCTTCGATTTTTATAAGTCACCAGGAAATGCCCATCAGACCGAACAACTTTTGCTAAGCTGGGCTCTTGGAGTTCCACAACAGGTGTTTCAGATCTTCAAATTTATTCTCTCAGCAGAAAATGCTCATCACGTGGAACATTTTTTTGCCATTTTATATCTCTTATAGTTTAGCTGGTCTGTTGCGGTCAAGTTTCCAAGATAAATTATAGCCTGTATGTTGCCCAGACTTAATACCTATACAACAAAAAACATTCAAATCCGTCCAGTAGTTCCGAAGATTAGCGTGTACAAACAACAAACGATCAGACACACAGACAGTTTTTTTTTGGATTCGTCCTCTATTACTGTTTCTAAACCCCCTTTAATTATTGTTATTGTGATTGTGATATAATATTAAATAAAGCGAAACTTGAATTCGTAGATAAAACGGTTTTCCTGGGGATTACGCTTGATTCAAGGCTACAATGGGGTTCTCATTTGACATCTCTTGCGGGGCGGCTAAGTTCAGCAGCCTATGCCATTAGAAAAATCCGTCAGTATACTGATGTAGATACCGCTAGACTGGTTTATTTTAGTTACTTTCATAGTATAATGTCTTATGGCATTTTACTGTGGGGACGGGCTGCAGATATTGAGTCTATATTTATTCTGCAGAAAAGAGCCATCAGGGCCATATATAATCTTCGTAAGCGCGATTCTCTAAGGGAACTGTTTAAGGATATTGGCATCATGACGGTACATTGTCAATACATCTACGAAAACATAATGTACGTCAGAAAAAATCTGCACCTTTTTGGTAAAAGGGGTGACAGACATAATTACAGTACTAGAAATAGGGACCAACTAGTTCAGCCAGGTTTCCGACTCGCTAAAGTAGACTCATCTTTCATGGGGTACTGTTTGAGATGCTATAATAAAATTCCACAAAGCATTCTTGAACTGAATGAGACGAAATTTAAAACATGCATTAAACGCACACTATGTAAGCAAGCATATTACAAGTTGAGCGATTATATCGCTGATAAAAATGCTTGGCTCAATGCTGGTCCTGCTCCACAAGGACAGGGGCGCATAAATTGATAGCATTATAATGTATTGTTGGAGCTGCTGAAGATTGTACAACTATCTTTGCATTGTATAGATTCAATCTCTATAGTATTATATAAATGCATAGCCCATATTGTGTGAGTACTATGTACTAGAAAGCTATCATTCACTGGAAACCTACGTCTTTTCTTGACTTGAATGTGCCCTGGCGATTTAGAGTATGTCATGCTCACTCAAATGTCTCGCTGATGGTGGCGCATGTGTCGGATCATTTAGTTCCCTTCAAAATGGTTGAGTTGAATGGTGCTGATCCATGCGTCATGTCCGTGAACGGGCGCTGTCAGTTGTGACTGGTCATCTCTTAGTTGCCATGGCTTATTTGAATGAATTATTTTGAATTGTATTTTTTTTGTTTGTGTGTTTTTGCTGTGGACACTTTTAACGTGCACATCTTGCTACATTGTTCTCACATAATATACCATCTCAACATGAATGATGTAACCAAGATTTTGTAACAATATTCTGATTTAAAAGAGTGTCCATGGAGTTTCTTGCCCGTTCTTCTCCATAGAGATCTACGCTAGGGAATGGGCAACTACAGTACTTTCACAGTTTTTATGTCTTGTGACTGGGACTGTAGCTACATTTAATTTTCATCTTTGTTTCGACAATTCAAAAGTGCCTGTAACTGGCTTACTTGAAATAAATGCTTTGATTTTGATTGATTTTGATTTTATTTCTTTTTTAATATATTCAATGTACAGACACAGTTTTTTTACCGTTTTATTATACTTATGTTATGATTATGATTATTGTGGATGTAAGTGGCTGGCGGAACGCGACTATAGTTCCTTGAGACTGCTCGGTGGTATAGTACAAAACGTTGGTCAATATCGTCTCGACATTGTCGGATAAATGAAACAATAAAAAAACCCACGATATTGTGTCGTTCTCGCATAATGTGTGTAAAGGCTAGGAAGTTGGATAAATGATACTGCTGCTTATAAGGTCAAATTAAATATATTGTCCGGACCAAAGGTTTAGTAATACAAAGGAGCGAGGGAGCACGCGCGATGACCGCTAATCGTGTAGGTACTGAACAGAGACTACAGTATATATAGACGAGGTGCTGAATGCTCAACCAGTATCAATTAGTGAAATGAGGTAAAAATGTACGAATAAGCATTAGTGCATTATGAATGTATGGTTTCACCGTACAATGTGAAAACGGCCAATGCCTGCGATCCCATCGAACGTTAAGACAGAATGAAGAATAACATTACGGTTACATATTGTAAGTAGCAAACAACGAGTAAATGTGAAAAGGTTTTAAACGAGTGGCCTTGTTTATAATCAGTTGATAGCGAGTGAGTCATTAGGAGTTGTGATTACGTGTTATTGCAACTGTTGCCGCCTTACCGCCCTTGCCGCCGACACCGCACCAAACGGTCGAGCACAAACAAGCGACGCGCGGCGCCCCGAGTATACATACCTTCTTATTATGTAAACGAAAACATTAGAGATCGAGAAAGCGACAGTGTTCGTGATGCTGATTAGGGTTGCCAACCATACTTTATAATAACGTATTCTACTTTATTTTTGGTAATATACTTTATACTTTTCCATGCAAATAAAGTATATGAAAATACTTTGTTTCCAACCTTTACTGTGATGCGTAAAACAAAACACTTATTATGGGTACTTATCTATTTAACGGTACACATAAGTTAAAACGGATGATGGAAACGATTTATGTCTAATTACTGAACGAAATGTTGGATGTCAGATGTGATGTGAATGTGACAGGACAGTCGACATTCTGACATTTGTCACAGATGTCTGTCACTATCGAAATTGTCCGTTGTTTTTGTTTTTATTTAAAGAATTCATTTTTAAGTTAATATTAATGCTTAAACTGACGAGTAATTCTGATAGTGATACACCAACACCAGTGACCACTACAAAATGTAAAATTACCATAGTCATACAAAAGTATAAACCTGAGTGAAAAAAACGATACCTACAACTGGCTAATAAGTGGTATTCAAAATAAAAATACGTTTTTAAGGTAATAAAAACAAAATTTTAAAAATACTTTTTTTTTTCTTCCAAATACTTTATTTTTTTCCTATTCAAACCAATTTATACGTTTTTTTTGTCAAAAAAAATTGGCAACCCTAGCTGATGACCGAGTGAGCGCTGCGCTGCAGCACGCCGCGGTGCGCGGCGCGGCGAGCGGCGCGGTGCCCCCGTCACACGGCACGACGCGCGGCACTACATCGTGTACGTAATCCTGGCGTCAGAGCAACATCTCCCGCGCCGCTCACACCTTATCGACTTATCACGTTCAGATTAATGTCCCTATCACTATCTTATATATTTTGCGCGTACGTCTAGTGTTCAAGAGCCATTGTCTTTATTTTCTCAATATAATATTATGTAGGTAGGTACACAATGACAGATTACAAGAATGCGATAACGTTGCAGTTGTGCGCGCTGCAGTAAATAACGAGAAGGTGGCGTGTAGGGCGCGTGCGGTGTGCGGTGTCACGGTGTGCGGTGGACGGCATTCTTTGACTGTGTGATGTATGCTTGACGTCGCGCGTCGTCGTGTGAAGGCTAAAAATAGTCGATATTGAGAGGCACGAGGTGGCCGCGCGAAGGGCGCCGCTGCGCGCTGCCGCGCTGAACTGCGCTCAATGCGCATGCGCATGCGACGACGAACCGTTTTCAAAGACTTTTGTGTTTTGCGACGATGAACCGTTTTACGTCCTGGGTTCAAACAGTCTTCGTTGCACAAACCAGTCTTCGAATTACTTGGTGCGATTTTTTATTTTACGACTATGAAATACAGTCGAGAACTCAACTATCTTTCTTACTAGAGTCACTCGTCGCGTCGAGGTCGTCGCGTCGTTCCGGCGTTCCGCGTTCGTTTACGGCACGCGGTACTGACAGCACCGCGACGTCCGCTCGGGGGCCTGTCGATGCGCATCTTAGTGTGAGTGTGCGGTATCGAGCGTATGTAGATAGTTTCCCTACTGTCCATATTTTTTTTTTATTGTGACTCGGTGACGCTCTCCGTCGCTCCGTACGCTCGCCTTCTGTGCTACGACTTTTTCATTCAATCCCAATAGCAGCTAGCTACTGAGTCGCGAAACGTTGATAATCTTATTGGTGTGACCGACTGGTTAGATGTTCCTTATATGTACCTACATCATTCTTAGCGAATAAACAAAATATTTCAATTCAATTACACATCGATCGATTGATTTACAAACCGCGCGTAGTACCTAGTATTAGACAGCCGGTTAGAATTTTAAGAAAATTAATTTTACGTCCTGCTATATATATTTTTGTGAGATTCACTTAAACCTATAACAAAAGATGCTTGTCCCGTATTGTAGTATTATTATTGAATCGCCCTTTGTTGGTTATACGATTGGTTATACGTAAACAAAATAATTCATTGTCAGATGAATCGCTTCGCAATAGACATCCTATTGTTAGAGATTTTACCCCGAGCAAGTGTTCCCCGAACCAATCAAAGTGTCATCTTCCAAGTAAAATTTTTGGCTCTTTCGTCAAGAACTCATTCAAGTCCTAATTCGGTTGGGCTAGATCAGAGGTGTCCAACATGATTTTACGGAGGGCCAAGTTTAGTACCTATTTTTGTAACCGTAGCGGGCCAAAAGAAATACAAAGTGACTTCACAATTTAAATAAAACAAGCTTTTCACCGGACTCTACTACGATGGGTGTGGGGCGGGTAATTACATATGGCGCGGGAATAAAATCTGAGGACATTTTTTAAACAATGTTCACTGATGTGTTATAAAGCTTTAAATAGCTCGCGGGCCGGATAAAATACCTATGCGGGCCGCCAGTGGCAAAGAATGAAAATTGAGTCAGGGGAAGCCGAGGAAAAAATTGAGAATAGGTAGATTTTTTTAATTTTTTATTAATTTTTTTTTTCTGTTTATTTTGACCTCATTTTTGTTATCAGCGACCCCAAAAACCACGAAAATTACACCCATGAAGAAAAAAACCGAAAATTTGCGTGGGCGTCATCTTGGATTTTCATTTTGACCTCATTTTCATTATCAGCGACCCCAAAAACCACGAAAACGTCACCCATGAAGAAAAAAACCGAATAAAAAGTAGGTAAAGAATAAAATGCAGAGGAGGTTTAGTAAAAAAAATTAAAGTGAGTTTATCCTATGTAAATAAGTCAACAAAATAAATACTATAATACTTTAGTGTACCAAATCGACATTCGACATTATCGACCATTACTAATTCTATCTCGTTCTCTCATACATAATTTCTTTTTCTGCTCCTGTCGTAAAACGATAATCTTCGGCCCAATAAAACCTAGATCCCTCATCATTTGCCTAGCTTTTTTTCCAAGTTTTATTGGGGTCGGCTTCCAGTCTAACCGGATGCAGCTGAATACCAGTATTTTACATGGAGCGACTGCCTATCTGACCTCCACAACCCAGTTAGTACTTTTTGGGCTATTGACTACCTGTAACGACTGTCAAAGATCACAAATGACAGCCGGGACCAACTGCTTAACACCTAGCTCCCTACAAAACAAAATAATGTCATCAAGCATTGAACGATTTTCGATTCTATGCGAAATTCAACGAGCGATAACGATATTTTCCCATCTCGCTCACGCGCAGGCATTTTCTATTACTTTCTCTATGAATAACTCGGTTTGCGTCGGCTTACCAGAGTCCTAATATAGGCGGGCTGGCTGGTGACGTCATGCTGCATAGAAATTTAGCTGCAAAAAAGACGATAGCGCCTGCGGGTTATTTTATAGCAATATGTTGTTGAAGAGCTAATTTTTGTTGATTGACTACGAGTAAGCGTTTCGTGATGAAAAAAGGACTGATTGTGCCATTTTTCAATTACGGTAGATAGTGGTTGTGTTCCAAACTTCTGAAGGGAAGCCGGTGGGAATCGAGTTATTAGGAGCCTGCGCCACTGCGGGCCGCTAGGTGGTCCGGGGGGGGGGGATCGCGGAGCAGATACCTAGATTAGGTTATGCTCAGGTATTGAATTGATGTTGTCAACATTAATTTGAAAATTGTGTGTTCTGTGTTCGGGTGGAGCTTGCTCTATTGAACAGTGAAGGGAAGTAAAGCGCGACGGTTGCCATGTTCCAGTTGGAGCCGGGCGCTCAGAAGGAGGTGCTGGGGTTGGCGGTGGGCGCCAACCCGCTGGGGCAGCTGATGTTCTCGCCGCTGCTGGGGCTGTGGGCCAACCGCGCGGGCTCGGCACGCGCGCCGCTGCTGGCCACGCTGGCACTGTTCGTGCTGGCCAGCGTGCTGTACGCAGAGCTGCACCTCACGCGCCCGCACGCCAAGTACTGGATGGTGTTCGCTAGGTTCCTTGTCGGAGTCAGCTCAGGTGACTGGCCTTTTAATGTTTAAGCATATACAGGGTGTAAACAACCTCACCACTCACCAAGCATTCTGTACATCAAACTAAGTAACTTTACGCAAAAATTATTGCTGGGAAACGACTTTTTTTTTGGGGTGAAAAATCATGTTTTGTGGTAGAACTCAATGTAACGCACTCAAAACATTGTGCTGGTGGATGGATTAATTAGTATGGGGGTCGTGGAGGTGTTTAAAGTAAAAGTCTTACAGTAAAAACTTGTTTAAAAAAAAAAAACTTGTCAAAAAGTTGTTTTATCCAAACGAACCTGTAATGGTTTTGTTGACGTCGTCACTGCATCAGTAACCGAAGGCACAATATGTTTGCAGCGAACATAGCGGTGGCACGCTCGTACCTGTCGGCGGCGACGCTGGTGAGCGAGCGCACGCGCGCCGTGGCCGTGGTGTCGCTGGCGCAGGTGCTGGGCTTCGTGGTGGGCCCCGCGCTGCAGGCGGCCGCCACGCCGCTGGGGCCCGGCGGCCCCTACCCGCCGCCCGGCCACCTGTCTCAGCCGCTGCGCCTGGACATGTACACGGCCGCCGGCTGGATCAACGCCGTGCTCGGCTTCATCAACTTCCTGCTGTTTCTGCCGTGGTGCTTCAAGGAGAAGAAGATCGCTGCCAGAGAAGCGATGATTGCGCAGGGCACGGATGACGGTGTGTACTGATTTTTAGGGTTCCTTACCTCAAAAAGTAAAAAAGGAACCCTTAAAAGATCACTTTCTTGTCCGTCTGTCCGTCCGTCTGTCCTTCCGTCTGTCACCACCGATTTTCTCAAGAACGGCTGGACTTCGCAAGTTGAAATTTATAGCAGATACTGAGGTCTATAGTCCCTATTAGTTGTATAAAAATCAAGGTCCTGAGTCGACACGATAAAAACATAAGGGCAAATTTTGTTTTTTCGAAAACTTGTAAGTACCAAAATTTACCTTAATTTTCAACTTTTTATATTTTTCGGACTTTTTCCTTTACTTGTGCTGTCTTGCTATCTTGCTTTTAATCAAAATTGTCAATTCTAGGTCAACCGGAAGTACCCTATAGGTTTTGGGTCGCAAACCTATACGGTAGTTCCCGTTGACCTAGAATCACGAAATTTGGCGAAAAGCAAGGTCTTACAGCACATGTACAGGACAAAATCTGAAAAAAAAATAGCGATTTTACTATTACAAACTTATTATTTGCGGTTGGAGCAAGAGCTGTTTCTAGGGATCGAACAGCAAAGTTAAGTTTGCCCTTTAAAAAGTTTGTACGGAACCCTCGGTGCGCGAATCCGACTCGCTCTTGGCCGGTTTTTTTATACTGATCCATATATTAGTACTTAATTTGTTTTTGTAAAATGTGTGAATCTTATAAACTTATTGATAGTGTCTGCTACCATCTCAAAAATGTATCAAGAAAATTATTGAAATCTCTAGACCAACGAAAATCCACGCTCGGCAGTCTCAACATAATTATTATCAATAGGGAACATGCATGTCGTTTTTTCTTCACTTAAATCAATAAAATACAGTACTATCAACCCAAGAAAAGTATTAAAAGTTAAGTTCAACTACTGCTTGTCGCACAAAAATAATATTAAACTTCTGCAATTTTCTATGACAGTTCATGTCATGCCAACGTCAAATTTTTTGTGAACGTATATATTGAGTTTACCACTTTATTTTCAATTGATAGAATTCTTATGGGTTTTCCTGTAATTAAGCAATGAACAATATTTTGTATTTTCAAAATTTTTGGATCAGTAGTTTCGGAAATCAGAGGGAGGAATGGTCAATTATCGTCTTCTTTCATGAATAAAATCAAAACTATTTGTTTCACAAGTAGCTGTTGCCCGAGACTCCGTCCGCGTGGTAGTTAACATCAGACATCGTAAAGGATATAATCAATCACTGACTGGCATCATGGCTGACTGTTTGATTCACTGACAAATCGATCAACGCACAGCTGAAACTGCTGGATCTAGAAGCATGAAATTTTCCACAAACGTAGTGTTTAAAACAATATTTCTTTATAAACAACACTCTTAACCATTTTAGTGGATGGAGCTTAAATATGGCCATTTGGCCAGAGTGCGAATACAGCTCACATGCGAAGACGCAATATAAAATTGCCCGTGTGAAAACCAGTCCTGCCGCAAGTCGATTCCCGCGAATTTCAGAGTTTGGCCTTGTGACTTATTTATTGTCATGCTGGCAAAGCAAACTTTCAGAGGAAACAAAAGTCGCTTAAATTCAAACGGCAGATCATAAGGAGTCAACAAATTATACGCGACACAAACACTGTTTGTCATTACATATTTTCTGTGGTAGTAGATTCCGAAGGAACATCACAGGTGTGCCGACAGGCAGCGAGAGCTTACGACACGGGACATCTGCTGGATCAATGGTATTCAAAAACTTAACAGGATAGTGGACTGCTTCGTTTGTATTTACTACCGCATCTATGCGGTAGATGTCTTACTACTACTACAACAGCCCATAACGTCCACTGCTGGACATAAGCCTCTCCCATGATAGGAGGAAACAGATGGTAGATGTCTTGCAGAGTCCTATTTAAAGCTTTAAAACTTTTCTTGCGACTTCTGTTTCCTCTGAAAGTTTGCTTCAGCAGTTTGCAGTCAGCCATGGTATTGAGTGATTGGTTGATCCCTTATCATGTCTGATGTTAGCTACCACGCGGACGAAGTCGCGGGCAACAGCTAGTACTAATATAATTATGGAAAGGTTTCTTATTTGGAAAGGATATTCACAGAGTGCTGTATACAAGTACTGTATCACTTTTTTAGAACATTAAAAATGTCGGAATTTCAACTTTCATCTCCTATTTTACCCCCTTTGTTATTTTTCGGATGGAAATCATCAAATGACTCCTCCCGCACTGGGCGGAGCAGGAGGGAGTGTCAGACTTTTACTGACTAAAACCCATCGATGTTCCTTTATCGCCCTTTGTGTTCCGGGGCCACGGTATCTCTTTCGAATAGTCCCGCAGCCCCGGCAGGCAGCGGCCCTTGCGGACCCCTTCCTTTTGCTGACATCTCAAGGAACACGAACGCACCGTCGACGCGGCCTGTCGTCATCAAACGGATGGATGGCGAGCTAGACCATAGCTCTCCGTCCACAGGCCCGCGCCTACGGTGCACGCCCGGGGCGTCTCCTGCGGCGGCCGGGACGTGAGGCTCTCTCCCTCTCACGTTCCACCACCTCCTTCTCTAGCATGACTGCTTTGCAGAAGGAGGTGACGGCGTCCCATTCCGTCTCGCTCCGGACCATGTATTGAACCAGGGCCGGACGCGAGAGGTCGCCGCCGTCAATCGCCGCTACGAGGACACGGCGGTGCTCCGCCCACGCGGGGCCCACTCCACCGTGTCCTCCGGTCGATCCTCGCAGTGGAAACACCCGGGCGTTTCCTCCCGCCCGATTTGGTGCAGGAACCTCCCGAAACAACGGTGTCCGGTGAGGACCTGCGTCAGGCGGAAGGTGAGGACGCCATGGCGTCTCTCAAGCCACTCCTCAAAGAGGGACTTACCGCCACTATTGTGGCGTGCCCTGCACGAGGTTGCGACAGTCGCTCTCTCCATGTCGCCATGAGATCACGCCGGGAGTCTGTCCGCTGCGCGACAATTTGCCGCGGCAGCGGAGCTTCCCCCCGGCGTAGCACCTCCGCGTGCCATTCGTGCAGGCGCGCGAGGACTACCGCCTGCAGCTCCCATGGCGGCAATCCGGCAGTCCGGCTCGCCGCCTCGCTCCCAGATCGTGCGGTACCCCCGGGCCAGCCGCGCCGGCTAGCACCTGGCGGGGCGCGGTCAGGTAGTGGGCGGTGAGCCGCCTCAAGGAACGCGCCCACACCGGGGCCCCGTAAAGGGCCACGACTCCCGCGTAGAGCAGGAGGCAGGAGGCTTTTGGCCCCTCCAAGTTGGGCAGGAGCTGCCTGAAGGCAGCCCCGGTCCGTTCCAGTTTGGGGGCCAAACGTCGGAAATGATCCACGAAGTTCCATCGGCTGTCGAGGACGAGTCCCAGGTACTTCAGCGTCGACTCGACGCCGATGGATACTCCTACCGACAGTAAGGATCCCGGAGGTGGCGTATTTCCGAGGCCCATGAAATCACATGGCCTCGGACTTGTGCAGTGCCACCTCGAGACCCAGTTGCCGGACACTCTCAAAGACTATCGCAACCCCGCGTGTCATTATTTCGCCGCCTCGTGCGACATTCCCATGATTCTAGACCCACCGGTTTCAGCTGTGCGTTGATCGATCAGTCAGCCAGTCAGTTCAATTAATTAATAATAATTTCATACCCCTTTTCACCCCCATAAGGATTGAAATTCTAACAACACCGTTGCGTTAGCTTCCATCCATAAGCCTAGATAATAAATTTAGTGATTTCCACTTCGAAAATCAAGGATTTTCCATACACAACTTCATTCCCCTTTGTAACCCTTCGGGGTGGAATTTTTAAAAACGCCGAGGCACGTATATATTAATTTTCAATCGTCAGACTAAACACAAAATTTGAAGGTCCTAACTTTAAAACTGACAGATTTTCATATAAACTTCCATCCCCTATTTTACCCCTTTAGGGGTGGAATTCCCAAAATCCTTTCTTAGTGGATACTTACTTACTTTTCACATAGAACACACCCTCCAAGTTTCATGTCTCTAGGACCAGCGGTTTGGACTGTGCGTTTATATGTCACCCAGACAGTCAGTCAGTTTACTATTTTATATATATATATATAGATAAAAACAAAAATAGATATATTTGTGATCCTCATAACGAGTCCTTTCATTTGATATTAGAACACAGTAAGGTTTGCAAAACTTTCTTTTTTAATTTCTTAATTTGTCCCAAAAATGTGCAAAGTAAATATTTATTTACTTTGCACACTTTTGTTTGGGTCACAGGATTAAACCATCGTAACAAATTTCACCTCATTTGGTCGAGTAGATTCGGAGCAAATTGGTTGTGACAGACAAACGTATAGACAGACAGACCCACGAGTGATCCTATTAGGGTTCCGTTTTTAAATTTTTTGTACGGAACCTTAAAAAGTCCGAAATCGCATTTTTTTTTAAATTTCAAATTAGGAAATGGGACTCGAAGTTACTGTAAATGACACACAAAACAACACGCATGGTATTATTATAAAAACAGGGCTCTTCGCACTGGTGAGTGGTTAAATGAGTCTTAACGAAGAAAATAATCTTCTCCTCTTGTATCAAAATGTATGAACATGTTGATACATACAAGTGGAGAAGCTTTGTGATTGCAGCCGAAGCAGAATTCACACCCGAACCGTAGTCGCTAATCGGTGTGAATTCAGCCTGCAAAGACAAATTATGAATTGCTACGGGATATAATATGAAAGCGGAATAAGACATCGGCTATATTATATGTATAATTTAGAAGACTGTTGTGTAATAAAAATAATATTTAGGTAAATAAAGGAGGAATCTAGTTCAAAATTGATGGAAAGTGTCTAGCAGAGTTAGCACTGCGTTACTTGCGATAGCATAAATTATCTCTATTATTCACAGAAAACACTTTTCAGTCGTCAGACATTTTATTGAGAACTGTTGTCATGCCTACATACAAAGTAACTATATGACAGATTATATACCATGAAGGTATCAACCTCCAACACGCACCCTTAACCTGCCACATGTGTATGCACACTTAAGACTAACAAGTGTACATGCACACTTAAATCGCACCAGGTCACTAGTTCCAAAACATGCACAAGTGTATGCAACTTTGTACAAAAGTGTACACAAATACGTTGTACTCGACAGTACCCACATCAACAAATTACATTAAAACATAAAAAATAAACAAAACAGAGATTATACCATTATAAAACCCTAAACCTATTTGTACAAAACAAATACAGCATATCAATAACTAAATTACACAACTTTCACTACCTGCCTTCTTAATGGGTAATCTCGCTAAAGCCAACTTTACCTTGGGGCCCGGCAGAGACTTTGTTAACACAACCTGCCACCTTTTCCTGTGAAGGTACATACTGCACCTCTACCGCCTCATTCGATATGGCTTCGCGAACAAAGTGAAACCTAATATCGATATGTTTCGTCCTATTATGGCTCATCTTGTTTCTCGCAATGTGATGTTCAGACTGATTGTCATTATAAATGACTATGGGTTTATCGCAACTATCATTTGTTAAGCTCTTTAACAAACTTCTTAAGTAAATCGCTTCCTTTGAAATTTGGCTAAGACCTATGTACTCTGCCTCGGTAGAGGACAGAGCAACACACCTTTGCTTGCGACTCTCCCACGTTATTAAACTATCGCCTAACATGAACATTACACCCGTAAAGGATTTTCTGTCATATGGCCCACCCCAATCCGCATCCACGTAGCCAAGAAGTTCTAATTTACCTGACTTTCGGAAAGTAAGTGCAAAATCAGACGTCCCTTTTAAATATCTAAGCACCCGTTTAGCATACTTATAGTGAATTTCGTCGTAGCACGAGTTAAACTGTGCTAGAACGCTAACGGCATGCGCGATATCTGGTCTACTATTTTGGGCTAAATAGTTTAGACATCCTACCAGATTCTGATATGGCAACCTACAACTAGAATCTGAAGCTTTCTCCAATCTGAGACCAACTTCCATAGGGGTAATGACTGGTTTACAATCCGTCATTTCAAATTCCTTTAACACATTAATAACATACTGTTCTTGATCAAGGTAAATAGTGTTATTGTCTCTCCTAAGTCTCATGCCTAAAACATGTCTAGCACGACCTAGATCCTTGACCTTGAACTTTTTCAATAAACCGGCCTTTATCTTTTCCTTTTCATTTTTGTGAAAAGAACTACAAAAAATAAAAAAAATATCAACGTATTTAACTACAACTATCCTATTCTTATCTCCTAACAACTTTTGGTATAAGCAGGGCTCTATCTTCGATTGCGTGAAACCTAAGCTAAGCATCTCTTGGTCAAGTTCATGAAACCAAGCATTCGACGCTTGCTTCAGACCATACAACGACCTATTTAACTTGCAGACCTTCGTCTCCTGACCCTTGGCTATAGCAACTACAGGCTGCATCATGTAAATATCTTCCTTCACTTTACCGTAAAGGAAAGCTGTCGTCACATCCCACTGATCTATGTCCCAATTATATTCTAGAGCTAATGAAAATAACAGTCGCAAAGTCAAGCTCGATAACTACCGGAGAATAAGTTTCGTTAGAGTCTACGCCGCGTACCTGAGTAAATCCCTTCACTACCAGTCTAGCTTTATACTTTGAGAGCTTACCATCGCTATCGTGCTTTATCTTAAAGACCCATTTACATTGTATCGGCTCCTTGTCACGTGGTAAGTTTACTAGAGTCCACGTCGGTTCTCCTTCAACGATTGCAGCTCCTCGTCCATGGCCTTCTGCCACAGCTCACGATCAGGCCTAGCTAGCGCCTGTTCTACAGTCGTCGGATCGCCGTCCATTGCCGCGAGAGCGTTAATGCACGTATAACAATAGTCGACCGCTTCCGTGTACGCAGGTTGTATCTCGGCTCGATACTCGTCTCAACACTTGGCTCTGGAGTCGTAGCGGGTTCGGTACTTCCAACATCTGCATCCTGAAAATCGTTTTCACTGTTTGAGTGGACCTCAGGAGATACATCCAATATCGCAGGTTCAGTTCGTTCCTGTTCTAGGGACAAAGGAACAACTGCGTTCTTCGTCACATTCGTACCATCGCCTGGAAAAACATTTTCCAAGAACTTTACATCTCTAGCAATCTTGCTAGTCTGCAGATTCATCAGCCGGTAACCTTTCGTAAGCTCACAATAACCAACAAAAATTAAACCTTCAGTCTTCATGTCGAGCTTTTGCCTTTTCTGCTTCGGTTTCAATGCAAACGCCAAACATCCGAAGATTTTTAAATGACTTAAGTTCACTTTCTTACTGGACTATAGTTCTTCAGGTACTTTATTCGTGATCACTATTGTGGGGCTTCGATTCTTTAGGTATACCACGGCATATATATATATACGGCTCAAAACTTCTTGCTAAGATTCGCCTCACAAAGCAACGTCCTTGCTTTCTCAATGATCGATCTGTTCGCCCTCTCAGCTGTGCCATTTTGTTCGGGTGTATACGGAACAGTCGTTTGGTGCTTTATACCAGATGACTTGAACAATCTGTCGAATGCATGATTACAAAATTCAGTACCATTATCAGATCTGAGGCATTTTATCGACTTACCAGTCTCTCTCTCTACTTCGGCCTTATATTCACGAAATTCGTCGAAAGTTTGACTCTTATTTCTCAAGAAATAAACGTGCGTCTTGCGCGTATAATCGTCGATAAATAGCAACATATACAAGGAACCAACAAACGATGGCTCTTCCATTGGACCGCAACAAAGAAATTCAAATATTTACGAGCGATAGACGGGACAAGACGGACAAAATCGTAATCCAAAAACTTGTTACTACTTAGTAACAAATCGTTTTGTCTAGTGTCATTCGTGTGTCAAAAATGAAAATGTTCGGGATCAAAATTTTTGTATGACATTATTTCCAATGTCCGCTCTTTACCTAAATCTTTTAAATCTCTTTGGACCGCAAATATCCGTGTGTACTAATTCAGGAATCTGTTGTGCTCGTGTGCCTTTATTTTTGAACGGACTTTTACATGTCTTACCTAGAATACATGGAATACATGGCTCAATGTTCTGTTTACTATCGAATTTCATACCAGTTACAAGATCTTTTAATATTAGTATGTTATTTTGACCTAAATGGTCTATGCCATAAGTTTTACAGAGGTTCATTTGACAACATTGCGTGACATAATTTTGTTTTTTTATTTAATTTGAAAATTCCGTCCACTTCTTTGCACGTCGCAACTATTTGGTCGGATTTATTAATAGTGCAACCTCCTTTGTCAAAATTAACCGCGAAATCTTTCTTAACGAGATCGCTCAAGTTCAAGTCGGTTCAAGTTTAGTCGAGGAACATGAAGAACATTTTCTAACGTGAAATCTGAACTTCCGCTAACTTTTGACTTAGCATTTCCTCTACCTTCAACTGGTATTTGTTCTCCATTAGCCACTTTAATTGTGAAGTTACCCTTTACTTTCTTATAGTTACATAACTTTCCAGCGTCGTAAGTCATATGGGTCGAGCATCCGCTATCCACATACCAATCGCTTTTCTTTTTGGTATTTGCTGTACTCATGCTCAAACCGACCACACCGGCATTCAGCTTCTTACATTCAGCTGCCATGTGTCCTTCTTTGTGGCATTATTAGCACTTGCGCACTGGTTTACGGTTTTTGGGTGCCTTTTCCTGTTTAGAGGCAAGGGCGTGCTCACCAGCTCCAGCTATTTCAGCTTGTCTATTAGCCTTCTGCAGCAGTTTGGTTTTGATCTGCTCTAGGCTAATATCCTTTCCACTATTATCTACTGCCATTATCAACGGGTTGTACTCTGATGATAATCCGGCAAGCAAAATGGAAATGATCCAATCATCTGAGACTTTCGCGTCTATTGCAGCCAATTGTTGTGTTATGGATAGTACTTTTGAGACGTATTTCTCCATATTCGCTAGGTTTTCCAACTTGCATGACCATAATTGACGCTGCGGTGATATTTATCCTTTATCCTCGTATGCACCACACAGCTTGTGCCATACCTTTTTTTTTTTTTTTTTTTTTTTTTTTCGGATGGGAAATCATCAAATGACTTCTCCCGCTCTGGGCGGAGCAGGAGGGAGTGTCAGACTTTTACTGACTAAAACCCATCCATGTTCCTTCATCGCTCTTTGTGTTCCGGGGCCACGGTATCTCTTTCGAACAGTCCCGCAACCCCGGCAGGCATCGGTCCTTGCGGACCCCTTCCTTTTTGCTGACTCTCTTTGAGGCGCGCGTGGAACACGAACGCGCCGTCGACACGGCCTGTCGTCATGAGACGGACGGACGGCGAGCTAGCCCATAGCCCACCGTCCACAGGCCCGCGCCTACGGTGGCCGGGGGCCACGTGGTGGCCCCCGACGCCCGGGGCGTCTCCCGCGGCGGCTGGGACGCTGTGAGGTTCTCTCCCTCTCACGTTCCGCCACCTCCTTCTCTAGCATTACTGCTTCGCAGAAGGAGGTGACGGCGTCCCATTCCGTCTCGCTCCGGACCATGGCTTGCACCAGGCCCGGACGCGAGAGGTCGCCGCCGCCAATCGCCGCTTCGAGGACACGGCGGTGCTCCGCCCACGCGGGGCACACCTCCACCGTGTGCTCCACCGTGTCCTCCGGTCGATCCTTGCAGTGGAAACACCCGGGCGTTTCCTCCCGCCCGATTCGGTGCAGGAACCTCCCGAAAACACCGTGTCCGGTGAGGACCTGCGTCAGGCGGAAGGTGAAGACGCCGTGGCGTCTCTCAAGCCACTCCTCAAAGAGGGGACTTACCGCCACTATTGTGGCGTGCCCTGCACGGGGTTGCGACAGTCGCTCTCTCCATGTCGCCATGAGATCACGCCGGAAGTCTGTCCGCTGAGCGACAATTTGTCGCGGCAGCGGAGTTTCCCCCCGGCGTAGCACCTCCGCGCGCCATTCATGTAGGCGCGCGAGGACCATCGCCTCCAGATCCCATGGCGGCAATCCGGCAAGGAGGCACGCCGCCTCACGGGAGATCGTGCGGTACCCACGGGCCAGCCTTACGGCTACCACCTTTTGGGGCGCGTTCAGGTAGTGGGCTGCACGCAGCCTCAAGGAACGCGCCCACACCGGGGCCCCGTAAAGGGCCATGGACCGCACGACTCCCGCGTAGAGCCTCCGGCAGGAGGCGTTTGGCCCCCCAAGGTTGGGCAGGAGCCGCCTGAAGGCAGCCCCGGTCCGTTCCAGTTTGGGGGCCAAACGTCGGAAATGCTCCACGAAGTTCCATCGGCTGTCGAGGACGAGTCCCAGGTACTTCAGCGTCGACTCGACGCCGATGGATACCCCTCCTACCGTCAGTGAGGATCCCGGAGGTGGCGCATTCCGAGGCCCATGAAAGCACATGGCCTCGGACTTGTGCAATGCCACCTCGAGACCCAGTTGCCGGATCCTCTCGACGTCTATCGCAACCCCGCGTGTCATTATTTCGGCCGCCGCCTCGTGCGACCCCCCTTGTGCCAGCACCAGCGTGTCGTCTGCATAGCAGACCACGCTGACGCCGCTAGGGAGGTCGGCGCGCAGCACCCAGTCGTAGCCGATGTTCCACAAGGAAGGCCCTAGGACCGATCCCTGTGGAACACCGCACGACATCTCTCGCCGGTTCCATTCTCCGCTGCGACCGGGGTAGATAACAGCCCTATCCGTTAGGTAGTCCCCGACCACACGACGAAGGTAGGTCGGCACCCGGTGATACCGTAGTGCCTCCCTAATGCAGCTCCAGGGCATTGAGTTGAAGGCGTTGGCGATGTCAAGAGACACCGCCAAGACTACCCCCCCCCGGGACACTGCATCCCCCGTCGTGAGGGCTCTCACGCACATGATGGCGTCCACCGTAGAGCGCCCCTTGCGGAAACCAAACTGGTGTTCCGCAAGATCCGGCCCCGTCCCCGCAAGGTGCTCGGCGAGGCGGTTTGCAATGACTCTTTCAAAGACCTTGCCCACCTCGTCGAGCAACACTATGGGCCGGTATGCGGACGGAGAGTCCGCAGGGCGCCCCGGCTTCCGAATGAGGACCAGCTTCCCCGTCTTCCAACGAAGTGGGAACTGGCCTCTCTCCAAGCATGCGCTTAGGAGCCCCTCCAGTCGGGGCCCGAGAGCCTCCGAGGCCAGGACCCAGGCTTTGCCAGGCAAGCCGTCGGGTCCCGGGGCGGTATTTTTGGCACTGAGCCTGCGTACCGCCACTCTCAGGTCTACCCCAGTCACTACCGGAGTGTCGTCGTCGTCGTCCTGGTGATCCGCTAGCTTGTGCCATACCTCATGTGGAGTCTTCAAATTGTAGACATTTGAAAAACATGAAGGCTCCAATAGTAGACACATGGTAGTACGCGCCTGTCGATCAGCATCTTTGAGTACTGCAGAGACTTCTGTGGCTTCTGCGGCCACCCACCAGTTTTTACATTCCAGGTAGTTTTGGACTTGGAACTTCAAAGTTCTCTGCATCCCTGAGCTTCCCGATTCCAGAAATGGAACCTGACGAACTATTGTCATCCGTCATTATCGAAAGTGCGTATTTCCAAATTTTAAAATTTTCGATATCGTGCAGTTACTGCGCAACTCCCTGGGCAATTCCTGGGCCCATAACCTGATGGAAAGTGTCTAGCAGAGTTAGCACTGCGTTACTTGCGATAACATAGATTATCTCTATTATTCACAGAAAACACTTTTCAGTCGTCAGACATTTTATTGAGGACTGTTGTCATGCCTAGATGCCTACATACAAAGTCACTGTTTGACAGATACCCTGAAGGTATCAAACTCCAACAAAAATAATGTTAAAAACAAAATAGTTTTCGTATAACCGGAGTCACACGTATTCTATAATACATATAAATATACCTAATTGATGTGTATGTTTGTGCAGGAGGAGTTCGTGGCTAAATAATAACAGCCGCTCGGGTTGATCGTTAGGTTAAGCCGTGCTTGCCTAGGGTGGTCTGTGGATGGGTGACCACCTATTACATACCGAGTTTCCTCCGTGCCTCGGAAAGCAGGCTAAGCCGTTGGTCCCTTCTGTCATTTGTGGATCTTTGACAGTCGGTTAAGTAGTCAGAGGCCCAAAAAGTGACAACCAGTCTTACCAAGGGGTATCATATTACCCGGTACTAACTGGGTTGTGGAGGTCAGATAGGTAGTCCTTCCATGTAAAATACTGGTATTCAGCTGCATCCGTTAAAACTAGAAGCCGACCCCAACATAGTTGGGAAAAGGCTAGGCATATGAATGTGTATGTTTGTAATTACAAAATAACAGATTCTATCTGTAAGTATTCATACGAAAGTATTTACGGTAATTAAATGTTTTTTTGTTTGTCTGTCTGTTTGTTCCAGCTAATCTCCGAAACGGCTAAACCGATTTGGGCAGGACTAGTCGGTCATATATAAGACATAGTTAACAATGACGACTCCGGTTGTACGAACATCGAAAGAAAATACATCAATGTGTAGTTGAAACATTTTTAGTTTCCGTTTTTGTCATAGTCAGGTTTTACTTTTGTACTTAAAAAAAAATGTGACCTGTGTACTTTATTTATTTTTTATTTCATACAAAGTGATCGCTCGATTTGCCGACCCCTGGACGTGCTGCCATTCTTAAGCACTAAAGTTTATATTGAATGCTTGGTGGTAGAAAAAGAAGCCCTGAAAGCTCTGAAGCCGGACCTGGTGAGCAGCTGGACGCTGGTGGCGGCATTCTTTGTGCTGGTGTTCAACTTCGTGCTGCTAGAGACGCTGGCGACCATGCTGACCATGGACCAGTTCGCATGGAGCAAGCGCCAGGCGCTGGAGTACATGGGCGCGCTCATGAGCGCCGGCGCCGTGCTGGCGTGCCTCACCTTCGCCGCCATCGGCCCGCTCACCAAGATCTTTGAGGAGCGGTACGGTTATGTGCTTCTATTATATTTTCTGCTTGGCGTTTAGAATTGATAAGCAGTCCACTGCTGGCCATAGGTCTTTCGCGACACGCGAGGCGCGAGTCGCCATTCATCATGAGTTTCGACAGTTCATTCCTCAGCGAGATATCGAGCTCTAAATATAGTTTTCCATAGCTCGCTATTCGCTTCACTGTGTGTAGTAATATTCAGAAGAGGGTATGCCTACGCAAGGAACGTGCGGCCGTGTGGGCGAACTGACAAGTTCAGACGCAGTTATTTCCATGATTTAAGAGGACGTGAGTGTATATACATTCCCAAAACGATAATGGCACTTCGGCAGGGCCCTGCTGCTGTGGGGCGGCTTCCTGCTGACGGGGCTGGCGTCGCTGCTGTGCATCCCGTGGGGCCCGGGCCCGCCGCCGCTGGCGCTGGGCCCGGGCGAGGCGGGCGGGGGCTGCCCGCAGGCCACGCAGCCGTGGTGCGCCGACTCGCGCGGCCTCACGCTGCCGCAGTTCCTGGCGGGCTACGCCTGCGTGTCCGTGGGCTACTCGCTCGGCGTCACGCTCATACAGACGATATTCTCCAAGGTGCTGGGACCCCGGCCGCAGGTCAGTGAGCTAACTTTTTAGGGGTCACATTGTGTGATGACGGTCGGGATATTCAGTAGTCACGAAACCGAGTCTTATCGCCGTTAACCGGGAACGAATCTAGACTCCGGGCTACCAAATACTCAATAATTTTGCTCGAGCGTGGAATCGAATTCGGCGACTTCCGCGACCGGCAGTAATATATTGAGCAGTAGTATAAGTCGTTCGCGGATGTCGCAGGGCGTGTGGATGGGCGTGCTGACGGGCGCGGGCTGCCTGTCGCGCGCGCTGGGCCCGGTGTTCGTGTCGGCGGTGTACGCGCGGCGCGGGCCGCTGGCCACGTTCGGCAGCACGGCGGCGCTGACGCTGGCGGCGCTGGCGGCGCTGCGCGTGGTGTACGGGCGCCTGCAGCCGCGCCCGCTCACGCCGCTCACGCCGCACGAGCTGCGCCCGCTCAAGCCGCCCGACCGAGCGTGACTCACTGCTATGTAGCTGTAGGGAAGCTCGTGTCGATATCGCTAGATCCAGGTTGAAATAGCTTTTTTCTTACATGATAAACCTATTTTTCAAATTGTATTAATTGACCAACTTAATTGTCTTGACACTCGGTTGAATTTGGAACTACATTTCCAATGCACTGAATTTGACAGGTGGATAGCGTTTTTCTTAACAAGCATAATTTGGACAAGCGATGATAATAATAATGAACTAGCTAAATACAATTTTTAAATCTTCGTAACACTTTGTAAAGAAGCTATGTAAGTACTGAAACGTGTACGTTCAGGACACTCCATCGCTGAACAGATTGACTTCGTTAGTTGGGTGTTGGCATCATTAACCAATAATTCCAAGAAACATTTTATTTTAGACCTGAAAACACGATTTTTCAATTTACTTTAAAAATTGGTTCTTATACGGTTTTAGCTTTAAAATCAATAGATAGTCGGGTCATTGGTTGCTATTGCCATACAAGATCGTTGGGGAACCGCAATTTTGGCAACACAAAACAATTATGTTTTTTTTTTTTTTTGATGCAACTACCTTATTTCCATATTAGAGTCATTTCATACAAATACCACCAAGTTAGAATAAACGCTGTTCACACATTTCCTGGTCAGGGCTATCCGAGTTCCGAGTTGTTCGTTTAGGCCCTACTCCGTAACGCTTCGTCCGTATATTCGGATCTATCCGTCTCTCCCACTCGCACATCTGCAGACGTGCGCGAGAGAGATGGATAGATCCGAATATACGGACGAAGCGTTAGAAAGTAGGGCCCCAGTGACGTGCCATCCGTCACTCGTGTTCACACATATCAGGGAAATCGGTATCAGTTGATCCGCACACTACCCGATGTCCTTGTTCAACACAGAACGATTGCTATTTAGCGTTAGATGAAGAAGAAGAAAAAGCAGATCACCTAGAAAACTATTATTAACTATTTTTCTTCTAAGAATTCAAATAATGTGGATCAGAAAGATCGTAAAGTGTAGTATTATGTCGTACTAGTTCTATTGACCTTTCTGTGTTGTTATACTTGCACAAAATGTCGTCCACGTGGATAACAATCGGATAGCACTGTCAGAGTGTCCATCAGTTACTAGTTAGTATGTAAGAGATAGTTTAAAGGGTGTAAAAAGACTCTTAACGAAGTCGAAAGGCACTTGTTCTCCCCGTCTTTGCAATATTTTTTTTGTGTCTAGACCATACCTGGGAACCGTCTTACGGAGATATTGGGGAGATGGGGGGGGGGGATTAAAATTCCAACTTTTCCACAAGTTTTTTTTTAAATAGGTAAGTATTTTAATGTAAGATTTTTATTTTAAAAACCTCCACGACCCCCGTAATATTTAATCCATCCACCAGCACAATCAAATGTTGTGAGTGCGGTACATTGAGTATTATCGTAAAACGTTATTTTTCACCCCAAACAAAAGTCGTTTCCCAGCAATAAAGTTTGTAAAGTTACTTATTATGATGTACAGAATGGTTGGTTGACGGCTTCGTGATGAGTCTGTTTACACCCTGTATGTTATACAGTAAGCACCATTCTAAGCACCACAGAAATTTTAATAACCGGTGAAAAATTTCAATGTGAGGGGAATTAATAATGTAAATAAAACTGTTATCTTGTTTACAGTTACTTAAAAAAAAATGAATGTAATGCATTTCCGATTGCTATTTAGGAAATGTGTAAAATGTGAAATTCCTAAAAAAATGTCCATACCTATTGCAAAATCTATCATAGATTTCCTATCTATTTTAGGAATTGTACACATTTCCTAGGAAATGAATTCCATGACGGATTACATACTTTTCCGTTAACATAATTTTAATAAGTATAATAAGCTCACCCAAACTATGAAGTAGGTGTAGTTCCTACTATACAGTATTGAGTCGTCTACAAGTGACGATCACCGTGATCACTGTGCGCGGAGCTCACGCACTGGATGTTATACAAGTTATAACGTATAGCTATAAGTAGGTGAACAATAGTCAAGATAATCATTATTATAAAATTGAGTTTGTAACAAATAAACAAGTTTAATATTGTCATTGTGATAAGTTAGTGTTGGTTGTAGGTAATCTTAAGACTGAGTTTAGATAACATCTGAGCGAATAGGTACATTACGTAGTTTGTTATGTACTTGTTACCTTAGAAACAAAACAAGTGTTATACAGGGTGCTTTGTAGTTTTATGTATTATATTACCTATACATATTACCTATACAGGGTGTAGAGGCGGGACGCGTGGCATTAAGTCCGCCTATGTATCACTTTTGTACATGAAGTTTAAATAAACAATTGAATTTAATATTAAGTCTGTAAGGCCTGCGCAGACGAGGGACTTAGCCCGCGGAGGACAAACATTCCCGATACATGGAAAAAATTTCTTGTAAGAAAATGCAAGCAATGTGCGTACCCAAAGGGTAAAAACGGGACCCTATTACTAAGACTCCACTGTCCGTCTGTCTATCACCAGGCTGTATATCATGAACCGTGATAGCTAGACAGTTGAAATTTTCACAGATGATGTATTTCTGTTGTCGTTGTACAAATACTATAAACAGAATAAAATTAATATTTAAGGGGGGTAAAAAAAACACGTTTGTTGTATGGGAGGGCCCATACAACAAACGTGATTTTTTTACCGTTTTTTACTCGATATTAATGACGTTAACAGGTAGACACTTGAAATATTCACAAAATATTAAGTTCTAAATCCACTTTAAAAATAAATAATCAATTTAAAAAAAAAAGTATTTAAGGGGGCTCCCATACAACAAATGTGTTTTTTTTTGCCGTTTTGTCTAATGTTGTATAGATAATGGTACGGAACCCTTCGTGCGCGAGTCCGACTCGCACTTAGCCGGTTTTTTATAATCAACATCGTATCGCATCGTATTGGATGTACTCGTTACTCGGACAGGGAACACCCTGTCCGAGTAACGAGTACATCCAATACGATGCTGAATAAACCCGTTCCGTTTGAACACCCT
Source organism: Xestia sexstrigata (assembly GCA_941918905.2). Taxonomy (NCBI): domain Eukaryota; kingdom Metazoa; phylum Arthropoda; class Insecta; order Lepidoptera; family Noctuidae; genus Xestia; species Xestia sexstrigata. The sequence continues at coordinate 643,052 of OW799210.2, forward strand.
GTGTATCAAAGGTATTAAATGTATGAATAGAAACTGTTAGTGTAAGAGTTGCGTGATATAGTGCTGTAAGTAATGATATTAGAACGAGATAAGCGAACACGTTGTTATCTCCCGGCACTGCTCACACTGCTCACACTGCTCACGTCCAGCGTGTACGAGTGCCGCTCGAGTGCTCGTACTTACATGAGGCCATGCTCAACTCCGCACAGTACTTGTTATGGATAATGATTGAAGAAATATCGTGATAACTTTGTTTTAAAGAATATTTTGTATATTTTTGCTACAATTATTTTATATATTTTTAGGCTTCGATTTTAGGAACATGGGTAATTTTCTATGAAGTCTGGGCGTAAGACCAACAGCAACACAACAACACACAACAACAACACAACACAAACAACAACAACGACAACTTATAACTCAAATATTAGATAATAATTAGGAGTTCACTTTATACTAAAACATAATTTTTTTGGAGCCCCATTGATGAAGTAAGGATTTTTGCAACATCAATTAAAATTCCATTCTGACTTGTATCGCTTATGTTATCATTGATTTTACAAAGAGACTGTGAGAGCGAGCGAATTAAGATAGAAAATTTAGCAACCTCGACCAAGACTCGCATCGCATCTAGCTTCGTTAATTCTTCATGAAAGAGCGAGCAAAGCAATCTCGATCCAGCAGATGAGCAGATTAAATAAAAACGGATTAGGTGTGGTTTTAAACCCGCGAAGCCTGAGGCGGCAGCCCACGTTGCCCACGCCTCTGATTTCTGTATTAAAATCTTCGAATAAATACAGGAAATTCCAACATTTTCAATTGGCTCTACTTCTGGTTTCCAGCGACTATGGTACTTATCGCAAATAATAATCGCAATATTATGATTTGGAGTAGGTAGTTATTATGTTGGTCTGTTGGACTTACGCCCATTTTGGCGTCTTGCTCTGCCGAGCTGACGAAGATTTATTAAGTTAGTGGTGATTGATTGTGATTGTCATCATTATGGTGTGTTATGCGAATCGTTTCGATCGGAAGGGTTACACACAAAGTACGTACCTCATTACTGATGATATTAAAGTTTTTATTATTGAAAATTTTGTTTGTTTGTATTGAATATTTTGTTTCTTTTTATTGAAAATTTTGTTTCTTTTTATTGAAAATTTTGTTTCTTTTTATTGAAGATTTTGTTTGTTTTTATTGAAGATTTGCGTCCGGTTGCTAGCAATAGGCTCGCCCCCAAATACGTAGTACTTAAATACAACTGGCGAAATGTGACTGTATATAGGTACTATCAGGCTCTGTCTAACCTTTCAGGGATTACAGGTTTGATGTTATGTTATGTATGTAAGTAATTTGACTTTTTATATACTTACGTAACTACTGAAGACATTTTAAAAATCCCTGAATCTGTCTTTAGAAACTGCAGTAAAAATTTTGTCAATGTCTGTATACTTCATGTGCGTAGCCTGCTGCTAATTAATACTTACCTATTGTGAATTTTAGTTAGCCTACTCTACCAGGGACGTAGCCAGAAAAAATATTAGGGGGAACCCTGGATCATGACAATATAAAATAACTAACTTAACAATAAATTTAAAAAATGGCGTCAAAAAAACTCCTCCGCTACACTGTCAACTGTTTTGAAATTATCTTGAAAAGGCTGTTAGCACTCGGACCTAGAGTTCTAGGTGAACCAATTTGGTGTTCCACGGGTCAGAAAGGCCCAAACGGCTCGAAAATATAGTTACCAATCATGGGCGGGCGCTCCTAAGAGGCAATTAGGTAAACCTACCCTAACAAGGCCAGGATTCAAGGTAGATGATCTTTAGCCCTCGAAATTAAAATTTCCTTACGTTTTTACGGCCAGTGCTAGGTTGTATGTTGATTAAAATAATGATTACCGGGGGTTATTGGCGCGTACTATTAATTTATTATTATAATAATTAATAATATTATTATTATTATATTTTTCTTCATGCGTGTCGTTTTCGTGGTTTTTGGGGTTGGTGATAATGAAAATGAGGTCAAAATGAAAATCCAAAATGGCGCTGAGGAAAATTTTCGGTTTTTTCTTCATGGGTGTCGTTTTCGTGGTTTTTGGGGTCGCTAATAATGAAAATGAGGTTAAAATGAAAATCCAAGATGGCGCCGACGAAATTTTTATTTTGCTCTCATTATTTCGTGGCCTACCGTCCGTGGAGAACCACTGCACGCCACTGTTACCAATAAGGTTACGATATGAACCGTAGCGGCATGAGCCCCAGCACAGCGTGATGAGTCGTCAGGCTCCAATCTGTATGTATTTTGATGGACGAGAGAACTACATCATCATCATCATCATCATCATCATCCGCAGCCCCACTTCACTCGCTCTCACTGCCGGCCTCTCTTTGTTTGTGCCAAGCTCCACGCTCTTGTGCCAGCCTCATCCGAGTTATTCCAGCAATGGCGACAATGTATATCATATCTATCATCAATATAATCATAGCGTCATGTCGTATGGGATTCTTCTCTGGGGTGCCTGTGCGGACATCGACGCTATCTTTGTTTTACAGAAAAGGGCTGTTAGGGCCATTTACAATCTAGGTCCTAGGGATTCCCTCCGAGAGAAATTCAAAGAGATGAATATTCTGACCGTAGCTTCTCAATACATTTTTGAAAATTTATTGTATGTTCATAAAAATATATCAAATTTTAAGAAAATGTCCGATATTCATAGCTTGAATACTAGGAATAAGCACAACCTCGCTGTACATCGCACTCGCCTCCACAGAATAGGCAACTCATTCATGGGCCAATGTATACGCTTTTACAATAAGCTTCCCATTGACATTAGAAATTTATCAATCAACAGATTTAAAATTTGCATTAAAACCAAACTATGTAAGAAAGGGTACTATAAAATAATTGATTATTTAGATGACAAAAAGGCTTGGGATTGAACTGCTCGCTCTGCTAAGCTTTGTGTAAGTCCTATACAATATTGACATAAAAATCTGATATATTCTATTGTTAATTTCCTTTTTTTTAATTAATTCTTTTACAATTTTTGACATTTAAATTTGACATTATAATTATTTATCCTATTTTGTATGTTCTAATTATTATTTAATTCATTGTAAAACTTGAAACATGCTTTAAAACAGACTTTGATCCCTGAGTTTGTTTCGCCATTTCTTCTCAGGGTAGTCAGATACGAAATGTCGACCTCATCTAGCTTAAGTTTAAAATGTGATGACGTGTAAAAGTGATACCTAAATCCTATTTACTGAATAAATAATTTCATTTCATTTCAATGTCATCTGCCCATCTCGCCGCCGGACGATCATCACTTCTCTTTCCATTCCTTGGACGTAACTCGGTCACATCTAACTCCATTTGAGTTCCATAACGCGATTTCCAATATCGAAGACCTTCATAGGTCTCCGGATTTCGACGTTTGGAACTCGGTCTAATCACTTGTTTGCCTAATAAGTAAGTGTATGTTAAATTTCTTCAAATGTTACTTGGGGTTTAAGTATGTACTAATTCATTTAACTAATTAATTCATTCATTCATTGCGTACATTTGAGTATTATACTAGTTTTTTTTTTGTCCTAAATGGAAAGATCAAAATTATATAAGTTTTATGACAAACAATTTTTAGTTTTTGTTTTTTCGCTCTAATTAGAAAGATAGGTAAGTATATTAAATTTAAAATAATTCTTTGAACCCAGTACGGTTTACGTAAGTACATAACGTCAGGCTGCAACCGAAAACACACCGACCCCGACCGAGCAAAAACGAGCGCGTGTGTGACGTCACAATGTTAATGTTTACTCATCGTAACATACAGCAGCTGATACAGTGTTTTGACATTATCTTCGATTACATTCTTGTTATTATTAATATTCTGATTATCTAATACTATGAGTGTGCGTTAGGAGAGTTGGATCAAAACGAAACGAACGAACGACGCTTTTTTACTTCAATCCATTCCCCTTCATCTCCTTCCTCTTCCATTCTTTGCCCGTTCACTCTTATTTTATTTGAGGAATAATCTTGTTTATATAGCGCTCGCTTCTAGCTACGGTACGTTGCCCGCACCCCACTACTTGCGCCGGCTGCTTATACGGAGACGGCGCCTCACAGGACGGCGACACAGCTGATTTCGCCCCGCTCGAAACCGCAGTTGACTTACCGGTGGCCTCCACGCGCGCATCTGGTGAGTCCGATGTCGCGCGTTGCCTGCGCGAGCTAGATGTAGTACATTTCGCTCTGCTCGCGTAAGTGGGAGACAGTTGAGGACTCACTGGACAACTCTTTTACCTGTGCCTGTGCTATAAGGTGACTCATGCTCGGTCACAGACCTCTGTGTACAGTGCATAAAGCCCATCGGTCCGCTTCTGATTTTAAATTATCAATTTCCAGCTTTAGTAGTTTTAATTCTTCTACCATCGCATATTCAACATTAGTAAAACACTTCTCCTGTATGTCACGTAGTTCTTTCTGGATCAAAACAATGTCCTTCAGTAGTCTGGTCACATCAATGTGGTCGAAAGTTACCGGCGGCAGCTTCTGAAGATCTCAGCAACAAAGAGTATTTCTTCCGGATCGGTTCCCTTAAAAAGGGTTATTATTATTATTTTATTTCAGAGAAATCTCCATATAAGTTACATTATAAATTACAAAATATAAACATAAAAACATAGAATGTTAGTGTGTTAGTAACAGAAAAATTTACCTACAAATAAGTTGGTAATTTTTAGTACCTATATCTAACTTATTCCTATGGCTGTCCTTACCAACTGATTCTGGAAAGGACAGTCAAAACGGGAAGCAATCACATTTAGAATGCTGTTGCTGCTGCTTCGTAGACGGTACAGCAAGGAGTTTGCTTTCTTGCGCATGATGGCTTGAAAACCATCCGTCCGCGCTTCAGCAAACATACCAGACGCGCTGCAGCGCCACGGCAGCCCCAACAGCATCCTAAAAGCGTTATTATACTATGTGCGCAGGGCGGCGTAGGTTCGCTGCGTATGTTTCACCCACAGGCCACTCGAGTAAAATGACTGGCAGTACGCCTTAAAAAGTGTTATTTTCACCTCGTTGGTGCAGCGTGCGAACCTGCGAGCGAGCATATTGCTTCTCACCGCCAAAGCCCTGCGCTCCCTCTCTATGTCCTCGTCATCCTTAAGGTCACCAGTTACTATGTGACCCAGATACTTAAACCTGTCCACTACTTGTAAGGCTGCACCGCTAAGAATGACAGGAGTAACATATGCGGGATAGTATGTGCCTGCTCTAAATACTAGTAATTCACTCTTATTGGAGTTGTATTTAAGCCCGTGCGACATCGCAAATGCCTCACACTGAGACACCAAATTCCTTAATCCGCTGATTGAGGGGCTCAGCAACACCATGTCGTCTGCATAGGTAATATTGTTAACACATTTGTCGTCAACGAAGCAGCCGACATGAGAGCTACTGAGTCGCTCAATCAACTTATTTATATACAAATTAAATAATAATGGGGAGCTTAACCCCCCTTGTCTCACACCACATTTTAGTTTATAGTCGTCCGACAAAGTACCGGCCCATCTCACCTGATTTCTCTGATTTGAGTACCAGTACTTAAGAAGAGAGGTACATTCCACCGGCACACCCGCGCTTCCTAGCTTCTCCCATAGTACGTCATATGCTACGAGATCAAAAGCTTTTGATAGGTCCAGGAAACACGCGTATACCGGCGTCCTTCTCTCTGTGTAGTACTTGACAGTATGTTTCAGGCAGAGTATGGCGCTCTCCGTCGAGAGACCGGCTCTAAAACCAAATTGCGCGTCCCGCAGGTCAACGTGCCTCGTGAGATTACCATTCAACAGACTGTCAAGCACCTTGGCTGTTATAGTAGCTAGTGAGATTGGTCGATAGTTAGCTTTATCGGACGCGTCACCAGTCTTGTTTTTAATAATAGGTACCACGACTGTACGCATTAATGGCTCTGGCAAATAAGAGTGGCATAGAAACAAATTAAACATCATATTAGCACTCTTGGTAAGTGTACCCCAGCATACTTAAAGTATTCTATACTGAGACCGTCGTGACCAGGCGACTTGCCTCTAAGCATGTGTTTAATAGCTTTTGAAACGCTTTTAGCTGAGAAATACACACTTCGCTCAGCCACGACTGTCTGGGCAACAACACGCGGCGACGGGTTCAACGTCGACGTTATAATGTCGTATGGTTTTTATTTATTTTACGCTCACCCTTTCGCAACACACTACAGTGTGTAATCGATTCAAAAAGCAGTGATTTTGCTTCTTTAATATCTTCCTCCGAAAAGGTAGACGCACTTATAGCAACGAGGCTTTCTTCATCCATTACATCCATTTTATTTTGAACGAATAATAGCACTTCGATAACAACTAGATTGCAGTTATTACACTTTAACACATTAGAAGTCATTTTCACTAGAGGTAAACTACCCTCCGCGCGCGCACGAATACAAACACCCGAACGCGAACGCAATCAGCTGACGACTGATTTTTAGACAAAAACGGACTTATAGATAAACATTTCATAAACGTTTTTCAAATATTCTTACACTTTCAGACCGGCGTGTACCACCGGTGGCCACGTCACACTATACTTTCAATATACTAAGAAATTTGCGCCGCTTTGAGAGAAAGTGTTGTATTTACCATCCCGCCTAGTAAAATAGTCAAATTTTCATAGTGCAGCTCAGGAGGTGGATATTATTTCGAAAAGTAAGCAACAAATCAATATTGAAAAATTGTACTTATTTATTAGAAAAAAAAATTACATACGACAGACATGCAGAGCAAAATGTATAAATGCGTTTTGATTTTTTTCTAGCCATACCCGCAGATTCGGTTGTTGTAAAATGGTCGTAACAAGGTCTGCATCTCTTTCGGGTATCTCTGAGCTTTCCTTCCGTTTTCTCAAACTTGTGTTTTAGCTTTCTTTGTGCATGGGGCCCACCCTCCTCTGCAGCGTCCTCGGCTTGATTATAAGTGCTGCACTTGCTAATCATCTCTTTTGTAATTTGTTCCCGAAATTCTAAAATACTTACGATTGTTTCCTGCTCCAAATTTTTGGTGAATAACCCAAGCTTTTACCAACATTGTGCCACAGACAATCTCAATGATTAGCTTGCGGTACCATTATAGGGTTTTTCTAAGGCTGGTATAGTACGATGCCATGACTGTGATCAGAAATATTTACCCCCTTTTTCGCATTATTATAATCCAAAACAGTCTGGTTTCGCTACGACAGTGTTTTGCCTCCAGCGATGTGGCCTTTCGCACTAGAGCTCCTGTATGATTATTGCAGGTCGAAAACATAATATGAATTGTACGTTTGTCGGTCATTTTATATATTTGCCACCCCTTCTATTCTTTAGAGCCAACACTACTTGACCCTTTCTCTGCTTGGACTTTACCACTTTCTTTGGTAGATGCTTGTGGTTCCGTCGTATTATGGCGCGAAAAATGCACAAAATTCCTCGGGCGTTGTTACGTCAGCGAGGCACGCGCTGTTCTGATTGATGAGACAAAACAATTTACTTTATACACACATCAAAAATGTCTAGGGATCAAGCATTTTTATGCGGATTTCTTGAGATTGAGATGTGGCTTTGTAATAAATTTATGATTTTATAAATTTATATGGATCCTTTTTGGTGCATTTCATAATTTGAATCAGGAACTCTCAATCAAATTCGAGTAAAAGATGAAAATAAGCTGTCAATATTTTCCCTATAAAAACATACAACGCATTGAAGACATTATTAGTGCTACTGTTTCCCTACTACTGATTAAAACCAACGTTATTATGGAGCGGCGACGTCATTTAAGCAGGGAAGAAATGCTCAGAGCCGTGGGAATGATAGAAGCTGGTTCCCGGCAACGTACTGTAGCTTTAGCTCTGAATACAAGTCAGAGTGTTATCAGTCGACTTTGGACACGTTACCGAAGCACTGGTACCGTGGCTGAGCGCCATGGAGGACGGTATCGCTGCACCACACGGAGACAAGACCGATACATTCAAATCTTAACTCGAAGAGCTCCAACAATAACCGCCATGATGTTAGCCGTGAGGCTTCATCACTCTTCAGGGAACTTAATTAGCGACCAAACAGTCAGAAACCGCTTGCATGAAGTGAACCTTCATTCCCGAAGACCGCTACGGGTACCACCTATAGCAATGCACAATCGTAGGATTCGATATCAATGGGCTCTTGAACACAGAAATTGGGCAGAAGAACAATGGCGTTTCGTGTGCTTTTCTGATGAGTCTCGTTTTGGTATGAGACCGGATACAAGACGTATACGACACTGGAGAACCCCTGGACGCCAACAGCGATTAAAATCCTGCCAGGAAGTCCATCCTTATAGTGGTGGAACCATCATGGTATGGGCGGGTATTTGGATCGGCGGAAGAACTGAGTTGATTTGGATCAGAGGCAACCTCAACGCTCAAATTTATGCTGAGACGATTGTATCAGACGTCATCGTTCCTCTACAAGTGCAAATCGGACCCTTATTTCAGTTAATGCATGATAATGCACGACCGCACACCGCAAGAGTTGTAAGACAGACTCTCGCCGCAGCTAACATCAATGTCCTGCACTGGCCTGCTCAGTCGCCAGACTTGAACCCGATTGAGCATGCATGGGATATGCTACAGAGAAGAGCTCTGCCGAATATGGAGGGTATCCAGTCGCAAGAAGACCTTTTTTTGTTGTTGCAACGAACATGGGCGGCCATTCCACAGCGTGATTTGGATGAACTCATTTTGAGTATGCCAAACCGATGTTCTTGTGTTGTTAGTGTTCGCGGTAGAAACACGGATTATTAATTGTTTAAGTTACCCAATAAAATTTTAAAGAAAACTGTTATTTCAGTCTTTTTTTCGAACTTTAATGTTAGTGGTTCAAATGTCAAAAATCCCTTTATTAGGAAAATGGCAAATTTCTTTATTAATGCAAAGGTGACTTGGTTTATCGTTACTGTGACAAACGAAAACACTTTATTTGATGAATCCTTAAAGAAAATTTTAATTAATATCAATCAGGAGAAAAGTTATTGCAAAAATATATGTTGATCCCTAGATACTTTTGATGTGTGTATTACGATTACTAGTTTATTAGAAAGAGACAGAAAGCATAATTCCTGTTTATTGCTGTCCGTGTCCACCGGTGGCGGACCCCGCCCGGCTAGACTTTTGGTTCATTGGGCGGTGATGTACCACCGGTGGCCTTATGAAGATTTGCGCCGTAGGATACCAAGTACCTACTCATGAGGTGCCGGTCTGAACGTGTTAAACATATTTCTTATTTGCACAGCGATGCTTATTAGGGTGAATTTCACAAATGACTTATTTTTTTGTCTTCGGTGAAATTAGTATTTGAAAAAAGGAATATTGTTCTGAATATTTTTTTTTAGTATGCAATAGGTAGTTATTAGGTTGTGGCAAAAATATAATTTGCCTAGGACTATTACAAAGGTAGAAATAAATACATATACCTCTATTTTTTTCAAATCGGTGCTGGCCCTCTACTTTTTTTACAAACAAAAAAGCCTATACACCGACCAATAACGTAAGTACGCACGTAAGTATCTACATCTCAGTTGCTCCCGGACAATTATTTTATATTATCGGTGGTTGCATTTTTCTAGTATAATGAGTAGTTTTATAATTGTTGTTTGGTTCTAACAGAGGTAGTCAGTGAATTAAAATTATTGAATTTATACTAAACATTATGCATTTTTTCCAATTTTCTAAAAAGTGTGTTATTTCTCACGTCGCTGTTCTCATATCGCTGTAATCGGTGGTCTTTATTACCACCGATCTGATAATTTACACCGAAATGATAAGAAAAAATCAATCGGTGTCTTAAATTTAATATCGGTGTTTTGATTCATAATCATCGCACAGTTTTGTCACATCGGTGGATTGCTTTATCATATCGGCAGATCATTTTATCATCTCGGTGAGTCGTTTTATCATATCGGTAGATCCCGTGTCATTTCGTTAAGTATACAAAGAAACAATAGAACATACAAACACATACATTATATACATAGATATATACCTACATACAAACATTCATACATACATAGGTACATAGTTACCTACATAGACTGCAAAAATCATTACCTACTAACATAAGTCCAGTTCAGGTCTTCAGTTCTAAGTCACCCTTGTAAAAATATATAGGTCCCTACTAACTCTCCTTTTTGATGTTCAAAGGTGGGTAGATTATCATATCGCTGGATTTGTTCATCATTTCGGTGGATAAACTTATTATATCGGTGTACCGAAAAAATAATCAGTGCCGGTTTGTCACATCGGTGGAATTCAAACTGAATTTTCTCCTTAGTCTTAAATGATACGTTGATGATATTAAATTTGGGGTTTTGATATCCTAAAGATTATATAAAACCTGAAAAATATACAAAAAAAATAAAAAATAAAAAGTTCACCGATATGATAAAAAAAATGGCATTTGTTGAAATTCACCCATTACAGGAATACCTGCTGAAGTTAAAAACACGTCCTCTTCTTCGTACATTTCAAAAGAAACTGCCGGTAATGTTGCGACATGGTTTTTTTTAGTAATATTGTCAAGACTTTGATTATGTTTTGTATGAAAATTATTGTATGAATAATGACGAAAATAAGAACGCAGATAGAATGTTACTGTTTTCATTTTGACCTTTCGAGTTTTATTAGCAAACGAGAAGCTTCTATAATATGTACAATATTTCCAGTATATTTATGTTACCTACTTTTTGGAAGGGTGTAGTAATATGTATTTAACACATATTTGGCAATAAACGGATGTCGACCACCGACTGTCGATTACCGACCTCAACACGTTATTGTAGACTATATTAACTACAAACTTATCGTATGAAACAGCTGCCGTGACATATTTTTCATAAAATCCATTGCTGAAAGTTGACACTGTATTGTTAAGCAATTCCTTTAACATTGTAACGTAGCCAACATGGCGATCGATTTTGGCGCATTTCTAGTCACGTGACTTATTTCAAAATTTTATCATTTTCTTTTTATTGAACAATTCAATTGTGATACAAATTTAAAACCAGCAAATAGATGGTGGGGTTGTCTGTGAAGCATGATGTCAATGAGCTAGGAAGATAGGATGGCACAAGAGTATCGACACATGTTGCGCCCCACTCTAAAGGCTTACCCATCTTCCGTGGAAACAAAGACATGCCAAAGGTGCGATGGCAAAGCCAAAATTCCAACTAGCCAGGTTGCCACCTGTGATGTTTGTACGGGCGGAGCAAATGAAACACGGGCACTTGTTCGGTTCGTATATTGCGGACTGCCGGCGGCGGCCGGCGCCTGACCTACCTCACGTATTACAATTATAAAATATCTTCATCTACCTACATTACATCCCTCCACCACTGATTAACAACAAGCGACTGACTTAATAATTACAATAACTGCTAACTAACTAACTTACTTTATATACTTAATGATAACTAATTACTTAACTTACACACAATTAATACCTAACTAAATCCTTAATTAATCTTAAAATTAACATCTTTATTTAATCTACATTTCCTAATGTAACGAGACTGAGGCGGTACAGGTATAGACGGTGGCGTCGAGAATTCTTCTGCCACTGTATCTCGATCGGTCTGATCGTTTTTCTGAGGCGGTGACGATGCAGGCTCCCGCGCAGGCGACGACGACGCCACCGAGGCCTCCGACTGCTCCGACCGGCCTTTGAGAGAGACCTGGGTGCTACTCAAGGAGCTGAAGTTTCCGGCGAACGTGACCAATCTGTGGGGACTACTAGAGAACTCCTTGTCCTACGCCTAAGCTGATCGATATGTCTATGCACCTGTTTACCGTAACTGTCTAGTACCTTATAGTTGCTTGGCCCTGTCGAGTTAACTATAGTACTGGGCAGCCAATTCTCCCCCTTCAGATATTGTCGATACCAAATGTCGTCTCCTACTTTCACCGTCCTTTCCGTCCCTCCCGCACTATCAACCTGCCCTTGCTGCGCTTTCCGTACTCTAACTCCAATATCGGGTTTATCACGTCTAACCTGGTTCACAACCGTCTCCCTATAAGTGCTACTGATGGGCTTACTCCCGTAGTGCAGTGTTCGGTATTCCTATAATATAACAAAAAATGTGTTCAGAGCCTGTTCTACACTTTTATTATCTAAATTAGCTTTTTTAATAACTCTTTTTAAATTCTTAACAGCATTTTCCGCGGCCCCATTGGATGATGGATGATAGGGGGTTGTGAATGGGTAAGTAATTATATGATATAATTACCAAATCTCTAATATTTACAAGACACAACAACTGAATCAATAATTTTATTCGATATAACGATCAGTTAATATAATAAACGATTGATATAATTTTAAAGTTACTAATTTTTATAAGCATAACCTACATTGAATATAAAATCGTTTGATATACCACTCAAAAACATAAAACTTATTTAGTCTAATATGATAAAACGCGTGGGTTTTTATTTACCTGTAAAAAATATGCAAACAAGCATACACCATGCAAGCAGCAGGCATGCAAACAAGCATACACCATACATGCAGCATGCAATCAAGCATGCAGCATGCAAGCTAGCATGCAGCAAGCAGCAGGCATGGTTTCTGTCTCGACTCCGGCGCTGCGGGGCTCCGGCGGTCCCATGCGAGCTTATCGTCGCAGATGTGGTTCACGCTCACCGCTTAGCGAGTGTTAGAACCACCTGCTCCTCAGCTGGCGGGCCGCCCCACCCCTCCGCGCCTTCGTGATTTTAAATAATACTCTAGGGGTAGGGCAGACAAGACTACGTGGAGTCAGTTTTGCAGCGATTAATTTCTGTCACGCTTTTCAATTAAATAAACGCTGTATCAATATTATATATTTTAAACGATAGGCTTAATGATTTTCGTTTAAATAAACCTTAAATCAACATTATATGTTTTAAACGATAGGCCTTATGATTTTCGATTAAATAAATGTTATATCAAACAACGTTATACGAAATAAGTTAATATAAATGTTAGATCTAAAGAAATTAAATCAACAGTTGGTATAACACACGTTTATTATACCTTGTGAACGTTATTGAAATGAAAATATACCAAATAACTTTATATGTTATGAGACGCACCCGCTGTGAATATATGCTGGATACCGTCACTTTGTACGAATTGTGCAAATGCACTACTGGTGAACACAATTCATTCTACTTATACTTTTGCGGGTACATGTTAGCAAAGGTATTTTTATTTGTAGCTCTGCCAACCATTGCCTACCTATCAAAGATGTAGTACCGTTTTTTATTACTTACGAACAATTCCAGCTGTTTTTTCTGACCTTGGAATCGAACTCGTGGGCGAATTATACACAATGGTTTTATTTTAGTAACATCATAACATTTTAAAATTGTATCGTCCTTCATAGGAAACAGATGTGAAAAATAACGTTCGTAGGTGCAATCATTCATACATGAAATTGCCGTCCCTGTATCTACTTCCATATTTAACACGGTATCATCTACAAAAATAGGTAAACTTACTGGCTTATCATTATTGAGTCCTATCAGGTTTAAACTCTCTTCGATGTCCTCCACGTCGGAATTGCTTACGACCTCCGCGGAATACATATTCCCAGTCCGTCGACCGCGACGGTATGAAGTAGGTACCTCGTGACGATTGTTCGACATTCTCCGAACACACCCGACGTAAATGCCCCGTACGCTGACATTTGAATTGCTGCACACAAACTCCCTGTAGCGACAGCTTGCCACACTATGGTTAGTGGTTCCGCAAGCTGTGCAGTTGTTGCTGCGTCCCGATGCGAAACTCGTGTTAGTCGCGCGCGCCTCCCGGCTCGCGGCTAGCCCACCGCGCCACCCGGTCCGCGGCGGCCTCGTGAAAGCCGCATGCCGCACGCTCCTGCTGTGACTCGCTCCGCCGCTGTCCCCCTTATTTGATGCGTACCGAATGTACCGCTTTCGCCTTATGACTAGATGTGGACGCTCCATCCACTACCGCTGCGTCTCTTTCAGCCGCTTCCATTGCGTTCGCTATATTCACGGCTTGTGAAAATATTATTGAGTCATCCTCCGCAAACAGTCGCTGCCTGAGGATGTCACTTGAGTCCGCATATGAACTGGTCACGCAAGCTCTCGCTTAAATTTTCTGCGAATTTACTGTGTCGAGCTAATCTTTTTAACTCCGTGACGTATGTTGCTACGTTTTCCCGGTCTTTTCTGCCGAAAACGGTATACACTACCATACAATATATTGTATTTGTTTTATAACTGCTCTCAATAATGTTTCCGAGATAAGGAGACCAGGAGACCCGTAGCACAGGTTTTTACTTAGTATGGGCTCCTGTCTCCCATCTTCTAAATGTTTTTGAATCTTATACTGTTTACATCTAAATATATGTGGGAGAAAAATAAATAAATAAATAATAAATAAATTATTTAGTGGTAAAAAAAAAAATATGTTCCAAACACTAAGTAAAAAAAAAGGTGGTTGACTGTAAAGTCGGTTAACGGACGATCATTTTACGTAACATACATAAGAAAACATTGATGAACAATGCTCGTGTGTGGTGCTGAATTTCAGGGTGCTGTTGGAGCCAGATGAAAGAACTCTTCAAGCCCTTTCAAACGAGCTAAAACTCGGCTTCCTAGCTCCAACGGGTGTGAAGTTAGGCCGCGGGGGGGTGAGGTAGCCCTGAGGGGGAGGGGGGTTTCATGGGGAATTGATTGAGGTGGGGGTGTGTAGGGTTGAGAAGAGGGGATATTTCGTGGGCCCCTCCGTCAATTCTCCCACCTATTTCCGTTAAATCTCCCCCTCCTCCACCCTCGTCTATCCCCGCCACTCTTACTCCCACTCCCCCCTTCCTCCCTCCATCACCTCCCCTCCTCCTTAACCCTTTGTCACTGCGCCAGTCGTACCAGTGAAAGAACATACCTATGCCCGCGCATGCCTACGGTGTTATGCCGTAGCGGATCGCTTACGAGTGCTACGAAGCGTGAAAAGGTGCTCAACGCGCCTAAAGAAGTTTTCACTTAAATAAATTGGTTACCGCAATATGGGTATCAAATTAAAGGGCTTATCATGAGCATTTTAAAATGGTATATCATGACCGTATTTTTTTTTTTTTTAAATGTGTTATTTATCTAAACAAGGTACGCGCTACTACTAGGTAGGTTTACGAACTTTAAAGTGATAAATGTACACCAAAATAAATAAAATGCGAAATTCTTCCTTGCTTCTTTCTTTTCTTCTTTTTTTCTTCTTCTCTTTCTTTCTCAATAGTAACTAAACAGTGTAAAATAAAATAAAAAATTTAATTAAAATTCAAAAACCCGACTGCGTAAAAAATAACTAATAACTTTCAATAAAAACTGAAAAGAAAAAAACAAGTTCAATAATAAATTCTAAATCGGAACATTTTATTGACTGCAACAGTTGGGACCCATTAAATAATCTAGACTAAAATCATTACATCCAATATGGGTCCCGACTACACTACTAGCTGGAGTATGCCTCATGTTGTGATAAGTTTATAAACATACCTATTATATATACTTAAAAAAAAATGAAAAATATGCAGCTTGATGAGAAGTTTAGACCTAGCTGACTTTCATCGACAGTCTAACGATGGAGACGAAAGGCAATTGCAAGAGGTCATCAACAGTTTACAGCAGCTTTATCGTGTCTCGGCTTATTTCATGCACCTTGATAAGAACTTTCGACGTAGCTGGAGTATGACTGTCATCGAGTGTCTAAGGATGAAAACGTAAGGCTGTCGAGGGAAGTCCTTATTTGGAAAACATAAGTAGAATATTTTAGCGATAAATGCAAAGAGTTTTCTTTGCGAGCGCTGCGTAAACGGTTAAAGTTACGCAACAATTGTATATAACGGAATTGTTACTCTTAAAAAGTTCTAAATAAAGTCCGCGATAGCATATTATGTCTATCTTTTAAGGTTTCACTCACACTATCTCTAACCCTCTGTGTCTCTCTTATGTGACGCAGACGAAGTTGCGCGGGTCAGCTAGTAACCGTTAAGTAAGTACACAATTATCACAGATTACAAAATATTAATAAGTAAGTATGTATCTAATAAAAATAGCGCCGAGTATTACTGGTCGGTTTCCCTCACCATAGTCAATTTCTTTAATTCGCCAGTATCGTTGATTTCGACTCAGAAAATATACTTTATTACGTACTATTTACTATAACATTATATATTAGAACCCGTTCCTTGTAATGTGCATCCTGCATCCTTGTTACAGGCGAGCAAGATATCCACGCTGTGCATAAACGTCGTAGGCTATCGGGAAAATTGGATCTATGTGATAATCGCAAGACGATTGCAAACAAACGGATTTTTGGAAATTAATTACGCAAAATGAACCGGTCAATGTGGCGACACTTGGGGGAGGCTTATGTCCAACAATGGACGTCTTTCGGCTGAAATGATGATGGTGATGACAAACTACGCAAAATATTCGGGATTTTTACAATGATCCTGGAAATATGAAGTCCGGATGATTACGAAAATCTGTATTAAAGTAGATTAAAAAATCCGGTGCTTTAAAATCGTCCCTGATTTCTGCAAAGATCCGATTTTGATCATCAAAAGTCATTCGACATTTGATAACTTTTCCAATGACACGTGTGCTCGTTATAGCCGTTGGAGATTATTTTGTTCACCCTCTTCACCATTACTACAGGGTTGAGTGGTTTAACCTAAAGTGGACGTCAGGATCAGTCACAGATATCAGACAGTACAATAACTTCGTTCCGATATACTGTCATCGCGCTGCTTTCGGGTCCCCGGGGTGCAGCGGGAAGCAGTTGGCTAGCACGGACACGGTCTATTATTTGCTCCAGGCGCAGGCGTGGTCGGTAGTCGGTACAGCTTCCGCGGGACAGCTGTGATCAGCGACAGCCGGCCGGGGTCACGTGTCGGCGCTGATGACGCGCACGGCGGGCGCGGGGGGCGCGCAGGGCGCGGGGGGCGCGGGCTCGGCGGCGCGCAGGCGCTCGGCGTCCGCCACGCACTGCGGCAGGCGCGCGCTGCGCGTCTCCGGCACGCACAGCACGGCCAGCGCCGCCGAGCCGCTGCACACGCCGTACAGTAGCGCTTGCACGTACATGTTCTATAACAAAAAATATTATATTATTTTATTTCTAGCCCGTGGCCCTCTCTGCAGGACAAAAGCCTCCCTTTTCCCTTTCCGTTCCTCTCTATTTTGAGCTAGTGTGGACCGACCATGGGTCGAGCTGGTCCCACCATATTCACCTGGATATGCCGCGATTAAGCAGGACATTTTCCGTGACCTACATTGTGGTTGATTTGGCCTGAGATTCGTCCGACGCACGGCGGCAGAGGTGGGGGGCATCTCTGCCGTGCGTCCCAGTCTGCCCGTCCCAGTTCCAAAGTAGCTAGGCTACTTTTTTGAGGACGTGGGCGATATGTGTTTTGTAGCGCAACACTGTGTTTTTAACGCGATCCGTTCACCTGATTCTATGAATGCTGCGCCCCAAACCTCGAGCTTAATGTTAAAATGAGCAATACTGTTTCCGTCTTGAAGCAGCGGTGCTTTAGGAGTCGCATCGCTAGAGCAGTAGAGCTACGGCAGTCTGCCGATACGTGTCGTGCATACTGACCAGCAGCGGCGTCTGCGGCGCCAGCACGGAGCCGACGCGGCCGATGAGCGAGCAGGCGGCCAGCGCCGAGGAGCGCGCGTGCGTGGGGTACAGCTCCGCCGTGAACACGTACAGCGAGTTGAACGCGAATGTGATGGCCAGCTTGCCCACGAAGAACAGCCCCAGCGTCGTGCCGTCGTGATCTGTACACAACAGCGCCGCTTACTTTAGAACAGCGGCGAGTACCTAGTCTAGTCCTAACGGGTCCCGCATGTAACAATCATTCCCTACTGATGTCTAGAACAGCGGCGAGTACCTAGTCTAGTCCTAACGGGTCCCGCATGTAACAATCATTCCCTACTGATGCCTAGAACAGCGGCTAGTACCTAGTCTAGTCCTAACGGGTCCCTATAAGTAACAATCGTTCCCCTATTGATGTCTAGAAAGACTTTTTAGAATAGAATAGAATAATCATTTATTCGTTCGTTTTATTCGTCGTTTTACTCGACTGCGGTGTAGTCCAAGAGGAAGATAAATAATTATAAAAAATAGAGATTATAAAATTAATTAAATTGTGAGTAGTAGTCATCATAACAAATTCAGTAAATTTTAATAAGCGGGTTCATTTTTAAACGCAAAGGCTTACCAATAAAGTAGGGTGAAACACACGCGACCCCGCACAGCAGGAACGCAATCAGTATGCAGAGCTTGCGGCCGACGCGCTCCAGCGCCATCATGATAAACACGGAGGCGGCGATCTCCATGGACATGTTGAGCGCGAAGTTGACGTGCTTGTTGCCCGACAGAGCCACGGAGTTGATGGTGAGGCCGTAGTACACGAAGCTGGTGGCGGCCCAGCACCAGCCGCACACGAGCAGGCGCCACATGAGCGCCCGCGAGCGCACCACGCTCAGCCACGCGCTCCCCGCCGTCTGCGCCGCCTCCGCACGAGTGTCGTCCTTCAGCTTGCTCATTAGCTGCTCGTTCACGATTACCTACAAGGGTTTGTCTTACTTCAGTCAGTACAGAAACCGGTAAGAGATTGGTAAAATGATGCAACCTCACCTCACCATCACCAATAATTCTGCTACCAAACACCTCGGTGTACCTCGCACCTCGGTGGTAGCAGAATTATTGATGATGCAGAGCTTACAGTAGATTGTCAGAATTATTAGCAGAATTATTGATGACTAGTTTCGGCCGCTGCTTTTCTCGCGTTCATTTTGAATTTGACAAGATTATAACCCGAATTGGTATTCGGGTTACAATCTTGTAATTCAATCATGATTCGAAAGAAACGTGAAGGATCATAAGAACGTTATTGTTGTTTTCCTCGGGAACAGCACTTTTTTCGGGATAAAAGACTTACTTGCTTATATTATTGAAAAAAAATATTCATAAATCGGTCAAGCCGTCTCGGAGGAGTTCGATACCAAACTCTGACACAAGATTTTTATTATATTAATACTAGCTGTTGCCCACGACTTCGTTCGCGTGGAAATGTGTATGTGTGAGACTCCGGCGCGCGGACCGCGGGTGGCCTGCGCGCTGCCGTCGCGCGGACATTAAAAATATTATTATATTCTCAGACCTGCCCGATATCCACAAAAAAAAAAACATAAAAATCGGTCGAGCCATTTCGGAGGAGTTCGATAACAAACACTGACACGAGATTTTTATCTAAGGTCCCATTAAAATAGATGGACAAATTTTAACAGTGTTCAGTACGTCTAACCAAAGATATCCAAGCACACAAAAAAAACACTGATTAAAGTGATTTTATTTTGACCTAAAAATAATAAATTGCCGGCACTCTAGAACATCCAATACGGGCGCGTTCTCGTAAGTAGGTACCCATTCAGTTCTGCTAATGTCATTCGGAGATCTTCGCTTCATTGGCTCGATACACACTGCAAATAGGTATCATTGTGTATTTACCGCAAAAATTGTACATAATTAAGTTCATTATTGTAATAAATTAGTCATCGAGCTGGAGTCGAGTGTGATTTATCTCCTATACCTCCTCTTACTGTGGCCAAGACACCTTTAGCCATCATCGGTCCTATGAGTCTGTGGGATCGGCAGTGAGAAAACCATTTCCTGTGTACATTGCACGACGTACACAAAACCCTCTTCCTATCCAAATTCCGTCTGTTACCGTAGGTCTCCTTGTGTCAGACTTCCCTCTCGTATAACCAACGTAACCTACGTTTGGTGTGTATTGTATGGTAGGCATTAGGATGACTTTTACTAGGGTGCTAGGTAGGTAATTACTATAGGGCTAGGATAACTAGGGTGATAGGTAGTAGGGTGCTTTTGTGCGCAGTCATCTCGAATACTGCTCACCAGTATGGAATCCGGTTTATAGTTCTTACATCAATCGCATCGAAAGCATTCAAATTAAGTTCTTAAGGTACATTCATTATCCTGCCGGGGCTGCGGGACTGTTCCAAAGAGATACCGTGGCCCCGGAACACAAAGGGCGATGAAGGAACATGGATGGGTTTTAGTCAGTAAAAGTCTGACACTCCCTCCTGCTCCGCCCAGAGCGGGAGAAGTCATTTGATGATTTCCCATCCGAAAAAAAAAAAAAAAATGTATCTTCAGTAATAGATCCAAAACCTATTTACCTAATTATTACAGTCGCTGCAGAAAGTTCCACATTCTTCCACTAGTTGAGCGGAGAAAAATTGCTGACATGGTATTCTTGTTCAATTTGGCTAATGGTATGGTTCAACAGACTGTTCCGAACTGTTGGGTAAAGTTGGGCTGGGTCATTGTCAAGCTTAGGGGTTTTTTTTTGCAAAAAAAATGAAACACGTGATTTATAAAAGTCAAAGACATAGTATGACTCATAACTTACAATACAACAAAAGTGAGTATCATTCTGAAATCAATAATTCGAAAAAGGCGATTTATAAGGAAATAACAATATTTCGGTTCCCCCGAAAATACTAATATGTCCACCGAGTGGACTAAAATGTTAATTATTTAAAAAAAAAACAAAACAAAAAGAGATTAACATCTTGAACAAAAATAACGATAATGCTGCATAATATAAACTAATCAGTCACTTAAAAGCATTCAAAAAGTAAATAAAAAATGTTTTGTGTCTGTCTACCGAAAAGACAATTTATTTCGGTGGTCCATCCGTTCAGCCAGAGAGTTTTGACGTTGATGTATCTGAGCTGTCAGAATATACATCTGAAAATTGTATGCGCTTATGGACATTCGATGTATAATCATCGATGTAACAATTTTCGCAGAATAGTGTTTCTATTTGACATAGGGAACCCCCAGCAGGGGTTGATGGACTGCGATTGCCAATTTTTAATGGTTGCTGAATCGAGCCACTCGCAATTGGACTGGACAATCGGCTTTCCACTGGACTTTGCATTGGAGGCAAGGTTGGACTCGACGAATTCATCCTCTCGGCGGAGCTGGTGTGACATTCCGAATGGGACTATGCAGAGGAGTCGTCGGTCGTGGGGTCGTCGTCTTAATAGAGTTGGAACATTATTTTGAAGTGGTCTGGGACATAGTGCTATGTCAAGTTTTTTGCTACCTAAACCGTAATGTATACAAGTATTTTCTGGACTACATTTCATACAACTCGACCTACGAAACTGGAATCATTGGTTTACGGTGACTCCAAGTAACCTGATAGACTTTAATGCGGTTCCACGAAACTGCGTACTATTGCTGTTTTTTTTATTTTACTCTCAATAGACTCCACATGCGTCTCATCTCTCTCACTCTAATGACTTCAATGCCTTTACAGTTTTGAAAAACACACTGCATGAAGGCATCCAACCAAACTATGGACTTCTACGCTTTCTACTTCGTATTTTGACGTTTTCTCTGCGTCTTCTTGCATCCTCTCTCCATTTCCTCCTCAAAGCTTTTTTTGCACATCTGGTAAATCTTTTAAAGTTTTTATTTTTCCTTCGGCTTTCTTCCGATAGTAATATTCTCTGTCCTTTCTTCACTTTTCTTCCAAGGTTTCTGGATCCTGCTTAAATTTTTCACGCGCCGACCTCATACTCAGTCTTTTTGCTCACGGTGTGGTTTTTTTTTCTAGTTATCGGTAAGTTTACTTCTTGTTTTCGCCATCGCCTGAAAAATCACAACAAACCCATGCACACAAACGAAAAGAAAGTAAAGCTACAAAGCAAAGGAAGAGCAGCAGATTATGTTAGTAAAAAAAATAAACGAAACGGAAACGGTCGTGCTTAGGAAAATATATTATTTCCCATGCCTTAAAAACGCATTACAGGTACCAATCATTGTTACTTTAGAGTATGTAGCTATGGATAACTACATTAACTACAAGTCGACATGGTGTAGAAAGGTGTGAGGGAAGTGGTGGTTTAAAACATATTTACTCATAAAAATAAAGCGAAAATGAAACGAAAATAGGCCATTAGTCCTTAACTGATTAAAACATCAGTAATCAGAAGCAGTTTTATAAGTTATAATAAAGCTAAATAACCCACATTCAAGAAAATAATCCACTCGGTGGACATCTATAGTTTCGGTGGACATCTATAGTTTCTTTTTCACAAAATCATTCACATCTTGCGCCGTTTTTATGTTATGTCAAAAGCCAAGGTATATTCATAAAGTTTCATTGTTTAACTAGTTATTAAGAATGTTTGATGAATTTATAGTGATTTACTTACCAAAATACAGCAGTAACCGGAAAGACAACTCAACTTTGACACCACTAAATATTTTTGTTAGTACAACAATAACGTTTTCTGCGTACGAGTGGCGGCAAACAAAATGGCCTCTGACAGGGATAGTACGATATTGGATGCGTTCAATTTTACGTTCCGTTCCATCATTTGACATTTACTTCATTTTAGTCAGTATCGAAAGTAATGTCCACCGGGAAGACAAAAAATGTTGTGACAAGATTAAATGAAGCAAAAAGTGTGTTTTATTTCTATATTTTTTTTTTAATACTTTTAACGTTATATGGAAAACACACGTAGATTAGGAAAATATATAATTTTTGTGAAATAATAAGAAACGCGTATTTATTATAAGCTACATTATATTGAAAGGTAGAATCCGAACAGTCCACCGAAGTGGACAATTCGGTTACATGGTGGTGGTATAAAGTAAAAAATAAATAAATTTATAGTAAATCTGTTACAGTGGTCTAGCACGTTTCGTTTACTTTATTATTATGTAAAATTAAGACGCAATATTATTAAAAGTGTCATATTGATTCGTAATGAACAGTTTTTTTTAGGGTTATGACAATGACCCGGCTGCGTGTTCCATCCTTCACTTTAACGAATCATCAACCTCTGCATGTTCCCTCTGTGCGGTGCATTTATCGACAAAAAAAAATTTATATGATAAGAGCTAGTAGGGCATACAACTCGATATGTCAGAGTGTTGATGGTCTTGATTTATTCTCCACCAGTGTTCCTAAACTTAAAAAAATACTTTGTAAAAACTTCTTTGAAGTTCAATAAAATGTATTCAACTTTGTCTTAATTTTCTCTGAATGCTTACTTCTTACTTTCTCTTGCCTGTCTACTGTTTCTTGTGCTACCCTTATAATGTCAGTGAAAACTTTTAATTGGCCTTCTTTCACTAACTGTCAACTATCTGTATCCTAGCTGTAAGTTTTCTTAAGAAATAAAAAAACCGTGCCCGGTCATTTGTAATTCTCAGAAACAAAATACACGTGCAAGAAGTAAAATCAAAGCCCGCTTTCTCATATCTATTCAGTCAGTTTGTTACTTATCTGTAGTACACAAGGCGCAAAATTACTTTGTATTTTTTTTAACCTCGAAAATATTACCGGTTGCTGCAACGAGTAGTCCCTTCAATGTTGTTAAAACAGATTTTGACTTTACCTATATGTAAAGGGTGTAAATAGACTCTTGCGAAGCCGAAAGGCAATTGTTCTCCTCTAGTCACCTGTCATACCTGGGAACGTTATATCTAGTTACGGAGATATTGGTGGTCAAAGTTCCAACTTTTCACAAGTTTTTTTAAAATACAAGTTTTTAATGTTATAACTTTACGTTAAATACCTTCATGACCCGTTTACTAGTCAATGCATCCATCAGCACAATGTTGTGTTGAATCCGTTACATTGAGTTATACCATAAAATGTGATTTTTAATCCCAAAAAAAAGTCGCTTTGCGCAGAGTTACTGTTTGTTACAGTTTGATGTACAGAATGCTTGGTTGACGGCTTCGTGAAGAGTCTTTTTACACTCTGTATTAGATTATAGTTAGGAAGTTAGGATGCAGAGCTTGCAATTTTTGGCTAAGCAGTAGAGGATTCAGATATATAGATGGGTCACCTTATTCCACCGTGCAGCTTTCCGTATGACAGCGGCGTTCCGGTCAGCATGACCGCGCGCGTGTAGCCAGCGCGGGCTCTCGTCCAGCAGCAACCAGTACAGCGGCAGCAGCAGCGCCGGCGCGTGGATAGCGAGCAGCAGGTGGCGCCAGTAGGGCACGCCCCATGCTAGCCACGCGAACAGCACGCCGCCCGCGCCGTACGCGATGCCCGTGGCGCACGCGAACACCGCGCGCAGCGACGGGTGCGCGATCTCCACCACTGCGGAAACGACATCTGTGTTTGTTTGTACCACTAACAGCCGCCTGCACTGACCACAATCGATCGTCATCATCATTCTCCTGCCCTTATCCCAATTTATTTAGGGTCGGCGCAGCATTGAATCCTCTTTTTATACATATTTCTCTACTAGCTTTCGCCCGCGGCTTCGCTCGCGTTAATTTAGAATTTGACAATTAATTTGGGTTGTACTCTGTTTGTTGTTTGGCCGTTGCAATCATGGGCTCAGAATGGAACTTTATTCTAGGACGCTCCTATACACAATGTTGTATGTCCTTCTATTTGGCGCTAATATGTATAAATTCTGGGGATTGGAGACACGCGAACATGCTACATATAGCTGCCCATGGGAAAAGCATGGCTTTTCCAAATGCACCCCTGCTACCTGCAATGTTTGCCCTTGCGCTTTATTAATTGTAATAGCAAAACTTAGTTTTATTGGAAACTGGAGTCTTTGAGGAGTGGCTTGAGAGACGCCACGGCGTCCTCACCTTCCGCCTGACGCAGGTCCTCACCGGACACGGTTGTTTCGGAAGGTTCCTGCACCGAATCGGGCGGGAGGAAACGCCCGAGTGTTTCCACTGGGAGGATCGACCGGAAGACACGGTGGAGGTGTGCCCCGCGTGGGTAGAGCACCGCCGTGTCCTCGAAGCGGCGATCGGCGGCGCGACATCTCGCGTCCGGCCCTGGTTCAAGCCATGGTCCGGAGCGAGATGGAATGGGACGCCGTCACCTCCTTCTGCGAAGCAGTAATGCTAGAGAAGGAAATGGCGGAACGTGAGAGAGAGAGAACCTCACGTCCCGGCCGCCGCGGGAGACGCAGCGTCGGTGGGCAATGGGCTAGCTCGCCGTCCGTCCGTCTCATGACGACAGGTCGTGTCGACGGCGCGTTCGTGTTCCACGCACGCCTCAAAGAGAGTCAGCAAAAAGGAAGGGGTCCGCAAGGGCTGATGCCTGCCTGGGTTGCGGGACTGTTCGAAAGAGATACCGTGGCCCCGGAACATAAAGGGCGATGAAGAAACATGGATGGGTTTGAGTCAGTAAAAGTCTGACACTCCCTCCTGCTCCGCCCAGAGCTGTAGGAGTCATTATTATTGGGATTCGAGGTATAATAACACTTTCCCCTTTTGCCACACCAGTTAAAATAGTGGCACCGACTATATTTTGTCCTAATTGTGTAATCCGAAGCCTCGTCCCATTACATAATCGGGGTGCATCTAAATTCCGCATAAGCATGACGGGCACACCTAATTTTAATTGAAGTTTGTGCGAGGGTACACCGGACAGCTCTAGAGAATTTAAAAATTCAGCGGGAAATGAAGTGCTCTGTTCTGGGTCCATGATGGTATCTATTGACAAATACTCCTTTATATCTCCCTGCACCTTATTCAAAATGTCAGTGTTTATCTGGTTAATAGTTTCATTTTTAGGTGCAAAGATTGCTCTCGCACATAGCCACTGATCACAATTTAAATTTACTTGTAAGTCTGGGTAAACTTTAACGATGAGTTCCACACTGTTTTCAACCAAATTACAGAATTCCTTCGTCAGTAAAATACAACCTTCAGCATCCGTGTCCAAACGTCCATCGCCAATTTTTAACAGTGTCTCAGCATAATGTCCCGAATCTGCGTCATTATAAAGGTGAACTCTCATATTCGTTGATAAGCTGTTTTTTTTTACTTTTGACCATAAGCTTGATGACTTGAGACAGGCTTTGATTTCATCTGACTTTGTTCTAGAAGCAACCGAGGAACTAATTCGGCCATTTGCTGTTGCAACGCTGTGAAGTCGTAGTTTAATTCTAGAACAATTTCATCGTTTAAGTCACTTTCACCTGATCGTCGAGGGCTAACCATTCCAAAATCTTGTAGCTTCTTCCCCGTCATTGTCATAACTTTGTTTTCAATCTTTGTCAGCGCTTCGTTGTATATGTGATCATTAAAAGACATATCTGCATGTACGTACTTGCTGCAATCGCCGCAATATGTCTTCGGCTATGTACTCTTTGTACTTATCCCATAGTGTGTGCGCCCAAGTGATTATCGTTCTCTAAGAGACATATAGCTTCACATGCTTCTCTGTAAGTTCTGCACTCCTGATCGTTAACAATTCTAAGCTTCCTAAATGTAGTTGGACCTCGAACATGATGCAATAACATTCGCAGACAAAAGCATTCAAAGTTAGTTACACGGACGGTATATACACGACCAAGAGCGTCCGATGATTTTACCCCAGGCCAATGTTCAACAGGCGTACCTTGAAGGCGGCGTTTCCACTCCCTTCTTGAAGTGTTCCATGTATAATAACGGGGGACTTCAGAATACAATAATGTTTTTGCGAAAGGATCTGTCTGACAAAGCTCGAAAAAGGCGGTTAATGTGGTTTAAGGCGGTGATGAATTCCTTTCCTGGAAATTACGTTCATTAAAGAAAACACGCTGTCCATTTTCTAAATGTACGGCAAGGTGAGTAACAGTTGGATGTCTTTCGTGTAAGGGTAAACTAAGAAGTCGCCACGCTGCCTCATTACTACTGACATATCGCCCTGCCTGATAGGTTTGTACTTCATTAAGTGACTGCACTACACCTTCATCACGTAGATTGAAAATCGCCTGATCACTCCCTTTATTAATATATTTACAAATATATTTAATGGCACGACCAGAGTTGCAGGCTTCTACATTAATGTGGGCATTAAATATTTTACATAGAATAGGTGAATATGGCACGACCAGCTATTATCAAGAGTTCCAACCGCCCCACCGCGAGTCAGAATCGTTACCCTTCCACCATCTTCGGGTGCTCTTCGTCTGTACAAAGGGTAACTCTTGCACTGTTTCCTTCAGCAGCTCTCGGGGGATTTTTTTTGTACATTTTCCACTTTTCATGCAAGGCGATGCTGGATTACGTGCTCCACAGGGGCCATGAACCATTCTCTCCATTTCTGGTTGTGGTTTCGTGCAAACCGCTATCTTGTTCTGGATCCAAAATTTCGGCGCTTATATTGTTATCTATTTGGTTGGGACGCAGCTTTTCTTTTAACCAAATAAGAATGTGCACATGTAGAAGGCCTCGTTTTTGCCATTCAATGGAATACATGTGGCACTGGACGTTTCCAAATACTTTTCCCTTTGAAATAACATTCATTCGTTTTTGAACCTTTAAATGAAACACGCGGACAACTAAGTCATGTCGGTCAGTAGTTCTTTGCCCAGGCATAAGCTCTTCTGTTATTTCCTCCCATGAGGGATTGCAGGTGAAAGTCACGAATAGGTCAGGCCTGCCGAAAGTGCGTACATAGGCGAAAGCGTCTTGTGTATATTCATGCAGATAGCGGGGGCTGTTAATAAAAGTAGAGGTAAGAATAACAATTCGGCCTAAATCGTTGGGGTTTATAATACCATCTATGCTAATCGCATCTGGTGTAACAGCTGTCTTGACCGTAGAAGAAGGTTAAAATCATTTTCTCGGTGCATCATGTGGTAGGCGAAAAAATCCATGAAGGAAACTTTCTTATTGGGTACTGGCTGTTTTGTAGTGGGATTAATGAGTGGTATATCAAAATAGTATCCCGACTGTCCCTTGCTAAAAATTAATGGGTACTGCAAAGCATCGTAGAACTTATGAGTATCGGCTACGCGTGTCAATGTATTATCATGTGTTCGTAACACTATGTCTCGTGAAGAGAACTGGTCGCCACTCACTACGACAGCAACTTCATTAATTGTCGGTGCATTAAAGCGCGTCTCATGTTAGCCACGCGGAGTTCGATCAGCATGGATAACGACCTTGTAATCTTCTTGACGCCAGTTTTCTATTGCGGTTTTACAGGTATTTATCAATATATTTTGGTTATGTCTTTGATTTTTTAATACCGTATCTCTGTCAAGTCCTTGAATGTATTGGCAGCGACGGTTAACTTCATTTTCTTCATCACTCATAAAGTAAACTTGCAAAAATGTATACTGTTCGTTCTCTGTTGGAAAAAGTGAACTAATCCGATGATAAATCTGACCTTGTACGGTAAAACTTGGCGAAAACCCGGGCATTCTTATTTCTCTATCTACTCCAAAAGATGTCATTTGAAAACATGAGTTATACTTTCTGATTATATTTCAAAAGCGCCGTGAATCATCTGCATCATATGAGTATAGAGTTTTCAGAGGTTCATCTGGTTTACCAAGTAAAGGTAGGAAAACTTTGCCATTGGAACAACACATCCCCGTAGTCTCGTCTTCCCATTTTAAAGCATCACAAAACTGGCATTTTTTATTCATCAAACCAACAACAACTAAAGTATGATTTTTGTAATCTATCAAAGGATCGTATTCAAATCCAGAATTATTAAATACGGACCAACTGTGACGCATAAAATGCGTCGGCGTTCGGTTTGCATTTCTGCAAGAGCGGTCCTTCTCGCCTGCGACTGTGCTCTAATGACTGCTTGCCGCTG
This sequence comes from Xestia sexstrigata, assembly GCA_941918905.2. NCBI lineage: Eukaryota > Metazoa > Arthropoda > Insecta > Lepidoptera > Noctuidae > Xestia > Xestia sexstrigata. The sequence continues at coordinate 671,809 of OW799210.2, forward strand.
GGCTTGTTCTCTGAGATGGAACTGTGTTTTAACAGGCGTCTCAGTTATTCTTAGAGCTCTCTGACTTTCGGCTTGTTCTTCCAAACGCAATTGCGTTTGCATGGGCGTCTCAGACGCTCTTAGAGAAGCTTGACGGGCGGCTTGGCTCTCCAGTCTTTCCTGGGCTTTGAGAAGATGTCACATCAGCTCTCAAAACTGCTTGTCGCTCAGCTTGTTCTTGCCTTTTTAATTCGGCATGAACGGAGGATTCTTGGGATCGAGCAATTTTCGCTACTCGGGCTCGCGATGAGTTCCTACTTGGTACAGGTTGGAACCACGTTTGCGAGTCATTTTAATTTAGAAAAAAATAATACAAAGAAACCTAACCTAATAAAAACACACAAAGGAACCTAACCTAATGAAAACCGTTAAACTAACTAAACTAACCAAAAAATAATAATGGGAATTATAAAAGTCAATTTTTTTGTTTACATACAAACAATTAAATTTTAAGAAACAGGAAAAACAATTCTGACAATCTAACTAACGACAATTTCAACACCAAAACTAACGACGATATCCAACAAAAAAAATCTTAGAAGATCATTCTTCCACAGAAAATCTTAACACCGCGATTTAGAAAACGGCGTCATCAGTACAACGCCATCCATTAAGCTAATTGTGAAACTGTTGAAATTTTATTATGCTACTAAAACGCTATATTGACACTCGACTCACAAAATGTATAAACCAATATTATGAATTCAAAAGTGAATCTGTTTAATTACTTTATCCCTCGGAAACAATACTTTTTTCCTGGATGAAAGGTTTTTTTTTCTGTATCCTTACAACGTATATGCAAAATGTCATGATGATCGGTTCAGCGGTTTAGGGCCTGTATCAAGCAAAGCAAATTACTTTCGCATCTATAATCTATTATAATTATTATAGTTAAAAGGATAAAAAACCGGTCTATCGACTCTCTAAGTCTGGACTCATGAAATGGGGTAAAAAAGGTACTTCAATTCAAAAAAATTACTCATATCACACTACTAAAGCTTCGATGATTCTTAGGACACTTGGCACCACCTATTACCAAAAGCACGTTATTGCTGTTTTCCTCGGGAACAGTACTTTTTTCGGGATGAAAGGTACCCTATGTCCGTTACAGTACACCTGAAAATGTATACGCAAAATTCCAGGATGAAATATATATGTGTGTTAAAGTAGTACTCCATCGCGGGTGATAACCTACAACACGTTCGATAGTAGGTTAGTAATTAAAGTATTTAAACAAATAAAATAATTGTAATTCTAAACGATTGCTATTTTAAGTTAGTAGACCGTACTAAATTAGGTTGATCTTGCAATATTTTTTTTGTTTAATTAATCCTACAAAAGAGGGCACGAGTACTCATTAAATCGTTGAGAGGAGACCACGAATGTGCTGTCTTTACGGACGTTAGGCAGTGCCGCAGTCGTTGGTGGTTGGCTCTTGCAATTCACATGATTGTGCTGTGATGGTATTTAATTTCAACTATATATACGTTATAAATCATCGCGTCGGGTACGTTGTGCAATGTGCGTTGGTTCAACAGCAGGTAACTGTGAACCGCTGAGCAGACGATGGACTATTTGTGCGCCTGACACAAATGACCGCTAGAATGATTCCTGTCAATTGGTTGCCGCGGTGCAAATTGCCCATCGACTGGTCAGCGCTAATCGCTTACTCATGACGTATCCGGCGCTGTTGAAGCCGTAGCCGAGTGCCGCCTCGAGGAACTCCATGGCGAGGTACATCTGGTAGTTGATGGAGAACGCCTTCACGATGCCCATCACGCCAGCAAACGCAGAGAACAGGCAGAACGCAGTGCGCCTGCCGTACCTGACATCATGGCATTGTCCAACATTACATACTATACAGATATATTTCAAAAGTGGCGATTAATGGTTTATTGTGTTTGAAATACTCTAATAATTTCACTTCAATTTTTAAAGTTCCGTTGTCAAATGGCAAAAACGGAACCGTTATACATAGATTCGTCTTGTTCTTCTGTCTGTCTGTCCGTCCGTATGTTACAGCCATTTTGCTCCGAAATTATTGGCATCATATAGTTGAAATTTAGAGTGGAGGTGCCTTTTATGAACCGCTGCACAAATCTGATCTGAAATTATGAAAAAATAAAAATAATAGGCAATAATGGTTGTTTCTTAGTCAATGTTTGATGACATAATTGTTTCTAACGTCGTAAAAATTGTGTGTCCCTCTAATTTCTAAAGTAAGAGAAAGAAAATTGGGTTTGTAGAACGTAAAAAGAACTTTTAACTAAAATTGGTTTGAATAAGATTTGATTTTTAGTTTTTGGGATATATGAAAAACAAAGTTACTGCTGTAGTTTCACGAATTATGTAGTCCCCACATAATTCGTGAAACTACAGCAGTAACTTTGTTTTTCATTAACATGCATGTGGTTTTTTCATAAAAAAAATCAAAATTTAGTTTCGCTGTCGAATTGTAATATTGGTGTATGAATAAACGTTAAAACGTTGTTATTATATATTATTTGGAGCTACTCGTGACTCATGAGGCCAACTGAGGTGCTATGCCAGTTTTTTAATTGTGTTAATCATAACCAGTTGTAAACCTCTGTTTCCTTATACTGAGCGAAATCGTTTTTTCAGGTTGGATTTGATAACATTGTTTACTCGGTTTATACACACATCAAAAATGTCTAGGGATCAAGCATTTTTATGCGGATTTCTTGAGATTGAGATGTGGCTTTGTAATAAATTTATGATTTTATAAATTTATATGGATCCTTTTTGGTGCATTTCATAATTTGAATCAGGAACTCTCAATCAAATTCGAGTAAAAGATGAAAATAAGCTGTCAATATTTTCCCTATAAAAACATACAACGCATTGAAGACATTATTAGTGCTACTGTTTCCCTACTACTGATTAAAACCAACGTTATTATGGAGCGGCGACGTCATTTAAGCAGGGAAGAAATGCTCAGAGCCGTGGGAATGATAGAAGCTGGTTCCCGGCAACGTACTGTAGCTTTAGCTCTGAATACAAGTCAGAGTGTTATCAGTCGACTTTGGACACGTTACCGAAGCACTGGTACCGTGGCTGAGCGCCATGGAGGACGGTATCGCTGCACCACACGGAGACAAGACCGATACATTCAAATCTTAACTCGAAGAGCTCCAACAATAACCGCCATGATGTTAGCCGTGAGGCTTCATCACTCTTCAGGGAACTTAATTAGCGACCAAACAGTCAGAAACCGCTTGCATGAAGTGAACCTTCATTCCCGAAGACCGCTACGGGTACCACCTATAGCAATGCACAATCGTAGGATTCGATATCAATGGGCTCTTGAACACAGAAATTGGGCAGAAGAACAATGGCGTTTCGTGTGCTTTTCTGATGAGTCTCGTTTTGGTATGAGACCGGATACAAGACGTATACGACACTGGAGAACCCCTGGACGCCAACAGCGATTAAAATCCTGCCAGGAAGTCCATCCTTATAGTGGTGGAACCATCATGGTATGGGCGGGTATTTGGATCGGCGGAAGAACTGAGTTGATTTGGATCAGAGGCAACCTCAACGCTCAAATTTATGCTGAGACGATTGTATCAGACGTCATCGTTCCTCTACAAGTGCAAATCGGTCCCTTATTTCAGTTAATGCATGATAATGCACGACCGCACACCGCAAGAGTTGTAAGACAGACTCTCGCCGCAGCTAACATCAATGTCCTGCCCTGGCCTGCTCAGTCGCCAGACTTGAACCCGATTGAGCATGCATGGGATATGCTACAGAGAAGAGCTCTGCCGAATATGGAGGGTATCCAGTCGCAAGAAGACCTTTTTTTGTTGTTGCAACGAACATGGGCGGCCATTCCACAGCGTGATTTGGATGAACTCATTTTGAGTATGCCAAACCGATGTTCTTGTGTTGTTAGTGTTCGCGGTAGAAACACGGATTATTAATTGTTTAAGTTACCCAATAAAATTTTAAAGAAAACTGTTATTTCAGTCTTTTTTTCGAACTTTAATGTTAGTGGTTCAAATGTCAAAAATCCCTTTATTAGGAAAATGGCAAATTTCTTTATTAATGCAAAGGTGACTTGGTTTATCGTTACTGTGACAAACGAAAACACTTTATTTGATGAATCCTTAAAGAAAATTTTAATTAATATCAATCAGGAGAAAAGTTATTGCAAAAATATATGTTGATCCCTAGATACTTTTGATGTGTGTAGTTAGTTCGGGGCTGTCGCTGTGCTCAACAGCGGACGTCTTACGTGTCGGAGACGTATCCGGTGAGGACGAGCGCGAAGGGCAGCGCCACGTTGCGTACCGTGCCCACCATGGTGCGCATCCACTCGCGGCATCCCAGGTTGAACTGGAACACACACACGCTTAGGGAGGGACCCCCGGCCCAGAGCTTCTCATTTGTGAAACTAATTACATGCAGTTCTTCGTTAAATAAAAGTAAAACAAAATGAATAGAAATGAAAATGCACATAAAAATGTGCTTTTGCGAGACCCGAGTTTCTGCAATTAGCAACTTGATTTACAAAAGCTGCAGGTCACAAATTTACGCTCTAACTAATGCAATTTATTGGATCTCGGTGCAACCTTATGTTGTTAGATGTAGATCATTAAATCAAGTGTTATCCCGGTGGTAAGGATCGTAGCTGATGGCGTTCTATGGTTTCTGCCTACCCCCATAGGAAAAGGCGTGAGTTTAAATATTATGAACGTATCCCGGTGGATGGTGTTGGTGCTTACCTCAGCGAAGATAGTGTCCATGTTCTGGTAGACGAAGGAGTCGCAGGCGATGGTGTCGTTCGGGTGGAAGGCGTCGCGGTCGCAGACGGGCGCGCCGGCGCCGGCGCCGACCCCACCCAGCGGCGCGTACCGCTGGCAGGCGCCGCCGGCCGGCAGCAACGCCGCCACCGCAGCGTTGTCGAATTGCGCGGCACCGCGCTCGCACTCCGGCACCGCGCAGCTGAAAACCACCACCAATAGTTGTCATGATTGTGTACCTTGTTGCACATCGGGTGACCGTACTCTAACTCAAATGAATGAAGATGATATGGGTAGAAATGGGGCGACTACTGAGATAGCTATGTAGGGAGAAGACATGCTACGCCAACTCCTAATAAATCGTGATAAGAGCAGAAGAATGATGCTGATGATTACGGTACTGAACGCTAAAGCTGGATGTATGATTCACCACAAAGTTAGGTTATCGCCCTGTTCGACGAAAAACATCGGTAGTGTCATGGAGCTTTCTTTGTATATTATTATATTAATCGCCTTGAAAGCATACAAAGGCGATTTTTAAGCGGCACGAGCAACATTGTTCAAATTGTTATCTTCCTAAACATCCAGTCGGTGTAAGTTCATATTCCTTCTTTACACGAGCGAATAAAAATTGCAGATCTTGCTTTTCTATATTTATTATATTAGTGATACTGATAGGGTCAAGACCCTATCTCTAATTGTTGTCTGAGGATGACACGGGAGTCTCTGGCCTCACTTCAAATATTAATTTAAACTAGAAAGTGAGACAACAAAGTACCATTAACAATATTTTAATTTTTCCAACAGCAAGGTCATCTTCTTGCACTCAATTAGTTAGTAAAAAAGGGCCTCAGCAGAACACTTTAAAATTATTCCACCAAAATATCCAAGGCATTTCTTCCAAATTATTAGAAATTGAATTGTTTTAAAAAAATAGTAAGTTTGACATTATTTGTTTTACTGTACATTGTCTAAAGGATTACCAAATGCTTATCAATTATGAGAACTATATGGTGCGTAGCTGCTTTAACCGTAAAACTATGCTTCGTGGAGCTTCGCTAATAATAATAAAAAATTGTTTTAAATAATCTACAATTATTTGTGATTTAAATATCAATATTTTAGAAAAAAGTTTAAATAGCAGCTTTACCAACACTTTTATAGAACCTACTAGAGTCACTACATCTTCTGCTACTTGTATGGATAATGTTTTCTGCGATTGTGATTACTTAGATAAAGCCATAGTAAATTGTCTGCCGTCTGACCATAGCGAACAATCTGTAACTTTTAAGCCATATAATTCACTAGCTGTTGCCCGTGGCTTCGCCCGCGTAAAGTTCGGTAACCGTCCCACTGGATCATATTAAAGGGATTAATAGTGTCCTACGTGTTAATCCAGGTTATGAACTATCTATGTGCCAAATTTCATAATCATCGCAATTATTATCATCACAACCACCATTATTATTAAGGTCTGAATAGAGAGGAAAACTGGACAGTAGTCAATAGGAAGAAAAACCGATATTCAAATAAAGACGTGAAAAGAGGAGGAAGTACTACAATAAATTAAATTCAAGGAACAGAAAAAAATATATATTTACTTGTCTGGCGGCTACAGAAGGAGACTAAAGAAGAAAATTTAGAGATATACGTAAGAAACATATGTGGATTGAAAACACCTGTTAAAGTAGAACGAATTAAACACAAAACCAAAAGGGATTACGCATCTTTTATGATTGGAGTACCGGAGAGTAAATATGACATATTATGTCAACCTGGGAATTGGCCAATAAATGTCGAGTTCTGTGAATGGGTTTGGTTTCGTAGACCCTTCCAGAAACCAAAACCCTCGGAATAAATCTACTTTCGACATATAAAGGGTGTAAAACACCTCTTAACGAAGCCGAAAGGTATTTGGTCTCCTCGTCATTGCGATCAGCTTTTTTTTCTACACCATACCTGGGAACCTTCTAGTTACGGAGATATTGGGAGTCAAAGTTCCAACTTTTTGACAAGTATTTTTTTAAATACAAGTTTTTAACGTAAGATTTTTACTTTAAACACGTCCACGACCCCCGTACTATTCAATCCATCCCACAGCACAATGTTTTGAGTGCGTTACATTGAGTTCTATCACAAAACATGATTCTTCACCCCAAAAAAAAAAAAGTCGTTTCCCAGCAATAATTTTTGCGTAAAGTTACTTAGTTTGATGTACAGAATGCTTGGTTGACGGCTTCGTGATGAGGTCTTTTACACCCTGTATTATCAGAACATTCTGATAATACAGGGTGTAAAAGACCACAAAACAGGGTACAGGGGACAGGGTGTAAAACTCCTCTAACTTAGTTCGCAGACCTCTTACATAAGAGGTCTGCGAACTAAGTTAGAGGAGTTTTACGTAGGAATATCAAGTCATAACTCGGATCTATTTGCTATCACGGAAACTGGCCTAAACGAATCAATTTGTGATACGGAATTAATTCCTCCTGGGTTCAATATAATGCGATGTGATCGGGCGGATGGACGAAAACAAGGCGGCGCGTGTCGACATCACTGCGAATCGAGCTGCGGCGGGTACCTGTGCCGAGCGGTATAAACATTGATGACCATGTTTTTGAACTAGTAGGTGCCACTGTTTATTTACGTAATAGGTTGTTTTTTATATGTGTTGTTTATATCCCGCCAAATAGTAGTGAGAATGAATATGGGTTGTTACTTAAAATCATTGAACAATATTGTATTAATTATCGTGAAGTAGTAGTGATAGGGGATTTTAATTTATATTCGTGTACTACAAGCATTAATTCATATTATGAGTTTCTTATGACTTATTGTGGGTTTACCCAGAGCAACAGTGTTACTAATTGCAATGATCGCTGTTTGGACTTAGTATTGAGTACATTTGAGGAGAGGGAGTGTGTGAGTGTACGCACGGCGGAGGCACCGCTCGTGCCGGTGGACGCTTATCACCCTCCGCTGGAGGTATCCGTTAGCCCATGAATACGTGCTAATACCTACTTAGAGCCAAAGAGCAAATCGGCATCGGAAGCGCGCACACAATATGTCAGTTGGAATTTTTATAAGGCCGATTTTTCCCGATTATATGCAAGGATCGCATCCATCGACTGGACTCCTTTATATAACTTAGATTTAGATACGAGTTTAAAATATTTTTATGACACTATTTATTCAATTATAGATGACTGTGTTCCCAAGAGAAAGCGAAGTCGTGTACGCTCGAGGTACATTTACCCCGAGTGGTATACGGGTGAGATAATTCGCGACATAAAACTCAAAGCTGTTCTTCATAAAAAATCTAAAAGTAGTGGTTTGGTGAATGATTACGAAATGTTTGCTCAGTGTAGGACCCTAGTAAAAGGAAAAATTTTAGTAGCACAGGAACAATATCGAGAACGTATGCAAAACCAAATGTCGAGTGACCCTAAATCTTTTTGGGCTTATGTTAATTCTAAAAGAGGTAACACTAACAGCCATAAGATTTTAAAGAACGGACGCCTTGACATGTGAACAAGCGGTTCAAGAATTTGCTGAATATTTTTACTCAGTGTACAATGTAGATAAACCTAGATTAGATGTGGATGCGGCGATAGTAGCGCCAGACGGGTATGTGGGTCGTCGTCGTCAGCCACAGTTGCTGGTAGAACCACGCGCGCGAACTAACTTGCTGCGAGAGGCGCCGCTCACGAGCGCGCTCCGCACTCTCAACCTCATTGCTGAGGACTTAGGCATACTCTGTTGCGCTTTGGGTGAATTTACAAGAACTAATAGAATTTGCTATGACAAAAACAGTAAAATTATTTAAATTATAAGTGTGCTACAATATCGCATTGGGTCTAGCCTGTAAGGATATTTGTATGTTTAGAGTAAATAAATAAATAAATTATCACAATCATTATCACAATCACCAACACTACCACAATCACCATCATTATTACAATCACCATCACAATAACTATCACAATCACCAACACTACCACAATCACCATCATTATTACAATCACCATCACAATAACTATCACAATCACCATTATCGTTATCATAATCTTAATCATCGTCATCATAATGATTATTATCGTAATCACAATCACCATCATCGTTATCACACTCATTATCATGGTAATCACAATCATTATCATCGTAATCAAATTCATGATCATCAGTATCACAATCACCATCACCATCGCTAACACCATCACTATCACCATCACAATCACAATCACCATCATCGTTAGCACAATCACTATCATCATTATCACAACCATTATCATTACCATCACCATCACAATCATTATCACAATCACCATCACCATCACAATCACCATCTTCGTTATCATCGTAATCACATCCATTATCATCGTAATCACAATCATCATCACAATATACATCCTCTTTATTAAAATCATCGTTATAGTTATCACACGCATCATCATCATTACCACAAACACCATCACTGTCACAATCACCATCTCAATCACAATCATAATCACAGTCACAATCACAATCACTATCACCATCACAATAACCATCACCATCGCTATCACAATCAAAATCACCATCACAATCACGACGAAGTGGGCGCCGACTAAAAATTTGCCGGCGGCGGCGCGCCTGGCGGAACTGGTCAGCGCGGCGGGAGCCATGCCGCGGCGCGGGTTTTTTTTTTTTAAAAGCAATTTTTGGTTAAGTGTTATATTTTAAAGCTATCAAAGGCAGAAATAAAAATTAAATTCAGGAAAATACATAATTAAATATTTTTACAATATTTATAATTGTCTTCGTCACTTCTTTGGGATCAACCGAAGCTAGGTATCTCCAGCATTCTTGAGAAAAATCTGTTCCTGTTGCCTCGTCAATGTCGCTGAAACTACTGTGCTTACTAGATAATTTTGTCAGCAAAGATTGATGGTGGAGGCTCTGATAGATCACGGGATGAAACTTCCCGTGATCTATTAGAGCTTCCACCACGGTCCGCAATCGGAAAATGGAAAATCAGAAGCATTTACATGTTCATTGATGCAATCTGCCATAAAAGCCGCACGACTTGTATTTCTTTCCTCTACATAAGAATCGATTTCTTTTAATCCTGAAAACCTGGGATCTAAAAGAGTTTTTGGTCAAAGGAAATCTGTGATCAAATTTCTCTAGCATTCTATTATAAGCGTTATCATTGTGACTCTTTCTTCGTCTGAGATCGAATTTGCGCACATAAAACTTCGACAGCTTCGCGAAACTTTCGAAGAAATCTAATAAAGTCTTCCAGCAGGTTCCATTCTAATTGTATTAGTTTCAAGTCTTCCTGGCCAATCCTTGTAAGTATGGTGTTTACTGGATTCCTATTGCAACAATACGCCAAGCTCTCTAACATGCTTAGAACACTATGCCAACGGGTCGGCGTTGCAGTTTTGATGCTTGGCAAGTGATTTATCAAACCAAACTCATCGTTGAACGTTTGCAAATTCTGTAAAACGTCTTCATCGTCACCAATTGGTTCATTTTCGTCATTTTCCAAGACTTCTGAAGCACTTTCGATTTGCTGTAAAAATTCTAACTGCTACTGAATACGGCCGCCTGCCTCAATCAGCGCCAAATTTCGCATACTCGGTGGCGGCGGTGGGGCGCATAACGGGGCGCGGGTCCGCTGCGCCGGCACGGCGCCCACCTCGTCATCGCAATCACCATCACCATTACTATCACGATCACTATCACCATCACAATCACCATCACTGTTATCACAATCATCATTATCAGTATCACAATCATCATCATCGTTATCACAATCGTCATTACAATCATCATCATCGTTGTCACAATCATCATTATCACAATTATCATCATCGTTATCACAATCATCATCATGGTAATCACAATCATTTTCATCGTAATCACAATCATCATCATCATAATCACAATCATAATCATCGTAATCACAATTATCACCATCATCATTCAGTCACTATCATCATCATCGTTATCACAATCATCACAATAAATCAACAATAACCCTGTATAGTAGTCGAATCCGTCGTCTTCTAGATCTCAAAATAAATGCCATATTCGTAATCAGCACCCCTGATAATCTCGGTATCGACACCCACACTGATTTTTAGACATTTCAACCCCACATTAAATCTTAAAATCGTTGTTTTTGTAACACACCCGACCCGATACACCATACAAACAATATCGATGTTGAGTTTCAGATTTTGTTTTGTTACCCTATTTCCCTCTTTAGGGGTTGAATTCTGAAAAAACCTGAAACACAAATATTAACTCATTTATTGTTATGAGTACTCCTGTGAAGTTTCGAATAAAACAGTCTTACCTAACCTTGTTTCCCCATACAAACTTTCGACTTCCGTTTCATCCCCTTGAAAAATTCATTCTTATTGCACCCCTTAACCCCATAAAGAACGTATGTGCCAAATTTGGAATCTCTTGACTCAGCGGTTTGGGCTGTGCATTGGTTTTAGACTTTGTCACCCCATTTCCCCCTCTTAGGGGTTGAATTCTCAAAAAACCTGAAACTACATTTATTAAAAAGAGCACTCCTGTGAAGTTTCTAATAAAATAGTCTAACTAATCTTGTTTCCCCATACAAACTGGAGCCCCGTTTAACCCCCTTAGGAGGTGAATTTTGAAAAATCCTTTCTTAGGTGCACTAAGAAAGGATTTTTCAAAATTCACCTCCTAACCTAACCTAGACCACATAAGGAACCTACTTGCTAAACTTGGAATTTGTAGACCCAGCGGTTTGGGCTGTGCGTTGATAGATGAGTCAGTCATTTTCTTCTTTTATAAATTTAGATTGCATAAAGTTCAGATTAAATTTAGACCTATAAACTTCTAGCAAATTAAATAGGTATATTATTTCGCTACAGAACAAGTTAAGTGCCTTGACGAAATTATAAATCAATTGTATGATCGTTTCTTTTCAATAGTTCACAGGGAATGCAACAAATCTTTTGAAAAGAAGACAAAAAGTATTTGCCTTAAATTCATATTTAGTGATTGCTGATGACACTTCCCTAATTTTTAAGATAAATATACGGGCCCAAAATCTAGATGATGTGAATAATGCCCTACTTCAGCTTATTATTTGAATGAATTATTTTGGTTTTTGAATTGTATTTTTTGTTTTGTTTTTACTGTGGTCACTTTTATCGTGCACGTCTTGCTACATTGTTCTCACATAATATACCATCTCAACATGAATGATGTAACTAAGATTTTGTAACTATATTTCGATTTAAAAGAGTGTCCATGAAGTTTTTTGCCCGTTCTTCTTATTTTTATGTCTTGTAACTGGGACTGTAGCTACATTACATACAATTCAAAAGTACCTGTAAGTACCTCTGTACAATACTCGATGACCTCAGTAGAGCTTCCGAAAGAGTGGGAAATGAAAATGGACAAAACTAAGGTCAAGTTGAAAATTCATATATTTTAAGAGCATGTCGAAGCTTCAATATGGTGTGCCGGGATTTGTTACAAATAGTGTTTAGAAATTTGAAAAAAAAAACCGGCCATGTGAGAGCTGGACTCGCTCACAGAGGGTTCCATATAACTACTACCGACAACTACCGACACCGACTACTACTACGCCGACTACTATTCGTGTTTCTACTATTACTTGTAGGTTTGTTATTAAACTACATATTTTGTTATTAAACTACATAGTTACGGTTTTCTATTTTTTTACTTTACATGTGCGTAAAGCATTGCTTCTTACCAAATTTCATGTTTCTTGATCAACTGAAGTACCCTATAGGTTTTGATTAAACCTTCCCTATAGGTTTTGAAAAAATCAAACTTGCAAGTCATCGCGATCAATAGATAATTATGATCGTTTTTTTTACTGCTCCAAGGGATAGCAGACCTGAGTATTTGATATTAATTTCAGCTTAAAACCTGCACGCGTTCCTGAGAAAAAGGGTCTTGACAGACGGACAGACAGACGGATGATCCTTTGTGGGTTTCGTTTTTGATGAGAAAACGCAGGCAACTTTTTCTTTCAAGTGTAACTTTGTTGCGTAATGCATTTTATTTTTTACTAGCTGATGCCCGCGGCTTCACCTGCTGGACAAATTATATACACTCTATCGATTAAAAAAAAACCGCATCAAAATCCATTGCGTAGTTTTAAAGATCTAAACATACATAGGGACATACAGACGCGGCGGGAGACTTTGTTTTATAATATGTAGTGATTATCTTCAGTATTTCTATGTTTAACTCTCACACTGTTTATTCTCTTCAGTATTTCTATGTTTAACTCTCACACTGTTTATTCTCTTCAGTATTTCTATGTTTAACTCTCACACTGTTTATTCCTTTCAGTATTTCTATATTTAACTCTCACGCTGTTTATTCTCTTCAGTATTTCTATGTTTAACTCTCACACTGTTTATTCTCTTCAGTATTTCTATGTTTAACTCTCACACTGTTTATTCCTTTCAGTATTTCTATATTTAACTCTCACGCTGTTTATTCTCTTCAGTATTTCTATTTAACTCTCACGCTGTTTATTCTCTTTAATATTTCTGTTTAACTCTCACGCTGTTTATTCTCTTCAGTATTTCTATGTTTAACTCTCACACTGTTTATTCCTTTCAGTATTTCTGTTTAACTCTGACGCTGTTTATTCTCTTCAGTATTTCTGTTTAACTCTCACGCTGTTTATTCTCTTCAATATTTCTGTTTAACTCTCACGCTGTTTATTCTCTTCAGTATTTCTATGTTTAACTCTCACACTGTTTATTCCTTTCAGTATTTCTGTTTAACTCTCACGCTGTTTATTCTCTTCAATATTTCTGTTTAACTCTCACGCTGTTTATTCTCTTCAGTATTTCTATGTTTAACTCTCACACTGTTTATTCCTTTCAGTATTTCTATGTTTAACTCTCACGCTATTTATTCTCTTCAGTATTTCTGTTTAACTCTCACGCTGTTTATTCTCTTCAGTATTTCTGTTTAACTCTCACGCTGTTTATTCTCTTCAGTATTAGTTTATCACATTCGAAGCCGCCGTCAGCGATCTCAAGAAAAGCGACGTTTAAAAAGCACAGATGGTTGTAGCTCAATTATCGAAGGAAGAGATTGAGCAAATCTGTGACCTGCTTGAAAGCCCGACAGCGGAAAAACCCTACAACGAAGAATCAGATGGAAAACAACTGCAAAAACTTTTATCGGATATGGAGCTGGGTGACCAAAAACCAAGTCAGTTATTACGACGCATGCGTAACTTAGCGCATAATAAAGTCCCAGACAATACACTCAGATTGATGTGGATGAACTAGGGCTTTCAAATACCGGATTTTGTCAATACCGGTATTGGAAAAGTCAATACCATGATCCCGGTATCAATACCGGTAGTCCGGTATTGAACGCAAGTTGAATTAGGACATTAATAAAACCAATAAAATACGCCTTTTTATATTTTCAAATCTGTCTTTACTGTTCTTAGTTATTGAAAATAATAAAATAAATACATTTTATACATACCTATCTTATATAATAATTTGGTATTGGTTGATTATTTCGGTAGGACTAGGAATTGGGAACATAATGAAAACTTAAACTTAATCTACTCTTTTTGCAGGAAGGCATTTCACACAGAGTTTGTTTGTACAATATCAAAAAAATATACATTTCTTATTATTATCTAATTGTCATCATGTCTCATACTCTCATGTAAAAATCAACATATGTAGGTATCATTATTTGTAAAAATGTAAGTAAGTTAAGTACCTATAGCTAAGTGCTAGTGTAGTTAGTACTAGCTAAGTAGCTAGCAATCATTTCAGTAACATTATTAACAATAATATGTAATAAAAAATCAATCAAAAAATCTAAAACTAGTAAGTAAAAAGTAACAAAATAAATCAAGCGTTCATAACAATTTCTGAAAAATAGTAAAAAAATGTAAAAGTATATAAATAACACAATAATACAAATTTCTGAATTTTAAACGTTATATTTTTTTTTTTGTAAGTGAGATCGCAAAAACGATAGCGCATTCAATGTTGAATCAAACAGCGTACTTGTCAGCCTGTTACATAAATAACTTAACACTACACAATAACAAAGTCTATGGACGCGTTATCCCGTCGCCTTTGCGAAACTGACTAACAATAACAAAAACGACATAACTACAGCTCGATTTCGGGCATTGTCTCAGGCGGGGTGCGGGAGGATGAGCTTAAGATAACAGCGGGACGCTTGTGCTGGAGGAAACAAGTGTTAGAATAAGATCACATAATTTTCAGATCTAATGTTTGTAATACCACCGTGATCACGGTATTGGGGCGACAATACCGGTATTGTAAAAGGCCAAAATAAAATCCGTGATCACGGTATTACGGGATCCCGGAATACCGGTATTGAAAGCCCTAGGATGAACCACCTGCCCCAACAAGTAAAATCAGTACTTGTTGTCAGTGACACCATCAGCAAAGACACTGAGTTGAACGAGTTGGCCAAGATGGCAGACAAGATGATGGAGCAGACGTCTGAAGTGCTCGCCGTAGCATCAGTAGACAGCTCTCAGGCACAGGCTAATATGCAGTACATAGTGGAAGAAATACGCAAGATACACCTCGAGATTGCCGAGCTCAAGAAAGATAACTGCCGGTGCACACACTCATCGCCGCCGTCGCATTATCAACACAGACGCAGTCATCGCCACGACCGTTCAAGAACGCCGTCTCGCTCGCACTCAAGAAACTTCAGATCTCGCTCATCTACTCCATCGCCTCATTGTTATTAAAATTTGGCGCAAAAGCAAGACATTGCACAACACCATGCAGTTTTAACAAAAACAGGCATTAGAAGTGGCGGTACCTAATGTCAACAGCAAATCATCACCGCTTTTTCATCACCGACAAGCAAACCAACACAACTTTCTTGGTCGATACTGGCGCAAACATATCTGTGATACCGAAGCGGAAAGGAACTCGATCTACCCCACTCCCGTACAAGTTATACGCCGCCAATAACTCAGAGATACCCACATATGGAGAAAGAACGTCAGACATCAACTTGGGTCTACGACGTCCTTACAAATGGAAGTTTATTGTTGCTGCCGTAAGCAAGCCAATACTTGGAGCGGATTTCCTAGGCTCCATAATCTACTGGTCGACCTAAGAAATGTGCGTATCATCGACAATACTACCAAACTCTCTTCAAAGGGCTGGGGCAATATGCAAGCATACCTACAATACGCAGTATCGATTTTCAACAAACGTTCCACGACATATTGGCCGAATTTCCCAACGTCACTCTCTTGTCATCAATGAAACTCAACCCGAAGCACAAAGTCGAGCATCACATTGAAGCAACCGGTCCGTCTATCCATGCACGAGCTCGACCTATACCACCACATCGCTACGGAAAGGTGAAGAAGGAATTCGAGAATATGATGAGCCAGGGACTCTGCCGTCCTAGCAAGAGTTCTTGGTCCAGTCCACTCCATGTTGCACCGAAGAAAAATGGAGATATACGAGTATGCGGTGATTACAAGCGAGTCAATGCTATTACAAATACAAATAAATAAATCATCATCATCATCATCAGCCTATTAATGTTCCCACTGCTTGGACACAGGCCTCCTATCTATGAGAGGGAATGGGCTATAATCCACCACGCGGGCCCAGTGTGGATTGGTAGATGTCACATATATAATAAATCAATAAATAAATTACCAAGCCTGACCGTTATCCCATTCCACGAATAAAGGACTTCACATATCAACTCGCTGGCAAGCAAGTTTTCTCCACCCTGGACCTGAACAGAGCATACTCACAACTACCAGTCCGTGATGAAGACATAGAGAAGACAGCAATAATAACCCCTTTCGGTTTATACGAGTTCCCACGTAACTATGTGTCCAGGACTAAAGAACGCTGGCCAGACATTCCAGAGATTTATACACGAAGTACTCCGAGGCCTTGATTTTGTCTACCCATTTGTAGACGACCTGCTTGTGGCTGCAGAAGACGAAACAACAGCTCGAGAAAATCTCAGAATCGTACTACAGCGCCTGGAAGAATACGGAATCACCATCAACCCAGCCAAATGTGTATTCGCCAAGAGAGAACTCACATTCTTGGGATATTTCGTCTCCCCCGAAGGCATAAAACCACCACAAGAAAAGGTGAACATAATCAGCGACTACCCTAAACCAAAGAATGTCGAAGAGTTACGACGTTTTCTCGGTATGATAAATTATTACCGAGAAAACATACCGAATGCCGCAGAAACGCAAGCACCATTGCACATGTATTTACATAATACACACTGGAAGAAGCATGATGAGCAACCTACTTAGCTCACCCACAACACGCAGCCCCTCTTGGTTTAATGTGTGACTCATCGGACAAGTGTGCAGGTGCAGTACTTCAACAACAAGTCGACGGCAAACGGCAGCCACTTGGATACATCTCTAAGAAATTCACACCGGCGCAGCAAAAGTATTCAACTTACGACAGAGAACTACAAGCCATATACATAGCAAGGAAGCACTTCAGGAAAGAAATAATTTGAAGAGCGCGAACTGATTGTGTATACAGATCACAAGCCAATCACATGCGTGCTCCAGAAAATATCATCAGACTCAGAAACTCTCCGCCGCAGCCGGCAGCTATTATTCATTAGTGAATTTACTAATGACATACGTCACATCAGCGGGCGATATAATATTGTCGCCGACGTCTTATCGCGCATCGAAGTAATCAACTGCCCCACTCCTATCGACTACGCGTTACTTGCAACCGCACAAGAAAAGGACACAACTATACAAGATTTACTTCGTCAATCGAATATCCAGCTGCGCAAAGTAACAATGCCTGAGATGGCTCACGCTATCTATTGTGAGACATCAGCACAGAACATACGCCCATGTTTACCTGAACAATTCCGTATAAAGGCATTTAATGCGATCCACAACCTCAGTCATCCTGGTATGCGAGCGTCAAGAAAGCTGATACAAAAAGATACTTTTGGCCATCTATGAACACTGACGTGAAGAAATGGGTGACAACATGCATTCAATGTCAGCGAGCGAAGATACACCGGCACACTACAACCCCGGTAGCAAACTTCGAACCATCGCACCGTTTTGAACATTTGCATGTTGACATCGTTGGCCCGCTAGTACGTCGCCTCAAGGACACCGATACGTCATCACTATGATCGACCGAGCAACGCGCTGGCCCGAGGCGCACGCCGCGCAAGACATAACAGCTGACACTGTCGCTAGAATTGTGTACGAAGGATGGATCGCACGCTTTGGATGTCCAGTTCGAATGACGACTGACCAAGGTCGACAGTTTGAAAGCAGCTTGTTCAACGCATTAACAAGACTATTTGGGATCAAGCGCGTTCACACTACTCCGTACCACCCACAGAGCAACGGCATGATTGAAAGGTGGTACCGCTGCATGAAATCTGCATTAATAGCACGACTGAGTACGAGCAGTTGGATTGAGGAACTGCCTACAGTGTTGCTAGGGCTGCGAGCAGTAACGCGAAGCGACAGTGAAGTCAGTGCTGCAAAAAAATTTTTTTTTTTTAATTTTTCCGAAAATCATTAACCATAAAACGTTTGCTATAAACTTCAGTAACCATAATGTTTAAAATCCCGAAATTTTGTTTTATATAATTATCTTTATTTCTAAAACTGTTCTGTCATAATATCGAATACTATAATCAAAATCAAAATCAAAGCATTTATTTCAAGTAGGCCAGTAACAGGCACTTTTGAATTGTCGAAACAAAGATGAAAATTAAATGTAGCTACAGTCCCAGTCACAAGACATAAAAACTTTGAAAGTACTGTAGTTGCCCATGCCACTCCACCATGGACACTCTTTTAAATCAAAATATTCTTACAAAATCTTGGTTACATCATTCATGTTGAGATGGTATATTATGTGAGAACAATGTAGCAAGATGTGCACGTTAAAAGTGTCCATAGTAAAAACAAAAAATACAATTAAATAAACATTCAAATAAGCCATGGCAACTAAAAGATGACCAGTCACAACTGATAGCGCCCGTTCACGAACATGACGCATGGATCAGCACCATTCAACTCAACCATTTTGAAGGGAACTGAATGATCCGACACACGCGCCACCATCAGCGAGACATTAGAGTGAACATGACATATAGTACTCTCAACCGCCAGGGCACATTCAAGTCAAAAAAAGACGTAGGATTTCAATGAATGATAGCTTTCTAGTACATAGTACTCACACAATATGGGCTATGCGATTATATAATGCTAGAGATTGATTCTATACAATATACAGTTGTACAATCTTCAGCAGCTCCAACAATTTTATTTAAGCGCCCCTGTCCATGTGGAGCAGGACCAGCATTGAGCCACGCATTTTTATCAGCGATGTAATCGCCCAACTTGTAATAAGCTTGCTTACATAGTGTGCGTTTGATGCATGTTTTAAATTTCGTCTCATTTAGTTCAAGAATACTTTGTGGAATTTTATTATAGCATCTCAAACAGTACCCCATGAAAGATGAGTCTACTTTAGCGAGTCTGAAGCCTGGCTGAACAAGTTGGTCCCTATTTCTAGTACTGTAATTATGTCTGTCACCTCTTTTACCAAAAAGATGCAGATTTTTTCTGACGTACATTATGTTTTCGTAGATGTACTGACAATGTACCGTCATGATGCCAATATCCTTAAACAGTTCCCTTAGAGAATCGCGCTTACGAAGATTACATATGGCTCTGATGGCTCTTTTTTGCAGAATAAATATAGACTCAATATCTGCAGCCCGTCCCCATAACAAAATGCCATAAGAAATTATACTGTGAAAGTAACTAAAATAGACCAGTCTAGCGGTATCTACATCAGTAAATTGACGATTTTTTCTAATAGCATATGCTGCTGAACTTAGACGCGCCGCAAAGGATGTTAAATGAGAACCCTATTGTAGCCTTGAATCAAGCGTAATCCCAAGGAAAACCGTTTTATCTACGAATTCAAGTTTCTCTTTATTTAATATTATTTCACAATCACTACTTTTAACATTGGGTAAAGCAAATCTTATGCATTTAGTTTTTTTTTCATTTAATACTAAATTGTTTGCTGTGAACCAATTATGGACCTGAAGTAGGGCATTATTCACGTCATCTAGATTTTAGGCCCGTCTATTTATCTTAAAAATAAGGGAAGTGTCATCAGCACTAATAATTGCATATTCTAATTTTACATGCTATAAAGTCAAATGTCCTAAGCATTTTATTATATAATGTGTATTATTTCGAATGTTCATATAAGTATAATAAAATTTTTGGTCATAAATATTTGCTAAAAATTAGGTTTTAGTGACAGAAACGAATAGCTGTAAATCCGGCCCCACGCAGTCTTGTCTGCCCTACCCCTAGAGTGTAATTTAAAATCGCGTAGGGGCGGAGGGGCGCGGCGGCCCGTGAGTTGAGGAGCAGGGGGTTGTAACACTCGCCGCCGCAAGCCGAAGCTGCGGTGGTGAGCGTTAAACACATCTGCGACGATAAGCTCGCGTGGGACCGCCGGAGCCCCGCAGCGCCGGAGCCGTGACAGAAACCATGCCTGCTGCATGTTGCTTGCTCGCTTGCATACTGTATGCGTGCTTGCATGCTGCATGCTTGCTGCATGGTTGCTGCAAGCTTGTTGCATGCTTGCTGAATGCTTGCTGCATGCATGGTGTATGTTTGTTTGCATTCTCATTACAGGGAAAAATAAAATCCATACATTTATGTTCATACTCAACTGTTTTATAATGACTGACGGTTTGATTGATTGACTTTCTGCCTTTTAGTGACTACCGATATGAAATGTATGCCAAAAGAAGATTCTAACTGTGAACTTTCTGCAATAAGATGGTTCTACTTTTTAATTTTTACAAATTTCTTAGGAGCAATATTGTATAAAAATGTATTGTGTTGAGAGAAGTTCATAGCATAGCAAAAGCTAAGTAATACTTAACCTGTAGTTACCCGTAATTACAGACACAATTAAAATAACAATGTCCTGTATCTTTTGGGAACGTCTGGGAACGTACCGGTTTGTTTTAAAAATATTATTAAGATCAAAACATTTTTTTTTTTTTATTCAGGATTTATAACTATTATTGAAAACGGTTTTAAGTCTTTTGAATATTATTTATATTTATGACAAACGGGTTATTTGGGCAGGGCATATTATTGTATTTAGGGATTTCAATTTATGGCATGTGATATTAAGTTCGGGTAAGTTATCATTCGGACAAATGATGATTAGGACAAAAAAAGTGATGGCACTTTAAATTATGAATAAAAAAGTTAGGTTTCACAATAGAGAACCAAGCCAGATACTATGGACTACAGTTATGTTGAAAAGCTGCGATCAGCAATTGGTACTTTTCGCCAAGCTGTAACACAATCACGCACCAAAAGCAGAAGTGCCACATTCGTACCTAACAGCTTACAATCCTGCAAGGAAGTATTCGTGCGACCTGACGCAGTTATGAAGCCACTTCAACCACCATACAACGGACCCTATCCAGTGCTCACCCGAAAGGAAAAAACGTTCACTATTCAACTGCCGGGAAGGCAAGCAGTAATATCAGTAGACCGCCTCAAGCCTGCGTTTACTCTTCCATGCACTGACGATGCATGTGACATTCCACATCAAGGCTCCAGTCCTGCCGCACAGAACACTGTTCCTGTAAACATCACAACAGAGCACCGTACATCGCGCTCGGGTCGTGTCATAAAGCGACCGGTACGTTTTACTTGAAGGGGAGCACTGTAGCAGCACGCATGCGCGCGTCGCGCGCACGCCGATACACTGAGGGATCGAGCTCGGTTTGTTTTGTTTTGTTTTGCGGAATGGCATCTCGAAGTTCAACCTAGAGAGGTTGTCGTCTGCTTATCCGGACAATCCTGTGGGTGCCTTAAGTGTAAGGCCTCCAGCCAGGGCATAAAACTTACAACTAAACGACTACACGCTAAGGGCACCCCCTGCGGGGTACGGGCCTCGGCTTAGGGCGTCGCTGGGAGAGGACAACAAGGAGACATGCTGGATCTGAGTGGGGATCGAGCTCGGACGCCGCCACATATATTTATAACCTTACAGGAATATTCGCGCACACATTATTGTACCAATATTGTAACTGTGTTCTGATTGGCTGTTAATATTAGTATGTAATAAGTTTCCACTACCTATACCTAGGTGATTTTGTATATAGTTAGGGCATCAATAAATTAAGATAATCATTCCTACAACAAATATTGTTTTATTTCTGACCAACTGTATCCGTCGCTCATCATCATCTTCCTGCCCTTCCCCCATGTTACTTGGTGTCGGCGCAACACGTTTTTTTCTTCCATTCTCCTCTGTCAACCGTTAAACAATCATTTACACCTTTTTCCTTCATATCATCCTCACACAATCCATCCATCGTGTCTTTGGTCTTCCTCTCCATCCATCAACATTTATATTCATCACCCTTTTAGTCACATGCGATTCTTCCCTCCTCATCACATGCCCATACCAAGACAGTCGATTCCCTTTCAACTTTTCTGTAACTGGCGCAACTTTCAAAGTTCCTCTAATATACTCATTCCTTATTTTATCCATTCTTGTCACCCCACACATCCACCTCAACATTCTCATCTCCGCTACATGCAATCTTTTTTCATCCATTTCTTCATAGCCCAGCATTCCGATCCATACAGTACGACAGGCCTAATCACGGACTTGTATATTTTCCCCTTTAACTTGAGGGGCATCCTTGGGTCGCTGTAACTGTATCCGTCGCTAAAGTGCTAAAAAAATATACAACTAAATTGAAATTGAAATTGTTTATTGAAATAATTGAAATACAAAAAATATTACAATAAGGCCTTTAAAACTATAGATAGGTATGCAATTATTGGATTCTACCTGAACTAGGAATAAACCTGTATCTCAGGTAACTCACTCAAGCGCTTATACATAAATATTATCTAAGATTCCTTAAACAACTAGTAAATAACTTATCTATATATATGCTAGGTACATAATTATTATGGGTCTATTCAAAGTAAGAAAAAACAGTTTGTTTAGCAACTTCTCTGCAACATTCTACTATTTTTGCAATGGAGCATAATACAAAAATCCAGGGCACTTTTACTTTGTGTCTACTGAGAAAAATGCTATGTCACTAAAATGTAAAATATTAGTATATTTTACATTTTAGTGACATAGCATTTTTTTTTAATTACAATAAGTGCGACAATTAGTAGGTACATAAAAGTCAATATGCTTATGAGTAAACTAAGTATAACACAACTGAATAAACAGAACTTATTAAATAAAACGGCGTACTCACGCGTCATTATAATCAATGGAATTGACATATCTTGCCTCAGCTATTTTCTTAGCGGGGCACTCTAGATCGCCTGTTTTGTGGTTGCTCGGTTTTTTAAAACGTAAGCATGTTGCACACTGTGGCAGTTCAGCATTTTTATTGCACTCGAGAGAGAACAAGGTCATCAATCCAATTGATGACCTTGTTCTCCACAATGTCCACAAGTGTAGGTAGCTTCCCGACAAGTCTTTGCAGCGTGTCCATACTGTTGACAATATTCTGTGAATGGTGTCGATTCTGTTGTGCACAAACTAAACTTAATTTAGGCTATTGCTATCTTTTTCTCTTTAATAAAACTAGAAAGAGACGGACGTAATTAAGAGCTGTCACATTTAATCGGAACTAATATGTCCATACAAATGAAGGGTGCACGTAAAAACATGTCGACTAAAAACACGGTGAAGCGCAAGGCTTAAACTAGTTTGACATCTCTAACTTAGTGCATGGCTATAGCCGTCCTTTTCTCGCACTGCTTTTTAGTAAAAGATAGCAATAGCCTAAATTAAGTTTAGTTTGTGCACAACAGTATCGACACCAATATTTCGAGCGTCTACCTGTTGCCGTTATTAATATCGAGCAAAAAACGGCAAAAAATCACGTTTGTTGTATGGAAGATCCCCTTAAATATTTATTATATTCTGTTTTTAGTATTTTGTTGTTATAGCGGCAAAAAAAATACATCATCTGTGAAAATTTTAACTGTCTAGCTATCACGGTTCATGAGATACAGCGAAGTGACAGACAGACGGACAGACGGACCGACGGACAGTGGAGTCTTGGTAATAGGGTCCCGTTTTTACCCTTTTGGTACGGAACCCTAAAAATATGAAAGATTTTATGCAATGATATTCTAATAAACAGATATGTTATACACCTACAAATCAACCGAGAAAAGTGTTCCGCGCGGCAGCGGCAGCTCACATACACGCAGTGACGCAGAATAAAGACAATACGACCCAATTGGGCGGTTTTCGAGTCTTCACGATTGCGCGCTCACCACATATCTGTTTACTAGAATATCATTGATTTTATGTTAATGGATTCAATTGATCCTCATTGATTAATTGTTTTAGGTATTTACGGATTTAATCTATTAGGAAATTATTTAAATTTCGGATCCGGTCATTTGTACGGACTTTGAATGAATCGCAAGCACGTCAGTGATAACATTACGAGACCTACTTACCAGTCTACCCACACCACAGCGAGCTTCTACAGAGTCATGATGTTTTGGGCTCTCAGCGAGGAGGACAGTCAGTGTCTGATCGCAGCGTAGTTGAGACGTCCTGGAACTGTGCCTGATTCATTGTGCTCCGAGTTATTGTGTAAAATTGTAATTTCAAGTAATTTGTCAGTTAAATAAAAACAGTGTATCGCACCCAGTGAGTTTAGATTGCATGAAACCCATCATCTGCTCACATGACGTACGAGCCTAACGGAATAAATTCTGACAATCCGACAATATTATGTGTTGTAGATGTAGGTCTTTCTCGACTTTCGTCCGTCTAGTGATCGCAAGCGTGACTACTGAGTATGAGCTCCTGGGTTCGATTCCCAGGTCAGGCATCAACAATATCCACACCACGGACACGGAGTGTAGATTTGTGCCCTGCTGATGACAATAGGCTTGCACCCTATAACATGGGACTTAAACATAACTGGTGAAATGTGTGTGTACTAGGTACCTATTAGGTACCTACACCTCTGCCTGACCCTTTTTTTTTTTTTTTTTTTTCGGATGTGAAATCATCAAATGACTTCTCCCGCTCTGGGCGGAGCAGGAGGGAGTGTCAGACTTTTACTGACTAAAACCCATCCATGTTCCTTCATCGCCCTTTGTGTTCCGGGGCCACGGTATCTCTTTCGAATAGTCCCGCAACCCCGGACCTCTGCCTGACCCTTCGGTCATTACAGGCCTGATGTTTTTATTTAAGTTTTTCGATGTAATACCTAATATATATTTTTTTAATAGCTAGGTACTATGATGTTGTGGAGTATGATATATGTCTTATCTTATCTTATCTTACATAGTATCCTACTAGTATTATAAATGCGAATGTTTGTGAGGATGGATGGATGGATGGATGTTTATTATTTAGTCTTTCACACGGAAACTACTGAACGGATTTGGATGTAATTTGGCACATATATAGTTTATAACCTGGATTAACATATTGGATACTTTTTATCCTGGTAGTATGATCCCGTGGGACAGTTACCAAACTTCATGCGGGCGAAGCCGCTGGCTTAAGCTAGTTGAATGATAATTGTAATTGGGTCTTTGTTAACTGAGTCTGATATGTATAATTATGTAGTTAGTTTCATAAATAATGTACTTAAACGTTTGCATGCCGAACGGATAAATATGACTGAGCTTTGATATTTCATAACAACTTGTGTGTAGATGATGTTTGCACAATAACATTCTATTGTATTCTATTGTATGTGGAGGCTTTGAATAGAAAGAGCTGGAAGTCGTCTTGGGTCTTTGGTTCCGGATGTCATTTATAGATTTTTGTCAGAGGTAGTAGCTAGAGCAGTTGTTACAGGTGGCAGCCAGTGGCCCAAGGTCTGACAACCGGTCTTACCAAGGACCGGTCTTTTCGTATTGTGGAGGTCAGATAGGCAGTCCAGATCCGTTTAGACTGGAGCCCGACCTCAACATAGTTGTGTAAACACTGTCAAGTAAGAAGATGACGATGAGTAACAGTAAGCTTATCGAAAGTAACGGTGTTTTATCTAAAGTAGGTATATCTCTATTACGTTACGTTCTGTGATGCGTATTGACACTCAACACTGTTACTGTGACTCATTCAACCAGTGAAGAGGGACTTATTTACTCTTGATGGTATTTATTTGATGGTGTTGTTATAGCTGAACAAAGAGAACCGTGCAGGAGGAGCGACCGAGAGCGTTACTTCATGACAGCCACGAGTGGCAAGTGTCGCTAAATGCATGAGGAGCTACGGAGAGCGTTACTTCATGACAGCCACGAGTGAAAAGTGTCGCTAAATGCAATGGTGCGGAATCATGGATGTCGACTACATTGTGATACAGTTCAATCAGCGTTCATAACTAGTGTTTCAACAGATCTGGCTGGTCAAACAGGTTTGTCAAACTGTCTCGCGCTTTGTTTATGCTATGAGGAAAACGAAATACAGAGACGACATTGTGAGATCTAGTGTAGGAATGTTTTTGAAGTACACAAATATCGCGCCAATATATGGTTTTTTTGAGAAAACGTTTCAAAATGAACAGAAATGCGAACTAGAGGAGTTTCTCCGCGTCGCCGCGTCGTCGTCGCTGTGCTCTAAGCTACCAGAATAACGATATGTATCCGTCTTACCAGAGACAGTAAGTCGCTTTACAGTGTTGTAAGCGCTCCGGCCCATCTCGTAACTTTCTCATTTCGACAACTAAACAAAAGACGTGCGAAACAAGTGAAAAAGTGTGCCAACTCGTAATTATTTTAATCTTCATACATTGAATCCCATTTCGTCAACCATAAA
This sequence comes from Xestia sexstrigata, assembly GCA_941918905.2. Taxonomy (NCBI): domain Eukaryota; kingdom Metazoa; phylum Arthropoda; class Insecta; order Lepidoptera; family Noctuidae; genus Xestia; species Xestia sexstrigata. The sequence continues at coordinate 698,543 of OW799210.2, forward strand.
TAAGGCATACATAATGTGACAAACACGAACACGAACACTCTCTGGCCGCGGGCGCCGCGCCGGACTGTCTGGTAGGGAATGCAGAACCGGTTCTGTTTTAAAAAAACGGGATTCCCGGTACTTTCGATACTATAAGTCTTGTCTTTATGACTTAGTAGAGTTGAAAGTGCTGAAACGGAGAAAGTAAGAGCAAAATGGACAAGACGGGACAAAATAAAAACATTCAAACTCAAACTCAAAACTCAAACTCAAAGCATTTATTTCAATTAGACCATTACGGCACTTTTGAATGTCAAAAATACAAAAATTTGCATTAGATCTTCTGATCAGGAAGGTCAAATAAAACGTTTCTTGTTTATCTATAAATTGAAACGGGAAGCAATAACACTCTTTTTTTCTCGTTTTTGACAATAATTATTTATTAAAAAGTAGGTTATGCAATTGCATAAAAACTTCGACAGAGTTCTTAACTTTTTTTCTATTTTACCGCTGAATGTCGTTTTCCCCGCCATTCACGGTCATTGGCTCGCTTTGACAACTGGCTTCAAATGGCGATGGCTTGGCTTGGCTTGGCGTGGCTATACATGGCTGTACCGTGTACACATGGCGACCATGGCGTGGCGCTACCACAGAGCATCAATATTATTACTGGAGCGTTACAAAATATAATGAAATCGTAAAAATCCAAATCGAAGATTTTGATTTTTTCGTGATTTCAAAATAGCGCAATAAGTACTGCATAGATTCTATTCAATTTTTTCTCAGATATATATATATATTCAGAAGGCGTCTTCGAATGTTAGGCGACACATATATTATCACGCTACTTACTTATTATTGCTTGCACCCTCATAAGGTGAGCAATATTGCATTTCTAGAGTCACTCGAAACTGTGTTAATATTTTAACTTCATTCCTTCGACGTATCTTTGCGCTAATCATAAATGCACTGTTGTTAGTCCTAGGTTTTTTTTTAATTTTCGAGCAAACGCTGTGAACGAGTGCAGATTCAGGCTAAAATATCTCCTAATACGAATGGATGTCCACGCGACAAAAGATATTCCAATGGCCTTCTGTTAATAGTTGCTATCAGTTCTTTCTTTTGTCTGCTTGTTTAATTATAATATTTTTAAGGAATTTGCAGCCATCGGCAATTTCTGTACAGATGTTCGAAACACTATACGCAATCTTCAGACTCCACCAATGTCTGAAAAGGATATCCAATTAAGAATAAGAATAAAAATAAGAATAATTTATTTAAAAAGTATTACAAAAATGTACATTTAGGTGCAGTAGTGTTTTGCCTGGCAAAGCCTAGGTCCTGGCCTCGGAGGCTCTCAGGCCCCGACTAGAGGGGCTCCTAAGCGCATGCTTGGAGAGAGGCCAGTTCCCACTTCGTTGGAAGACGGGGAAGCTGGTCCTCATTCGGAAGCCGGGGCGCCCTGCGGACTCTCCGTCCGCATACCGGCCCATAATGTTGCTCGACGAGGTGGGCAAGCTCTTTGAAAGAGTCATTGCAAACCACCTCGCCGAGCACCTTGCAGGGGACGGGGCCGGATCTTGCGGAACACCATTTTGGTTTCCGCAAGGGGCGCTCTACGGTGGACGCCATCATGCGCGTGAGAGCCCTCACGACGGGGGATGCGGTGTCCCGGGGTGGGGTTGTCTTGGCGGTGTCTTTCGACATCGCCAATGCCTTCAACACCACGCCCTGGAGCTGCATTAGGGTGGCACTCCGGTATCACCGGGTGCCGACCTACCTTCGTCGTGTGGTCGGGGACTTCCTGACGGATAGAGCCGTCATCTACCCCGGTCGCAGCGGAGAATGGAACCGGTGAGAGATGTCGTGCGGTGTTCCGCAGGGATCGGTCCTAGGGCCGTCCTTGTGGAACATCGGTTACGACCGAGTGCTGCGCGCCGACCTCCCTAGTGGTGTCAGCGTAGTTTGCTACGCTGACGACACGCTGGTGCTGGCACAGGGCAGGTCGCACGAGGTGGCGGCCGAAGTTATGACACGCGGGGTTGCGACAGTCGTTGAGAGGATCCGGCAGCTGAGTCTCGAGGTGGCACTGTACAAGTCCGAGGCCATGTGCTTTCATGGGCCTCGGAATGCGCCACCGACGGGATCCCTAATCACGGTAGGAGGGGCATCTATCAGCGTCGAGTCGAATTTGAAGTACCTAGGACTCGTCCTCGACAGCCGGTGGAACTTCTTTCGACGTTTGGCCCCCAAACTGGAACGGACCGGGGCTGCCTTCAGGCGGCTCCTGCCCAACCTTGGAGGGCCAAACGCCTCCTGCCGGAGGCTCTACGCGGAAGTCGTGCGGTCCTTGGCCCTTTACGGGGCCCCGGTGTGGGCGCGTTCCTTGAGGCTGCGTGCAGCCCACTACCTGAACGCGCCCCAAAAGGTGGTAGCCGTAAGGCTGGCCCGTGGGTACCGCACGATCGCCCGCGAGGCGGCGTGCCTCCTTGCCGGATTGCCGCCATTGGATCTGGAGGCGATAGTCCTCGCGCGCCTGCATGAATGGCGCGCGGAGGCGCTACGCCGGGGGGAAACTCCGCTGCCGCGACAAATTGTCGCTCAGCGGACAGACTTTCGGCGGGATCTCATGGCGACATAGAGAGAGCGACTGTCGCAACCCTGTGCAGGGCACGCCACGATAGTGGCGATAAGTCCCCTCTTTGAGGAGTGGCTTGAGAGACGCCACGGCGTCCTCACCTTCCGCCTGACGCAGGTCCTCACCCAGCGTCCCGGCTGCCGCGGGAGACGCCGAAAAAAACAAAAAAAAAAGGTGCAGTAGTGTTATTTCTGAAACATATAATTAATGCATAAAAGTAAACTATAACTAAAATATATTTAACAATTGCAAGAAACGATAATGTGGAATTCAAATGTTTGTTAGCGACCTGACCGATCTAGGTTTATTTAAACCTGTGGCCATCACTTTACATAGCACAAATTAACTAGGACAGTCAATGATATAAAATAAAAAAAATCTATTAACAACTATAAGAATAATCAAATTGGTACAATAAACATTAAAACTAAATTAAGTAAATACATAATTATGTACAATTAGAGACGAGGGAATAACATAATCAAACTAGGACTTATAGAAGTTTTTCTGTGTCCGTGTAATTTATTATCGCTAAATAATCCGATATTACAAAAATACTTTTCCTATAACTTAGACTAAAGTTTAGTTTCTTGTTGAGTTTATTATACAGAAAAGGTCCTAAAAACACATAAAATCGACTAGCAAAAGCATGTCTAGTTTGGGGCTTTGTGCAAACCAGGTCCTTCCTTCTCCTATCGGAAGGGAAGGGTAGAGTGCTGCTGTAGTATAGTGTGTAAAATAAATAATTGCCGTACTGTGAGCACATTACAAGCTTTATAGAGCAGGTGTGTAGGAAATCTAAACGGACGAAAGGTAGCAACCTTATGAATTGCTCTTTGAGCACGTTCTAGACGGAGAAGAATCGAATTTCGCAATTGCAATCGGTTAGAATAGACTGACACAACGCTAAATAAACCTGTTTTATTAATTTATAGTCGGCTACATTACGTAAATACTTAAAAACAAATATTAGTTTGCGCACTCTAGCACATAGTAACTCTATATGTTTACGGGAATTTAGATTGGAGTCAATAGTGACACCAAGATATTTTAAATGGTCAGCTCTTTCTAAAGTAGGGCAAGAACATGCAGTGTCAGCGTACGTGCTACAGGTATAAAAAAAAATGATTAGGTTAGTAAGCGGTGTGTTAGTATTTCTCATTGTAAATGAAATGTATTTTGTTTTATCAGCATTCAGTGTTAGAAGATTATTCTGGAGCCAATTAGATACAATGTTGAAATCATTCTGAGCATGTTCATATGCCTTTTTTTTTTTTTTCGTATGGGAAATCATCAAATGACTCCTCCCGCTCTGGGCGGAGCAGGAGGGAGTGTCAGACTTTTACTGACTAAAACCCATCCATGTTCCTTCATCGCCCTTTGTGTTCCGGGGCCACGGTATCTCTTTCGAACAGTCCCGCAACCCCGGCAGGCGCGCGTGAAACACGAACGCGTCGTCGACACGGCCTGTTGTCATAAGACGGACGGACGACGAGCTAGCCCATAGCCCACCGTCCACAGGCCCGCGCCTACGGTGGCCGGGGGCCACGTGGTAGCCCCCGGCCACCGTAGGCGCGGGCCTGACGCCCGGGGCGTCTCCCGCGACGGCTCATAGGCCTCAGCTCTTGATTTAGCTGCAAACAACAGGGCAGTATCATCCGCATAAGACATTACAACACCATTTTCGAGTGGCAGGCTGTAAAGGTCATTAATATAGATTAAAAATAATGTAGGACCTAATATGCTGCGTTGTGGTATTCCAAAACAAGTATTAGAAAGATCTGAACTTGTATTCGTACCAATTTTAACACATTGCTGTCGATCGCTAAGATAATCAGATAATAGTTGAAATTGCGCTCCTCTTATCCCAAGTGTTTCAAGCTGTCAGGTGCCGATCATTATAAAGTTTGACTATTTTAAGTTATGCATACATTACAATCCAGTTTACATATAAACTCTCCGTCCAAATTAAAAACAGGTGTTGTCTTGTCGCCTCCCCTCCAGGTAGTAGGCACTTACTACTTGATTCATGTGAAGAGACGTGACATTTTTTGTTTTTATTATTATTATAAAGGTTGGAGATACGAGTATTGCATGGTGATTGTTATCAAACAATCTGTCGATAAGATACGCTGCTCCGGTGCTCGAGCGCAGAGCGACGCTCGGAGCCACGTCTGCGCAGACTTGTATGTTAGCGAGGAACAGCACTCGGTGACGGAATCACAGTGTTTTATCGACAGTAGCTCGATAACGTAATTCATTATTGTGATTTGATTACCCACAACGTGACGTGATCACCATAAGATTGATATTGATTCTAAAAAGATCCGGGTTTAGTATGGTCACTGACATGAGGGCGGCCGGGCGGTTCCGCAGCGGCTTCTCATGTGGCGGCTCACACATGATGCGGGTCAGTGTGTTGTTTAAATCTGTCATGGATCCTACTTGTGGTAGGTAAAGTCTACCTTATCATCATCCTATGGTGTCCTATTCTACTTGGGGTCGGCGCAACACGTTTTCTTCTTCCGTTCTCCCTGTCAGACCATTAGGTAAGTACCTATGTCTACCTATGGTCGTCAGTAAATCGACTGTGTTCTGTAAGAGTTCCTAGTGTGTGAGTTTCGTTAGCCTGGAGCCTCGCAGATTTGTGTGCTAGTGCTTTCGTACTAAAGAATCATTTTATTTTTAGGGTTTCGTACCCAAAGGGTAAAAACGGGCGGCGACCTCTCGCGTCCGGCCCTGGTGCAAGCCATGGTCCGGAGCGAGACGGAATGGGACGCCGTCACCTCCTTCTGCGAAGCAGTAATGCTAGAGAAGGAGGTGGCGGAACGTGAGAGGGAGAGAACCTCACAGCGTCCCGGCCGCCGCGGGAGACGCCCCGGGCGTCGGGGGCCACCACGTAGCCCCCGGCCACCGTAGGCGCGGGCCTGTGGACGGTGGGCTATGGGCTAGCTCGCCGTCCGTCCGTCTCATGACGACAGGCCGTGTCGACGGCGCGTTCGTGTTCCACGCGCGCCTCAAAGAGAGTCAGCAAAAAGGAAGGGGTCCGAAAGGACCGACGCCTGCCGGGGTTGCGGGACTATTCGAAAGAGATACCGTGGCCCCGGAACACAAAGGGCGATGAAGGAACATGGATGGGTTTTAGTCAGTAAAAGTCTGACACTCCCTCCTGCTCCGCCCAGAGCGGGAGAAGTCATTTGATGATTTCCCATCCGAAAAAAAAAAAAAAAAAAAAAAAGCGTAAAAACGGGACCCTATAACTAAGACTCCACTGTTATTGAGCCGAGAACTGCAATAACAAATGTCCACGTGTATCAAACGACGTTTTTCAATACACTTTTTGTATGGAGCTTGATGTGCAGCTCGGGGATGTCTAGGGGCTGGTTATCTTCGTCAGACAGTGAAAGGCGAAATTCTTGAGGGGCACAGTTTATTGCTCACAACACATGGACGCACACAGTACAGTAGTATTTAGGTATATCACTTTAATCACGTAAATTGTCCTTTTACTATAATTTGTAATTGTAGGTTATAAAAATGTACGGCCGCGCACACCGATCGAGGCAACGGAAGAGAAGAAGTTTACAATGTTGCCAAAAACCAAAAATTAAAAATATTTTTGTTGGTGTTGCCAACATGTTCGCCACCAGAAAAGAAGCCTTTTCTACAATGCAAAGTTACCTAGATATTGTACTTATAAACAGTAAAAGTTACAACAAACTTGTTACAAATCAAAAAACCAAAAACAAAACAACAGTTTTGATAACTTAATAAAATTATAAGTACTTACACCTACTTTTTTGTTTACTTTTATAACATAACTAACTAAGAGACAACGCTAAGAAAACGCACATCAAAATATACAACATTTGTTACAAACAACTGCTTAGATAGTAAAACTTAACACTTTATCATCTTATCATTATACAACTTGATTACTTTTATTACATAACTAAAACTAAGAGATAACCCTGTTTAGTTACTTATATAAATCGAAAGAAACACACATTAAACCATAAAACATTAGTTACAAACAACTGCTTATAAGACTTGACACTTAATTATCTTATCACTAGACAACCTTATATACCTATATAATGTATTTCGGCATGGACTTGTGCAAAGTACCGAGTTATATACTTAAGTTAGATTGTCATATAGTGGTAGAACACAGATGCCTGACAAGGAGCGCATATAAGTTCTTCCATTAGGAGCAGTAACTTCCATCGCTCTAACCTTCCCATCTTTGCCTGGAAAGACTTTCGAGACTCTAGCCAATGGCCAATGCAACGGGGGGCAATTTGGCTCTCTAAGAATAACCAACATACCTTCTGCCACATTAGGTACGCTTGATTGCCATTTTGATCTACATTGCAATGAGTTTAAGTAATATTTATGCCAAATGGACCAGAAACATTGTTTTGCATGTTCACAAACCTTCCAAAACTTCAGTCTGTTAGCAGGCAAGTCAGAAATATCTTTTTCAGGGTAAGATATGATCGCACTACCTGTTAAAAAATGACCAGGGGTCAAATAACTGAAATCGTTGATATCGGAGGACATAGGTACGAGAGGTCTCGAATTAAGTATGCCTTCTATCTGTACTAAGATAGTATTTAATTGTTCATAGGTAAGAACTAGTTTTTGCAAAATTCTTTTGAGGTGAAATTTTGTACTTTTCACCGCAGCTTCCGCCAGGCCAGCAAACACAGGTGAGTAACTGGGCACGAAATGAAATTTTACACCTTGCTGGGCCGAAAACGATTGCACCCGTGTTTGATGTTCTGAGGTAGCCTGCAACCGGTACAAGTCAGCCAATTGGTTCGCTGCACCCCTAAAATTAGTCCCATTGTCAGCGAAGACTTCGCTGGGCAACCCTCGTCTCGCTACGAGGCGTTTGAAGCAGGCTAAAAATGAGTCAGTTGTTAGATCTGATGACAGCTCCAAGTGCACTGCTTTTGTGACGAAACAAACGAACACACATATGTATCCTTTTGTTTCCACTGACCTCCTCATTCTACTATTTTTAACTAGAAGGGGCCCTGCGAAGTCCACACCAACCTTTAGGAAGGGCTTGCACGCAGTAACGCGCTGTTGCGGCAATGAACCCATTAGCTGCTTTGCAGACTCGGCTTTCATCCTAAAACACACAAGACATTTGTGAGTTATTTTTTTAATTTGCCGCATGGCATTTATAAGCCAGTATTTCTGATTTAAAATGGAAAGAAGTAATTTAGGACCTGCATGAAATAATCTTTGATGTTCAGACCTAATCAAGAGTTCAGTGACCTTAGATTCCTTATGTAAAATGATTTGATGTTTTTGTTCATAGGGAATTTGGGAATTTTGTAACCTGCCACCTACTCTGAGTAAACCTTGATCATCCAAGAATGGATGTAACGATTTTAGAGGACCTAATAAGTCCCTATTTTGTTTTAGGGTTTTAATTTCCTGGCTAAAATGAACATATTGCTCTTGCTTGATAATTAAATTTAAAGCTTTTGTTAACTCTTCACTAGATAAATAATTGAGGAGAATTTTATTGTTTTTTGTTTTTATATTGTTGCAAAACCTAAGTACATAAGCCATGACTCGTGTCATCTTATGTATGTCAGAATACTTTAAAAATTCGAATAAATCGTTTTGTACCTGCGTCGAGAGTGTAACAAGTTGATCACTAGATGGCGCCACTTTCTTGAGTTCAGGAAGGGTAACAGTTGGGAGGTTTTGACTGTCATTGCAGAACTCATGCTTACCATTTTGTAGGAAGGATGGTCCGTGCCACCATAATGAGCGGCTCGCAAGATCTTGTGGATCCATCCCCCTGCTAATAAGATCGGCAGGGTTTTCCTTCGTGTTGACGTAGCGCCACTGATACTGAGAAGAAATTTCTTTAATAATCTTCACTCTGTTCGCGACGTAAGCTTGTAAGCTAATAATTTCGGTATTAAGCCAACCCAGCACTATCATGGAGTCAGTAAATAAGTAAACATTATTTATTACAATTTTTAAGCTAAGTGTATCGTGCGTTCTTTTGATCAGGTGCGATAATAAAAGCGCGGCATTGAGTTCTAATCGCGGTATGGTTAGTGGCTTGCTATGTGAATTAATTCTCGATTTTGAACAGAGTAAAGATATGTTTACCTTACCTGTTACGTCCACCACTCTGAGATAGACACAGCATCCATACCCAGTAGAACTTGACGCGTCGGCAAACCCAATGAGTTGAACAGCTTCGGCAGATTTAGAGACTGGAATGTTCCTATTAAAAGAAATTGGCTCCATAGCAAATAAATCAGCAGCAAACCTCAACCACTCCTCCTTGACTGCAGCGGGGGGGGGGGGGCATTCCAGTCTAGCTTATCAAGCCAAAGCTTTTGCAATATTACTTTTGCCTTAACGATGATGGGACTCACAAACCCCATGGGATCGTAGAAACGTGCAATGTAGCTTAAAATTGATCTTTTTGTTACTTTATCGTTTTCAAAATTGTTTGGACATGACATAGTAAAACAATCATTCTTTATGTCAACATGCAATCCTAGTGCTTTCATTGTGCAACTATCTTTTTGTAGCTCTAACTCATTAAATTGCTGTTCACTATATGGAATGTCTGACAAAATGTCTGGTGAATTGGATGCCCACTTGTGTGTATGAAAACCACCTTTCTGTAAAATCGCCTCTAGTTGACTTTTGGCTTCTAGTAATTCTAATTTGTCAGATGTTGAATATAAAATATCATCAATATAAGTGCAGTTGTTCAAAATAAATGAAGCAAGGGGATAGTCAGTACCATACCTATTAGATAGTTCAAGCAAGCATCTTGTAGCCAGGAAACTACTACTCTTCATACCATAAGTAACAGTGTTCAAGCGCATGCATTGTATTGTGTCACTAGGATGGCTGCGCCATAGAATGTTTTGGAGACTTGCATGCTTTGGATTGACTAATATATTCCTAAACATTTTTTGGATATCAGTTGAGAAAGTAAAGTCACCTATTCGATACAAAAGTATTATATCAAAAAGTTCTTTTTGTGGTAATGAACCATTGAGCATTAAATCATTCAAGCTGACCTTTTGATTTGTTTTCATGGATGCGTCAAAAACGACCCTTGTGCGAGTGGTCTTGCTAGTCTCGTTGACCACTGCATGGTGAGGTAGGAAATAAACAGGGTCTTGTTCAAGATCATAACTCTGAAAATCAATATATTGACCGTGACCTAGCTCAACATATTCCTGAATGAATTTTTTATAATCTGTTAAAAGAAGGGGATTTTTGTGAAGCCGCTTTTCCAAGCTTAAAAACCTGTGCAATGCCAAATCAAAAGAATTACCTAAATGGCTGTTAACTTCGGAAATAGGTACTTTGAGGGGTATGTCAACCTGAAATTTATTATTATTTAATTTGACACATTTTTGGAAAATATCTTCAGCTAGGTCATGCTCACTCAGCTTCTCACAGTATGCCTGAGGGACCTTCTCCACCTCAAAAAAGTTTTTAATCTCATCATTGATGTTATTGTCACATGTTGAACAGATTAAGGTTACCTTATTGTCAGGTACCTGTTGTTGCAAAATTGTGCCCCCGATGACATATCCTAGCTTGGTGTTGACTAAATTATTTGACTGCAACTCTACCTCCGGCTGAGATGGCAGCACAATCTGAAAAAACACATCAGCACCGATTAGTAAATCAATACTAGATGGGACATAATAGTCTTTGTCAGCCAACACTATGTCTTCGGGTATTTTAATTTTTGAAATATCTATTTCATTTTGTGGCAATTTGCAAGTTATTTGCTGAACAACGTGGAAGTTAATTGTCCTCTTGTAAGAGGAAGTTGTTGATTGTATCTGCAAAGGAATACAATATTTGGCACAGTTCTGCGAATTGCCAACACCAATTATATTTGTATTTTTGGGTGTTGGGGTCAAACCTAGTTGTTTAATTAAACTATCTGTTGCTAGGGATGCCTGAGAACCTGTGTCTAGAATCGCCTTTGCTAATATTACCTTTTTGTCCTTGGTCAGTAGCTTAACTCGTGCTGTAGGGAGTAAAATATTAGAATTTGCTTGTTCTCCGGACAACAAACTGACAGGTGGAACAGTTTCATCATAGTGAATCAGTGAATTATGAGGTTGCTTGCACTGATCACACTTAAAATGGAATTTACATTTTCCGTTGTGTTTGTTTAAACAAACTTGACACAAACTTTGAGCCTTTGTGAAGTTTAATCGCTCCAGAGCAGAAAGTAATTTAAAAGATTTGCAATTAAATAACTTGTGCGTGGTAGACTTACAGTGTAAGCAGGCAGTTGCAGAAGTCTTCTGTGCTGCTACATTCACCACCACCTTGCTGCCCTTGGAAGTTGTGGGCTCCGCATTCTCCATAGCGAGAGCCCTCTTCTCGAGGAACTCGATGAAGTCCTTTACCTTTGGCTCCATGTTGTCGTCGCGCTCCATTTGGTAGGCTCTTGCAGTGTAGGTATCTAATTTGCGAGTAAGGATACATAAAACTATTGGATCCCAATATTTTATGTCATTGTTGAGATTTTCAATGGCTGCTAGAATTTGTTTTGTGCTCGAAACAAAACTGCGAATATTTGCAGAAGTAGACTTTGTTATGGCTGAAAGATCTAACAACTGTGCAATATGTTCATTCTGAATTTTATATTTATTATTGTACCTTTCATCTAATAATTGTCTTGCTTTTAAATAACTTTCATTAGACAAGGGCAAGTTCTTTAGGAGGTCGTAAGGTTCACCTTTTAAATAAGACCGCAAATAGTATAATTTCTGTAAGGAATCTAAATGTTTGTCCCTGTGTATAAGTGAATCGAAAAGTGAAATGAAGGGTTGATACTCTGAGTACTCACCTTGGAAGCAAGACATCTGTATGGTAGGTAATTTAGTACGAGAGTGACATTCAGTTACATCGTTAGCATCACTATGCTTTGCAGTTTTCAGTTCAATCGCGTCTTGCAACTTTGCCATGACGTTGAAATATTTGTTTTCTAGTACTGAAAAGTCCTCATCGTCTGAGGATTCACACAGGAAAAATATCTTCTTATTGAAGCTTTCGTATTCCGTGTAAAGAGACTCTAACTTAGACTTTTTAACTTTGAGGTTAGGTAACAGCATGGTTGCGACGTCCGAATCTCTACAGGACCCGCATAGTCTCGTAATGGACGCTTTAACATAGCCTCGATTACTGCGAAGCTCTTTTATTTCAACCATCACTGAGATATCACCAGTTATTATGGCACAAAGTAGGTACAACTGTATTTGCACAAATCCGAGCGAGCACAATACTTTTACAATGATAAAATCGTTCCAACACAGAAACTAGTTCCACACAATCCAAAATGTTCCAATCAATCACGCTTGCAATCGAGCTTACACAATAGACCTTGCTTAACTTAACTAAAATACAATACAATTTTAAGTCCACCGACAAATTAAAATACTAAAACTTAAAAGTAAAAGTACTATTGATTGGATAAAAAAAACCTGTAGCGTCGGTCGACGTCATACGACCAACCATAGATAATACACCATCCGCGCTGTGATTGGACGACCCTTGTCGCGCTGCCAACGTAACGCCGCTGAAGTAAACGCGCGCGCTGCCGCTGATTTGAGTGCGCTGCGCAGTGTTGCCACCCTGCACCACAGCTCTCTGTCGTTGTTCGTTGATTGAATGTTCGCCGATCTTGAATGCGCGGGAACTGTCTTCTCAATCGTCTTGTCGTTTTGCCACGCACGAGGAAGTGACAAAATGGCCGATCTTGAATGATGCGGATTGATTGAAAATATAAGTGAAAGCTTGCATAGGTGGAAGCTTGAAACTAGCCTTTTTGGTCTTCCGTTTTTTGTAGACTGAACAGCTGTAGCTAGCACCGATGAGGTATCGCGGGCCAACCAAATTGCAGCCGTCTTGTGCCTTGCAGCCTAAATTGCCTCTGCGCGTCTTTTGTAGTGATGTCTTCCTTTGCAGCGGGATTGCGCCGCATGCAGCTCACAATGGAGATCGCTGTGGTGCTTTGTCCAAGCACTCGTTGCCCGCCTGACGAAGAAATCCGGCTCGAAGGACCAATGTATGGAGCTTGATGTGCAGCTCGGGGATGTCTAGGGGCTGGTTATCTTCGTCAGACAGTGAAAGGCGAAATTCTTGAGGGGCACAGTTTATTGCTCACAACACATGGACGCACACAGTACAGTAGTATTTAGGTATATCACTTTAATCACGTAAATTGTCCTTTTACTATAATTTGTAATTGTAGGTTATAAAAATGTACGGCCGCGCACACCGATCGAGGCAACGGAAGAGAAGAAGTTTACAATGTTGCCAAAAACCAAAAATTAAAAATATTTTTGTTGGTGTTGCCAACACTTTTGAAGAAATAAAATAACAGAACGAAAAATATTTTTGTCATGAATTATTAGGAAACAATGATTTACATTTTCTTTTTTTCCTCACTTTGCTTTCGCCAGATTGCCGAAGCCGCTAAACAGCCTAATATGAAAAATAGAAGACTCAAATATTTTTGAGTTAAGAACACAAATAAATGTTAATTAATTGTTCATAAACGTTTTATTTTATTTTAAAAATCATTCTTTTTGATGATATTCTATTCATTAACATTATTTAAATTTATTCAAAAAATATTAACGCCGTAAAGACGCTTATTTCTTTGCCGAGATTAAAATATAAAAATTTGGACTAAGTATAGGTATAGTTATCTGTGGCAATTTTCTATTCCTGCACACAGTGTTGGAAAATGAAAAAAACGCACGGTTGTGAAATACCTACATTGCATGTTGAACCTAATCGTAGTGCGAAATTAACCAGTTTTCGAGGAAGTGTATTGAAATAAAAATTAACGGGGGCTCCCCCCTACTAAGATGGATACATGCGCGAGTTCGACTCGCACTTGGCCGTTTTTTTAATGCTGCTCTGTCTTGTTCTTTGATTGCTTTAAATATACGCCTCGGGGGTGGAACACAGAAGCACATAGGTCCGGTTACCACGTCTTCAGTACAACGTTCTAAACTAATGTTCCAACAAAAGAGCAATCCCTGCACTGTCAAATGTATGGAATAGCATTCCACTGTTTATGACAGTGACAAGAGCGCGCGCTGGGAGACATCACTTGGTGAATAATTGAAATAAATAATTATACTAAGTAGGAATGTGAAAATGATGTACCTACACTGATAGAAGAGATAATTGTGTTAGGTTTTCTTATTAGTGAGGACGAGTCAATTTAGGGTTACCACCTTTTTTAGGACGAATAAAGTATTTTTCATTTTGGTAGAACAAATAAAGAACACAACATAAAAAAAGAGGATTTATTATTATTTTTCATTATTTGTCCTTAAAAACGTATTGTTTGTTGCTTTTTGCGACATTTAACAAATATTTGTCTTTCATGAAGATATTTACGGCCTCTTTGCAATCAAAAACCATTTTATTTAGTCTCACAAGTACTCATAACCAGTAACGAGCCAGTAACAATCAGTTTTACGTAAATAGAGTATTTTTGCGTACTTTATTTATTTAGAGACTTTGGAAGACTTACAGCTAAATACAAAAGTGACAAATAACAGTCGAGAGAGAGACGTGAAGACTTATAATTGGCTGTCTGATTAACAGCCAATTACAAGTCTTCACGTCTATAGCTTGTCTGGTATAAATATACTGTTGAAAAAAGTTTATACACTGCTAAATAATGCCAAAAGATATTAAAGAAAACATGTTTAAATAGATCGTTACTTAAAATATGTAAAATTTAATACAATAATATAATTGCGACAGGTTATTTACCTTGAGAACCAAGATGTTAAAATTAAATTAAGAAAAATAAAATATTAATAAAACCAAAGTCCAAAGAAATTATGTTTCAAAGAAATTCATTGCTAAGCACTTCTTTGCCGAGGTCACACTTGTTTCGGAAAGATCAAAGTCGAACTGTTTGCACACCTTATTGAAATACCTACTTACACGCACAATGTACGAATTTCGTCTATAGTTAGTATTTGCAAATGGCACCCGTAAAGGTGCATTAAACCGTTTGGACTTGCTTGGAACATTAAAGTAGAAAGTTGACAAAATATCAGAACACTTTATGTCACCTAGAACAGTGTCTTCAACAAAAACATACAGACAATGTTTTAAGCTTTCACGGTTTACAACTAAACTTATATTGTCACTTACGGGATATCTTCCGTGATTGGTAATTGAAAAAAACAACAAAAATCAAACAGAAACACAAAAAAACATACACACAAAAAAAAAACAGTCAAAACAAAGTTACTCGACTGATATGGTACCCTTTGATGAAAGCATAAAAATTTAATAAAAAAAATTAATGGTGTCGTAGATTATATAAAGTACGCCTACATGAAAAAGAGGACAAAATTCTATTATAGAGTACGGGTGGTAACCCACTCAGATTATTTAGTGGGGGATTCGGTTTCCAGTCTGTTGATAATAAGATAATCCTTGATAAGTCTCTAGAATAATGTTCAGACATTCTTATTTGTATGCAAATACGATAAAAATACAATTGAATACTCGTAAAAGCTGTGGTAAAAGGCACTTACCGGAAAGGCACCTGATCAGCGACGAAGATGTAGTTGAGCGAGTACATGCAGGCGAGCAGGTTGGGGATGCACAGCATGACCAGCATGTAGCCGTGGTAGAGGCCGAAGGGGCCGAGCTGTGCCAGCGCCGCCTCCAGCGAGTCGCCGGCGCCGGCGGCGTCGGGCGCGTTCTTGTCGACGCGTCGCGCGGGCGCCTCTACCATGTCGCGTGCGTGTCAGCGTGCGGGCCAGACTGGCGCGTGGCGGCGGCTGAGGCTGCGACCCGCCGCGCGCCGCTGATAATACTCGAGATAGTACCTCCGCGCCGCGCCGCCTGCGCTCGTGATCATGTAGCGAGGCTGATACCTGCAGGCCTGCAGCTGTATGTGATAATATTGCGATAACCGGTAAGCTGCGTCGTTACATCTTGCATCTAAATATTTCTGCGTTATCGAGACATATCTTGCAGGGACCAAGGTATTTGGTTTCAGGTCAGAACTCAGGCTCAGTCTTTTAACACAAAATTCGATTCTAATAATACGGTTACCTAAATAGGTTGAATACCTGAACGGCTCGTTGATAATCGTATCCGGTCAATAAAGTTCATCTACCATGATTAAAACTCGTACACTTCATACTGGAGGGTTATTAAATAAAAATGCTGATAACACTACACGAAATATATTAATAGACTAGCTGGTGTCCGCGACTTCGTTCGCATGAAAATTTTGGTGTGAATGAGATAGACTGCCTCGTTGGTCGAGTGGTCGCAACAGCGACTTGAGCATGGGGTCTTGGGTTATGCCATCACGAATTACTCAATAGCAGCCACGGAGTCTGGAATTGTGCTCTGTTGATGGGAATAGGTTCGCCCCCTTTTACATAGGACTTCAACGTATCTGGCGAAATGTGGGCTTGCAATTAGGTACACCTCTGCCTAACCCTTCTAGCTATTGCCAGCGACTTCGTTCGCGTGAAAATTTTGGTGTGAATGAGAGAGACTGCTTCGTTGGTCGAGTGGTCGCAAGCGCGACTACTAAGCATGAGGTCCTGGGGTCGATTCCCGAGTGCTTAAAAACTGACCGATACAACTTTCTTTTCAAAGTGAACCATCAAACGCCTTGTTGGTGCTATTTATTCTAATACTGTCCTGATACAACATTATATGACTTATTATTTACTTGTCAGGTTGTAAGGATTTATTTCGCTAGGGTCGAGCATTTTGTGGGCAGAAGACGGGTTTCGTGCTATGAAAACACACTGGATGCGATACACTATTTTATTTCACATTGCACGGTTCGGGTTGGTCGTTTCCATGGAGAAGAACCGGCAAGAAACTCCATGGTTACTCTTGTCAAACAGATACACTGAGTAAACTAACACATTATTTGACAATAAACTTTCACACAATAACACTAGGCACAATGAATCGGGTACAGTTTCAATACGTCTCAACTTCGCTGCGATCAGACCCAGAATGTCCTCCTCGCCGCGAGCTGTTAACATCAGGACTCTGTAAAGGCCGCCATGGTGGGGTAAACTGGTAAGTAGGTCGCGTGATGTCACCACTGACGCGCTTTCGATCCATTCGCCCGTCCGTACTCATGACCGGATCCGACTATACTTATTTTGAAGTTTTTGTGCACTGAACAACATATAATTGACCGTCTGAGAAAGGGCACGCCACGATAGTGGCGATAAGTCCCCTCTTTGAGGAGTGGCTGGAGAGACGCCACGGCGTCCTCACCTTCCGCCTGACGCAGGTCCTCACCGGACACGGTGTTTTCGGGAGGTTTCTGCACCGAATCGGGCGGGAGGAAACGCCCGGGTGTTTCCACTGCGAGGATCGACCGGAGGACACGGTGGAGCACACGGTGGAGGTGTGCCCCGCGTGGGCGGAGCACCGCCGTGTCCTCGAAGCGGCGATTGGCGGCGGCGACCTCTCGCGTCCGGCCCTGGTGCAAGCCATGGTCCGGAGCGAGACGGAATGGGACGCCGTCACCTCCTTCTGCGAAGCAGTAATGCTAGAGAAGGAGGTGGCGGAACGTGAGAGGGAGAGAACCTCACAGCGTCCCGGCCGCCGCGGGAGACGCCCCGGGCGTCGGGGGCCACCACGTGGCCCCCGGCCACCGTAGGCGCGGGCCTGTGGACGGTGGGCTATGGACTAGCTCGCCGTCCGTCCGTCTCATGACGACAGGCCGTGTCGACGGCGCGTTCGTGTTCCACGCGCGCCTCAAAGAGAGTCAGCAAAAAGGAAGGGGTCCGAAAGGACCGATGCCTGCCGGGGTTGCGGGACTATTCGAAAGAGATACCGTGGCCCCGGAACACAAAGGGCGATGAAGGAACATGGATGGGTTTTAGTCAGTAAAAGTCTGACACTCCCTCCTGCTCCGCCCAGAGCGGGAGAAGTCATTTGATGATTTCCCATCCGAAAAAAAAAAAAAAAAAAAAAAAACCTTCTGAGAAGCATGGAGTGCACAATTGAATGCCTGTCACTTTTATGTTTTGGCCCTGGGATCTGTTGATTAGCATTGTAAACGCAATTTTAAGGGAAATTGTAACCTCTTAAATTGAAATGGCACGTTATTTGGAGTATAGGGTATGCGGGGAATTAAAACGCTCTCTCCTTTAGCAGCTTCGTTTTTATAATGTGATACGAAGCCTGGTGCTGTTGCACAGTCTGGGTGCATCAAGGTTTTGCATCAGCAGAACTGGAACGCCAACTTTAAGCTCTAGCTGATGGGACGGCACGCCCGTTAACTCCAGGGAGTTGAGAAATTGAACGGGGTAGGCAGTTCCATCGTCTATGGATGGTGTATACTTTTGATTCGCTGACGATCTTGTAATTTGTTTATTTTGCTGACTCACTCGTTCTTTGGCGACAGCACTGCTCCCTCACACAAACACTCTTTACTATTTATATTAGCCTCCAAATTGAGAAAAACGTGCAAGATAAGTTTATCCTCTGGATGGATCCTCTCTGGATGGGAAAATTAAACGACCCTTCCAACAGCTTATTTGCAAAGACACCTCATTCTTGATCGTTGTATAGTTGAACGCACGTGTTGCACGTAATATGGAGCTTTTCAATCCAGGAAGTTTTCACAGTAGCGACGCCATGAGACGTTTATTTCATTCACCGGTTCCGGTTTATTTTATTTCATTCTCAAAAATTGGCAGTGTCTGTCTAAAGTCGCTTGCGAGCAAAACTAAGACGCCACCCATCAGCGCCTGGTTGCCGCCCGCGTGTCTCGGTAGTTCGGTTATTTAGTCCGGTCCCGGACTTTTCGTCTCATCAGTTCGGTGATACAATACGACCGGACTACAGAGCCTGATAGTTCGGTATCGATAACGGACCTGCACTACTAAGGAAAGACTGAAAGGTCGACATTATCGCTCCGGACCCACCATACCCCTGGCCATGCCCCTGGGGGTAGAAAGAGACTGGACCATACCACCATAGAGATGTGCCACCAGAGATATATGAATAATCCAAATATACTATTAAACATAACAGACTAACCTATCTGTTTTGTTATCAGTTCTCTTTATTGACGACCTAACAACCTTTAGAAGTAGGTAGGTATGTAAACTTTTTTGTGTTTTGTTATGGAATGGTTATGGGTTATGGACACTCATGATTATTATGATTGACGTTTGTGAATCTTTCCCTAATTTATTACGTTTAATAAATAATAATTAATAATTTAACAAATATTCAATTCCTTGCACGGACGATGGATTTTGAAATACTGAAACGTGGGCGAGGCAGAGTTTTATTATATAACGGTTACCAATTTTATAGGAATACGGTTTACAAAGCTGGGAGTTATTGGAGGTGCAGAAACTATAAGAATGATACCAAATGTAAAGGATACCTCGTTTTATCCAAAGTAAGTCGGCTTTTACTACTCAAGACTGTCTCAAGTTTCAGCTTTTAAATATAACATTGTATTTTAGGAAGAAGACGTGATTACAAAGGATAGTACTGACCATTCTTGCGAACAGGACAAAACTCAAAATCAAATTGATATATTACTCAATCAATGTGTTGATGAGGCAGCACAAGGACAAGAAGCTGCTCCAAAAGTATTTCGGAAATTCACTCTCAAAATTAAAACAAAGGGATTAGATTTAGCTGCAAAACAACCTATCCCTAATTTTAATAATAAAAAAATGACAATATATCGAAAAATTCATTGTTGTACGGAAGTCACTAAAATACATACTAACAATTATGAAGACGTTGAGGTGCCAATTCAATTTCAAGATTTTTTATTAGCAGATTTCTATGACGGCACAATCAAAATTTTAATATTCTGTAGTAAAGAAGCACGATTACTTTTGACATCCCTGAAACAATTTTTCATGGATGGTACCTTTCAGGCATCACCAGATCCTTTGCCGCAGCTATACAGCATTCATGGAGACATGGGAAGTGGCATTGAAAGCACGAATGTCATTCCATTAGCATACATCTTCATGTCACACAAGAGTGTAAAAGCTTATGAGATTGTATTTCAATTAATACAATCACAGGTTCCAGGTTGGGTACCAGAACAAGTTCATATCGACTTTGAGAGCGCCGCCATAAAAGCATTGCTGAAAACTTTCAAAAATGTGACCATTATTGGTTGTTATTTTCATTTTCGAAATGCTTTATATCGAAAGGCAAAGGCAATTGGACTAAACTCAAGAAATTATAGGCGTATCATCAGTTTGTGTTGCATACTGCCATTGCTACCTGTACATAAAATACAGGACGGTTGGAAACATATTTCATTAAACGAAATGTCTATTCAAGATGAAAAATTAATTAAATTCAGAAGTTATTTTCAAAAAACATGGATGAAGCCTGATTTTATAAATAAATGGTGCGTATTTGCTGAGCGTCATCGCACCAACAATGTTGTAGAAGCCTGGAATTTCACACTTAATGGTCTGATCCATAAAAATCCAAGTTTGTTGCGTATTTTGAACGTGCTGAAGGATGATGACAATCTAGCAAATTTCAAGGTCGAACAAATGAAAAGATTTGGAACAGCAATGTCGAAACGAAGCAGAGTAAATATAGAAAAGGACGATTTTATTCAAGAAGTTCAGATGCAGTTAACTTGTGCCGAAATCGATGTATCAATTTTTTTGTATAAAATTGCGTTGTACTTGGCTTGTTGGAAAAAGCAGATGTTTGGCTGAGATATTTCAAGTAAAAGATATTTCTTGACATGTCGACCTTTCAGTCTTTCCTTAGGGCCCCCACACATTTGTCAGTCCGCTGGCAGTCCGCCGGCAGGCGATCATACATACAGTTTTTGACAGTTTTTATGAATGACCGCCTGCCAGTGGACTGTGTAATGTGTCCCTTTACTAGTGCAGGTCCGATATCGATACCGAACTATCAGGCTCAATAGTCCGGTCGTATTACATCCACGAACTGCTGAGACGAAAAGTCTCACCAGTCCGGTGACCGGACTAAATAAACCGAACTACTGAGAATAGCTGGTTGCCGCGGATGTCCTGGAAGCTGCGATTCAACGCCTTGCATGCTTTTGCGACTTTAACTGCCACTGCTGTAAAAGGACTCCCCCGGTTTTGGTAATGTTGCATATTGGGGTATCTTCGATTGCAAGATTCAGCGGTTTGAAAACGCAGTCCGGCTAACCTTAAGCAAATTTGCAGCAATGCCCGAGAAAGCCACAGTCACAGATATTTGATGGCACGGTTGGTGCAGTGGCTGAGCGAAAGGCTGCTGCGCTGCGGGCATCGGGTTTGATGCCCAAACCAAACAAAATTTTGTATGGCCTACAGGTAGTTGCTGTTTGTGTTTATGAGTTTAAATGTTTGTAGACACACCCACGATACAGGAGAGAAATTTCTAGTGTGAGGCAAAACTTTTGCGGTACCTGCAGAGTTGGGCGGGCAGATGATTCAGCACAAATGCAAATATGTGATGGTACAGTTGATGAGCAATTGGCTGCGGTGCTGCGTGTCGCGGGTTCGATTCCCACACGGGTAAATTTACAACGTCATGGATTTTTATTAAAAATAAATTGTTTTCATTTTTAGACTTTGAGTTTTTTTTTTCGTACTGTGCAAATTGGTCAAGTTCAATTCATTAATTACTGATTAACTGTCTTTTGAATGGTTAATAAAAAAACGAAAAATATATATAAATTTATTTTGATTTGAAAATCATAAAGCATTAAAATAAAACAAAATACATACTTAGAACTTACAAAAAGTGAAAACCGGGTGGGGATCGAACTCGCGAACCATGTTTATTATTTTGGTAAATCTAACAGCACCAAAAAAACACAAAAAAGTAGTTAAAATTAAATTAAATTAGTTATTATGGACCCTAGGCTGAAACTTCAGTCGAGGTATCCAAAATTGCATTTACATTTATCATTTATATTTCCGATTTTAGTATGAAAATTTTATAACAGAATAAAATTTAAATTAGTCTTAACAGTAACGGTATCAAAATAATACAAGGTTCTTCTCAGAAGCTTTCAGATCTTGCTAATGATATAATTTCCTAGTGCCGACGGAATCACACAATAAAGTGTGGGTAATGATTCAGGACCAAGGATAGGCGAAATCCAATTGAGGCTTCTTAAATGTAGATGGAACCCGTTCACGTCACTCCAACATCAAAAAGGAGTAATTCCAAGTTGGTAAACTAAGCAAACCTTGGTTGAGTTCTTCTGGTGTTCAAGGGTATGAATAAACGACACCTTGACTAATGGCTTCTTTACTGTAGTGGTGGTGGTGGTACCTCTCGGACGCTCCCGAGTATCGGGGGAGGGCGAAATAGCCCTCTGTTAACTGGTTAGCAACTAAAGCAAAACGGAAAGATATGTTAAGACTAACGAACATCACCAGAAACAGAGGATGAATAGGGAATCAACCATCAAAAACAAACGTAGGAAGAATAAATACGTACCAGATCAAATTAAGAAAGGGATATTCCCAAAGAAACATAGAATATATAACACTGAAAATTATCCAGGATAATTTGACCGGATGATGTCATCCGGTAGAAACATTCAAATTAAATAACCATGATTATCGTGATCAGGTTCTTGAAACGGTACCTCACAGGTGAATGACAAGACGAAATGGCAAGGGGTTTCACAATTTTTCTTCAAAATCAAATTTTGAATAATCCTTACGCCAAGTAGAAAAAGAAAAAAATAAGCAAGGTTTAATTGCTTTTACTTTTTATTAACAAAATGAGGATTCATGTAGCCAAATGATACAAAACCTTTTATTGTTATCTTAAAAACAAAAGCCTTTTCGTACAAAAAGCACGTGAGTTTCTCATATAATGGTATTTTTCTCTGTAATCCGTCGCCTGTCATTGACTGACTATTTTTACGTAACGACTACAATACATACGACCTACGCTCCTTCCGTACCTTTGGAGAAGGTCCACTCTATAAGCGATCATCCCTCAATTTTCACGAATTCGGGCTATTAGTATGAACATTTTGTAAATATTTGCCACTTATCCAATTCTGATAAAACAACGTCACACGAATGTGTTGAACGTATTAGTTTCACACATATTGACACAATTCCCCTTTTAGTATTAATCTCTATTAATGATGATAACTCGTATCAACACAATGATGTTTGATAAGATAATCAGGATGTCGGATGATGTGATCATTAACTGTTAACACTTATAATAATAATAATAATAATCTTTATTGGAACAAAAACACATTTAAGGAATGCAGGTGCACTGTAGCGGCGTGTCACATTATCATGATGTGTGTGCGTACGTTTGGTGATCATGCATATTGTTCTCATAGCACAAAAGACAAGTTCATCAGTTCTGCACATTTATTTTCAACTTCTGAACGGGCACTTGTGCAGGCACTGTCAGTCATTTGTAGATCCTTGACAGTCGTTACAAGTAGTCAGTGGCCCGAAAGTCTGACAAAGTCTTACTTAGGGGTATACTCTTATCGTATTGTCGAGTTTTGTTGTGAAGGTCAGACAGGCAGTCGCTGTATCCAAAGTACTGGTATTCAGGTTAGTGACTTAAATGACTTCTCCCGCTCTGGGCGGAGCAGGAGGGAGTGTCAGACTTTTACTGACTAAAACCCATCCATGTTCCTTCACACACACGGACGCACCGTCGACACGGCCTGTTGTCATGAGACGGACGGACGGCGAGCTAGCCCATAGCCCACCATCCACAGGCCCGCACCTACGGTGGCCGGGGGCCACGTGGTTGCCCCCGACGCCCGGGGCGTCTGCCGCGGCGGCCGGGACGCTGTGAGGTTCTCTCCCTCTCACGTTCCGCCACCTCCTTCTCTAGTATTACTGCTTCGCAGAAGGAGGTGATGGGGTCCCATTCCGTCTCGCTCCGGACCATGGCTTGCACCAGGGCCGGACGCGAGAGGTCGCCGCCGCCAATCGCCGCTTCGAGGACACGGCGGTGCTCCGCCCACGCGGGGCACACCTTTACCGTGTGCTCCACCGTGTCCTCCGGTCGATCCTCGCAGTGGAAACACCCGGGCGTTTCCTCCCGCCCGATTCGGTGCAGGAACCTCCCGAAACAACCGTGTCCGGTGAGGACCTGCGTCAGGCGGAAGGTGAGGACGCCGTGGCGTCTCTCAAGCCACTCCTCAAAGAGGGGACTTACCGCCACTATTGTGGCGTGCCCTGCACGGGGTTGCGACAGTCGCCATGAGATCACGCCGGAAGTCTGTCCGCTGCACGACAATTTGCCGCGGCAGCGGAGTTTCCCCCCGGCGTAGCACCTCCGCGCGCCATTCGTGCAGGCGCGCGAGGACTATCGTCTCCAGATCCCATGGCGTCAATCCGGCAAGGAGGCACGCCGCGTCGCGGGAGATCGTGCGGTACCCATGGGCCAGCCTTACGGCTACCACCTTTTGGGGCGCGTTCAGGTAGTGGGCGGCTCGCCGCCTCAATGAACGCGCCCACACCGGGGCCCCGTAAACGGGGACCACACGACCCCCGCGTAGAGCTTCCGGCAGGAGGCGTTTGCCCCCCCCAGATTGGGCAGGAACCGCCTGAAGGCAGCCCCGGGCCGATCCAGTTTGGGGGCCAAACGTCGGAAATGCTCCACGAAGTTTCATCGGCTGTCGAGGACGAGTCCCAGGTACTTCAGCGTCGACTCGAAGCCGATGGATACCCCTCCTACCGTCAGTGAGGATCCCGGAGGTGGCGCATTCCGAGGCCCATAAAAGCACATGGCTTCGGACTTGTGTAATGCCACCTCGAGACCCAGTTGCCGGATCCTCTCGACGACTTTCGCATCCCCGCGTGTCATTATTTCGGCCACCGCCTCGTGCGACCCCCCTTGTGCCAGCACCAGCGTGTCGTCTGCATAGCAGACCACGCTGACGCCGCTAGGGAGGTCGGCGCGCAGCACCCAGCCGTACCCGATGTTCCACAAGGAAGGCCCTAGAACCGATCCCTGTGGAACACCGCACGACGTCTCTCCCTGTTTCCATTCTCCGCTGCGACCGGGGTAGATGACGGCTCTGTCCGTCAAGTAATCCCCGACCACACGACGGAGGTAGGTCGGCACCCGGTGATACCGGAGTGCCTCCCTAATGCAGCTCCAGGGCATGGAGTTAAAGGCGTTGGCGATGTCAAGAGACACCGCCAAGACAACCCCACCCCGGGACACCGCATCTCCCGTCGTGAGGGCTCTCACGCGCATGATGGCGTCCACCGTAGAGCACTCCTTGCGGAAACCAAACTGGTGTTCCGCAAGATCCGGCCCCGTCCCCGCAAGGTGCTCGGCGAGGCGGTTTGCAATGACTCTTTCAAAGAGCTTGCCCACCTCGTCGAGCAACACTATGGGCCGGTATGCGGACGGGCCGTCGGATCCCGGGGCGGTATTTTTGGCACTGAGCCTGCGTACCGCCACTCTCAGGTCTACCCCAGTCACTTCCGGAGTGTCGTCGTCATCCTGGTAGTCCGCTTCCAGCAACGCAGGTGGCGGAGCCATAGGTGGGGTGGGATGTTTTCCCCGCGTAGGGAACAGAGTGCTAACCACGTCCTCCACGAGCTCAGGCCGGAGACTCTGCGTCAGAGGGGGGGCCCAGGTGCGGAGTTTATCCCGCACCATCTTGTAAGGGCGCCCACGGATCTCTGTTGAGTGTCCTCAGCATCTCCTTGCGGGCCAGATCCCTGGCCCACATGACAGCCTCGCAGAGGGCGGTCTTCGCCGCTCTGTACCCCTCATAAAGCTCCGCCTCGATGCCTGGCGTACAGGTGTCGCGCAGCCACGCATGCCTCACGCAGAGACGTCAGCTCTCGCGACCACCAGTACACCTGACGTCGGGCGCTTCCTGGCCGGACTCGGGGCATTGCCACGTCGCATATATCGGACATGGCCTCCTAGAACCACCCTGCCTCATTGTTAATGTCGGCAGGCCTGTCTGGTGATGTCACCCAGGCCTGCACGATCGAGGCTTCCAGGAGGAGCTCCCGGTCCAGCGCAGACCACTTGGGGCCTGTTGGACCGGCGTGCTTGAGGTCTGGGTGGAGACGTCAAACTGGATGTACCGGTGGTCGGAATAGGTTTCCATCCCCTCCATGACACGCCAGTCAACGACACGCGGCGACAGAGCAGGGCTAGCGAACGAAATGTCCACCACCGACTCGCCCCGAATCCGCACACAGTTGGGAACAGAACCCCGATTTAAGACGACCAGGCCCTTCTCCAAAGCCCAGTCCTCCACCATCCTTCCCCGCACGTCTGTGCAACGAGAACCCCAAGCCAAGTTCTTGACATTGAAGTCCCCGAGGACAAGCACGGGAAGGGAATGGTTTCCGACGACAACACTCAACTCTGCGAGAGAGTTGTGGAACTCGGCGAGAGTTCGGCTCGGGGAGAAGTGGACTCCCACTACTACGATCTCCCCGAACCGTGCTGCTACGCACCCCCGACCCCTCCTGACACCTTCAAGGGTCGGGGTACCGGCGGCGGCCGACGACACTATGGTCACTGAGCCGCTAAGGTCCATCACCCAGTCTTCCCTGGGCTGGACGAAATACGGCTCAGCGACTACAGCGATGTGTATCGACCACTGCGCCATGCTCTGGAACAACAGATCCTGAGCGCAGGCGCAGTGGTTGATGTTCGCTTGGAGGAAGCGTAATGGGGCCGTTATTGTTATCGGCACTCCATTACGGCAGCGGCGGCAGTTGCGGCTGTGGCGGTGGCGACGGTGGCGGTGGCGGTGGAGGGCCTTCTCTTGCCTCTGGTGGCCTTGGTGGGCGGAGCGCAGGCCTTGCTCCCAGCCCGGTGATCGGCCGGGTTGCCAACCGTCGCACAGGCACCGCAGTGCGGCGTGGCACAGCAAGCCGCGGACACGTGACCGGGCTGACTGCAGCGGAAACAGAGACCGCTGCGATCAACCTCTGAGGCGACCTGTACTGACACGTGGTGCCCCACGTGACAGCGATAACACCTCAGAGGTCTGGGCTCCAGCATCTTTATCTGCGCTGAGACCCAGCCCACCAATAGCCTTCGGCCCTCCACTATCGTTTTGGCCGCCGTCACGGGGCAGCATATCGTAACGGTATGCTTACCCGTGAGGTCCGGACGTAGGGCGCCTGCCCTGACCTGCTTAGCAGGGCACCCACCGGACCTGGCGACGGCGGCCACCACCTCCTCCTTGGTCACCGAGTCGTCCAGACCCAGGATGCGCAGGTCTGCGCATCTGACGGGCCTGGACACTCGGGCGTCGTGCGCGTTTAAGGACGCTCTGAGCTTTTCAGCTAGAGCGTCAGCGGACGACCCATTGGTTTCGCCGGGGATCTCCAGCATACGAGCCCCCGTCGCTTTAAGCCGGAGGCCCCCGGTGATCCCGAGCTCTCCGAGATCCACCGTCTCTTTCACAAGGAAGCCAGCTCCTGCCGAACCAGGTTCAGGACCTGGTTCTCCACCGGCGCAGGCTGGCTTTGTCGCTGCTGCCGGCCCCCATTCTGAGGCACTCCGCGGGAGCCAGCCTCACGCAGACTGTCCAGGTCTGCGTGGAGCTTGGCATTCTCCTTTTGGAGAACCTTCGTGGCGGCCGTCAGGCGAGCTACCTCCACCCGCAGTTTGGCCACCTCCTCACCCCCTATCGGAGGAGGAGAAGGGGAAGGCCCCGTAAAGTTGGCCTCTGCAGCCGCCATGATGGAGGCGGAAGCCACGGGTATGGCCTTGAGTTTTAAAGATGTCTTCACCTTCAAGGCCACGCCCCTTATAGCGGCTTCTACCTCGTTTGCGAACCGGGCCTTACGCTCCGCCTCGGAGCCGCCAGGTGCACCCGCCTCGTCGCCCGACCCGGGAGCAGTATTGCCCGGGTGGCGCCCCTCCACGGCAAGACTTGCCGACCTCACGGAGGCAGAGTATCGCATCGCTGGATGCGATGTCGGACTCCAACCCCGCATCCCTCCTCTCCTCTGTTTTGCCGTTGCCGGCGGTGTTGTTTTTTGTTTTTTTTTTAATCTTCCATATCTGAACCCACGAGTATGGGGGAAATAAAGTCAATCTAGGCAGAGACCCCTGTACCTAGAAGGGCAGATTTTAAGTATTTATTACTCGCCAGGGGGTCTGCAGGTACCCTGGCGAGGAGCGCACTAACGACTGATTTGTTCCAAGGAACACCTGTCAGCCATACATCCCCCTCGCGGTGCGTCGCCGCTTGGGATTCGGGGTAACTTTTTAAGACCTGAGACCTTAACAACAGAGTAATAACTAAATTATATAATCAGTGCAATAATTATTTAACACATTATAGTTTAAGTATTTATTGATTGGGCGACTTGCCGTTTCATCGATGATGTCGAAGTAGTTCGTTGTTTACATTGCCAACAGTTTGGTCACGTTAAGAAACACTGCGTTAATAAATCACCTACCTGTGCTAACTGCTCCGAAGCACATGAAACAAATAACTGCCCGCACAAGGATAATTTAAATTTTATACCGACTTGCGTGGCGTGTAAACGTTTTAAAAAACCGTTTGACCATCGTTGCGGGTCTCCCGAGTGTACCACGTACAAACTTAAGCTCGAACAGTTAATCCTCAACACCAACTACTAAAATAATGGATAGTTTAACTATAGGACAATTAAATCTCCACAACGATAGGGTGGCGACCTCTGAATTAGACAAATTAATTATCGATTATAACTTAGACATAGTACTTGTTCAAGAACAATACCAGAACGCTCGCTTACGTCACAAAGTAGTTCAGCTGGACAGCAAAGCACGAGCCGGAATTTACGTGGCGCGTTCTTCTAACTTTACAGTAACGTCTTTGCGTAACCTCATGACGCCCCACTGTGCCGTTGCGGAAGTCTCATCAGCTTCTTTTAAAGTTTACGTTGTGAGCTGTTACTTTCAATACTCAGACCCTGTTGCTCCTCATATACATAACCTCCGTCATGTCTTACAGTCACTCGCGGGCTGTAAAGTTATCGTTGGCGCTGATGTTAACGCGTCATCGTCTCTGTGGTATGGCAAGGTTAGGTCTACGGATTTCGACCGACGTTGTGCTGTTGAAGATTTTATAGCTGAAATGAACCTATCAATTCATAATACCCCAGATGCACCACCTACTAGCCCAATGGGCGAATCTTGTATTGACGTCACACTTTCTAGTGCAGACGTACGCTTGGATAGGTGGCGTGTCCTACCAGATGCGTCTTGTAGTGATCATCGCCTGATCGTGTACGAATTTGTTCCGGTGTCTTCTCAAGGTCCATCTCATATCACTGGTAATTTTAGATATAAAAGTAAAGGCGCGAATTGGGAATTCTTTAGCTCGCTTTTTGCGTGTCACGCCAAAAACTTCACTCGTGATGGGCTGTCAGCTGAAGAAAGTGCTGAAATTATGTCAGACACCTTCACTTACTGTGCTGACATCGCCATTGGTCGCGCATCTATGACCAACATCCATAGATGTGATTGGTGGTGTGACTACTTAATTGAACAACGTAAAAGCTATCGCCGAGCGCGTAGGCATTTAAACAAGCTTAAAAAACAAAAGGTCACCGGAGACCCACTCAACTTTGCTTTAAATGCGTTTAGAGTTGCCAAGTCCCGCTACAGAGCATCGGTGGAAAAATCCAAGGGTAATTTACTGCGAAAAATAGTAGAAAAATTAGATAAAGAAGGTCCGTGGTCTCCTTTGTATCACGAATTCAAAGCTAATCGATCAGTCGACCTGGCGTTTGTCCAGAACATTAAAGTAAATAATAAACACACCACCGGTATTGAGGAAACAACCGAAGTTCTATTAAATAGTCTGATACCTGATGATTCGCCGGTAAATGACAATGACTACCATCTGAAACACCAGCGTCAGACCTTCCATCCATTGACGAATTCATTAATGTTGTCAGGAAACTGCCTCTTAACAAATCACCAGGTGAAGATAAAATATCTAATCGGATGATAATAGAAGCGTGTAAAACAGCGGGCGACGCCATTCTATCTGTTTTCAACCGATGTATTGCGGACGGCGTTTTCCCTCGCGTATGGCGACGTGGCTTTATACGAATAATTCCAAAAAGTGGTGATAAGCCACCGGACGACCCTAAGTCGTACAGGCCCATAACCCTACTGCCATCTTTAGGAAAACTCCTGGAGCGCCTTATCGTTCCACGTTTGCTGCCAGACGGGCCAAAGTTTCATAACAACCAATTCGGTTTCACCGTGGGAAAATCTACCGTAGACGCGGCACTTTCTGTTAGAAAAATTGTTAATAACTCGGAACACAAGTACGTGGTTGGAATCTTTTTAGATATTTCCGGGGCCTTTGATAACGCATGGTGGCCGATGCTACTACTTAAACTGAAGAATCGTGGCTGCTATAAAAACATATATAATATTGTTTATTCTTACTTTTTAAATGGTTCCGCGAAACTCAAACTCGGTCATTATTCTATGTCAAAGCCCCTTACCATGGGATGTCCTCAGGGGTCGGTAATCGCTCCGTATGTATGGAATTTAGGTTTTGATGATTTTCTCGCAATTCCCCTTCCTCCCGGCTGTTCATTAACCGGTTACGCGGACGACGGCCTGCTGCTCATTCAGTCGAGTACTCGGGCTGGTCTCGAGAATTTAGCTGACACTTGCCTACGATTAATATCTCAGTGGGGCGATCGAAACCGTCTGACCTTTGCACCGCAAAAAACTTATCAACTAATTTTAAAAGGTAATCTTAAATCGTGGCCTAGTATTAAATTTAATAACGTTCCCGTGAAAAGAAAGCAATCCCTGTGCTACCTTGGTTTGGTCTTAGAGAGAAATTTTTCATTTATAGATCATATAAAAACTGTCGGTGAAAAAGCTAAAAAGAACTTTTATACCTTAACGAGAATATCAAAATCTACGTGGGGTCTGTCATTTATAACTTTAAAGACCATTTATGGGGCTACTTACTTGGGGTGTATGTGCTACGGGGCACCTGTTTGGGCCGATAGGGCCACCATAGGAGCGGCACGACGTAAATTGCTTCAAAGCCAGCGTTTGGCTTTGATATTCTTATGCAAAGCGTATAGGACGGTTAGTACTGAAGCCTTACCGGTACTTGCAGGTGTACTTCCAGTTGATCTTGAAGTGCAGCGACGGGCTGCAATGTACTATAACGCACGTGAGCTCACGGACGCACACTTTTTAACCCTACGTGACCGTGTTAAGATTGCTAGATTGTTCAAACCTCAGACCGACGTCTGGGAGGAACTTTTGTCTGAATGGCAAGGTAGGTGGGATAATTCCATCAAGGGCCGACACCTCCACCAGTTCTTTCCATCCGTTCGTGAACGGCTGGCCAGGACATGGTTGGAGGTTGATCACTGTGTTGCCCAATTTCTCACCGGTCATGGTAACTTTAAGAGTAAATTATTTTCCTTCAAGCTTGTTGACTCGCCTTTTTGTCAATGTTCCACATCTGACTGCGAATATGAACAATCAGCACATCACATTTTATGGGAGTGCAGTCTTTGGCAGAATGAACGCAACATTATGTTGGATAGTGTACAGGTTACATCCGGAGTTATTTACTATACAGACCTTGTGGAAACTAGAACAAATTTCCGTGCGTTCAAGCGTTTTTGCCATACCTATTATTGGAATCAAATATAACAGCTCACAACTTAGGACCCATTAATGTTAATATTTATCCGTGGTGCTAGGCAACTGGGCCTATCCCAGTTGTAAACGTCCCTTTGTGCCTATTGGCCTTGTTTCGTTCTGTCTCCTGCTGAAATGGAGGGAAGTGGAAATTACGGTTTTTTCCTACTCCTCCACTATACTTTTCTGATTAATTTCGTTGCGGGATCCAAGACAGTTAAATTCATTCTCTGGGACTTCGTCGAGCTTCATTGTCTCGGCGCTTTTCTGGTGGTCGCCACTGTTGATTCTGGCTTTCAGGAGTTACAGTGGTTTGGGAACAATGTGGCGGGCTTGTCCCAAAAAAAAAAATATAGTTTAAGTATAGTAGTAGGTGTCAAAATCAAAAAATCAAAATCAAAGCATTTATTTTAAGTAGGCCAGTTACAGGCACTTTTGAATTGTCGAAACAAAGATGAAAATTAAATGTAGCTACAGTCCCAGTCACAAGACATAAAAACTGTGAAAGTACTGTAGTTGCCCATTCCCTAGCGTAGATCTTTATGGAGAAGAACGGCCAAGAAACTCCATTTGGTTGTGGTAATATAAATTATTAATGCTAAATTAATAAGCTAAGTACCTAATGATTTTAGTTAATATGTTTGATCTGCCAAGAACCTAGTGGTTTTCCGGACACAACTGCAAGTTCATAAAAACAAGGAGACTGTTTACCGATTTCCTTACATTTTAAGAATTTTGCAGCTAAGTTCTCATTGAAATATTTGTCCACTGTGATAAGAAGTCCTTCTTCAAACGTCGCCAATATTAAATTCAGCGGGTCTTCTGCGTAAATTATTATGTTCACAATTATTACTATGGGCCTGCAGTAATAGTGATTGAACATTGGGCCTTAGCCCTTTTTTTTCAGATGGGAAATCATCAAATGACCCCTCCCGCTCTGGGCGGAGCTGATGGGAGTGTCTGACTTTTACCGACTAAAACCCACCCATGTTCCTTCGAACAGTCCCGCATCCCTCCTATTTGGCTAAAGACAAATGGCGCAAACCTGCAGTGATTGACCACTAATAACCGCATGGAGGTATGGCAGAGTAAGGAGCTTCACGGAAGCTTTTTCCGGGCCCTGGATGGGCCCAATGTAGACCTATCAGCGTCCGTAGCCTGGTTACGTTCCGGGGACTTATTCGGAGAAACCGAAGGTTGGTCTGTGCAATTAAGGATGAAGTTATGATGACGAATATCTACCGAAGACTTATTGTGAAGGATGGCATAATTGACATATTAAGTCGGGCATGCCACCGTCCGGGTGAATCAATCCGTCACATTATTCTCCGGTAAAAGCCGAAAAAGATTGTGACAATTGCCCTGCTAGGAGGGTGTCAGCAGGTAGGTATGTAGGGGGTTTGTAAATAATAAGAGCTGGATGATTAGGTACACTTATTATTTATTGCCTAAACTTCCGTGGCCATCTCACGACTCGATTGCAGAGGGTATAAAGGTGGTAGGGAACACTGGCCTGAACCGTCTCCAGCGATGATGGTTCCGTCTTTAACCCTGCCCGCAGCCAACGGCTCCAACTCCAGGTTCTGTCTCTAGTGGGAACTCAGCGTAGGTAGGTGATCTCTCTGCAGCAGAGGACTTTCTCCAAGCGTTCTTCACGACGCCGGAACCACGATGTGGCGAAAGTTTGTAGGGTAGACTAGAATCCTGGAAAACCAGACAGAAATGGAAGCGTAAGCAAGCTGTAGGAACCACGTTTCGTAAGTCCAAAGGTCACAGTGTCCCAGATAGGAAGATAGGAAGAAATACAGCAGAAACTAGATTTAAGAAGTTCTAGGAACACCTTACAATTAGCCCTTCTAATAAAATACATGGAAACTTACCCTAGAGGGATAGCGACGTATTTAGTAAAAATATTTAAGTACGTTTGGAGCGAGCAGCACAGCCGCCACCTCAGTGTTCTCAAAACGACTGGTCATCGGCCCTACCGAGCCCACCCGAATCGTAACTCCTCGGCGACGCTCGGCCAGGATCGTTTGAGCGTTGCGCGGGCGCATAGAAGCGAGGACCTTTTAAGATAATATACTCTCGTAGGTTCCGCACAGTAATATTTACTTTTAATGATTTATTTAAGTGTTTGGTTTACTTAATAATATTATTATAGGTTATTTTTTAAAGTTTTGTGTAAATAGCATAGTATTTTAAGTGTACATAGATTTCTTAATATTAAGGTTTCATAAACTAAACTCCTTTAAAGTGCAACGTTACAAGATAAACAAATCAACTATCATTGTGCCGGTAGTCGTTTCGAATACCTGAGGAGGCTCTCGTTAGGCAGCTGGATCAAGGGCTTGATTCAGAAAGCGGTACTCCTGGACACGGCTCGTATTGTTAGTAGTCGTCCGGAATGTTAGCTCTGTGTCTATCTGTGCGAAGAGAATTCTAAAATGTCCCGAATTTCCAGAAATGAGAAAATCACATTAATTAACAATCTAGTACCTGACTGATTGGCCAGAGAAAGCAAAAAACCGGAAAGTGGGAAAGATGGGGGAGGCCTTTGCCCAGCAGGCGGACAAAATCGGAGAATTAAAAAAAACAGTCCATGATACCTAAAATTGTTCTTTTTAATAAATTGATTTTTGGTTGATGTAACATTTTTTTTTATATGTATAAAACGTTGCGTTGTTTTGTATAAAACAATGTTCGCATTCTGAAGGATATTAGTGGAATGGCGTGCTGCATCACTGTACATGTGTCCTGTGCGGCAGGTGAGTGCAGCAGATGATATATTATATGAATTAAAATCTTTTATTACGGTAGAGTTACTAACGTAATAGGAATCAAAGTCATAAAGAACTGGTTTTTTCATTATTTATTTTTATTATGATTTTCTTCTATTATCATGGATGCGTCTACAAACATTTAAACTCACATACATGAATAGCCTGACCCGAGACGACTACCTGTACCAGCAGTCAAACCTACGCCAATGTACTCTGTGACCTACACTATGGCAGCAGCCACTGCCGCACTGCGCCAACCAACAACTTGACATGAAGTGGTGGCAATAATATACAGGAAAAAAAAAAACAAAATTTCAAGTCTGTAGGTCATTTAGTTTCGAAGTTAAGCGAAAGCAAAGTTTCGCATTTATGACACTCACTCACTCACTCATGATCATCAGAATAGAACTAGTACTTCCCATAAACTCAGAGAGCTGAAATTTTGTACTGAGTTAGGGTTTAATGGCCACATAAAGCGAAAACTATAAAACTAGGATAATCGAAGATCTAGAGTACCTGGTGACCTTGATTAGAAAACACAAGAGCCCAACCAAACTATTAGAGATCGACATACCGCCTTTACAAAAAATATTCTACTTGGTGGGCCGCTTCATTTGATGTCAAAAATCGAAGGTCTGAAGTATCTGATGAAGAACCCTCAGCTGGTCTCAGCTATATTAGAGATATGGTAATGCCCCCTTCTACTATTGGTACTTAAAACAATCAAACATGCAATTTGGATTAGAAAAATGCAAAACACTTCACATTGTTAGAGGCAAGGTGCGACCCCGGCGACTATACAGTGAATGAGTCAGATTCTATAACCGCATTGGAATCAAGTGACTTCTTTAAATACTTAGGGTACACGCAACTAAAAGGTCTTGACCACGTTAAAATTAAAGATACACTAACTACAGAGTACAACAAGAGAATTAACGCCGTCTCTAAAACACAACTCTCCTGTAAACATCTCATTAAAGCCTTAAACACCTTCGCTATTCCAGTATTAACCTACTCATTCCGAGTTATAAAATGGACCAAAACAGATACAGAACAATTACAACAAACTAAACTCACGAAACATAACAACCTTCACCCTAAATCCGCCATAGAGAGACAAACTATTAAACGAGAACATGGAGGGAGAGGCCTTATAGATATCCAGCACCTATGGCGGAAACAAGTTAGTCGACTAAAATCATTCTTCCACACAAAATCCCGCAATAGTAATATACATAAAACCATAGTAACAAACGATCTTAACTACGCTCCACTTAACCTAAGCGAACAGATAGAAACCCAATATACTACCAATGATGACCCGCAGACACAAAAAATTGAAGACTGGAAGAGAAAAGTACTCCATGGTCAGCACCCTCATGACCTAGAGCAATCCCACATAAACAAATTAGCGTCATGTAAGTGGCTAAAAATAGGCAACTTATTTCCAGAAACCGAAGGAATTATAATAGCAATTCAAGACCAGATCATCAACACAAAAAAACTACAGGAAATACATAATCAAAGATCCTACAGTAACTAATGTCAAATGTCGCAAATGTCACGTCCACGCAGAAACCATCCAGCATTAACAAACAGGACCATGCACAACTCTCACGCAGACAGACTACACTCACAGGCACAACCAAGTGGTTAATATCATTCACCAATCACTAGCACTCAAACACCCACTCATTCAAAATACCAACACTCTTACTACAATTGTAAACCAGAAAATACCCTAGAAAATACAACACATAAGCTCTACTACGATCGCGCAATTCTGACTGATAGGAAGATCCACTACAACAGACCGGATATCGGCCATTCTACGAAGTGGTCAAAATCCTGTTCGCTCTATACAGGGCGTCCCACGGATATGCCACATGGAGGGAAAGTACCATAAATATTGTAGATGGAACATTTTACTGAAAGAAGACATTATTTGAATAAAAAAAAAACAATTTAAACTGCATTCATAGATATTTAAATAATTACATGGTTGAACCGGGAATCGAACCCGTTACACCAGAAAAATAATCACCCTGTAGCTTTATCATACCGATCGAAAGGCTTCATTATAAGGATTATTTTTTGCCAGATAACATAGTGTCAGAAGTAAAAGGAAGACCATGAATTTTTAAAATTTTTGAGACAAATTGAGTCCCTTCCTGTTGAATACAAAGTCGTACTCTTTTGATTATTTCGCTCTCTGTCGATTTTTTGGTCTTGTGGTGGATATTTAGAATAATACGTCTAACTTATGCTTGTAGCTCGTGGACACTTTCATACTTATTTGGGGGTTAGAAGGGACTCATTTTGAGCATTTGACAAATTGATTAATTTTGTATTAAAAATGTTAAAAATCATGGTCCCCCTTTTTTTCTGACACTAAGTTGTATAGCAAAAAATATTCCTTATGATGAAGCCTTTCGATCGGTATGATAAAGCTACTGGATGATTATTTTTCTTGTGTAACGGGTTCGATTCCCGGTTCAACCATGTAATTATTTAAATATCTATGATTGCAGTTTAAATTCATTTTTAAATTCAAATAATGTCTTCTTTCAGTAAAATGTTCCATCTACTATATTCAAGGTACTTTCCCTCCATGTGGCATATTTGTGGGACGCCCTGTATATCTTCTTTTTAAAAAAAGCCACATATCAACGATAGTGTGTTAGCAAAAAACTTATCACTCCTGTAGACAAACATAGCAACAGTGAAACACTTAGTTGTCATCGTTTGTCTGTTTTTGCTGGTCTTATGACGTTATTTCTGAGTTTTTAATAATATTTGAGTAATTCTACAAAGTGTTTAAGTTGGAGCGTCACTTCTAAACTCGCCAAAAAACAGTAAGTTCTAATAAGCTTGTGTCCTGAAAAAATCATATTAGTCCGTCAGTTAGATTATCAAAAAATATTTGACACGTATTTTTTCTTTTGTTACGTAAACCAAAATTTGATGAAGATACGACGCTTTTAAAATTCTTAATACGTCACGCCGCGCTATAATTTTTAGTGCGTTGTGACGTCACGAGCTCTCGAGTTTTGATGCGTTTTATCTTTATATTCATTGATTTACAAAAACAAAAAATACGTGTCCATTTTTTTCCAATACTCTAACTGACGGACTAAATAGATTTTCAATTTATTGATGGTGGAATCCATGGGCGTGCGCTACGAAGAGGCAATTGCTGAAAAACTGGGGGATGATGATGAGGTCAAAATGAAAATCCAAGATGGCGCCGATGAAAATTTTCAGTTTTTTCTTCATGGGTGTCGTTTTCGAGGTTTTTGGGGTCGCTGATAATGAAAATGAAGTCAAAATGAAAATCCAAGATGGCGCAAACGAAAATTTTCAGCTTTTTCTTCATGGGTGTCATTTTCGTAGTTTTTGTAGTCGCTGATGATGAAAATGAGGTCAAAATGAAAATCCAAAATGGCGCCGACGAAAATTTTCAGTTTTTTCTTCATGGGTGTCATTATCGTGGTTTTTGGGGTCGCTGATAATGAAAATGAGGTCAAAATAAAAATCCGAAATGGCGCCGACGAAAATTTTCGGTTTTTTCTTCATGGGTGTCGTTTTCGAAAATCAAGATGGCGCAGACGAAATTTTTTTTGCTATCATTATTTCGTGGCCTACCCTTCGTGGAATACCGCTGCACGCCACTGGTGGAAACTAGCCTATTGAATATTATAATTTTACTTTGGTCTGATTAATCAACGGTAAAATGATAGAACGTGATGGAAGCCGCATTTTATAACATCAAATATTCCCCTCGGCATGGTTTAAATTATTACAAATAATTTAGAAACTAGGTAAGTACTTACTTAAATTCGAAATGAGATCATGGGTCAGCTAACTAGTCTAAAATTATTTACATAATATCTACACTAATAAAATTTGTATTTTTGTGTGTATGTTTGTTATGAATAAACTCAAAACTATACTACGCCGATTTCAAAAATGTTTTCACCATTAGAAAGCTACATTCACCCTGAGTAACATAGGCTATATTTTATCCCCGTATTCCCACGGGAACGGGAACTACGCGGGTGAAACCGCGTGACGTTCGCTAGTATGAGATAAATTGAAGAAAATATTACAATTTATCATTTAAAAAATCGGTAACAGAGTAATAACATTTCCCTGTCAGCAACGACGACAGTAGTTTCTTGAATTTTATTAAGGGCTGATTAGATAAGATAAGATTTATTTATTTCTGAGTATATGGTACATTAAGATCTTAATATTAGACAGTTTCATAATACAATTTGGCAATTTGTTAAAGATAATAGGTGCCATGTCAATAAACTGTGTTTCGTTTTCGGATAAGTACTTATTTATTTAGCAGGTTTCTTCGTGTCTATTATTACTAATATAATTATGTTATCCTCTGTGACAAAAAATATTCATTGTATATTATTTATTTATTACACACTTAGAAACGCCCATTTAATAGAATAACATTATTTATTTACTACCTACTACCCTCATCCGTGTGTCACTGCGGGGGGCCTACTGAAAACCAGCGCTGAGTGTTGTACACCCAGCATATGCTGAGTTGGTTACCCTTTCGTTATGGGCATGCTCAGCGCAGTTGAGCTGTTTAATTCATTGTTCGGTTTGTTGTTATATGTATAACACACTATTGTGTTGCTGCTGTCCATTAACGAATAAATTATTATTCTATTCTATTCTATTCTATTCCATGCCATACCCATAGTGTCTTTTTTAAGCAAAGCAGTGTTATATTTACCAGTACACAATATACTCTAATATTTTGATCTCATGGCAGTAGTTCGCATCCTCGTATCATTTAATGCAAGAAATAGATGCTTGTTACTTTTAACGAATATGGATACTTCGAGAATGTAAACAATAGGAAAAGCTAGTATTTTGTGTTTCTTGAAAAAAGGAATGCAACTATCTGTAACCTTGAGATTGAAAATGGATCTTATACACCGTTTTTGGGCTAATATAGACTCCCTTTCGGAACAATATCCCCAGAACACTACACCAAACATTAGAACAGAGACCACCAAACCGTGATACGCAACCATTAATGTATTAATGTTAACCTTCTTGGACATATTGTAGATACAATATGCATACGCAGACGTTCTTAATCTTTTGCAGACTTCTTCAGTCTGCGGTTTCCAAGTTAATTGACTGTTAATCAATATACCCAGGAATTTAGCCACAATCAATAGTTTGTCGTTTAAGGGCCATATATCCCTCAAATGGCTTAGCATGATTCTCCGTTACTCCTAAAATACTGCAGCATTAATTTTGAAATAAATATATGGTAAAGTTGAGGATTAATGCTAAGTCCTATGTGTGACGAAAACAAGATTCCATAAACTTTTCTGGATAGAAAAAAAATCCAAAGTTACCTCCAAATCGAACAATAAACCGCTGGTATTCAAAAAGTACTTGAAATTAGATCATGAAACTTTGCATACTAACTGAACTAACTATAAAACAGGTCTTATGTGTTTTATTTTTTTAGTCCAATCAATAGATTTTTTGTAAATCGCCAAAAACCCCTCGTTTCGCACATATAGAGTTGCTAATTTTAGGGTTAGAAGAGCCTTAAAGGAAGAATTTTTTGATAGAAATTTTATATTTGTTTTATTGAGGTTTATGATAAGATTATTATCGTTGAGCCAGTTTATTATTAATTTTAGTGAATTATTTATTTCATCTTCATATTTCTTTGTTGCAGCAGTCTATTCGGATCGTACTATCATCGGCAAATAACACACAAGGGCAAGGGATGTGTTGGGGCAGATCATTTATATACAGCAAGAATAATAATGGCCCTAGAACGCTGCCCTGGGGAACGCCATATTTAATTTTCGTAGGACCAGATAAATCTGGTCCCACGAAAAAAAAAATGTAGATGTGTGTATGTATAAATAAATATGACACATATTTTAGAGATTTCTGTATGTTGAAGACGTCCACTCAGACACGATTTTATTAGACGTAGAGCATTCCCTCGTATACCGTAAGCATCAAGTTTGACCAAAAGCGTTTAAATGATAAATGATGTTTATTTTGCAAGTAGGTTATAGTCTCTTTTGAAGTCAAGACATAATCTTGCTCCATTCACATGAGGACTATGCAGATTAGTGTCTGAGATGGTCTTTTGAAGAAAGAACCACACAGATTTGAGTGGACCTGTCTAGTCAGTGCAAGCATTTGTCAGTTATCGTGTAGCTCGACTTATAACTCAAGGAGCTCAACGAAACGACGAACAATACCAAAGAAAGGACATTTGGGTACGTCGCTCAAATTGACAGACAGTTGGGAAAAAAAAAAAAAAAACCCACATGGTTCCCACATTCACAATAATCAAATAAAATTAATAATAGGTACTTTTAAAAATGAATGTAAATAAAAAACACAAAATCATTAAATGTCACAATGATAATAAAAAAGTAAAATACTTAATAAAATGTCTTAATAAAATAATTTTTCATGTCAAATCAGTAAATGTCACGACATAAAATGATAAAAAAAAAATAAAAAATACTGAACTAAGTATTCATGTCAAATCATTCAATGTCAGAGTGTATCAAGAAAGGAATTAATAAGAAACAAGCAAAGTCCGAAATTTCGACATTCACAGAGCAAATTTCATTGGAGCAGCTTATTCCCAAGCTGTTTTATCTTCGAGATAGTGATTAAAATGATAGTAGGCTTTCAGGCACAGCTTCCGTTTTATAAATGATTTGAATTTATTTAGGCTTAGTGCTTGAATTTGGCTCGGAAATTTATTGTAAAAACGTATACATTGGCATCTGAACGTACCCCCTATTTTTTTGAGCCTCGTTGCAGGAACAACATATTTGTGTTTGTTCCTCGTATTTATGTTGTGGTTAACACTGTATTTTTAAATAAATTAATATTTTTGTGTGCGTACAAAAGGTTTTCATAAATAAACTGAGAGGGCACAATAAGAATATTAGTCTCTTTAAATTTTTCTCTGAGGGAGTATCTGGGACCTAATTTATAAATTTAACGAATTGTCCTTTTTTGCAAAACAAATATTGTCTGAATTTCGGTGGCATTGCCCCATCGTACGATATCACGCTATGGAAATAACTAAATCTAAATCAGTTATATCACGAATTCTTCTAACGGCGTATGCTGCAAAGCTAAGTTTTTTCGACAATTTGTCTAAATGCGGGCCCCACTGAAGATTGGCATCCAAAGTTATGCCTAAGAAGACTGTGCTATCTTCCGGTTTCAACTCTTCATCCTTAATTAGTACAGTAGTTTCCACTTGTCTTGCATGGGGTATCGTAAACTTAATACATTTCGTTTTTTTCTCATTTACGAGTAGATTATTAAAATTAAACCAATTAACGACTTTTGCCAGTCATCCGTAACTAACTGCTGACTTTTGAGTTTGAATGAAAGAGAAGTGTCGTCTGCAAACAATACTATGTCATGATTATCCTTTATGAGGTAAGGCAAGTCATTAATATAAATAAGAAACAAAAATGGACCAAGAATTGAGCCCTGGGGCACCCCTATTCTTAATCGGAGATTAAATCGGAGTTTGGCCAGTAAGTTAACTTGACCTAAAGTCAAAGGTCAATATTTTTTTACAATAAGGCGTAGTCGACAAAGTCCCGCTGCGAGGCTCTTACTTCTGTTTGCAGGGTTAAATTAAACAAAAAACACAAAGGTGATGGGCGGGGTCTTAGTTCGCTTACTTCGCTTGCTCACTAGACGCCGCCATCCCCATCCCCTTCGAACCTAACCGGTCCGAGGCGGGGTGGCCCAAATATTATAAAACAGTTCTAATTACTTATGTATACCAGCGCGAACAGATTATAAACGCGTTGGTAATTTTGAACGTAACATTATGTTGTGAAGTACATTAATGATCATTGTATGAAGGTATCGTTTATGATTTATATGATCTTGCACATCTGGCAGTCTCTCTCTCTCTTCCAGTAGAGAGGTTGTCACGTTCACCTTCGGTATGCAATTGATAAAAAAACCATCTATTTATACCTGCAGGTAAGGGTGCCTCAAGTTCGGACTTGCCATTAACCGATACAAGACGAAGATGATGATAGTAAGCCGGGCTGAAAAAAGCAGAATTAACTTACAGAGCATGGCTAACTGCGAAGTTGTACAGAGCTATATCTACCTCGGCTCTACTATCTCCAATATAAAGCTACTGAGTCCACCATGGTCCAGTGTACTCGCAACGTCTCCAACCGGCACAAATGGAAGCACATCGCTGAAAGAGCAATCCTCGGGGAAGTCAACGACCCACCGAACATCTCTCCGTGTACCTAGTCTGCGTAACCACGACCACTCTTACAAGAGTGTCTCGACTAAGATGAGCAAGGGCGCAACTAGTGACGACTTAAACGGTTGATTTTGGGGAATTTTGGTGTAGGGTTGGTTTTTGTAAGTAACGTAAACGTCAATGATTTCAATTTAGTGTCTTTGTAAAGCTAAGCTTGTATGCTTTAATTTTGCCAAATTGCACTCAATATCTTTACATTTAATTAAAAAATCTGTAATATTCCAAACTACACAAGGGGAGTGCTACTTTAGGATCCTTAACATGGTCAATTATGAATTTATGAGTATTAATATGGATCAACGTTTTATATATCTTGATAACATAGACAAAACCGCCATCTGTGGCGATGGGAGTGAACTACTCCGACTTGTAACGTACCCGAGCACGACGCTCGCAGCACGTCACCATGTCACTGTTCCTACCTCTGTAGTACCAGTATGATGACATTAATTTGTGCTGTCCTAATTGGGTTCGAGCCAAAAAAATATGTTGTATGGGCAACTGAGTATCACCTTCGAAATAAATGTTCAACTAAATGCGGATAACCGGCTAATACACAATATTTACTTATATATTTATTTTAGTGTTTACGTTACAGCGAGCACGTGGCGCCGGCCTGGCTTCCGTGATCGCCGGCTGTCTGTATCAATCAACCTTATTTGTTTGGAGTTAGGGTTTAAAATTGGTCAGTGTACGTTATCAGAGAAAGGGTCAACTGGCACGCAGGCGGGCCGCCTATCTCCTTTTAGCTATCAACGGTAGTCTGAAACGGGTGATCCTGAAGGGGTCGGCGGGTGCCGGCGGGTGTCGGTGGCGGCCAGTCGCGGACCGGTGCGCCCACACCGGCACGCGGCCGCTCCGCCCGCCACTAGCACGCCGACCTTCTGTCTGGAGGGACGCACTCGCCGCTAGTGACTCTGACCTAACTCGGCGTGCTTGGTTCCCCGTCTTCGCGAGTGAATACTTGCTGTTTGACTGATTGTGTTGTGCTTGCTGGGTTGAGTAGTTGAGCTGGGACAGCTGAGGCCGATCAGTGGAATGGCGGGCGCGAGCGCGAGCGCGGTGAGCGAGGAGTGGTGCTCGGGCTGGGGCCGCTGGCAGGCGCGGCTGGCGCTGCTGCTGGCGCTGCCGGTGCTGCTGACGGGCGCGTACGGCACCAACTACGTGTTCCTGGCCGCACCCACGCCGCACAGGTAACCTTTCATCAAATAGACCAGATCGCACTACGTTATCACACCGCAGTGTACTACTGAGGTGTGATAACGTAGTGCGATCTGGTCTGATGAGTTATTTTTAAGTGATATAAACAAGGCGTGGGCGCTGATTGTTCTTAATTAGTAGAGACTGGATGATGTGCAACTTACACTGGTTCAAATATGCATGCTATTTAGTGTAAACAAACAAAAGTGCCTTATGTTTATTTTTTATTTTATTTATGTAAGTAGTACCGTACCGTACATCTTATTTTCGACGAGA
Source organism: Xestia sexstrigata (assembly GCA_941918905.2). Classification (NCBI taxonomy): domain Eukaryota; kingdom Metazoa; phylum Arthropoda; class Insecta; order Lepidoptera; family Noctuidae; genus Xestia; species Xestia sexstrigata. The sequence goes on from OW799210.2 coordinate 742,461, forward strand.
TATTATAATTTTTTCTTGAAAACCGTCTAAATACTGTTCCAAATTATCAGTACTTACTATGATTGAACCTTTTATACGATCGCTCTTGACTTAGGTATTTGAATATCAACGGGTACTCTTTTGCATTTTAACTGTATCTATCTAACTGGAAAAGTAGTAGGTACCCCTACTACTTTTCCAGTTAGATGGATACAGTTAAAATAAATTAATGGAAATATGCCCAAAAAATGCTTCATAATCCGATTTTAGCTAAATATGCAAAATCTTCAAAAATAACTAAGGAGCGCTAACTATGCAAGGAGTAATAAAAACAAAAACCAGTGTAATAAAAAATATGATAACTTCCGGAGTGCTTATAGAATCTTATGTAGATTTCTCTTTATATTACGGAAAAGACACTGTCGTGGTATTTTAAACTATTTGTGGACATATAATATGACGGTCAATTTTGAACAATTTAGATAGGTAGGTTACCTTTAACCAGTTTAGTTATTTGTGTCGAAACTCGAAACGGCAAACGTAAACCTACGTACTTCGTGATCTCGACGGATTTATTTAACAACACACTTTACGTGGCTAAAGTCTCCAAATTAAACTATTAGTAAAACTTATGGGAACCACCTACAATTCGAATTCGCGAGATGAAAGCTGTGCGTGCGTATGACGGGAGGCGCGTGCGGCGCTCGTGCGCGGCTGCCGCCCGCGTGTAATTGCCGCACGCGCAACTATTTGACAGACAGAACAGAACAGAACAATAACATTATAATTACTCAATTATTTTAAATCAATCAATTAATTAAATCATTATTAGCCATAATCACAGGCTATAATAATGAATGAAAAGAATATAATATGATTATTATTAATAATATCAGTCCATGGCTTAACTGCCAAGAGACTTCAATAACTGAGGAGGCTCTCGTTAGGCAGCTGGATCAAGTGCTTGATTCAGAAAGCGGTACTCCTGGACACGGCTCGTATTTTTAGGAGGTTCCTCTCTCTGGAGCCCTGACCAACGAAGCAACGAGGCAGCTCAACGAGAGATTGAAGAAGCCATGTGCCTCAGCTGGTTTTGACTAAGTCATAGGGCCTCTGTCTAAGGATAAAAGGAGGCAAGACCAATTCATAGCCACTAATCAATACGATCTACACTGTCTATCTATAATATTATTAAATGATAATATGGCTGGATGGAAGTTTGTTACTCAAACACTCCAGAGCGGACCTGCATGAAATTTGGCACAGAGATACATTATAGTCTGGTATAGGACATAGGATACTTTCATACGCATCAAAATTTCCTCGCGAACGTAGTGGCCGGCAAAAGCTAATCTATTATTGAATTGTCATAATTCTTCATGAACCAAAAAGTGGTACTTATTACAATTCATTATGTTTTTAGAAAACAGGGATATGGTGAAAAAGTATTTCTCTGTATTTAAAGCACAAATACGATGCGCATATTTTTACTACTGGTTTTGTTGTGTATGTTCTAATCTAAATATTATATGATATGCTTGTTAAAATAAAAAAGAAAATACATTTTTTTTTTTAATTAAATAAAATTTTTGAAATAGTCAGGTCTATTATTGCTCAATCCACTGTAATGCATAATGTTTACACAGTTAATTCAGTCAGAAATAGTTTCAATTACTTGCATTATAAAAGAGTTTACAAGATTTTTAATTTACAGCATCATTAGAATGTAAAATACAGCATCATTACATTACAAATACAGCATCATTACGTTACATTATTTACAGCATCATTAGAATGACAAAATAAACTTGAAACAAGTATGCGTTAAATAGACGCATACAGATCATAAAATCGCGAGCGGCGAAATTTTAACTTTCTTCTCCACACCTCTAGGAACTCAATAAAAAAAGTCCCATGAACATCCGACCACTATAAACTTCGTTCCACCTAAACAGGGTGGAAGGGACACCGACGCATGTGAAAACACCCATGCTCCTAACAATATCTGGAATGCCTTCACGGTCAAACACCTGTCTCCCAACAATATCTGCAGTACCTACACGGTCAAACACCTGCTCCTAACAATATCTGCAATACCTACACGGTCAAAATGTAAGGAAGAGCTGATTTATAAAAAAAACCTATGAAAAATTTTGACTTGCGGGGGTTCAGAATGATGTACTGAGTACGTGGTAGCCGTGGTTACCGTCTTATTGCAATCGACTGTACCGGTCGAGCCGTTCTCAAGTGATGACCGATCGATGATTCTTCATACTGACACTGGACTGTATCGGTCGAGCCGTCCGCAAGTGATGATGACCGATCGATGATCCTTCATACTTGCGCCTTTTAACCCAAAATAAATAACTTATGCCTTAGAATACTTATATGAATAGAGACAGGACTGTTGAGAACTGCGCTTCAACGGCCTCTCATATCAGACATGCTCACTGCGGCTGAGCGGTGTGAGCAGCACTGTTCTCGGATAGACGCGTCTGGCCGGCTGATTCTCATGAGTGTGTATGTTCGTAGATTCATTGGTAAAAAGGGTCGGTTCTTCCGATGGTTCGTTAACTGTAAGTGGTACTGTTACTTATCACACGACGGACCCCGAACTAGCGAGTTGCTCATCACTCACCGCTCACTACGCACTACGCACTAGCCAAACTATGTCAGGCTTAACTTTTGTGTATTTGGGCATTCAATGTTAGATTACTAAACATATTGGGCTCATTATGGGGCTGGTATTCTATGGTGGTTCCTAATTTCATAAAGAACAACAAGGAGAGCCACACAGTATCCAATAACTCCAGGGCCTAGGCTGTTATTTAAAAATATCTGATATTCATGTAACTTTACATTATAAAGTTCAAGACAAGAACATCAGTAAGCAAATTGTTGGGGTCGAACATAGCTGTAGTGTCAATACTGTATGAGTATACATACGAGTATAAGTATGTATGTCTAATATAATAACACAAAATAAAGTTCGAAATATTGTAAAGTTTTATTTACTTTGAGTTTATGTTTTTCGTTAAGTTATGTTGTTTGTTGTTTACCTGCTAAAACCGGCTATAGCACACAACGAGGTATGCAGTCCTATTAAAAGCTGCCTTACGGACAACTAGGTACATAATATGTACTGTTCGTGCGGCGGGTAGCGGGCAGAATGTCCAACATAGATGGCAACTCTGTCAGCTCGATCCGAACGCGGTGAACAGATCGCGTCGCAGACATTACGTGTTTCTGAGGAAAATCTCAGCTCTCTAGATATGTAATATATCTTTAAAAAAAACTTGTAGCTCAATTGCATACAGAGAAAACCCAGTGGCTCTGTATTTCCTTCCTGTTGTGAAGACGTACCTATAGGTAACTGCCTGCTGTAGGTAGCAGGTAAGGCAATCAAGATAAGTGCGGAAAACTTCAGTGTAGAAATAGTAGATTGTATGACAAGGGAGCAAAATAGTATTTTTACGGCGAGGGCGCTATGGTGAACGGAGTAGAAGCAAATGGCATACTTTTTTTTTTTTCGTATGATTTGAAATTCGACATTTTATAGTTTTTGTTTTTTTAATTTCTCTCTCTTTGTTCTACTCGTAATATGAAAAGTTTACTTGAAATTTGTAGCGTTTTTTGATGATGGATCAATTCTTTTCTAAGCTGTGGAAAAAAGAAAAACCAAACGAGGTATGCCATAAGCTTCTACTCCGTTCACCTAATATACCCATTTTTTTTGGAAAGTGATAAAAAGTCATCCGGTATTATGAGTGTTTGTAATCTCAGTATATGTGCGCGGGCGTGGCGACAATGGTGTGGGCGAGGTGCTGACCCCCGCACCGTACAGCAAACACTTACAGCCAATAATTTATAAATTTTCGTTCGATTTCAATGAACGATTCATGTTCCAAATTCAAATCTCATTACTGCCCGCTAAAAAGTCTAGTGGAGAAAAGAGCTACTTTGCTCCCGCTTAAAGGGGAACAAAACGGCACTTTTCGAATAGAAGGGATGAAATAGTAGATTTTACAACAAGCGCACAAAACGAACCATTTTTATCCGAGACTTTTAGCAGCCCGAAACGAAGGCGAGGGCTGATAGTAATGTCGAGGATAAAATGGTTTTGTGGACGAGTTATAAACTCTGCTTTTCACTTCGATTGTGAGGAAATAAAACAGTAGTATAAATTGAAAAATTTAATAAACGCACGAAAAAACAAGAGCTGTTTCCCGCCGCTTTATTTTTTTGAAATTTACCGACATTGATATTAGGCTTGGGCTGCAGACCTATACAGCCTACTATTAAATTAATTTTGTAATAATAATTATTTTATCAATAATTTTCTTATTTTTTTTTTATATAATATTTTTTTATATAATTTATTTTTTTATTTATATAATAATTTTCTTATATTAAATAAATATTTTTAAAAAATATTTATTAAAAATATTTATTTTTAAATAATTTTTTTTTTTAATTCAAGTACCTACGGTACTTGAATTTAAATTTTAATATCTTTTATGTCTTAAAAAACACAGAAGGCAAATAAATTTTAACTTTAACTTTAGTAAATATGATAAAATAACAAATTCTATTCTATGAACTTCTTATTGCGTTTGGCTGTATGGCTCATTTTCTTTGCCTTAATATACATTTATGAGTAGATACGTTAATGGCCTTGTGCACAAAATCCGATTTTGTGCAGCCTATATCCTGCACAAACAAGCACTTTCAGAGCATGACAAGTGAAAAAGTATTTTGCAAGCGAATGACTATTACGATTTACAAGAGTCCCATGTTCGACTGTAAGTATTTTTTAATACAGGTTAAAAAAACACGTTTTACGGTAAAACTCAATATACCGCACTCAAAATATTGTGCTAATGGATGGATTTAATAGTACGGGGGCCGTGGAGGTGTATAAAGTAAAAATGTATTTAAAAATAAACTTGTGAAGAAGTTGGAACTTTGACCCCCAATATCTCCGTAACGTTTCCAGGTAGGTCTAGAACAAAAAAGTGATCGCAATGACGCTGACGAGGAGAACAAGTGTCTTTCGTCTTCGTTAAGGGCCTGTTTACACCCTTTATACTACACCTGCTTGAAAAGTACCTTGATACTTTATCAAATTTACGGTAGAAAGTACGTCATTGCATATCGAACAAATATGCGGGGAGAAAACGCAACTGAGCGGGAGAGAAAAGTGTATGAAAAGCCTATTTCTTACGTGGTTTTTCTTTTTTAATTTTGGGTAAGACTATGCGCCGGTAACCTAAATATGTATCAAAAGCCAAAAAGTTTTTACAGTGAGTTTTTATCTCCAAGTTCGCAAAATGACACTGGCCACTAGCACAACATACAATATGATACAATTCCCATGTGGTCCCATGGTTATCAGATTCATTATTTTATTCCCAGTTAAACCTTCGAAAACATGTTTGGTGCTGTTATTGCATTCATGAAAGATATTAATAAGCAGGTTTATAAATTATATAAAAATTAAATTGCTATGGCTGCGATTTATGCACATGGCGTCGCTCGCAGTAGATATTAGTTACTTGTAATTATCATAAATTCATAATAAATAAAACGACTTGATGATAAAAACATTGACATGTGTTCAGTGCGTGAGAGCGCATGAGCCGCAGATCGCACACACGTGTCGGGTCGTTGCGAGTCGCCGACAAAAGGCGACGACGCGACGTATCGCTTAATGTTTCAATGTTAATTAATTAATTTCCAAGAATATGAATTTATTAGATAAATACTCGTACACGTATGTACTGGATGGCTGGCTGGATTATCGCGGCGCGTATAATTGCTCGATATCTCCACAATGATCCTGTTAGCTCCCTAGCCACTGGCTAAGCGGCATGTACACCAGTACAGCTGTACAGCTGTAGCGTGTGTTGTACTCGTACGGGACCGCTCGGCTGTTATCGTCTCGTCACGTGTCGAGATCAATATTATAAACATTACCTGTCATATAGGTACCCCGTTAGCTAGAGAAAGAAAAAACCGGTCAAGTGCGAGTTGGACTCGCGCACCGATGGTTCCGTTTAACCATAATTATAAACTTGTAGGTATTTTGTTAACTAAAAATTTTTGGTTTTCAGATGTTTTCTTTACATGTGTAGTAAAACATTGCTTCTTGCCAAATTTCATGATTCTAGGTCAACGGGAAGTACCCTATAAATTTTGATTCCCTTTAGTGTCAAATATGTTTACGTTTTTTTCGGCATAAACCGCCGTATCTTTTTTTTAACGTTAACTTAGAACAGAAGTTTGATTTTTTCACAGTTTAGTTGTTGTTTTGTTTTTGTTTAGTTAGTTTAGTTTATACTTGAGTATGTGGTTTTAATTTCAACTCAAAAGCTCCACGCGTTCCCTAGATAAAGGGTCTTGACAAAGCTGGGCTGAGGATATCTGTGTCAAACCATGGCGCTGCAACTTTCGTGGTCAAAGTAACGACACCCAATAAGCCCCATAACGTTCTTGCTTTTAACACCTCTACAGATTGCAACGACTATCTGCGGGTACTGTACCAGAATGTGCGTGGGCTCAAAACCAAGTTACCAACATGGCGATCCATCTTGTTGCTTTCCGAGCACGACCTAATAAACCTAAAGCCGTAACAGAGACAAATCTGGACAACTCCGTAGAGGACTCAGAAATATCAATCGGAGATTGGCGTATTCTACGCAGAGACGTGGCGAAGATTTATGGGCAACAATTACAATTTTTGGCCTGAAAATAAGTGTATGTGTTGTCTATATAAAGCCCACTGCAACGGACGGCGACTACATGACTTGGTTTTGCAAAGTTGACTTTCAATTTTTGGCCTGAAAATAAGTGTATGTGTTGTCTATATAAAGCCCACTGCAACGGACGGCGACTACATGACTTGGTTTTGCAAAGTTAAGAGCATTATCTCCAATCTGAACGGAACTGTTATGATATTAGGTGACCTTAACTTAAAAAGTGCCTCTGTTAATGTTAACAATTATTACTGTTATTTCTTAAGCTTCTGTAGTCTGATTGAGATGAATAAAATGTGGAATATGCATGGGAGTAAGTTAGACGTGGTGCTGGCTCGGGAGGGCACCGTAGTAAGATGTGAGCATGTCAAAGGTACGGAGCTGGTCCCAATCGACTTGTATCACCCTCCCTCAAAACCCACAAAGATAGAGAAAAATTGGACCACAGCAACATTGATTGGAATTTTGGCAAAAGGTAAACTCAATTTTAAGCGATCTTATTCTTTCCAGTCCATGGCATGACGTTCTTAGTTGCGATGACGCACTCTCTGCTGCTGGTAAGTTTTATTCAGTCATTTATGACCTATTTGATTCCTCAATTCCAAAGAAGAGGAGAATGATCGCTGATAATAGGAGGTATCCAGTCTGGTTTACGCGGGATATTGTGAACGACACTCGGCGAAAAACTAAACTTCACAATAGTTGGAAACTTTCGCGATGTGATGCCACATATGCAGAGTTTAGTAAACTGCGGTCGAGCCTAAAGGTAAGAACCCAAGACGCCTACAGATTGCACTGCAGGAGCGTGGAAAATAGCATACGCAAAAATCCACGGCCTTTTTGGCTGCACTTTTATAGCCTGCGATCTAAGGGTGGTTACGAACCAAACGTTATTCACAAGGGTGAGACGTGTTCGGATGTCAAAGCAGCAGAGGCATTTGCTCAGTATTTTGCAAGCGTGTTTTAGCCCAATATACCTAAATTAGACCGGAACTCCAGTGCTAGTGGTGTGGCAAATAATATTCCCCTCCCCTTCTTAACCCCATCGGACGTAGTAAAAGGGATTGCTAAACTTAGACCCTCTAGCTCGGTTGGACCTGACAACATTCCAGCCTTTGTTCTTAAGGGATGTGATGACACCTTGGCAGCTCCTCTGTGTCATATTTTTACCCTCGCCCTCCAGTCCGGCCTATACCCTGAGCAATGGAAAATTTCGCGAGTTACTCCCATCCCTAAAACCTCCGAAAAAACATCGGTAGAGGAACACAGACCCGTCGCTATCCTCCCAATCATCGCCAAGGTTTTCGAGCATATTCTCCATACCGTAATTTACAAACACGTAAATAAGCTGTTATCTGATGCCCCACACGGTTTTCGTTTGGGTCGCTCCGTAAACTCGAATTTGCTTATCCATGTTGACTAGGTACATATCCAGTAGCTTGGACATCTGGAAGCAGGTCAACAGTCTATATTTTGATTTCCGAAAATCCTTTGATAGAGTTGACAACGATGTACTCTTGAAAAAACTAGAGGCTATAGGTTTCTCGTCTGGATTTCTCAAATTCTTTGCCGACTACCTGCGAGATCGCAAGCAGTTTGTCAGACAAGGTTGCTTTGCATCTAAGCCTTACAACACCCGCTCGGGCGTGAGCCAGGGATCCGTATTGGGGCCGCCTCTATTCCTGATCATGATTAATGATTTGGTAACAAAGGTTAAGTTTGCCAGGTGCTTGCTATACGCTGACGACCTAAAACTGGTTGCACAAATCAAATTGGACGAGGACTGTAAACTCCTACAAAGAGACATTGATGCATTGATTGATGATTGATAGGTGGAGTATTGTAAATAAACTTCCTTTCAACACAAGCAAGTGCCATGTCACGACATACGGAAGAAGGTTGCGACCAATCCTTTTCAACTACAGATTGGGTGGCGACGTAATTTCTCGAGTCACCAATGTTAAGGATTTGGGAGTGACGTTTGACCGCTGTCTGACATTTAAAGACCACATCTCTACACTCGCGAAGGAATCCTTCAGGCGTTTTGGCTTTGTGATGCGAAATGCTCGTGGCTTCCGCAATCCTAATGTTCTTCGATTACTTTACACCACTCTGGTTCGAAGCAAACTTGAGTCCAGTGCCTGTGTCTGGCACCCTTACACCGCTGCCCCAACACTGATGCTCGAAAAAGTGCAGAAAACATTCCTAAGAGGCTTCTTCCAAAGGTTTTATTTCTATTTTCCCTTCATGTACCCTACTGTAACCCCCCCTTCATGTAACTACCTGTTAGGAGTGTTGGGCTTGTTAATTATGTTAATTATTGTAATTGGTGTTTACCGTTTTAATTAACTATAAATAATAAATAAATATTGACAGACAGACGAACAAAAAAGTGATCCTATAAGGCAGCGGTCGACAACGCGCGGCCCGAGACCTATTGCCTCGCGGCCCGCGACTGCTTTGTAAATGAAAGTTTAATTCTTTTTAATTCTGATAATTTAGTTCCTTGGGCCTGCTTCGGTGACGACGACAGTTTTCAGACACCCAGTGTGTGACGATTCACAATTCGAAATGTGACCCACCCAGTCCCATTTTAATCTCGCAGATTTATCGCCAACATCGGCGATGCCTGTCTTGGAGCGTATTATGGTGTTACGTATTCGATCGGTGACTTTGATGTTTAAAATGCTACGCTCCATCGCTCTTTAGCAAACCTTGAGTTTGGACTTCTGAGCCTCCGTCAAAGTTTAATTGAGTCTTTCTTTAGGTTAGTTATTTTTTCCCCCTCATTTTTTTAACTGGTCCTTTGTCCGCTGGGCCAAAAAAAAATTAAATATTTTTTCAAAAAAAAAAAATGTAAGTAAACAACAAATTAATAAAATGTTTTAGCTTAGGTGATATAAATATCACGTATGATACCTGCTTACCTACATTAATAGATAACTAGTAGACACCTATGTTTGTGTGATGAGCATGGACATTTGTTTCCGAGTCATGGATGTTTATATGTATAATAAGTATTTATTTACAAACAAAAAGTATCTATGTAGTATATCAACTATCTGGTGTCCACGACACAAGCCTCGTTGCTTAGTGTGGCACTAGATGGCGCTGTGTGTTAATGTCCAGCGATATTTATTAGGTACCAAATTATTATATGTGCGGCCCGGCCCGCCTTTATCAATTTTTTTCACTATGTAGCCCTTGTCTGCCAAAAGGTTGCCGACCGCTGCTATAAGGGATCAGTTTTTTTCTTTTGAGGTACGGATTTACGGAACCCTAAAAATGAATAGGTTGCGCATATCGGTTGTTTTTCGGTAAAAAAAAAGCTCAAACAAATAAACTAGTGGTGACCTAATAATAATAGCTGAAGGCGATGACCGACTTATAATAAAACATTTATTTTCTAATCAATCAGTTATCTTGTTAGTTTATCATCGAAGAGACCAAAGTGCGTGCGTGTCATGCCAGTACGCACGAGACGCGCACGGGGCACAGGAGCCACACGTAACACCGCACTGTTTACAATGAGAGGTTCCTGTTACCACGGAACAGATAACAGTAATGAGCGCCGGTTCGGAGCCGCCTCCCGCCCGCTCGCCGCTAACTTTACGTTCACGTCGATAACTTTGTTTACCATTTGCATTACCTATCCTGCTCGTGCTCGTAGGTGCCTACTTTATTATTTCCTCTCAGTCTATAAAATATGTAGCTACCTAAACATACGATAACATGGGTGTATTTTAATAACCCGTTTTAGTACCTATCAGTCTACTGGTTATTTCTCTAAGTTAAAGCTAGGTTGATATGCTAAAGTAGTGGAACTTGGGCTAGCCATTAGTACAGGACAGTGGTATAAACAGCACTGCTAGCTATAGGCAGCAGGTTTTACATTGTCCAATACTAGCACTGATGATGCAGGTGACGGGATGTGTCACGCGGTGCTACCAGCTCTCGCTAAGCACACGACTGTTGGTCGTTGCGCTTCACTTCACAGTTGATCAACCTGTTTCGTGTCGGACAATATTCGTGCTCATTAGATTAATGATTGATGACAAAAACGCCAGTTAAAATATTTACATATTCATGAGTTCTGGGCAGGAATTCAAATTTACTCATTATAATAAACTATTCCGTAAAGTGTGCAAACTGATTGAGATGTTATCCAAAGTAATATTTATACAGTGGATAACATAACATGCAGGTTTGCACACTTTGGTTATACTCGTTAGCAAGAGGTAAAGTTTGTATCTTTGGAACTATCCAATCCGCTATCCAAGCGATATTTAAAATGTTCCCGCGGTATAATTTCCGAGTCCGCGTATTTCATTTAATTCGTCAGTTTCGTTAATTCGTCACTTTCGCTGATTGGACAGTCTCCGACCATAGCATATATTCTAGCTTAGCTTGAACTAGCTTCGATTTGTGCTCGAATACATTTGACGGGGCTTAGCTGTCAGTGTGGTGCCCGCATCGGTATTGTTACGGCATTTTCTTTTTACCCGACTGAGGAGGGTAATGTGATTATCAGTCTTGTATAATTATAATATGTCATCATAAAATTGTACCTAAATACCGTTAGATTATTATAATCTATCTCGCGAGATTGTAAACTCTCGAAAGATTGTGAACCTGTCCCTGATTGGTCAGTCTTATTTCAGTAGGCCGTTCTGTTTCTTTCTTTGGTTAATCACAGATTCATTTTATGTTCAACCAATCAGCGCGCGAGGTGCGTTCCGTTGTTCTCAATTTTTCGAAAGTTTACAATCTCGCGGGATAGATTATAAATCTAACGGTAATGATTTACAATTTTACGGTGACATATACAATTATACATAATTAAATATGTATGTTTGTTCTTTTGGCGCGCTCTAGAGACCAAAGGCGAGGGCTGATTTTTTTTTCATCGTAGCTTGAACGTCCGTAATCGTTGTTTATAAACGGTTTTATTGATTTTCAACCGACTTACAAAAAGAATAGGTTCTCAATTAGACTGTTTTTTTTGTTACCACAGAACTTTCTACTGGGTTAACCGATTTTGATGATTGGTTACGATCTGATGCTGATCTTCGGAGATATACAATGGAACTCTTCTAAAATAGACGGCAAATCTGCAGTGATTGCTGGAATCGCTTGGATGTTTATTGTTTATACAACATCATGACGTAACATCACGCCTGTACCATGCTCTGAGGGGGTACGCAGATCCTGCCGGGGTCGCGGGACTGTTCGAAAGAGATACCGTGGCCCCGGAACACAAAGGGCGATGAAGGAACATGGATAGGTTTTAGTCAGTAAAAGTCTGACACACCCTCCTGCTCCGTCCAGAGCGGGAGAAGTCATCTGATGATTTCCCATCCGAAAAAAAAAAAGGGGGTACGCAGATGTGTCCAATACACCCAGATTTCGATAGGCTTAGGTATGTTAAGTTCCTTTTATTGGGGATAAGTTAAGGGTAGTTTGTTAGAAGTTTGGTTAGGTTCTGATTATGGGATTCATGACAAAATAACGGAACTCTTCAATTCTTAAGAGAAAATTAACGATACCCGGCCGAATCTTTTATAGGCTATCCGGATATTTGAGTCACCTACCGTGACATCGTTATGGTCAAGTTGTTGTCGTAGTCGAATATGATGATGAATGGAACTCCTTCTAATGTTGAAAAATCGAATCTGAATGTAAGTTAATGTGGTAGTAAATTATTTCTTTAATAGGTATTCTGTACCAACAGAAATGATTTAACCAATATAATATTTGGTTTCAGCATCGTACCTTGATCCCGTAGCATTAATTTATATTTCATATTAATTGATATTCAATGTAAAATAAATTCAGGCCAAATATTTGTTTGGGAACAACTAAAAATTGAAAAATAAAAATAATAAAACTGACTTTAAAAAAACACAAGAACGCGGGAAAAATAACTTTAGCTTCAGAAGTCGGTGACAAAAAATCGTAATCAATCAAACAAAGGTCACCGACTTCTGAAGCTAAACTTATTTTTCCCTTTTTTGTTGTAATGTAAGTACTGTACGTAAAGTAAAGTTATTATTTTTAACATCAGCTATCTGCCAGTAAAAGTCTTGTCAAAATCGGTCTAGCCATTTCGGAGATTAGCCGGAACAAATTGACAGACAAGGAAAAATAAATGTGTTGTGTGGAATTTAACGTAAGTACGTAGCATTAATAATAAGTAGTGATCAGTGGATAATAGTGTTGGTTGTGCAATAATTCTTATTTCTTTTTTATATAAATGGTGTAACTAACATCATAACAGGTCATTTGATTAATAATAACAATTAATAAACAAACAACGCGAGCGAATGCTAGTGTTATGTGATGTTCATAAATAATCTAAATTGTGTAAAGTAACGAATATTGTTCTTCTCAGAACCCTTCTGTAGGCGTACGCGTGCGCTGGCACCGTGGCACGGCTATAGTTTACAATAATTAAACTAATTTATTAATAGAGTGCGCAAAGTTAGGCTATAGTCCAAGAGAGGTCAAGGCATGTACTGCATGTCCAGCCTGTCGGACACAGCTCGCTGGTTGTCGGTACAGCGGTGCCACAGCGCCACTGTGGGTTCGCGGCTGGCGGCTGTGCGCCTGCGTGACATATTGTGCGAGTATGCTCCTCATATGCCCGCCACGGGCCACCAGTGTCTACGCGAGTACGCATACTGCTGTGGCTGGGGACATGTTGCAATCAAACTCTAAAGAGAATCTCAAGCCCAAGTCTCAAGCCTATGTTTCCACTGCATAGTTACTCGAAACGTAACAACTTGTTTACAAACACCATTCTACATGAACTACGAGATTTTTTGTGACAAAACTAAAATTGCGACCACTTAACTTTTTGCTGCCTCAACTTGTTAATACGCGTCTTGATTGCCTATTACGTGATACAATAATAGAATACCAGAATTAACTGTCGATTACTTTTTTAGTGGCGGCAAAAACATGACCGTGAACTGAGCAGATCCAATTTCTCATTTCAATGGGAATGTAAGTTAACCGTTGTTTGTTTTTTCTTGTTGAATTGTAGTAGAATTTTCTCAATCTGCCCGTTCCCTTGGCCGTGACAATTGTTTACACACAAGAGTCAAGAATGTTGTGCTTATTGCACGTACACTCCAGCCGGCGCGCCCGCGCCCGCTCGTGGCGTGGACACGGCTCAGGCAGTACGGGCGACGCAGCGCGGGACTCGACTGCTCGCGCACGCAACTCCGGACTCATTCTATTCTATTTGGGTGCGCAGCCGAATATCTGTGCTTTTGAGCACGATAACTGCAGTTCACGGTACACATTTTATACGGAAGTAACATTCGAGCGAGTCAGCCGCCGCGCGCCCTGCGCCACACATCGTATTCAGAACAAATAGATTAGCGAGCGAGTCCCGAGTGTGGCTGACCGTCTAATGATCTGCTAAATGTAATTAAAGGCACTCTCAAATACAGATAAGACGGAAGTAATGATCAACCATTTGTGTTAGATGAATGCTAATGCTAATCCAAAAATAACAATCACTAACAAATAATTGTTTTCAGTTTTTTGTGTTGCCTTGTTTTGGTTGACTCATTAAGATTCAACCGCAAGTTTAGGTTACATTAGTAGTTGTTCTCCGAAGTCCGCGTGTCCGCTCTGACAGCTGACAGCTGCCAGGATGACCGTCTGATGTTTGTGAGTGGTGCCTAATTAACGAGCCGGGTTTATTCCGCTTTGAATGGTTACTGCTGCAAGCACAGCGCTGACCTTCCGCTCCTTCAGGAAGATCACAAACTACTCCGTGGACGGATAAGTTTACGACATAAAGGGTGTAAATAGACCCTTAAAGAAGCTGAAAGGCACTCGCCGTTGTTCTCGCCGTCTTTGCGATCATTTTTAGGGTTATGGGATCACTCGTGCGTCTGTCTGTTTGTCCGTCCGTCTGTCACAGCCAATTTGCTCCGAATCTACTGGACCAAATCTGTGAAATTTGACCAAACACAGATGTGCAAAGTAATATTTATTTTAAAAATAAGGGTCATTTTCGGGGGACAAATTAGGAAATTAAAAAAAAAGTTTTGCAAACTTTACTGTGTCATACCTATACATAATTATGTCAAATAAAAGGACTCGTGTAAAATGCTCATAAAACGAAAACTACTGGGCCAAACTATGTAAAATTTTTATGGGACCGAATGGCAACTATTCCGCATCAAACTAAAGAAGAATCGCGTAAATCGGATCATAATCTCAGCGTAATCGTTTGTACATACATAAACAAAAAAAAAAAACAATCGAATTGAGAACCTCCTTAACCTTTTGGAAGTCGGTTAAAAAAAGTCGTTTCCCAGCGATAGTTTCCCAGCGATAGTTTTCGCGTAGAGTAATTTAGTTTGATGTACAGAATGCTTGGTTGACAGCTTCGTGAAGGGTCTGTTTACACCCTGTATAAACTTATTCTAACAACTGGGCCACGTTCACACCATGTCGTGACGATTAATTTATCGTTGGCAAAAGTCGTGGACGACAGCAATCGCGTCGTCCTATACGAACACCTCCATTAAAATACACAAGCCACGACACTTAAGTTCAAACTACACGATTATCTGTCGTCACGACAAAGTGGGAACGCGGACAAGTAAGTAGGTACATACCTATCTAATTTCTAGCATCATTTGTATCCATATCGTATATCGTCAATCTGATACCTAGTAGGTACCTAATAACAGAAGCTTTTCAGATTGCAGAAAGTTATTATTCTGATGGAGACTGACTGGAATGTGGTGTTGTCCAGGACGGGAATATAGTACCTACATATTATTATGACAACAATGGTTTTGTACGAAGTTCGGATTAATGGGTAAAATTAGAGCAAACTCCGGGCACACGTTCATACAAGGTTAGAATACCCCAACATGCTTGACTAAAACGCTGCATGTGACTAATTAAATCTAGTCAAGTTTTTATATATATTTTGGTAAACAAGAAACCAGTCAAGTAAGTATTTAAAACAGGTGTCAAGCAAGTCAGCGTTGGGTCCTAGGTCTGTGCGTGTGTGCGTGACACGTCCGTGCTGCCGGCACTTGCGCCGGTGCAGACTAACAAGAAAGAAGTTGTTACCACTCCCGTGGTCCCGGAAAGTAAAGACGTGAACAAGATGAACAGTGAGTTGTGGGAAAGATGGCAAACCAAACAAAAACTGCGCTTACATTAGTACACTTGTGTTAACAGGAGAGTTCTCTTCACACGCAAAACTTTACTACGATGCGAATCCTGGTGGATGAAAGAAAGGAAGAAAGAAAAAATATTTATTTGACGTCAGTTAATAAAGCACACACACATTAAAAAAATATATATACAAAATAAAGAGGATAACATAGTATGATGAGCTGTGCGCCTCACGGCTGCGCCAAAAAGGTCCATTTCAGCATTCATGCCAGACAGGTGATGCTGTCTGACCCTGGTCTTCCAATGAACCTTGAGGGGGTAGGTACTTAAGTGACGGAGAAACAGATGCTGACGAACGGACGGACGCGGACGGATGCTGGCCCTTATTCTGTAATGTAATTCTGCAGAGTAGCTTGTCCTGAATTTAGCAGTTGAGATACACACACATGCAGCAAAAATATTAATGCACAACTAAGTGATGCTAATGTATGCTAAGTTAGTACCTCGGCGCAGTTTCTCAACTGAGTGCTTGGTGATCGTGCAACGTTTGTGTGTTTCCTATTCGAGTAACTGTAAGTACCTGTTTCGCACGTTCAACGCAAGGAGCTCATTCGACAAGGGCGGTACAGTCGCGACAAGTGGTCTGACATGTCTAGCAGAGCTCTTGTTTACCAGCTAGCTCGCCGGCCGCCGGGAAAGTGCTCCAGCCACATTGCAGCCTCGCTAAGCGCCAGTGAAAGTGCAGGCGCCAGGCGGCAGGCGCCCTGCTAGATACGTTGACTTCAGCTAAGGATGCCAAGTAGCTGATAGGCGCTATCCTCATGAGATGAGTGCATTTACTATTCGTTGTGTCGTTGGCATGTTTGCCAACTGAAAATTATATGTACAATATATTATAAAGGTAGTCCAGTCGGGAAGAGTTCGTGGTTAAATAACAATAGCCGCACGGATCAATCTCCAAGCTTTAAGCAGCGCTTGCCAGGGTCGATCTGTGGATGGGTGACTGTCTATACCAAGTTTCCTCCATGCCTTGGGAAACTCGTTATACCGTTGGTTTCGGCTGTCAATTGTAGTTCTTTGACAGTCGTTACATGTAGGCAGGGCGGAACGTCTAAAAACCATGCTTACCAAGGGTTATCGTTTTACCCAGTGATAACTGCTTCGATTGGAAGCCAACCGCAACAAAGTTGAGAAAAGGCTAGGTGATGGAGTATAGTCCAGTCGTAGCTTTTAATTTAAATATCTTTAGAGCTGCGGGATGTAGCATGATTTAACCACCAATTTCGAAAAATCAGGCCTTAACTTGGACTTCACAAAGCTACGATTATTGAATATAACATCACGCCTGTAATCCTTGAAAGGTGAGGCGAAAGCCATAAAGGTGTACTTACGTGCACCCAAACTCAACCTCAAAGCATTTATTTCAAATAGACCATAACAGGCACTATTGAATGTCAAAAAAACAAAGAATCTACAGTCCCAGTCACAAGGCATAATAACTTGTGAAAGCCCATTTTTTTTCAGTTTAAGTCCTATGAAATAAGGGCGAGCTTGTTTGCTTGTTGCCATCAATATGATTGTCCAAATATAACATAAATATTACGATACTCCCCAGGTGTCATGTGCCCGAGTGCGAGGGCAACTCGTCGATGGGCGTGGCGAGCGCGAAGCAGTGGTCGGCGGAGTGGGCAGCCTGGGCGTTGCCGGCGGGAGCGCGCTGCGAGCGCTGGGCGGCCGCGGCGCACGCCTGCCACCCCGCTGCGTTCGACAACAGCAGCGCCGTCGCCTGCGAGCACTACGTCTACCAGCACGGCAGCAGCATCGTCTCTGAGGTGCGCACACTACCTACTCCAGTATTTAACATTCGTAGATCGGCTTCCAGACCTAAGTCACGCAGAGCAAGCATAGGGCAGTGACCGTTGTAGGTGGCTCTTATAATCAGCATCAGGATAACATCCCTTCTGCTGGGGCACAGGGCTCCGCTCTATGAGACGTAGTGGCCAACAATCACCAGTTCACCGCGCTGGTCCAGTGGTTGGTGGAATAAATAAGTAGGAGTCAGTCAGTATAGTGTTAAGAACTGCTTAGGTATCGTAACCGTTTTTTAAGAAAGAAAAAAGTAAGTTGATCAATCTTACGATTAATGAGCAACTGTACAAGTATCGTAAGTATCTATGTGCCCACAGAACAGGTTGGACAGTATTTCTGTATTACCTTCACACAAATGGGCGTGCGTGTCGAGTATGCTTGTTTTAGCCGAGTCGGGTTCACATGAGTTCGTAGGACTCGTAAAAATATATTTTTGCACTTTTGCGCACATTTGTGTCGCTTGTGAAAGGAACAGGTTTCCTCGCGTATCATATGACGATGAGTCACGCCGTGGACGGTGGACCACTTCATCATGCTCTTGTCATGTACTTATCTGTGTCAGACAAGACACGATTCTCTTCGTCGACGCAGATTCGTTGGGCTTCACTAATACGTTAGTTGTCAAGTGTTCACATGGTTCTGACTTTCAATCTTTCTCATTTCAGATTTGAATTGTATGTGTTGTTTCCAGTTCGACCTGGGATGTCAGGAGTGGAAGCGCTCCCTGGTGGGCACGGTGCACAACGTGGGCATGCTCATCTCCTTGCCCATCATGGGCTTTGTCTCGGACAGGTAATGTTACATTATTCTTTTGTGTATCATTTATTTTAATACTAATATCATAAAGTTTTCTATGTCACGTTCACTCAGTACTCGATTGAATCGATGTCATACCTGTCTTCTCATCAAATGAGGATCCGTTTGTTTTCTTTGATGATTGCTTTGACTGCTTGCATTTGATAAGTTTGTATGTTAACTTGCAATTAATTGTGTTTCGGTACGGAACACTAGTCATGCGAGACACGACTCGCTCAACAGTCTATTTTAGTACCGATGCTCATATTTTTAACCACTGACCGGACTGTTGATTGATCAAAAATCAATCCTGTGCGTGTGATACTAAAGACGTTAATGTTACGCCTAGCATGGGACATATAAAGTTATGTAAATAACATCAAATAGGTACGTGTCTAGTGATGGTAGTATTTTGTCGGTTATATTACGGCTGGTTGTTTATCTTATGTTTTAAATGTTTTGGCCTTGAACAAAGTTCTCTTTTGACGCGTACAACCATAAATGTAGAAAACAAGCCGGGGTCAGGGGCCCTCTCTCCCAGATCCGGGACATAAAAATGTTTTGAATATTTTTCACATCGACTTAAACTTACTCGCGCAGTGACCATCTAAATCAATACAACCAAACCAGCTTACATTGACCGACCTCATCACCACCCGCTGAGCTGCCTAGCCTACTCACAACTATATGTTGCACTTACTCATATGGTGGCGGCGTGTGGTTGCAGGTGGGGCCGGCGCTCGGCGCTGGTGGTGTGCGGCGTGGGCGCGGGGCTGCTGGGGCTGGCCAAGTCCTTCGCAGGCTCCTACCACAGCTACCTGCTGGGTGAGCTGCTGGAGACCGTGCTGGGCGCCAGCGTCTACCCTTCCGCCTTCGTGCTCAGTGAGTGTTGAGTATACACAAGGGTGACCTGCCCTCGTATTCGCAGACGCTTCGATTCGATTTCGATTGAAGTGTTTATGAATACGGGGACAGGTCTCGACAGTTGCGCAGATGTCGGCGACGGGGTTCCTCACACTGATATCGGGATAGGTCGACTGACTGGTTAAAACGTAGTGATCCCATGCTATGCATATCAAGACATGATATAGCAGATGGAGTTCTAAACGAATTCGATGAACTAAGTAATGTGCTGCTGTATAGCGCTCCGTTAAGGTAGGACCTTCAGGAGGGTGGAGAACAGCTTAAGATTTTTTCCTTTTCCAGTGATAGAATGGCTGGGCGTGGAGCACCGCATCCTGGCCAGCCTGGTGCTGGGCGTCCCGCTGTCACTGGGCGCGGCGTCGCTGGCGCTGGTGGACCACCTGGCGGGATACTGGCGCGTGTGGGCGCGCGTGGCCTACCCGCCGTCGCTGCTGCTACTGCTGTACCCCTGGCTGCTGCCCGAGAGCGTGCGCTGGCTGACGTCGCGCGGCCGGCACGGCGAGGCGGCGCGCGTCATCACGCAGGCCGCGCGCTGCAACGGCGTGCGCCTGCCGCCCGACGTGCTTGAGAAGATGCTGCTGGAGAAGGAGCAGATCGGAGCCAGCGCAGAGTCCAACATTGACGAGGGGCTGTTCGCTGCGCTCGTCAAGTGAGTTACACTGTGTCAACAGTTTCTTCTTCTATAAGTATAATAATTATATAAAATGCGCGGGTGTGCGTGTGTTATTCATTCTTTTCCTAAACGGCTTGACCGATTATGAGGTTTTTTTTTTTTAATTTATGGTGGCACCTGAATGGTTCTACGCTATAGTAGGACCCGGTAAGTCCATATACATTTGTCATGGAGAGAGCCAGGGGGAGAGATAACATTACATTCCATCAGCGATACCGGTGCGGTGAATTTTATTTATTTTATTTGGCTCTTCAACAACGATTACACTATTACATAATCTAAAGTAAAACATTTCAAACTTAAGTCTAAGTGCCCCATTACCTAAAGAAGAGCACTGCATGCACTATATTATGCTCCTAAACTCCTGCTCCTCCAGCTGCTTCAGCTCCTCTAGCTGCTCCAGCCCTTTCAGCTCCTCCAGCCCCTCTGAGCCTCTTGAGGAGAACTTGTGAACAGAATTAGGTTTGAATATCATGAATGTGTTGTTTGGTACGGCACCAGACCGGGTCCTCGTTGAGTTATTTGCTCACTGATTGCCGAGGGTATATTTGTGATGAATAAATTATATCGCGGATAATAAATTGCGTTAAAAACAAATAAAGCAATACACTTCCTCGAAAACGGGTTCATATCGCACTACGATTAGGTTCAACATGCAAAGTATTTCACACGCGTTCGTTTTCTTTATTACTCCCGCACGGGTGCGGAAAAAAAATTCCATGTAACATAAATACTTATACGAAGTTCAAATCGTTCCATGCCTGTAGTCGTAGGTGAAGGTTTGTTTTAGGTAAATATTTTTTGAATATTCAAATTGAGTTTATAAAATATGGAATATCATAGATAAACATGATTATTTAAAACTAATATTTACTTTTATAAACAAATTAACATTTATTTGTTCTAAATTCATAAATACAAAAAAAAAAAACTATTTTTATGTCAGGCCATTTTTAACGGCTTCATAGCCGTTAAAAACAGCCTAACATAAAAACAGTTTTTTTTTTTGTATTTATGAATTTAGAACACAAATAAATGTTGATTTGTTTCTTAGAATGATACCCATTCCAAGGAACTTAACATACCTGAACTGTCAAAATCTTTCAAATATAAAAAGAATTTTGAGAATCGCTCCACAAATGGGGGAGAAACCGGTGAACATAGATAAAATTAGACCACACGACTGAAGTAATAAAATAACACAAAAAATGATACCGCGTTGATGTCTTTTTCAAGTTCCTTTCTTGGTTATCTACTCTATGTTTAGACCACACGACTGAAGTAAAAAAGTGTTAATAAATTGAAAACTACTAGGTCAAACTATGTTAATTTAATTTTTTATGGGATCAAATGGCAATTCTTCCGCATCAGACTAAAGAAAAATCACGTTAATCGGATCATAAATCTTAGCGTAATTGGTGTACATACATTAAAAAAAAATACCAATCGAATTGAGAACCTCCTCCTTTTTAAAATCGGTTAAAAAATATTTACGCCGTAAAGACGCATATAGCTTTGCCGAAATTAAAAAAAAAAAACATTCACCTCCGACTATAGGCATTGAACCGATTTGAAATTCGTAAAAGTTTAGTTATCTGTGAATTATTCATTTAATTATAATTAATATTAATTATAGCAAAGCAAAAAAGAAGTCCTTTGAGAAAATACTCTCGCAGCATAAGGGTGCTTTTCCACCAGAAATGTGATATGCTACGTTGCTATGGATGCGTTTGATATCCACCAATCATATCAAGATATGTTTTGTTATTTGGAAGGATGCGTGCTATGGATGGTCGCGAGTGTTGTACTCGTAGCTATGGGCAGAGCAGAGCGCCTCGCGTGAGCGCCTCTCCTCTCACCTCGCCGCTTCCCTACTGTCGAAACATCGCATAGTTCGAGCTGCGGATCTTCCTCGCTCAGCTACTTTGCGGCGGCGCATCTTCATAGCCCATCTTACTCGCACCGCTACATAGCTTAGTACCAGTGGATTCAGTGGAAACGGTCACATAGTTTCACAGCTTAGCTATTACATCCTCGCAGCATAGCTGCATAGCACATCTCAGGTGGAAAAGCAGCCTAATGCTGTAATGCTGTGCGAGTTGCGACACATGCGCGACGCGCCACCCACAGCGCTATTGAATCTCTTGCAGCTATTCGGGACTAAAGCGACCATCTTGTTTAATCATCAATACAATTTCCACAGACAATATAAAAAAATACCAATAGAACTTTCCCGAGATTGTCGATCCCGCACCCGCAGCAGCACACAGTCACGCAGCAGACTAATAGTGGTGGTGGCGCGGTTGCAGGTACAGCGTGCTGCGGCGGCGGCTGGGCGTGTGCTTCGTGTGGTGGATGTCGGCGGTGTTCGTGTTCTACGGGCTGGCCGTGCAGGCGCACGCGCTGGCGGGCTCGGCGCACGCCAACTACGCGCTGGTGGCGGCGGCCGAGCTGCCGGCGCTGCTGGCCAACACGCTGCTGCTGGACCGCGTGGGCCGCCGCCCGCTGCTCACGGCCGCGCTGCTGCTCACCGCCGCCGCGCTCATCGGTACCTCGTGCCTGCCGCAAGGTGAGCGCCGTATTTCATTGTTCTACCATTCGGAGCGAGAGTTTACACCGTCATCGTTGAATCGGTTCATTTATGAGTTTATTCTTCACTTTGTTCTCATCAAAAAAAAAAGAAAAAGGAAAAAGACCCTTAACGAAGCCGAAATGCACTTGTTCTCCCTGTCCTTGCTTTTTTTTGTTCTAGACCATACCTGGGAACCTTACGGAGATATTGGTGAACATATATTATTTCTTTTCAAAGTTATACATTAATTAATCTTTTAATGATTTGTTAATTTATTTTGATATTTATTTACTTGTTCGGGATCGTTTGTGCATTTTTATTTTGACTTGTTCATTTAACCTAGTTTAATTCAATAATATTTTAATTTAATTTTAATGTACTTAATTCTGATATCTCAATAATGTATGTGTTTTTGGATTTGGTTTCTAATTTTGTTTTATATGGGTCTCGGACCTGAAATAAATGATTTTATTTATTTATACATTCGTTGCCGCACTCCCGGTACAAAAATGTCTGTTATGTTAACTAAATCTGAATATGCGCATTGTTTCAATTAATTTTATATAATTAAATGTACCACGTGCACTCAGCACAGTAAACGTTATGATGATAAACTTATTCTTGCTTATTCAGGAATGTGGGTATTCGTGCCTGATTAATATAATTGTCGTGTTTATGTTCGAGTAGGTACCTCCGGTCTTGATATGAGGTAAACATGAATTCGTTATATAAAATTGATTTAGACGACCAATTAATTGAGGTGTATGCGAGTCACAGATAACCAACCTCCTCTAGATTTCGGAAGGCATCTTATGCGCTCCGCACATCCATGAGTTAGCACTAATTAGTATAACTCGATTCTCGTTAGTATTTATTCTCTCCAGTGTCAACCCGACGTTAACGCTAACAATTTTAAGATTTATGATATATTTAATAATTATTTAAGATTTTTTTATATTGAATAATTAACAAAAAAAAAACATTTTAACGTTATACTTTTATAAACCTCCTGTCTTCTTAGTCTTTCTTCTGAGGAAACTGAAGACCTGCTAAAAATTCAAAGTTAGTGGACACTTTCTAAACAATCAGTTTGTTTTTCGGTAGTAACTACACGTACAAATAGACAATACACAAACACACACACACCTACACAGATACACAAACACCCACATATTAATGCAGTACCTCGTACTCCTTGTTTAGTTGTCGAAATGGGAAAGTTACGAGATGGGACGTACCCCCTCCCCTCCCTATATTCTAGAGTAGATACAATTTGCATTTGTCTACTTTGGGGATGGCGCGTTTTTCTGCGATACAGGATCCGTCTTAGTTTGGCATCAGAGGATTCCATGTTAAAAACTTATATACTACATAATTATTACGTCAAAAAAAGAGACTACCTATGTAATACGAGCAATAGGTATACTTGTGCAAGTAAGGCAATAAAATAATAAATAAATATAAGCCATGTTATGACATGTAACGCCGCGCCGTATCACTGCGACACGCGTTAATAGTTTATAGTTCATCAAGTTCAGCGATTGGCAAAGGCAATGATATGGATGTCGCGTGGCACAACCGCCGATTGTTCATACCTTGACTTTACCCTGCCGATACCACTTGACACAGTCATTGACCTGATAAGATTAGCTCTAGACTGTGTGCACACACAATGATAGCGTCAGGACCAAATGTCGCGAATGATATAGGTACATGCGCAACAGTTGCAAGTAGTCGGGTCAAAATAGACATTTCAATTGGTCTTAGGTACTCCATTACAAATAAAATATCAACCTACTAATATCACTACCAAAACAACATATTATTAATGTTTATGTTGTAATGTTGTGTTATTAATGTTTATGTTTATGAGTAGATCATGCAATTATCTAGAAAAAGTATTCTACCTAACACTTTTTTCCTAAGAATCCCTAAAAGTTTGGAAGTCGTATTCTACACGAAGTTTCTACTAGTGACCGTCTGCGCGAGCAGGGCGTAACCCACTCAGGGGATTTCAATTGTTTGCCACATTCTGTTGGTCCAGAGCAACACGATGCTCAGTCATCCTGTCGACCAGAATGCAGCCAACATCGCATAAGTAGCAGGAACAAGAAAATCTGCAACAAGGAAGGCGTGTAGCCAAAAAGTGCACTATAATACCAAGTATTTTTAAATAGTACATGAAAATAATACAACAGTTGTTCCAGACAAGATAATAGACCTTGTCTGGAACAACTGTTGTATTATTTTCATGTACTTGCTAAAACTAGGAACTAGGAACAGGATGTGGTCCTGTACTACTTTGTAATTTGTCCGATATAATGGAGATCGCTCGGATCGCATTAATAAATCGAGATGTAGATTATGGCGGTTTAGTTCATTGTGGCTGTATAGATGGCGGCACTCGTACTACCAGATGGTCAAGTATAAACCTATTGACGATTTGATTTGCTTGTTTTTCAGCGAGCGGCCTGTGGGGCACCGGGCTGTACCTGACTGGCAAGATGGGCGCCACCATGACGCTGAACGCGCTGTACGTGTACACCGCCGAGCTGTTCCCGACGCGCGCGCGCCAGCGCCTGCTGGCCGCCTGCTCCACGCTCGGCCGCGTCGGCGCCATCCTCGCGCCGCTCACGCCGCTGCTGGTGAGTACTGCCGCCGCGGATTGCTCCCGACACGACGCGACGCGACGCCTGCTGGCCGCCTGCTCCACGCTCGGCCGCGTCGGCGCCATCCTCGCGCCGCTCACGCCGCTGCTGGTGAGTACTGCCGCCGCGGATTGCTCCCGACACGACGCGACGCGACGCCTGCTGGCCGCCTGCTCCACGCTCGGCCGCGTCGGCGCCATCCTCGCGCCGCTCACGCCGCTGCTGGTGAGTACTGCCGCCGCGGATTGCTCCCGACACGACGCGACGCGACGCCTGCTGGCCGCCTGCTCCACGCTCGGCCGCGTCGGCGCCATCCTCGCGCCGCTCACGCCGCTGCTGGTGAGTACTGCCGCCGCGGATTGCTCCCGACACGACGCGACGCGACGCCTGCTGGCCGCCTGCTCCACGCTCGGCCGCGTCGGCGCCATCCTCGCGCCGCTCACGCCGCTGCTGGTGAGTACTGCCGCCGCGGATTGCTCCCGACACGACGCGACGCGACGCCTGCTGGCCGCCTGCTCCACGCTCGGCCGCGTCGGCGCCATCCTCGCGCCGCTCACGCCGCTGCTGGTGAGTACTGCCGCCGCGGATTGCTCCCGACACGACGCGACGCGACGCCTGCTGGCCGCCTGCTCCACGCTCGGCCGCGTCGGCGCCATCCTCGCGCCGCTCACGCCGCTGCTGGTGAGTACTGCCGCCGCGGATTGCTCCCGACACGACGCGACGCGACGCCTGCTGGCCGCCTGCTCCACGCTCGGCCGCGTCGGCGCCATCCTCGCGCCGCTCACGCCGCTGCTGGTGAGTACTGCCGCCGCGGATTGCTCCCGACACGACGCGACGCGACGCCTGCTGGCCGCCTGCTCCACGCTCGGCCGCGTCGGCGCCATCCTCGCGCCGCTCACGCCGCTGCTGGTGAGTACTGCCGCCGCGGATTGCTCCCGACACGACGCGACGCGACGCCTGCTGGCCGCCTGCTCCACGCTCGGCCGCGTCGGCGCCATCCTCGCGCCGCTCACGCCGCTGCTGGTGAGTACTGCCGCCGCGGATTGCTCCCGACACGACGCGACGCGACGCCTGCTGGCCGCCTGCTCCACGCTCGGCCGCGTCGGCGCCATCCTCGCGCCGCTCACGCCGCTGCTGGTGAGTACTGCCGCCGCGGATTGCTCCCGACACGACGCGACGCGACGCCTGCTGGCCGCCTGCTCCACGCTCGGCAGGACTGCGATATTGCACAACGAGTGCTGCACCTATGTCTTTTTCGTTAGATTGCCTGAGTTAAATGAGGGGCTCATTTTTTTGAAATGTACATTACGTTTGTATGGCAGGCGGTGTATAAGTGGTGGCTGCCGACGCTGCTGTTCGGCTCGCTGCCGCTGCTGAGCGCGGCGCTGACGCGGCTGGTGCCGGAGACTCTTCACCGCCGGCTGCCCGACTCCTTCGCCGATTTGGACGCAGACGCGTCGGTGCAGGACGAGCCCCCGCCGCACGCGCCTCCCGCGCCTCTCCTCAACACCGTCTGACGCTGTGCCTCTGTCAGCTTCATCTACTGTACGCACGTGCTCCAACAGAACCATCTCCGACTACGGCCACGCACACGCGCCAACGGAACCATCTCCGACTACAGCCACGCACACGCGCCAACAGAACCATATCCGACTACGGCCACGCACACGCGCCAACTGAACCATCTCCGACTACGGCCACGCACACGCGCCAACTGAACCATCTCCGACTGCGGCTACGCACACGTGCCAACTGAACCATCTCCGACTACGGCCACGCACACGCGCCAACTGAACCATCTCCGA
The DNA here is from genome assembly GCA_941918905.2 of Xestia sexstrigata. Lineage (NCBI taxonomy): Eukaryota > Metazoa > Arthropoda > Insecta > Lepidoptera > Noctuidae > Xestia > Xestia sexstrigata. The sequence goes on from OW799210.2 coordinate 769,634, forward strand.
CTACGGCCACGCACACGCGCCAACTGAACCATCTCCGACTACGGCTACGCACACGCGCCAACTGAACCATCTCCGACTACGGCTACGCACACGCGCCAACTGAACCATCTCCGACTACGGCCACGCACACGCGCCAACGGAACCATGTCCGACTACAGTCCGTCTACAGAAATATTACGCACTCTGCACATTTTGAGTGGTCGGTAGAATAAATTGTATTCAGCCTTGCATTTTGTCCGCTGCGCTCGTAAAATGTAATCATTTGTTTTTGCCTCAACTAGAATGATTAAGCATCATGTAGCTGAACTACGATTGGTTCTAATACTACGTTTGGTTGTCATGACGTGCTCCCACTTGCAGCAGCTAATAGGTTACATGGGTTCGCGTCCTATACTTAATGTTCGCGTCCTCTACTTAAGGTTCGCGTCCTCTACTTAAGGTTCGAGTCCTCTACTTAAGGTTCGCGTCCTCTACTTAAGGTTCGCGTCCTCTACTTAAGGTTCGCGTCCTCTACTTAAGGTTCGCGTCCTCTACTTAAGAGAGACCATTATGCAAGGGTCCAAGCACTATAAAGGCTTGAATTTCAAGCTGAAATATAATTTCAACTTGAAAGTTGCATTTTAAAAATCAAAACTTGCATTTTTGTTGGGATTCGAGTGTCCACCTCGTTCTAGAGGTTTCTCGAATAAAACACTAATAGGTACAAAAGGTTTTGTTTGGTGATTTTATTATATTACCTACTTATTGGGGACCTAAAAATAAGTTTTTAAAACATCCCAGTTAAGAGTTAAGTCTTGTTTGAATTATAGTAATCTTTTCAAGAACGTATGCGTTGTACGACACTTTTACATCTCTGCCATGACATAAACTAAGATTTTAAATGCTTACTACAACTTATTATTAATTGTATTGAATAATTGAAACTGTGTAAGGTAAGTAAAATAAACTCTCAAAAAAAAAAACTCAAAACTCAAAGCATTTATTTCAATTAGAGCATTACGGCACTTTTGAATGTCAAAATTACAAATAAAAAACAAAGCTACAGTCCCAGTCACAAGGCTTAATAACTTGAGAAAGTACTGTAGTTGCCCATTCCCTAGCGTAGATCTCTATGGAGAAGAACGGGCAAGAAACTCCATGGACACAAGTGTAAACACTAGTTTGGGAGGTGTCCTCTATCCGCACAGCGTGTCACAGAAAAGGTACAGTCATCGTTAAGGGTGTGCTAGACCATCAGACTGAACCACTTTCCCCATGGGACCACTACCGTCATCGCGAAAACGTAATCAGCTGCGCCATACAAATGTCAATACCTGGCTACAGCCTACAGCCTACACTCGACTCAAATGTAGGTATTTCAGCTTACATTTTTTCGCTATACGATGTATTTTTGAACAGATAATAATTATTGTTGTATTTGTTAAAAGAAAATCTACATAGCATAACATCACTCCTGTAATCCCCGAAGGGTTAGGCAAAGTTGTACCTAATGGTGCACTCATTATTTCGAACGTTAATTGAAGTCACATGTACCTAATAAGGGGCAATACCGAACTCCGCGGCTGTTACTGAGAAAAGAATCATTGTAGAATATTAAATGAAAATATAGTGTAGGTAAGTAATATAATGTAGCTGTTAGACTTACACCCGTATCTATAAACAAGTTTACGACTGATTGGACAGAGGAGGCAAAACGCATTATTTATGAGAGTATAGGATAATTAAAAACCAGCCAAGTGCGTGTCGGACCACGCGCAGTGTAGGGTTCCGTAGTAGCCCGTTATATTTTAGATTTTGTTTTTCAATGCAAGTCTTCACCCGTTACAACAAGCAACTACTTCATCTTAGTCACTTTAAAGGATTTATTCTAAGGATTTTGTATTTGGTACAAAGTTAACCAACACCCAAATTCAACGACTATTACTGCTAAACTAATAAAGTTATCTTAACCGCTATAATTTTCCTTTAAAGTTCATAAAATACAGTATCATCATGAATTTTTACAGATTTATCAAGCCAGCAGTTTAGCTTTTAGGGGGGGGGGGATGCCCTACCGGAGCAAAAATTTGCGCTTAAAGTTTGACATTTCGTAAATGGAGCATTCAATCGAAAAATAGTACTAGCAACCCCCAAGTCATTTTAATAGAGCTATTCAACGATACCCCACACGACCTATCGTGTGTAAACGACGAAGAAAAAAAACAATCCCCACTTCACATGTAGGGGAGCAACCCTAAAAAAAAAATATTTTCCAAAATTTTATTTTACCACTTTGTCGGCATAATTGATACACACCCCTACAAAATTACAGATTTCTAGTACTAGCTAACGGTCTCTTAGCAAAACCTCGGACAGACAGACAGACAGACACTTAGCGAAACTATAAGGGTTCCTTGTCAGGACTACGGAACCTTAAAAAAGAAGATTTTTATTCTGTAGTTTAGTACCTAATTGCTTGAAATAGAATTCTAAGCTTTGCTTCCTTTGATCGTTCTTACTGTTTTAAATTCTTGTCTTTTGCTGTAAATACTCAATAAATTACTTTAACTTGGCTATAGATAAGGGTGTTACTGTTTTATCTTGTCCAAAAAATAAGACTTAGTACTGAGTAACTTGTGGTTGTGATGTGCAACACTTACTTAAATTTTCACCAGAAATTCTGTAAATATTTGAAATAATAATGTTTTTTAGCTACTTAAATAATCATTATTTAAGTAGGTAAAAAACTGTTCTCAAGTGCCTACGAGTACTTGAGAACAGTCAACATTTGAGAAACAGGCCCCAGTTTTATGAAAAGTCATCTTTTTTACATTTCTTTCCGATTCGTTTCCCTGTTGATAACAGCGTAAACAAAGGAACTTGGTTCTCAAAAAATGTTTGTGTTATTTTAAAAATACATTGCATAGTGATATCGGCCAAGCCATTTTGTAAAATAATTAAGATTCCACTTTAGACAGTGAACAACGTTTAAAATGAATGCACTATCTATAGTATGTGACAAGCTGAAAGCTTTCACGAGATAAGCAGCGTTATCATTATTTAACCATTATGTCCCCAGCCGTTCCCGAAAGGGAACAGAACATTGTTATTTTAATTGTATCTGTAGATGCGGGTAACTACAGGTCTTAAATTATTAGGAGTATTTAGGAGTTCATTATTTTGGAAAGTAAAACTGTAGTTTTTATTGATCAAACCAGTTATAAACGAATTTTCACCAAAACCATATTTGTTATTATATCTGGATTTTAATAATATGTAGGTGAGGTTAAAGTAAACAATAGTAGGTGGCATCCTTCGGAACTACTTACAGTTGTGAACGTACAGCAATGTTCCGACTCATGCAGTACAATGATCTCAAGGAGCTGTTGTATGACACGGCTTCAGGTTTCACATGAAAGTACAAATCTCTTCTTTCTCTCTTCCCAACTTACGATAAGGTTTAACCGAAGGTAATGGGTAGTACGAGAGGCTGGTAGCCTCATGTACACGTTAGTATAATGTAACTTTAAAATCCACGACCACGTCGTGTAGTGTATAGTATTAGTAGATTGTATCATTGGTGCCGGCCACGATGACCTACACACTTATATATAAGATAGTATTTTATGACAACTTACAATAAAGTGAACATTTTAATTAACTCAAGAGTGTGGTTTTATTTATTTTTATGCCGTCGTTCATAAAGATTAACTTATAACGATAACTTGACAAAGATTCATTTAATTCAACATTTATCTTTTTACTCCTGTTTATTACTGTAATTGACTCATATAATTGCACTGTGGTTAGTTTAAACAAATCCTAGAGCAATGATAAAATCTCAGCAATCTCTGCGGCGATTGCTTTGAGCCAGACAATCATGGTCAACAATGTTTAATTAGAGATTAGGACACTTTATAGTGAGTGGTTCTACTTGATCGCGTTGTGTTATTGTTACATTAAATAGTTAATTATGTTATACATAACTCTGAAGGTTGTTCATAATAAGTATCGACGAAGCAATACGAGCGAAGTGACAGTGGCCCCAATACAGTGCCTTGAGGAAGCACGCGCCATGGTAGGCGATACGGCGAGATGAGGCACAACTCTGAAATGGTCTTATCAGTACTCAGGAAATTGCAAATTACTTAGTGCACTTATGAACTGCTACAAACAAAAAAAAATAACAACAGCTTCATTTAGTTTAAATAGGTAATTAGCTATTGTAGGTTCTAGCTGTATTTACGAGTACATCCTTGTGTGTTTTTTAATTAGAAACTAGTCAACTACTTCGTCAAGTAGTTTAGAATGTTTGAGGAAAATATCACAGCACTAGCAATACGGGTGCCATTGCATCCGTAGGCCGTGTGCAACCCGTCATTACGACTGACAACACTGTACAGTGCACATTGCACAGTGCGGGCGATGAACCTGGTGCTCCACGATAGTGCAAGTCATTATGTACGGTCGAGCAAGCTATTTGGTTTACAGTTTAACCCACAAATTACATTGTAAAATGTAAACCAAATAGCTTGTTCGTCCGTACACTGTACCTATGTATGTATGTATACAAAAAATACAAAAATATTTATTACTTCTCAAACATAGTGTCATACATAAATTGAGGCAGCCCCAGTAAGTTACAATATTACTTGTGTCGGGGCTGTCTAGCTCTTCCCATAAGTGGTATCCTAATAATGAAAATGAAGTCTACGAATGAATAAAAATACAATGAAAAAAAAGGAATAAAATAAAATAAATGATAGTTAATTAATTAATTACTTACTTAAGCAGCTCTCCTTGTGTTTTGTGCATGAGTGTGTATTCGTGTGCGTGTATTGTGGTGTGTGTGTGTGTGTGTGTGTGTGTGTATTTGTCTGTTTATGTGTGTGTGTTTGTGCGATATATAATCCAGATAATTATCCAGCATGTTAGCTTACCCTGATCAGAATGTTTCCTGTTTCTTCATATGTTAGAGATCTTAACCAATCACTTATTGTTCTATTACAGTCGTATAACCGCATGGGATATATTTCACACTTTTTTTTATTTTTTTTTTTCGGATGGGAAATCATCAAATGACTTCTCCCGCTCTGGGCGGAGCAGGAGGGAGTGTCAGACTTTTACTGACTAAAACCCATCCATGTTCCTTCATCGCCCTTTGTGTTCCGGGGCCACGGTATCTCTTTCGAATAGTCCCGCAACCCCGGCAGGCATCGGTCCTTTCGGACCCCTTCCTTTTGCTGACTCTCTTTGAGGCGCGCGTGGAACACGAACGCGCCGTCGACACGGCCTGTCGTCATGAGACGGACGGACGGCGAGCTAGCCCATAGCCCACCGTCCACAGGCCCGCACCTACGGTGGCCGGGGGCCACATGGTGGCCCCCGACGCCCGGGGCGTCTCCCGCGGCGGCCGGGACGCTGTGAGGTTCTCTCCCTCTCACGCTCCGCCACCTCCTTCTCTAGCATTACTGCTTCGCAGAAGGAGGTGACGGCGTCCCATTCCGTCTCGCTCCGGACCATGGCTTGCACCAGGGCCGGACGCGAGAGGTCGCCGCCGCCAATCGCCGCTTCGAGGACACGGCGGTGCTCCGCCCACGCGGGGCACACCTCCACCGTATGCTCCACCGTTTCCTGCGGTCGATCCTCGCAGTGGAAACACCCGGGCGTTTCCTCCCGCCCGATTCGGTGCAGGAACCTCCCGAATATATTTCACACTTAAGATTCAGTTTATTGTAGATGTAGGTGGATTGTGTAACATATTGACGTCCAGCAAATGCTGATCGCACCCCTGGAGAGTAGGCCACAATATCTCTGCGCCTTCTGCTCTGAGTATCTGGGTCAAAAGGAAGACATTTATGCAGGGTTAGGGTCACATTTAGAACATAAAGCTTTCTAATTGAAAGCAAGTTGCTGACTTTATAGAGGTCTGTTGTGGGGAATCTGAACGGTTTAAAATACATCACCTTGAAAAGTGATCGCTGAGCTCTTTCCAGATCGAGGAATTTCATTTTGGAAGCTCCACCCCATATCGGAATGCAGTAAGTTATTACGGATTGTGCCAGAGCTATATAGATCTTGTTTATAAGTTGGGCGGACATAACATGACGTAAAGTTTTGAAGACCCAAATGATCTTCCTGATCCTTTTCATGAACCCTGTGTGTCAAACACCCTGTGTGTTAAATTTAAGAGAACATTTAATTTAGCATGATCCGTGTTTGTTGTATTAAGTACTGCCACAAATGCTGAGGTTTTAGTTTTATCAAGCTTCAGGACGACATGGTCAAGGCAATTCCGTTCTCTAGTGGGGAGGCTGTGTCCCGGAAGGAGGCCGTGCACCGATAGCATATTCAAGTAATTTAGCCTATTTGATCTTTGTTGTGTTATTTCTGAGGATTTTTCGATTAAATTAATAATATTTTTGTGTGTACTACAAGCTTCAAGATGGCTGTTTCACGAGTTTATGAAATTGTCAGCACAGGTATTAGACGGGGAACGGTATATACCTATAATAGTAAAATTAGACACGATTATTTGGAGAGCAGACGCATGTGATAGGGTTAGTTCCGTAACGAGAGCCATATGTTTATTGCTTACATAGGCAACCACGCCATCGTTCTGATTTAGCTGAATTGAGGTAAAGTGAGAGGTGTAGTTATTAAGTAGTGGTATTTGTTTATTTTTATTTAATCTACACTCAGTAAGAATAAGAACATCCACGTCGAATTTCATGAGAGCCAGATTCATCTGCAAGTCGTCAAAGTTACTGTAAATACTCCTCATGTTCTGAGTTACTACTGTCAAGCACGTATTTTCGAATTTCACCAACGTGGAAATATCTTCGATGTTTACTAAAGCCGAGTTCGCAATTTCAATCTCGTCTAATTCATCAAGTGTATTTAAGTTACTATCCATTTTCGTATGAAAAGTCTAATAAATATAACTCACGGGGTATTGTTAAATATAAATGCCGAGGTAAATCCACATTTATCAGAAATATTATGTGAACATGCAGAAGTTTTTGTTCATAGAGCAGGGGTGTATGTGTGAATGTGCGAAGTAAGCGAGAAATAGATGAGTGTTCGGTACAAAGTTCGTATGAGGTGTTGTGTATTGATAATTGATGAGCATGCTTTACAGTAAAAATGTTACATAAAAAATTAAATCTAAAAGTTTTTAACAAACCATATGAAATATACCTTAAAAATTGACAAACAAATGAAATAACTATAATTAGTCATGCACTTTGAAGTAAGCTATGCACCTGTGATTCATTCTTATTTTTGCACCTTAGCATTCTCGTCTTTCTTCAGAAAAACTCGACCAAATGTAGTCCAGCAGAATTTATACTGCTTTGATTTAGCTAGGTGAGTCCCGGGCTAAGAAAAATAGGCGAGCGTTGCGTGGAGTATGTTGTTCTGAGGTAAATACAGGAGTGTCGCCGTTACTAGTGATAGCAAGATGCTTAGCTTGGAGTTTCGTTTTGTTTTTTATTTTAAAGGACTTAGTGTGGTTCAATAGATCCTGTTTTAGAATGGCAGAGTCCAGTTCCACTACGATGGGGGGGCTATTTACCCCCTCCTTCTTCCCCTGGGATCTGAAGATATCCTTGATATCCGCTAACTCATATCGAGATTGATATTCTTAGCCAAACTGAGTCCCATATTTATCAAATCATCTCTGGTTTCCTGGTTTTTCTTAGGTACATTCTTTATTTCGACATTATTCTTGCGCGAGCATCGTTGCAGGTTCTCAATTCTATCCTCTAACACAATGATATAATCTTTGTCTTTCTTTGCCTGAAGTACTAACTGAGTTATCTTATTCTGGAACTCATCATTTTGTTTAGTCAAAAACGCGACAGATGTTTCTATGTTTGTGTTTGTATGTTGAATCTCTTTTAGATTAGCAGTGATGTTTTTCAATTCGGATTGCAGGGTATTTATGAAAGACTGAAACAACTCTCTTATTTCGTCCTTGAATTTGCATAATTCCGAGGGTAGATCTTCTTCCCTTAATCTTTTGCCTTGAGCGACGAAGTTAGGAGGGGTGACATCCAAACCCATTTCACTGTCACAGTCACAGATGTTTCCGTCAGAAGAGGATAGAGGATGGTTCATATTGATGTTAATGTAGTTCCGAGTTACCAGGATATGATGAGTGTCAAAGTTTACTTGTAAATTATCAGGTGAAAGGTCAGTGTGCGCGTGCGCGTCCGCTGATTTGTCCAGTACTTTACGACGATTATAAAACTACAAAGTCAATGTTTTATAAAAAATTGCTTTGAATTTTAAGCACTGTGTAAATTAATCGTGGATTAAGTCTTAGACTACACGCTTACTGAACTTTAACGAAAGTATCAAAATCAAAATAATTTATTTCTCATAGGCCTAGATGAGTTGGGCACATAAAAAAAGTTGAATAAAGTTCACGGTTCGGGTTAGTCGTTTCCATAGAGGAGAACCGGCAAGAAACTGCATGCGGTTACTCTTTTCAAATCATTTGGTACTTATTACAATATTAGTAGGTATGACGTGATAATCTCTAAATAATATTTGGGAGAATCACATTATGTTTAAGTTAGCAGTGTTCGGACGCAGAGCACCCTACACTGAACACAGTGAGGAGCGTCTTCTTCTAAGTCGGGTAACACACACGACTTCAAAGTCACGACACGGTACGGACTCACGCCTCCACAAAGCGGCGCGGCGGTGGCTACGCAAAGTTGTTTTGATAAAGTAGTTTCAGATTAAGTGATGACCGTCGTCCTTATTTTTGGAGTCCCAAAGTCAGTTGCTTTGCCATTCCTGAGACAAAGGTACAGACAAAGCTACCGAGAAGAGTGTATGAAACACACAGCATCGTTACTTTGCACCCTGTCCAATGTCCATAATTATCCCCGGGCGCTTTATGACTGGCAACCCATAACAACACGGCGGCCAAGCCTGGTGTGTTACTAGGCGCGTTAACTGACACGTGCGGGTAGGAGCAGCCCACGTGAGCCCAGTATTATGATTACAGCTGCTAAATTCTCAAGAGTTCCTCAATCAAATCGAAACTTTACCTCTTAATAACAAATAAAAGCGTGTGCAGCCTAACTGGTTCGATCGTCTCAGACGTGTGTTGCTGTTCAGACTTCATGCGTATCACATATTGGCACATGATAATATGCGGTGTCGCAGCAGGCTTTATCTACATTACTGCTACCTACTGCTTGAACAGAAATCACTTCAACTAGTAAGAAAAAGTCTGGGAAAATAACGCCCTATGACCGCGACGGTGTGATTATTTTCTTAGTTAATATTCTATGTATGGATTATAATTATGGTTGTTTCCTCTACGTGATTCGTGTAATATTTGTTCAGATGTTTAGAAATTACTAACGGCAACTGTTTTATCCTGCTCAAGCATGCTAACTATGTATTTAACCGTGCTATCGGTGTTGAGTTAAAAATCTCTCAATGGGATTTCCAGACTAGTGGTTGCATAATAACATAATCATAAATAAGGAAGGCTGCGCCGGCTGTAAGGACTCTCACGTCGAGTGCTGCCGGCACCACACACTGCTAGAGGCTGGCGCGTATTCGCGATTGCATCTCGACTGAAGTTTGATTGACAGCGGGCCTTGGCCTAGTATCGGCTTTCTAATTGATCAGTTGTGATTGTTGCGGTGCAGCGGTGCGAAGGTGGAGCGAGCGACCGTCCCGGGACATTGTCCGCTATCAGTGTTGGACGCGCTGCGGACATGAGTGCAGCCGCCGAGGAGCAGCCAGCCGCGCGCGAGGTAGACGCAGAGAGCGTGCTGCTCCAGCTGGGGCAGGCGGGCCGCTTCCACCGGCGCGTGTACGTGCTCGTGGCGCTGGCGGCCGTGCAGGTGGGGCTGCTGCACACCACCTACATCTTTCTCGCAGCGTCAGTGCCCTACAGGTACGTACCCACTAAGCTTAGCTCGTTAGCGCTACATTTGGATAACTTGATTATTAGTCAATAAGTCTCTGAACGCTCTGTTTCCCCGAGAGGCATGGTCAGTAACGTAGCCGAAATGTGTGCAAGGAACATTATTGTGATCTGCCCATCCTTTTACCGGCTTCGGCCCATCTCGTAATTTTTCCATTTCGACAACTAAACTAAATAGCATTACAAAAGTCCCATTTCGTGACTATTTTGATCTTCATACATTGAATCCCATTTCGTAACTATTTTGATCTTCATACAATGAATCCCTTTGGTAAACTTTTTGTTCGGCAAATACAGTTAGCACTCAGGAGAACTACTAAGAAAAATCACAATTACTGTTCGGTATTATTTATTTCTTTCTAACTTATCGTAAATACTAAAGCAATGTATGTACACAAAAATAAACCTTCCTGCTATGAGAAATAAAGTTAAAAAATAAACTTGTAACTAAGAAAACAATTAGTTCCAATAATATTTAATAGAACTTCACTTTAAAAAAATAATAACATTGAATTATAAAGTAACAAATTGTACAAATGGTGGTATAATACTAACATTAAATACTAAAACAATGAACACAAAAATAAACCAAATGATCTCCACAATAATCCAGTAACTGGGTAACATGATATCCCGATCCCCTTTTGTAAGTCTGGTAGTCGGTAGTAGTAGACTGGTAGTATTGTAAACGGCGGGACTAACATCTTCTTCATGATTCTGTTCTCCTAGTACTTTCTGTTCAAATTCAAAATTGAGTTCTCTCGTAACAAGCCTTAGTGTGCCAGAGAGAGAAAAAAAATAGCAAATGGTTTCCTTGTAAATTTTGGAGCTGACTGTACTGTACAAAAAAAGTTGACGAAATGGGATTCAATGAATGAAAATTAAAATAGTTACGAGTTGTCACACTTTTTCACTTGTTTCGCACGTCTTTTGTTTAGTTGTCGAAATGGGAAAGTTACGAGATGGGCCTCCCCCTTTTACCAACAATGTTGGGGAAACAAATGTTGTCGTGTGTGGAACATGGACATGTACCGTGGAATCATAACGCGATGAATTCAGTAACCTTTCACAAATTATGACGGCACCAGCCTGCATCTTCACTAAGTTCTATCTACATAAATCACTTTAAAAAGACGACACTAAAAGAGTCATATTTTGGCAACATTTGAGGGTCCATTCAATGCCGGTGTCGAAACAGTACAAAAGCAAACATTTGCGCCACATGGTGGTCACGGTAGAGTGGTACTCCAAACAGAGTTATATGACAACATAGCACGTGATCCTCCACAGTGTAGTGCAGAAGGGATGGATCTCTCCCGCGCCGATGGCTAATCTCTGCCAAGATTGGCCGCCGCAACCGAAAACGGTTAGAAGGACTATAAAAACTATATTATAATGTGTTTATTCGTTTTCGTAGTAGCTATTCTATAGCCAGGATCATTATTAGTGTCGTATATTATAATTATGTCGCAGTCGCCTCGTGCGCAGGTCGACGCCCGGTCGCCGCCCGCATGCGTACAACAGCCGGCCATTGTGACGCTGGTGACGTTACGAGGTAGTGCGAACTGCTCTCACGATGTGCACTCGAACAAGATATTCTTTCAATTCATTCCTAAGTATCATCGCAGGGACGACCGTCAATATCGAGTAGAACAAGAGATCGTAGAAGAGTCGAGTATCCTAAAAGTATATATCGTAATGGCAACCATAAAATAAAATGTATTTACGATGTAGTCAATATGCGTAGGTACTCTGTCTCTATTCTCTAGTGTAGTGTGGGATACGTCATACGTGTATCACTGGCCTGATGAAGATATAAAAATGAAAATATATAATATGTAAATTCGAAAAATTCCAGTGTTAGTAGGGATAAAGTCCCCGACCCGCGTGTAAGTGCGTGCGATATGGTCAGACCGTTGACGGAGGCCTATATAGTTTGGTCTAAAAACGCTGAAAACAGCTTCAAAATCGTACGTCTGGAAGTGAAGATGTGTTTTTTACTCGATCCCTAAGGTAGATTTGGGTACTAACAGAGACGTATGAAAAAACTATTTTTTAGAAAAATCTATGTTTTATTCGAGTTAGGAGCGCGGGCGAGGTGTCCAGAGACGCGTCTTCGCGCGGGCTAGCGATATAAGGAATAAAACTTAATAGGTGCAGACCAAAAACTTTGGCTTTTTGGTTTCTTTCTAGGCGTTTTGGTAAAAAAAAACAGTTTGAACCAAACAATTTTGAATTTCACCCCACAACCTGTAAACCGGGACACGGGACGCGAACCAGGAACCAGGGTTGAAGGGTGAGTACTATTATATAGTATATCTAAACTTGTCGTCAAGCAGTTTTTATTTGAAGACGGGCCCGTCAAATCAAAACTGCTTAGAATAGAATGAGGTATAGTTTAGACAATAGCTGGTATTAGCCTAGACCTCATGTTTCTACTGAATAGAATACTTACTTTATTTCCAACAAGAAGAATGTAAATGTCCCCCGAACCGGATCGAACGCGTTGGCTACAGTGTTGTGTAGTGTGGTGTGGTGTGGTGTAGTGCGGTCATGCGAGTCAAGTCTTGGCTAATGCTGTAGGACACACTGTGTATCATTGTGTTGTATACTAACAATACAATTTAGTAGCGTCCACCAGCAGGTGAACTCGTGAATCGAAACTCCAGCTGATGGACAACAATACTGTTACGAGCTGGGTATGAGATAAATTAATTACTACCGATTAAACAACAAATAACTTTCTTTAATTACAAAACACTTTTAACTCAATCACAAATACACTACTGATCACTAGTTGCTTAGATATCGCACTTTTAGTTCACTTCGATTCGCTTCGTTGTGTAGCCAAAATCAGACTGCCTGCTCCCGCAAACGCGTCGACTATTATATATGGCGACCGAACGTTCGAGAAAGTTCCACGACTTCCTCAAACCTTCTTTAGAGTAGATACCTAGCTACCTACTTGTAGGTACCTACTACCGTAATTGTAGGTACGGGTACGACGTAACACTGCCCCCTCCTTAGACATGCTCATCCCAAGCATCATTAGCCCAGTAGTATCGCGAAAATCGGTCTACATGGACAATCATAGGCGCACCTCGTGGACCCTTCTGTATTCGGTAGGTGACATTGTTGATCCTAGTCACGACTCGGTATGGTCCATCCCATTTTGCTTGCAATTTCGGAGACTTCCCCTTGCTCCGTACTGGGTTATGCAACCACACTAGTGAACTTTCGTCGAAACCCCTACTATTTGCCTTCTGGTCATAAGGGGTGTTCATCTTCTCAGACATCTGTCTGAGAAGATGAAAACCCCAACAGATGTTGGCCGGAGCATATTAGACATGCTCATAAACATGATTCAACTTGTTATTGTCGTCAAGTCATTTGCGTAATCTGTTACACTGCGTGGAGCATCAGGGGGAGTTTCAGTCATTAAATCTGCAGGCAACCGCAATTGCCTTCCAAAGTTCGCGAAGGCTGACGTCACAGTCGTACTTTCGTGGACGCTACGGTAGGACAGAAGAGACGGCTGTATGTGCTTGTCCCAATCCCTTTGTCTGGTTTGCACGACTTCTGCCAGATATCTCTCCAACGTTTGGTTGAATCGTTCCACCATTCCATCAGAATGTGGGTGGTAAGAGGTGGTTCTGGTTTGGTGGGTACCCATTAATCGACAATTCTCCTGAAATGCTTGCGATTCAAAATTCTTTCCTTGATCGCTGTGTATTTCTAAGGGTACTCCAAAACGACAGAAGACTTCCTGAACGAATTTATCTGCGACAGTTGTAATTTCTTGGTTAGGAATGGCGAAGACTTCTGGCCACTTTCTGAAGTAATCCATGACCACCAGGATGTACTTGTTTCCGCTCTCACTTTCTGGAAATGGTCCCGCAACGGATAGTGCTCTCCGTTCCCAAGGGGCTCCAAAGTTGTACACTTTTAATGCACCTCTGCTACGTGTGTGGGGTCCTTTCACGGCTGCACAACTGGTACATGTGCGACACCAGTCCGCCACACAGGGCCGCGCCGCCCCTGTGTGCAAAGTGTGCGGCGCACACAGGCGCCAAGATAATAGGGGCGCCGCCAACGAAAATATTTTTTTGTTACACTTACACAACACCATATTCTTTCTAATGGAGTATCGATTAGTAAGTAGGTACACTATGTCAATAGGCGCAACATATGCCTTGTAAATAACAAAATGGGGGAGAAATCGGTGAACGTACATAAAATTAGACCACACGACTGAAGTAATAAAATGACACAAAAAATGATATCGCGTTGATGTCTTTTTGAAGTCCCTTTCTTGGTTATATACTCTATACTTAGACCACACGACTGAAGTAAAAAAATGTTAATAAAATTAAAACTACTGGGCCAAACTATGTTAACTTTTTATGGGATCAAATGGCAACTATTCCTCATCAGACTAAGAAGAATAACGTAAATCGGATCATAAATGTCAGCGTAATAATAAAAAAAATAAGTTAATACCAGTCGAATTGAGAACCTCCTCCTTTTTGAAGTCGGTTAAAAACATTACAAAACATATAGGTATTGCGCTAGTTGTACAAGTCTCCCAAGATAATATTCACGTTTTGTGGTTTAATTTTACGGTTTGGGTTTTAGTTTATACCAACGGAAGTGTGTACAAGGTGCGCATTGATTTTTATAATAAGAATAAGTTCTAGCACTACCAATATACAGGATGGAATTTTTCAATGTCACCTCTCCAGGTGACATTGAAAAATTCCAGCCTGTATATTGGCTATCTCCAGTATTTCGAGTACTTTCCGGAGGGAAAGTACTCGAAATACTGGAGATAGCCAATTTTACTCAAAGGAAACATTCCTTTATTCTTAAAAAGAAACAAATCTGCATTCACAGATTTTCGAAAATTCGCTTGCCACATTCGGGCATCGAACCCGGTATGGATCGACTAGAGTTCGAAAAAATAACATTCTGTACCTTTTTGACATCAATCGATAGGGTCAATCATATGGATCAAATCTCTCTAATAAACCTGATAAATTAAATGAAAGGAAAACCAAAAAATAAAAAAAAGTGACATAGGTTATTGAATTTGTACCATTGAATTTATAAATGTTCTTTAGAGTTCATGATTTTCCCTTCATTTAATTTATCATGTTTGTTAGAGAGATTTGATCCATATGATTGCCCCTATCGATTGATGTAAAAAGTACAGGATATTATTTTTTCGAACTATAGTCTGCACTGCATTCTGTGACTGCATTCACAGATTTTCGAAAATTCGCTTGCGCAATTTGTTTTTTTTAAAAAATGAATGAATGTTCCCTTTGAGTATTTGCTATCTCCTGTATTTCGAGTATGTTTCCTCCAGGTGGCATTGAAAAAATCCACCCTGTATAGTTTGTGTGTTAATGATTGTTTTAACATTCATTTCGGTCAAAATCAACAAATAATAAAAACAAAAATAAGTTGAAACGAAGAGAACAGAGTGTGCTTCATAGGTTTCGCATACAGGCGCCATGGAGGGTCGGCGCGGCCTTGCCTCCACATCATCTCGACAGTGGATCCAGTAAAACCGTTCTCGAATTTTTAGTGAAGTCCTTTTTACCCCATATGTCCTCCTGAACATCCATTATTGTAGAGCCGTAGAACATCTGGTACCTTAGCTTAAGGGACAACCATTTGTAGATGACAGCTGAGCGTCCTCGAGCGTTTTTCCATTTACGGCACAAACTCCATCCTGGATCACCAAGCCACCTGTTCCATTGTGCCCAATAACTCTTCGTGATGGAACTCATTGCAGCCACATCACTCCACTTGGGTTTAGAAGCACCAGCTTTGATCCACTCGAAGATCGGTTTGATGTCCGAGTCATTTTGCTGAGCCTGCTGTAGGGTTTCCTTCCATTCATCGCTGAGATCCGTTCTAAGCATCCTCACAAGCACTACTTCCTTAGTCTCTTGCCTGACACAGTGCTTAGTCTTCAGGACAAGGTCTTTTTGACAAGGCGTCTGCGTTACCGTGAGTTCTCCCACTGCGATGTTCAGTTACGAAGTGAAACTCTTGCAGTAGTTCAATCCATCTCGCCACTGGCCCCTCTGGATTCATGAACTGTAATAGCAACTTCAATGCAGCATGGTCAGTTCTTAATTGGAATTTACGTCCCAACAAACATTTACTGAAATGCTGCAATGTCTTTACTACGGCGAGTAGCTCCCGTCTTGTAACGCTGTAACTTCTTTCTGGTTTGGATAAAGACTTGCTGAAGTAACCTATCACAATCTCTTGGTTTCCTTTCCGTTGAAACAGTACGCCCCCAATTCCAGTATTACTTGCATCTGTGTCAACTATGAAGTCGTTTTCAGTGTCAGGATATCCCAAAATAGGCGTATTGCACAGACGTTCAGGCGTGGTAAGTAGATATTGTGTAACTGTACGTTTATAAATATTGTTTTTTTTAAGTTCAAAAAGTGAAGAGTTGACAATTTTTTGTGTGTGTTTTTTAGTGTTTTGACAAATTTTGCAATTTCATAAATATAAATACAAGGAACTGTGAGAAGGTTGTGTGATTTATACACTGGTCTGCAAGAATCAGTCCAGTCCATATTGAAGATTGAGCATATGCATTTTTTTTGAGCTAACAATACGCTAGTAACTTCAGAAGAGTTTCCCCAGACAATGATTCCATACCTGATGATGGAGCAAACATAGGCGTGATATACCATTAATGCAATTTGTCTGGAGGTCTCATCTTTAACTTTTTTAAAAGCGAAACAAATCTATTTATACATATTTCATCAATATGATCCTTCCAGGTGAAATGTTCATCAATTGTAATACCAAGAAATTTTGTTTTATGAATTTGTTCAAATATTTTGTCCCTGTGTGATATTTTAAGATGTACATATCTTCTCTACTTTAGGTATTATTTACGCATATGTGTAAGGAATAACGGTGGCCCTAAAATGATTCCCTGCGGAACACCAAAGTAATTGATCCGGGGCTGTGAATTAAAGTTCGTAATACTATTTGAGTCAAATTTAGTGTTTTTTTTTAATTGTGTATGATTTGAGAGATATGATTTGAACCACTCTAAGGCTGGGTCTCCAATACCAATTTTATTTAGTTTATCAGTTAGAATTGAATGATTTACAAAGCCGAAGGCTTTACTTGGGTTTAAAAATAAAGCTGAAGTGGTAATTTTCGAGTTTATGGTATTTAAAACCGATTTACTTAACTATATTAAAAGCTGCAAGTGATGTAGATTTCTTTTTACTAAATCCGTACTGTTCTTTTGCAAGCATATTATATTTATCTAATAAAGAGATGGTTCTCTTATACATAACTCTTTCAAAGACCTTTGACAGAATCGGAATCAAAGCAATGGGGCGGTAATTGTTTTTGTCTGTTTTAGAGCCTACACTAACTATAGTACTTTCACAGTTTTTATGTCTTGTGACTGGGACTGTAGCTACATTTAATTTTCATATTTGTTTCGACAATCCAAAAATGCCAGTAACTGGCCTACTTGAAATAAATGCTTTGATTTTGAGCCTTTTTTTATACGAAATGGATTTATTACAGACATTTTAAGTTTATCCGGAAAGCAGCCTTGTTCTAAAGATAAATTGATTATTTATGTGAAAGAGGTTTTGCGATATAGGAAGATAATGACATGATGTATTTGATTTTGATTTTATTTTATTTTTAGTCCAGTCAAATTAGCTCAAAAAATAGGGTTAAGTTTACAATAATTCGCATAGAGCTAAAAATTGGCATGAATGTTGGGAACACCATTACAAATGAAATGTCATAAGTCCCCATTGATCCGACCTTTGCAAAAATAAATATTCAAGGTCAAAGATCGTGTAAATGGGTTTTTTGCATTTTTCTGCCAAACGGTAAGTTTTATCATAAAAATATGTTTGACAAAATTGTAGATCGTGCTATAATAACTGATTTTATACTTTTTCCTAAGAATCACCATTTCTGAGATGTAGCTGTTCAAAAAGTTGTGTTCTTCATAATAGTCAAACGTTTCCACGCCACCGGTGAAGTGGTGTACCTGGCATGTTTTTTTTAACGTGGTTACCCCGGAGAGCAAATTCCGCGATCTATTGTGGTCCCGTTTAATAAAAAAAAATTGTATAAAATAAAAAATTGTACTATTGGAAATTGCGGTGAAAATTATGAGTAAAAACTTATGCTTGTCTTCGCCCTCGTGGAGTTCGATAATAGTCCCACGAGATAATACTACGGGGATAAATAGTATCCTATGTTTTAATCCAGGTCATACGTGTGTGCTAAATTTCATCCAAATCCGTTCAGTAGTTTTTAAGAGTAACAAACATACAAACTTTTGCCTTTATAATATTGGTGTGAAGTGTGATTAAAGAAAATTATTCGTATGATTGATAAAATAATATTTAGAGGAACTAAAAATGAGTGCAATCAGCTTGTATTCCCACAACCTCTGCTTCTGCTTGGTAACTAAACGATCTGACGGCGAACCATTCTGTCGGCGAAACATCCATAGGTGAAACGTTCTATCGACGGATTTCTCAAAAACGAAACGTCCTGTCGGTGATCAGTCCAAAGGAGAAACGACTGACGGAGAACGCTTGCAGAATCCTAATTGAGTATACATTACAACCAATGACAACCAATACAGACTTTACTCCAAAACGCATGATTAAGGAGTTTTTCCGGTGCAGGTGGACCAGAAAAACTCTATAATACAAAATTGCAAAACGCGGCTGCCGCAAAGTTAGGTGGTTTGGATTATTAGGATGTGCCGGTTGTAAGGGTCAGTCGTGCTCCAATGTTGAATCGCCTTTATTTTTTATTACAATATGGGCCTGCTCTTGACCTCGATCACGCCTGTTGGAAAGCGATGGATGAGATCTATGATGGAACGAGCGAGAAGCATATGAGAATTCTTACGATATTAGCCAGCAGATATCTAGTGTGTCGGTCATAGAACAATTTACTTGTACTCAGCAGGAAGAAGATGAAGAAAAGAAGTAGACATTACCTACATTTGAAGTTCCATTCGATAATTTTATCAACCAGACGAATGATTTTCTCCAGTTAGGTACTCTTAATTTTCACCGCTTTCATAATTTTCAATTGTACCATTTTTTATTTGAAACAATCCTTTTACGGTTCCGTTTCCGAAAGGTAACTAACGGGACCCTATTACTAAGCTTTCGCTGTCCGTCCATCCGTCCGTCCACTGTAGAAAAGTTTTTTTTTAATTCGAACCTTTAATTCCTAAAATTAGCGCGTTCAACCAAACAAACAAACAAACTCTTGAGCTTTATAATATTAGTATAGATTCAAGTGGGTAACAATTTAATTTCTCCGATATATTTGCATTAATTGCTAAAATAATCCACTTATGTTTTTCCAAATAAGGGCTTCCATCGACAGCGTTACGTGTTCATCCTTAGACACTCGATGACAGTCATACTCCAGCTTGGTGGAAAGTTCTCATCAAGGTGCATGAAATAAGCCGGGACACGATAAAGCTGCTGTAAACTGTTGCGAAAGTCGTGCAACTACCTTCCGTCTCCATCATCAGACCTTCGATGACAGTCATACTCCAGGCAGGTCTAAAGTTCTCATCAAGGTGCATGAAATGAGCCCAATAACCATATAGTTGCTGCAAACTGTTGAGGATCTCTTGCAACTGCCTTCTGTCTCTATCGTTAGACCTTCGATGACAGCCATACTATAGCTAGGTTTAAAGTTTTCATGAAAGGTGCAGGTTTTTTCAATTAAAATTTGGTCCCATTTATACATAAAAAAAATATATGCGTCGAATTGAGAACTTCCTCCTGTTTTTCGTCGATTAAAAAAACCAAAAAACCAAATTTAAGCCAAACGAACGAACGAGAATTTCGCTGCGCCCCCGCAAGGGTGCGCAGCAGGCGGCTTCGGGGCTGTGCCCCCTGGCCGCGGAAGCTAGACCGTAACCTGATAATTCAGGTCCGTCGTTATGTGTTCTATGGGCTGTGGTCTGGGGGCGTGCGAATAGCATGTCGCTCGCCTGTGAATAGTTGCTATGGTGTATTCCGTAGGCGCGCCTACAGCGCTATTTTCTTCACGACACCTCGGCGGTCTGTCCCCGCCAGGTGAGACCCGAAGGGACCTGGCGCGGGACGACCAGCGACAGAGGTGCCGACTCCGACGCACCTACTGAGGATGTAATGGTCCCCGCCCGCCCCGCTTCCAGAGCTAGCCGGTTACGTTACGGGCGGGGCGAGGAACCGTTATGTATTGTACTGTGTAAACACCGCCCAGTGCATGCGTGGTTCGCGAGCCCTACGCATGTGTTTTCGTGCTTGTGGAGAGATGCATGTGTGGTTGTAGCTGCGCGGCCTGCCTATATTAACTTAGCACAGTAAGCTAATTCATGTAACTAAAGAAGTGCTGTTGCAGTTAAGTTTCGATCAAAACAACGCTTTTCGTATTCTCTACCGCTGTCAGATACGCTCGCGTCAAGTTCGCGTCACGCGAGCGCAATAACGGCATTCTACTGTTGCGCGTCTTTGGTGCTGGCTTCGGAACGCAACATGATCGGTATTCTACTAAGTAAGAAAAAGCACTAAAATCTGTGCTGGGGTATTATTTTAATATTGAAATAACGTCATTGAAATGTAATCGATTATTTAGTGAGTAATATTTTTTCTCTCATATGGCCACACCATAAGTAAGTTTGGTAGAGTTTGGTTGTCGTACAGTTGACGTGTAGTTCACGCGCAGTTCAAAGATTACAAGAATACCGTTTATCACTCGAACTTGAACTTAACTGCAACTGCACTACAACTTCATCGGCGCGTCATTAAATTACGTGAATATTAGCCCAGGTCGCGCAACTGGGTGTGTGTTATGTGTACGTAAGCTGCGTGTTTCCTGGGAAACAGCTTACCCGGGCGTCAGATCCGGTGGGGGTGGGTCATATTCCGGTACCAGGTCGCGGGGAGGGGGCGCCTCGCGTTAGGGGGACGCACATGCCAGGGTTGAGCCGAAAATGACATGTGCGAGGGCTCATTCTTTTTTTGGTCGCGATTTAGAAAATCGAGTGAAATGAACAACGCCATCTATCGACCAAGATTTTAAACTGCTAAAATATAATGCACGGACATCATGCTATGTTAATTTTCAAAGCAGTATCATGTAGACTAATCTACAGTACCATAAGCTACAACAACTTTTTTACTTCTCATGCTCTTAAAGTACGCCAATATAGCCCTACTATGCGGGCCTAAAGTGGCCCTTTTAGGCCGTAGGGCGTAAAGTAAATCTCGTACTCGTGACTTGTTGAGTCACGAGTACCTCGACGTGCTCTGTCCCGGCTGCCGCGACCTGCTGGTGCGTGATGCGCACGTCGCACATTTAGCTTCAAGCGTGATTTTTATTTTAATATGTAATATTTAATAAATGTTTTTGTATTAGATTGACAATTTTTCTCACACTCAAAGTGAAAAGTACAGTGTAACACGGCGCTTAAGTCCCATTATAACTCGGTTACTATTTACTACCTCGCTAAAGCTTGGTAGTAAAACTACCTCGTATATAATGAGTCATTTTAGCCCCTTGTATTACAATGCACTATTTTAAAGCCGGTCAGTCGAATCGTTTAAAAGTTATCTGGTGAGCACTTTTTTAGTCATTAGTACCATTTTAGTACAATAGATGTGGCTGCATCTTACATTTGATGATTCGTTCTTCTTGAACACTTTAAATTCATATATATTTTAATAGAATTAACCGATTACGATGAAGCAAACTTAATAATACCTCGAGATCGCACAATTTTTTTATATTAAAGTTATCTATATTAGTTTCGTATATTTTACTTTATGCTTGATCATCAAAACAGACAAACAGACAAAAAATCCAAAAATGCTGGAAATTAGTTGGTTATCTAGCATCACTTATTAGGAGAGAAGCATTAATGATAAATGTTGCAAAAACGGGGAAAATTAGCTTCCGTTGGGAGCGCTGCATAAACGGTTAATAACAATCATGTATGAGGGAATTGTTCCTCTTAAAAAGTTCAAAAAAAAAAGTCCGATAGCATATATCTATATTTTATGGTTGAGTCTCTCTAACCACCATCTCTCTCATGTGACGTAGTTTATAAAATAAAGTTAAAGTGTCAGGAAAGTTATCGAAAGCATTATTCGTATCGGAAATGTTGTAGACTTCGGAAAAGGATAATTGGCTAATATGTTCGATGAATTGGCTGACATTTTCTTTGCTCAGGTCATGGGCACGAAGTTATTACTTGTTATAGGTTTTTGATCTTATTCAAATTTATCAACCTGGCCTGTGTTATGATCAGATAAACAAACATTGTGCGTCTAACCTACTATATTTGGAATATTACTGATGATATTATCGATACAAGTCTTTAACCTAGTGGCTTCTTTAATGTGGCAACGCATACCATACCGTAGTTTGAGAGTTCTTTGAATTTACTATTACCTACTGTCATTACTTAAAAGGTTAATATTGAAATCACCACCTATTATTATTTTACTTTTTTATATTGTAGTTTTCTTAGGGATTTGTTCAAGTTTTCAAAAAAGGTATTTACGTCAGACGTGGGTGTTCTGTATATACATAATATGATCGCTTGTATTGATTTAATGTCAAGGCTACAAATCTCATATTGCTTATCAATGTGTTTTTATGTGATTTTTACAGAGTATGCATGTACCACCTCGCTGTTGATCAAGCCTTACCTTAATCGCACCAACATAAAAATTATTTAGATTGAATTATTTTTCTTCCTCTCTTGCTTGTGCCTGTCCTTGTTCACTCACATGTTACATTCCGAAATGTTGCCCTCATCCATTCCGTTGCCGACGGTTGACGCCTCCTTAGCAAACTGTTCAACTGTATTATTACCTATTAATGTATCTTACGAAATAAAAACAACAATATAACCAAAACTATCAAAAAACTAAAATATATAAAGCGTCCAAAAATTAAAAAAGGATCCAACCATCGATTTCTCAATAATTCATTTAATTGTTCTTTTACTTTTACTACATTTCGTCCCTGCTGACTCCTGAGCATACAAAGACTAAACGATTCCCCTTCAACTTGTCCACACTTGCACTATTGTCAAACCTCGTCTGTTTTGCTCATTTCTATCTGAATCCTTTCTTGTGACTGTTCACATCATTGTACGAGTATCGTCCTTATCTACATTCTGCAGTTGAGTGAGGTACAGTACAGTTCTGGTCACAATCGTTAAGCGATGTACTCGCCGCTAGATATTAAATGTTTGTATGCCCCAAATACTAGCCAAGAGCGATACACGAAAGTTTCTAGCACTGTCTACGCCTATTGGTGGAAATGTAAATAAACTAGAGTGGACACATCGTACTGTGGACACAAACTGTGCGTATCAACACGCATACACATTGATATTTATTTATTGAAATGTGTCTGGCAGTCACGTTTGTTGCTGCAACAAATTAATTAGCAGTCTGAAGCTAGTATTTCACAGTTGCAGTAGATTCCTGGGCGTGCGACCGCATGTCCCGCGGCTGCCATTATGTTGAGCGCTCGAATCGATTAAGGCTCTATTGATCTTAGTCATTAAGTTACTTTCAAAAATGTTCTCATTTGGTGTTTGATTGTAATACTACACAATTACGTTGAGCTATGTTATTATGGTGCCTAAAATGTGTCGAAATCAAGGTCGCTCTCTATTTTTCAGCGATTGGTCTGCATGCAATGTATGTAAGGGCAACCACGACAGACATTTCTAGCCCCCGACGAAAAAGAGGTGTTCTAAGTTTGTTGTGTGTATCCGTGGCATCATAGCTTTTGAACGAATGAACCGATTTTGATTAGGTTTATCTCGTTCGAAAGGTGTGTTTTGAGCTATATTTCAAGAAAATCTGCTCAGTCGTTTGACGGGGGGATACAACCAACTTCCACGGGTCTGAACGATTCGAAATTTGAAATTCTGTCACTTGTCAATGATATTACAGAAGTATGATAACCTTGGCCTGATGCGCAGGCATCATCAGGATGAGCCAGGGTCATACAGGATACCTAACTTGCCAGAAGAACTCCTCAACGATGTACGGCATTTACCTTGTGTTTGGGGTCATACGATGCGTTTTGAATGCAAAAATAAGCTAGGCGGTTGGGGTCATAAATTCATAATCTACAGGTTAGATCTAGAGGTTTTTTGTGTCGAGGGTTTTGATTGACCCCGTTGAAGGCAAAATATTGAGATCTCTTAACTTTAAACCACCTGTTTTGCAAAAACTTTGACTTTGACTTTAACTTTGCTTTGGTTGTATTTGTCCGGCTTCGATCAGCCTAATAGAAAGAGATGCATAGTGTAAAACACCGATATCACCGACATGTAGAAGTGCTAGAGGACAACTTATGACTCACCTAAGTCACAGAATAGATAATTGACTACATTGTACATAAGTGAATGAAAATAATTGCAGTTTGCAATTGCATACACTGCTACAACCAGAAGACGATGATAAAAGGGGATTTATTCCATGAAAAGGTATAACAATGTATTACGGCGTCACGTCGACTGCCTCTGCCGATAAAGAGAATGCTCAGCGGCATCCGCAGCTACCGATGCCGCGGCTGCTTCTGTTCATATTGAAGCAAAATAGTTAATCGTAGATTAGATTTTTCATAAAACTGGAAGGACTGATCACTTACGTGCTTATGTCGATAAAATCCTGTGGATGGCGGTGACAATACGTAAAGACTGTTGTGAACTTGTGCGAAGCGTAGTTGTCACTGAACATTGATCTCGCGCATGTTGCTTGACATTTAGATGTGGTTGTTTGGATGTCTAAGCAGGCCCACTGCTAACATTTATCCCCAATATTTTCCTAGAAAATGAGTATCGTCTTCGTTGCTAGGCGGAACGCAGCTAGCGAATCAGAGGAAGGCTTCAGCGGAAAATATGTAAATATAGCTTTGGAGGGCAGTGCCGGCGGCAGCGTGGATATATGGCGGCGCGGCGTCTGCGCCGGGGTTGTCACACCGCGCACCACCGGCGGCGCGCGCGCACGCTACTTCCGTACTCTAAAGCCGCACAAAACTAAATATTACGCGCTTATTAACTTTTAGTGACTAAAGAATTCAGTTCATAATCGTTTGTGATGTCAAAACCGGAGACAGTGATGGAAGATAAGGAGTCATTCGGAGGCAGCGCGGGGGTGGACACGGAGCGCCTGATGCAGGAGCTGGGCCAGGGTAGCCGCTTCCACGTGTGCAACTACGTTCTGCTGGCGCTCACGGTGTACGTGGCGGCCTTCTACGCCACCAACTACGTGTTCCTGGCGGCGGACGTGTCCTACAGGTACACCCTCACCATCACGCTCACGGGAACATCACGCCACGTACTGCACGCGCCTTCGAGCCGGCTATTCAGAACATGATATTATGATACTATTATCCACTCGATATGAAATTAGTGCTACGTTGGTCTAGTGTTCGCGTGAGCTATCTGCTGAGCCTGAGGTTCTCGTAAGAGGAGCCTAGATCTAGGCTCCCTTTCACATAACACTAACACTTACACATGTACTATAGCTAGGTACACCTCTTCATTGATTACAGGCGTGATGTTATGATTTAAAGCTAATTGTTCCAAAACAGGACACGACTAACGCGAGGGTAAAGTTATTTATAAAGCAGGATCAAAGGAAAGGTAACAAGGAAACTAGAAGTGGGTAATTTAAACTAAACTTAATTTTGAGAGTATTTTTGTTTATTTGACCGGATGATTGTGTAACGACTGTTACTAAGTAGGCGGTGCCTCGGGATGCATAGGTACAATGTCATGTTTACGTCATTTGGTTAAGAACTAGAAGTTGAGCGGAGTTGTCTTCTCTTCGCTAAAGTGTTGATCACCGACATTATTCAAAGTTGTTCCGAAATAACAAATTATTTCAAATATTTTTAACATGAATTTAGATGCAAAAATCCAAAATCATGATTGAATTAAATTGTTCGTAGTTTGAGTTTGGCATTTTTAACCAAGCGCCTTGATCTTTAATAATAATAATAATTCGTTCTGTGATTTTTCTTTCCTTCTCTAATGACTCAATTAATGCGAGCTTATATGATTAAGTTTATTATATCGTTAACAGTAACTTTTTAATTAAAAGTAAGTAGAATAAATTGATAATATAGATTAATCACGGGGTCAATTTTTAAATGAAAACACAATATTTCGTAGACTCGTTGCTTCACCTGGTCCGTCTGTATTTAGATTACTTGATAAAAAAAATAACATTGTTGTCTATTCGATTCCCGACTGAGGCAAACAAAGAATCAGTGAACAGATGTCATATTCTTATTTTTTATACAACTATTAGAACTTTTTTTTAATTTTGTTTCTTCGGTACTTAAATTAAAACCATGTTCCTTCGTATCGGTGTGGCAATGCTCGATCTCTTACATAACTACTCCAAAATATTCTGCACTCGAATTTATGAACTCCCTACTTTTAGAATTCGGTTCAAAATAAGATTGTGTCCGTATAGTTCTACCGTTCAGTTCAGTACTACTATCTAGCTGCGGAAATGAAAATCCAGTTTAAGTGTTCGATATATGTATATTTTATGACAGTTAGGTACGAATACAGTGATCCTTGTTATCATTATCCGCGTACCTACGTCCTAAATAATGAGTCGTAGTGTCTCGTAGCAGTCGTAGCCCGTAGCGGACAAACTGTCACCACAGTGGACCCGCCGCGCGCCACGCACACAGTCGACCCGCCGCGCGCCACGCACATAGTGGACACGCCGCGCGCCGCGTGCCACGCACACAGTGGACACGCCGCACGCCGCGTGCCACGCACACAGTGGACACGCCGCGCGCCGCGCGCCACGCCCATGCCTTGGTGGGATGTGCTACGCGCTATGATTTTAGTCTCCTTTTGAATCTGATAAATACTTCCAACTGTTGTTCCTGAAATATCTTACGAGTATAATTAAAATTTTATGACTTTTCAAAAGAAATTTCAGACAGAGGACTTTTTACTGTCTGCAAACCAATTAGTTTGTTGGTTCATTTTAATATTACACTTATTACAATCGAAATCTTAATAGAATTCATTATTATTTTCAATCTATTCTTATTAATCAAAACAATAGGTAGGTAATTATTATAAAGTCACACGAATAATTTGGTCTATAGCTTATTCTTTGAAATATTTGTTTTCATGTAATTACATTTACAAAAATATAACAGCTGGTGAATTGTTTTTTACGTTGTTGCCCAGGCCATTTGTAATCAAAATGGCCTGGGCTACTTGAAATTATTTATAGCGATAGATTTTAATGTAGTGTATCTCTACTTGGGGATCCATTTTATGCGGAGAGCTAAGTAACAGCTAGGAAACCTTCAGAATATTGAATTTATTATCTTTCTTCAACGTTGTGCGTCTCATTATCAAATACTTTTAAAATGAGATTCCCGAAGAAATCCACCGATCTGTGGTAATCCCTGTTCCCTGCACGGTGCGCATTCAACTCATTAAGAATGTTAGAAGAACTCCCGAACCGTGTTTGACCTCTGAAAGAAACGTGAGCGAGTCAGTGGGAAAACTTCTTTCGGTATTTATTGGGGCCTAAAGCGCTAAACCAATCATTTCTTTTAAATCTTAATATCACTCATTATTTTTAATCAATTCTTATTATCAGTAATTAATGAATGCAACCACTCCACCGCGCGGCCCGCGCGAATTCTACATACTTATTTTAGCTAAAATCTTTGCCGCACGCTTTTCAATGTTTTGTGTAATTTATATGTGTAGTAAGTCACTTGTCAAGATACTGGTAACACGGAAATCCCCGAACATTTTCACCTATAATGTTTATACAGCAGAAGTGTTATAAGTATGTTTGATGTGTTAGAGATTCATCAAAACATGACCGCAAACTGTATTGTTTGTGCTGAGTAGTGACCGTGCGTACAGTGTACTAGCATGATGAGGATGCTGCTCACTTGGTCAACCAGTGAGATCGGGTTCACTACACTTCACGTGCAGTTTAGTGCAAACTCATAAATTGTGTATGTCAACATTGTTTATTTGGATTATTCATGTGTTAAGAGTAATGTACGATTTCTGACACTTTGTCTAGATACAACACAAGTAGACATGACATTGTAATATGCTTCAGCAAGGTCTGTTGTGTTGACGGTTGACCTACGCTTACCCGGATGCATTTCGAAGTTTTGCCACATAGGTAGGCGACAGGTATTTAGACAAAAGCATTAAGATTCGATAATCGTAAGCTGATATAAAAACAACAGGTCGCTTCCTTCCCACAGACCGCGCACTGCACTTCCTTCCGTCGTGCGAGCTCAACGCGCTCATCTTGCGAGCTACTAGCTAAGTATAACAGTAGGTTCTGTGGACTTATTTTACGGGGTGGATCTTGCAGTAACTATAACAAATTTCTTCCAATGTTATCATTCGCCCGCGAAATTCAAATTTGTCCTGCTTGATATGGAGGGAATAGGAAATTATGTGTTTTGTTTATTTTCGTTGCAGGATCCTAATAGTTAAATTGTTTCTGTGCGGCTCGTCGAGGTTCATTGCTTCGGCACTGTCTTGGCGGTCCCACTTTTGATCTGGCTTTCAGGAGCTGCAGCGGTTGTGAGATAAGATTAGTTAGTGTGGTGGGCTTATCCCGATAAAAGCAATGCGTGAGTAATAAATTATATTGAAGTATTCAAATTCATATTATAGTATTTTTACATTATGATAACAATATAAATTATTGGTTTAATAGATCATACCAACTTAAAATAAGATTGATTACTGTTAAAGTGATTAATTTGCTTTGCTTTAGGACATTCTTGTGTGGTTTTGGGCACACCGATAATGAGACTAGCGTACAGCAGGCGCTGTATAGTAGGTACACACGAGTTTATAGCTGCGTATAAAAGTAGCACCATACTTTACTTATGTGGTGAAGTTTTTGTTCCAACATAAAATGTTTAAAAAACATCCTCCACCGTATTTGGTTCTAAGAAGAGTTAGGTACCTTTACCTAGTTACCTACTTAAACAATGTGGTCAAAATAATTCTTGTTTAAACACCACAGTAACCGCAGCGGAGCGATGAATGTTTAAGGACGGTGTGAGTGATTTAATCAACATAAAAAGTAGGTACTTCTTCAATAATATTTGTATTGATTTAGGCGAAGGAGTGGAGTGGTAGGAGGAGAGAGAGGGCAGTGCGGCTGGTGAGAGCACTATACTTTGAAGGGCATCCTTACATGGAATCTGTATTTAATTTATTGACAAAGTCCATTATATAGCTGTTAGAGGTAGCTAAACACCTACCTACAGTAAGACTTGGTCACTTCTTCAGGTATCGCAACTTGGCCACCCTGAGCAGGACCACAATTAATGATGCAGAGTTACCTGTACGTTATCTTTGATCTGCATGATGCATGACTGTGCGGTGTGCCGTGTGCTCGATGTTTCTTGTTCAGATCAGTATTCTCTAACGAAATATATATATATATAATTTATTTCCGTTAATGGACCTTATTATAGCTTTATTAGTACAGATAATGTAGGTAGGTCATCATACGACCAGATTCATTTAAGCTTTTGATGTGATTTGTTGCAAGAGTCATTAACATTAGAATTACCTAAGTAATTTATGCACTGAAACGATGACGCGCTCCCATCAGTGCCGAGATGTTATCTGCTTTAATTACTTAGAATTTTATTGTAGGCACCGCGGCCGAACATCCGGTGGAACCTAACTTGGCATCAAACACAGCCAACTTAGAGCTATGTGCACATTGTAAGTACATAGCACTACATTCGTGTACCTATATCACTACACATGATGATAAAGATGTTAACATCTCGAGACAACGCATTGTTTTTCGCTTCATTATGACAATACGTATCTCCGGAACAAACTACGGATAGTAACAACGGGCCTCTGTTACAGATGGTACGTACGTACTTAGGATCATTGTTATTGCGCACAACTGACTAACAGAGAGGAGGTATGTGTCCCAGCACTACCAGCGGTGAGAACGTTACAGGCTTGTCATGTTATTGTTGTTTCATTTATGGGTAGAGCAAAACGACAGTATTTCGTAGTTGGCACGGCCGCACGGCCGCACGTCAGTCAAAACGAATTCATTTGATTCATTGTGCAAGGGATATTAATGAATAATTACTTAATTGAATGGAAAGAAACAGACGCGTGGTTATGACACACTATTTGTTAAGAAAGTCAATAGTAGTCAGGAATATTTATTTACAAACGCTCACAATTATGTTGTAGGTACTTGAGTATAAATTAGTTTATCACCTGCACAAACACAGGATAGTTTTATGACTTGCCGCAAGTCAATGTTCTTAGTCAAATAATTAACATGCGATAGAACACGATGGGGATGGCAACTGTGGAACGAATGGCGCTAGCATCGCTTGTACCAAACATCGTTATTGGTTGAAAATCTGTCAATGTCATTTTATATAAATTCAAAATACTTTGACCTCATTGGTCAGATTGGGTCTAAGCTATGGGCGCGCCATCTATAATCAGCTTTGACCAGCCTTCCCCATTGTTATGGTTCACTATAAGTATGTCAAAATTATACTATCTACCATAGGAAAAAACTATATGAGCACATACTTTTTGCAAACTGATGTTGATAATAAATTAATACAATTCTTGTTTTCTATATTGAAAATGATCACCATCAGTTTTGCATGGTTTCCTACTATTACCTACGTATACCCAACTGTCCGGCTGTGTGGAACGATCGCTATTACCCACTTCCGCTTGTCATGACAACAACGCAGACGCACGCGCTCTCGCACACGCTGTCATAAGAAAACGGCAGACAGGCATGAGCTCTCCTTGGGTTTCGTGGACATTCTCCCGTATGACATTGTTCCCGATATAATGTTATTCTAAACACCATACTATTATTCTTCTTGTTAAATCAGTGCAACAAGTGAGAGCGTTAAACAGTTTAATCACAACGTATTATCACAATATTCTCAATTATTACATCCAAATCAGTTCCAATTCCAAATAATCGCGAATAGATCGCCGTCATAGTGTGGCGCCTTTTTTCTGATCAAAATATAGCAGGGTTGCCATCTTCATTCTGTCTTTGCTACCATAGAACTACTTAATTATTCTAAATTTAGCACAGAATATAATATTCGATGATGAGCTGATCTAACAACTGCCAATATTGATGCTAAGCATCTAATAATAATGGAAACAATTTAAATAATTAACATTCGACCATCCTGACAAGTGCCTGTCTCTAGGCACCTGAGAGCAAACAACCCCGAATAAGTTTAGTAATTCACATAAACAGACGATTTATAAAAAATATTAATCATAATAGTTAAATCACCTGTCATTAAACCAAGACGTACTAATTATGAATAGTATAGTCGGCTAGGTGATACCTACATTATTACTAGATAGAAGATCAAAATGATTCATAACCCCTTGTAATAGGAAAAGTATGGAACAACGAAGTCGTCGGCTGCACTAGACGAGTGATATTTACTTAAATGCACAGCAGGTATGACGTACAGTACCAAGCATTTAACACTCACACAAACTGAAAGACAAACAAAATTATTTACACAAAATAAAATAATAACGGCTTCATAAAACTAAAATAAAATTAAAAAAAATATATATTATGATAGATAGTTGATGATGTAGAACCTTATAATAAAACACACAGCACGAAGCATTTTGTTTATTGAAGAGCAATTAATTCAATAAACTTTATGCAGGGCATTAAAGCCCCAGAAAGTACTTTCAAATAACAAAATAAAAACAGATAATGAGATTTAACTCTTCATCATCGTTTACTGTCACGAGAAAAGTACAAATAAAAGTGTAAAATATGTGCTTTTTTTTAAACTTTTATTTGTACTATATTTTATACACTTTGACTTTGTACCAACTTTGCACCAATCAACATGGGTACTTAGGTTCTAGTTTTTCTCGGCCATCCTTCATATGAAGAATGACCTCATTCTTTCAAAATTAAGATATTACAGTCATAGTTAAGGCTCATAATAAACAAATAAATCCTAATGAATGTTATTTATAAATTGATTATAACACACAGGAGCTAAATAGATCTGGATTTCTATACTAAAAGAACCAGCGCGCCCACTACACAATTTCCGGGCGGCAACTGCATTATGTAGTACTTAATGAAATTATCAGTCTATTAGAATAACTACCACTTTTGATTTACGTTTAACACTAGACACCACACAGCACCAGACAGGCCATTAAATCACGAGTATTAAAGAACTTTACTCGCAGCACTTAGCAGTTTGATTTCATCGTTAGAAGTCACACGTTGCGTCGATGTCGTGGCCCTCAACAGGCTTCGGTTTTCGGTCGTTTCTGGGTGGCCTTTACACAGGCCAACAAGTGCCCGTACATCACGAGTAGTTGTATGGCGAGATATTCATGTGTGCCGACGCTTACCCGCACTGGGGGTTACGCCCTCAAGACATTGTTGTATATAATTTGTCGACGCTTATCCACTCAATGGGTTACGCCCTCAAGACATTAGTATCATTATCGTTGTCTTCCTTTCAATATCTCATGTGTCGAATTAGGATAGGATTAATAGAAAATATTAAAGGAAGATGTAAATGTACAGGAATCGGGATAATGATCGCCAGCCATAATCAAGACCAGATCGGTTCACTCACTGTCTTCAGAAGAGCTACCGGATTTAGACCCTGTGAACCAACACCATGGTTTTATTTTATCCACTGAAAAAACAGTCGTATATTTTCTTTTCGAATAACCTTCAATGCTGCTAACTTCATAACGGTCGTGGTCATATACATCACTTATTCTGTATGGGCCATTAAAGGCAGGAATAAGTTTGTTGTTTTTACCGAGGGTGTTGGTGTTTTTTGGTACCATTACTACTTCGTACTTTCTAGCCTTACATCTCTTTTTGTAGTATCTGAGTTTCATCTTTCCTTGTTGTTTAGTTATTTGGCTGGTGGTTTGGTATCTGGTGACTGGCTTCATCCCTAATCTTTTGAACGTTATCCTCTGAAATTTCGTTAGTATCGGTAAGGTCGTGAAGATGTCCTTCGGATCTACTAATGCTGGGTCTACCCCATATAATTTCCGTGGGAGATTTACCAGTGCCCTGATTGGTAGTGTTATTTAGACCCCATTGCACATCAGGTACATTTTTGTCCCAGTGCCGATCGTCGTTTCCGTAACAGAGAGCTGTTAAAGATGACAGTATTGACCTATTATACCTTTCAATTTAACCATTCGCCCTAGGTGTTGCTACGGCATGTTTGACTCCTATGTTTTGCGTGTAGAATTCAAATTCTTTGGAAGTAAAAGTAGTCCTGCGGCCCGAGATCAAAGTTCGTGGCGTTCCAAACATTGCGAATACTTGATATGCGAATAATTGATCGATGTTTTACTTTTAGTATCCTTTACCACTCGTAGTACTAGTAGTAGTAGTAATTTTGTATATGCGTCGATGATGCCCAAGATGTACATGTTTTTCTTCTTGCTTTTGACAAAAGGCCCTAAGTGGTCAATGTGAAGACACTGAAATGGCACATTCGGTTTCGGAAGTGGATGTAAAAAACCTTTTCCCATCCTTCAGCTCGTACTTATTACGCACTTCTTTGGCCTCTAGCGATTTAGCATTTAGGACGGCTTTGATGTGACTCAATAGTGTTTCTAACTCATAAGAGTAGAAATGATGTTCTTCTAGCGTTGTCTGACGACTAAAATAAGCAACTATTACTACATTGTAGAAAAGATAACATTCTATTCTATAATTTTGAACGATGTAAACTTGTCTACGAATTTTCCATTCGTTTGTGTTGATCACGTGATTTAACGTTGAGATGATGTCATTCCCATTCATTTGAATAGTTTTCTACTAGCGTTAACGATTGTAGATTGTCAACTTGGCTAGGGGTGCTGGATTGAATATAGCTAGAACTGGACGACTTATAAGGACCTCTTTGAGTTTCATAAAATATTTTTCTTGTGCCTCACTCCAGATCCATGGAACGTTTAATTTCGTGAAAAACGTTAATGGGCAATGGATGCAAATCCCTCGACAAAACGACGAAAGAAACTCGCCAAACCTATAAATTGTTGCACCTCATGTATACGTTTTCTGGAGTCTTGAAAGACTTTATTGCTTCCACTTTCCTTGTTCCAGGTCGTACTCCTTCCGATGTAACCTCAAACCCGAGGTAGTGAAGAAGTGACACTTACTGAGATTCAGTGTTAAATTGGCTTCTTGAATCAGAACTATCAACTACCAGTCAAGAACTATCGATAGTTTCTCCAGCCCTTCCTCGATGGTTTTGGATGCTATAATGATATCGTACATATATGCCATTACACCAGGTGGATTTCGCTTCCTTAATAAAATTAAGATTAATCTCTGAAAAACCACCGGTGCGTTCGGTAGTCCAAAAGGCATCCTATTATATTCATAATGCCCGTCAGGTGTCACGAATGCCGTTAAATGCTTCGAGCCTTCCGAGACAGGCAGTTGGTAATAACATGAGGTCAAATCCAGCGAAGTAAAGAATACTTGCTCTAAAAGGCTATCGATTTGGTCATCAATTAATGGCATCGGATATTTATGTTTCAAGGTTTTTTGATTTAACGCTCGATAATCAACGCACAATCTAGTATCGCCGCTTTTCTTGGCCACGAGAATAACTGGGCGAGCGTACTCTGAAATCGACTCTCTTATTATGCCATTATTTAGCATCTCCTTGACCTTGGATCGCTCCGACAACGAAAGCCTTTAAAGACGATAAGTTATTGGTGTATCGTTCTTTAGTTTTATTTGCATCTCCGTTAGTCCAGTGAAGTCTTTCCCAGTTCTTTAAGTGAAAATACGAAGCATTTCCGCCTTTCGTTCAACAAAGAACATAAATTTTCTCGAATCTGCTTATCTAAATCGTCATGCCTAGCCGTGTGGTATCCCGCAGAGTAGAATAGAACCAACCCATTACACTCACGGGTATCGTATAAGGCGACTAATGTCTGAGGCAGAACACCTTGCGCCTCCGTAGACCAGAGAATGGGCAGGCGTTTTCTGTTAGTCTTTCATTACTGCGATCTCCAATCCGCCTGCCAAGCGTGGAGATTACAGCAAATTCCTCCCATCATGGGAGAGGCTAATGTGCAGCAGTGGACGTTATGGGCTGTTGTAGTAGTTGTAGTAGTGTAGTAAATCGTCATCAACTATGATCTGGTCTTCCCCTATTGGTTCGTCGTAGGATTCAATTCGAAGTATATTGTGAGTTACGTCACTTAATCCAGTTGTTTTAGCAGGAACGACTTCATCTGTCGGAAGGTTCGTCGATACTAACGCTGCTATAGCAATTAAAGCCCATGCACTTAACGTGAATGGTTTTCTATTTAGACCCATGATGAGTAACGAACTTAGTCCCCCTCTCACCGTGTATATACCAGGCAACACTACATATTCTTCACCTGCCTTCGAACATCCTACAGTGTCCACGTACACTATACCGGTGTTTTGGTTGCCGGCTTTAGCCGGAATAGACGTCAATCCTTGGACGACCGTGTCATCCAAGCACGCAATAGTAATATTATATATTATTATTATAGGAATATTATTTATTCATCATGATCATCATCATCAGCCTATTAATGTTCCCACTGCTGAGACACGGCCTACTCTCTATGAGAGGGAATAGGCTGTATATATCCACCACGCGGGCCCAGTGCGGATTGGTAGATGTCACATGTCTTCGAATTTTTTGGTTCTAGGACATGCCGGTTTCCTCACGATGTTTTCCTTCACCGTGATGAGAGCATTGGTGATGAAATAAATTACACAAAGTAATGCGCCTGTCTGGGTTCGAACCCACGACTTACTGTTCGTAAGTCGGGGCCGCCACCACTGGGCCACCGCTGCTCTCATATTATTTATTATTTTATTATACACACATCAAAAGTATCTAGGGATCAACATATATTTTTGCAATAACTTTTCTCCTGATTGATATTAATTAAAATTTTCTTTAAGGATTCATCAAATAAAGTGTTTTCGTTTGTCACAGTAACGATAAACCAAGTCACCTTTGCATTAATAAAGAAATTTGCCATTTTCCTAATAAAGGGATTTTTGACATTTGAACCACTAACATTAAAGTTCGAAAAAAAGACTGAAATAACAGTTTTCTTTAAAATTTTATTGGGTAACTTAAACAATTAATAATCCGTGTTTCTACCGCGAACACTAACAACACAAGAACATCGGTTTGGCATACTCAAAATGAGTTCATCCAAATCACGCTGTGGAATGGCCGCCCATGTTCGTTGCAACAACAAAAAAAGGTCTTCTTGCGACTGGATACCCTCCATATTCGGCAGAGCTCTTCTCTGTAGCATATCCCATGCATGCTCAATCGGGTTCAAGTCTGGCGACTGAGCAGGCCAGGGCAGGACATTGATGTTAGCTGCGGCGAGAGTCTGTCTTACAACTCTTGCGGTGTGCGGTCGTGCATTATCATGCATTAACTGAAATAAGGGACCGATTTGCACTTGTAGAGGAACGATGACGTCTGATACAATCGTCTCAGCATAAATTTGAGCGTTGAGGTTGCCTCTGATCCAAATCAACTCAGTTCTTCCGCCGATCCAAATACCCGCCCATACCATGATGGTTCCACCACTATAAGGATGGACTTCCTGGCAGGATTTTAATCGCTGTTGGCGTCCAGGGGTTCTCCAGTGTCGTATACGTCTTGTATCCGGTCTCATACCAAAACGAGACTCATCAGAAAAGCACACGAAACGCCATTGTTCTTCTGCCCAATTTCTGTGTTCAAGAGCCCATTGATATCGAATCCTACGATTGTGCATTGCTATAGGTGGTACCCGTAGCGGTCTTCGGGAATGAAGGTTCACTTCATGCAAGCGGTTTCTGACTGTTTGGTCGCTAATTAAGTTCCCTGAAGAGTGATGAAGCCTCACGGCTAACATCATGGCGGTTATTGTTGGAGCTCTTCGAGTTAAGATTTGAATGTATCGGTCTTGTCTCCGTGTGGTGCAGCGATACCGTCCTCCATGGCGCTCAGCCACGGTACCAGTGCTTCGGTAACGTGTCCAAAGTCGACTGATAACACTCTGACTTGTATTCAGAGCTAAAGCTACAGTACGTTGCCGGGAACCAGCTTCTATCATTCCCACGGCTCTGAGCATTTCTTCCCTGCTTAAATGACGTCGCCGCTCCATAATAACGTTGGTTTTAATCAGTAGTAGGGAAACAGTAGCACTAATAATGTCTTCAATGCGTTGTATGTTTTTATAGGGAAAATATTGACAGCTTATTTTCATCTTTTACTCGAATTTGATTGAGAGTTCCTGATTCAAATTATGAAATGCACCAAAAAGGATCCATATAAATTTATAAAATCATAAATTTATTACAAAGCCACATCTCAATCTCAAGAAATCCGCATAAAAATGCTTGATCCCTAGACATTTTTGATGTGTGTATTTTTAATAGGTATTTCCTCCGATTTTGGACCGGGTTGTTTGTACAAAAACAAGACGCTGTCAGTTTTGTATGCTCTAACACCCGGCAATTCAGTCAAGGTATGTCCTATTAAGATGTCGGTGGTTAGTAAGCCAGGTTTTACTAAGTACACTTCAACCTCTTCATCGAGGCCATCGAGGATAATGCGCACTTTAATGCGACCACTAGGTACTACACTGCCGTTCCCGAAACCATTGAGGGTGGGTAAATTGTTTTTGTCCATCGGAACATTCAGCATTTTACTTAAGTCTTCGTTGAGCAAAGTGCATTGACTGGCTAAGTCCACAAATGCCTTGATTGGTTGATTATCAACTAAAACTTGTTTATAGTATTTATTCACCCCTTTCTGTCCACATGCAATGTTTAAGATACTTTTCGTCGTATTCGTTGCAGTCGTTGTCGATGGAGTACGAGATTCAAAGCGGCTACCGGAAGTATTCTTACAATTCTGGTCTGTGTGTCCGAACCGACGACACTTCGTGCACTTTATGATAAGCTTTGGGCATGATGTGACCATGTGGCCAGATTCTTTGCAGTTAAAACATTGTAATTGTGTAGTTACCTGTTCTTTTCTTTGTGGATTGTATGCCTTCTTGCATTGGTGCTGCTGCTGACCATGACCACTACTATCACCAAAATGCTGACTTGGTTTTTTACTTGTGTCATTAGTTTTGTGAGTGATATTTCGGAGATAATTCAGAACTTCTTCCGGTTCTTTAAAATCACTGCCTTGTACGTTCATTCTCACGTTATAATCGTAGATACCGTGACTCAAACAATCGACTGCTTGTTTGCCAGAGAGCTCGCACCTGTTTACTAGCGTCATTTTATCGTAATAGTACTCTTCGAGAGCTTCGTTCTTGCGAGATCTTCCGGCTAACATTTCAGTAAGTAAGTCTCCATATTATGTTCGCAAGGAAATGCGGCAATTAAATTATTCTGCCACTCTGCCCATGTGTATTTGACTGTTGTCAATCCCTCGTACCATTTTTGTTGCTAAGCCTTCCAGTTTGGGTAGCGCATTAAAAATAGTTTGTCGCTCCGTCCACCCAAACACGTGTGCAGACTCATTGACCTTAGCTAACCAGTTCTTCATAGTTTGTAATTTACCATTAGGATCAAATCCAGGTATGACATTTTGTCACCCTGGTAATCCTGGTCCAATAGAACTAGTAGCCCCAGTGTTACCTTTTGCACTGAGTAAGCTAACTAGTTTCTCTAATACATCTGGGATATCACGCCTACCCTTTCTCTTAGCTTCGCGCCTAGTTGGGGACGGACTAAAGGAACTTCGTGAATCGGAGCTAGTATCACAGCGTCTACGCTGCCGTTTAGATTTCTCAGAGCGTTTGCGCTTGCGTGGTCTACTTTCACGCACAACAGGCGATGGTGTACGAGCCGTATCCGAATCGTAGGCACGCTTGCGACATTTTAGTAAATGTTGTTTTGGAGAGGGCATTTTTTTATTTAAGGCAGAATTAAGGAAATAAAAAGGAAAGCGAATAGGAAGACACAGTATATGAATAAATACCTGAAATCAATTTCAACTGTTAGTATCACCACCAAACAAACCGCTTAAAAGCAGGTACAAGCCTTCAGACTAGAGTGTGAAAGTGCGGGGTTTGGGTTCTCAAAATCAATCATAAAGCGTCACATCCACCATCAGAACAAAACAAACCACAGTGCATTTCTAATCCGTCGATAGCTGGGGTATTTTGTGTAAAAACTAAAATGTTAACTCTTAAAAAAAACAATTATGTTAGGTGAAATGCTTTTTAATTAAGTAAGGTACTATAAGTTACTATATTTTGTTACAAATTGTATCATGCTGTAATCTTAACACAACCCAGCTGTTTAATACACACCAATTATTTATCAAGAGAAGCCATGTGTAAAAGTTAGTTTCTACTGAGGCATGGTGCTCATTATGTATATAAAGTCATACCATAAAAGCTCATTCACAACTTAAAAAAACCTTTTGTTCAGTTATCTGAATAATAAACAAGTAAAACTATGTGCAATAAGTAGCTAGTTTCAACTAAGACACGGTCCTCATAATTAATAAAAACTAATTCTCTATAAGCGCATTCACATCTTTAAAATGATTTATTCAATTACCTATCTAAATAAAACTCAGGTATTTATTTATTTATTTATTTATAATAAGCACACCAACAGCACAATCACTTACAATTCAAATCAAACAACATCTAATATTGGCATTTCAGTAATCATGCAAATAACAGGAATGCATAACATTTAAATGTGAATATCAGAGACAAAGGAGAACAATAATAAAAAGTGTGTCTAGTAGAACACTAAATTTATCTAGAACACTACAAAACAAACCAATTTGAGCTACATATACATGCATACGGCACGTCTGTATGAAGCGAAATTCATGGAGAAAATATCAACAGGGTAATCTGTCTGTTTGGACCTTTCATTATATTGCCTTGCCATACTTGTTAGAGGGCTATTAAATGTGGTATTTAATGTAGATGTAGTCAATTCAAAAATACGAGTATCAACTAAGGTATGGGTATAATATTTCTATAAAAGTGCAATCACAACTTTAAAACCATTTACTTACCCAATTATCTGTACAACACACAAAGCAATGTGCCATAGCTAGTTGTATGTAACTGAGGCACATTCTCATAATAGTGTGTAATTGCATTATCACTCATTCGTAATTTTGAAAACCATTTAGGTAGTTATGTATTTTTTAATTTATAGGTATAAAGCATTCAATAGCTCAGTCACATGAGTTGTACCGTTATCAGTTTATTCTTATAAGACATGATATTGCACTTATTCGGGTAACTCTTTCCAGTTGCTGCGGTGGCAGTAGTTGTTTCACTTTTGTTTTAATACATAGATTGTGTTGTAAAGCAAATACGACACCATGACTATAACACCTAGGTACTTATGTAGTTTAGGTGTTAAAACTCTTCTGTTCCAAGACCGGTGTGTACTGTAAGGTAGGAACATAATATAGAAACTAGATGTCCTCAGCATGCCATTTTATTGTGTTTACCAAGTTGGTATATAAGGTAGGTATGTAGGAAATGACAAAATAATAATAATACCGACCAGCTATGGTAACTTGTTGAATCTATTGCATTGTAATGTATGTTTGAGATAAATCGCGCGGTCGGCTTCCTGCTCATCCGCATTACCAATCCATTTATTTGTACCTGGAGCTCTCCTTAATCTTTACGACGAAAACTTTCGTCATTTTAACTCGGTAAAAGTCTAAAGTAACTTTTTTTTTACCTTTTCCTCCTCAGTGATCGTGGGTGCACAGCTCACTTCTGATTTGTTAAATCAGTGAAACAAGTGAGAGCGTTAAACAGTTTAATCACAACGTATTGTCATAATATTATCAATTATTACATCCAAATCAGTTCCAATTCCAAAAAATCTTCTAGAATAGATCGCCGTCATAGTGTGGCGCCTTTTTCAGATCAAAATATAGCAGGGTTGCCATCTTCATCCTGTCTTTCTACTACAGAACTACTTAATTATTCTAAATTTAGCACAGAATATAATATTCGATGATGAGCTGATCTAACAACTGCCAATATTAATGATAAGCATCTACTAATAATGGAAACAATTTCAATAATTAACATTCTGTTCTGGGGATAATATTATGTGCGTATGTTATGTATGTTACACATTACCTCCGGGTTTTGTTTTACCTAGTTCCACCGGGAGTGATATGAAAATCGAACGGGAACATCAACCCTTCTGACAACGAATTTTCTTCTCCTGAAAGAATAATAATTGAGGGACTATATCAGTAGGTTTTTAGGAGATTCTTATTTCCCCTTAGGGTTGTGCCTAATCTAGCAGCACGGAATCGCATTTTTTATGCTGCTATCCTAGGAACAGAGCTAAATGCAATTGCATATATTATGTTTCTCGCTCAGATAAATGACGGTTCTGAGCGACAGAAAAGGATAGAAGCATGGACACGTGCGAATAAATAAGCAGTAAACATACATTAAAGTACCGGGTAGAGTACATATCTA
This sequence comes from Xestia sexstrigata, assembly GCA_941918905.2. Lineage (NCBI taxonomy): Eukaryota > Metazoa > Arthropoda > Insecta > Lepidoptera > Noctuidae > Xestia > Xestia sexstrigata. The sequence goes on from OW799210.2 coordinate 811,243, forward strand.
CCGTGCACTAAACTGCTTTAGGTATAATAGAACGGCTTTCAATGCCGCCTTGTGCGCAGAAACAATTTGTGCGTATCATCTTTTTGTTGGCGTCATTTGAGATCATTACCGTACTTCTACTTATGTACTTCACAATTTCACACAAATGCAAACCGAAGTTTTCAGTCACAAGATAATGATAATTTTTTGTGTGTTTCCAAATTAATGTTTCCAAAAAACTTTAACGTTTCCTTTGTATTGTAAAAATTAAAACAATTGTCGACTCACAAACCGTCAACTTGTCAAAACTTGTATTTGATTGACTGTTTTCCTATGTTGCATAGTTTTTGACTTCTTTCTTTGATTGATTCTTTTTACGTTATTTGAGATTTTATTGATTATTTTATTGAGGTTAGCATATACAGGCAATATTATACTGTCGCAGTGTGTGTGCGATACTATTAGCAGCAACTTGTCGCAGCGCGAGGTCCTGCGGATAGCCTCGCTTGCGGTCGTGGTGCAGTTCATGGTTGGGCGCGAGAGCTCGCGGACTCCTTATGTGAGGAAGTGATGATCGCAAAGGAGGCGGTGGCGGAAAATATACAGCCTCCCTCCCTATTCACAACAGTCGCGCTGGGCGCCGGAAGGCACACAACAGCTGTGGGGTGTCGCCTGCGGGTGACAGGTTTGGGAAGTCTGTGACCAGAACAGGCCTGGGACAGCGGAGCGCCGTGTTCTGCGCGCGCCTCTCATGAGGAACTGCGGCGTGTACGGCCGCAGAAGGTGACAGGCGCACGTGTTTATATGGGTCAAACCCTGGCTGGGGGAGCGTGATGAACTGCGCAATATGTACCTACTCTAGCACACCGGTCCGAGGTAGCCGAAGAGCACCGTGTGGTTACAGTCAGTAGGAGTCTGATAGACCCCTACACCCATCCTAGACACAGGAGGATATATACACACGCAAAAAAAGTAAAAAAACACTACTGTGGGAAACTATCGCTAATATTCACGAAGCTGAATAGTTTTGACAACCATTAATAAATCAAAATAATATTTATGTGAGCGGCATGGCACTGATTTAAAAAAACGTTCAAAGATATGGTCGAACGCTTAAAGTATTTACAATTTCCATAAATTAAGTTTGGCATTGCATTATGTCTGTTGAAAATCAATCAAGCCAGCATAACGCAGTAAACTGCTGGCCTCGCACCACCCTGTCCGCCGTCCTCACTCCTCCGCACCTAGTTGCACAACTTCAGGCAGAATTGTTGAATGAAGTGGTCGTCAGTCGTCGCGTCGCCGATTCGCCGCACACCGCGGAAGCGCTTCGTTAGAGAGGCACTGTACATGCACTGTGTGTTGAGCCATTGACCCGCTTCGTGTAATCGCTCATTATCGTATAAATGCTCACGTTGCCCACGCGCATGTCCGCCCATTTACTAGTTTTCATCATCTGCTGCTGTCTGGGTCTCTGGGATAGTGGGATAGCTAGAACATGTCGTAGTTATGTAGGTAGGTACCGCTCTTAGTGCATTGCCGCAAGAGAGCGTAACTGCCGTCATTCAATGTTATTATGTTATTAAATCTTATTCGTATTTACCATAACTGATTTCTTTTTAGCAGCTGGAGTCTGAGATTGTGCTCGATTGTTGGCAATAACTTCGTCTCTTACTATGTGATGTAATGTAATGGATACTCTTCATAACAAAATGTACCTACCTCTATTTGTGATCCTCACAAATGATTCACATTTTGATGTCGTAACATGAGTACTTAAGTGTTGTCGAAAATAATAGCTTTTTGTGAGACTTTCACCCAGCGGTTATGCATTTGACGTGACCCGCACAATCCCATTTTAGCCAAACAGCCTTCTTGCTAACGTCCACTGTACCTACTCGTTTCGGAACGCAGTGTGGTGTTTCAAACTCTGGTTTGTCTTTTGACACACAGCATGCTGCGTTCCATTGCCTTTTGGCGGCGAACTCCAAGGCGGGACTGGTGCGACTCGGTGAGCGGTCAGACTGAGCACATGATCCAGGGCTGATTTGGTTTTCACTTTTTTGGTTTTTAACCATTTTACTCAAACAGCATTCAGCACTGTGGAAATGCTGTCATACAGCACTTTTGTGCTACTTGGGACTAAAACATTACTGGCGAAATGTGGGTGTCACCTCTGCCTACCTCTTTGGGAATTGTACGGATGATGTTATAATTATATTATTATGATATTTCAGCCATAACAAGTGAAAATCCTTGAGGCTGAATTGTCAATGACTCTTCCATAGTATGATGTGCCGCAGACCGTACAGGGGTAAACTATGTGTTTAAGTAAGGAGTGCAGAGGGGCCTCGGGTCAAGTTTCAGTTTAGCGCTAATCAAAGAAAACCATCATTTAATTTAGCCGAATCGAGTTTTTGCTGTAGACAGGTTTACTCGATTGGCGATGCAAAAAAATTAATATATGTTTGAAGTGTTATTTGGCAACGTTCAGTGATCGTCACACGGATATGCTGAATGTAAGCACTACTGTAAAAAGTGAAGTGATCAGAAGGCACACGTGTTATGTGACAACATCGTGAATGTTCGGCCGTGCAGCTGTTACTATCACCAGCCATCAATTGTTTGTATCTGCTCATCAGTAGCAAATAGGGACCAAAATGTTTACCCGTACAGAGGTTTTAATCGGGTATTTTTTCGGATTAGGGGTCGAAGCTAGTTTAACCTGTTATTATAGGGTTAATCTGCTTATAATAACCCGGTTCTCGCCCAGTTTCCGCACTCGGTGCTTTATTTATTATTTATTTATTTATTTCGAACAACAAGGCTTGCAAGGCTTTGTTTCTTTCATTCTGGTTCAGAAATATTTAAATTTTTAACCTATTTGTTACAAAGGTACAAACATAATATGGGTTTAGTATAACCGATGGGTCTCTGGTCGAAAACACTCGTATAGTGGTACATCATACAGTATATTTCTGCTCATCTTTAAACATTTCATGTCACTCGTGATGGGTATTGGGAACGTACATCACACATCATTCAGTGTATGTATGATCTTCCGTTCAATGTCGTTCGTTTTTATTAACGCAAGAACCCACTACATACTCCGACCGACTGTCTATTGCTAATCTTTTCAACAGAAAGTACAGCTTCATTTATTATTCAGACAAACGTGGCATAAAATACTGTTATGAGTTGGTCGTTCTAGGAGTTAGAAATAATATTAGGTACTCAGTTGTCTAATATGAAAGAATCGGTCTGCTCGCTATCACTGCATAGGTGGCACTGCAGTGGCATCGCCATGTATGCCATGTACGTACTGTCCAGCATAGCGTTAGACCTTCTGCAGCAAACAGGTTCGCTGGTTGCCGCGGCGATATCTCACGAGCACCGGCACTTCGAGCGCGGTCGCGACCCTCACCCACTTACTACCAAGTAGCACTATGACTTGTATGAACACTTACACTCAAACAATACTCAAAAAAATACATTGCCTTACCAAAATATTTTTACGTGGATGGAATTCTCATTAATTTCTTGTGAATTTTTATAGGAACTTCACAGTTGTTTGTAATTCAATTTAATATCTATTTTTCAACTGTACGGCTAGATTTCTGTTTCACAATAAATATTTAGGCAGGAACATCATAGTAATTATATCATTCGTATTTAGACGTTAAGCACTGTAAGTATTTGTTGTCGTGGATCCTAGTTATTGATTTGATCTAACAGGCAGAAAAATAAATTATATCCACTCACCAGTGCAAACCACGTGACTAGTACACCACCTTGACAAAACGGACATAAGTAGCTCTTGTTATTTCGTCTCAAAAGCTTTAGTTAGACCCTTCAGTTAAGTACCTACCTGAACTTACCGATTTCAAAGCGTGGACGTCGGATTAAAATTGAAATATAAATATTTAAAAAAAAATAGCGACGATCTTACCACATCAGGGCTTATGAGAATACATTAGATTGATTTTCCTGCATGTACATTACACACATATTTGTTCCGTTGAAGTTTGAAGTCACCCAAAGATTCCACTCGCCAAGTTCGCGTAACAACAGTCTTTGCTCTAAAACAAAAAAAAAAAACAATTATGAAAAGAAGCATCGCGTTAAAATCTAATTTAATCAAACAAAAACTTTGAAACAAATGAAGATTAGGTACAAGAACTTATACCATTAAAATATTAAACTACGCTTGTAAAATATTTTAATTGTGTAATTACTATGTAACAATAGATCATTACATAAAACTTGACGAGCGACTCGCCAAAATGCCGAATGATTTTCATAATATCTAATTTATGTTTGCTCCCAACATGACACAAAACCCGAATACCGTTTAAAAAAACTATCATCAGACACCATATTTCTTAAAGATGAAAGAACTGACATGATGACAGGCTATGTGTAAATAAAACAAGCTCCCAATACTAAAGTATGAATAGTGAAATCAAATGCAACATTACCTAGGAAAGATATTCGGTCTTTTAAAACCAAACTGGTCCAAATTGCTTTAAAAAAGGATCGCTATTTCAAATAGCCAAACAATAATATAGACATGATAGACAATACACATGATAGACATGGTAAACAATGGATAAATTGACTTAAAGGCCAAAAACATCAAAATAGAGACAAAGCTATACAAATCTGCATAAACTATTACAAATTGTTATACTTCAACTGCAGCGACCAATACCTAGATAGACTTCTTTTGCTCTGGGTAATATTATAACTACTATCCTATTACTGGTTTTGGAGCTTACACCACACTCAGTAACATGGGGTACAATAGGGTACCCGATGAAGATGGCATAAGCAAGGATATTTTGATGACAGTCGAACCTACTCTTCTCCCTATAATTACAACATTAAATTCAATTTTGAAAACAGGTTCATTCCCGGATGCATTCTGTCACTTCAATACAATATAATTATTAAACTTTTATATTGTCACTTACGGGATATCTTCCGTGATTGTTATTATGTTATTGTTGTTGAAAATAAATTGATAGGAGCAGACAAATCTGTCTACCCTCTTTCTTTGTCTTTTTCCATCCACCCGCATTCTGCAGTCAACCCGCGATCATGGCGCTTGCAACAGCGTCGACGTATCGGGAGCTCAAAACTACACACATCAAAAATGTCTAGGGATCAAGCATTTTTATGCGGATTTCTTGAGATTGAGATGTGGCTTTGTAATAAATTTATGATTTTATAAATTTATATGGATCCTTTTTGGTGCATTTCATAATTTGAATCAGGAACTCTCAATCAAATTCGAGTAAAAGATGAAAATAAGCTGTCAATATTTTCCCTATAAAAACATACAACGCATTGAAGACATTATTAGTGCTACTGTTTCCCTACTACTGATTAAAACCAACGTTATTATGGAGCGGCGACGTCATTTAAGCAGGGAAGAAATGCTCAGAGCCGTGGGAATGATAGAAGCTGGTTCCCGGCAACGTACTGTAGCTTTAGCTCTGAATACAAGTCAGAGTGTTATCAGTCGACTTTGGACACGTTACCGAAGCACTGGTACCGTGGCTGAGCGCCATGGAGGACGGTATCGCTGCACCACACGGAGACAAGACCGATACATTCAAATCTTAACTCGAAGAGCTCCAACAATAACCGCCATGATGTTAGCCGTGAGGCTTCATCACTCTTCAGGGAACTTAATTAGCGACCAAACAGTCAGAAACCGCTTGCATGAAGTGAACCTTCATTCCCGAAGACCGCTACGGGTACCACCTATAGCAATGCACAATCGTAGGATTCGATATCAATGGGCTCTTGAACACAGAAATTGGGCAGAAGAACAATGGCGTTTCGTGTGCTTTTCTGATGAGTCTCGTTTTGGTATGAGACCGGATACAAGACGTATACGACACTGGAGAACCCCTGGACGCCAACAGCGATTAAAATCCTGCCAGGAAGTCCATCCTTATAGTGGTGGAACCATCATGGTATGGGCGGGTATTTGGATCGGCGGAAGAACTGAGTTGATTTGGATCAGAGGCAACCTCAACGCTCAAATTTATGCTGAGACGATTGTATCAGACGTCATCGTTCCTCTACAAGTGCAAATCGGTCCCTTATTTCAGTTAATGCATGATAATGCACGACCGCACACCGCAAGAGTTGTAAGACAGACTCTCGCCGCAGCTAACATCAATGTCCTGCCCTGGCCTGCTCAGTCGCCAGACTTGAACCCGATTGAGCATGCATGGGATATGCTACAGAGAAGAGCTCTGCCGAATATGGAGGGTATCCAGTCGCAAGAAGACCTTTTTTTGTTGTTGCAACGAACATGGGCGGCCATTCCACAGCGTGATTTGGATGAACTCATTTTGAGTATGCCAAACCGATGTTCTTGTGTTGTTAGTGTTCGCGGTAGAAACACGGATTATTAATTGTTTAAGTTACCCAATAAAATTTTAAAGAAAACTGTTATTTCAGTCTTTTTTTCGAACTTTAATGTTAGTGGTTCAAATGTCAAAAATCCCTTTATTAGGAAAATGGCAAATTTCTTTATTAATGCAAAGGTGACTTGGTTTATCGTTACTGTGACAAACGAAAACACTTTATTTGATGAATCCTTAAAGAAAATTTTAATTAATATCAATCAGGAGAAAAGTTATTGCAAAAATATATGTTGATCCCTAGATACTTTTGATGTGTGTATTAACAATCACGGGAGATATCCCGTAAGTGACAATATAAGTTTAGTTTTAAACCATGAAAGCTTAAAACAATATAATTATTTTCATAAAAAGGGGAATAAATCAGTTTTATAACGATCGACTGATCAAACTTGTATCCCATATCTACTACGCTTTTATTTAGGTCTTAGACAATCGCATCTCTCAGAAAAGCACTAACCACGTCACCAAGCTGGTTTTTTAGATCAGGCCTTTCCAAAACAAAGAATTTAACATCCCGATATATCTTGCCTAGACACACAATGCCAACGCCATATTTGAGGCTCTGAACAATCAAGAAATAGATCCCACCTACATCAACCTACCTATGTACTTCGTAACGCCTATCTATACAGTACTGCCACAATTAAATTACAAACAGCCATACCGTCATTCTTCATAGAAAAAGTGTAAAACAAGAAGACCCGCTTTCACCCTTGATTTTTAATAGCGCTCGCTTTAATCCACCACGCGGGCCCAGTGCGGGTTGGTGGATGTCACAGTCATGTATTCACATAGGTACTTGGTTCTAGGGCAAGCCACTGCCCTGTTAGGGTCCGCTTGATAACTTAAAATGGGACGCCGTCACCTCCTTCTGCGAAGCAAAGAAGTTTTGAAAAACCTTACGCTAGTTGGGAGAGATCGGGTATTGAAGTCGGTGGGGTGCGGTTAACAAACCTTCTCTACGCTGAACACTCTTGACCACATTGCTAATGTTAAACCAACTCCGTGATGCAAGCCTTGAGGTTGGACTGGCCAAGAATAGTGAAGAATTGCAATATGTCCACGAATATAAGGAAGTCATACGACGAACGATACTGCCTTAAAGACCTACTGGTCCATGAAAAAGGAATAACAAAATAGAACCTTTCCTTGTCAATCAAAACGAAAAATTATAATCATTATAATAAATTGTGATCCCATGTAATCAGTACTTTAGAAGGCATAAGATTGTCGCGTTTGTTATTAATCTTTAACTGTGGCCCTGACAGTTTTCATAATAGCTTTATATTGAAGTACTTGAGTGACGCAGTTGAGTGATGCTGCAACTTGTTAACAAACAGTTCGTACTTATGTAGCCGTGTACACGTGCTGAGCTTAAGCACGTGTCTGTGGTGAAGGTTGTGTGCTGTGCAGGGCTGCTGCATACATCCAGCGATGATGACGCTCGCTGTGGTAATGCTGTCAGAAGCTCATATAAACAGATAAATAAAATTGAAATGTCTGTTACAAACAGACACTTGCCTTTTGACGAATTGTCATGTTTCAGCTTCAGAATGATATACTGAATACGTATAATTAACCGTTTTAGCGTCGGTGTCCCTCCAGCGGCTCCAGCCTGTATAACATAAATATTAAATTCAACTTTCAAATAATATAAATATAATAGACTGCCCCCAGTTGTTAAGTAAGTTTAATTTTAACCTACCCCACAAATATCCGCGTCACCCTATAAAACTATTACGTCCCCCATTCCGCAAAACTGTGTCAGGATCCAACTCCCCCATCCCCAGAATTTGCAGGCTTCTTAATAATTGTGATGAATCAATAGATATTTTTTCCACAACACTTCAGAAATTCAAGCGTCAGGTCCATCAAAACTACTCACCATAGTGACTTTTTTCTCTTTTCTCTTGTTATCTTTGTATTTACTGTGTTTATAAAACTACCCACTGTTGTTGAAAGTGTTATTTCTGCACTACTATTGTAATTTCATTTTTGATATAATTTTGTTTTATGCATGCTGTGTCTATCGCATTATATTGTACACTATGCTTGTATCATATTGCTTGTATTATTTAGGATAAACAGTGTAACAATTGTAGATAGGCCAATAAATAAATAAATAAATATAGAAAGCTACATGTTTTTACGAATATGTGACCAGCAGGGACAGGTCGCTCGTCCTCCTCGCGACGTGTTCCTCATTACTGAGGGTCGTGATTCTGGCGTGAGGTCATCTTATTTTTGTCGGTGTTTCGCCATCAATACTTATCTTTGGCACGGTGAAAAGCGTTATAGAGTTTTGAGCGAATTTTGTATGTCCATCCAGGGTCTAACCTTCCGTTCGACGGAAGGACTTCCAAGGAAGACGGTTCAAGGACTTCCAGGTGGACTGGAAGTCCTTGAACCGTCTTCGGACTCAAGACTGTCTCGATTTCAACCTCGTTAGGTGGGGCTAGCGCAATAAAACAGCATCAGGGTGTGGCTGTGGAGCTGTATCACAAACTATGCTCCATCTCTTATCCTGTCATCTTAGCCCAAAAAAATGTAGCTCAAGTGACCTCTGCGCTGCCACCGACGACGCGGTGCAAGGGCGAAGTTCTGGGCTAACAAAATATAAAAATTGTCGTGCCAGCGACATGAAGAAGAGGAAGTGAACTACGAAGCCTCGGACGCTTGCCATCGACGTTGCCAGTAACCATCAGTTGTTCTAGGTTAATGGTCATCCTTTATTGCGATGACGTGATGTGTACAAACAATTCCCAAACTTGTTGAAAGTTTTTTATCTTTCGGTCACGGAGATAGACTCATTGACGCGGACAGGTCACTCGTATAACATACATTATTTAATGATCTGTCTATAAACCGCTTGAAGGAAACATCACTATCTAAGCTCTATTAATTATATATGGTGAAGTAGCTCTAGAAGTGAACACTATTGTAGTATCGCGTACTGTACCTATAGGCCGGGGGCAGTGGAGGGCATTCGTCTTCGTCCTCACTAGCGGCGGGTCACCGACTGCACTGTTGTTATCACTGACTTAGGTCAAACGATAGTGAGTTGTGTCGCGACGCGTTGTCGTGTCGTGGGAGAGCAGTCCGGAGCGATCTGCGGCTGCGGCTGGTTGCTGCCGCGGAAGGTTTAGCAAAATGGGACCGACGATTTGCGCCTCACTATCTCTGACTATATGTAGCTACAATTAAGTACCTGTAATTTTTCTTTACCATGTTTTGAAATAATATGTCACGACCGAGATGTAACATTAAAACCGGCCAAGTGCGAGTTAAACTCGCGTGGAGAGGGTTCCGTACAATGCCAGTCTTATATTGAATTTACCACTTTATTTTCAATTGATATAATTCTAATAGGTTTTCCTGTAATCTACCAGCAATGAACTATATTTTGTATTTTTTTTCAAAATTGTATTCTTACCAGAGGGTGGGTAGTTTTGGAGATCAGGGGGGGGGGGGAATGGACAATTTTCGTCTACTTTCATGAATAAAATAAAAACTATTTATTTTACATCATCATCATCATCAGCCTATTAATGTCCCCACTGCTGGGACACAGGCTTCCTCTATGACTAATAAAAAATATATATTTGAGATCCTCATAACGAGCCCTTTCATTTGATAAATAAGACACATTAATTAAGGTTTGCAAAACACTTTTTTTAATTATCTAATTTTTCCGCCGAAAATGAACCTAAAAAACCGAAACCGAAAATTGGTCCAGTAGATTCGGAGCAAATTGGCTGTGAAGCTATAAGGGGTTCCGTTTTTTTAAATTTTTTTATACGGAACCCGAAAAAGATGTCAGAAATTGAAGTTGAGCAACACAACCCAAACCGCCTGTTCAAGTGTTCATAAAATTTTAGATAAGTTCATCGAAGTAGGAGGGGGACAAAGTTCTAGCTCAAAATGTATTGCCAAATATGTTTTACGGGCACGAAGGTTTTTAGCTTTAAAATAAGCAAAACTGTAGCAAAATAAATGTCACACCCACGCCTATTTAGAGTTAGAAGCGAGATTTAAGACAATAGCCATGGAAGTTGGAGCCGCTTCCTGAATAGATGGCCGCATGGGACATTTGTAGAATACCAAGTAGCGCTAATGGAAGGTCAGCTGTCTATTTTTTTCATTATGTTTTGTAACACAGATTTGAAAACATTACCAAAAGTACAGGGAAACACATTCGCAGAGTTGTAGTCCTCGTATTATAGCACCGAAGACAATGATACAGAGAACAGCAAGGTTGTGTTGTAGGTACTTCAATTGGTTTGTCTTACTTCATTAAAATATGTATAGGTATCTCTAACAGTTCTGGAACAAGTTTAACACACAGTGGCATTCACTTTCAACGCTTCTCATAGTTCTACAATGACTTAGAACGGCATCGTCAGAAGCTTTTCAGCACATCGCTTTGTTTCGATTCGTTAAATCTGACCACAACGCTGTTAAAAATAAAGCTAATAATTATTATGAATGAGGTCTATTTACACAGTGCCTACATTATGTAAGTGAAGATCATCTGTCGTACGACATAAACGAAGTATAACTACTTACTGGTTTGTCTCGACTAAGAACACAAGTTCGCAATAGCGTGTGGTCGTGAATGAAATAAATTACGTGTTGCTAACCATGTGTGTACCATCCTAGGGACCTATTGTTTCTAACTCTTAGCTGCCCACAGTGCCCGTTGTTTAGATTAGCGGCTTAATTAGTCTTCTAATTTTCATAAAGTTACAATATTAATAAGAAGACCTTCCAAACATCAGTCAGTACATTTTCTCTTATTGATAGTTTCGTTATTTTTATTATTAGGTGTTGAAAGCGGATATGGCCGCTTATTCGATCCCATTGTGGTATATTTGGTAACGAGAACTTTAGACATTTTGGTTTGTTCTCATTCAGTAAATGATTGTACCATTTCGAGAAAAGTTAGACTTTTGTTGACATCAGTATCTTTTCTATCTATTTAATAAATTTGCGAAGTTTTCTCAGCAAATAGAATTGTATCCAATACTTTGACAATCATAAAAGTGAGATAATTAATGTAAACAAGAAATAGGAATAGCCCAAGAATTGAACCTTGGGGCACGCCCATCTTGGCTATAGACCCAGAGGACGGGGATAAGAAAGAACAAGACCAGCAGTTGTTCCACAAACTCCGTAGTGGTGTAATTTACAGATCAGTGTGTTGTGGCCGACACAGTCGAACGCTTTAGAGTTATCACAGAAATTGCCAATGGCATCCTGGGACTTCTCCCAGGATTCCAAAATGTGATTGATGAGTTTAACTCCCTCTACCGTTGTCGACCTACCCTTAGTGAAACCAAACTACTTAACTAAAAGTTTGGCAAGTCTATGTCCATAATAAAGTTCTCTTTATAAGAGCTTCAGTTAATTTAGATGAAGAGTAAAGAGATTTCGTAACCTCTAACGGAATGTTGGTAAAGAAATTTTCTAATGTTTCAGCCGACTTCTAGCTAATCAGAAATGGTTTAATCATTAATTTTTAAAGACAACTCATTCTGATCTCGTTGTTTTAATCACTTTGTTTGTGTGTTGTGTTTTAATTACTTACCACTTAGTTTTTATTTTTCTTTATTTATTTTCTGACCATGACATATTATTTTACATTTTTAAACATTTCAAAAACACTATAAAAAAATGAAATAAAGGGTGTAAAAAACCTCTTAACGAACCCGAAAGTCACTTGTTCTCCCCGTCATTACGATATTTTATTGTTCTACACCATACCTGGGAACCTTCTGGTTACTGAGGGTTACGGAGATATTGGGGGTTAAAGTTCCAACTTTTTGACAAGTTTATTTTTACATACATGTTTTGAATGTAAGATTTTTACTTTAAACACCTCCTCGACCCCCGTATTATTCAATCCATCTAAAAGCACTACGTTTTGAGTGTGTTACATTGAGTTTTACAACAAAACATGATTTTTCTCCCCAAAAAAAAAGTCGTTTCCCAGCAATAATTTTTGCGTAAGTTACTTAGTATGATGTACAGAATGCTTGGTTGATGGCTTCGTGACGAGGTTGTTTACATATGTGTGGAAAAAACAGTAGCCCACTGGCGCTGGGAACAGGGTCCGAGCTGGCGGTGGTCAGGGATCTTGAGAGAGGAACCTTCTAACAATACGTGCCGTGTCCAGAAGTACTGCTTTCTGAATCAATACCTTGATCCAGCTGCCAAGCGAGAGCCTCCTAAGATGTTGGTCTAGGCTATTGGCTATTAAGCCATTGGCCGACACGACTATCGGCACAATAACTCACTGCAATTGGTATTTTATTATTAGAAATACCAATCTTGTTAATTGTTACTTTTGAAGATTTTTGAATAGTGTCTAACATAACTGTAAAGAAGTCGGTTAAAAACTTGATCTGACGTTTTTGTGATCGTATAGACATTGAGTATGACCCAATGACAGAACTATTACGTGTAAGAGACGTATTTACACTAGAGTGGTAAATAGTCTTGAACGTTTTCAGCCATGGTAGCCAATCTCAGCAGAAACAGGACGTCGAAGCAAAGAATATTATATTGCAAATGTTTTCTGGAAGATTTCGAAATGCAATTGCGATCTATGAACATGAGTTAGCAATATTGTAAAAGAGCTGTGTACCAATTTTGGGGTCCAATGAAGTATATTCTTTCTATCTATCTGACCCTCCCCTTTCCTCCTCAGATGTGTAGTCCCAGAGTGCGAGGCTTCCAACAGCACCCTGTACAGCCCTTCCTGGCTCGAGGGCGCCCTCCCGTCGGGCAGTATCGAGTCGCGGTGCTCCCGCCGCGCACCTCTCGACCCGCAGCTGCCCTGCCAAGAAGGCAGCACCTTCGGCGACGAGCTCATGACCTGCGACAAGTGGCTGTACCAATCCAACAACACTATTGTCACTGAGGTACGTACTGCTACACTGAACTCCTCTCCTATGCTTTTACAGTAACTTACAATTTACATCAATCAGGCATATCTACGGAGGAACCACGAATTCGAGGGTACAACCTATTAGCCAGCAACAGTCTGTCGTATGCAGGTTGTTTATTATTGTAAGCGTCAACAATGTGATCAGTTTCGTTACCGCTATTATAAACAGCACGTGAGGCGAGCGCACCGTCGCCGTCAGCGTCACGGATCTCGAACATTACACGCGTGCGCGAAATATCATCATCATTTACACTATAATGTCCCCATAAAACATAATACGGCCTTTATTATGACTGTGCTCATTGAAATTCAGCACTCGACTGAATTCAATGAAATTCATTTACATATTAGAATATATTTGACCACGTTGACCTCTTCCAAGTACGAACGCTTATCTAATTCTAATTCCCGACTTGATTTGTAAAGATGTTCGAAAGATGAACGACAAATGGGCTAACTATCGTCGCAGTCGCAACAAACACCAGTATGAGGGAGGCCTATACCCAGCGAGTGGGTGATGCCGGGCTGAGCCGATGATGTTGTTGTGGAAAGTTAAGTATGGGACAATATTGTTAGCACCCTACCAACAATGTCGTCATCTTCATAGACTTAGCACAGAGGTTCGTTTGTGCGAAAGTTGTGAGCGCATATTTGTGCAGGATAGCGGACGTGTGTGCATGAGGCAAGACATGTGTACTTGAACGTGGCCGATAAGAGCACAAAGCGAGAGGAACTGGACTGCACTATCAGACGGTCGGCGCGAGGCGGCCTTAACTTGACACTTAAAAAAGGTTCCTTGCATGTAAACGAATAATGCAGAAGGAGCACTAAGTAAACGAACTTACCAATTATAAGTGTTAAAGATTTAAGTTACCTATCCTAATAGAAAGCGAACGTAACACGATGTACGTAAACGCACTCATTTATTTGTGAATCGCGCGATAAACATTTTCTATTAGAAAGCTCCAACGCATTGTGTATCGCGAGCGTGATGTTCTGTGTTGTGTGTGCGGCGTCCTGCGAGCGTCGGTGCGTTCCCGCTAGAGTGCTAGACCAACCGCGTGGAATACTGGCCTGTGTGTCGGACAATGACACCATTTACATAATATTACCAAACTCATTACGTTTTGTTAATACATATTTGTATTTATTGCTTAACCACAATGGTAACTGATTACAAAATTATGTATGCCCACGACCTCTTTCAGACAAGTAAAAAAATATTAGCACGTTTTTGAAGTGAAAACTTCTATAAGTGCGTTGAGCACTTTTGGGTGAAGAAGATTTGAGCACTTTTTGGGTGATTAAAAATCATGGACTTCGCTTCATCGTTCGTTTGTCTCGATAAAACTCGAGAACGTCTGGCCAGCATTTTGGTTTTGAAATGTTTGTCATAATCCAGGGAAGGTTTAAACGGTGAGGGAATATAGAAAAATTGCGAGGAAGATAGTAAAAACAACAATTTCATTTTCCCATATAAACTGTTCTACATACTTTCCTGTCAAACATTTGACGTTCGTCCCTTCGGTACGGTAGACTCAGGTCCACTCGAATTGAAGCACGTATTAAAAAAATAGTTTTGAATCGACAACATAATATCCGCATTACTCGGATTATCGCTTATATAAAGTTTAAATTGGTAATTTAACACTTCTTTCCAAACCAAAAATAATTCAAAAATGAAAGCTCGACAATACAATTCACAAGTTACCTACTTAGTTTTAACTTTTATCGGCAGTCCCCAAAGACTGCCCCGCATGTTTTTTTTTTAAGAAGAAAGTTTTTGGTAGGCTTCTTAGTATTCTGAACTGCAAGTGAACCGGAACTATTGAGTTACTGTAAAACATTTGTCTCGTTACGTTGTATGGCCAAGTCTTGGCATTGTAAAGTAGGCCAGCAGTGATATCCTCACGAGGTCGAACACTCCAGTGCTCCGGCCGAAAACTATTGCTTTTGAGAACAAACACTTCACTCAAAACTATTGCTTTTGAGAAGGAGAGTGTTGTACCTACGAGTATCCTTACTTTTGTTTAGTAATTTTGTCATGTAGTATCCCTATTAAAACTATTGCTGCATTATATCTGAATGTACTCGTATCTACACTGTTTCTACTATTTCATCAAGAATCGCGATTATTCCTAATTGGTCACGGTGGACAACGTGTTGATAATTCATGGCTGAGGGCATCGGCCAGTTGGTCACGGCTGCCGAGAACTGATCGCTACAGTGGCCACAGTGGCTGAGCTGATCGCGCTCTGATAATGATCTCGATTGGGCGCGCGGTCGCGGCTCACTGCAGTCGCCCTTCACGCCGCACGCACATGTGCCGCGGAGCCAGGTGATGCTTGCACGATGAATACTGACCTGTCTTTAAATATCACAGTCGCCATGATTCAACAACCGGTGAACCAACGATTTGGTGCAGAACGCGGGCATCCGTGAGTCTAGGCACAAAGTCGTTCCTTGTGGAGATAGGGCCGGACTGGCGGGCGGTCAGAGCTCCAGAGACAGGAACTTCCTAACAAATCGACCCGTGTCCAGGAATACAGCTTTCTGAATCAAGCCTTTGATCCAAATGCCTAACGAGAGCCTCCTCAGGTGTTGGTTAAGGCTTTTGATTAAGCCATGCGCTGATACGACTATCGGCACAATGATCGCTGAATCCACTTCCCACATGTCGACAACCTCACGAGCCAATTCAAGATACTTGATTTGTTTATCTTTCTCGGCTTTCACGAGGTTCTCATCATGCGGGACCGAAATAACAACAATCATTGCGCGCCGCTCTGATCGATCCACCACCACTACCTATTGGCTACAATAGTCCTGTCAGTGATGATGGATTGATCCCAATATAATGTGATACTGCCACTATCGAGAACTGGGTCGGGCACATACCTATAGTAAGACACTTCCGATTCCATTATTATTATTTAATTATCGTGTAGCATCAACCAGAAGTTGACCAATTGCCGTTTTCTGTAACTTACCTACGTATAACTGTTAGTTAATATGCCTACGTCTCGTAGCTATCGGTGTTTCTATAAACAAATTTAGCTTGAAATATCTGTTCAGCGTCACCTACCTGTCACTTGATTCAAAGAAAGCTTTTCTGTTACGTTTTGTTTCTAACGGTCTGTAAGTTAAATGTCAAACAGTTAGAGATAGCAACCGTCCGTTACTTGTTAGTAAGTTATTGAAAATGGCCGTTAGAGTTGGTTCTAGTTTGAGTTTGTTTTTATATGTTATTTTCAGAACCACTATTTGGCCTCATATCACATTATATCTGCTTATTTATTTATTTAACACTTCAAGCACAAAGTACAGAGGCGGACTTAATGCCAGAGGCATTTTCTACCAGTCAACCTTTAGGTGATGCAGTCAAGCAGTGGTATGTGTCACTTCTGAAAATGAGAGAATAATTTTATTTTATACTACGATATACTACAAGGATATATAAATACTATACATATATATCAAACACTATAAATATATATCAAATACTATAAATATATATTAAAATAGATGTAAATAGACATTTACACGGATATACTAAAAAAAAAAGACAAACAATGAGGAAAACATTACCGTTGTGACGAAGCTGCCAGCTTCGTCACAACGGCGAAGCCACACCAAACGCCGCGCCACGCCACATCTGCTTCTTCTTGAGTTAGGGATAATGTAATGTTGTTATTTATTGGCAGTTCAACCTGGCGTGTCAGGAGTGGAAGCGCACTCTGGTGGGCACGGTGCACAACATCGGCATGCTGGTCTCGCTGCCCATACTCGGATATATTTCCGACCGGTAAGCAACTTACGCATGTACATGTCTAAGTACACGCGCTTTCCGTATTCACTTAAACCTAAGGTTAATATTGGCAAAACGATGACTTCCTATACAGTACCTGTCACCATTATAATTGCCTCATAAAAATAATACGTCCTTTGCCGTATATCCATATACTGCTGTATTTATACTGGTAATTGAAGACTTTGTGTATTTTCAGTTGGGGTAGGAAGCGAGCGTTGATCCTGAGTTGCACACTGGTTGGTGCCATCGGTTCTTTGAAGGCGTTCTCCATTTCATACGAGATGTATATCGCAGTGGAGTTCTTAGAGACGGTCGCAGGGGCGAGTGCCTTCCCTGCAGCCTACATTCTAAGTAAGTACTATTAACAAAGCTAGCTCAATACAGGCGTGTTTTTCGATGTTAACAGTTTATTTTGCTTCTTCCAGCGATCGAATTACTAGGCCAGAATAAGAGAGTAATCACCACAGCCTTCCTCGGCATTATGCTGGTGTTAGGAGGGCTCAGTTTCGCTCTCCTGGCGAAGACCTTCCAATACTGGCGAACTTTCATCCTAGTGGTATATCCTCCATCTCTGCTGTTCATTCTGTACATATACCTGCTGCCAGAAAGCATCCGGTGGTTGCTGTCGAAGGGAAGAAAAGAAGAGGCAGTTGAAATTATAATGAGAGCAGCGAAAATGAACAAAGTGACGTTCTCAGACGAGACGATGAAACAGTTGTCAGAGGAGAAAGTGGCTCCCGCGGAGAAGAGAGACGAGAAGCCCGAGGAGGGGCTGTGGATGCAGGTGTTCCACTCGCCCATCATCATGACGCGGCTGGCGATCTGCTCGTGGTGGTGGATCACGTGCACGTTCGTATTCTACGGGCTTGCTATCAACTCGGTGTCACTGGCGGGCGACAAGTACACCAACTACATGCTGGTGGTGAGCGTGGAGGTGGTGGCCGTCGTCACCAACGCGCTGGTGCTGGACCGCGTCGGCCGTAAGAAGACGCTGCTGTGCGCCTACACCGTGTGCGGCTTAGCGTGCGTTGCGATACCGTTTGTTCCTAAGAGTGAGTGTTTTTTCGTACAAATGATGATTTTAATCAATCGTTGACTACACATTACACACACAATACACATACCATTGTGATGCAGTCACAGTCATTATCATTAAATAAAATTTAAATTGTGCACAATTAAAAAAAAACTAATTAGATTTTATAACTAATTAGTTATAAAGGGTGTAAAAAGACTCTTAATGAAGCCGAAAGGCACTTGTTTTCTCCGTCATTGCGATTGTTTTTTTGTTCTAGACCATACCTCCTAGTTACGAGTTATTGGGGGTCAAAGTTCGTCACAAGTTTTTTCTAAATAAGTACATGTTTTTAATGTAGATTTTTACTTTAAACACCTCCACGACCCCCGTTCTATTCAATCCCTTCATTAGCATGCAATAGTTTTGAGTGCGTTACATTGAGTTTGACCGTAAAACGTGATTTTTCACCCAAAAGAAAAAGTCGTTTCCCAGCGATAATTTTTGCGTTAAGTTAATATGTTAGATGATAATGCTTGGTTGACGGCGTGAAGGGTCCGTTTACACACTGTGTAAAACGCTGTTTTTAAATTGGAATGTCAGCGGCACCTTAAACTTTTCGTCTGTTAATGATATTCGCTTGACTCCAGGCGTACCGTGGCTGGCCACGCTGCTGTACTTGGTCGGCAAGATGGCCATCACGCAGGCGTTCAGCGGCATCTACATGTACACGTCGGAGCTGTTCCCCACGCACGCGCGCCACAGCCTGCTCGGCTTCTGCTCCATGGTGGGCCGGATCGGCTCCATCGTGGCGCCGCAGATGCCTCTGCTGGTCAGTATCGGGACGCACATTATTGTTAGCACTATTATCTTCTTCTCTTCTCCTTTTTCATTCTTTGCTGTTTTTCTTTTCTCCACATCCCATACCCTTATCATGACCGTTTGGAATTTTCTGTCAGTTCATTATCCAATTCTTCTATAAACTCGGTCCATGTTTACCAGCATGAATAGATTCGTAAGTTCACGTGCCATGCCCAAGTGTGTCCGATTCTGTTGTATTGTGCGAACAACAGTCGAAGGTCGCACGGTGACATGTGAACCTGTGACTTGTGTTATGACCCGATGCTCACAATACAATTAGATGTTCTCAACATTTTCATGTGTCATAAACTTTACAAAGTCTAATAAGCGTGACTGTGGTCATATTTTTAGAGATATACTAGAAATAAACAATGATCTGGTTTAGTGAATTGTGGTCAATAATGAAGTAACCAGAATCTTTTTCAAAACTGAGTTCATAAATAAACAAGTGACGTGTTCTGCGTGCTCTGATGCCTGCACGCTATACAGGAATGGATGGACGTCATGTGATAGCGGCAAACTTGTAGCCAAGCACTGAGCCGATTCATAATAACACGCTAAGAAAAATTACTGATTATAAATGTTAACATTATTGTGGTATGATTCCAGGCGATCTACGTGGAGTGGCTGCCGTCGGTGCTGTTCGGATCAACAGCGCTGGTGGCAGGCGCGCTGATGCTGACCACGCCGGAGACGCTGAACACGCGCCTGCCCGACACTATCCGCGAGGCGGAGCAGCTCGCGCGCTGCCCCGCGCCGCCGTCCGCGCCACAATCCGCGCCTGCCAAGGATGACGTGCAGATGACCACTAGAGCGTGACAACACACCATGAGATGTTTCTTAAAAAAATGTTAAGGCTTTATTTAAATTTAAGTATTGGATATTGTTTCGATATTCTTATGTGGTGTCCAGACGAGCTTATAGGTAATTGTTGATCTATGCTTCAATGAAGTAGGTGATGCAACTCGTTCTAAATGTGTAGGTACCATATTGATTTGGAGTAATTTAATATAATATCTGAACTTAATATATTTGTCTGGTAAAATTGACAGTATACAGAATAATAGTGATGGACTGATGATACAAATGTATACCTACTTTGGAGATAACTCATGGGGTGTGGCTTCTGTGTGCAAACTTTGTGAATCTTAATTTTAACTATTTATAAGTGATACCTAAATAGTGATAATGTAAGTTAGGGACAATAAGTAAAGCTTTTAATGTGATTAGTATAATAATTGTAATTCATTAAATACATACATAGTACATTATACAGACACTAGATGTCACCGCACCAGCCACTGTGCGTTTATTTATGCATTACTGGAATTAGGTGAGGTGAAACTATTCTGTTATAAGCATTAAACAAATTACATAAAACTAGGTTGTGCTGATTTGAAGTTCCTCAGATTGTATAGTTATCAGTTTTAGTGTTTAGCGTTACCATGGCAACCCAGTTTTGTTGCAGCAACAGTGTCATGAAGTTAGGAATAGTGTGTTATTACGACTAATCGGGCCAGTGAGCCCGTCTTTTACAAAACGGAGCTCCTACGGCGCTAATGCAGTGTCGGTTTAATTAACAACTTGAACATAAACAGCCTAAATGCAGTGTGGCATGTGAAAAGAATAATAAATATTACATCTTGTAATGGGGGTCTTTTACAAAAATGATTGAGTATTTATTATTAGCAGTAGGTAGATAAATTACTATAACAGTACTTGGCTAAACTTTAATCAAACGTTGTCTTATCCATGCGCTAAGCAATCGTACGACTACCGACATTTGTTCCTGGGTATAGGTACTATAAAACTTGACAAGAACCATCGTACCTAGAAAATTACCTGATACTCTACCAAGTTGTATGTAAGTAAACTCTATTTATTGTGTTATATACTGAAGTATACAAGCAGCTCCACGGAACGTGTGATTCACATTGTGAAATATGACGACATAGCAAGACAGCAAGCCACGGTACATTTCCCATTAGCTTGGGTGGTCTCGGCGTCCACAAAGTTTAATTACTTACTTAATTAGGTATAAGTTTTTCAACTTTCCTCTCCTCGGTCCACTATATCGAAAAAATACCAGGAACAATATTGATCTTCCTCCTAGGTTGATTTTGAAGTACTAACCTTGTCTGACGGATGCGTTAAACGCTTGGAAAATGGCTTGCTCATGCATTTGCATTTGCCCGACAATCACTGTGGTGAAGTTGTCGACAGCCTCGGACACCATGGCCTGTCCTGCTACAGGAGCGCAGGTCGCATAGCACAGCGCGCCAGAATTAACGATATTATTCGTAGAGCTCTTGCCAGCGCCGGCGTACCAGTGGTTTTTTAAACAAATAGCCTGGTATGTGACGATGGGGAAGACCAGACAGCATGACGTTGTTGCCTTAGAAGGTGGTTAGGCCTCAGCTGGTGTGGCACGTAGCTGGGGTCGACACCCTGCACCATCTCAGGTTGCCAGCACGGCGGCTGCTGTGACCAAGCGATGCAAACACTGTAATCTAGTTGGTTATTATAATACTGAGTCGTTTGGGATCGAAATGTTCGGGTGGTACGTCTACTTTTAAAGGAAATTTCTCTGTGACTAGAGTGCTGTCCTTTTCTTAGACTAAAGAATTAGCATTACCATTCCACTTGGCAATCCTGCCAGAGTTCCGGTCATGTTCCCGGATGAAAGCGATGCGGAGGAGTTCTTTAATGTTAGGCATTAAAGAACTCCTACGCATCGCTTTCATCCAGTTGTTGTTTATGTATATTTGTTTTTATTTTATTTTGTGACATTTAATTTAAGCTTTTTGTAAATAATTATTTGTATGCCTAATAATTATATTTGAATAAATTAAATACCTACATTGAGTTCTTTTACCTATGTAAACCTCCCCTTCCCTCTCACAGATTATATACGTATTTTACTCGCTGTACACGTGCAGCCTGTGTGTGAATCACACTCAAAAAGCATACGAAGCCCTCCGCATCCAATATAACAACGCATTCAGAGAGCTGATGGGGCTGCTGCGACATTATCAAAAACAAATCATGGCACAGATTATTATATTAACATGTATGTCTGCGCCCGCGTCTCTGTTCGTCAGTGTTGCCTGTGAAAGTCATGGTGGTTACGTGGGGTGTAGATGTAATTATTATTTTCTTCATTTATTCTTCACATATTTGTATTATTTTTTCGTTTACACTTTATGTATTTATTATTTTATCCGTATCTGACCGTGGCCCTATCAGAATACCAGCGCTGTGCCTTTTTTTTAAATGTTACAGCACCATGCTGAGATAGGGGCCTTTTGGCCTAGCACGGGACCAATTTAATTTCATTTATTTTTTTATTAATTTTCTCTTTGTTTAATTTTTATTAGTTGTAGTGTTAGTTCAACCATTTTAATTTGTGTGTTTTGTCCTGTGCGGGCTAATAAATGCTTTTTCTTTCTTTCTATTATAGTGCATCGGGCATGTTTATTTATTTATTTAAACTTCATGTACAAGGGTGGTACATAGGCGGACTTAATGCCACAAGGCATTCTCTACCAGTCAACCTTTCGGTCAAATAGGATAGCATTGTGATAGAGTACAACAAAAATAAATAAGAAAAATACCATTTTGCAAGCATTAATTAAAAACCATAAATGGGTACATAAATACTAATACATATAATATTTATGCTAAAATAAACTAATATATACTAAAATACATACAAATAGTCCAAAATACGAGAAACCTTATAAAAATGTAATTTAGACTGACTTTAAATAGAACTTCCGAACTGCTCTTTTGAAAGCCAATTTGCTTTCAGCTTTTTTAATGCCAAGGGGTAGCGCGTTCCAAAGTTTTATAGATGAGATAGCATAAGAGGAGGACATAAAACCAGTACGGTGAGAGGGAATTTGAAGAATTAGGTTTTTGGAAGCTCGAAGGTTGCGACTGTGAGAACTGCCCAACACCTTGAAAAAAATTTTTAGGTACTCGGGAGCACATGGATCATTCATAATGGTGAAAAGCATGCAGAGAGATCTGAGGGACAGAGGATCCTGAGTCTGATAGGCAGCCATTTAAGCTGATAACGGTACGAAGAGATGTGATCGTATTTACGAAGGCCAAAAATGAAACGAATGCAATTGTTCAGAAGACGATCCAATTTGTTAAGAAGCTCTTGGGTTAGATCAGAGTAACAAACATCAGCATAGTCGATTATGGGGAGCACAAGTGACTGGACCAAAGTTGTTTTAGTGCTAGATGGGAGAAAATGTTTAAATCTATAGAGAGACCGCAGTGAGTAAGTGACTTTCTGGCTAACCTGAGCTACCTGCTTATTCCAACTGAAAGTGTCGTCAATGTACAGGCCCAAGTTCTTTACGTGTGGTGAGAGAGGTATAACAGAATTGTCGAACATAAGTGGCACTAGGCGGCTAGTGTCCAAATTCCTCAGGTAGTACGAACTACCAATCAGGATGGCCTGGCATTTCCCGACGTTGACAGCAACCCCAAATTTGCCAGACCATTCTCCGATAGTTCGGAGATCAGCATTAAGTGACGAGATGCAATTATCAATGTTGGCCATGTCCGATTGAGCGTAAAGTTACAGGTCATCAGCATACAGATGGTAAGAGCACTTGAGGATAGTGGTAATAGAATTTATAAATAATGAAAATAAGAGAGGAGAGAGTATACCGCCTTGTGGAACACCAGTTACCAGGTCGCACCATTCGGAGTAATCCTGATCAGCACGCACCGCCTGCTGGCGACCACGAAGATATGAAGAGAACCAATCACGTGACAACGAAGAAACCCCAATTTGAGTCAGTATGGCGAGGAGGATATCGTGGTCAACGGTGTTAAAAGCGTTGGAAAAATCCATTAAAACCAACACCGTAACCCTCGAATTCTCCAAGCCATCTCTAACATCTTCTGCAACCTTAAGCAAGGCTGTGGCTGTGCTGTGGCCAGGTCGAAAACCAGATTGGAATTTGGACAACAGGTTATTCTTAAGAACGTGGGAAGCTATTTGTCTAAGAGCAGCTGCTTCAAGGATCTTGGAAAGGAAAGGAAGAATGGAGATCGGTCTGTAGTGAATTGGCAAACTGGGACTGGGAATCTTAGGAAGAGGGATAATGTAAGCCTTACGCCACAAAGCTGGAAACACACCAGTATACAAAGAAAAATTTATGATATGGGTAACAATGGGAATTAAGTTATCAATCACAAAAGATAACATTGCCCTGCTGATCCTATCACAGCCCACAGCCTTAGACTTAATTGACGTAAAAAACCTCAACGTCAGTCACGGGGGAGAAAGAGAAGGAGTCAGGAGGTAACAATGGCTTGGAAGCAATGTCATGAATAGTTTGGTTCCTAACATCAACTGACAGCGAAGCTGACGTTGAGAAATGTTTATTAAGAACGTTTATGGACAGACTAGAAGGTAATATGCTAGAGGAGGGCTTTGTTATGCCAAGTGATTTTAGAAATTACCAAATATCAGCCGGTGAAGAATTGTGGACATTTTCACAAATGTATCGGCGTTTAGAAGCTCTTACCATCTGATTGCAGCGGTTTCTAGCCAACTTGTACAGGCTCCAGTTCTCCTCACTGCGATCCCGTCTATATCTTCTGAAAGCCCTGTCACGCCGTCTCATAGCCATCCTAACTCCTGGGGTTATCCATGGAGCCGGAGGGCGCTTAACACGGACGGCCCTCAATGGTGCATGCGCGTCAAAGAGCTGGAGAACAGACCTATTAAATATCTCGACTTTCTTTTCCACAGTCGATGATTGGAAAAGGTCGTCCCAATCAAGGGCTTGTGCATCAGCATTGAGTTTATCCCTATCTAACCTCGCAAAATTCCGAATAAAAACAATAGCAGGCCGCTGCTTAGGGGGTCTAATTTTGTAAGAAAGATAAATTAAATCGTGTCTAGATAGTCCAGGAGCAGCGACCTGACCATGGTTAGCAACGAGATCCACAGAAGAAGTAAGCATGAGATCGAGCCAGGAGTCGCTTGAGTCAGAGTTATGATGTGTCGGACTAAGCGCGAGGAGGGACAGACTCGAAGACTCTAGGATTCCTTTCAACCTACGTGACCTAGGGTTGTCTTTCAAAAGGTCGGTGTTAAAGTCACCCATAAATAAGTGATGTTTGTACTCTGAGGAAACAGATTCAAAGAGAGATTCCAGACTGGAGAAGTAATCTATGGCAGGTGGGCAGTAAACAACTCCTAGAACGGCCTTGACCCCTTTCACAACAATTTCCAGAACCAAGAACTCAGAGTTGGCATTATAGATTGTAGGTGAAGAAAGTAGAATTTTGTAAGGGATGTTACTACGTAAATAAATGGCAACACCACCGGCTCTTTTCCCCGTACGATCATTGCGAATTAAGATAAAGCCTGGTAGAGAATAAAAAGTAGAGGGAAGTTCGGGTTTGAGCCAACTTTCAGACACTAATATAGCATGTAAAGTAACGTCACCAAATAAATCTAACATCTCAGAATGATGCTGAGGAATACTCTGAGCGTTAACATGACACACGTTAAAACAATTATTAAATCGCTGGCACTCGCTACTTATAAAACTATTCACGGACAGAGAATTGTCAAGAGATGAAAAAGTCGCGGAAGAACTATCACAAGAATAAAAAGACTCGTCAGACATATTATAATAAAGGTAATGAGATAATATAAGCTAAAATATAATAGAGATACTTATTAAATAATTGTTGTGAAATAAAATTCACTAAAGTGCAAATTGCATAACCTGCCGGCTGACTGTTCACAATATAAAATAAAACTAGTAAAACTAATGCGCGTTTCCGAACGCATTATAACAGTTCAAGATACTGACAAGTGACAAATGACAGTGACATAACCATTGACTTAGACATAACGAATACCTACAAATATTGTGATGTGACTGTCAGGAACAAAAGTAAAATATAAAATATAAAAATTTAAGTGTCGGTACACGAACAAAGTTACCGTCAGTTATTACTATTAACGAATAGAAAATTAACTGCAAGGATATTAACCAAACAACAAGGAAACACTTACAGAGTAAACAAAAACAAATGAGTTACTTCTTCCTTGCTATCCGCCTTGACCGAGTTTGAGCCTGCGTCGGCGCTGGGCTTGTGTTATTCGAGCCAGGAATGGCGTCAGGTGGAACCTCATGATCCAGTGACTTGCCATGCTCCGCTCTCAGCGCGATGACTTCCTCAACACTGAAGACCCGACGTCGTTTGCCATTAGGGGGCTTGACGTTAATGTTTCCGTCCATAGTCCACACATTCGTTACGCCGAACAGCTTGCGAGCTGCTGTAAAAGCAGTCTGCCGCTGACGAGTCAGGAACTCGGACACTACATAAGGAGATCCCTTCAGTTTGGTCTTGGTTTTTCAGATCAAGCCTCTAATTTCAGAGTCTGCGAACCGAAGCAGGACTGGTCTTGAGCGACCTTCTGAAGCCGTATCCAGCCTGTGGCAAACTGTTACAGAAGAGGGTGCCAGATCAGCTAAGCCAAGCTTACTATGCAGAATGGACACCACGCTTTCCGGGAGTTGCTCATCAGACATCTCAGGCACACCGCCAAGCAGCAAGAACTTCTTCCTGTGACGCATTTCAATGACGTCGACACTCCTGCTCACCTCCGCAATCTGCAGCTGCAACGCACTGAGGACACTCCAGACATGCTCCTTGAAGGCTGCAAAATCCCTATGAAGCCCGCTCAAGTCCGCTCCCGGTGATGA
This sequence comes from Xestia sexstrigata, assembly GCA_941918905.2. Taxonomy (NCBI): domain Eukaryota; kingdom Metazoa; phylum Arthropoda; class Insecta; order Lepidoptera; family Noctuidae; genus Xestia; species Xestia sexstrigata. The sequence goes on from OW799210.2 coordinate 838,055, forward strand.
TGCCTTCAGGTGCTCTTCAAAATCAGTCATCCGTTGGTTGAGTGATGTTGTATAGAGCTCATGATAGTGACTTTGTGTTCAAGTGCAGTGTCCAGTGAGGTCAAAGTTCAGGTGACAGCTCAAGCCAGCAAGTAAATGCAATTAGCACTGTTTAGGACATGTGTATGTTACTGCCCACACAATATGTGCTTAATGGTATGGATTTATGAAATATTCGGTAGGAATTCTTATTTTTATTAATAAAAATACTATTAAAATCAAAATAAAATTTCGAGAATGTGTGTTTACTTTTATGCACCTACCCGCGAAAAAAAGCATTTTCGCCATCGCTAGCGTCGACTGCTTCTTTATCGATACTGAACTCACCCCTAAGCTATGGAACGCGACTTCTTTAACACCCTGTATAAATATCTCATTATTACTGTCAGAGTTAAAACATTACGGTTTTGACCCAGAAGCTATACAATGGATGTTACTTAAGTAATAGGGAACAGCTAGTTGACCTGCGTATGAGTGACGGCACTACTCTTAGATCGGCACCTATTCCCGTGGAGAGAGGAGTTCCGCAGGGTTCTATTTTAGGTCCCATTCTCTTAAATTTGCACTGCGCAGACATAATAAGATGTCTCCAGAAATGCAAATACATACATGTATACGCCGACGATGAAATATACAGGTGTTAACTGTATATTTCCTCCAGACTAGACAAGTATGACAGCGCCATTTCAAATATTAACGGAGATCTTGAACGAATCGCCGTTTGATCTGATTGGAGCCTGTCGCTGAACCCTCCAAAACTAAATATATCATGTGTTTGGTTAACGGTTACCGATACTTAAGGGCTTATCTTATATGCTCATTTCTATCGACCAATACACGTTTATAAATACTCTTAACCCAATACCCGCGAATGGCAGCCAGATTGTTTATTTATTTCGCCGAGCTAGGGTATGTTCAATGAAATGCTAATTTCTTCAAATCGAAGATACCTAGAGTCGTGCAAATGACTTGATTGCAAGACTTAACACCGAGGCTATTGAATTACTAATTAAATTACCTTACTACCATCTCACTCCCACTCGTTTCCCATTTGACTGGGATTGATTTTGATTGATTCAGACGTCGGAGTCACCACCGCGTTCACAAAAAGTGCTATGAGACAGGCTGTCATTACATCATTTGTTAAAGTCGACCAATATTTAAAAATATCATTCTATGGCGGGGTTTCGTTGAATATATGTACTAAAACAATTTTGTTACGTCAACTGTATTTGTAGTGTTTCGGCGATGAATCAGCAGCTCCTCTTCCCCTTTCATCGATCAAAGTTAAGGAAAATGTGTGTGTGTCAATTTTTCAAGCTCGCACTGGTTGCAGGTTTTATTGTTATAGCTTAAAAAGTTTAGGCTTATATCTCAATATGTAAGTATTCGGAACTTCTTTGATGAGATGCAGGGACTAGCATCTCTCATAGCTAAACATGGTATTACCATTTCAAGCCTGTCGTAGTCCTGCTGCATGGTTATGCAGCAGGACTGGGTCCTGGATGGGTGGGTTAAAGTCGACTAGGTGGTTACCCAGTCGACTTCAACCGCAAATTATTTTGCAACTCTTTGGCTACTCTCATTCAGCTGTTACCAGTCAGTCGGTGTTCTGCCAAGCCGCCTGAGGGCCTCCATTACGGTTGCCTTGGTCAGAATACCGCCGTAAGTGAAGGAGTTATAACGTTCTCCAATATTATAATTTCACAATCATCAGCTATTCGTGTGTGTGAAGCACACATCGACCGGCTTGTGAATGGGTTTATGCATAACGACCCAAATAACCAGCGTTTTGATCGTAAACTGAGCGGTCACGGATTGGGCGCAACCGCGCAACCCGCGCTCCCGATATATCCCGCGTGCAGTGTTCCGCAGTCTGCCATCGTCTGCACGCGCACCACCACTCACCACTGACCACTCAGCAAGCTAACACAATACACAGAACTCGTAAATAATTTCGCAGAACAATAACGAGATATCTATGCAAGATTTATTGCTCAAGTATAAATTAGACGCTGTACCGTGTGATGACCGGCGTTTGATCTGTGGCTCGTGATGTCGGCGCGGTGCGCTAACGTTCAGCTTGTCGTGCTGGTACAGAGCTCTGCGGGCATTTCTTCAGCACAATAGGAAACAAGTGACAGTCGCGAGTGATTCGTTTCTGTGGATGCGTTGTGGATGAAATAAAGTGCTGACTGTGAGCTCTATGGTGTTGATACCAGTGTTGGGGACGAGGTACACCGAGAGGTGAACAGTGAGCAGCGAGCATGTCTCGCCGGGAGGTGCGCATGGAGCGCGGGGAGTATCCCCTGCCTCCGCCCAGCAAGTGTGCCAAAGTAAGTGACATGATAAATGCGACCCAATGACCAGTTATTTTATCAATCTACCCCAGCTTCTTTTCTTACTAAAGTGGGGTCAGCTTTCAGTTTAACTAATTATCAGTGTTACCTACATATGAAGTGACATTCCATCCGACTTCCACAACTTTGGTAAGACAGGTTGTTAGACTTTCGGGATAACAAAGTAGTAGGTAACACTTAACCAGTTAAAGTTAAAAATTAATAATCGCTTTTACCTAGATAATTAAAATAATATGACTCTGCCGCAATATGTAGCTAAAAGTAGTCAGTCGCTCTTATCTCATCGTTGTATCAAAGATGCCAATTTTAAAAGAACTTCTACGAGAATCTTGAGAATACAGCAACGTTGAGTGCGTGAGCATTGGCGACACAAAGCTATTTCAGAAAAAAAAACACAGGTGATGTGGCTCAGATAACACAGCGCGCGGCTAGAGGTGATCAAGTAACGCATGCTCTAACGAGTAGCTCCAAGATTGCGTTGCACTTAATAATTTTATTTACTCCATACCTAATAAAGAGCACCTGAAACTCCAAGTATCCCTTCCAGCGGGGATATGTCAGTAGGGATATGTGGAACGGGGGCAAATAAGTACGTAAAGATTTTGAAATAATTCAATTGATTGAATCCAACTATACACTCGAGGCGCTATGTGTAGTTTCTCCTTGTAAAGTGTTAATAGCAATAGTTCGTGCCAAGTTATATACTCGGCTGCGGGTAATCTCTTGTTTTGACATAATATTAAACACGGTGCGTGTTTATGTGCTGTTTATACCAACAACGAAATATATTGATAGTAGGCCACGTTGTATGTCAGAACATCACAACATAATACTGCCCCAGGTCTCAATATCTCTCTCTCACTCGTATCTATAAGCAATACGGTGTATTAGGAATAGGTACTAAAACTTTTGGAATCTCCTCTTAGTCGTGCAGAAGAAGCTTTTCTCAAGCTGTATTAAAACCTGTTCATAAACATTATTGATATTAACCTTGAAATCGCCATATGTAAGGAAGCATATCTCAACACAAACTGGAAATGTAACGAAGGCAATCCTACAGCTTTCGGTGTGAGGTATCTCTAGAGCTTATTAAACGATAACAGAGAGAGAATATAGAACATCTAAATACTATTTATTTCCAGAATGTAAATATTTGAAAACTACAAAAATTATGAATAACGATGATTGAACGATATATTCAGTCATGAAAAACTAGATAGTTGCCTATTTGAGTATGATAATTATGTACCTATTTATAGGGGGTTAAAGTATGAAATTGCCGATTTGTACTGAAAAATTCAAACTTGGTTTTTTGTAAGAATATAGCATATTTATTTAATCAATATATTTACTCTCATTATCTATACATTGCTGCCATCTATACGGAATTCATTTATGCCTTTACGATATAACTCTGAAGACCTACATTCGACAAACTGTGTGAAAGCATTTTCATGGGAAGATTTTTTTTTATCACGTAGAAAATTGACCAAATCACGAAACAAATGGTAGTCCGTTGGAGCAATGTCTGGCGAGTACGGAGGATGACGTTTAGTTTCTAACTGCAGCTTCTGTAGAGTTACAACGGTTTCTCGTGCAGTGTGAGGTCTTGCGTTATCATGGAGCAATAATGGTGAAGATCGATTCACGAGTCGGGGCTGTTTCACTGCCAGTTTCACCATCATTGTTCGAAGTTCGGCACAGTAAACATCTGCTGTTATTGCCTGACCAGACCTGAGAAAGCTACACTGAATAACACCATGAAGAGACCACCAAACAGTTAACATTACCTTTTTATTGGTAAACTTTGCTTTAGGGCACAGTTGCGGCGTTTGACCTGGGGTCAGCCATTGCATTTTTCGCTTAGGGTTATCGTAAACAATCCACTTTTCGTCACATGTCTGATGTCACAATTTGATCCAATCAAAGACATTCAAATATATTATAAGTCTTTTAAATCTCTTTGGATCCAATATTCCTTCATTTCTATACTGACTCAACAAGGCAACACAAGTTTCAACACGCATTTATTTCTACAGATCAGTCAAATCATCATTTCTCATCATTTTTCATATTTTTTATCTTGATTTGATGCAAATGAGTCAATATTGTAGGTAGGGTAACGTTAAACCATGCCGCTAATTCCTGGGTAGTTTGACTCGGATCGGCTTCTACCATCTCCTTCAATTCAGCGTTATTCACCTGTGTGGGCGATCTACCACGTGGTTCGTTTTTCAAGTCGAAGTTTCCATTACGAAAGCGTTTAAACAAAAAACGCACGATGCGTTCATTAGCAGTGTCCTCTCCAAACGCAACGTTGATACTGCGAGCCGTTTCTGCCGAGTTAGTTTCGCGTCTGAACTCGTATTCAAAAATAACTAGGATTTTCGAAGTATCCATCTTTACATCTAAGCTGAATAAAAAAAACTATTAAAAGTCGAAAAAAGTTTCACACGAAAATCTCACACCGTGGAGATTTTATGTCAATTCGAAGTGTCTATTATTATACAACGGCAATTTCATACTTGAACCCCTATTATTTCTGCCATTTATCTTAGTATCTATGTAGATAATATGTAATTATTGATTTATTGGCAGGTGCTGTACTACACATGGAAGCTGTGCTCGGTGGTGTTCTCCCACTTCGTGATGATCAGCCTGGTGGTCGCCTACTGCATCCTCGGAGCTGTCACCTTCGCGAAGCTGGAGGCGCAGCACGAGATAGATGTACATATTCATATCACACATCAAAAAAAGTTTGTGATCACTAGCATAAGCTGATATAATTTTTTTAATTGAACTTTATTAAGAAAAAATATTTGGTGTGTGTTTTCTTTATATAGAAACACCCAGTAGAAATAAAAAATAAAAATCTATATTTTTAAATAAATAATCTAAAAAGAAGAAGAAATCATAATCTACCGTAACAAAAAAGATTTCGATTTTTCAAAGTGATCGCAAACTTTTTTTAATGTGTATACTATACAATATACATAATAATACTACTCAATACGGCACTTGCACTAGCTATCTACTATCTTCTATCCTTCACTGATATTCCTAATGCTGCAACAGAGGTGCTCGTGGCTAAATAAATGGGTTGATTTACGTGGTTAAGCTGTGCTTGCCGAGGTCGGTCCGTGGATCCCCGGACCATTTTTCCCTCCGTGCGTTTGATAGTTACGAGTAGTCAGCAGCCCGAAAGTCTGTCAAACAGTCAAAGGCTATCGTATTACCCACTTAGTGGGATGCGGAGGTCAGTCACTCCATGTAAAATACTATAGTATACAGCTATATCCAGTTAGACTGGAAGTTAACTCCAACATAGTTTGGGAAAAGACAGGCAGATGACTATTGTTGCGACAGAAGTTACCTAAGTCTGCTGTAGCGACAGTAACGATAAATCGAGCTTAAGAAAGAGATCGTCCTTGTAGCTAGTTCTTAAGGCGCTTGAATGACGTGCGGCCATGAGGGCCACGCGCTTATAGATCCGTGTACAACTATACCAAACCAATGTTAAAACTTAAACTGAACCAGGCTGTGCGGCCAGCCTGCACGATATTAGCGAATAACGAAAAAGCGAGCTCTACAAATAAGACTGTCAAGTATCCAAGACCTAGACGACAGAGACGACGCAAACGTTTGCTCGTACCAAAACTTTTACAAAAAGTTGATATTCCATATTTACGGCCGGGTATTATTGTACCTTCGTGGACAAATCATGTTGTCAGTGATAACTATACCTACTGTGTGTAGGAATGATCCCGCAAGATCTATCGAATCACTAGAACTGCAAAGCTGCAAACCTACATTTAGATCTACCTTGTGTGAACTGTGAGCATTCGTGTGCTGCCAATATCAATTCTGAAGCTGGAATTTATCTAAATCAAAGTCATCTATGGTTTAAATTAAACTTCGCAGAAGCTGTTGAAATACGTTAGTACTATTATTTAAGTGGTTGAAGTTTTATTAATATTACCTAATTCAGTATTAGTCGTTTTTGTTTTATTTTCTAGTTCCTCTAAGTAAAGATCATATTTGAATATGATCTTCCACTGTTTTGTTGCCATGCACTCTCTTTTTCACCGACCACATACGACGTGTCTCCGTCAGGCGATCTTGTGCAGACTGGATCATACTACTAAGCAGTTCTTATTTAATGTAAACAACATAACAGATTTCTTCAAAAACGCCAACTACTTATTTATTATCAAATCTATTTTCAATTCATTATAATGGACACTACCTATAAATTATGTTTTATTAAAGAATGGCACGCTGCCACAGACTACTCAAACGCAGCTGATTAACGAGCGCAGTCGAAAACACGACGTATACCATGCTGAACACGACACACCACAAAATGAAACACGTTCTATATGACGACAATATGCTTGTTCAGTTATAAAACTAGCAGCTGCCTAATGATGACAATAGATTTCGACATCAATGAGTTTCAAGGCCTACTTATTTGATCTACTGCAGAAGTTATAATGTAGAAACTTTCTAAAAATAGTACATTTATTACAAGTGGGGAAACTTTGTCATTGCAACCGAGGCGGAAGTGTTATAGACCAGAAAACTGAAGTGACAAAAATGCCCACGTATTTCAAAGGACATTTTTAATACGAAGACAAAAATTAAATGGTAGAACCAAAATTATTGTTGTTATTAATTTTAGGAAACTATGATTTTATTTGGTTTTTTTTTTCCGCATTTTTCTTTAGCAGGATGAAAAAATAAGTTAATGTTTTTGAATTTAGAAAACAAATAAAGTAAATAGTAATTTTATTTAGGTATGATATTTTATTTTTAAACTCAATTCTTCTGCCTGACACATTAAAACCGCGCACCGCGCACCATTTTTTACCATTTTTTTACCTTTGGATAGTTTTTTTTTTTCGGTCGTGTGTACATTGTAGGCCTTGTAGATTCCAAGGTGCTTGTTAACTTTTATCTTGTTATAAGTTTTTTGTGTAGTAAGCAAAGACCTAATATTTTTATACACACAGCGAATAAGTCAATAATATGCTTATAAGAACTGAAACTTACTGAACTGACGTCAAATAATTTTTTTCTCTCTCTTATAAAAGTTAAAAGTTTATATGTATGTGGGGCGCCAAAATAAATTTAGCCACTCTCTACAGGTTGCAATTATGCACCGATTGATTTTAAACTTGGCCCAAAAATCGAAAGGGTCAAAACTTAGGTTACATTCGTGAATGGGCTGATTTCATCCATGGGGGGCGGCGAGGGGGGCGGTTTTTTTAAAAAAATGTTTTTTGGCCATAACTTTTTTTCTTTGAAAAATTTTTGAACCATTTAACATTTTTATCATTCAGAGTAAGAATACGGACAACTTTTATATTTTAACTTTTGCGATGCAACCCCTAACTTGGGGAGAGGGTCGAAATTTACAAAATTTTAAGACAAAAAAAATATATCTCCGAAACGGTAAACATTTTACCGTCGCAAATATTTTTTTTTGTAAGCAAATTGTTTATTCTACAATTTTTACTTTTTAAGATTAGCGATAAAACTTATAGTTTTCAAAATACAAAATTATAACTGAAGTATTGAGGGCGTTTCCATGCTAAACTCTAATGGGAGGATTTTCACAGACGTATAATTTGTCAAACTTCAACAAAGTCGTTGCCATGACGACCCAGTCTTTTGGAAACGGACATACCTATTCATAAAGTAGTTACTTATAAAATTAAATAGTATAATATTTAGTCGCAACAAGGAGGCAGTCACGTAACAGGCCTCTTTGGACGCCTGGACGTTTCAGAGTAAAAAGTTTTCGGACTAAGTTTTACTTCAGTCGATTTTTATCACACTTTTTTATGCAATAAGTAGGACAAAACCTGTAACGCAAACAAAAACAAACACAAAAACTTAGGCCCTTCTAACTCTAAAATTAGCAAATCTATTTGTGGTGGTTCAAACTTCGTTTGACACACTGTTAGAATAAAGTTCTAATCAGCTTGCACTACACAGCGGTTGTTACGTCAGTCACTGCGGCCGAATAGTGCAAAATAAGTGGTTTTTTGCGATTTACAAAAAATCTATTGATTGGACTAAAAAAATAAAACACATAAGACCTGCTCTAAAGTTAGTTCAGTTAGTATGCAAAGTTTCATGATCTAAATTCAAGTACTTTTTGAATACCAGCGGTTTATTGTTCGATTTGGAGGTAACTTTGGAATTTTTTTCTGTCGAAAAAAGTTTATGGAATCGTGTTTTCGTCACACATAGGACTTAGCATTAATCCTCAACTTTACCATATATTTATTTAAAAATTAATGCTGCAGTATTTTAGGAGTAACGGAGGATAATGCTAAGCCATTTGAGGGATATATAGCCCTTAAGAAATCGGCCAGCGCAATTTTGACTAGTTAGACCCTGAATTTCCAGAATAAATATGGGTGGAACCTTCTTCGAAATCTACCTCCTCCTGCGGCTTTCCGAAGGGATTTTTTAACTGAAACTCTTACCTACGTCTTACATTACACACTCTCGGTCGGAAATGATCGTATCAGAACATTATCTATTTGTATGCCCATTCAAGTATGTACAGTAGGTAATAGAGAGTCTGTCAGACCGACGGAGTACATGTAGATTACCAGTCAAGAAGTGAAGAAAACATTTTGACGATGTTTTCTACCCGTTGTCGGGAGGCCGGCTCCACGCTAATTAAACCATCCTCATAAATTTGGCAACATTTGGAGTTTTCGGAGAATTAAAAAAAACAACTGACCCGAATGGCGCAGCGGTAGTGGGGCTGCATTACGTTGTTAGGGTCCCGGGTTCGAATCCCGGTAGAAGCAAATGTTTGTGTGATGAGCATGGACATTTGTTTCCGAGTCATGGATGTTTATATGTATAATAAGTATGTATTTACAAAAAAAAAAAGGATCTATGTAGTATATCAACCATCTGGTGTCCACGACACAAGCCTCGTTGCTTAGTGTGGCACTAGATGGCGCTGTGTGCAATGTCCAGCGATAATTATTTATATTTTTTTAATTATTTTTTTTAGTACTTAGTCTGAAATAACGTTTAATTATTGTCTTAGAATTGATATGGTAGAAGTTGGTGTTCACATAGGTTTGACATGGTGTCCGAAATGTTCTGAAGTAGTCCTGAATTTTAGCTTAGTGTCCGGAATGCGGTAGAAATTTTAACGCATCCAGAATTTCCAAAACATGTTATTTTAAAACTTTTTATGATAATTTGAAAATATTTTTAATTAAATCAACATAGATATCAACAGTATCAATTGCATAATTAGGTACTACCGCGCTCTCTGACGCGATGACGGTCGACCACTTTACATTACACCATTTCTGAGTCATAAGGTTGAAAATTGTTCGACCATCAGTGGACGCGGTAGTACATTATAATGTACATTGTTAGCTTTTATAATTTATATTTTAATCAGGAACCACAATGTTCTATAGCAAACCTTTGTTTATTAATATATCGTTGTAAAACAAGATTTTGTGTGGTATACAACTAAAAAACCCGAATACTGAAAAATCTCGCTCTACCTAATAAAATTCGGGGCTTACAAGGTATAATCGATTCCTCCTATTGTTGAAGTCGGTTAAAATGTAGCATTTATTTTACCGGGGACATAATAACGAATCGATTGACACCTTATTCATCAAAATCGGATGAATAGTTTAAGCGCTACGGAGAAACATACGTAAATACAAACATACATACATGGACTGCTAAAATCATAACCCTTCTTATTGGCTTCGCCGTAGTCGGGTAAAAAAAAGGCCGGAATGTTCTCGGAAAATCTTACCTACGGAGCTGGGAAAGTGGGAACGCTATGTGCACATTCAGAAATGTCTTTTTTGGTTTCTTGCTGGTTGTAAACATGTGAATATGGTACTAAAATGGTAAAATTAGGAATGCGAGAGTCTATAAACGTCGGTTACATCTTACATCGTGATATTCAGCGCGGAAATCAGATTGTTTACAAACACATCTGTACGTCTAGCTGTCTTCGACAGTCAATGAGGTTCATTTTTATTGAACCACGCAATAGCAAAACACTGTAAGCTTCAGTAAGTTCAGTAAGTTTGCCGAGAAAAGATCTTACAAAAGTTCGCTTAACTTCCATTGAGTTGGTGTAGTCTTTACAGTCCCTTAAATCCGTTGATGTGGGATTTGTTTGTGTGCGTGCAGGTGAAGCAGAACATCTCGCAGATCAGGAGCAACACGACGCAGAGCATCTGGACGATGACGCGCACCGTGCCGCTCTTCAACCAGACCAACTGGACCTCCGAGGTCGGCGACATGCTCAAGGTGACCTACCAGTTCCGTAACATACCTACTGGGACATCACGGTGAAAGATTGTGAATATTGAATATTGGCAAATGTCTTAATGGCCATGATTTCATTTTTGTACTTTCTACCTGTATATCTACTAAGCGTGTTCATGGAAAAATTTACTAAAGAAGTTGACGTTAGTTCACTGTTGAAGTACCTATTTTGGCTAAGATATAACATCAGATTGCTCAGACAACTTTTTTACACGACCTTTACATTTTACATGACCTTTTGGTTTTTATTTCTACCGAGTTTAAACAATAAAAGCTTTTAAAACTACACAATCATAATTATCTTTTATGACACCTTTAAAATCGAAGGCCATCAGAATCACCGACAGCCGAAACATCCAACGTTGAACAAAATATGAAATCCACTCTCACGCACCTGGATAGAGAACTACTTGCGGAACTATTGATCTTAGTGGTTTATTAATAGGAGTGGCTGCGGTAGAGCGCTCAGATGATATTATGAACGTTTTTATCGGCACGAGCTTTACGATTTGATGATTTTTTCGTTGAAGTGTTGATGGGAATGTATTAGCGCGTCTTGGGGTTACGTCGGACTCATGTGCAGTGATGCCAAACGGGACGACGCTCTTCTGGGCCACCATGCTTTATGTTTTATGTATTTCTCTCTTCTTTTTCGTCGTACCCCTCCCCCCATGCTGCGAACTGCGACCATATATATTTTTTTTGTGGGTCAAGCCCGCCACACTGTTCCCAAACCACTGTAACTCCTGAAAGCCAGGATCAACAGTGGCGACCACCAGAAAAGCGCCGAGACAATGAAGCTCGACGAAGTCCCAGAGAATGAATTTAACTGTCTTCGATCCCGCAACGAAATTAATCAGAAAAGTATAGTGGAGAAGTAGGAAAAAACCGTAATTTCCACTTCCCTCCATTTCAGCAGGAGACAGATCGAAACAAGGCCAATAGGCACAAAGGGACGTTTACAACTGTGATAGGCCCAGTTTCCTAGCACCACGGATAAATATTAACATTTAATGGGTCCTAAGTTGTGAGCTGTTATTGATTCCAATAATAGGTATGGCAAAAACGCTTGAACGCACGGAAATTTGTTCTAGTTTCCACAAGGTCTGTGTAGTAAATAACTCCGGATGTAACCTGTACACTATCCAACATAATGTTGCGGTAATTCTGCCAAAGACTGCACTCCCATAAAATGTGATGTGCTGATTGTTCATATTCGCAGTCAGATGTGGAACATTGACAAAAAGGCGAGTCAACAAGCTTGAAGGAAAATAATTTACTCTTAAAGTTACCATGACCGGTGAGAAATTGGGCAACACAGTGATCAACCTCCAACCATGTCCTGGCCAGCCGTTCACGAACGGATGGAAAGAACTGGTGGAGGTGTCGGCCCTTGATGGAATTATCCCACCTACCTTGCCATTCAGACAAAAGTTCCTCCCAGACGTCGGTCTGTGGTTTGAATAATCTAGCAATCTTAACACGGTCACGTAGGGTTAAAAAGTCTGCGTCCGTGGTCTCACGTGCGTTATAGTACATTGCAGCCCGTCGCTGCACTTCAAGATCAACTGAAAGTACACCTGCAAGTACCAGTACTTACCGTCCTATACGCTTTGCATAAGAATATCAAAGCCAAACGCTGGCTTTGAAGCAATTTACGTCGTGCCGCTCCTATGGTGGCCCTATCGGCCCAAACAGGTGCCCCGTAACACATACACCCCAAGTAAGTAGCCCCATAAATGGTCTTTAAAGTTATAAATGACAGACCCCACGTAGATTTTGATATTCTCGTTAAGGCATAAAAGTTCTTTTTAGATTTTTCACCGACAGTTTTTATATGATCTATGAATGAAAAATTTATCTCTAAGGCCAAACCAAGGTAGCACACGGATTGCTTTCTTTTCACGGGAACGTTATTAAATTTAATACTAGGCCACGATTTAAGATTACCTTTTAAAATTAGTTGATAAGTTTTTTGCGGTGCAAAGATCAGACGGTTTCGATCGCCCCACTGAGATATTAATCGTAGGCAAGTGTCAGCTAAATTCTCGAGACCAGCCCGAGTACTCGACTGAATGAGCAGCAGGCCGAGCGAGCATGAGGACCATATACCTACGACACGTCTCCAAGTCATGCGGTCTCCCGCAGTGTGGACCGCTCAGTACATGCTGCCTCCAACAGCCTCTTTGATACTTACTGACAGTCTTGCCGGTGCTCTGCCTTACAAAAGACAATTCATTATATGTCCGAAAAAGTTGAGGACACGCTCCAAGCCCATTAGGAAACCGTTATTTGATGTTGAGTTTCTCCAATATAAACTAATTTGTTCTTATTACGGCTCGCGCATTGTTTGAAATCTACCAATCCGCAATGGGCTTTCGTGGATGGCTTACAGCCCATTTCTTCTCACAGAGAGCATAATAGAGATCTGTTTCCCAGCAGAGGAAACATTATAGACAGTGTTTTGACTTTGTTTAAGTAAAATGTGTGATGTTTGCAGGACTTTGAGAACGCGATCCTGCTGGAGATGAAAGTGCGCGGTTGGGACGGCAACGAGAGCACCGAACACATCCAGTGGACCTTCACCGGCGCGCTCTTCTACTCCATCATCGTCATCACCACCATCGGTGAGTTCACCCTCACTGCTGTCCTATCAATTTCACTTGCTTAAGAGATTCATTTGAAAAGAAAAGCTAACTGTAATAGAACATTTACGAGTCAGCAGAGGCGTCATAAAGAAATCACACATCAAGTTAAAAAAAATACAGCACTGTAAAGATAACCTCCATATCGACTACTACCACTACATATGCACTACTTCAATTTTGTATTTTACTGAATTGTGTTGTGTACAAAACCCGAAAACTGGCTCTGAAATAACACCCAAATGTTTTCGCAACATAATTTCAGAATAGGGTTTTCAAGCTCGATGTGTATAAAATTTACGCATATATAAGAGCGCGCACCGGACGAGGCAACCAATTGAGTAGGTTCATTTTGTAAGATGCACGATTGCATAAGCATTGTGGGCAAACCTTATCGCTGATACCTAATGCACATATGATACCTAATGTGTATAGTCTTATCGCAGTGACTATATGCGAGCGTGCGAGACGATCTATAACGGCTAATCAGTTGGCCAATGGCGAAATTTGAACTGTGGGCAAAACAACTTTTAAAACCGACTTCGACTTCTTTGGTCGTGAACCTATTTTGTATGGATGACTGTTTTTATTATTTTTCAAAATGGTTTTTTTTTTAAACTTAGATAACATATTATGTCCAGTTTAAGTACTCCTAAATCATCATTAACCAACAAACTACTAAAAACCCGACTACTGAAAAATCACGCTCTAATAAATTAAATTCAGGTTTTACAGGGTAAAATCGTGTTACCCGGGCTATAATTATTGCTGGAAAACGACTTTGTTTTTGGGGTGAAAAATCATGTTTTGTGGTAGAACTCAATTTAACGCAATCAAAACATTGTGCTGATGGATGGATTGAATAGTACGGGGGTCGTAGAGGTGTTTAAAGTAAAAATCTTGCAATAAAAACTTGTATTTAAAAAAAAAAACTTGTCTAAAAGTTGGAACTTTGACTCCCAATATCTCCGTAACTAGAAGGTTCCCAGGTATGGTGCAGAACAGAAAAAGGATCGCAATGACGGGCAGAACAAGTGCCTTTCGGCTTCGTTAAGAGGGTTTTTACACCCTTTATACATAGACTGCAAAATTCATTCTTTGCCAGTCTTTTGGCTTTGCCGTAATCGGGTAAAAACTGCAAAGGTCCCTTGCTTACTTAGGGCGGTTTTTTTCATAACTGCTATGGAATATTGACACAGACAGCTCTTGAATGCTGTTAAGACGAGCTGATCGCTGTCAATTTCATAGATAATCCGCTGGTAGCTTCAAGAAGAACATTTTGATGTGCCTTCTATCTTCCATGCTCCATACTGCGAGCTGCGCCGGCGCCGGTGTCTGGCGCGCTGCCAGCCCGCCTTGCGCCATCGCGCTATCCGTCACATTTTTTATCCCGCGCTCTATCGCACACGTTGGCTTATTTTCGTAATAAATTCGACAGATCTGACTCGTGGAATGCCAGCTTGTTAATAACGCCATTTTATTGGCACATTACTTCGCAAAGTTCAAACACCTTAGGTTACGAGTACGTTGAAATAAAAAAAAAAAAATTGAAATAAAATAAAATTAGCTAATTAGCTTATTTTATTAAGCTTATCAATCAGTCTAAGCTACGTTTTAATTTTCTATTAAGTACTTCTTACCTGGAATCGAATAAGTTCTGAAAGGCCGGTGAATTTTTTTTATGGATTTTATACACATGGATTAATATCAAAAGAAAAGAAGAAATTTTCCACGATTTATTTTTTTCAGTAACATAAGTTCCCTTCCTTCCTTGGTTTCGTTTCTCCTATGATCGTGTGTGAGCGATGCGCGGGCGCGGGGCTGTCAGCCCGCGCGGCTCCCCCCGGCGCCGGCGTGGCGCGCGCAGCCTGCAACACTCGCAGCCGTCATGCTACTGTACTGACCGCGCATGCGCTGCGCACGCACGCGACGTCTGGACACCACATACAAAGCTGATGGTTTATCGCTGTTAACACTGACGGCGCCGGCGCACATTCATTACCGATTTATCAAAATATTTACATCCTCGTACATTGGTTACGATACAATTCACAGTCTTAAACATTAACAACAAAAACATGTAACTGGTTAGTTCTGTACTTATGTTAGTCACCACACGACACATGCCACGTTATTTACCGTAGAATCCCTGCGGCCCTATCTGACCGGTGGGGCCGCCGGGGCCAACTAGGACCTGGCGGCGCGGGCCGATAGAACCGGTGGGGCCACCTGGGCCAACGAGGACGCCAGGCTGCCTGCCGTACCCGGGGCCGATGATGCCGGTCGGCCCTCCCGGTCCTACCAGCACGTTAGGTCGGCCACGTCTGCCGGGCCCGATGATTCCAGTGGGTCCACCGGGACCTACTAGCACTGGTCGTCTACCATATGAACCGAAACCTGAAGGACCGACGTAGACCCCGCTCTGTGCCGTCGGGCTTCGCAGTCCGTCGGCGTGTTGCGCCGGCCCGATGATACCGGTGGGTCCGCCAGGCCCGACCAGCACAGCGGGTTCCTTCTGTTTGTCGTGTTGTGGACCGATAAGTCCTGTTGGTCCGTTGGGCCCGACGAGTACTCCGGTGTTCCCGAAGCCGCCAGTGGAACCGGAGCCTTGCTGAAACGGATAGGTCTCGCGACCCGGCTGCACCAAAGGTCGCTGCTCTACTTCATTGAAGTACTCTGTCAAATTAAATATATTAATTAGTTTTTAGCAATGCTTGTCCATCAACACGGTCTACTAAAACACTTTTTGACATTAAGCTCAGAAGTCATCGCGTCTAAATTGTGTCTATAAGAACAATCAACTCGACAAATATTTCAAGTTTAGTGTAAAGCATGTACAGAAAATGGTGATCAGTTGAGAGTGTTGAGGCATCAGCACTGACAAGGAGGACGCACCGTTGTTGTGTGACGTCTCTTGGCCTCTGTTGGGGCGCGGGTAGCAGCACAGGAACTTGCCGAGACCGCACGCGCTCTGGAAACAACAACGATGCTTAAGCGACAATGCGAAAACGGAAATGTAGCTTTAAGGTAGGTATGTACATACACGCAGTACTGTTGAGCGAAAATAAACAAAGAAGCTACAGTGAGTTCCACCCTAATACTTGATACAATTGGTGAGAATCCATTCCTAGTTAGCTGTGTAGAGGTTTTAATACAGTGCACCAAACACAGCTTTGGTAGTCAGTGTTTCGTTTGGGTCAAGGTCAACTACGCAACGTTGTATGTAATGCTATGGCGTTCGGGTAAAACTTTGGTCAACAGATGTAAACTACTTACCGCAGAATCAGAGCGTGGGTTGCAGTCCGGATTGGAGACGCACTTGCAGAACTGCAACGAGTCGAGGGTGCCGTCTGATATCGCATTTTGCTGCTGTTGGCTGAAATTTCACAAGTACAATTTTAATGACACGACATACATCACAAGTTATACATACGAGGGCAGTCCCAGAAATACCCGGCCTAACAAAGAAAAAACAAAATTCAAGTTTTTTTAATTTATTCTTCTACCTAAAGTCTTCTTTTAACTCGATGTACATTTCCAAAAACTCGGCTGAATTGCCCTGATTTTGTGCCTAACTATCGACTGAAACATCTTTACTACTCTATTTCGTTCTATTTTTGGGATCTGCTGTAGGGTACAGCTTTTTCATGTCCAAATCGGTCAAGATACATACGATGTGCAGCACTTTCTCAAATCCCTACTTTATCTGCTAGTTCGCGCTCTTTCAATCTACGGTTTTCCAATTATTATTTTTTGGCTTTTTAGACCACTGCGATATTCATCTTAGCAGCTCATACGGCCTCGTTTAAAGTCGGCCACCCAATATTGTATTGTTGTAAATAAAGAAACAAATGGTGATATTTCTCTAGGATCTTAATTTTGCGCGAAAAAACATTTTCAAGATAAACTTGCGCTAATTCTAGTGTTTCGTACAAGTCCAGATCCTTCAGATCTACCCCAGATCCTCCTCAAACCAGTCCCAGGGGAAAGCCTAAATTCGTTTTGAAAAGCCGATAACACTTTCTGTCGGACAAAGTGTTTCTGGGGATTGTTTCTAAGTCACACAACCGTCAGACTTGAGAGCAGTGCAGCAGTGAGCTAGGCGAGGCGACAGGGAGTACATACTTGTTGACGCGGAAGATGCCGTGCCCGTCGACGCGGTAGGGCGCGCGGTGCGCCTCCACGCGGACCGGGTAGCGCCCGGCGCCCGGCGGCCGGTTGTAGAAGCCGTCGGTGTCCTCCGGCTCCTTGAACGGCACCTCGTCAGCTTGCACTCGGTGTCCTTGCGTTTGAGACTCTCTGTAAATAAGCAAAACATGATCATTAAGAAAACCTTCATGTTCGTCAAAAGAGTAACCAGCTCGAAGGACAACATGTTGTTGTTATCCGGTAGGTACTGGCAGTAAAAGCACATAGGCTACTTTTTATCCCGGGTCGCGGACAACAGCTAGATAATTAATGAATGGAAATGTTGTAGTTTAGGATTAGATATCCTGAGGATATAAAACATGAAATAGATAGATATAGAATCCCCTTGAGTGTTTCAGGGGACAGATAGTAATATAGGTACTCAGCCAATTACAACTGTTTATAAGAATACATAATTATATTGAACGCGATAGTTAGGAGGTACTTTGCTGCAATACATTGCTCGTTGTAATTTGTAAGTACTTGTTTATGGGTCCTCAATTTCGTAGAGCTCTAAACTTTCTCAAGACAATAACTTTCGCAATGTTTGACCAGTAACGAGTTCCGTGAACCCTATGTCAAGAGATGTGGTCACTGTCGTGGCCGTTGGTTGATGGTCCATTTGATGGAGTACCAAAGTGCATGGCGGAGCAAGCAGCCAGTTACTTGATTTCCTCATGCAGACACCTTCCTAAGATTTAGTGATTAGCCAACCGATTGAAGTTTATAGTGGTCAGATTTTCTTGGGAATTATTTAGCTGAACTCAACTAAAGAATGAAAATGAATGAATGTCATAATTCTACTACTGTAGAATTATGAAATTAAAAATTGTCCAAGTTAAAAAAATAAAGTTCGACTGAATCTTTTTTGAATAACTGCTCTACGCAATCTTAGATATTATGTAGAAAGAGCCCTATCTCTCAACCAACAGCTTTCGTCATCAAATATAAAATTAAATTAAATAAATATTCTCCATTGTTCCGAAGAATAACACGTAATAAGGGAACCCAATATAGCTTAATCACAAAGGATCAGCAATAATTATAGTAAAAGTAGAAGTTTGCAACACCGCAGAGATCGATCCGCTCGCGCTGCCGTCGTGGTTGCTGAACGTAGTGCAACTGAGATTGCGTCACATCGAACTACTCAACTTAGAATTACTTCATATAAGTGTTTGCCAATACAATTCTTATAGCTTACCTTTTTTATACATTTCGCGAATGATTTTATCTGCTTACTTCAATTTATTTTATATTCATAGCTACTTGGTTATTATTTTTAGACTTAATAGCTATTGTAGCGTGTCTAGATTTGGGTCTAGTAATTATATTATGTAGTTAGATACCGGTATTACCGGTAGGTACCTATGTGGGCAAGTTAGGTCAAGGTAGTGTGTGCGCGAGGAAAACTAAATGAGTGAGTTATGCATCCCTGTCACTGTCACTTGAACTTCGGGTTGGTTCTAAAAACACGTTTGACAAAAATAAGGTGTATCTGTTCATACACGAAATCTCTTATGGACCAAAGCATTAATCGCGAAAAAAAAAACTGCTATTCCTTACATTTTGGCGAGTTAATGCGAACATATTATTATTGAAATGACTTAGCGGTTGCAAATACTATTTTTCGATTTAATGCTCCATTTACGAAATATTAAACTTCAAAGTGCAAATATTTGTTCTAGTAGTTCGTCCCCTCCTCTAAAACCTAACTGCGGGGTTGAAAAATCTGGAAAAAATCATGATGATAGTACATTTCATGAACTTTAAAGGAAAACTATAGCGGTTAAGATAACTTTATCAATTTAGCAGTAATAGTCGTTGAACTTGGTGTTGGATAATTTTGTACCTACCAAATACAAAATCCTTAGAATAAATCCTCTAAACTAAGTACTCTAAAGTGACTAAAAAGAAAGAAAAAGTATTTGCTGTAGTTGCTAAACTGACAGATGTCAAATTTGATCTATTATATCTATTTTTTCATTATTATTAACGGGCTACTACGGAACCCTACACGGCGCGTGGCCCGACACGCACTTGACCGGTTTTTTTTAATAGGTTTAATGCAGTGGTAGTACGTATATATAGAATTACATATCCTACTGGAAGTCTCTACCAGGATAGTGGACTGCTTTCTGTTAGAAAGTTATACATCATATATACCGTTCTTAAAAAACATAAAAATCTACCATATGATCAAACTGCAATAACAAGAAGACGGAAAGATCTCATAGCACAGGTTCCTCAAACTAAAACAAAATTTGCTGCCATTCAATACAACAAACTATCATGCCAACTTTATAATACAATAAATAAAAAGATATATGTGCACAATATACACACATCAAAAATGTCTAGGGATCAAGCATTTTTATGCGGATTTCTTGAGATTGAGATGTGGCTTTGTAATAAATTTATGATTTTATAAATTTATATGGATCCTTTTTGGTGCATTTCATAATTTGAATCAGGAACTCTCAATCAAATTCGAGTAAAAGATGAAAATAAGCTGTCAATATTTTCCCTATAAAAACATACAACGCATTGAAGACATTATTAGTGCTACTGTTTCCCTACTACTGATTAAAACCAACGTTATTATGGAGCGGCGACGTCATTTAAGCAGGGAAGAAATGCTCAGAGCCGTGGGAATGATAGAAGCTAGTTCCCGGCAACGTACTGTAGCTTTAGCTCTGAATACAAGTCAGAGTGTTATCAGTCGACTTTGGACACGTTACCGAAGCACTGGTACCGTGGCTGAGCGCCATGGAGGACGGTATCGCTGCACCACACGGAGACAAGACCGATACATTCAAATCTTAACTCGAAGAGCTCCAACAATAACCGCCATGATGTTAGCCGTGAGGCTTCATCACTCTTCAGGGAACTTAATTAGCGACCAAACAGTCAGAAACCGCTTGCATGAAGTGAACCTTCATTCCCGAAGACCGCTACGGGTACCACCTATAGCAATGCACAATCGTAGGATTCGATATCAATGGGCTCTTGAACACAGAAATTGGGCAGAAGAACAATGGCGTTTCGTGTGCTTTTCTGATGAGTCTCGTTTTGGTATGAGACCGGATACAAGACGTATACGACACTGGAGAACCCCTGGACGCCAACAGCGATTAAAATCCTGCCAGGAAGTCCATCCTTATAGTGGTGGAACCATCATGGTATGGGCGGGTATTTGGATCGGCGGAAGAACTGAGTTGATTTGGATCAGAGGCAACCTCAACGCTCAAATTTATGCTGAGACGATTGTATCAGACGTCATCGTTCCTCTACAAGTGCAAATCGGTCCCTTATTTCAGTTAATGCATGATAATGCACGACCGCACACCGCAAGAGTTGTAAGACAGACTCTCGCCGCAGCTAACATCAATGTCCTGCCCTGGCCTGCTCAGTCGCCAGACTTGAACCCGATTGAGCATGCATGGGATATGCTACAGAGAAGAGCTCTGCCGAATATAGAGGGTATCCAGTCGCAAGAAGACCTTTTTTTGTTGTTGCAACGAACATGGGCGGCCATTCCACAGCGTGATTTGGATGAACTCATTTTGAGTATGCCAAACCGATGTTCTTGTGTTGTTAGTGTTCGCGGTAGAAACACGGATTATTAATTGTTTAAGTTACCCAATAAAATTTTAAAGAAAACTGTTATTTCAGTCTTTTTTTCGAACTTTAATGTTAGTGGTTCAAATGTCAAAAATCCCTTTATTAGGAAAATGGCAAATTTCTTTATTAATGCAAAGGTGACTTGGTTTATCGTTACTGTGACAAACGAAAACACTTTATTTGATGAATCCTTAAAGAAAATTTTAATTAATATCAATCAGGAGAAAAGTTATTGCAAAAATATATGTTGATCCCTAGATACTTTTGATGTGTGTACTATTACACGAATGCAAAAAAAGTCTAACAAATTGAATAAAGACACTAAATTACGCAGATACTGAGGCACTATTGCAACACACGAAACACACAGAAACACCCACACACACACACACACAAACACACACACACAAACAGTGTTTTTATCTAAGGTACTAAATAAATTGTATATTGCTGTGGAAGAGCGGAGTCTCCTAACTAACACAGGCATTACTTGCTTAAAAGAAGGCTCCAATCACTAACTAATGTACCTAAAAGTTTTTGGTAGGTAAGTATTTTTTTTATTATTTTTTATTTCATTTCGTTTAAATTTACAAAGAAATATTGTTATAGGTATCAACTGCCTACATTGTAATTCCTATAATAAATTAGCATTTCATAATCCTTTGACCAATGTCGAGATAAACTTGATAAACCAACAATTTCAGAAAAATCTTAAAAATGTTATTTAGGATTTTCAAATGACAGGTCACAAAAGCAAACTTTAACAATGAGAATGCCGTCAACCCGCCTGAAAGATGTACATCCGCACGTAGCCGCAACAAACGTCACTGGCGGGCACGCATCTCGCAAACGCGTTACATTGCCACCGCACGGCGATTACTGCACTGACTCTAACAGCATTATCAAATTACTGTGTCCTACCGCGAATTACTGCAAATTAGTGAAATAAACCCGTGCGGGATGACGCAAGTTATTCATAGCCGTGGGAGCCATTGTGTGGTGGCACCGCTCCGATGTCGGCCAAGGTGCCGCCGACTGGAACAAGACGGTGGTAAGACCATCAACACTTATAATACAAGACGCTTTTTCCTCAAAGATTCGGTGCCAAGGGAAAGCTTTCCTTGGACGTGAACGGCTGAATGAGCGTGCGAGAGTGCGTCGAGCACGTGTTCCGAGGTTACAAGTTACCAAATAAACAATTTATTACATTCATTTATACGAATTGATTTAAAGTTATACATTTTAGCTTTCTGATGAACTTTCATCAAAAAAAAGTACCTATTTTTATTATACCTTGCTACTAGCGTTATTATTATTATTGGTGAGGTTTGTCTAAGTTCGCAACCGATGTGCGACTGTGCAGTGTGTGTGTAGGACTAGAATGTATGAACGAGGATGAGCCGGAAGGAGTATGTAACGATCGGAGCAAGTGGCGTTCTGCAGGTTTATCTGCCTACCCCCATGGGGAAAACGCGTGAGTTTATGGATTTATGTTACGAACAGGGCTTGTGAATTTACGGTTTATTAAGCTGTACAGAACTAATGCGAGCACTCCCAAGTCCTTCTCTAGGCTAGTACTTATATAGCTCGAAGCTAACCCGCTGGGTCGAGAACTCTGCATCCATAGGCGTGTGGCGGTTCATTTTAGGTTTCTTTGACTATCCGCAATCAAAGAAACCTAAAATGAACCTCATGTTTGTATAAACCGTTGGGAAACACCGATATGCCCTGGTAAAGATTGCAGACCTTCGAAGTACTCGTAATAGGTTTTCCCACCGGCCATCATGTTAAATATAGTACGCGACCAATGTTATTTTATAGCTTTTGTGATATTTTACGTTCTAAACGGAGATTTTACTTATAAGGTGTATTTAAATACGAAGTTGATAAAATCAGAAACCGTAGGCCAAGGCAACGCGTCTGTCAGCCCAATTAGTCATCTAGGTCAAAACCATAAATGTATATGTCAATAACAAAGACGAACGTCGACACGAACACCATGTTAACAGGCTAGTGCAAGCGCGATGGGATTTCGGCAAAAATGCCGAGCTTCTAAACTTTCAACCTTATTTAATGCCCTCAAAAATCCTCATCTTTGTAATACCAAAGTAGTATAAGGTACTCTTGTGCAAAATGTAAGCTTCTAGAGCCAGCGATACATGCCGCGCAAGTGTGCACGTGTGTTGTCGACCAGTGCACTGAGCTAATATTCTAATTAAGTAGAAGATGCAGGAGATCGCTCATCCCATCTCTACTGCTCAGTATACCAACGTGTAGTCTGGTAACAATTTAACAAATCACCATTGTTTTAGTATCCGCCGGATAGTAATTTTCTACAAACATACGTTTTGATTACAATTATGGTAGGATTTATGCATTGCTAATGCTCTGCTCTGTGCAATCCCAAGTGTTGCAGGTGCCTATACGGCCGGCGGGCAGCGGCCAGTGTGGGCACCACTTTGTAAGCGGTTGGCCTGTTTACACACCAAAGTATTGCCTATCATTACTATCGATTCAAGCAGCACAATTATAGCCAGTGTCATACTGAATGAGTTAGTGCATTGCCGTATTCTCGTTTTGCTGTGTTGTAAGACTCTCATAGGGAACTCGTAATAGAAACAGTAGTATTATTAAAATAATACATATTGTAAAATTGTACAGCAATTTCTTTATAACAGGAGATGACATACATCATCTAGCAATCTATCAACACTAATTGCTTTTTTGAAAGTCATGTAACAACGTAATATATTAATTAGGGTTCGTGTCGTAAGATTCCAAACATTACACACCCATTCAGAAGTATTAAGTAAGGCGTTACTTAGTAATTGGTTAGTTTCACAACAATAGACCGCGGACAGGGTATAGCCAGTGTTTTGAAAGTGTAAAGTCGATCAGTTTGGAGCACGACCGCGCCCGACCCGACATTTCTAAAGTTATGTATGTAATATCTGGTAACTAGATTGGTTCTACTATATAATTAACTGAGTACATCTATTTCCTCATGTTTGCATTTCCGCACGATTACCTACTCAGTTGCAAGGAGACAATAATTCTATTTTTGAGTCGATAAAAATAAAATGATCAAAGTGAAACTGCGGAAAACTGAACATGAAATTGTGCAAGGGACTAAACCAATGCTAAGGAATTGTGTCAGTATTAGCACAGCAACTAGCGATCGTCACAGTGAGCCCCACGTCACCCGCCCCAGCTGTGCAGCTGCCGCCGAGTGCTCTTTGTTGACTAAGAGATGGCGAATGTGTATGTTATCTTACCATCATCAATAACAGCCTTTTTCGGCCTATTCAGCATAGGCCTCCGTCCATCTCTAAAAGTTGCGGACTCAAAAATCAAACCATTTATTTTAATGACGCCATAAAAGAGCTTAATTTGATTGTCAAACTTTACAAAGAAATAGAACTAATTCTCGTTGCACATTCGCAAACGTAGTTCCGTATGGTGAAGAATGGCCAAGAAACTTCACAGTTACTCTTTAACACTCCGGGCACAAAGGGTTATCCCAAGAGGAAGTGAGTGTGTGAATGTTGAAGAATGTAAACTCACTTGTCATCGTCGCCGTCGATGAAGCGCACCTTGGTGTCGATGCGCACGGAGGCCGCCCCCACCGCCCTCTCCCCCTCCGGCCAGCGCCAGGTCCCCGAGCAGGACGACGCCAGCAGCAGGAGACACCACACCACACCTGTAAAAGCATAAGCAGAGTCAAGCTACAATATATGTTTCCACGAGTAAAATACGAATGCAGTCCATAGCATTTGTACAAAAAGAATTATATTTTTATATCATTGTGAAATACAAGAAAAACTGCTCTTTGCGTTGCGAAGAATAAGTCGTAGGTAGTTTAAATTATTTCTTAAAAAAACTTAACATAACAAAGAAAAAAGGGTGTTTTTGTAATCGTACAAAAATATATACCGGCTATATTTAATTAGAAGCTAATGGTCCGAGGAAACGAATTCATTTTTTTGGACTGTTAGTTGTGTCTGTACGACCGCGGTCCGACCGTTTGCGTCACTCTTAGCTTCAGTATCTTGGTGGCGTGATTATAATAACTAAATACATACAATTATGCCATTTATAATGTCCACAATGAAGAATCTGAATGAATCACAAGCCAAGGAGATCTATAATTGCTAAAGTGCCGGATGATAATAAAATGAAACAAAGAGGAACACATGACGAGTTATCACAATCACATGCTAGAGCACATTTCGTGCCGTAACAGGAATATAGGGATCAGTCACACAGGATGGCCATTACGTGAATGTCCATCTACTGGGACCTTTGATATAGATAGAAGGTGACATTCATTACACCTGCCATGGACCCTTGTGAAGATAGAAACAGAACTTAACTTCATTCAATCACGCCGGTACGGCTGAACAGATCTGCATGAAATTTGGAACAGAGATAGTCGCGGGCAATAGGTAATTTATAAACTGTGGTCGTATACTGTTAAACCAAGCATTCACTTGATGAAAGATATAACTAAACGGACAAGAAACGATAATAAAGATCAGTTAATAGTCAAGGTGTAGACGGATCCTTTACAAAGCCGTCAACCAAGCATTCTGTTCATCAAACTAAGTAAGTAATTCTTTGCAAAAATTATTGATAATGTTGGGAAATAACTTTTTTTTATTGGTAATTATTTTGAGCTCCCGATATTATAATATCGGTCCCATACATTAGAGTCAAGAAGGTACAATAGTGAAGTTTTCTATTGAACAGCTGACCAAAACAACAGACAACCATGTATTTCCGATACACGCTGTATGGCGGCTAGACTAACTAGACTTACTGTCAACATTTTCGATAGTCAAAAACAAGACTCTCTCGGTAGGTACTTACCTGCGATGCAATGCTAACTCAAGTGGATAAACCATAGCTGAACGCTAAAATAACAATCGCGGCAACAGTAGCTCTGGCAAGCATCACGTACAAGACACCGTGTTATTGTCTAGTCTATGCTGGTTAACGTAATCTTTGAGCTAGTTTATCGATATGCGATGATTCATCAGCAGACGTATGGAAGCGCCGCGAGTCCGCGACAAGTACTCAGGAGCGAGTGCGACACCTCCGTCGCCGAAGAACAGTTTACAAATATAATTCGCTGTTACGTACTATTATTTATAATTATGGAACATGTGCCAGACTTGAATTCAAGACCAATGATTAACATTTAATAGGATTTAGAGGAAACTAATAAACGAACTAAACGAACTCGGAAAGGTGCAACAGGATCACCAGCAGGATCACCAACAGGATCACCAGCAGGATCACCAGCAGGAACACCAGCATGATCACCAGCAGGATCACCAGCAGGATCACCAACAGGATCACCAGCAGGATCACCAGCAGGATCACCAACAGAAGTTTCAATAGCTAGAAGACGTGTTTGAGTCGGTTCTATCAATGTCATTGGAATAATTTGTATACCAGCCTAACTACACAGTGTTTGACAATACACAAGGAAACAGGATTGCTGACAAAGAGACATAAGAATAAAAATGAAAAGTACAAAAATGAAGAAGATGACAAGAGAACGCGTTAGAATGATTGACTCCTAGTTGTATTCGAAGACGGTACATTGGTAGATAACATACACAAACAACAACATGACACATCAACACCTTTGTGTCGATGCCTTTGTTGAAACAGAAGTCTTGAGCAAGATGCTGCCAGACTCTGTCAGATTCTACAAATTAGTAATAATTTCATTAAACAATAGACGAGAAGAAACACAAGTTACTATTGACAATTTGTGCTGAACTCTTTTTGCTATTGGATTTCATATAAGTACAGAATTATTTTACATAGAACTTTAATATTTGAGCAATTGCTTAAACTTAGTCACTATCAGCTGTAATAAGAACAAAAAAAAAACAGACTCAGCGGGTGCTATCAAGAAACTCCTAGTGGAATAACCCAATAACTATTTGCCCGAACCAAGAATCGAACCCCGAACCTCATGCTCAGTAGTTGCACACAAGAGCTCGTAGACCACACGAGGCAGTCACAAACATACATTACGCATCAAAATTTCCACGCGAACGAAGTCGCAGGCAATAGTTGGTTCCAACAGCAACTCTTAGAATATTTGTGATGGTTGTGAAATAACTAGTTTTGTATCCAGTGCCTGTTTTAGATGGAAAACGTTTCACACCTTTAGTTTATGCAACAATGTAAATAAAAGGATGGAAGGGCGCACGGGCGTGGGCGGCTGGCTTATAGGGTTTTGCAAACGGGTGTGTTTCAAAGATTCGATGACCAACTAGATCCTTTTGGGTTTAATGATCTATTTTATATAATAACACCTTGAATAATAAGTTCTGAGTAACATGCGCGTTCATTAGTGAGTTAGCACCATTTAATTATATTTAAATAATAATTTAAAGGCTTTGTAGCTCGGAATTAGACTAGTGTAACGTATTACATTAATTTTGATAAGTACTTAAAAATAATTAATTTATAAACCTAAATAGTAAATTTCTAGTTCTAATTAGTATATATTTTTTTTAATAAATCTAAACATAACATATAAAAAAAAACAAATACGAACCAAAGTTAATTTTGGATGAATTCATATTTCGCACTATTTTTTGTTCGCTACCGATTTGGGCCATATACTCGTAACTTGTAGAAACGATACGTCAGTAGGACATCACTAGGCAACAACAACTATGTGAGCGACTGCTCTGCTTGCCCCACGTTATGTAACTGCGCAAGGTGGTGCTGCCCGCGGCTGATTTCAGCGGCACTTGCTCACGCGCCGGGCCGTTAAAAAGGCGCGCGGTGCCGAATTGCACCGATCGATACCTTTATTCTCTCGGTCCATATTTAATTATTTACTCTCCGCCTGGCATGTTTTACTGAACCGGGCCTATTTGGCGGAGCCGTGAGGCACACACTCCTGTTCTTTCTCCCTTGTGTTTATTTTGTAGAATATATGTCGTGTGTCTTTTATAGGTAATGTGCTGGTTAAAGGTGTGTGGTTTTTCATTATCTAGTAGTCAGGGTTAACATACAGGTTATGGAATCCCTGGTACACATTTTGGTAAGGTACGAGTGTTGAGCTTTAGTGTTGGAAAGTTGCCAAATCATGACTCTGGTCTTTCAGGCCGAAGTGCAGCGCCTTCTTAGCGGCGCAGATAGCTGTGACGGCGCGCGTCGCGCTGGTCTCAGTTGAAGGCCGTCGCGCCCCCGCTGCCACCTCTGATCTCTCATGGTAATGCAGACACATTACCACTCCGTATTTTGGGAAGCTTGCTGCCTTATGTGGACATATAGCCCTGAGTAATGTGACCCTGAAAAGCTTTAATTTTTGATTTTCATTGAGTCACAAAATAACAATATCTGCCCGTGAACTTTTCTACCTACATCCATCTATTCTACATGCATCAATCGATGTTCAACAGGGTAATTCATTTAGGTGAGACAATATGGGGAAGAACGGGCAATGGAGTGCAGCATACGTATCATTAAACTTACCGATCGAATAATGAAACACCAAACTGTGCTACAGAACTCAATTAGCTGACGTAGCTCATAAACCTGCACAAACTGACTGAATGGGTAGGCCGTGTCTGCCGGAACCCGGTAAAGCATAGGCCCGCATATCACAAAACTGGAGCCCTGAGACAGCTACACGACGTCGCGGCAGACCGAGGAAATGGCAGGACGCCTTGGATGCCGGATCGTTAATTGGCGTCAAAAGGCGCGACACCGAGAAAAGTGGAAGGAACGGGGAGAGGCTTTTGTCCAGGATTGGGACAGGACAGACCTAAAACAGAAAAAGCGGGGACATCGGAATCCATAAGAGATACCGGAAAACGTGGTGGGGAAACCTTAGCTCCTTTTCATGTAAGCATTGTGGCATACCCACTTAATTTTTTTGTCAAGTCCTCATCCGTCCTCCTACCATATTATATTATCCCTCATCATCATTTTCCTATATTATAGTTTCCCATAATTATAGCCTTCACCTTGTTAGTAATTATTAGGCTCTTTTTTATCTTCTATCTTGCGCCGCATGCGCTGACACCTGCACACTTGATGAACTCATGACTGCATCGGCCAGCGGAGTTCGCATAACTGAATTTTGGGCCAAACATATATAATAAAAATTTGCCAACGGCACGCTAAGAAGAAAACCTCTTTTTTAGACATGTTGTAAATAGCGAGTATCCCAGTCTGAGACGCGTTACGGCATGCTCCCGGTACGGATAAGGTAACTACCAGTACTGCTTGCACTAGGGCTATGCGTACCATCTCACCAGGCCACTACTGGCCAATAGGCCGCACGGAGGGCAGCGCTAACGACACCGGGGCCTATCGCATTGCGTTGCCAGTGATGACCCAATTATGGCGCATCAGATGTCCATTGTTTTAGTCTTACTAGTGGTCTGTGAGGAGCCGTGAGCTCTGATAACAGTCAGCGGGCGCTTAATATAATAAATACCGCATCATAATATAATTATTACGTAACAACATTCATCGGAAAATCTCTAAGTCTTCCTATCTTATGAATGAATTTACATTCTTGGCACAGCTGTATCAGTATAATATTAAAAGAAGAAAGATAGAAAAGAAAAAAAGAAAAAGCATAAATTATTAGCCCGCACGGGACAAAACACACAAATAAAAATGGTTAAACTAACACTACAACTAATAAAAATTAGACAAAGAGAAAAACATTAAAAAAAAAAAGAAATTGTCCTGTACTAGGCCAAAAGGCCTCTATCTCAGCATGGTCATGGTATTGTAGCTAAACTTGTAAAGAGAGCAGCGGTGGCCCAGTGATGGCGGCCCCGACTTACGAACAGTAAGTCGTGAGTTCAAACCCAGACAGGCGCCTTACTTTGTGTAATTTATTTCATCACCACTGCTCTCAAAACGGTGAAGGAAAACATCGTGAGGAAACCGGCATGTCCTAGAACCAAAAAATTCGAAAACATGTGACATCTACCAATCCCAGCAGTCCCAGCAGTGGGAACATTAATAGGCTGATGATGACTTGTAAAGGTCGCACCTACAACGTTATAGAGAAGTAGGCTAAACTCGTAAGTTGTACAAACATGTATTTTCAAAATGGTACAGTGCAGGACAGGTACAATTAGTAGAGGAAGAAGTCGGCCTCGGTGGTATCCGTTTCAAACAACAACGGAAACAGATCGATTTCACAAAAAACATATTATCTTGCTTTATTGATCGTAGGTAATCATAACATCATTTGGTTTCTGCGATTTGTCGGTCACGTAACCAGCTACACTACCTAAACACTCCTTGATGTTGTTTAGGATGTAGATTGTAGGTACACGGAAGGGAGATAAATCAATTGGGCGTTATTTTAAATGTGTCTAAAAAGTGTACCTACAAGTCGGTTCAGCCTTTGCTAACCTAACCAAAGTTATTTATTTGTTTGTGTAACTGATACTGCGAGACCTCCATGTACTGTGATCATTTGCAATAGGTGCTCGTTAGGGACTTGATATTCAATTATTCTGAATTCAGAATGAATTGGCCAATTTCTTAAAAATAGAGTCACCAATCCTTTTACAGAATCATCAATATAATTAACTTATAGATGTCAAGGCGACACATTCATAAAATAATCATAATGAATGCAATTTGGTAGTTATGAACATCCGATGTCAAACCCACTCAGGATGTGATGACGTGACGTGTGTGTTCCACTAGCTAGCTCGCTCATACCAGTGGCAGGCGCCAGTCACTAGTCGGCGAGTAGCTGCAATGGGCGAGTACAATCTCATGTCGTTGCCCACACCACACGAGACAGAACTATGTATTTCATAGTTCTGTCTCGTGTGGTGTGGGCACAGGTGCTTTCATTCACAGGTATTGGTAATAATTACAATGTACAAAAATATTATTATTAAGATCTTATTGTTTAGAGGTGCAGAGAATGCTACGGATGGGAATCGAATTCCAGTCGCCTGTGTGGCAGGCGAGCATTCCACCTTTGAACTACAGACGCTCACGTTTGACCGAATTAAATACCTATCGGTTTACAATCGCAGTAACATTTATATTAGATATGATGACGTCACAGTCACATCCGCGCTTTCAACTAGTGTGAGAGCATGAGTTCGTGTTCTACGTAATTACATAATTACCTTTTTCATCATTTGACGCCACGGTTGGCGCACTGGCCGAGTGATTGGCTGCTACGCTGCGTATCGCGGGTTCGATTCCTATACTTTACAAATATTTTTGTGGCCTACAGGTAGTTCTTCTGGGTCTGGCTGTTTGTGTATGTGAGTCTAAATGTTTGTTACGCACCCATGATGCAGAAATTCCTAGTAAGGAGAGTCGTTTGACATTTTTTTAACTACCTAACTACTTTGCTTTAAAATTGATTTCAGTAGAATGATCCGAAGCAAATGACGAAATGCATTACACCGAACAATAAAAGTAATCCACAAATAACAACACTAGTTTTTACATAAATTTGAATGTTGTTTATTCAGGTTACGGGCACATAGCGCCGAAGACCCAGACCGGCAAGGTGGTGACGATCTTCTACGCCATCCTGGGCATTCCGCTCATGCTGCTGTGCCTGTCCAACATCGGCGACGTCATGGCCTCTTCCTTCAGGTGCGCTGGTGTGCCGCACGCGCACGTCCACGTGCGCCGGTGTGCTGCACGCGCACGTCCACGTGATGCATTGTGTACATCATCATCCCCTGCTCTGACCCCAGGGAGTACGCACACCTGTAGCTCTTATAGGAGCAAAATGAACTACATGAACTTATTACTTGCACTGCAGTAGGCGCATTCAAATTAAATTATTTTTAATTTACGAACTAGATGTGGTCGAACTTTCTTGTCTGATTACACTAAGAAAAAGCTCGGAATAAACTCAGAATAATTACAATCTTATTAAAAGAAGAAAAGACTAACGATTTGAATGGACCTAGTGGATCCAGTAGAGTAGGTATAATACACGAAAGTGACGCGGGTCACACGTAGTGGATCCAGCAGACAGTAGATATAATACACGCAAGTGAAGATATAATACACGCAAGTGACGCGGGTCACACGTAGTGGATCCAGCAGACAGTAGATATAATACACGCAAGTGACGCGGGTCACACGTAGTGGATCCAGCAGACAGTAGATATAATACACGCAAATGACGCGGGTCGCATGTAAGATGTGACAGCATGTAGCTTAGCTCAGAAATAAAGGAGCTCAACGACCCGGCGAACTATACCAAAGAACCACCTGGTATAATATTGTAATTTGTTATTATATCACATAATTTTTACATTCACATTGAAAATAAATGTCATGAAAATAATAAAATCATAATTTAGATAAAGTTATAATAAAAAAATATTGAAAAGTAAATTCTGTTTTTATTAATAAACTTGATAAGTATGAAGTAATGTCGTATCTTAATAACGTAGATAATTATGTTTATTTCGAAAAAAAAAAACAAGGCATTTGCTACTCTAAATCAGTGCCTTTTTAATTTAATGAAACATGAGTTAATAGCTTTAATCAAAAATAAATTTGAATCTCTTGAGATTTTTTGTCATCATCATTTTAACCGATTACGGTGTGTGGCGGGGGGTTATGATTTCAGCCCGTATGTATATAATAATTATACACCTACGTGTATACCGTGTGCATGAACATAACTTCACAAGTATCGTTAGAAACTTCCACTGGTTATCATAGCAGCTTAAACTTCAACCAACTTATCTGTGCACACATAAAGTGGTCATATTATATGTATGTGGTGAAAGTCAAGACAAAGTCAATCATTAAAATAGGCCACGTTGGGTATCAAATGAGAGGGCTTAATTAGCACATTTTAGATATACAATTGTATTAAAAGCTAAGTGTTTAGCTGGTAATATAATTAATTAAAATTTAATTATGATCTTCATTTAAATAATAAACTTATGTTAAGTTGATAGGTACTCCTTGTTTCACACTTTTCAGAGCTCGATACTTGTTTGCACTACTTAATAGGTGTGCGTGACTATTTTAGTTTAATCATTGTGAAAAATAGAATAATAAATGAGTAAGTAATAATAAAACTTGCAGGTTTCTGTACTGGCGGGTGTGCTGTTACGTGTGCACTCGACCGCCCAAGCGGAGGCACAGACATCATCCCTCTACGAGGTACATACACCGTACACTAACAACTGTTGTATAACAAACTGATTGCAAACTAACACTTCTTACTAAAATAAAGCTTCTATGCAAGTTGGAAGGGATACCGACGCCAACGTTACCAAGTATTCAGTACCTACATCATTCTGTCAATATGTATGGAGCAGCACATGCTTTTCAGAATGATGTACCGAATATGTGGGGTAATAGTGCCTTCTATCCCGTATAATTACACCAATAACTGCTTTATTTGATTGACAGCTGTCAGGTTGTGTGAAACAGTACGCAAAATATGTAGACGTAGAGGGCATTTTAATTTAACATTATATTTGGAGTTGTGCAAGAGGCGTGGTTTGGTACGCACTTGCTTATCGCAAAACATTCTGATCAGTGTTTTTATTTATCATACTCGGTGCGGGTGAACCCGGACGGTGAGAATGAATTTATGCGTAAGTTCAAATGAAGCTGCGTTGACCGATACAAGCGATTCAGTGATAATAAATGATTGCGAGCGTGAGATGTCGACGATGACGGGTAGGACCTCACGTAGGACGGACGTTGACCAAATTACTGAATATCAGAGGAAAGTTCTAGGGAAAAGAGTGAAGATAATAGTGAAGAAGGATATACCTACTACAGTTAATAAAGATGACCAAAGAAACTCATTAGAAGCACATCGAATGGAAATTTTAGCACAAACAGGTTTGCATTGAATAAAAATAATCAACTTAGTAATGCCGCGGAGAAAACTGACAAAAACAAATGGTACGTTTGAGATAAGTACAAAATGTTTGACCTCATTATAAGTTTTACTAAAACAGATGGCTTTGGATAAGTGGTTTAGAAACGAGAATATTCGAAATATCATCAGAATCAAATATTTATTTGTTCAGTTTGATGATAGAAAACAAGCTTAAAATTTACCTAATAAAAACAAGGACCCAGATA
Organism: Xestia sexstrigata; assembly: GCA_941918905.2. NCBI lineage: Eukaryota > Metazoa > Arthropoda > Insecta > Lepidoptera > Noctuidae > Xestia > Xestia sexstrigata. The sequence goes on from OW799210.2 coordinate 872,361, forward strand.
TTAGAGCTCAATTTACTGATGAGGTTGACCTACCCTGCGGGTTGAGTTATATTAGTTCTATAAATATTAACCTTAATGAAAAGCTATCTGGTGGACAGGCCTACCTTATAGAACAAATTAAAGAAGAAGTTTAGAAGAAAGGCAAGATGAGTACGCGACATTAGTAAGAAACAAAAGGGGTAAAATATGAAACAAGGTTCAAGTAACCCTAAAAAGAGGAATAACAAAAGATGACATGACAACACTATTAAATCGTCGCCTACAATTCCGCCTTCTTAACTTTCAAGAAGGCAGGAAAGAGAGATACAAAGGAGAAGAAATTTTAATGGAGGAAAATTTGGAGACAACAACAACAGCCCATTAAGTCCACTGCTGGACATAAGCCTCTCCCATGATGGGACGAATTTGCCGTAATCTCCACGCTTGGCAGGCGGATTGGAGATCGCAGTGATGAAAGACTAACAGAAAACGCTGCTGCCCATTCTCTGGTCTACGGAGGCGCAAGGTGTTCAGCCTCAGACATTAGTCGCCTTATACGACACCCGTGCGTGTAATGGGTTGGTTCTATTCTACTCTGCCGGATACCACACGGCTACCACGGCTTTACATGTTAACCTGCTAGACGATATACAAAGTTACTCTCAAGGGTTTGAAAAGGGTTCGTAAAGCTTACGCTTACACTGGGCTTCAAGTTTTAACTAAAATACAGCTGTAAAATTGCAGAAACTTATACAATGTCATGACGCTGTATTTGTGAATAATATATGCCATGTTGTCCCGCAGACGGTCGGCGCGCGCCTCCACGCGGCGCCGCGCGCGTCCCCTCGAGCGAGCACACTCGGACACCGACTGCAGGTACTCAGCACACGCAGTCCCAAACATACCCGACCTGACTAAGAAAACACTATAAATCTAAGATTTTATTTATTTAGTCCTCTGAGAATTATTTTTTTATTTTTTTTTTCGGATGGGAAATCCTCAAATGACTTTTCCCGCTCTGGGCGGAGCAGGAGGGAGTTTCAGACTTTTACTGACTAAAACCCATCCATGTTCTTTCATCGCCCTTTCTGTTCCGGGGCCACGGTATCTCTTTCGAATAGTCCCGCAACCCCGGCAATCCTCTGAGAATCCTTAGACCTCGATGTTAATTCACTGAAACATTTTACCTCCTCTATTTTGTTATATTTTGAGGAACTGCGGCAGCCTTATGCGCGCGTTCATGCCCTAATTTTCGGTCGAGATACGATGTACTTTCTGAAATCGGTTTTATTCATCAATATGTGTTGCCTGCGACCTTCGTCAACGTGAAATTATTACAAAATATTACTTTCCTATTTGAATCCTATTTTATCAACAAATTCATGGGTTTTAGTATTTTTTTCACGGAAAGGTAACCTTTTTATCAGACTTCGAAAAAGAGGAGCTAGGTTTACAATTCATATGAATGTATTGTTTGTCTATAATAAAAGAAATCTAAGTTACTTCTTGTAACATAAACTATCTGCCAGTAAAAGTCCCTTTACCCGAAACAAACAAACAGACAGGCAGACAGACAGAAATATACATATATATTTTATAATTCCCGTATATACTTTCATAACATGCATTCATTAAAAAAAGTTATTTTGAAATTTCGAACAAACATTGTTTGAATGCACATGATGCTGGTACAGATATCGCGACAGTGGGTACAGCAGCAACCGCGTGCGCCGGTCCCGCCAGCCACAGCCGCCCCCCGGGCATGCTACCTCCCTGCCCCGCACCAGATCACAACCACCGCTGCACGGGAGACCACACGGTAAAGTTTATGTAGCTGTTCACCCATAGTGCGCACCACATTGCTGGATGGACTGTGTGAAAGATGATGTGACGAGAAAGAGGGTGACTACAAATATGACGCCTAAATATGGAAGAACCTCTTCTGGAATATATATGGAAGAACATCTGTGGCGACCCAAAATACATTGGGATGAGGGCTAAATAATGATGATTATAGCCATCTTTATGACAATCAATTATAAATGCTGTGGCGGTCTTCGACCGCCATGACCTTACTTACTCGTATTACGAAATGCACATCGGGCCGCTTCGACTAAGTTGTTTTTAGTATTAAGTCTATTTTGGTTCCAGCCGTAAGAGACTATGATTTGGAAGAACCGTCTCCAGTTCGTTTTGAGAAATACGGACGAGAAGGTCGGGACACCTATGATGAAGATGGAGAGGGTAAGTATTGAAACTAACATTTCAAGTGGTCACTCATGATCTGGCGTAGGTATACTGCCTACTTTTCACTCGTTTAAATTATTTGGCATTTTTTGCAGAGGAATTCCCAAAAATTTCGCTACCACTACAAGATCTGGAGGCAGCGTTACAAGACTTGGAGAGCCACCACATGAAGATATCGTCTAAACCTGAGCTGCGCAGCAAATCTCTGCCACGACCAGCTAAAGCGAAGCCCGAATACGGTCCGAGACGGGACTTTGATGACCAAAGACACTTCGATGATGATCCAAAAGACATGTTCGAGATACATGACCTTCATGACGTAGACTATGAGAACTACAAGGAGAGGCAGGCGTTGGAGAGGGAGAGGCGACGAGAGAGAGACGAACTGTACGCTCAAAGGGACCGAGGATATGATCCGGAGGATGAGGACTACGAGTTCGATTACCCCAGAGGAAGGAGATCGACACGTGATTTGAGGTAACTTTGTGTCTCGTTGCAGAAGAAGATCATTATGTCGTTATGTATGAGGGTCAGTGGAAATGAAGATTTAATCTTACCTACAGATAATAAATAGTTTGTCTTCATCAGGTGTGACCGGGGTAGATCAGAGTACTTGGACCACGAGAGCGCGTGGGAGCGGCCGCGGCGCCAGCGCCGAGCACGCTCAGCCGTGTGCGACTACGAGCAGCGCTGGGACGAGGAGCGGCCCCCGCCCGAGCCGGCGCGCCGCCCGCTCCGGAGACTGCTTACTGTGGACGACACCAGATACCGCACGCATGTTAGTCACCTATTACAAACAATAACCAAATCTAAACTGAGTTCAAGTGCCGAGTGTCAACATTGTAGTGGAATATTGGCACAGACAACTCTTGAACGCTATTTAGATGTTGGTAGTCGTGTTCGGTTTTATTAGTGAAATCCACTTCTAGTTTGTCATGTCTATCAAGCGGCCTAGCATCTTACTTTATGGATGTAATAATAAATAAATACATTTCGAAATGACTTGTATTCCTAATATAAAAAAATTGCAAAGTTTACTCTGTTCCCAATTCTGATTTGGATCAGTGTCGCACGAAGTAGACCAACAGTAATGTGCTTACATACTTTACCCCAGAAACCTTGGTAGTTTTAGTCAAAACTCTTAATATTATGGTGAAAACAAACATCATGTACATTGCCCACGTTTCCAACACTGATGAAAATGAAAATGGTTTATGAAAGACGTGTTAACACCCATCCGTCCGCCATCCTTCAATTCAAATACTTCGAAATCATCCATCCGGCACGAAACGGAATCTCCTGGTTTAGTTTCTAATTTCATGTGTTCTGCAGAGTTCTGCTTCATTTCATTGGCTGGAACTCTGGTCTTCTTCTTCTTTTGTGTCGATAGTACGACTTATTTAAATTTCCTGGGCCTAGTATTATTAATTTGGCCACGTTAATCACGGCATGGCTGTGGCGTTGAGGTCCTCTAAAGTGCAAGTGTAGGGACATTTCGGACACTGAAGCAAGTGCGCCATCGTGGTGGAAAAAAATCCGCTGTTCCATACATGATCTGATGACATGAATGATGTGCTGATCACGAGCACGAATCGTTTGCGTCAATGTCCTCACTCAGTACTTAAATATAATAAATCATCATCAAATTATTTATTTAACAGATCATAAAATCAATCCAATTTGTGAAAACTCTTAATATTACACATACAAGTTAGTGTTAGTACTCATAGAGCAGCGGTGGCCCAGTGGTGGCGGCCCCGACTTATGAACAGTAAGTTGTGGGTTCAAATCCAGGCAGGCGGCATTACTTTGTGTAATTTATTTCATCACCACTGCTCTCAAAACGGTGAAGGAAAACATCGTGAGGAAACCGGCATGTCCTAGAAGCAAAAATTCGAAGACATGTGACATCTACCAATCCGCACTGGGCCCGCGTGGTGGATTATATAGCCCATACGCAAAATACGCGCTTTGACGTGGAGCTGCGGACACCAGCCCGTTATACAATACAATAGTGTTAGTACATAATTATATTTGGAAAGTTTTGGTAATAATGACTAATAATGTGAAAATAATTAATAATAGACGACCCGAATGGCGCAGTGGTATTGAGCCTGCCTTACGTTCTTAGGGTCGCGGGTTCGAATCCCGGTAGGAGCAAATGTGATGAGCATGGACATTTGTTTCCGAGTCATGGTATATGTTTATTAAGTATGTATTTACAAACAAAAAGTACCTATCTATGTAGTATGTCAACTATCTGGTGTCCACGACACAAGCCTCGTTGCTTAGTGCGGCACTGGATGGCGCTGTGTGTAATGTCCAGCCATAAGTATTTATTTACTTATTTAATAAAATGTCAAAATAAAATATATAAACTTAAAAGCAAAAATAAATATTTTTGTAAATTAACAATATTTTAATTTCTTGTGTTAACAGACGCCATCAGTGGAAAGAGATGAGTGGAGTGACGGTGAGGTGGCGCTGGTGGTACCACGTCACGGCAAAGCGCCTGCAGGTAAAGTGTTACGTGAACTTGATTAATAATTCCTAAAATTTTCGGGTAATTATTTGTGACATTTTGCTTGCAATTGCAGCGTGGGGTTCTCGAGCGTCCGAGATATACCACCCTCCTTCCGACGTGGTTAAAGATGTAAGTACGCTATACCTACTGTATACAGCATGATTCTGTCAAAAAGGTGTGGGCATTTTTAAGGGTGATTCAGACTACCAAGCTGAACAACATTCTTAATTAAAAATACATCCTAATCGCAAGTCATTCCATTGCAGGTAACGGAAAGTGGAATGGCGTGTTTTATATTAATGGTAATTTGAATGAAATAATGCGATATTAAGCATTGCTATGACACGTAATAGTTCACGCTTATCGAACGGTCATAGTCCTGAAATTATCTACAAATTATCAGAATTTGTCTTATGAACATAATTATCTCGACACTCTCCAAACAAACCAGGTACAAAAGTTACATTTTTATGAAATCCCTTAGTAGCAGTGCCCCGGAAGACATGCACAAACTATTACCTACCTACCTCTTCGCTCATATCTCCGAAACGTGACGCTGCAGAACATTTTGTCTCATACAAAACTTGTTTGTATTGATGCCAGCTATCGATTGATACAGGTTTTATGCGTGTCTGATCAAATCAAAGTTGTGCTGAAGATGCCATCACTGAATAGACTATAACTTTTACGACTCTTATCTCGGAAACGTGACACTTTAGAACAATTGGGAAGAAAAGCAATTAAATGATTTAGTTTAAAAACTTCGTTTGATACATGTGGGGCATTTGTTTGCAGTTCTCGGATCCATAACACCATTCCGCCTCGGCTGACATAACAAAGTTTCCCCACTTGTATCAACATGCATGGCTTCAGGGACCTTAGGTACTTATGATGCATCAGAAAATATTTTTACGAGCTCGCTACGGATTATAACACTACCAATAAAACTTCAAAGAACATATAGGCGTTTTTGTATGAACCCCGTCCCTTACCCTTGTAGCATGTTAAGTTTCGGATGGAAACTTTTGTATATTACTTACGTAAATAAAGATAACAAATGTGAACGAATTAATAAATGAATGAATGCGAGAATATGATATTTTCTGTAAAATTATTTTCGTTAGTTATTATTAAGTTCCTGTATTTCTACTTAATAAGCTTTGTTTGGGGATAAATAAATAAACAAATGTGGACGAAATATTATATTGTATTTCAGCTTTGTACAATAATAGCGTCCCAGGTACTTGCAGGACTAACTAAATTGTCTAAATGTCGGCAGACACCGAAGCACCAGATAAATGCTCACGGTATTTGCGCAAGCAGTCCTCATGCCCGTTAACATCAGCGATAATATTCTTTTATGGCAGATCTGCCCTCCAACGTGGAATTAACCAGTAAATAACTGTAATAAGTTTTATTTGAGATGTGCCTCGATGACATACGACCTCTCAAAAGCATACAATCTTCCGTTTGGATGTCATGCTGTGTCATCCTTGGACTGTCTTGGTGTTATGCACACTTCCATATTATTTACACTTCCTCGCCTATGATCACTAACATAGGAGCGTGTCAGGCGCAAATGATAGGTCCCCAAACAAAACAAAATAACGTCTTCTTCGGTGAGGACAGGAAACGGAATATCAGCTCCGGCGTTCATTGATACGAATGCCGCTCGCTGGCAGTTAACGTTTGCTGCTGTGACGTAGTATCTCTGCAATAATTGCGGCATAGTGGACATCTTTTAAAGGCTCTCTGAATGAATCGAGCAAAGCTCCAGCTATGCGAAAGTCTGTACATAAATGTGGTAAGGATTTGTTGAACAGTTGGTTTCGAAATATCATAAAATCCCTTTTAAACCATTCATTTATGACTTCTACGACTACGACCCATCGCACAATAGTGATTTTTTGCCTACTTCATCATCATCATTTCAGCCGAAAGACGTCCACTGCTGGACATAGGCCTCCCCCAAGTGTCGCCACATTGCCTGCTTGTTAGTTCTAAAAATCAAAACGCTACTCCATTTTGATTTTTAGATGGCAACATGTGACAGTCAAAGCCATGTTCTTCTAGGTCGGAAATTGCGTCTATAAAGTATCTAGTATAAATACATAGTTTTTATGCAATAAATAGTGTATGTGAAGATTTACATAAATTCTACCTAACATTATGAACCGTTTGTATTTTGATTTATAACTCTCAATAACTTTTTTCCCCCACGTTTTATAGGTTTGCTGTCATATAATGAAATGATACACTTTTCAAGTACCTACTTTCATTTGATACCTAGATGGAAGTGCTACAAGGGTAGGGACATATTGCCCATTGTCCTATATTTAACACAAAACACCGCTGATCACTATTTACTTAGATATCGCACTCGCACTTCGATTCACTTCGTTGTGTAGCCAAAATCATGTATGTGACTGCTGGTCACGGTTCATCGCCTCCTGGCCGCAGAAGCTATGCCTTGGCCCGTTACGACGGGCCTATCATGTGGTGGCCTTTTAGGTTAGACCTGAGGTCGCGCGTACTACAAAGCGCGCCTGGGTGTGTGATTGCTATTGTATGTCAGTAGGCGCGCCACAGCGCTGTCGCAACAGTGCCGATTTGTTCACGACCCGTTACCCGGGGCAGGCCCGGCAGGAGATGACACCCAACAGAGGTGCCAACTCGTGTGACATGTGTGTGTTGGCAGTACAAGTATTGTGCAACACCGCCCAGTGTCTGCGAGAGTCGCGAGCCCGCGCCGCGCCCCCACGTGTTGGTCTAAACGAGTGTAGAGAGATGCATGACTGTGTGGTTTAGCTGCGCGACGAGCAAACGGCAACGCGGCAGGCCCTGGAGGGATGAATTCAACTCTTTTCAAAAGGATTGACGAATATGAGTACAGGATAGGGATGAGTTGAATGAGGGATGGGAGGCCTTTGCCTGGTTTGGGGCTCACGGCTACTTCTATTTTTGTATTCTTTTGAGTTCGCTCAGTGTATTGTTTTCGTGTTTGTTTGTTACCCAATGACACACAATTTTTTCGTGTTTGTTTGTTACCCAATGACACACAATTTTTACAACTACATATTTATATTTTATCCTACTCATATTATAAATGCGAAAGTTTGTGATTTATGAATGTCTGGATGTTTGGTACTCTTTCACGCAAAAACTACTGAACAGATTTGAATGAACCCACACACAGATAGTTTAACCTGGATTAACACATAGGATACTTTTTATTCCGGCAGTATGATCCTGTGGGACAATTTTATCAAACTAGTTTAATTAATAAAAATATTTTAAAAAAACCGACTGCGTACGGGACCCATATTGGATGTAATGATTTTAGTCCAGATTATATAGTGGGTCCCGACTGTTCCAGTCAATATGTCCTGTCTCCTGAACTTGTTTTATTATTTTCAGTTTTTATTTAAAGTTATTTTTTACGCAGTCAGGTTTTTTTTTAATACTTTTAGTTAGATATACCATTTTAAAATCATCATTATGAGCCTTTTATCGAGCCGTTCAGGCTGCAGAGCGTGCCAAACATTTGAATTTGGCGCCATTATTTTTTTTATATACCCAGTGTCACTCTCACAGTAAATATGAATCTAACGACACCTCTCAAGCTAAAATCCATCGAGCCGTTTAGGCCACATACTGTGCCAAGCAATTATACATACACACATACATACTCTCGATAAACGTAACCCTCCTTCTGGCGCAGTAGGGTAAAAATAAAGATAAACCACACACCGAAACAAACCTAGAGTCAAAGTTTCTTTCGAAGTCTATAGACATAATCTTGCTCCAGTTATAAAATAAGTATGAAGACTTTGCAGATTAGTGTGTAATTTGAGGAAAGAGTTATACAGATGTGAGTGTTACAGACTGATGTGAGTGAGACTAGTCAGTGCACGCCATTGTCAGTAATTGTGTACCTCCTCTCAGAACTCAAGTACATAGCTCAACGCCTCGATGAGCAATTTCAAACAAAGCACATTTGTGTTGTGTCAGATAAAACCGGTCCCGATCTGGCTGTGCGTGTTTCTGGTCGCGTCGTACATCGTGGCGGGCACCTTCCTCTTCAAGAGTTGGGAGAGCTGGGAATACCTGGACGCCGCCTACTTCTGCTTCATTACGCTCACCACCATCGGCTTCGGGGACTTCGTACCCGCTCAGGTGAGAGAGAACTAACATGAGATGAGCTTCATAAAACTGAAAAGGAAAAACAAAACACGTTCAGTAACAATTGAAAACAACTCCATTATTAGGAAGATTTGAGTCGGTCTAAATTTTTAATGGGTCCCAGTGTTAAAGTTGCCATGTTCCTTATTAGAATTTATGTTTTTTTTTTAACGTGTAGGTACCTACTATCTATCATGAAACTATTTCAATGGTGTAGTTATTCAATAGTTCTTATCATAATTGAATACTTGTTTTTTTCTTTTCAGGGTTGATTTAAAGTTCATTGTTTTAAATGCAGCCGGATTACTTACTCGTTTTACAAAATACTTTGTTTTTTTTTTCATTTTCTTTAAAAATCAAAAAAAAAAGTTGCGAAAGAACACAAATACTTAACTAAAAGAAATGTTGTAAAATTACAAAAAAGTTAAATAGATATAGGATTTGAACTAGCTTCGTAAGTCCAACAGGATTGAAATATATCTCAATCTCAAGACTTAGATCGTTATGTTATGAGTAATGTTTATCATTCCAATGCAGCATGTGCCTAAGAAGCCAGAGGGAGACCAAAGGTAGGACCAATTGAAAATGTTGGAATTTCATGTATATTTTCAGAGATTTGACCACAATAGTCATATTTTTTAAAGCCGATCATGTTGATTATATTGTGCTAAAGCTAAGCATGCAGTAGCTAATCCATACCAGACCAGGGAAGTCCTAAAATCAACTAAGGACTGCTAATGCTTGGTAACGGAACCCCCTTGTTAATCTAAGTAGGTTTATTCTTAGTTCAAGTTAGTGTTAGATCAAATCTTTGGCACAATACAAATGGCATCATATTTCAGGTGCTTCTATGTCTATTCTCCGGCAACTTAGGTATATACTTGTTGTTTTAGCAAGAATACTACTACTAGCTACTATTTCAGATATATAATTTTAAGTCTTATGGTCTTAAGCCCAGACTTCACAGTAAACTGCACATGGTCCTTTACGATCCCATTCAATCGTGCAATGAATTAGGAATCGCAGTTGCAGGTTAGAAAACCGTACCTAATTATAATAGTCAGCCACACAGACTTACTTGCTGTAGGTACTGTGCGTACCCGTGTAGTGTGTACTAATGTCACAAACCTGTCTGTCTACCCTCAGGGTCAGAGCCTCGACGACGCGGCAGCCGCCGTGCACTCCATCGCGCTGTGCTCGCTGTACCTGCTGTTCGGCATCGCGCTGCTGGCCATGAGCTTCAACCTCGTGCAGGAAGAGGTGCGTGCCAACGTGGCTGCGCTCGCCACCAAGCTCGGCATCATCAAACCCCGGGACGCGCACCAAGACTCTGATACTGACTATTGACATAATATAACATCTTCCTATCCTTTTCTCAACTATATTGGGCGCTTCCCATCTAACCGGATCCAGCTGGGTGTGGATGTACACGAAGTGACTGCTTATCTGTCCTCCACACCACAACCCACTTGCTGGGTCACGCTCACATGACAACCCTTGATAATTAATAAAATATAGTAAATAAATAAAATATTACTAGAATGCACAGTTATTTTCATTTTCAAAAATCTTCAATTACGATAAAAACAACAACAAAATGCACTTACCATAAGCTATATTAAGAGGGAACAGGGTCTGCGATTCTCCATACAAGTATTCCCCTTTTTTCTTCCTGAACAATGCCCTAGACCTACAGGCGTCACTATAATAGAGCATTTTTTTTTTATAAAATTAGGGTCTGCTATAGACACGTCCCTGACATTTCCTTTATCTGGGCAACTAACAAGTTAAGAAACATATTGCAAACTAAATTTTTTACATAACCCCATAAAAAAAAATCTAACGGGGTTAGATCTGGAGATCTCGGCGGCCATCTTATTTGTCCATTTGTCCCGATCCAGAGACGAAAGTGTTCATCGAGATAGTCCCTTGGTACAAGAACCAGTATGAAAGTGTCGACGAGCTACAAGCAGAAGTTAGGCGTATTATTCTAAATATCCACCACAACAAGATCAAAAAATCGACAGGGAGCGAAATAATCAAAACAGTGCGACTTTGTATTCAACTGCAGGAAGGGACTCATTTTAAGCATTTGATAAATTTATTAATTTTCTATTAAAAATTTTATTTCTGACACTGTTATTTAGCAAAAAATAATCCTTATGATTCGATCGTATGATAAAGCTACAGGGTGATTATTTTTCTCGTGTAATGGGTTCGATTTCCGGTTCAACCATGTAATTATTTAAATATCTATGAATGCAGTTTAAATTGTTTTTTAAATTCAAATAATGTCTTCTTTCAGTAAAATGTTTCATCTACAATATTCAAGGTACTTTCCCTCCATGTGGCATATATCCGTGGCACGCCGTTTAAGTATAAGTAAATTAAGTAAATTATGATTGCAAGCATAATAAAAATATGTGGATTGCACAAAAAAGAGGGTTATTATGTTCCTGTATAATAATATGTACCTACATAGTAATACACGAAAACAAAATTTAAAATCAAAAGGATGAAAGTGGAAATGTGCTTGTTTTTTTTGCTTTTCAGTTTTCTTGTCGGTTTTCTTTTAGTTTTTTCAACTACTTACTTTTTTAACCAAGTTTCACAATAGTACATTTTGATACAAGTGGAGAAATTTTGTTATTGCATTCGAGGCGGAATTAATACCCGAGCCGCAGGCGAGGGTGATAATGAGCCGAGAGATGCATTTTATATTTTTGAATTTATAACACAAATAAATGTTTATTTGTTCATAAAATAAATAAATATAAATTAATAAATATCGCTGGACATAACACACAGCGCCATCTAGTGCCACACTGAGCAACGAGCCTTGTGTCGTGAACACCAAATACTACACCGATACATTTTGTTTGTAAATACGTACTTATTAAACATTTATACATTCATGGAAACAAAATGTCCATGCTCATCACACCAACATTTGCTCCTCTACCGGGATTCGAACCTGGGACCCTAAGAACGTAAGGCAGCTTCAATACCGCTGCGCCATTCGGGTCATCAAAGAAGTCAATATTATGATTTTCTATTTACACACATCAAAAATGTCTAGGGATCAAGCATTTTTATGCGGATTTCTTGAGATTGAGATGTGGCTTTGTAATAAATTTATGATTTTATAAATTTATATGGATCCTTTTTGGTGCATTTCATAATTTGAATCAGGAACTCTCAATCAAATTCGAGTAAAAGATAAAAATAAGCTGTCAATATTTTCCCTATAAAAACATACAACGCATTGAAGACATTATTAGTGCTACTGTTTCCCTACTACTGATTAAAACCAACGTTATTATGGAGCGGCGACGTCATTTAAGCAGGGAAGAAATGCTCAGAGCCGTGGGAATGATAGAAGCTGGTTCCCGGCAACGTACTGTAGCTTTAGCTCTGAATACAAGTCAGAGTGTTATCAGTCGACTTTGGACACGTTACCGAAGCACTGGTACCGTGGCTGAGCGCCATGGAGGACGGTATCGCTGCACCACACGGAGACAAGACCGATACATTCAAATCTTAACTCGAAGAGCTCCAACAATAACCGCCATGATGTTAGCCGTGAGGCTTCATCACTCTTCAGGGAACTTAATTAGCGACCAAACAGTCAGAAACCGCTTGCATGAAGTGAACCTTCATTCCCGAAGACCGCTACGGGTACCACCTATAGCAATGCACAATCGTAGGATTCGATATCAATGGGCTCTTGAACACAGAAATTGGGCAGAAGAACAATGGCGTTTCGTGTGCTTTTCTGATGAGTCTCGTTTTGGTATGAGACCGGATACAAGACGTATACGACACTGGAGAACCCCTGGACGCCAACAGCGATTAAAATCCTGCCAGGAAGTCCATCCTTATAGTGGTGGAACCATCATGGTATGGGCGGGTATTTGGATCGGCGGAAGAACTGAGTTGATTTGGATCAGAGGCAACCTCAACGCTCAAATTTATGCTGAGACGATTGTATCAGTCGTCATCGTTCCTCTACAAGTGCAAATCGGTCCCTTATTTCAGTTAATGCATGATAATGCACGACCGCACACCGCAAGAGTTGTAAGACAGACTCTCGCCGCAGCTAACATCAATGTCCTGCCCTGGCCTGCTCAGTCGCCAGACTTGAACCCGATTGAGCATGCATGGGATATGCTACAGAGAAGAGCTCTGCCGAATATGGAGGGTATCCAGTCGCAAGAAGACCTTTTTTTGTTGTTGCAACGAACATGGGCGGCCATTCCACAGCGTGATTTGGATGAACTCATTTTGAGTATGCCAAACCGATGTTCTTGTGTTGTTAGTGTTCGCGGTAGAAACACGGATTATTAATTGTTTAAGTTACCCAATAAAATTTTAAAGAAAACTGTTATTTCAGTCTTTTTTTCGAACTTTAATGTTAGTGGTTCAAATGTCAAAAATCCCTTTATTAGGAAAATGGCAAATTTCTTTATTAATGCAAAGGTGACTTGGTTTATCGTTACTGTGACAAACGAAAACACTTTATTTGATGAATCCTTAAAGAAAATTTTAATTAATATCAATCAGGAGAAAAGTTATTGCAAAAATATATGTTGATCCCTAGATACTTTTGATGTGTGTATAAACACAATTTGAAAATTCAAAAAATATTTACGCCGTAAAGACGCATTTGCTTTGCCGAAATAAAAAAAAACATTCACCTCCGACTATACCCATTGAACCGATTTGAACTTCGTTTAGGTATAGTTGTCTGTGGATTTTTTTATTTCCGCACACTTGCGGATAAATGAAAAAAAAAGCACGTGTGAAATACATTGCATGTTGAACCTAATCGTAGTGCGATAAGAACCCGTTTTCGAAGAAGTGTATTAAAAAAGACTCAGTTCTGAATTCTTGTGCCGCTGACGGTCGGTCGCGCACGGTCGGTTGCGCACGGTCGGTCGCTCACGGACGGTTGCGCAAGGTCGGTAGCGAAAAAAACAGCAAATACGCGCCGCTGTCGTCAGCGTTGCAGTGTGGTGCTCTATAGAACACGATGTATACCTATACTTGACATGTGCGCGCGACCGACGCACGCGACCGACGTCAGCACGACAGGAATTCAGGGCCTCATCACAGCAATTACAATTCATATTATAACTGAAATACTTTCTTAAAGTAAATATTCAAGTCATTGTGTTTAAAGTAAAGGTGGTCACAGTTGTTTGACTGAGTTAACCAGGTCATTCATCGCCAAATCGTATTGAGTGCATGACGAGTCCGAGGCAGACTGCTCTCTGCGTCTGACTCGCCCATTGCTATCAACTGAGCACAACTATATACCTAAACACCTCCGGGATGCTAAGAAAGTACTAAGAAATAAACAGTAACAAGTGTGTATTACCTGGGAGTGGAACCCATGGAACCAATGCAGGTAATTTTCAGCAACAGGCAATAGCGCTTGGGAGTTGGAAACACAACATCAAGGAAGACAGCGTGTTTTGTATCATAAATAGGTACTGACCTTTTTGTTGTCTGTTGATCGAGACAGGTATAAGTATATCATAGAACACAACCTTTAAAAAACTGTCAGATTTTATCATGTCACTATTCCTACGGTTTGTATTAAATTGACATCCGGTAAAATACAGATCTGAGAAGAAACTTGATTGAAGTATATAACTGCTACTGAAATCATATTGAAAACTGAACGAAATATCAAAACACGGACCGTTCACACCAAATAAAGTAGGTACAGAACAGCGCGCAACGTTGCGACACTTCCATCTCCGGACCGAGGCGCGCGGCGGCGGCGGCGTTGCCGTTCTTCGGACCGGATAGCGGCCGTCCGGCGCGCGGCTGCCGCTCCGCCACGCCGCCGACAGTATTGTGTAAACTCGCTAGGGGAATATACGCATTTTTGCACAACGTTTAACACTGAATATTCATCCATTATAATATTCCTGTTACTATTTCATGCGTAAAATGTATTTAGTGAAGTTTAATGTGATTTTTGTGTGAAATTTCAAGGGTAACCGCCATTTTGAAACCGGATAGGAGCAGTTTGAAGACATCGATAATGTCGGATTCGGATACAAGGTGGGTGACTGCCTAGCGCTTGCTCTTACCTACTATGACTGCGTGTGATACAAACGTGTATGTCACTTTTTGTGAGGAAACTAAAACACTTACGAAATAGACGATACCTACTTAGTAAAATGTGACACTAAACATTATCTTAGTGAACTTTGCCTGCACTTAGGATTGCGGGAATTCTATTTTGGTCTTTATGCCGGGGGAATAAGATTGCTCGGTATTCCTTTGGCGCCAAACTCGGTTCAATATTCGACAAACTGGTTCAAGGTCAACGCTGTTTACCCATATTTGTGTTTTGGTTCTCCGTTAACTTATGTCACGCTATCGGAGAGTTCTAAGTCTATATAATAATTCATTTGCATTTAATTTATAGTTTTTTTTTACGGTGATCGTGAGCCACAGATTTGGCGAAAATGGACTTCCGCGTGTTTAGCTGTTAAATTAATTTAATGCTAAGAAAGAAGGCATTGGTAATGTATAGGGTACAATAATTATGGTTGCCAACCGTACTTTATAGTAGGTATTGTAAGTAAGTACTAAATTAATGTCGGGTCTACGTAGGTACTTACTATACGGGGTGGAAGGAAAACAGATGCGAAAACAAATACTGCATAGGTACGATTTAAAAAAAACAGCTAATTCTTACTAAAGCTCAGCTGAAATAAATACAGCACAAAGAACAGCTGTTTTTTTTAACCGCCGAAAAATCTATGTAGGGGACAGGCTAAAAATGGCAGCCTACTTTAATAAACACTGAAAATAACCTACAAAATGTATACCTATCTTAGTGAATTCGAAATGGCAAGAAAAAAAAAAACAAAAGTATTATAGGTATTTCATTTATAAAAAATGAGCGTTTGATTTGCAATAATTTAAAAATTGAATGCAAAAGAAAATAATTTATTTTTATTTTTTTATTTATTTATTTCGAACAACAAGGTCCATATAGGTTAGTAAAGAAGTACTTAAGAACTATGTTAATGGCAAGAAATTTGGTGATTAAATTACATTCATTCAAATTTATTGACGTAAGAATAAATAAAAATAAATAGGTAATGTAGAATAAGTACGTAAGTATTAAAAGAAAGCGTAATCCCTAATCATACTATTATCGTAATAGTTTATTCATACAATTATAAGACACTTTAATTTAAGACAAAAATAGCAAGAAGTGAAAAAAAAAACGGTTTTTATAAAAATAAATAAGTAAGTGTATTAAGTATAAGTAACAAATAGATTTGTCTATTTTTTGCTTATGGTACCCTACTACTTACTACATTTTATAACTTATTTTGAAAAATAAGTAAGTACATATGTATTTATTACTTAGTACTATTAAGGGGCTCCCCCATGCCCACTAGCGCCACTTTAGTAAAAAAATCAGAACTCGTTAAATACATAATTAATATAAAATCTGATTGACAAAATCAATCTTTTGGTCTTCTAAATTATTTACGTCTGCTTAACTCATTGAAACATAGCTCGCTGTCGTTACAGCAGTGCAAGTACGTAGTACTCGATTCGATACGATTCGATAAATCTGATAGTTATTCTCGATAAAATGAGTTTTTAACCAATCGAAAAGTCGGATTTATCGAATCGTATCGATTCGATCGTTATCGATTGCTACGTACTTGCAGTGCAGATACAAAATGGAAAAAAACGGCCGTTTTTAGCAATTTTTCTAACTGTAACTACAGTGAAGTATATTTTAATGAATTAAATAGACGTCAATAATCTAGAACTCTAAAGCATTGATTTTGTCAATCAGATTTTATATTAATTGTGTATTTAACGAGTTCTGAATTTTTTTACTAAAGTGGCGCTAGTGTGCATGGGGGAAGCCCCTTAAGAAATTTTAAGCAACCCTAAGTTGTATTGTACCTAGGGTTGCCAATAATACTCTGAGATGGGAATGCATAGGGTTGCCAGTTTTTTTTTCTTGGACCAGAGTCTATAGAAGTTAGAGCGGTTCAAGTAGCGTCGGTGAACGAGACCTATATTTTCTGAAAACTGATGTAAAGACTTTTTGCTATGACGTCACTAAAATCCTCTATTAAAAAAAAAAAAGGAAAAAGGTATTGACCATTTAAAATGAACTATGTAATTAACGATTGCAACGTCGATGATTAGACATATTAAATATCATTTTAAAGCTTGTTAGAAGGGTTTTTTTTGTTAAGGACATAAGCAAATCGGCGCCGGCGAAAATAGTTCATAGACCATAATGAACAATTGGTGACAACAAAATATTCTGATTCAAGAAATATAAGAAGCGTCGGTGTTTGAGACATACAGCATTTTAAAGCTTGTAAGAAGAGGGTTTTTCTTTCAAATGGTAACATGTCTGCATACCCCTTTAAGGATTATAGTAGTGAAGATTTCGTTTCCAGGACTTCTAAGCAAACAGATCGTTTTCAACTTATAATAACTAATGCGACCAACTGTGAACTTCGGCATTACGTTACGATGAAACATGTCTGCTTACCCCTCTCGTGAAGGTAATGTTTATCAGTGATGAGGGCTTCATACTACTATCATACAGAGTCTCAGCTTCAAAAAAATAAAGGTCTCGTTCACCGATGCTACTTGGACCGCTTTCACCCGATCTTCAGAAATGTTACATAGAGTGCGTAGTTCGCCCTGCTTAACGCGGATGAAACTCAAGATATCCAAATTAGAACGTTTTCGAGTCTTTACAACGCGTGCGCTAGTACCATTTCTGCCTCATATTTATAATATACCTACAAGGTCTCTGAGGTGTCCAGAGCTGCGTCCACAAACTAAATATTATCAAACTCAAACTCAAACTCAAAGCATTTATTTCAATTAGACCATTACGGCACTTTTGAATGTCAAAAATACAAAAAAGAAAATCAAAGCTACAGTCCCAGTCACAAGGCATAATAACTTGAGAAAGTACTGTAGTTGCTCATTCCCTAGCGTAGATCTCTATGGAGAAGAACGGGCAAGAAACTCTATGGACACTCTTTTAAAAACAAAATATTGTTACAAAATCTTGGTTACATCATTAATTTTGAGATTATACATATATGTGAGAACGATGTAGAAAGACGTATTAAAATGAACCTTGGCAGCTAAGAGATGACCAGTCCCAACTAACAGCGCCCGTTCACAAACATGACTCATGTACCGGCGCCATTGAACTCAACCATATTTAAGGGAACTAAATGACCCGACACACCCGCCACCATCAGCGAGACATTTAAGTGAGCATGACATTCTCTCAGCCACCAAGGCATATTCAAGTCAATGAAAGATAAATAAATGTAAATGGTGGCTGAACAGTACAAAGTACTCACACATGTGTTATGCAATTATATAATACTAAGAACTGGAATCTATATAATGCAAGTATATTTTTACAATCTTCTGCAGCTTCCACAACACATTAACATGGGAATCAATTCTTCATCTTCTTCTTTACGTGTCGATGGACTCAAATAATGCCCGACCCGAACAATCAATTAATTTACCCCCCCCCCCCCCATGGTTGTGGAGCAGGACCAGCATTTAGCCAAGCATTTTTATCATCAATGTAATCCCCCAACTTATAATATGCTTGCCTACATAGTGTGCGTTTTATAATTTTAAAGATTTAAATTTCGTCTCGTTCAGTTGAAGAATGTGGAAAGGTATTTTATTGTAACATTTCAAACAGTACCCCATGACAGATGAATCTACTTTAGCAAGCCTGAAACCTGGCTGAACTAGTTGGTCCCTATTTCTAGTGTTATAGTGGTGTCTGTCACCTCTTCTACTGAATAAATGCCGATTTTTCCTAACGTACATGTTTTCATAGATGTATGTGTTGACAAGGTACTGTCATGATATTAATTTTCTTAAACAGTTCTCTTAGAGAATAGCGTCTACGTAATTCATAAATGGCTCTGATGGGTCTTTTCTGCAGAATAAATATAGACTCGATGTCTGCAGCCCGTCCCCATAGTAAAATACCGTATGACATAAAACTATGAAAATAACTAAAATAGACTAGCCTCGCGGTATCAATATCAGTAAATTGACGGATTTTTCTAACAGTATATGCTGCTGAGCTCAGCCGTCCTGCAAGAGATGTTAAATGAGGACCCCATTGTAACCTTGAATCGAGCGTGATTCCCAAGAAAACCGTTTGATCGACAAATTCTAGTTTCTCTTGATTCAATATTATGTCACAATCACTACTTTTGACATTTGGTAGAGCAAATCTAATGCACTTGAGTTTTTTTTCCATTTAGTACTAAATTATTGGCGGTAAACCAATTGTGGACCTGCAGTAGGGCGTTATTTACGTCGTCAAGATTAGTGGCACGTCTGTTTATCATAAATATTAAAGAAGTATCGTCAGCAAACAACACCATATGCGGATGGTTGTTAAATAAATGGGGTAGGTCATTAATATACACTAAAAAGAGGAAGGGACCCAATATCGAACCTTGTGGTACACCCATTTTTACTTTTAAACCCATTGAGTTGACTCCATTTATTTGTACCTGCTGCTGTCTATCATTCAAATACGATTTTATTAAATTGAGCGCAAGTTTACCTAAACCGTAATGCTCAAGTTTCAAGATCAGGGTTTCGTGATTTACACAATCAAATGCCTTCGAAAGGTCAGAGAGTTATATTATGGCTAGTCATTTTGTTGCGCAGCATGACCGTCCAGCACTTCTCGAAGAAGATGATCGCGACGCGCGAGCTGATCCGGCTGGTGCGGCAGAAGCAGTGTCTGTGGGACCGCTGCCACCCCTCGTACCGGGACAAGGCGGGCAAGGACAAGTCCTGGCACGAGATCTACCTCGAGTTCGAACCCGCCTACGACTCGCTCGACGACCACAAGAAGAATCTTATAGGTGTGCTGATATTGTGTTATTCATTATTAGTTACCATTTGATGTATATTGTTCAGGAGGACAAAGAGGAAAGCAAAAATAACTTACTTTATTATCAATAATTCGCAGGTAACATAATCACAAGAAAATGGTACAATGTCAGAGACTCATATGTAAAGTCACGAAAACCTGGAGTACGTAGACCATACGTGTACGCTGAGGAGCTGACTTTCCTAGATCCTATTTACCTAGGGGAAGGCAGCAGGAAGAGCATCATCGACAAGAGTTTCATCGAGGAGCGGATGGACAACGACGACGAAGGCGACAATGACAATGCGCACAATTGGCTACAAGAAGTGTTCGTTGACATCGACGAGGGCGCAGACGCGCAGACGCCCGCCTGTCCACCTAAACGACCGAAACTTGAATATAGCAGTAAAGAAGAAAGCGAAGAAAACATCATCACAGTCCTCGCGAACCTGATACAGAAAGAAGAAGACGAGGACAGATCGTTCTTCAAGTCCATCACACCGTCCGTGAAGAAGCTTTCAGAATCCTCCAAGTTCGAATTCAGGATACAGGTCATGAAGCTCATCAACAGCTTGAAGATCAGAGACCGACAAGTGATGAAATTAAAAAGGGAGAGGACTTCTAATGTGGACTCTGATAGCGAGTGAATAATTGTTATGCCTAGTTGTACTTCTATATTAATATTCTAAAAAGAAATATTAAATAATTTTAAGGATCACTTTCCTAATAATTTCGATTCTCTGTAGTTTGAATATTATGTAGTAAAGTATACAGGCCAAACTGCATGCAAGGTGCGTGGCAGCAACGCAAGGTATTCGCATACCATCTATGAGCACATGTAGACGCATGGAGAATTGTACGCGCGGCAGTGCCGTGCGGCATATAACCGGGACGTGCAGCGCATTACAGGTTGTATCTAAAATGAATTGCGCAGTAGAAATAAAAAACCAGGTAATTTTGGATGTTACCACTTTGATTTAGAATTTATGTTATCATGTTATCCCCGAAAGGTTAAACAGAGGTGTACCTAATATTTCTTAAACATAACTGGCGAAAGGT
The DNA here is from genome assembly GCA_941918905.2 of Xestia sexstrigata. NCBI lineage: Eukaryota > Metazoa > Arthropoda > Insecta > Lepidoptera > Noctuidae > Xestia > Xestia sexstrigata. The sequence continues at coordinate 893,306 of OW799210.2, forward strand.
GGGTTTTCGCCAGTTGTGTTTAAGTCCGGGTGAGCCTATTGCTACCAACCGGGTATAACCCAGGCTCCGGGGCTGCTCCAGAGAAATTCCTGATACAAGAACATGAAACTTGTTTACGTAGGTACCCCGAGTTTAAATGAGGGTAACATTAATTGAAACTTGATTTAACTTAATCTGTTTTGAAAACGACAATATTCCGACGGTCAGGTTTTGGTGATGATATGAAAAAAATAATGCCACGCTACATGGAAGTAAGCAGAAGGACATGGTGACTACCACTTAAACATGATCAATCATTGGTAAACAATTGAAAAGATGATAACCGCTCATATCTCTACTCACGTGTATCTTAAAAGGATTATAAAAATACTTCTTCAAGCCATTTTAGTCATTATTTTAATTAAGGTATATTTTCTTAAATAGCATACAGTTTTTCAGGTAGATAGCAGTTGGATTATTATTTCATTGTTGTTTGTAATAAAATTTAAGTGATAACAAATTTGCATGATTTGGTTAATCTAGCCGATAACCTCAGGCTGATTAATGCAGGGCTAGATGTTGGCAGTTGTCTTATTATAGACGCGCCAGCATAGGGGGGTGCACCGCTTGACAACCAGGACCGCAGGCAGACGAACCAGTCAGGATGACGAGCGAGGAGAAAGGGCCAGCAGCCGGACGGGACAAGGGTGTGGACCTAGACACGATCCTGGTGGAAGAGTTGGGCCAGTTCGGCAGATACCAAATCGTCACACTGCTGCTCGCCGCCTTCCCTGTTATATTTTCCGCGTTTGCCTCTGGAGAATATATTTTCACAACTGCTAGGATTAATACAAGGTAACAAATATCAATTTAATGTTTTGTTTCGATAATGTCTGTAGAAGCCAGATTGAAGCATACGAAGAAACGGCTTTTTTTTTCAGAGCATAATAATACGCTCAATAGAGCCTTCACATCATAATACCTAAATTCAAAAGATTTCCATTTTTGTATGCCGGTTAAGTATGCTTTTTGTCGATTTTAAAAATAAGTTTTAAGATGGAAGAAACCTGATTAAAAATTTCGTAACGATCTCCAGATGCCTGATCCCAGGATGCGACGGGGCCAACCCAGAGTTCGCCCCCTCGTGGGTGCTGAATGCCATCCCGGCCAGTGGGAGCTCCTTCGAGGCCTGCGAGCGCTTCGCCAACGCGAGCACCCCGGCGCCGGTCGTGCCCGAGGGCACCTGTCCTGCAAGCCTGTTCGACACCTCGCGGACCCAGACTTGCGACGACTACGTGTATGAGAACCAACTCAGCGTGGTGTATGACGTAAGTCTACAAAGGCTATACTGCCGCGATGGATTTGTGGCTGATCTTGACGATCATAATATTATAGTCTCGATAACGTTTTTTGTTATTACGGGCTGCTCTGTCTTATAAATGGAGTATTTCTTGATTTGCCTGTGTATGTGTTACGATCAGTTACTCGGTAGATAAGTACCTTACCTATCGTTAGTATCAACATAATTCTACTGCATTCAGGGTTATTACTTGTGGATATGAGCTTGAGATTGAATGTAAGCATTGGATAGGTACCTTACCTATCCTACCTTTAAAAAAAAAAACACAACTTTGATTCAAATCATTCTAAAGTTTACAAAGCGTGATATTTTCCCTTCTTCTGACACAATAAAATAATAATCAAGTACCTAAAGTATTCAGACAATTTAAAAATATCCGAGTCATCATTGATTGTTTCGAATGCAATTTGCAAATGTCTAAAACATTATAGACAACAAGGACACTACACTTATTCGAGTTATCAATCTCACAATACAGTAAAAAAATTGGTAGGAATTATATCAACTAGCTAGAGGATGTTGTTTTTTATCTGATGGTTATGAGGGTCGATTAAGCAAAGGGCTTGTAAGATTTTTGTAGGAAGCCTGGCTGGCCCAACAAACCTTTGTCAATCGATAACTGGCATTAATACAAACAAGTTTTGTATGTAACAAAATGTTCTAAAGTGTCACGTTTCCGAGAAATAGGCTATCAAAGTTAAAGTCCATTCACTGGTGGTATCTTCAGCACAACTTTGATGTGATCAGACACGCTTAAAACCTGTATCAATCGATAGCTGGCATTAATACAAACTAGTTTTTGAGACAAAATGGTCTTTAGTTTTATCAACATGAATATTCAATGCAATATTCTACAGAACATTTAAAAAAACATCAGTACTTTGACTTTAAAAAGTGAGTCTCTGAGTTTGTGGATAGGAATCAAGATTTCATGAAAAATTATGGATAGTTTCATAACTCCATTTTCGTGTAGCTAAAGGTAGTTTAAGGTAGTTCCCCTTACTGCCCCGCTCAAAGTTACCATCCTGTATAATAGTACCAATTTCATTTAAATATGTAGAATAATGTGTAAATACTTACCTAATTCTATTAATCATTTTTCGATTTAATGCATCAATTATGTTATTAAACGCTTTGTTTTGGGAATGCCGATGTACGTAATTTATTATTTAAATAAGCCAATTACCTACAGATAGGACAGGAATTGAGTGAGTTATCGTAATCCGGCCGTCAAGGATTATTTCAATGATAAGATCATCATTGAAATAATCATTAATGATTTATTATAACAAAGCTACTATCGATGTTTCTCTCGTAGGATACCTAGCTAATGAGTATATAATATACCTGCATTTACTCAAACTACGTGACGCGAAGTAGATAATTGTAACAGTAAAGAAATAAATTCTATAGTTCACCAATAGTCATCACATTGCAATATCCATTAAGGCCTATTACTAGGTACTTAGGGCATGCCAAAATAGTGGCGATAAGTCCCCTCTTTGAGGAGTGGCTTGAGAGACGCCACGGCGTCCTCATCTTTCGCCTGACGCAGGTCCTCACCAGACACGGTTGTTTCGGGAGGTTCCTGCACCGAATCGGGCGGGAGGAAACGCCCGGCAGTAGAGCACACGGTGGAGGTGTACGGAGCACCGCCCTGTCCTCGTAGCGGCGATCGGCGGCGGTGACCTCTCGCGTCCGGCCCTGGTTCAATCCATGGTCCGGAACGGATGGGTTGCCGTCACCTCCTTCTGCTAAGCAGTTATGCTAGCGAAGGAGGTGGCGGAATGTGAGAGGGAGAGAACCTCACGTCCCGGCCGCCGCGGGAGCCGCCCCGGGAGTCGGGGGCCACCGTAGGCGCGGGCCTGTGGACGGAGAGCTGTGGGCTAGCTCCCCGTCCGTCCGTCTTATGACGACAGGCCGTGTTGACGGCGCGTTCGTGTTCCAGTCAGAGTCAGCAAAAGGAAGGGGTCGATGCCTGCCGGGGCTGCGGGACTGTTCGAAAGAGATACCGTGGCCCCGGAACACAAAGGGCGATGAAGGAACATGGATGGGTTTTAGTCCGTAAGAGTCTGACACTCCCTCCTGCTCCGCCCAGAGCGGGAGGAGTCATTTGATGATTTCCCATCTGAAAAAAAAAGGCTTATTACTAGGTCACAATAATTTAGATAGGCACTTTGATTGCTAAACTAGGTGTAGGTGCCTGTGACTTAGGAGTCACTAGGTACAATGCGTTACAAATAAGAATAGGAATAAGCTCGTTCTGTCAACTCTACCCAACCTAATCTAACCTAACCTAACCTTTTTTTTTTTTTTTTTTTTTTTGACGCTGGGAAAAAATGCATTACGCATACCCTCCCATCGGGGGACGGGAGGGGTATGTGGGACTCCCCGGGCGGACCCGGTATACCCACTAAAACGACCCACCGCATTCCCGCTTCGTCCAAGTGGCGGGGGACTGGGAAACCGGCACAGCCTTTACTTCCAGTCCTCCGCCGACGATTGCAAGGCAGACCCCTCACAGCCCCACGGGTGTGGGGGGGTCGGGAATGACCGACGAAGGTGACGGGTGCAATGCGGGCGAAGGCACCCCCGCGCCTGTCGCCCGCCCGTCACCATGAGGAGGGAGGGCTCGACGCCTTCTCCCCCTTCCTCGTTTGCGGAGCGGCACAGCGAGAGGATCGTCCTCCCACGCGCGCTCCGCCTCCTCGGGAAGCGAGAGGTTCTCAAAGTCCGAGGGAGGGCGGTTTGGGAAGAAATACACACCCACCATCGCTATCTCTCCCCACGCGGCGGCCACGTATCCCGGTCCCCTCTCTAAGAGCGAGAGGGGAGGGGAGTCTGTGGAAGACCGCGCCACCAACGCCACCAAGCATGCGATGAAGAGGATGCGATGTTCGACTGTGTCCATCAGTCGGACATCGCACCCTCTCCCGCAGCCGCCGCAGGAACGGCGGTGTTAGTGGCAGCAGCAGGCGCAGGCCCGGTCGGCGCCTGCGCTTTGCCACGCTTAGGGGGAGGAATACACTTCCTCCCCTTCATTACGTGGCCCGATCGGCGGCCACTGGCGGCACACACCGCACAGTGCGGCGTGGCGGCCTTGCAGGAGGCAGCTTTGTGGCCCTCCTTGCCGCAGCGGTAGCATGTGTCCGTCCTGTCTACCTTGGACGGACACAGAGGCCTGGTGTGGCCGATGCCGAAGCACCGGAAACACCGCAGAGGCTGGTCCTCGAGTGCCCGGACTGCGCCCGAGCTGAACCCGACTTGAAGCCGTCCTTTCGCAAGGACGGCTTTGGCAGCGGCGATTGGGCACTCGAGGCGGATGGTGCCCATACCACCGCGGCCGGGCCTTATGTCCCGGCCTTGGACCGCCGCGGCGCCACAGCCCCCTACTGCTGCGACCGCCGCCACCACCTCCTCCTTGGTGACGGAGTCATCTAGCTCCATCACTTTAATGGCCGCCGACTTGACCGGCCGGGCCACCTTGGCCGAATCCGCGATGACCTCCTGCAGCTTGGCTGCAAATAGGTCCGCATGGGCACTCCCCTCTGCCCCCGGGAACTCGAAAATTCGAGCCCCGGCTTGGGTCCGCCGGCAGGACACACTGCCGATCCCCAATTGGGTGGGATCGGCATTGGTACGGGCCCGCACCAGAATGGAGGCGTAGGTCTCCCCTCGCTCCGCAGCCTCCGCGGTGAGCGTCAACACGACGGCTGCGCTTTTTGGGGGGACTAGCTGCCCCTTTCCCCTCCCTTTCCCTTTACCCTTCCCCTTTCCCTGGCTGGTCGTCTGCGACTGGCTGGGAGCGTTGGCGGCGGGGGCGACAGGGACGGCCGCCGCCGACTTTTTGCCTTTTCCCTTCCCCTTACGGGCCACTTCCGTCCACTCGTTGGATGGGGTGGTTGAAGGGAGAAGGGCGTCTTCCACCTGGGAGGAGGACGGCCCGCACTGCCTCTTATCCGCCGCAAGCGGCGGTCGGGGGCTTGTCTCCGGCAAGAGCCGGTCCTCTATAGCCGCAAAGCAGGCTCTCGTGAAGGCCCTCTCCTCCATAACAACCTTGCGGATAATATCCTCAAGGTTGGAGGAGGGGCCCTCTGCCACAGGGCTCGTCTCGGCTTGTTGTGGCCGGGCCGTGGCTTCAGCCAGCTTTTGATGAAGCTGGCTGACCTCCGACTGCAGGCGATCTATCTTCGCCTGCATTTGCCGGGTCTCGTCGGTGGCCTTCCGCCGGACCAGCTCCGCGACGACACCACGCATGCTCGCGGCCCTGCACTTGAGGGCCTTCTGCAAGGTCCCCTTCAGGTTGGAGGACTTAGAGGCTACCTCCACAATCTCCTCCTCGTCCTCCTCCGCCATTCTCTCCAGCTCGGCCAGAGAATGGTCTGCGTAGAGAACGCGGGATGCACCGTACCCGGACTTGGCCCGGGCGACGTGCGCCCGTTTCTCCTTGGCATTAACCCGCTCCTCCAGCTCTTGCTGGAGCTGCGCCCGCCGAGCCAGGTCCAACTGGCGTTGGGCTTCCGCGAGCCCAACGACATGGGTATGATCCGCGGCCGCCGTCGGCTTTTTAGCCTTTGAGGCCGAGGAGCCCTCGGACCCACCACTCCGGTGGACCCGCTTCCGCGACCGAGAACCGCTCGCATCCGACACTCCAACAACCTAACCTAACCTTTTTTTTTTTTTTTTTTTTCCTCGATGTGGAAATCCTCAATGGATGTCCTCTGCCCTGGGGAGAGCGGAGGGGTCTGTCAGACTCGTACTGACTAAAACCACACCGGTGTTCCCTCGCACACTTGTGTCGGGGGGCAGCGGGAACTGATGCGACTTCCGCTGCCCCTGACTAGTGCTGGCCCGCTTGACCTGCGGGCCTCGTCCCGGGAGGAGTGAGGTGTAGGACTCCCCCCGCCACGTCTAAGAGAGGCGCGCGTGGAACACAACGCGCCGCCGTCTCGGGTCCATTGTGATAGGGGGTGACGGATGTCCCCGAATCCGTCGCCCCTGGACCAATTTAGGGGGGCCGGAAGAGGGCGTTGTCAGCCCTCTGCCGACGCCCGGCGCGTCTGCTGCGGGATGGGTGGGGGCTCGTCACCTCCCTTTCCCTTTCCGCAGCTTCCTTCTGCGACATGACGGTTTCGCAGAAGGACATCACCGCGTCCCAGGACTCTGCGCTGTCGACCATTGAGCGAACGATGGCCAGCAGCGACAGGTCTCCTCCAACCTCTGCAACGAGCGCACGGCGCGGCTCATCCCACGCAGCACACTCAGCCAGCGTATGCCGTGCCGTATCCTCCGTACAGTGGACGCAGTGATGGCACCGGGCGTCCGGCTCCCTGCCCAAGCGACACAGGTACTTCCCGAAGCAGCCGTGCCCCGATAACCTAACCTAACCTTTCTTTTTTTTTTTTTTTTTTTTTTTATTTTTTTTTTTTTATTTTTTTTTTGACGCTGGGAAAAAATGCATTACGCATACCCTCCCATCGGGGGACGGGAGGGGTATGTGGGACTCCCCGGGCGGACCCGGTATACCCACTAAAACGACCCAGCGCATTCCCGCTTCGTCCATGTGGCGGGGGACTGGGAAACCGGCACAGCCTTCACTTCCAGTCCACCGCCGACGATTGCAAGGCAGACCCCTCACACCCTCACGGGTGTGGGGGGGTCGGGAATGACCGACGAAGGTGACGGGTGCAATGCGGGCGAAGGCACCCCCGCGCCTGTCGCCCGCCCGTCACCATGAGGAGGGAGGGCTCGACGCCTTCTCCCCCTTCTTCGTCTGCGGAGCGGCGCAGCGAGAGGATCGTCCTCCAGCGCGCGCTCCGCCTCCTCCTTTTGCGAGAGTACGTCCTCGCAAAAGGAGGCTACCGCTGACCAGGCCTCCTCGCTCCCCAGCATGGCGTCGACCACGCCGGGAAGCGAGAGGTCCGGTCCGACCACCGCGGTCAGACCGCGGCGCAGCTCGGACCATGCCGAGCACACCTCGAGGGTGTGCTGCGCCGTGTCCTCTGCCGCGCCGCAGTCGTGGCACGCCGGGGTCTCCTCCCTCCCGATCCGGTGCAGGTGCGATCCGAAGCAGCCGTGCCCGGACAACACCTGCACCAGACGGAAAGAGAGGAAACCGTGGGACCGCTCGAGCCAGCCCTTCAGGACCGGACCAAGCGCGTCTAACGTCCGGCGGCCAAAGGCGGCGTTGGCGAGGTCCTCCGTCCAATGGAGGACGATGGCGTCCTTCGCCTCCTGCCGCACGGCCTCCCGCTCTTCGGCGACGGGGCGCTCCCCGAGCGCCTTCCGGTGCGCCGTCCACTCGTACACTCTGGCGAGCACCCATGCCTCCAACTCCCAAGGAGGGGTGCCGGCCAGAGCGCACGCCGCCGAAAAGCCCACCGAGCGGTAAGCCCTCGCCACCCGCTGTGCAATGGCCCGCTGGGGCCTGCGGATGGCGGTCGCATTCTCCCTCCTATGGAGGGAGTCCGCCCAGATGGGCGCCCCGTAAAGGGCCATGCTCCGCAAGATGCTGGCATAGAGGCGCCGGCATTTCGCCTTGGGCCCCCCCAGGTTTGGGAGGAGCCACGAGAGGGCGTCCGCGGCCTTCAACAGGCGCGTCGACAGTCCGCTGAAGTGCGGGCCGAAGCGCCACCTGTCGTCCAGCACCAGCCCCAGATATTTCATCTGGGGCTGGACCCCTATACGGACGCCCTCTACGACGATGTGGGCGTCGGGAGGGCAGCGCTGCCGGGGACCGCGAAAGTACACGGCCTCCGTCTTGTGCAGCGCCACCTTCAATCCCAGGCGGCGGATCCTCTCTGCCACCAAGGATCCGCTAGCCGAGGCCAGACAGGCCGCATCCCCGAAGTTCCTCCCCCGGGCAGTGAGGAGAGTGTCGTCCGCGTAGCAGATGACACTCGTGCCCGGGAGGAGGGCTCCCCGCAAAAGCCAGTTGAACCCGATGTTCCACAAGGGGGGGCCAAGCACCGACCCCTGTGGAACACCGGACTCTGCCCCGTAGCGCCTCACGGTGGCCGTTTTGTCTACGAAGAGGACCTCTCGGTCCTCCAAGTAGCTGGCCAGGAGATCCCGCAGATATTGGGGCACTCCGTGATACCGGAGCGCCTCCAAAATCGTCGAGTGGGGGACGGAGTTGAAGGCGTTCGCAATGTCGAATGACACCGCCAGCACTCCGTCCCCCGCATCCACCGCCTCTTTTACCTGGCCCTTCAGTAGGGCCAGCGCGTCGATCGTCGAACGCCCACGACGGAAACCGTATTGGGCGTCCGACAGGTCCGGCCCTACCCCCCGCAAATGGCTGTCCAGCCTCCCGGCGACAATCCCCTCGAACAATTTACCGACCTCATCGAGCAGAACGATGGGCCGGTATGCCGTGGGGGAGTCCACCGGGCGTCCCTCTTTTCGGAGGAGGCATAGCTGCCCCTCCTTCCACAGTTTCGGGAACCTCCCAGCCGTAAAACACGCACTGAAGAGGTCCCGAAACCTGTCCTCCATTTGGGAGGCGGCGATTGCCACCACCCGTGCGGGGACGCCGTCCGGTCCGGGGGCGGTCTTCTTTGCGCGGAGGCTCAGAACCCCCGCGCAGAATTCCGCTGCTGTCACCGGGGGGACCTCTGCCTCCGGTGGAGCCGCCCCTTGCGGGGGATCCATCGTTGGTGGGGCGAAGTCGGTCCTGCGCGGAAACAGGGACCGGACCACCCCATCCAACAATGCTGGCTCGAGGGTCTCCGACAGTGGGGGACCGTAGGGGCGGAGCTGGTTCCGCGCCGCCTTATACGGTCTCCCATAGGGATCCCTGTCGAGACCCTCCAGCATCTCGGCCCTCGCCGAGTCTTGCGCAGCGCCCATTGCAGACTTGAGGGCCGCCGTAGCCTCTCGGTAAGAGGCGTGCAGGCGGTCCTCCTCTGCCCGGACTCGGTTTTGGGCGCTGCGCCGTCGGCTCCGCGTGTAGGCCCTTCTGGCCGCCACGCAGGTGGCCCGTAGTCTCGCCAGCTCCTCCGTCCACCAGTAGACGGCACGACGGGGAGGCGGACGGCGAGACCGAGGCATGCTGGAGTTGCACACCTCGGTCAAGGACCCCCTGAGCCGGACCGCTGCGGCGTCAACGTCCGGGACCTCCTCGACAGGGGGAGGCGACAGCCAGTCCTGGAGAAAGGCGGCCTCCTTGGCTGCCTCCCGGTCCAGGAGGGTGAGTGCCCACCGCGGGAAGGGAGATTGCCCAGCGCGGGCTGTCCCCCTCCCCTGCTGGGTGGAGATGTCGAACCGCACGTAACGGTGGTCCGACAAGGTCTCCACCAGCTCCACCCGCCAGTTCACGACGCGGGCGGCCAGCGCGGGGGTGGCAAACGACACGTCCACCACCGACCCGCCCTGTTGTCGCACACATGTGTGGACCGCCCCCCTGTTGAGGAGGGACACACCGCACGAGGCCGCCCAAAACTGGACGGCGCGTCCCCGGACGTTGCAACCGGCGGCCGGGTTGCCCCAGGCCACCGACTTGGCGTTTAGGTCGCCCAACACCACGACCTGGCGTGGCGCCGCCCTCCCTACGACAGCAGTGAGGACTTCGAGGAAATCCTCAAAGTCCAAGAGAGGGCGGTTTGGGGAGAAATACACCCCCACCATCACTATCTCTCGCCACGCGGCGGCCACGTATCCCGGTCCCCTCTCTAAGAGCGAGAGGGGAGGGGAGTCTGTGGAAGACCGCGCCACCAACGCCACCAAGCCGTCCCGGTCGCCCAGCCAACGGCCAGGGACCGAGTAGGGTTCGGCAACCACCGCCAAGTCCACCAACCACTCAGCCATGGTCTGCATCAGCAGATCCTGGGCTGTCCTGCAGTGGTTGGTGTTCGCCTGAAGGATGCGATGTTCGACTGTGTCCATCAGTCGGACATCGCACCCTCCTCCGCAGCCGCCGCAGGAACGGCGGTGTTAGCGGCAGCAGCAGGCGCAGGCCCGGTCGGCACCTGCGCTTTGCCACGCTTAGGGGGAGGAATACACTTCCTCCCCTTCATTACGTGGCCCGATCGGCGGCCACTGGCGGCACACACCGCACAGTGCGGCGTGGCGGCCTTGCAGGAGGCGGCTTTGTGGCCCTCCTTGCCGCAGCGGTAGCATGTGTCCGTCCTGTCTACCTTGGACGGACACAGAGGCCTGGTGTGGCCGATGCCGAAGCACCGGAAGCACCGCAGAGGCTGGTCCTCGAGTGCCCGGACTGCGCCCGAGCTGAACCCGACTTGAAGCCGTCCTTTCGCAAGGACGGCTTTGGCAGCGGCGATTGGGCACTCGAGGCGGATGGTGCCCATACCACCGCGGCCGGGCCTTATGTCCCGGCCTTGGACCGCCGCGGCGCCACAGCCCCCTACCGCTGCGACCGCCGCCACCACCTCCTCCTTGGTGACGGAGTCATCTAGCTCCGTCACCTCAATGGCCGCTGACTTGACCGGCCGGGCCACCTTGGCAGAGTCCGCGATGACCTCTTGCAGCTTGGCTGCAAAGAGGTCCGCGCGGGCACCCCCTTCGGCCCCCGGGAACTCGAATATTCGAGCCCCGGCTTGGGTCCGCCGGCAGGACACACTGCCGATCCCCAGTTGGGTGGGATCGGCATTGTTACGGGCCCGCACCAAAATGGAGGCGTAGGTCTCCCCTCGCCCCGCAGCCTCCGCGGTGAGCGTCACCACGACGGCTGCGGTTTTCGGAGGGACCAGCTGCCCCTTTCCCTTCACTTTCCTCTTTCCCATTCCTCCAGTCTTGCCCTCGCCGGTCGCCTGTGACTGGCTGGGAGTGGCGGTGGTGGGGGCGGCAGGGACGGCCGTCGTCGACTTTTTGCCCTTCCCCTTCCCCTTACGGGCCACTTCCGTCCAGTCGTTGGACGGGGTGGGAGAAGGGAGAAGGGCATCTTCCGCCTTGGACGAGGACGGCTCCGGCTCAGACTGCCTCTTATCCGCCGCAAGCGGCGGTCGGAGGCGCTTCTCCGGCAGGAGCCGGTCCTCTATAGCCTCAAAGCAGGCTCTCGTGAAGGCCCTCTCCTCCATAACAACCTTGCGGACGATATCCTCAAGGTTGGCAGTGGAGGCAGGGCCCTCTGCCGCAGGGCTCGCCTTGGCCCGTGGTGGCCGGGCCGAGGCAGGGCCCTCTGCCACAGGGCTCGCCTGGGCCTGTTGTGGCCGGGCCGTGGCTTCAGCGAGCTTTTGGTGAAGCTGGCTGACCTCCGACTGCAGACAATTTATTCTTGTCTGCAGTTGCCGCGTCTCGTCAGTGGTCGTCCGCTTCACCAACTCAGCGACGACACCACGCAGGCTCGCGGCCCTGCACTTTAGGGCCTTTTGGAAAGTGCCCTTTAGGTTGGAGGACTTAGAGGCGACCTCCATGATCCCCTCCTCGTCCTCCTCCGCCATCCTCTGCAGCTCCTCCAGAGACTGGTCCGCATACAGAACGCGTGACGCACCGTACCCGGACTTGGCCCGGGCGACGTGCGCACGCTTCTCCTTGGCGGCAACCCGCTCCTCCAGCTCTTGCTGGAGCTGCGCCTTTCGGGCCAGGTCCACCTGGCGCTGGGCGTCCGCGAGCCCAACGACGTGGGTGTCCGCGGCCGCTGTCGTCGGCTTTTTAGCCTTCGACAACGGTTTGGACCCCGAAGCCGAGGAGCTCTCGGACCCACAGCTCAGGAAGACCCGCTTCCGCGATCGAGAGCCGCTCGCATCCGACACTCCAACAACCGAGTCGCTGTCAGACGACTCTGCCCCACCGAAGTAGCTAGCCGCAGACGGCGCGCGGCTAGGCTCTGATGCTGGAGCGTCGGGGTGGCCCTGAGAAGGGCCTTTTGGTTGGCCCTGAGAAGGGCCGTTTGGTTGGCCCTGAGAAGGGCCTTTTGGTTGGCCCTGAGAAGGGCCTTTGGGTTGGCCCTGAGAAGGGCCTTTTGGTTGGCCCTGAGAAGGGCCGTTTGGTTGGCCCTGAGAAGGGCCTTTTGGTTTTAAAAAACGCCCGGAGGCGTCCCGCGTGGGTTTAGGCATAGCCTCCGCAGGATCGTAGATAAAAACAAGGCAAAGATAAAATATGCTACGATATCACAGTGCACTTTGGCCAACCCAATCTGCCACTCCGTTACGGTGGTCAGACTGGGTCGTTTCCAGGGGACGCGACGTGGACGCAAGCACTGTGGGGGGTCCCCCACACTCCAACAACCTAACCTAACCTAATCTAACCTAACCTAACCTTATTAATCTTAAATATGTTTTCTATCAATGTTATCTTCAAAACATTATCGTTTCGAGCGTGGAAGTGTTGTGTTGTCAACAACACAACACACAACACTCACAACATGATCATTGAAACAACTGGTTCTTTTCACCAAAGAAATTTAGTGTTTTAATTGATATTCACTATTAATATTCTAGTTCTCTAGTTAGCCATATTTCTTATTTCCATACAGTAATATTGACAAATTAATCAAAGCAACGAAATATTTGACAGCCAGAATTTTGTAAAAAGCTCTTAAAGTTATTTGGAAATTGGATTGTGAGAAATCTGTGCTGTTCAGGATGCTGGCACATTCTAGGGTTCCGTACAAAAAATGAAAAAAACGGAACCCTTATAGGATCACTGGTGCGTCTGTCTGTCTGTCCGTCAGTCTGTCACAGCCAATTTGCTACGAATCTACTGGAGCAAATCTGGTGAAATTTGATAGGATCTCTATGAGGATCTCAAATATATTTTTTGTTAGCTCATGAGCATGAATCCGATTGAATCCTTCGAAAACCAAATTGTCAAAAAAGTACATCTGCTTTTGAAAATCAAGCGCCAAAAAGGTCACGTTCAGAAATTTTCTTGAAATTTCCCTTGTCTCTCGAGGCATTTTTCTCAAAATACATGTGACTCACCTGTCGTGCAAATTACAGGAACGATTTCCTTTTTTAAAAGTTTTCTAAGATAGTGTCATAATATCAATTTTTGCAGAAGGACCAGAAAATAACGGTTGTCCCTGACAAGGTAGTATTTAAAAAAAAAAAAACTAGGTTGTAACGCTCTTTCGATGCACGTCTTCATTGTTGCAGATTTTATTGTACCCACTATTTGCTGTTAGCTGTTTGACTTAATACTTTGACGGGTCCTGGTCGATCAGATCAGGTAAGATCTGTTTATAAGGTGTATTTTAACCTATCAGACAATAAAAGCAGTAATTTTCTTCTCCTTCGTATGTCCCTGTGTGGCGCTCTAGAGACCAAACGCGGTGAGCCGATTTTGATGATCCTTACGTCAATCGATTTGTCATAATCATGCGAGTGTCACTAAAGACATGACAATGTGTGAATTGTATGAATGTAGTATGTATAGGTACGCGTTCAATTTTGATGAATAAACAACATAATTTATATTCTTATCTTATCCTGCAGCCAGGATCATCTTCTCAAGAGAGAATTCTACAACGGTTAATAGCATGGATGCGAAACATTTTATACGCGTCCAATTTTAATTATGAACATAATTTCTATCATTATGTACTTGATCTTTAGACAGTATTTTTTTACTTACCTACAAGCTTTTATTAAACTTACGAATGTGTGTTTGTTTGTGTAGGTCAAATCTTTAGCTGAATTTTATAACTGTTGAAATTATGCACGTTGAGTTATGATGACAATACATGGCTAGCTAAGTGGCGTCTTTCTAAATCTAATAAGACGGACTCTTAAAGTTGGCGGACTAGTTATTTTTTATGCAACCCCACGATTTGGGTACCAATTAAATGGGTTTGCTGAGTAGAATACGAAATAAAAATGACACCGTACCTACATTTAGGTAAATGCTTGTTTTGAGAATAAAAACAAATATTATTTAAAATATTTGTTTTCCTGATCCTACCAAGTCCTATTCTTATTTAAAACGCTTTTGGGTGAGTATCATGTACCTATTACTGTCACCCGAGCTGACGTTGCTGACAGGCTAAGTTCGCCAAGCGGCACGGGCGCAGCATTTATTTTTATATTATTTATTTTTTTATTTAATAGCATGAGATTTTGTGTCGTCACTTGACCGGTGGTAGTGAAGTACTGGTGACTACGAGGTGGTTCGTTCCAGTTCGACATGGCGTGTGATGAGTGGCGCCGCTCGCAGATCGGCTCCATCCGCACCATCGGCACACTGCTGGTGCTGCCCGTGACCGGCTACATATCCGACCGCTGGGGACGTCGCGTCGCGCTCACCATCAACGCTTTCAACACCGGCTGGATCGGTCTGGTGCGCTCCTTCGTTAACTCCTACGAGTGGTTCCTCACGCTCGAGGTTCTGGAGTCCTCCGTCGGCGCGGGGGCTTACTCCTCTTGCTATATTTTAGGTGAGAATTTATTTTATTTTAAATTAATTTCATTTATTCTAAATTGTACCTATATGGATGAAAACAACAAAAAATCTGTTATCGTACCTACTGGTAGTAAAGTCAGAGGTCTGCCACCTGTAATACAGGAATATCCTAGATCAGTATCTTACATTGTAATACCTCAGATCGCACTGTTTATTTGAGGTTCCTATTGTTTCAATTCTGCTGTCTTGTATGGATCAGAATGTTATGCCACAAAACGGATGAATGAAAGGCAATTGCATGGGGTTGGTTGAGATGAGAAAATAAGAAATGAGTACATAATATTATGAGGATGTAAAAAGAACTTTCAACAAAAATTGCTTTGGATAAGAATTTTAGCTTTTGAGATATCTTAAGAGTTTTTCCTGAAACAGCAGCAGTAACTTCAAAAACAAATGAGCGTTAAAAATATTGTTAGTATAATGTTTGATGCTACGAAATCCTTTCAGTGCGGGTCCGACTTGCACTTGGACAATACATATTATCTTTTAAGTATAATTTGTAAAAACAATAATAATATCCGTCGTGTCGGAGCACCTTGTTTACACTCTCAAACATTCCTGCTATTTGACATAAAAACAATTCTGCTAGTTGACAAAAGGCACGTCGTGGTACCCAATTGAATGAACAGTTTGAGGTGACGTCATCAAAACTGCTATTTGTAGCAGCAATACAATATAAGCTTGTTTTAAGGACGTGATGGTACGAAAACACAATTGCCAGGTTAAAATAAGACTGCTTTAAGACGTTGTGGTTGATGGTAGGGCCCCAGAGTTAGAAAGTTTTAGTGGCCAGCACTTTGTTGAAGATTTATCTTAAAAAACTTGTAACCTCTAAAAGTCGACCTTAACTTTTGGTAGTGTGTTGTTTGTAGTAGTAAGAGGACATTTAATTTTAGCTTCTTAGTACTTAACTAGTTACTTGTCTTGTTGTTCTTTGTCAGAAGATGTGAACCTACACTAAATCAATCACATTTGATTCTAGTGACGGAGCTGGTCGGTCCAAAGTACCGTGTGATTGCGGGAGCCACCATCTCCACACTGTTCGCCCTGGGGCAGGTCATCCTCGGCTTCATCGCGTGGGGCGTGCCAGCCTGGCGCCCGCTCACGCAGATCCTGTACGCGCCGCAGATCCTCGTCGTCAGCTACTTCTGGATTCTCTCAGAATCCGTCCGGTGGCTCATGAGTAAAGGGCGCTACGAAGAGTCAGAACAGATTCTTAAGAAAGTCGCCAAATCTAATAAGACGGTTCTTTCGGCCAAGAGTTTGGAAGCTTTACGTGCTACAGCTGAGGCGGAGAAGAACACTCCAAAGCCGAAAGAGCCATGGCTAGCGATCCTAGTGTTCAGATCTCGCATAATCCTATCTCGCTGCTTGGTGTCGCCTATCTGGTGGATCACGAACACGCTGGTGTACTACGGCATGAACATCAACTCCGTGAACATGACCGGCAACGGGTACCTGAACTACGTGGCCGTGGCTGCCATCGAGATCCCGGGCTACTGGACGGCCATCCTGCTGCTGGACCGCATCGGCCGCAAGCCCGTGCTCATCTGCGCCTACTGGCTGTGCGCTGCCTGCCAGTTCGCGTTTGCTTTTATGCCCGACGGTAAGTACTACAATGACCTTATTAAAATTGTCACTCATTCCCGCAGGCTGTATCAAAATCATAGTTTACAAAAAGTACACCCAACCCAACTCTACGAGGAAAACAGGAAGGTATTATACTTTGTGTTTTCTGCGTTACGCGAGAACTTTTCTCACTGTGACCATAATATTGTTGTTTCAGGTAACGACGGCGCGAGGCTGGCTCTATACCTATTCGGCAAGTACTGCATCGCCATCGTGATGACGTCGGTGTACGTCTACACTGCTGAGCTGTACCCCACCAAATACAGACACAACCTGTTCGCCTTCTCCTCCATGGTGGGCCGCCTCGGCTCCATCACGGCACCGCTCACGCCCGCCCTCGTAAGTTCAGCATACAAGCTCAAAAGTTATATACCTAGTGTATTATCTAGCAAAACGCGACAAATGTGATAGGAATCGATATCTAAACACGATCAAACTCGAACTTGATTTGTTGAACATCCCACCCGTCAAACTCCGCTATCTAATTAGATATGTATGACCTTAAATAAGTGACGACATAACCTTTAATTTCAATCTGATTTTTTTAACCGGAACGGAATATTTTTCCGGATAAGTACTGGCCTAAGTTGTGCGTGGGCGGAAAACTTGACGTGCGCAATTAGTAGTCTGTAACGTCAGGTGTAGCGACATCTGCGACCAGTTCCAGTTCGCTGGTTGGTTATGTAGTACCGATATAATGGGATAGATGTCACTATTACCTATTTTATCCAACTTATAAAATATAAATTGACTGTGGCTTTCTAGGCTCAGGAAGTATGGGAGCCGTTCCCATCGGTGCTGTTCGGCAGTTTTGCGTGTCTGTCAGGCTTGCTGATATTCACGACGCCGGAGACGTTGGGCACTAAGCTGCCGGACACATTTGAGGATGCTGAGCAGCTTGGCAAGACCAAACCTTTGTGATCTCGACAACTTGTACCTACTCATTTTAGTTATTAAGATTATCTTGTAATAAAAATAAATTATTTTTGTAATGTGTTTGTTTCTGATTTCTGTGTTGAGGGTAGTTCTTCAAAAAGTATTCTCCGCGTAACTTTCGTGGCGAACTTTTTTTTTACAGTAATCAAATCAAAACTGGACACGCATTTAAGACGCTGTAAAACAATACACAGATTTTTATTATTATGTAAATCACATGCTTAAACTACAGACATATTCTTTTTTAAAATTTTGGTGCCCACGAAAGTTACGAAACATTTTAAGCAAGAGAGATACAATTGGCAAAACAGCCCAGTTTGGGGTGGGGTAAACTGTTAAATTGGCTACGAGAAAACATACAAACAGATACACATTCTACGAGTCGTTACAAGAAAAAAATTGAAACACATGCATGTATATAAATACTTATACAATTAAATAACACCTCTCTTTTGAGCTTCACGACAATCGAGTAAATGCATCTAAGGCTCACAAAAAATCTATAGTTATTATTTAGTGGAGATTTATAGCTTTTGTGGTGCGCTAGCTGACTTTCGTGGTCTAATAACCACGAAAGTTATGAAAATAAATAATAATAAAAATTAAACAAATGAGTAAGTAAATTTTAACAAATCGATTTTTTACCTAATTTCCATGGACATTTTCTTTTTCAGGTTTTTTAAAAAAACTTTAATAATAACGTTCAACATATCCACATTATATATTCATTTTCTAAAAGGGGATTATATAATTAAATTACATAGACAGTTATTTGGGCCACCGAAATTGGCGAGCCACAGAAATTTTATTATTGCCACCGAAATTGTATTGGTGACACAGACATTGTGCGAGTGCACTGAAATTGTGAATTACTAAAAACTTTTTTTAATAATATGTTAAGAAAGATAGGGTATAATGAAAAAACTGATGTAATACGAATAATTTTAATAAGCATTTATAAAAATACAACGTGGTGTTGTACTATTATTTAAATCAGTCTTACCAAATTAGCAATCAAGTAACTGATTATGTTTTTTACTCCTATGTTAAGGTAAAATTTACTTATAATGATTTATCAAACTTGTGACTCACACACGCTCACGGAACACTTTTGAAAAGAAGACAAAAAGTATTTGCCTTAAATTCATATTTAGTGATTGAGCAACTAGAGGTATCAGAAAAAGTAGGGAAAGACTATTTGAGCTTTATCGCCTTAAGCCTTATATAAACACCGAAAATTTTAACAAGTACGTTGCTAAGTATTCAAAAATTTACAACATTAGCAACAAGATCAAAACAGCAGAAAATAAAAAAAGACAGTTTGGAAAGTCATAAATAACGAGACTAACAGGAAGAAAATACGTAACACTAGCTACACATTAGATACAGCATGTGGTCCTAAAAGCTCTAACCAGGAAGTAGCTCAAGAATTTGTAAATTTCTTTACCGATATACCGTTAAAAACTACGGAGGCTCTTAATTCATCTCCTGATGTCTCAATTAGTTTATTAAAGGCGAATGTGTCTGGATGCCAGACTGAATTTAATCCTGAATAAACCTTATGATAGTTATTAAAGCTTTCCGGCGAATAAAAATCAAACTAACCGAAGATCTATGGGGAATGTCTATCAAAGTTTGCACATCCATACTTGAGGCTTAGCCCCTTACTTAGCTTTAATTTTTAATTTATGTTTAGACCAAGGAGTTTTCCCTGATTTAATGAAATACAGTAAAGTCATACTTCTTTTTAAATCCGGGGACAGTAAAGATACTAATAATTATAGACCTGTATCCGTGTTACCAGTTTTTAGCAAGGTTTTTGAAAAAGTAATGCTTAATCAAATGCTCTATCATTTTAACACCAACAGAGTCTAACATGATCAGCAGTATGGTTTCACCAAGGGACGTTTTACAACTGACGCCGGTGTAACCTTATTAAAGCACATATTTACTGCGTGGGAAGAGTCTCAAGACACCATAGGAATTTTAGTGACCTCTCCAAAGCGTTTGATTGCGTAAATCACGACACATTACTTTTAAAACTTGAGCATTACGGACTGGGTAAACTTGCACTTAGTTTGGTAAAATCTTATTTGAATGATAGACAACAACATGTTAAAATAAATGGTGTTAATTCACAGGGTTTAAAAGTAAAAATGGGGGTTCCTCAAGGCTCAATATTGGGTCCGTTCCTCTTTTTAGTATTTATAAATGATCTACCCTATTTTTTGAGAAGCCAACCTCAAAATATGGTGTTATTTGCTGATGACACTTCCCTAATTTTTAAGATAAATAGACGGGCCCAAAATCTAGATGACGTGAATAATGCCCTACTTCAGGTCCAAAACTGGTTCACAGCAAACAATTTGGTACTAAATGAAAAAAAAACCAAATGCATAAGATTTGCTTTACTGAATGTTAAAAGTAGTGATTCTGATATAATATTGAATAAAGAGAAACTTGAATTCGTAGATAAAACTGTTTTCCTGGGGTTTACGCTTGATTCAAGGCTACAATGGGGTTTTCATTTAACATCTCTTGCGGGGTGGTTATGTTCAGCAGCATATGCCATTATTAAAATCCGTCAATATACTGATGTAGATACTGCTAGACTGGTGTATTTTAGTTACTTTCATAGTATAATGTCTTATGGCATTTTGCTACGGGGACAACAACAACAACAACAACAGCCCATTAAGCATGGGCGTGCGCCCCTAAGAGGCAATTAGGCAAAGCCTACCCTACCAACTGGGCATTCATTATTACAAACTAACTATGTAATAAAATATCACATTATGTACAAAATATAAAAAAAAGTTCAAACTCCTGTTAGAATACTTATAGCAATTTGTCGCTCCCGTGTCACGCAACTAAAACTTTACTGGAAGTTACTACAAAGGTTGGAGCTCCGCCGTACAGGCAAGCACTGGACTTGCCTTAAACCCATTGATAATTTTACGCACACATTGGCACATTGGTGCATATTTTCGTGTGTATGAACTGCACACATGTATAGATTGCAGTAATTTTAGGGCGGTAACTCCTGCGAGTGTAGCTGGGCTGCTGGGCTGTGATTGGCTGCTACAACACAAGGCCAGGATTCAAGGTGGATGTTCTTTAGCCCGCGAAATTCAAATTTCCTTACGTTTTTTGCAATTTGCAGGCCAGCCAGTGCTATGGTGTATGTTCAATGTTGATTAAAATAATGATTCCTGGGGGTTATTGGCGCGTATTATTATTATAATAATCAATAATATTATTGTTATTATATTTTACTTCATGGGTGTCGTTTTTGTGGTTTTTGGGGTTGGTGATAATGAAAATGAGGTCAAAATGAAAATCCAAGATGGCGCCGATGAAAATTTTCAGTTTTTTCTTCATGGGTGTCGTTTTCGAGGTTATTGGGGTTGGTGATAATGAAAATGAGGTCAAAATGAAAATCCAAGATGGCGCCGATGAAAATTTTCAGTTTTTTCTTCATGGGTGTCGTTTTCGAGGTTATTGGGGTTGGTGATAATGAAAATGAGGTCAAAATGAAAATCCAAGATGGCGCCGATGAAAATTTTCAGTTTTTTCTTCATGGGTGTCGTTTTCGAGGTTATTGGGGTTGGTGATAATGAAAATGAGGTCAAAATGAAAATCCAAGATGGCGCCGATAAAAATTTTCAGTTTTTTCTTCATGGGTGTCGTTTTTGAGGTTATTGGGGTTGGTGATAATGAATTTGCCGTAATCTCCACGCTTGGCAGGCGGATTGGAGATCGCAGTGATGAAAGACTAACAGAAAAACGCTGCTGCCCATTCTCTGGTCTACGGAGGCGCAAGGTGTTCTGCCTTAGACATTAGTCGCCTTATACGACACCCGTGAGTGTAATGGGTTGGTTCTATTCTACTCTGCCGGATACCACACGGCTGACGCTACGGGGACGGGCTGCAGATATTGAGTCTATATTTATTCTGCAGAAAAGGGCCATCAGAGCCATATATAATCTTCGTAGGCGCGGTTCTCTAAGGGAACTGTTTAAGGATATTGGCATCATGACGGTACATGGTCAATACATCTACGAAAACATAATGTACGTCAGAAAAAATCTGCACCTTTTTGGTAAAAGAGGTGACAGACATAATTACAGTACTAGAAATAGGGACCAACTAGTTCAGCCAGGCGTTAGACTCATCTTTCATGGGGTACTGTTTGAGATGCTATAATAAAATTCCACAAAGTATTCTTGAACTGAATGAGACGAAATTTAAAACATGCATTAAACGCACACTATGTAAGCAAGCATATTACAAGTTGAGCGATTATATCGCTGATAAAAATGCTTGGCTCAATGCTGGTCTTGCTCCACAAGGACATCGCCCATAAATTGATAGCATTATATGGTATTGTTGTAGCTGCTGAAGATTGTACAACTATCTTTGCATTATATAGATTCAATCTCTTTAGTATTATATAATCGCATAGCCCATATTGTGTGAGTATTATGTACTAGAAAGCTATCATTCACTGGAAACCTACGTCTTTTCTTGACTTGAATGTGCCGTGGTGGTTGAGAGTATGTCATGCTCACTCTAATGTCTCGCTGATAGTGGCGCATGTGTCGGATCATTTAGTTCCCTTCAAAACGGTTGCAGCAAACTCTTTGCGATGGTGTATAAATTATCTTATTGATTACCCAGATAATCTTAACTTCAAGAGACCAATTTAGTCACTTACCTATTTAGGTCAATAACTCCGAACGAACTGTGAATTGACAAAACTCGTGTTAGTACCAAAAGTTCTCCATGAAAACTCTTTACCAACATGTTCTCCATCTAAAAAACATTTAGGATGAAAGGATTTATTAACTGCTGAGTGGATTTGTACTAAACTTAAACCTCAAAAAATGTGTGATGTATCTACACACATCAAAAATGTCTAGGGATCAAGCATTTTTATGCGGATTTCTTGAGATTGAGATGTGGCTTTGTAATAAATTTATGATTTTATAAATTTATATGGATCCTTTTTGGTGCATTTCATAATTTGAATCAGGAACTCTCAATCAAATTCGAGTAAAAGATGAAAATAAGCTGTCAATATTTTCCCTATAAAAACATACAACGCATTGAAGACATTATTAGTGCTACTGTTTCCCTACTACTGATTAAAACCAACGTTATTATGGAGCGGCGACGTCATTTAAGCAGGGAAGAAATGCTCAGAGCCGTGGGAATGATAGAAGCTGGTTCCCGGCAACGTACTGTAGCTTTAGCTCTGAATACAAGTCAGAGTGTTATCAGTCGACTTTGGACACGTTACCGAAGCACTGGTACCGTGGCTGAGCGCCATGGAGGACGGTATCGCTGCACCACACGGAGACAAGACCGATACATTCAAATCTTAACTCGAAGAGCTCCAACAATAACCGCCATGATGTTAGCCGTGAGGCTTCATCACTCTTCAGGGAACTTAATTAGCGACCAAACAGTCAGAAACCGCTTGCATGAAGTGAACCTTCATTCCCGAAGACCGCTACGGGTACCACCTATAGCAATGCACAATCGTAGGATTCGATATCAATGGGCTCTTGAACACAGAAATTGGGCAGAAGAACAATGGCGTTTCGTGTGCTTTTCTGATGAGTCTCGTTTTGGTATGAGACCGGATACAAGACGTATACGACACTGGAGAACCCCTGGACGCCAACAGCGATTAAAATCCTGCCAGGAAGTCCATCCTTATAGTGGTGGAACCATCATGGTATGGGCGGGTATTTGGATCGGCGGAAGAACTGAGTTGATTTGGATCAGAGGCAACCTCAACGCTCAAATTTATGCTGAGACGATTGTATCAGACGTCATCGTTCCTCTACAAGTGCAAATCGGTCCCTTATTTCAGTTAATGCATGATAATGCACGACCGCACACCGCAAGAGTTGTAAGACAGACTCTCGCCGCAGCTAACATCAATGTCCTGCCCTGGCCTGCTCAGTCGCCAGACTTGAACCCGATTGAGCATGCATGGGATATGCTACAGAGAAGAGCTCTGCCGAATATGGAGGGTATCCAGTCGCAAGAAGACCTTTTTTTGTTGTTGCAACGAACATGGGCGGCCATTCCACAGCGTGATTTGGATGAACTCATTTTGAGTATGCCAAACCGATGTTCTTGTGTTGTTAGTGTTCGCGGTAGAAACACGGATTATTAATTGTTTAAGTTACCCAATAAAATTTTAAAGAAAACTGTTATTTCAGTCTTTTTTTCGAACTTTAATGTTAGTGGTTCAAATGTCAAAAATCCCTTTATTAGGAAAATGGCAAATTTCTTTATTAATGCAAAGGTGACTTGGTTTATCGTTACTGTGACAAACGAAAACACTTTATTTGATGAATCCTTAAAGAAAATTTTAATTAATATCAATCAGGAGAAAAGTTATTGCAAAAATATATGTTGATCCCTAGATACTTTTGATGTGTGTAGTTAAGACTGGTTAAAATTAACACTGGGTTTATTAGTAGTACAAGAGGGCGTTACTCACAGAAATATTGTGCAGTTATTCAGTCAGATGTCCGGTGATTGCGAGACGAGAAGGACATGCAGCGGACCATTATTGTAAAATACAAAGATAAAAAAAAAAAATATGGGCCCCACGACCTTCACCCCTTATTTATTACTTCTCGTTTTGGATCGGATTTTGTTAACAACTTGAAGGGTTTTAGTTAAGTCCGATCCGGTCCGTAAGAGTAAAAGTCCGATCAAAATCGGTCCAGCCGTTTCGGAGCTGGTACAAACATACAGACAGACAAAATTTTAAATAAAGTTTTTGTTATAAATACCGTATGGTACAGGGTGGTGTTTTGAAGTGGAATTGGGCGGGCCATGTCTGTCGAATGCGTCAGGACCGATGGGCCAGAGTCGTCACGCAGTGGGTGCCAGAAGACAGGCGTCGTCGCCGAGGGAGGCCTAGACAATGCAGGCGCGACGATTTAGATTCGTTTGTACAAGATTGGCCGGAGAAAACCACACGGAGAGAAGAGTGGAAAGCTATGGGCCTTCCCATAGGTTTCCACTCTTCTCTCCGTGTGGTTTCGTCCCACTGCTGGGCAAAGGCCTCTGCCTTTGCCCAGCAGTGGGACAATAAAGGCACTACAAAAAAACGGTGGAATTTTGCAACCTCACCTGCAGGGAAAGTGCTCTTAATACTGGAAATTTGAAGGCCCAGTGCATCATTAAATTGTATTTAATTTTAGTGTGCGGAGCAGCTCATTTTCACTGTCGAGCCATAGAATGAGTTGTAAGTCACGATCAGCTTCTCTTAGCCCACTTGTCGGAATACTTATTTTTTCTATGTCCCCGGACAAAACATACTTATATTGACGGAAACAGAATAGGATGTTGAACAATGAATCTTTTATTGTAGGTCCTACCATCTGGAGGTTATTAACGGAAAAACCGGAACTTGTGGGCTCAGAGGCATTTTAAAAACAACTCTGAGCTTAGTAGATTTGCTCTTGTCCTTGAAAACAAGATGTTGAGGAAGAAAATACGAATTAGGTGGTTTTGGATCAGAAGATTCAGAAAGATGGCCACAGTCAGCGTAGTACTCTTTAATAAATTGGGAGTATAGTTTTCTGAGGTCTGGATTTTTTCTAAGGCGAGACTCTAGAGTCTTACAGTCTTAACTGTAGAACCGTTTTTTACGCACAACGGAACGCCGGACGGAGACGGTGTATGTGTTTGGTGTGAGAGGATGTTTGTTTGTTTGTGCAACAACTGATCCTTACTGTTAAATGACGAAGATTTTACAAATGTACATTCTGGGGAACAGGCTCATACAATTTTTGGCCATATCCTTTCTCATTACCTAAAACTGCAGTTGTTAGGATTGGATTTTTTGAGAAATGGACATTCTGGGAAATGGTAATTTTGGAAAATGGACGATCTGGGAAATAGACATTCTGAGAAATGGACTTTCTGGGAAATGGACATTCTGGACCTAGACGCTTTCTAATGACACCTGGTATGTGTAACTTGGTACAGCACAACAATGGAGCCCAAAAACGCCAATTACTAATCCTTTGAAAACGTACGTACCTAGATAATAAATTTTTGAAAGCAATTCCTTCATCCTCCATCCTACTAATATTATAAATGCGAAAGTAAGTTTATTTGTTTGTTTTGCAACACTGAACAAATCATCCTGAAATTTGGCATATACGTTGTCAGATGTTCAGAAATGGAATAATAATGGAATGGACAAAGGCCCAGCGCACACCACTGGAGGCGCAGCGGAGCGAATTTGAAGACAACAATTTAATATAAACCTTAACTACCTTGATATACGGTCAATATAAGAATAAATTCGCACGCGGTACTCGGAGCTTTTTTTTTTTTTTTTTTTTTGGGACAAGCCCGCCACACTGTTCCCAAACCACTGTAACTCCTGAAAGCCAGAATCAACAGTGGCGACCACCAGAAAAGCGCCGAGACAATGAAGCTCGACGAAGTCCCAGAGAATGAATTTAACTGTCTTGGATCCCGCAACGAAATTAATCAGAAAAGTATAGTGGAGGAGTAGGAAAAAACCGTAATTTCCACTTCCCTCCATTTCAGCAGGAGACAGAACGAAACAAGGCCAATAGGCACAAAGGGACGTTTACAACTGGGATAGGCCCAGTTGCCTAGCACCACGGATAAATATTAACATTAATGGGTCCTAAGTTGTGAGCTGTTATATTTGATTCCAATAATAGGTATGGCAAAAACGCTTGAACGCACGGAAATTTGTTCTAGTTTCCACAAGGTCTGTATAGTAAATAACTCCGGATGTAACCTGTACACTATCCAACATAATGTTGCGTTCATTCTGCCAAAGACTGCACTCCCATAAAATGTGATGTGCTGATTGTTCATATTCGCAGTCAGATGTGGAACATTGACAAAAAGGCGAGTCAACAAGCTTGAAGGAAAATAATTTACTCTTAAAGTTACCATGACCGGTGAGAAATTGGGCAACACAGTGATCAACATCCAACCATGTCCTGGCCAGCCGCTCACGAACGGATGGAAAGAACTGGTGGAGGTGTCGGCCCTTGATGGAATTATCCCACCTACCTTGCCATTCAGACAAAAGTTCCTCCCAGACGTCGGTCTGTGGTTTGAATAATCTAGCAATCTTAACACGGTCACGTAGGGTTAAAAAGTCTGCGTCCGCGGTCTCACGTGCGTTATAGTACATTGCAGCCCGTCGCTGCACTTCAAGATCAACTGGAAGTACACCTGCAAGTACCGGTAAGGCTTCAGTACTAACCGTCCTATACGCTTTGCATAAGAATATCAAAGCCAAACGCTGGCTTTGAAGCAATTTACGTCGTGCCGCTCCTATGGTGGCCCTATCGGCCCAGACAGGTGCCCCGTAGCACATACACCCCAAGTAAGTAGCCCCATAAATGGTCTTTAAAGTTATAAATGACAGACCCCACGTAGATTTTGATATTCTCGTTAAGGCATAAAAGTTCTTTTTAGCTTTTTCACCGACAGTTTTTATATGATCTATGAATGAAAAATTTCTCTCTAAGACCAAACCAAGGTAGCACACGGATTGCTTTCTTTTCACGGGAACGTTATTAAATTTAATACTAGGCCACGATTTAAGATTACCTTTTAAAATTAGTTGATAAGTTTTTTGCGGTGCAAAGGTCAGACGGTTTCGATCGCCCCACTGAGATATTAATCGTAGGCAAGTATCAGCTAAATTCTCGAGACCAGCCCGAGTACTCGACTGAATGAGCAGCAGGCCGTCGTCCGCGTAACCGGTTAATGAACAGCCGGGAGGAAGGGGAATCGCGAGAAAATCATCAAAACCTTAATTCCATACATACGGAGCGATTACCGACCCCTGAGGACATCCCATGGTAAGGGACTTTGACATAGAATAATGACCGAGTTTGAGTTTCGCGGAACCATTTAAAAAGTAAGAATAAACAAGATTATATATGTTTTTATAGCAGCCACGATTCTTCAGTTTAAGTAGTAGCATCGGCCACCATGCGTTATCAAAGGCCCCGGAAATATCTAAAAAGATTCCAACCACGTACTTGTGTTCCGAGTTATTAACAATTTTTCTAACAGAAAGTGCCGCGTCTACGGTAGATTTTCCCACGGTGAAACCGAATTGGTTGTTATGAAACTTTGGCCCGTCTGGCAGCAAACGTGGAACGATAAGGCGCTCCAGGAGTTTTCCTAAAGATGGCAGTAGGGTTATGGGCCTGTACGACTTAGGGTCGTCCGGTGGCTTATCACCACTTTTTGGAATTATTCGTATAAAGCCACGTCGCCATACGCGAGGGAAAACGCCGTCCGCAATACATCGGTTGAAAACAGATAGAATGGCGTCGCCCGCTGTTTTACACGCTTCTATTATCATCCGATTAGATATTTTATCTTCACCTGATGATTTGTTAAGAGGCAGTTTCCTGACAACATTAATGAATTCGTCAATGGATGGAAGGTCTGACGCTGGTGATTCAGGTGGCACAGCAGCCCACGCTCTGATCTGTTGATGGTAGTCATTGTCATTTACCGGCGAATCATCAGGAATCAGACTATTTAATAGAACTTCGGTTGTTTCCTCAATACCGGTGGTGTGTTTATTATTGACTTTAATGTTCTGGACAAACGCCAGGTCGACTGATCGATTAGCTTTGAATTCGTGATACAAAGGAGACCACGGACCTTCTTTATCTAATTTTTCTACTATTTTTCGCAGTAAATTACCCTTGGATTTTTCCACCGATGCTCTGTAGCGGGACTTGGCAACTCTAAACGCATTTAAAGCAAAGTTGAGTGGGTCTCCGGTGACCTTTTGTTTTTTAAGCTTGTTTAAATGCCTACGCGCTCGGCGATAGCTTTTACGTTGTTCAATTAAGTAGTCACACCACCAATCACATCTATGGATGTTGGTCATAGATGCGCGACCAATGGCGATGTCAGCACAGTAAGTGAAGGTGTCTGACATAATTTCAGCACTTTCTTCAGCTGACAGCCCATCACGAGTGAAGTCTTTGGCGTGACACGCAAAAAGCGAGCTAAAGAATTCCCAATTCGCGCCTTTACTTTTATATCTAAAATTACCAGTGATATGAGATGGACCTTGAGAAGACACCGGAACAAATTCGTACACGATCAGGCGATGATCACTACAAGACGCATCTGGTAGGACACGCCACCTATCCAAGCGTACGTCTGCACTAGAAAGTGTGACGTCAATACAAGATTCGCCCATTGGGCTGCAAAAAGTAGGTGGTGCATCTGGGGTATTATGAATTGATAAGTTCATTTCAGCTATAAAATCTTCAACAGCACAACGTCGGTCGAAATCCGTAGACCTAACCTTGCCATACCACAGAGACGATGACGCGTTAACATCAGCGCCAACGATAACTTTACAGCCCGCGAGTGACTGTAAGACATGACGGAGGTTATGTATATGAGGAGCAACAGGGTCTGAGTATTGAAAGTAACAGCTCACAACGTAAACTTTAAAAGAAGCTGATGAGACTTCCGCAACGGCACAGTGGGGCGTCATGAGGTTACGCAAAGACGTTACTGTAAAGTTAGAAGAACGCGCCACGTAAATTCCGGCTCGTGCTTTGCTGTCCAGCTGAACTACTTTGTGACGTAAGCGAGCGTTCTGGTATTGTTCTTGAACAAGTACTATGTCTAAGTTATAATCGATAATTAATTTGTCTAATTCAGAGGTCGCCACCCTATCGTTGTGGAGATTTAATTGTCCTATAGTTAAACTATCCATTATTTTAGTAGTTGGTGTTGAGGATTAACTGTTCGAGCTTAAGTTTGTACGTGGTACACTCGGGAGACCCGCAACGATGGTCAAACGGTTTTTTAAAACGTTTACACGCCACGCAAGTCGGTATAAAATTTAAATTATCCTTGTGCGGGCAGTTATTTGTTTCATGTGCTTCGGAGCAGTTGGCACAGGTAGGTGATTTATTAACGCAGTGTTTCTTAACGTGACCAAACTGTTGGCAATGTAAACAACGAACTACTTCGACATCATCGATGAAACGGCAAGTCGCCCAATCAATAAATAATTTATCTTTGGTGGACACTAAATGTTTACGAACTGTGGACTCGATTTCAATACCTATCCACTTGCGACCATTATCTAAGGAACGCCTACGAATAATTTTAGTAGACTTAATAAAATCATCCTCATTTATTGGCACCTCGTCTTTAATGTTTTGACGGTATAGCGCGTGCAGAAAAGCATTGTCTTCCATTGAGGATGGGACGTCCTTAACTAATATACGAGGCCTTCGGCCTTTCGGTTTTTCAAGTCTTAAGCCGGCGGACCTAATAGCATCGACCGATTGCAACTTTTTTATTTGGTTGTCATTAGCGACACGTAATACAACGCCAGATTTCGCGGTTTTCTTAACGCCTACTATTTGAAATCCGTCATCACTAGGCTTAATCGCTTTCATTAGCGCTTGTTTAGTCGCGGACGATGACGAGTAATCGGCTAACCGCTCAGCGGTAGGGTAGGCGACGACGCACGGAAGGGGGGCGCGCGACTCAACAGCTGGCCCAACTTTAGGTAGACGAAGTTTCAAAGAATCCGCATACGAAGATTTGTTATAATCACTAGTATTGACGTTAGTAGGATTTAATTTAATTTTATCCAATTCGCGTTTCGCATTGGCTAATTTGGTTTCGTTGGAGGATGATTTTATGGCTAACAAAGAAACAATGGCCGTTACGCGCTGAGTCATGTCCATGATGACTGATTTATTTGCGACATTAATGCGGGACCCTTGATCATTAACAAGGTCGTTAATTTTTGAGAGATATGCAGACGCCGATGAAACTAAATCGCAATAGTTGTCATTGCTCGCAGTACTGGCGTTTAATATTGGCGAAGGCTTCTCAATTGAGTTGGATGTGTGTAGCCGTTTTGACCTATCCTCGGGCGAGATGTACGAAGGAGACATTTCGCGAAACAAACGTTTTGTTGAGCTAGCGGAGGTCGTCGGCGACCCGGGTGTATGGAATGCATCTCTGCCACGGTCAGGCGGGTCATCATTAATGGACAACATATTATAAATTATGAAATTCAAATAAACTATTAGAACGTAAGCAAAGTAACAGAATTAACGGACGATAAAATTATTTAGAGGTACCCACACACCAAAGAAAGTAAATGTACTCACCGAAAGTAAACGAAATTAACTAAAATACCAGTAAAACCGACGTAAAAACACTAAAAAACTTACGATACCAGCACTTAGCACAATAGCACACAACTAGTAACAACTCACGAGCCGGGAATCGATCACGGAACACGAAAATCGTAATTAAAATCAACAGCGAAATAGATTGCATCCAACCCGAGCGAGTGCGCGGAGGGAAGTGGGAGCTACTACAAGCTACTACAAGAGCATGCGCGCGACCGTATATCAAGGTAGTTAAGGTTTATATTAAATTGTTGTCTTTAAATGCGCTCCGCTGCGCCTCCAGCGGTGTGCGCTGGGCCACAGGGTACCATTCATCCCGAAAAAAAGTTCCCGAGGAAAGCAACAATAACGTCCTTAAGATAATAGATGGCGCCACTTGTCTTTCGTTCCGACCCGAATAATTATTGATTGTCAAATTCTAAATTAAAGCGAGCAAATCCGCGATAAAAGCTAGCGTTTTATAAAAAAAAATTATCCAAATGTATAATGGAATGATACCTACTTCAATTCAGATATCAGTTATAAGTCAAACAACTTGATAAACGTGTCTAAGAGATAATAAATACTTTTCAAATAAAATAAGGGAAGAGTTTAAATAATGGAGATGTAGTTGATGCGGTGTGCCGCTGCCTGGTAGACGGTATGACAGGTTTGGACAAGTATGTGGTTTCTGAAGCGCGTTGCGGAAGGCAGATGGAACTGGACACACTTCTCGTGGAGGAGATCGGGCAGTTCGGTAGATACCAGCTCCGGACCCTCCTGCTAGCCGCGGTGCTGGTCGTGTTTATCGGATGGAGCAACTTGGAGTACGTCTTCAGCACAGCTCGGATTAGCAGCAGGTAAATAAACGAAGACTTATAAACGACACTAGTGGAGCCGGTAGGCAGACGTTGCTCTGGTACAGACCTCGCTAATATATATTTCTTGTATTAATTCAACATGTACGCGATTTAGGTATTGTGTTACTACGAGCATACAGGCACAGAATTATCCTAAATCTTATCCTAATCTTCTCAACAAAACCACTGGCACTGCACACTGGCACAATGGCAGGCGAGTGCGGTCCCTGTATGCACAAAATTTTATTATATGTACAATGTTTGACTTTAAATTGCGTATGTCGATTTTAAACTCACTTTATAATAATGAATTGGGAATTTAACAAAAACATGATATTATAAGAATTCATTGAAAGTGTTCATTCTGATATTCCGAACAATACATTATTAAAGACAGGTCACTTAATTGGTATCAGGAAAGGGCAAAGGAGAACGTCATAAAACAGAATTATAGCTGCGTTTTTTTTTTCTAAAGAAGATTAAAAAAATGGAAAAATAATAAAAACACCTAGTTTATTAATTTGAAGCTAAGCATCCGCCAACGTTATTTTACAGCCAAATGATACCAATTAATTAAGTACTTATTATGTTTTTCATTTTTAATAATATAAAAAATAATTATTGTAAGTAAGGAAGACATTATGTTTCTTCCTTGAAATCATTTAGATTTTAGCAGTTATTTTTTACAAACAATCAGTAAAATATTACATTATTTCAAGAATTTAATTTATGACTTTCTAAATAACAAAGACATTAGAAATAAAATTACACAGATCTTGATTTATCTATAAGCTTGCTAAACCTCGCTCTAACATCACAAATACACATCACAAAATTGTAGCTAATCCCATTTATTCTAAGCTTAAATTAATTATGGGTATAGCTGTTTATTATGCTGGTAACCATAAGCCTGATTGATATAAAATAGATATGTTGTTATAATTTGAATGTGTTTGAGTTTTTGTCACATATTTACCTACTTTAACACCGGTGATCGTAGCGCGACATCCACAGCGACATCACAGTAATAGTTAGAAGATTTAAAGTCCGATTTATAAAAAATTCCATGGAATCGTTTGGACTATATTTCAATACTTTCCCGATGGTTCTGTCGAGACGCAGGATCAGCCGAACTCCCATACAAAATTGGGCATTCTCCGTTGTTGCCAACAAGCGTAAGTCAATAGAGTCAATGATGTGATTGTTGCCAAGTGTGACGCACCATCCTAAAACTATTTGTATTTAGGTGCTACCTGAGCGAATACGGGGAGGGTCGCTATAATAAAATATAAAGAGGTACAGTTTGGATGTAGCCATGTAGGGGGTAATCTTTACAACCATTGACCCGATTTTGAAAATCTTTAACTAATGTGAAGCTGCATTACCCTGAAATAACTGACCTGAAATAAATGAGTATTAGCAGCTCATTTTCACTACCTCCAAACTGCCACCTTGAGCTTAGAGTTAGTTATAGTTAATTAGTCTACAACTCACAGAATACTAAACAATTACCAGTTTCGTGTCTGCTACCGCTCGTTTTCCCAACCGTATCCTTCTGCCTCTCGACATTGCAACGTAAACATAACTCATTTCATTGTAGATGTTCGATCCCAGAGTGTGACGGTGAGCCGGCGGAGTTCTCTCCGTATTGGCTGGAGAACGCCGTGCCGGCGGGCGGCACTCACGGTTCGTTCGAACAATGTGAACGTTTCGCCAACGTGAACGCGACACTTCGCGTAGTAAACAGCGATACTTGCCCCGCCAGTCTCTTCGACCGAGACACGCGCCTGCCCTGCAACTCCTACGTGTATGAGAACACAAACACCGTAGTCTACGATGTAAGTCGACATAATTATACTTAAAACTGTGGGAAACTCTTTCATAATTATCCTGTCCTTATACCAATTTATTTGAGTTCGGGGCAGCCTGTAATTTTATGAAGGAGCGCTTCTTTACCCGCCTGAAAACACGCAGCATTCAAAACCGGACGTTCTCTTGGATTGACTGAATATGAATTGTGGGAATTTCTAGCCATAAGTACATATATTTCATCATGGGTGATTGGGTGTTGTTATTAGCACTTTTATCAGGCGGAATAAATGTTTGATGTTTTGATGTACTCTTTCGACATACTCAAATTGACTCAAACATAACTGGACGCACTGGATACGAAGGTCCGTAAATTGTTGACGGCATCTCGAATAATAATAATAATAATTCATTTATTTTCAGGTAAATAACACCCATTGCCACCTAAACATTGATAACCAATAAAAACCAATAAATTAAAAAATAATCAAAATTAAAGAAAATCAAATGAAATAATACAGAATAACATCAGAATATTAACAAAATTAAATCAGATATAAATAAATAAAGTATACATTCAGTCAAAAAAGTATCGGGAATGGATGATTTGTTTATGGTTCCAAATTCAAATTTTTGTTTTTTTTGAAGTTGTTAGATTGGCACAACTGTTTTCCATTTTGGCGCGGAGTTTGAGTTGCATCTGTTATTTATATTAAATACAGTGCTGGTTTTAGTAATATCATAATTATAGTGTGTATTGCGAATTTCATAATGGACAAAAATATCGAACAAAGAGTTTGTCTTAAATTTTGCATCGCCAATGGAATTTCGTGTTCGGAGTCACTGAAAATGTTACAGAAGGCTTACGGTGAATCGACTTTATCAAAAACTCGTGCTTATGAGTGGTTCAAAGCGTTCAAAAGCGGTCGAGATGTGATGGAAGATTTGCCTCGCTCTGGTAGGCCGTCAACGTCTGCAACTGAAGTTAACATCGCAAAAGTGAAGAAAATAGTGACTGAAAATCCCCATTCAACTCTGAGAGAGATAGCCGCCGAACTTTCGGTATCTCACGAGTCGATCCGTACCATTTTAACTAATCATTTGGGTATGAAACATGTTGCTGCTCGGCTAGTCCCAAAAGATCTGAATTTTCTCCAAAAACTCAATCGCATGAAAGTCGCTGAGGACATGCTAGAACGAGTCAGTTCGGACCCAACATTCATGAAACGCATTGTTACTGGTGACGAGACGTGGGTTTACGAGTTTGACATGCAAACTAGTCAACAAGCTTCGGAGTGGCGCCTTCCAACTGAACCGAAACCGAAAAAACCACGCCAAAGTCGATCAAAAGTCAAAGTCATGTTGACTGTTTTCTTTGACTATCGCGATGTTGTGCACTCTGAATTCTTACCGAAAGGTCTAACGGTAAATAAAGAATATTATTTGAGCGTTATGCGGCGTTTAAGAGAGCAAATTCGACGAAAAAGGCCAGATTTGTGGAAAGAAAATTCTTGGATTTTGCACCACGACAATGCGCCTTCGCACAAGGCTATCATTGTGAACGAATTTTTGACCAAACACTCAACAAATACCATCCAGCAACCACCATATTCACCAGATATGGCTCCTGCTGACTTTTTTCTTTTTCCTAAACTCAAATTACCACTTCGTGGCACCCGTTTTCAATCGATAGAAGACATAAAGGAGAATTCGCGGCGAGAACTGAACTCAATTCCGGAAGCAGCGTTTAAAAAATGTTTTGATGAATGGATTATTCGTTGGTAGTGTATCGTTTCTAAAGGAGCATACTTTGAAGGTGATAAAATAAATTTGGATGAATAACAGACATTTTGTGTATTATTGATCTTTTCCCGGTACTTTCTTGACAGAGTAGTATAAATGAAAACAAATGCGAATGCGAATGCATCACCCACGTTCGTTAGGCAGCTGAATCAAGGGCCTGATTCAGTGCGCGGTACTCCTGGACACGGCTCGTATTGTTAGGAGGTTCCTCTCTCTAGAGCCCTGCATGATCGCCTAGTATTCAGAACTCGGCGCCGGGCGGCGGCCTGGGCCGCAACGCAACGTCCGTATGCCCATGCGGCGAATCCAATCATGCCGTGCCTGCGCCGCAACAGGTGCGTCTGCACAGGTACTAAAAAGGTTGCATTGATGATTTTAATGATTATATTTCTATAATGTAATACATTACGTACAACCTGACACTGACCAGTAAATTAAAAAAAAAAACGTAAGAAAACTTGAATTTTGCGGACTAGCCTGACGCTTCCACCTTATAATACTGTATTTCTAAATAAAAAAAATATAAAGGGAGTAAAAAACACTTAACGAAGCCGAAAGGCACTTGTTCTCCCCGTCATTGCGATATTTGTTTTTGTACTAGACCATACTGGGAACCTTCTAGCTACGGAGATATTGGGGGTCAAAGTTACAACTTTATCCCCAGTTTTTTTAAAAATACATGTTCTTAGTGTAAGATTTTTACTTTAAACATCTCTACATTTCCCGTACTATTTAATCCATCCATCAAGCACAATGTTTTGTGTGCGTTAGATTGATTTCTACCTTAAAATGTGTTTTTCCCCCAAAAAAAAAAGTCGTTTCCCAGCAATAAATTCTGCGTAAAGTTACTTTGTTTCATGTACAGAATGCTTGGTTGACGGGTTCGTGAAGAGTCTGTTTACACCCTTTACACGGGCTCGACTTTCGGACAATGTCCATTGTCTTTCTTTTGTGGGAAATCCTCTTGTGAGACCGATTTATGATCGATGGTGTTTGTCAACATAAGTATGGACTGGCATGCGACGAATGGCGGCGGTCGCTGATCGGCACGGTGACCACATTCGGCACGCTGACGGCGCTGCCCATCACCGGCTTCGTGTCGGACCGCTGGGGCCGGCGCGTCGCGCTCGTGCTCAACGCGTTCAACACGGCCTGGCTCGGCCTCACTCGTTACTGGGCCGACACCTACCTCGGATTCATATTGTCTCAGTTTGCCGAGGCTACTTTTGGATGCGGCGCGTATTCTAGTGTCTATATTTTACGTGAGTTTTCGGCCACTGCTTGTTACAGTTGAAATGCAATAAAGTTTATTCGGTTAGAATATAAAATATGAATGTTTTTCACAGTAACGGAACTGGTGGGCCCGGAGTATCGAGTCGCCGTCGGTGCAGCTCTTAAGACTTGCTTTGCGGTGGGGCAGATGACGCTGGGGCTGATTGCGTGGTGCGTGCCAGACTGGAGGACCCTTACGCTCACGCTCTACATCCCACAGTTCTTCACCATTTTCTACTTCTGGATCATTAGCGAGTCTGTGCGGTGGTACATGAGCAAGGGCCGCTTCGAGGAGTCTGAAGCTCTGCTTAAAAAAGTGGCAAAAGTTAACGGAAGAAAATTGTCTGACAAATCACTGGAAGCATTGCAACAAACTGCGCGAGAAAAGATACGGGTCACAGAGTCGGAAACTTCAGGGAGCGTGCGCGAGCCCTGGCTGGTGACGCAGGTGTGGCGTCACAAGCGCATCCTGGTACGTTGCATCGTCTCCCCCGTGTGGTGGATCACGACCACATTCATCTACTACGGTCTGTCGCTCAACGCTGTCAACATGTCCGGCAACAAGTACTTGAACTTCGTAGCTGTGGCCGCAGTCGAGATTCCCGGCTTCTGGACCGCATATTACCTGTCCGACAAGATTGGAAGGAAGCCAGTATTGACGGGAGCTTTTTGGATGTGCGCTGTATGCCAGGTTGCCTATATTTTCATGCCTCAAGGTATGTTTCTGTATTGTCATTGTTGATTCGCGCGTAAAGCGAGATATTCCTAGAATATAGCGATATCGTCTAAACTAGCCGTTAAAGCAGCAGACATTAAAACCGGCCGCCATAATGGTGATAACACGTGGAAAGCTCATAGTCAATAAAATATCGTTTTTAAGCCGTTCAGCACCGTTAAGACAGTAGCCATACGGTGTGCGGTGACACCATTCTACGCTACATTATGACTGCTACATGTCGACAACGCTCTTTAATCATATTAGCTTAAGGAATTGATTCTAACTTGTGATTTCATATTCCAGATCAGTTTGTGGCGTCGCTAGTGGTGTACTTGATCGCTAAGTTCTGCATCTCGATGGTAGCGACATCTGTGTACGTGTACACCGCAGAGCTGTACCCGACCCGGCACCGACACTCCCTGTTCGCCTTTTCCTCCATGATCGGACGCATCGGCTCCATGATGGCGCCACTCACTCCAGCTTTTGTAAGATTTACAATTTCGTTAGTAACTGAAAAGAGCGTATATAATGATTGTATTTCAGCATAACCATAATTAAATCAGTAATATTCAATGCGATTGCATACATTATTTATGCGATTGTATACAGAGAACGTTGTAAATAAAAGCAAATTACAAAAGAACATACATAAAATCACGTCTATTTCCCAAGGGCAGAAACTTCAGAACACTTCCGGTTAAGATTATTTTCTAATATTTTCGGCTCGTCCACGTTCATACATCTAGTAATTCACGCAAACTAGAGTGGAATACTACGCACTTGACCTCAGACTTGTCTGAAAAATACCCGAAAGTGCTGGTGCGTGCAGCCGGGGCTGCGCCGCAATGTCATTGGTGGCGCAGCGCTCTGGACCTCAAACGCAACTACGCCACTGCCGCCTTGTTTTTTGATTGGTTTTAAGTATGTGTCAAAATCGTAAAGACTCCATTGTTGTTATATTACAAAATAAATATAATAAACTTAATTATTATATTTATTTTGTTTAATCTTTATTTATAAGTACCTTTTGTACCCAGTAGCAGCAGAAATGTGGTGGGTGATAGTACATGTCAATCATCATCAATCTTCAACCATCCTGGAGAGATGCCCGCTTTGTACTCACATTTGGTTTTTATTGGTAAGCGGGGTCTGAATGTGAATGTGCATATTGGAAACAGACTATAAAAGGTACCCACCTCAGACGCTATTTTAACACCCTTACCTACAACACAGGAATAAGGCTTCCTTAGACCCGTTTTGAAAAGCCCTTAAAAAATTTAAAAACTCGCTCGAAATACACTAATAATTTTAGGTCGTTCTGGAACCGAAAGCCATAAACTCGATCATCGAACTCAAAACGATTGGGACTATTTTCTTCAAAAAATACCAAAAATTTTTGATTGACCCGTGTATCTATAGCGTTGTGATCGTCACCAGCACAACTTTGATAGCATAAATCTGGGAAACGTGACGCTTTAGAAGATTTTGTCTCAGATAAAACTTGATTGTATTAATGCCAGCGATCGATTGATACAGCGTCTCTGATCAAATCGCAGTTTTGCTGAAGATGCTATCCAGTAAATGAGCTTTAACTTTGATAGCTCTTAATTCGGAAACTTGACAGTTTGGAACGTTTTGTTTTATATAAAACTTGTTTGTATTGATGCCAACTATCGATTGACATACGTTTTGTGTGTCAGATCAAATCAAAGTTGTGCTGAAGATGAATGAGAATGGACTTTAACTTTCCATGTCTCGGAAACGTAACAATTTAGAACATTTTGTCGAACTCAAAACTTGTTTGTATTGATACCTGCTATCGTTTTAACTTTTCTTTAACTTAAAAAAAATTATAATGGCGGAAGTCAGGCCGGCCAAAAAATTCAAACGTTTAGTACCTTGATGATGGAACTTTGGGACCCATGGCCATAGATACTGTTTCTAAACACAGATCTAGATTTGTCATGTCCCGTTTTCGCGCAAAGCAAACCCTATGGAGGTGCCATAAGATGCAGACCCTCCAAAACTGATTCTTACGAAAGGCCACGGGAGCCCCATGGTACGTTAGGAATGAGCAACTCCATGTTGATCTCAAAATCCCCACCATTGTTCAATTTATGAAACGCCTGACCAAGGGTTTTTTCGATAAGGCCGAAAAACACCCAAACCCCCTGATCTCCTCAGCAGCCAATTACGTCCCCTCCAATATATCTAGAATTCGCCGACCTAGGCTCACCCTCCTCACACCCGACGACCCCATCACCCTTCTCCAAGAGAGTTGTAGGGAAACCAGCACGCTTAGTAAAAACAGATACAGAACCGATATAAACCGCGAATCGGGCCCCGCCGCCTGCGCCGAGGCCCTCCGCGACCCCCCAGTAACATCACTGCCCGACCCTTGCTCGACGAGCCAGCCCGCGACGCTGAGCATGTAACGTCAAATTACCCAATTAATGATCCGACCCAGCCTGTCCCTTGCTGCCCTCTCCTCAATAACGCACTAAGCCGAGGCCCGAACCCCACAGGTGCCCTTAGTGACTGTTCATTTAATGTAATCCTGTAGTTTGTAAGCCCAGGCTGGGGGCCTTAAAGTAATTTTTGGCCACCACAGGATAGTCCGGTTAAGCAGTCAAGCAACATTAGAGAGTTAAAAAAAAACAGTATTATCGAGGAATATTTTTTAATGATGTTCCTGAAAAATTGCTCCATATAAACATGCATTCGGTCACCACAATAATTCGTTACTGCTGTTTTGGCCCTAAATTAAAATATTTCCTTCGCGCTTCCCCTTTATGAAAGCACACACATCTCTTGAACAAAATGGATTAAATTATCAGACATACTTTATCATCCATTTTAAATGTGGCTTTGAACGACCGAGCTTGGGCTCAAGCTACTCATCCTATTCGCATGAGAGGACACGGCGTCCGCAAATTTTCTAGTATTAGATTCACCAGCTTTCATATCCTCGGTCCGCGGCACTGATAAATTAATCAGGAATATCCCGGCTTCCACGCTGATTGATTTTGATGTGTCGTGGTTCTCCGAGGCTATCGATACTTGGAATCTCGCTTGCCCGAATACTGATAATCCATTTTCCCGGAGACGGTGACGAGCCGCTCTGCAGAGTAGTTCAGAACAATCTACTGAACACGTCTACTACTACTGCTGAGCGTGCGCGCCTGCTGGCTGTGGGTGAATGGGAGTCGGGTCTTTGGCTTCACGCACAGCCGTCGTCGTGCATAGGCACTTTGTTCTGATTTAGCTTCCTCTAGGTCTAGACTACTAGAAAGTGAAAAATTACTTTCCCTAGGTACTTTCGGCAGTCGGTAACTTTGTTTTGGCACCGACTTCGAAATGAAAGAAAAGTTGTTTTCCACTATTATGAGTTTTTTTTGGAAGCCGGCTGTTTAATCTTTGCAAAATTGTTTGTTTTATTTTATTGTTAAAGTACCCTTTTTAGTTGTGAAATGCAAAGTAGAACTACATACATGAAACTACATACGTATTTTTTTTTTGTTTACAGGGCG
Source organism: Xestia sexstrigata (assembly GCA_941918905.2). Classification (NCBI taxonomy): domain Eukaryota; kingdom Metazoa; phylum Arthropoda; class Insecta; order Lepidoptera; family Noctuidae; genus Xestia; species Xestia sexstrigata. The sequence continues at coordinate 933,779 of OW799210.2, forward strand.
CGCAATTCTTTCCAGAGTTGCCGTTCGTGTTGTTTGGCTCGATGGCGCTGCTGTCGGGCGCGCTGATCTTCCTCACTCCGGAGACGCTCGGCACCACGCTGCCAGACACCTTGGAACAAGCAGAGCATATTGGCGACAAACGATATAACAATAAGAAGTAATCACACTGTACCTCCGTTACTTTCATTAATAAGATAAGCTGTCGCTACTCTCTCGGACCATTTATTTATCATATGTTTTATTATTATTCTCTAGAGATTCTAAAGATACATTCCTTTATAGAAAGGTATCAGTAATTAGGGAACGAGGCAAAACATTGTCAAAATGTCATTGATTGATCGATTATTATTTTAAAATGAAGCGGTTAAACTCTGAAGCCACATTAATGTTTTGTTAAGATTATCACTAAGCGCTACAGATAACAGCGACTGAATAGCTTACCTGTCAGTATTAGTTGCCTTGCGTGAATGACTTCATTAACATCTGAGTCCATATACGTCAACATACGTTCAGTAGTCCATATTTAAATACATCTGCTTCTGCTTTAAAGACACTCGCGAGCTTCATAGCTGATGCTTCAGCTTCAGGTTAACCGGTTACTGATCTACAATTGGCAGCTGCTGGGTATGGTGTAGCCGGATGAGTACACGACATACTTCGAAGTAGACAAGCAATCGCTACTCGCAAAATACTGGTATTCAGCTGCATGCGGTTATACTGGAAGAACATAGGAGGACGTCGTTGGGAAAAGGTTCGACGAAGGATGAATAAAGTAATCAATAAGTATCGTTCTCATTTCACAAAAATAAAGTAGTGAGGAAATAGAAATACCTACGTATAGACAGACGAGCAGCGAGACTATCGCCCCCGCACATGCGCTGCACGTGCTTGAGATAACAACGTTAGAGTTTGGAGAAAACATTATGATAATATGCACCAAGGACATGTACATTTACGAGTATACCGACCAAGATAAAGAACTGTGCATTTACTATTGACGCTTTGGAATGCATAAAAAATAAGATTACAAAGTGATCTGACAGAATCAGAGATTAAGATGACTTTCTCAAGATGTTTTCAGTTGTGGTCAAAGATTAGTGTGAAGTAGTCAGTATTTAGAGTGGCTCAGTAGCCATCAACACTACTCACTACATATCGCGCGTCGAAAAAAAAGGGTATCTGCAAAAACAGAGTTTTGAAATATCACGTTTTGAAAGTTTGAAAAATTGTTGCTCCTAAAGTTAAATCCTAATTACATACAAATTTGACGGTACCCTCTCCTTCTTTATTGTCAATAAGTTTAGTGCATGTTTAGTTGGTTGTTTTTTATTTTATTAGCACTTTTGTGTTGTTTAGCCCGAACGAAATTGACTAAAATCTGATATTATCAATTAGAAATATTAAGTCAGAATGTGATGTTTGAACTCTAGTTTATGATCCCTTACTACGAGTCTGTTAGAATGTATTGTCTTTTCTGCAACTGCCGCTACATCATCGAAGCCGAATAACTTGGCTTTTGGTTTCAATGTATGACTTAGGTATGCCGTTAATGCACATGCTAGTGGCACCGATTATTGAGATGATTATTCTTGATGATTCTTAATCTAAGCCAAAACCCATCACTACGCTGGAGAACCTATTCCAGCGGTCAGCGATTGCAGCCCCAAGACGTTTTACAAAGGTAAACATTTGTGTAGCGAATACTCCGTCAACGAGTCAACAAGGGGGGTGAATGATGCATTGTATGTGCACCGTTCGATTTTTTTTTTCTGCCGCGCATTTAAATAAACGTACAACTTTCGTTTTGCATGCTGAGTTTACCTGTAAGTGATTGTACACTATTGTTAATATGTTTTTGCTTGTTTTTATGCCCTTAGCTAGTGTAAGCAATTGTTGGTAAACCAATAAATAAATAAAAAAAAATAAAAAAAAATACAGAGGCGACAGGGTGTGAAATATACTACTCTGTCAAGAAAGTACCGGGAAAAGATCAATAATACACAAAATGTCTGTTATTCATCCAAATTTATTTTATCACCTTCAAAGTATGCTCCTTTAGAAACGATACACTTGCGCCAACGAATAATCCATTCATCAAAACATTTTTTAAACGCTGCTTCCGGAATTGAGTTCAGTTCTCGCCGCGAATTCTCCTTTATGTCTTCTATCGATTGAAAACGGGTGCCACGAAGTGGTAATTTGAGTTTAGGAAAAAGAAAAAAGTCAGCAGGAGCCATATCTGGTGAATATGGTGGTTGCTGGATGGTATTTGTTGAGTGTTTGGTAAAAAATTCGTTCACAATGATAGCCTTGTGCGAAGGCGCATTGTCGTGGTGCGAAATCCAAGAATTTTCTTTCCACAAATCTGGCCTTTTTCGTCGAATTTGCTCTCTTAAACGCCGCATAACGCTCAAATAATATTCTTTATTTACCGTTAGACCTTCCGGTAAGAATTCAGAGTGCACAACATCGCGATAGTCAAAGAAAACAGTCAACATGACTTTGACTTTTGATCGACTTTGGCGTGGTTTTTTCGGTTTCGGTTCAGTTGGAAGGCGCCACTCCGAAGCTTGTTGACTAGTTTGCATGTCAAACTCGTAAACCCACGTCTCGTCACCAGTAACAATGCGTTTCATGAATGTTGGGTCCGAACTGACTCGTTCTAGCATGTCCTCAGCGACTTTCATGCGATTGAGTTTTTGGAGAAAATTCAGATCTTTTGGGACTAGCCGAGCAGCAACATGTTTCATACCCAAATGATTAGTTAAAATGGTACGGATCGACTCGTGAGATACCGAAAGTTCGGCGGCTATCTCTCTCAGAGTTGAATGGGGATTTTCAGTCACTATTTTCTTCACTTTTGCGATGTTAACTTCAGTTGCAGACGTTGACGGCCTACCAGAGCGAGGCAAATCTTCCATCACATCTCGACCGCTTTTGAACGCTTTGAACCACTCATAAGCACGAGTTTTTGATAAAGTCGATTCACCGTAAGCCTTCTGTAACATTTTCAGTGACTCCGAACACGAAATTCCATTGGCGATGCAAAATTTAAGACAAACTCTTTGTTCGATATTTTTGTCCATTATGAAATTCGCAATACACACTATATATGATATTACTAAAACCAGCACTGTATTTAATATAAATAACAGATGCAACTCAAACTCCGCGCCAAAATGGAAAACAGTTGTGCCAATCTAACAACTACAAAAAAAACAAAAATTTGAATTTGGAACCATAAACAAATCATCCATTCCCGATACTTTTTTGACTGAATGTAAGAAGGAACGTCAGTGTCTACGACACGGACATCAAATAACGTCTCCCTGTGAGCATCTCACACACCCCGGCAAGAAAGGTCACCACGTAGTCCGCAGTCTCCTTCGGAAATAATGGGTTCTTTGACGTTTTCCCATGCATGTCGACATAAGTCACAATAAATCTCTAATTTTATAATGCTGAAAAGTTATGCTCAATGGATATCGCAGCCACAGCCATCACTTGATTTTGGCATAGAGTGTGGTAACGTAATGCAAGTGCGCTGAACTCTAACGGGAATAGATCGAAATGATCTTTCTTAGTCGGTATGACTGATAGCCCATCGGAGGATGATAAAATAAGTTACTAACATTGGTTCATCATCATCATCGTTTTAGCCGAAAGACGTCCACTGCTGAACATAGGCCTCCCCCAAGTGTCGCCACATTGATCGGTCCCGTGCGACTCGCATCCAGCGGATTCCCGCAACCTTCACCAGGTCATCGGTCCACCTAGTGGGAGGCCTTCCAACGCAACGTCTTCCGGTTTGCGGTCGCCACTCCAGAACTTTTTAACATTGGTCAATTTGTTCATAATTATTTCAAAAATACAAACCTGCATATTCTCTTCTTCCTTTATCGTGTGGTTAGTGCCTAACCTGGTGTTAGAGTACCAGTACTACTGGTACTGGTACTCTAACACGTCTACGTATTATTACTATCACAAGTAAAACATTTTATAGCTTGCAAAAAAAAAATGATATAAGTAATAAACATTATCAACACTAGGTAGTATCAACATGATTTTTGTAAGATAATTCTTTCAACCGCCCGCTGCGATGGCGACGCCGACGCGCGGACAGAGAGATCTCGTCGACTTGGACACTATCCTGGTGGAGGAGATCGGTCAGTTCGGCAGGTTTCAGCTGAGGACACTGCTGCTGACCCTCATCGTTGTGATCTTTGCTGCCTTCCACGCCGAATATGTGTTCACTACGGCCAGGATCGAGTCCAGGTAAGTTGTTCTATTTTAATAACATTATGTTTTTGTTTCGCGTTTTGTATTTTGGCGTGTTAAAATCTGAAAAGATTGAACCATTTCTTTGTTTTGTTGTTACTACAATGAATGTTCTAACGACGTAGGTTACATATACGAGTATTCGTTACTTTTTAAAGTGGGGACCACAATTTTTTTTTTAATTTATTACTATCCGATACGTTTCAACCAGCGATAGCACTATCAGTCTATCGGTTTCTTACAAAAACTTTTATCACTTTAGGACTTTACAACAAACACGTAACTTGTCAATTGATGTAGTGTTCTGTCGTTGGGAATAATTTACGTTTACGCGGAGCGTATAATTTCCAAATATTTTTATCGTTTTATAAAAAAATCAGTATAAAACGATAAATTAAAATAAAACCATTTAGAAATGGGTGGTTTCGACACTTTCTACCTACTCCATGTTTAAAAGGTCTGAAGTTAATGTTGGTAAGTTAATGGTTACACTCTGTAATATGTGTATGTGTCATGTTCTAGATGTCTGATCCCCGAATGCGATGGCGAAGAGCCGGCGTTCTCCCCAGCCTGGCTCGGCAACGCCGTGCCCACCACGGCGGACTCGTTCGACAACTGTCAGCGGTTCGGCAACGTGTCGGCGCTCGGGCGAGCTCACACCTGCCGCGCGGAACTGTTCGACAGGAACACCCTCCTACCCTGCGACCAGTATGTGTATGAGAATCAGCTCACTGTCGTTTATGATGCAAGTAACTTTTTTTATTTTTTTATCGCAGTCTCTTTTATGATCCTTATCAGTAGAATATCTTGGCTGATATAGGGTAAATAACAAATGTGCATATCCACATTATACTATAATAACGTCACTTAAGTGTGGGAAAAAGATGTAGCTCCAAGCTATACAAGCTATACAGGAAAGCTGGTTATCTCTTTTCCGCACTGAAGAAAATATATTAACACAAAACTGCTTTATGAGGTCATGGTAAGCTGAACTGTGGAAAAGAAATGTCATGTTAAAATCGTTTGAACGACTTTCAATATACTTAAGGATGAGCAAGATAATGGCAAGATAGAGGACTTAATTCTATATTCGCATAATGAACGTCAAATTCACGGCTATGAACTTGACGTGGTACGGCGCGTTGCAAACGACTACAGTTTCATGGTTTGCCGTGCTGCGGTAATTGACAAAGGAGCGGAAAAATCAAAAGAAGTTAAGGCCTGTGATTGGCATGACGTGATGGCTTAGATTTATTTGTTTTTAAATTGATTTGCAGTACGACTTAGCGTGTGACGAATGGCGTCGGACCCTGATCGGCTTCGTCCGGACATTCGGCACGCTGGCGGCGCTGCCCATCACCGGCTACGTGTCCGACCGCTGGGGGCGCCGAGTGGCGCTCACCATCAATGCATTCAACACCGGCTGGATCGGGCTGACGCGGTACTTCGCCGGCACATACGTGGGCTTCATGGTGTCACAGTTCGTCGAGGCTACATTCGGCGCTGGAGTCTTTTCTTGTATTTATATTTTAGGTGAGTTTTACGTAATGTTTTCAAAGGTGCAGCAGAATAAATATTGTGACAATATTTATTCTGCTGCAATAAATTTGTGACAAAACAAAAATCATTTTAACATTATTACAAACAAATAAACGTCACTGTACGGCTTTGATATTAGTCGGACTGAAGTTGTTTAAATGAAAGTTTCACGTAACTGTGACCAATTTTCTCCGTGTTCAAAAATTCAGTGACAGTGTTCACTAATTTGATGGACGCAAAACAAATAATATGGGTAGGCTTGGAACCTTAGATTTCAGTTTTATAAGGTTCGTATTAAATACACATTTTCATTATGTATTAATATAATTTTCGTAAGTTAGACAATGAATGATGAACATCACACGTCGTCAACAAGACGAAGGTGAGGATTCTAGGTGGCCAGTATATAACAGTCCTCCGCCGCGATTCCTAGCTGCCGCACTCCCGGGGCCGGCCCCAGGAGTGCGGCAAACGTTTGGGTATTACCACTCTCGTTCCTTTCAATATGCAGTTATCCTGGAGTGTTAATTAATTATCACCATAACCATATTTTCGTAATGAGTGACCTGTCTGTAGTGCTTGTAGTAATGTATTTAAGTCATTGTCTTTTCTCGTTTCTCTGGCTATAACTTCCGGTCGGATTTCTAATATGTTGATCTGTTGTAATTGATACGCACAGTGTTGGTCTATTGAAGTTTTTTCTGCTATTTCAACTGGGAATCTTGAAAGGTAGTCAGCGTTTGAATGTTTCACGAAGTTCTGTATTACACGTCATAGTCAAATCCCGATAAGAAATGTGCGTAATGGAATAATCTCATTGTGCTTTTTTTTTTTTTTTTTTTATTTAATCATAGTCTTAGTACAGGTTATGTTTGTTTTGTACCATTAAACCAGACATGGTTTGTATTGGTACTCACATTCGCTAAAACAACACTGCTTAAAAAATACTAGACATAAATATAAGTAAAAATGTAGGTACATGAAAAATATTTTATGCGTAAACATCTATCAGTAAGTAGCACGGAATGTTTTGAATATGAGTCGCCAGCTGTTGGCTTAGTGCAGGTAATGTCTGGTGTGGATGAAAAATCGAGGTAAGCGGCTTATGATCAGTCACTAATACGAATTTCCGGTTGCCCCAGTAGATTGCCGTAGCTTCTTTGTCGATTTGACTATATTTCTTTTCGCTAGTTGAGAGTGACCTTGTTGACCTGACCTGTTGGCCTTTCTGACCTATCTGGTAATTTGTGAGACAGAACAGCTCCTAAGCCTGTCAGTGAGGCATCAGTAGCTAGTATCAGCGGTTTACCTGGGTCAAAATGAATAAGAACTCTGTCGCTTAAAATCTCCTTCTTTATGTTGTTAAAGCTCTCTTCACATTTAGAAGTCCAGTGAAAATCTTTCTCTTTCTTTAGTAATTCATTTAAAGAGGCAAGGTTCGGTATAAACTTGTTGTAGTAGTTGGCCATACCAAGGAAGGTTCGTAGTTCGTTTATGTTACTTGGTCTTACTGTATTCGTGATGACTTTGACTTTGTCTTTGTTCTTATGTAAACCCTCTTTATCTATTGTGTGCCCTAGATAATTAATATTACGTTTAAAAAAAAAAACATTTTTCTCTGTTCACGCGGAGGTTACTATCTTTTAGTTTTTGCAAGACTTGTCTTAGACGTGTTAAAACTTGGTCTTCCGATGCTTTTTAACTTCAAACTTCAAGCGATTGACTTTGTAAGTACTTTTGTGTGTACTTAATGTTTGTAAAAGGGCGCTTTCTTCATCCATGACCATATTAGGAAAGGCTTGGGTAATGTCTCAAGTACAGAAGTATTTGGCTCCGTTCATTTCCGCAAATATATCCTCAATTATAGGAATTGGATATTGTTCATCTCTGATGACTTTGTTAAGGGTGACCTTGAAGTCTGCACATAGTCAAATGCTCCCGTTTGGTTTCACAATCGGTACTATTGGTATGCCGCAGTCTGATTGGTCTACTTTGGTAATCACCCCTTCTGCACACAGTCATTCAATTTCATTATCGACTTTTTCCTTTAAAGCGTACGGTATACGTCGTGGTTTTATAAATATTAGTCGTATATTTTCTTTGAGATTTATATGAGCTTCGTAGTTGGGTATTTTTCCTAGGTCTGATCGAAAAACAGTTGATGAAAATTCTTCTAATAATTTATCAAGTTTATCGGATTGTTCTGAAGTTCGTACAACTCTTAAATCTGCAATTTTCATATTAATTTTCTTTAATCCAGCTTCTGCCAAAAATAGGGTCAACGTTTTGATTGATTATGTAAGGCTTCCCGTTGAAAGTCTGGTTTTTATACGTCCCTTTGTAGGTTTCACACGTGTAGGTTCTCAATTTCGTATCATTTTTGAAAATTTTATTTGGTATTTGTAGGCTTTTATATTGTTTGAATGACATTGTTGACAAGGTCGCTCCCGTGTCAAATTCCATGCGTACTTGTTTGTTCTCAATTTTTACTGTGATCATATATTTGTCCGTTATTTCACTTTTGATTAAATTGATATCTCTGATACTGTCGCAACTCGTATTACTTATAGTGTCATCTAGTTGTTTGTTTTTTAGGTTCCGTTGCAAATAAACTCGTGCCAGATGTCCAATTTTCTTGCATTTCAGGCAGGTAGACTTGATGGCGCCGCAATCATTAGATCAGTGGTCGTTTAAAACATTTTCCTTTTAAATCTCATATAGTTAACGGAGATGATGAAGAAGTTAACTTTATATTCTGTCGTGTGGATGATGGTCGTGGTTCGTTATCTCTACTTGTCAATTTTGTAACCTTGTTTACTGTGTCCAAATGTTTGTGCATGTCTGCGGATATTTTCAGGTTTTCTAATTTTCCCATTTCCATGGATGTAGCCATGAGAACCAGTTTAGTAAAAGGTGGTGTATCTCTTTCTTGAAGAAATTTTGTTCGTATTTCACTGTCTTTTAATCCACGAATAAATTGCAGGACTAGGAAACTTTCTGAGGTAGACTTTTGACAGTTATGGCACTTAAATTCGCAGTTCAAGGATTTTTTCTTTAATTCTGAGGCATAATTATGTTGCTACTGTTTCATCTTCATGTTGTGTGTGCGTAATAAATCTGTGTTCTAACGCCCATATACTAAGCTTAGGATCTATGTAGTCGTCTAGAATCTGTGTGAGTTCTATAAAGTTCATATCAATTGGATCCTCCGGAGTGCATAAATCATGTAACTTCTCATGTAATTCGGGTGATAATGCAGCAAGGAAGGTGTACACTTTCATTTGATAATATTCCCATTACTGGACACCGATTTCGAAGTTCATATTTTTTTTGTACACATAAATAAAAAGCGTTTTTACAAATTTTCAATACGCGGACGCCTACAGCTTACGAGATTTAATTCTTTAAAGTTTCTAAACAAATTGGAACATAACACGCCATTTTCACATTTTTAGCAGAGATAATATAATACTAGTCAGATTTTTAAGTTGGATAAATTGTCACTTCACGCCCGGGTGCTGAACCTTCAGGGATGTGACATTCTATATAAAAAATCTATTATACATAATCGGTTTTTCTTTAAAAAATAATCGATTATTTTATATTAATCAATTTTTTCCTAATTTGTCAAATATAATCTAAATTAAACGCCAAAAATATTATATTAATCAAAGTTTTATTAAATTGAAAATACACAACAAAAATTTCAAGTTTTAAAATAATCAACACGAAATTAAAGTTTTAGAATGATCGTTAATCGTTTAATTATCGTTTGAAAAATGAGGTTTCAAACAATGAGCAATGACTATCGAACGTCATAACAAACGAATAATGTAAGTAAAAAAGTACATTTTAATAATTGAATGTTTGGGCTTGAGAAGGTCAGACTAAATGTCGGGGATGAAGATAAAAAAAAAACGATTATCGATTTCGATCGATCGGGGCAAATCGATTTAACAGACGAATGGCTAATATTTCGAAACCACTAACAAACATCTATCACCTTATAGGTGATAGATGTTTGTTAGTGGTTTCGAAATATTATATTTATATCAATTGATCACCAAATTTAGTAAATTGAGTAACAAATTTGAATGAGGTGGTTGATTAAAAACTAGTTAGACCTCGCCATACCCTTCGTGGTTATTTTTATAAACTATTCAGAAGTAGGAGACCCGCGAAGCGGGGCTCCGTAGACCGGGTCTCCCTCGACTCGGATGCAAGGGCATTGCATTTGTTTTGGAACCTACCCCCTTCCTCCTCCCCCCTCTCTCCTCTCTCCTCCTGCCAAACGATACTCAATAGAAATTTTTACTCCTTTTCATTCTAATAACTACCATGGATATCTCCATAACCATGGATATCTCCATAACCATGGGGCTCCGCGGGGTGGAGGTTATACAGGGGGTAACCCTCCTCCCTCCCAACCACCCCTTAAATCGTTGTCCACTAATGGAAATTTTAACCCTTTTATTTTAGGATCTTCGATTTTATTGAGTAAGAAAAATACAATTAGTCGTTTATTAAAATTTGCGAAGGTCTCTTTTTCTTCAAAAGGCTGGAAATTCATTTTTGTTGTTCATTTGTGTCGTTCTTGTTGTGTATTCGTACTCACGTGTGATGCCGATGTTTGCAGTGGTGTGATTCGTCGATTTTCTCTGTTTTGTAACATGAGAAGTTTCGTCTTTATGATGACACATTTCTCTTCAAAATCGTACCTGGTTTCTATCTCTTGGTCTAGTTGTTCGTCTGGTGTTTCTAATTCTATTTCATGTTGTATTTCTTGTAATTTCTGTGATGTTTCTTGAAGCGATTGTAGTCTTGACTCTGTTTCTTCGTATGGTAGAGTTTCTTGGGTGTTTATATGTAGTTTTCAAGCTTTGTGATTAAACCTCGCAATGACGCGCGGGGTCTCTTTATTTTTTTATATCATTAGTCGATATCCTCGTCGCCAATTTATTAAATATGCATTTTCATTATGTATTAATTTCGTATAATTTTCGTAAGTTAGACAATGAACGTCACACGTCGTCAACAAGACAAGTGAGGATTCCAGGTGGCCAGTATATAACAGTTGATAGACTCTACCAACTTTATTACATTCTTTTCAAAACGCCATAAATATGTATACGTCAGGTCGGGTACTTCTGAGACCGCCCGTTTAGTTATAATAAATCTTCCGGGGTGTATCTACATGCCCAGGGATATAACAGACAAAAACAAAACAAGCAATCAAACACATAAGAACGACAAATACATAATATAATATATAAATAATAAAAGCCGCTAATAATGTAAAGGCTAGGCAGATAATTATTTATATACAGGGTGTAAGCAACCTCATCACAAAGCCGTCAACCAAGCATTCTGTACATCAAACTAAGTAACTTTACGCAAAAATTATTGCTGGGAAAAGACTTTTGTTTGGGGTGAAAAATCATGTTTTGTGTTGTATGTAACTTTGATCCCCAAGATCTCCGTAACTAGAAGGTTCCCAGGTATGGTGTAGAACAAAAAAAATGTCGCAATGACGGGGAGAACAAGTGCCTTTCGGCTTCGTTAAGAGGTTTTTTACACCCTTTATTTCGTGTCTTGTCCAATATTTTATCCTGTACTTCTGTAGGTTCTTACATTAAAATCGTAGAAATACTTGACCAGTGTTTTGGTTTTTGATTAGACTGTGTTTAGTTTTTCTATAGTAGACTCTTCTTCTTTAGCCTCTCATACCTACCTTACCCATTTAGTTTTTTGTTTTGGATATTTTATTTTTAACTTACAGTTCTAGAACTGGTGGGCCCTAAGTACCGTGTCATAGCAGGAGCCACGCTGAACACATTCTTCGCAGTGGGCCAAGTGATCATGGGGCTCATAGCCTGGGGAGTGCCAGCATGGAGGCCCCTCACTCTGGCTCTCTACATCCCGCAGCTGTTCACTCTGGCCTACTTCTGGATCGTGCCGGAGTCTGTGCGATGGCTGATGAGTAAAGGAAGATACGAAGAGTCAGAGGCTCTACTCAAAGAAGCTGCCAGGGTGAATAGAAAGCAGTTATCAGATAAGTCATTAGACCTTTTGAGAAGAACTGCAGAGGCGGATAAAGAGCGTAAAGCGTTGGAGAAAGAGCAGAATGTTAATGAGCCTTGGCTGATTGTCAGAGTGTTCCGACACAAGCGGGTGCTGCTTCGCTGTGTGGTGTCGCCCCTGTGGTGGATCAGCATGACACTCATCTATTACGGTCTTTCCATCAACGCGGTCAACATGTCAGGCAACGCCTACGTCAACTACATGGCTGTTTCGGCTGCCGAGATCCCAGGGTTCTGGATAGCAGTACTGTTCCTGCCAATCATCGGGAGGAAGCCGGTGCTCATAACTGGGTTCTGGCTTTGCGCTGCGTGCCAGGTAGCTTATATTCTCATGCCTAGCGGTGAGTACGAACCCAAGATTTTTATTGTATAAAAATCTAAGCAACAATTTGGTTTTGTTGCGTAAAAAATCATGAATTCTATATTGTAAATAAAACACTCGGTGTAGAACTCATTCGGGTCAAATTATTATGTTATTAAGGTTTACCTCTATTCAAAGCGTACTGCCAGACTTTTTACAACCGCAGCCTGTGGGTGAAATTTACACGTAGATCGCTAGACGCCCTACATATTCAGTATTATATTGGTTTTTGGGATGCTGCTGGGGCTGCCTCGCTTCTGTAGCGTATCAGGAATGTTCACTGCGACTAGAACTGATTGTTTTAAGACAATTTTAAGCAAACGTATAGCCTCCTTGATGCTTCGAGTGCGCGACAGTGCCAGCAGTATCGAAAACACCATTATAGAAAGGCTTGATTGTCCTCTTGTGCGCTACTGGAACAGTGTGCCTACGGGTGCCAACAGTTTTTATTTTTTGATAACTTTTACTAACATTTTATGAATGTTTATCTGAAATAAATGCTTGATTAAAAAATAATTAAAGCTATGATCACATAATTTAATTTTTTAATGATTTCCAGACATGTTCGGCCTGTCGTTGACGGTGTACCTGGTGGGCAAGAGCAGCATTTCGGCGGTCGTGACGTCACTGTACATGTACACGGCCGAGTTGTACCCCACGCAGTGCCGACACAACCTGTTCGCCTACTCGTCCATGGTAGGCAGGATTGGCTCCATCACCGCCCCCCTCACACCTGCCATTGTAAGTACTATTTTCTTCTTCGTCTTTTCTTCAATGCTGAGGATCGCGGCCACAAACGACTCCTCTCCAAGTTAGGCGGTTATCTGCAACCAGAGAGAGAGAGAGAGAGAGTCCAGAGAGTGTGGGCCGCTTAGCACATGCTGCCTCTAACAGCTGTCTTGATCGCATCTTACTCGTACCATCTTGTCATCGTAAATAACTACATATTTTTATTTTATCAAGTGTATTATATGTACCTACATAATATATTGAGAATGTAAGAAAAAACGTGTCGCATCGCCTTCTAGTTCAAATATGGGTCAACGGCAGAAAAATCATAAAGATGGTTAAAAGTAGATCCATGTATTTGTGAGATCCCATTGTTAAATATAATTTTGCCTTATCTCATTTTATGAGATAAGAACTATCGAAGCTAACAGTGGACTGTAATAAGCTACAGCTGTTCCAAAATGACGTCTGGTTAACAGTCGGCTCCCACTAGCAAAACATTACATAAAACATGTTGAAATTAGAGATTTCAACTTTTTTGACGACCCGAATGGCGCAGCGGTAGTTAGAATGCCTTACGTTCTTAGGGTCCCAGGTTCGAATCCCGGTAAGGTCAAATGTTTGTGTGATGAGCATGGACATTTGTTTCCGAGTTATGGATGTTTATATTTATAATAAGTATGACAATAATAATTATAATATGGCGGTGTGTGTAATGTCTAGCGATATTTTTTTTTTTTTTTATATAAATCTCATCAGAGAACGTGTTTTATTTGAACTTTTCGCCCGTGGGAACAAAAGTAACCCAGCTTGGTTCCTACAGGGTGCAGCGACGTTTGATGACCTGCCATTCATCATGTTCGCTGTGCTGGCCTTCACGTCAGGGTTCCTGGTGCTACTGACTCCGGAGACGCTGGGCACCAAGCTGCCAGACACTCTGGAGCAGGCCAATAATCTTGGTACATCGAAACAGGAGAACTACACGATAAAATAAATATATAAAAATAATTATTTATTTCGAACAACAAAATTTATTTCGAACAACAATTATGGATGATTAAATAAGTAACTAACGTAGTAATAACTATGTTAGCGGTGAGAAATTTGGTGATTTATATGTTACGGCGGTTGTATATTAAAAAATCAAAACTTTCTCGAGCAAATTTCAAAAGAACAATAAACGAAAAAACAAAATTTAAATGACCAAATGTTTTATTTAGAAAAAATTTAGAATCCCAATGTATGTGACATCAAATGAACGACTGATCAAAAGTTAGGTTAATTTCTTCTTTAAACAAAATGGGTAGGTTAGGTTAGGTTAAAACTGTGACCTCCTACGCACAAGCCGAGCAAGCGAAGCGAGCGGTGCGCGGTGCCGTGGCAGCGGCCGGCGAGTGCCAGAAACTTGTTTTTAGTAGGTTAAATGATCGAACACTAGTAAAAACGAAAATGCTTCAAACAGTTTGTAACATGCATTCAATTAAAAAAAATATTATCTAAGTTCTATCTGCATTAGTATGACGCCTATATAATTTTATTATCTAAGTTCTACCCGCATTAGTATAACGCCTATATTATTTGTATTAATTTATCCAGTAATCCATTTTGACCTTAAAACGATTTGGTCAATAGTGTAATAAATAATATAAACATTGATATTCCAGACTTTGGTCAGCTGAACTTTTGATCAAATGGCCATCGTTATTTTAAACTTTGTTGATTTGTACGTTGTTCTTTTGAAATTTTCTCAGAAAAGTTTTGATTTTCTAATATGCAACCGTTACGGCTAATAGCCAAAGTGCGGCTACATCTAGTTTTAGCCGGCCACATGCCGCTAAACTTAGATGTACCCTCTTATCTTCGGTTAGAAAGTTGTTTTGAGATCCTTATCTTGCGTTTCCCAATTGATTCGATTTCGTATTACCCCCGTAGACTAGACATCTAACCCCAGACAAGCCATGTCAGTCCAAAACAATATTTATAATTGTGATGGATTATATTATGCAGTGAAATGAAGAAGCTAGAAGTTTTAGCAATATGCCTCAAATGGTTAAAACTACCTGCCTTACTCCACATCCCAAACCGTATGCATCCGAAAATTCCCCTGCCCACTTAACATAGTTTATCTGATTGTCATACCAATACTCAAAAAAAGAACACAGCTCTTTTGGTTAACTAGTTTCCCTAAGCTTCTTGAATAGCACACATCATAAGCCACCATGTCGAAATGAAATGAAATGATGTTTATTTTGCAAATAGGTTCTTGCAAACAATTTTACACGTCATTTTTTTTTAAACTAGATGGGGCCGGTGTTTCGTACCTGACTACTCTGAGAAGAAACAGCCGAAACAAACTCAGAGGTCATAGTCTCTTTTGAAGTCCAGACATAATCTTGTTCAATTCAGATGAGGGTTAAGCAGATTAGTGTCTGAGATGGTCTTTTGAAGAAAGAACCACACAGATTTGAGTGGACCTGTCCAGTCAGTGCAAGCATTTGTCAGTTATCGTGTAGCTCGGCTTATAACTCAAGGATGTCAACGAAACAAACCACACAAAGATCACAGAAAATTATAATAGTAACATTTGCCATTTTTTCTAGCGATTGAAGTGACACTGGTAAAATGATACAAAGCTGAGGACTTGAGTGGTGAACACTATAAGATTATTTTTTTTTTACCAAAGAGGGGATACTTTTTAGTTTTATTTCACACCTTGGCAATCCCTGCATAATACGTCGATGTTCCTTCCCCCTGTGTAAGAAGGTAGAGGGATGCAACAACAGGTACAGTGTTGCACCTTTAATTCAGGG
Organism: Xestia sexstrigata; assembly: GCA_941918905.2. Taxonomy (NCBI): domain Eukaryota; kingdom Metazoa; phylum Arthropoda; class Insecta; order Lepidoptera; family Noctuidae; genus Xestia; species Xestia sexstrigata. The sequence continues at coordinate 949,576 of OW799210.2, forward strand.
AGGTTTAACGTAATTTTGAATAAAAAAATAAAAAGGTATAATTCTGCGGGAAGGTATTGTACTTACATCGAACTCCTGCTTTTATCTACAACTATTTTAATGTTTAGGCAACATATTGCTATATTTATAGCAATATGGGAAAATACTGATCGCTCTTACGCTTACATTCAGTAGGCACATCATTTTGAACACCACATCATTTTGAAATTTTACGTCCGTTATTTAAAAAAAACTGCGGTTTTCTACAAAACTGCGTTACCTACACTACATGGTCAAAATTTACTTTACAAATTACCCACCCGCTACCATTCTTAGAGGGGATTGTTTCACTTTCACTTATGACTTTAGTTTGCTTTATAAAACTGTTGCCACTCCTACCCTTGACCTGACCCACCTAACAACTTACAGCAGACCTGTCGTTTGGGCTCATTCAACTGTTCTTGATGAGTTGTTGATGCTGCGGTGGTAAAAGTATTCTGGTGAAGGAGCAGGAAAGGACTCACAGGTACTCAACATAACTAATAGTAGAGTCTCCGTCATTGGACTCGTTGGATTGGACCAGGTAGGTAGTTGGCAGAGGCTGTACTTGTAAAATGACACAACTCGTTGTGGTCGGTTGTTTTGCTTAATGAGCGTTTTGGTATTTGAGCTTAACATAATTATTAAATATATTATGTTACCGGCCAAATCAGATTTCAGGTCAAACTATGTCGTTTGTCTAAGGCCAAAGTTACTACGCTAGAGCTAAGAGCATAAAGACAAGCCTAGGCCACTAAATGGGTTAGGATGGTCAAATAAGTTGGTATTAGGGCAGGAAAATGATGTATGGGGTGTAAAGAGTGTAAAAAAGGTCTTAACGAAGCCGAAAGGCACTTGTTCTGCCCGTCATTGCGGTCATATTTTTGTTCTACACCATACCTGGGAACCTTCTAGTCACGGAGATATTGGGGGTCAAAGTTCCATCTTTTTGACAAGTTTAAGAAAAAATACATTTTTTTTACTTTAAGATTTTTACTTTAAACACCTTTACAACCCCTGTACTATTCAATCCATCCATCAGCACAATGTTTTGAGTGCGTTACATTGAGTTCTACCAAACATGATTTTTCACCCCAAAAAAACACAGCTTCGTGATGAGGTTCGTGGTGGGGGACACCCTGTGTGTATGGAACAAGATAGAGAGATTTCAGCCAGCGGTTAGGTACCTACACTTTATTTTGGTTCATGAAACTAAGAAGTGCTTACTAAGTTTGGTTATGTTTTTTTATAGCTGTTGGTGCTCTATGATACCTACAATTTTTAACGTTTTGCGAATCTACTAACGGTGAGTTTGCTTGAATAGCTGCAAGTGCAGCCATTGTTTCTTCAATACCTATAATGAGATTATGAGAGGTAGGTGCATCTGAAGGGTAGGAGACTTTATCCAACAGATTATATTGTGCCACAAACTGCGTAACTAAATAAATAAATAATAATATCTTGATAAAAAGAAAGGCGTTAATAAACCTTTACAAGAAACATGAAATGCAATGCCCAATGCAATACATGCCCAAAACTTGTGCAGATCTGCTCAAACTGTGTTTTCATACGACATTTATTATAATTAGTCTGATTTCCGTACTTTTTGAACGTAAACAAATCTCTCAGACGCACGCCCTTCACCTATAATTTTAGCTAGGGTTCTCCCTAGCTAAAATTAACGTCGAAAGGGCCGAACAAACTTCCCAGCGACACATCTGACTAGCACTATCAAGCGCCTGCTTGTTCACCGTCGCCGCGCCATCGCCGCCGGCATGTCGTGTCTGTTAACTTAAAAGAACTTGATTTCATACAATAGTATTATAGGAATTATAAAGAAAGCATAATATCACATGTAATAGAATAAACATGCGAAAATCATAATAATGAGGTGCGTTCGTAGTAGCTGTGCGCTAGGCGGCGCGGCGGCGCGAGTCGCGCGCAGGCAGTCGCGACGCGTCGACCAGCGAGCGAGGCGCGCGCGCCGCCCGCACCCGTTACACACACACTACTTACGTGCGAGTTTCGACCATAAGAAGCCAGAGTTTCATACGAGTACCGTCGTGAAATTCAGTTGTAATTTTTTTTTGGTAAGTAATGATTATGTAAACTTTAACTATCATGTGAGGTACATACTTAGTATATATTATACTTAGTGGTAACAGACAAGTACGCGGGTTGTTTATTTTGATATTTTATATAAATCGAATTCGCACAAGAAAACTCTTTCGATTTAATTTGAAAATGTGATCTGTATTGTCCCGTACTGCAGTGTTTTGGCAATAAAGTGCGTTTATATCCACTTCCGTGTGCGATAAACAAAAATGGTTTAATACTAAATGCTTCACGTCCTCATGCACGGACTAATATTTGAAAAGTTATATGAGGTACCTTACCTGTAAGTACGTGGTTGTTTAGTATGTAATCGTTAGGTACATTTTTTGTATTTTATTCACTCTGTCTCAATTTATTTGGGGTCAGCGCAACATGTCTTCTTCGTTATAACGATCTACAGGGTGTAAAAGACCTCATCACGAAGCCGTCAACCAAGCATTCTGTACATCAAACTAAGTAACTTTACGCAAAAATTATTGCTGTGAAACAACTTTTTTTTTTGGGGTGAAAAATCATGTTTATTGGTAGAATAAACACGCACTCAAAACATTGTGCTGATGGATGGATTGAATAGTACGGGGGTCGTGGAGGTGTTTAAAGTAAAAATCTTAAATTAAAAACTTGTATTAAAAAAAAAACTTGTCAATAATTTGGAACTTTGACCCCCAATATCTCCGTAACTAGAAGGTTCCCAGGTATGGCGTAGAACAAAAAAATGATCGCAATGACGGGGAGAACAAGTGCCTTTCGGCTTCGTTAAGAGGTGTTTTACACCCTTAATACTTAGTAATATTATTATTTGTAAGTTTATATGTAGGATGTAATCTTCGGAACTGCTTATCCGATTCATTGTCCCCCAGTGACATATATAGGCTACATTTAAAACGTTCCCGTGAGCACATTCAGTACGAAGCCGCTAGAAAAAGCTAGCTAGTACTTCTAGCTAATATCCACTGTATTGTATGCCACTTTAAATTAGCTGAAAATATACAACTTAGGTAGTCGTCCAACCTCTTGGGTAACTTAACTTGGGGTAAGCAAAAGTACTTAGCGACAAGGCAAGGCCATGGGCTTGGATTTATGCTCTTCTCAAACTGCAGCATGCCGCCACCCCCCCCCCCCCCGCGCAGGACACTGTAACTGACTAACGTGGAGATAGTCAAACTAGCGCGAATACTCGAAATGTTATCTCGTATCGTCTTGATCAGTTAAATATAGTAAAATTGGTAACGTTATTAAAATTAAAGCAAGTTCCAGTCTTCCCGAGGGAACACGCTCTTTCTTTCTAAAAAACACTGCGCATGTGTACTGTTATACCTAATATATTGCATGATGTAAAACCACCCTGAACGAAGCCGAAAGGCACGTGCTGCCGTCGTCACACGCCAGTTACAAGTACTACGCACCTGACCTTTCTGAAGAACTTCACCAACAAGGTCAGTGTATGTACTCGTAGGGTGTCCCCTCCACTCAGTTCTTGTTTGACGCATTTCATTCATCCTTTCCACAGGACTAAAACCATCTAAGCATACTCTTTTAAATTTGTGTCTTCTTTTAAACTACAACGTTCTCGTATAACCTCATTCCTCAATTCACATCCACACGTCTTAGTTTAATACAAGCTTTAAATACCTCCATAACTCATGTACGTAGGTACTATTCAATGCATCTATCAACATATTATAATATTTCAATGCGTTATATTGAGTGCTACCGTAAACGGGTGGTTTTTTACACCAAAAAACCACATACGTAGCAACTTAGTTTGATGTATAATTGTTTGACGGCTTCGTGAAGGGTCTGTTTACACCCTGCAGATTTGTATGTAACTGGCTCGCGTATGTAAATGCGAAAGTAGTTGTTAGGTCGTATTTGTCACACGTTGTAGCATTCCTTAGTATTTCACTGAAAATACGGGGAAACTAAGTAGCAAAATGAAGGCCGACCGGGTTTAAGTGAACCTCGCATAACTCTGCATGTAACGTAAATAGGTTATTCCTTTCTTACGAGAAAGGAATAACCTATTTACGTTACATTCAAGACACGTGTGATTCAAGTTCTGTACTCACTCATTACGATGAGTGAGTACAGAACTTGAATCACACAAGTCTAATATTATCGTGGTTTAGGAAATGGTACCAGTTTCATTTTCTTTTTAAATATCTACTTATCTACTTCATGTTAGTTTCACTCGCCTACCGCATATTCATACTCACTAGTACCTACATGCATTAGCATAATTATGACACTGCACTTTAACGCAACTGCACTATCTATGCATAGAGAGTGACTAATACCTTCACATTTTCGTAGGTATCACTATTACCTACTTTCACAAATTGTAAGCTGATATAATATTATTTCTTCACTACCTTATAGCCGTTTTCTATTCTTATCTTCCGTTTAAGAATTACAAAAATTAAAAGTCAAAATTATCATGTAATTTGTTTACTAAAGTATTTATTTATTCATTAAAAACCAATTTAATTAACAGTTAAAACCATATTGGACAGTATAAAATTAAAAATAAAACATTATAAATTTAGTAAAAAAGGTTGAATTATTATAAAACCAGATAAAATTACATACAATTATAATGACTTAATCAATAACATTAATTAAAATAAAATTAAAATAAAATTTTAAATAATATAATTAGAAAGTATTGAATGAAAGAATTTTCAAAGACATCTGTAATTTATTTAGTTCAAGGAGATTAAACTGGGAGCAGGAAGTGATCCTCATGATATAAAAACCGTTAAACGAAAAATAATAAACAATATTGCTAACATGAAAATGATGATTCCGGACTCTGGAACGTTTGGTGATTTAGGTTAGAGTCGAAGGCACGACACTACTTGGTGGATCACCAACCCGATGGACAGACTCCATCAAATCTGTCACCAAGATCCCTGTTGCAGAATATGTGCGCCATGCGGTCAGTAGAAACCGGTCGGCGAACGGAGACCGCAGGTGTGGACGACCACTCTGCCGAGAGTGAATGACTAAGAAGAAAAACGTTATCAATGTCACTTCTCGTGTAACCGAAAGCGATTTGCCAATTACAAGCGTATCCGAAAAAACGGTCTAACCGTTGTGTTTTATCAAAAAACATATCACAACTTAAAAAGCAAACTGTTACTAAACGAAAATTCCCTATATTAGGTAGGAGCCAATAAGTAGGTAGTAGTAGTATTTTTTAGGGCTCCGTACCTCCTGCCGGGGTTGCGGAACTGTTCGAAAGAGATACCGTGGCCCCGGAACACAAAGGGCGATGAAGGAACATGGATGGGTTTTAGTCAGTAAAAGTCTGACACTCCCTCCTGCTCCGCCCAGAGCGGGAGAAGTCATATGATGATTTCCCGTCTGAAAAAAAAATGGGCTCCGTACCTCAAAAGGTAAAAAAGGAACCCTTATAAGATCACTCTTGTCTCCACCGATTTTCTCAGGAACGGGTGGACCTAGCAAGTATAAATTTATACCAGGTATTGAGGTCTACAGTCCCTTATAAGTGTATAAATTAAAGTCCTGATTCAACACGATAAAAAGATATGAGCAAATTTAGATTTTCGCGAAAACTTGTAAATCTTGTACCAAAATTTACCTTAATTTTCATCTTTTTTTATTTTTCGGAATTTTCCCTTTACTTGTGCACGGAAGCCTCGGTTCGCATTCGGTTTTTGTACTAAAACTTTGTATAAATTACGATTTATTATTGTACTCGTACCCGTATCGTTTTTTGGGGGCCTTTTGAACTTGAGTGTGGCGAAGCCCAGAAGGAGGAGATCTCGAATCGTTAAGCAATATTTTTTTTTAATCAATTATCATTATTTATTTTCATTTATTATGTGAGTTATTGGTATTTAAGGCAGGCACCAAATGTTACACTAACGTGCCAGAAGTGAATACAAATAATACTCCGTTATCCAGAGTAACAATATTTTGATTGATTCCGTTTCCGGCTTCCGAATCCTTGGTTGACGATTGTTAGTGCTTGGCAATTAAATTTATTTTTAAATTACTATAAATGAGTTTAACTACAAACCACTACCAAACCAATTGAACAGCAGTGTCACTGCACCAAACATCATAGCTTTTGCGAAGATAGCACCAAGAGAAAACACACTGGAATCATATCAAGCATCGGTAAGAAAGTTTTCCAACGATCTACATATTCAAATTTGTTTACATTTGCCCAGCTAACACGGTTATTTTATAATTTGTGGATGACTCATGTGTTAAACAGAAACATTTGATTGGCAAAGCTTTATTTCTGACGTTCGTGCATGAAGTTGCCAACTTAGAAAATTGTTTTAAGGGAAGACATTCTTGCTGTTATGACATTTGGTAACCATGAACCAAAAATACCGAATTTGAATACTGGTTCTTTGAGACGAAGAATTAATCTTCCAGCCATATTTTCAAGCCGCTGTTAAAATTGAAGTTTACTGATACATTGAATACTTACCATCATGTCAAGTTCACGCACTCCATCTAAATCAACCAAAACAAACGTGGATACATTGCAATTTGCGCACGACTCTGATACTGCGTCTGATAGAATCCTCTCTGACAGTGACTCAGTGAGTCTTCCTAACACCTCACGCAATCCAAAGCGCAAACACGGGGACTTGCTCATGGCGGAAATAAAGGAACTTTTTGAAAAATTTACTAAGACGCAAAACACTAAATTTGATTCTCTAACTTCCGCCATGACTATGTTGAAGGAGGAAACTGCTGAAATGAAAAAATCTCTCTCCTTCATGTCCAACAAATATGATGAAGTCCTGGAAAACATGACTAAAATTCAAAAGGAAAACTCCACGTATAAAGTTCGGGTTGAATTGCTTGAACAGAGAATCGATTTTTTGGAAAGGAAAGCCAAGTCCACCACCTTAGAATTAAGGAATGTGCCTCAGTCCCCAACTGAGAATAAGGAAAACCTCACACAAATAGTAAACAATGTCAGCAAAGTGCTTAAGCAACCCGTAAACCTGTCTGATATACGAGATGCTTATAGATTGAAGACCAAAAATAAAGCAACTCCTCTCATTATAGTGGAATTTGCATTAGCGACTATCAAGGAAAATATTATTCAGAAGGCTAAGTTGTTCAACAAGGGCAATAAAGAAAATAAAACTGAATAGTTCGCATCTCATGATTGACGGCCCAACTCAACCGGTCTATATATCCGAGTCGCTTACGCCACTTGCGAAAAAGCTGTTTTACTTAGCTCGGCAGCATGCTAAGAAACATTCTTTTACGGGCTGCTGGCATTCATACGGAAAAATCTACATGAAGAAAACAGATGATCTACCAACCATACGTATAGATAGCGAAGATGATATTCTCAAACTTTCCCAAGCATGACTATGTATTATAAGTGTTCAAATTACAACATTGTTATTTCATAGTAATAGGATTACAGCCGTCTGCCTGTTTCTTTTAGTTTTTGTTTCAGTCTTTGACTTGTATTTCTTCTGCAAATCTCTTTTTTTCTCATGTTCATACCGTCTCGACGACCATACCACCACACACATACTTACATACACACCTACACTTACTTTCACACTCCCATTCTCCCAACTGAAAACTGTACGCAAATTCCTGCGTGATTCCGTTTATGCAAATCTATTCTCTGTTAACACCCTTAGTTTGAAATTTACTGCAATCCAAAATTCGATAACATAAATAGTCATGATAACTTTTCGACCGATATAGACTTAATATCCGTGGCTAGTGCGTCTACTTGTAGCATAGACCAATGCTCAACTCTAATTTCATCGTCTGAAAGAGCATTCAAAATGTTAATTCAAAATATAAGAAGCATTAATTGTAATATGCCTGGTATGCACATTCTTTTGGCTAGATCCAGGGTCGATTGGGACGTGATAATATTAACAGAGTGCTGGTTGCTTGGTGTTCATAATCCTCCGTCAATGGATGGTTATGATTATTATGCAACTAATAACAATAAATCCCAAAACGAAGGAGTAGTGGTTTATGTCAGGAGAGGAATTAATGTTTGTGTAGAGGAGCCATTAATTATGGACTGTAACAGTCTGTTAATAACACTCGAAAAGCATACTGCGATTCTTGCTGTTTACCGATCCCCCAGTGTTAGAAATATCAATGTATTTTTGCAAAGCTTACATAACCTACTGCATGACGTTATTTCAAAATTTAAAAACTTTGTTTTAACTGGTGATATTAACATCGATATATCTGAACAGACATTGGATGTACGAAAATACCATTACTTAAACCTTATGGCTTCGCATGGCATGTTACCAGCTCATCTTATTCCTACCCACTCTAAATCTTGCATCGATCATGTTATGCTGAAAAGCAAGTTTCCGGCATCATGTTTCGTAGCTGAAACATCCCTTACTGATCACCACACTATTCTTCTTTCTATTGACATGTCTATCCCAGCAAGAGCGAACGCAAGAACAATAAAACAAGTAGACTATGCTTCTTTAGACTCAGTTGTCCCCAACATCGACTTCGCGCCCCTTTATGCTATGGCTGATGTTAATGATGCTGTTGCCTTTTTCACTGGTTCTATTAATTCTGCTTTCGAAGTGTGCACTAACACTATAATTGTAACCAGAAGGCAGAAAATCTTGAAGCCCTGGATTACTCCAGGTCTCTTGAGATGCATGAGAAATAGGGATAAACTGCATCAGAAGTCGAAAAAATCTCCCAATAATACAATACTAAAAGTAACCTATACCAGATACAGAATTTTTTGTAACGGATTGTTAAAAAAGCTGAAAAGACAATATGAAAGGATCGAAATCGATAAGGCAGGAAATAATTCTAAAAAGCTATGGACCGCTATAAAAACTATAACTTACACTACTCGATCAAAGGAAGTTGCCTCTGAATTAATATCTGCTAGTAACCCTCAACTTTCCGTTGACACCATAAATGCATTCTTTGCAAACATGGGCAAATCTCTAGCAGAAAAGCATCTATCTCAGAAACCTGTACCCGACTCACCCTTGCCTCCCAAATCGTCTCGTCCAGACTCTTTCGTAATGTTCCCAACAGATGAAAATGAGATAAACAATATTATCCTCAATCTTAAAATTAACTGTGCGGTTGGACGTGATAATATATCTGCAAAGTTTCTATCTCGATATAGACTTATATTCCTCTCCCCGCTAGCTTATATTTGTAATTTGTCATTTCAGACCGGTTCCTTCCCACGAGACTTCAAAAAGTCCCAAATAACACCCATATTTAAGTCTGGTGACAGAGCCTGTGTCAATAATTATAGACCAATTTCGATATTGCCTACATTATCTAAAATCCTAGAGAAACTTATGAACAAAAGACTGATAAACTACTTGGAAAAAAACAAGCTGCTATCTGACTCTCAATTTGGTTTAAGATGCAATAAAGCTACTAGTGATGCAGTTCATGAGGTTACGGACTATATTGTAAACAATATCGATGACAAAAATAAAGTCTTAGCAATATTTCTTGATTTAGCTAAGGCATTTGACACGGTCTCTGTCCCCAGACTAATAGATAAGCTTGAGAGACTGGGAATCAGGGATTTACCACTTGAACTCTTCAAGGATTATCTCAGCGACAGGTCTCAGTGTGTGAGAGTTGGTGAGTGGATAAGTGGCGATCTTCCCATTTCCTACGGAGTACCTCAAGGCAGCATCCTCGGACCCACCTTGTTTCTCATTTATATCAATGATCTCTGTGACCTTAAACTTCTAAATGGGAAGATTGTTGCCTTTGCAGATGACACGGCCCTCATTTTCAGAGATAGCTCATGGGACAAAGCGTTTCAGCACGCACAGCGTGGCTTTAACATTGTTAACCGTTGGCTGAGGACCAATCTCCTAACCCTAAATGTCGACAAAACAAAATTTCTAACTTTTTCTCTCCGGATTGTCCCACAGACGCTCCTGGCTAACGCACAAATTATCGCACACTCGCACACGTGTAGTTGCCTATCACCTTGTAACTGTCCTCCACTTCAGCAAACTAACACAATAAAATACCTTGGCGTAATACTTGATAACAGGCTAAATTTTGCACCCCACATCGACCTTGTTTCATCTAGAGTTCGTAAATTAATATATATTTTTAAAAATCTCAGACATATAGCAAACACGAAAGTCTTAAAAACAATCTACTTCGCTTTATGCCAATCTCTTTTAGTTTATTGTATAACGTCTTGGGGTGGGGCATGTAAAACCGTAATGCTGAAACTTGAGCGTGCCCAGAGAGCGTTACTTAAAGTTAGTGCTTTTCTTCCGTTCTATCATCCCACCATCACCCTTTACCAAACCTGTGAAGTTCTAACAGTGAGGCAACTTTTCATACTTTACACCATCATCAAAATGCATGGTCGTCTGACTTATGAGCCTATTGCTCTCCTACATAAACGTAGAAAACATACAGTTTGCGAGTCCAAAGCCTGCCGTACTCAATTTGCGCAGAGATTTTTCACATTTTTAGGTGGCCATATATATAATAAAATTTATCCCCTAACTAAACAAAAATGCAAACAAACTGTCACTCGATGGCTCCTTAACCTTGATTATTCTCAAACGGAAAAAATCATAAATGTCCCGAAGTAAAATCAGGCCAGAACTAACATCATCATCTTCATTCTCTGAACTAACATACAGAAAAATTGCGTACATACCAAAACGAACACTCATTTTACACCAATAACACACTCACCAAAGCACCCATACACACTATCACACCCTACACCAAACACAAAATACTACTACTACTACACTTAAATTCCTTGTTTAATTATTGCACGATTTTTAATTTTCTCTATTTCTTAGTCAGTTTTAATGTAATTATTGTATAATGTTAAATATCTAAATTTTGTAGTCTACCAGTGTTAGAATTGTCATCAATTAATTCTATAATTATAATAACGAAATTTTGTCCATGGAAGTGTGCTAATTTCCAAGATACAGGTTCTTTACCTAGTTTGGAAGTCAGGCGTCCTCTTAGTTTTTTGCAGCCTTTTGTTGTACGACTCATAATGGATGACATTGTATTAGGCTATTTTTTAATGAGTTCAATAAACGATTTATTATTATTATTATTTATTTAAGTACCTTGGTCACTGGGACACACATGACCTGATTAATGACCTGGACATAGAAAGGGAACGCAGGGCGATGGCTGTCCGAGGTAATATGATGATCCGCAGATTTGCACGTTGTACGACGCAAGTCAAATTTACTCTTTTCAAAGCATACTGCCAGTCTTTTTACACGTGCAGTCTGTGGGTCAGGTATACGCTGAGGGCATACAACACCTTACATGTCCAGTATAATAATGTGTTCAGTATAATGATGTTGTAGGGTCTAATACGCTTTTATAGCGCTTCCGGGATGTTTGACGAGGCCAGGGTTGATGGTTTCCATGCCATTATGCGCATGTATTCTCGGTAGAAGACGTGCTAGCTTCCACAGCATTCTGAATGTATTTTGAGATAGGTGGGACAGTCCCATGCTGGCTTACTGGATACGGCTGCACACGTAGGTGTAAGTCGTATCTGTTTAGTATATACATAATGTGTGATTCTTATTTTTTACTTTTTTACTAACATAAGATAAGACTTACTAACAACTTATAAAATGTGTGACGGCTCCCATGGCTCTCATAGGTTAAACTCTTCAATAAAGAGCTAGAACATTAAAGCATCCTGAAGTTTTCATCGAAAAGCAAGCGAAGTGAGCTCGAAAAATTAGTGCGTTCTTGAGCGCGATTGGTGAAGCCATCATGAAAGTGCAGGGAACTCAAAACAATTGTAGCTTTCTGAACAGTGATAAGTTGTATTTTCATTTTATCTTTTAGCAAGAAGAATATTTGACGTTGTGAGAAGATTTTGTGATTTTTTTTAAAACACAAAATCGTTGTTGTTACTCGGGGTCCCCGCATCATTGATACGGCGGTAGCTACGCCCCTGTTTAGCAACCAAATCTTGTTCAGTTCTGTAACTGTACAATTTCCTGCCATCTGCCGTTAAAAGTGAATTTTTCACAAGTGTGTCAAATTCATCTTGTAGCTTTTCATCTTTGTTTCCACAGTTAAAAAGTACCTGTAACTGGTTTACTTGAAATAAATGCTTTGATTGTTTGATTTACGTAATTTTAAGAAATATAACATTACTTAATCAATTCATGAACAATTTTGTTTAGACACTGTTCTAAGCTTTCACGGTTTAAAACTAAGCTTATACTGTCACTTACGGGATATCTTCCGTGATTCCGGGATTATGTTCCGCGATCATGACGCTTGCAAGTTGCAACAGCGTCGACATATCGGGAGCTCTAAATAACGAACAATCACGAAAGATACGGGATTGCAAGTGACTTAGGGCCGGTTTTTGATCCGTAGTTAACGCAACTAATGTTAAAAATAGCAACAAATGGTTAAAGATTGGCAAAATGTGTTTTTTGATCAATTGTTAGCTTAACCAATGGTCAAATAACTAACTATTAGTTAAAAAAATTAACCACCCAAAGTTGGAGAGTTAAACAATATGGCAGCTGTTTTGTACGTACCTACTCGTATCTACAAGTTTTGTTGTTGTCAGCGTCGCATTTCTCATTCTTTTGTCTCATGAATTTAGACATAGTTAGATATAATGTTATAATGTCGGAAAGTTCATCAGACGATGATATTATGTAGAGTACGTGTTAATGAGAAGGGCGAAATTTTTTAGAACACGTACGTAACCCACCCTTGGACACCTGGGATAGTGTAGACTTTTGCCAACAAAACAAAATTTGTGAAAAATATAACTTGTTGTGTTGTTGTTTCTCGTGGTAATAAACTGTTTGATTTTTAGCGCAGTCTGAGTTTTGACATTTAAACTGTCAAATAAGACGTTTCTTTTGGTTTCATTCAATCATTAAGAGTAGTGTTGTCACATAGAAAAACGTTACCCCTAAAAAAACATAGTTATTTTAAGGAAAAAAAATCTCATTACACTGGCAATATAATAAACCAATGGTCAAGGTTGACTATAGTTAAACTAGACATCGAAAAACGTAATAGCCCTTTAACCATTAGTTGACTAGTTGACTATGGTTAATCTAACAAATTGTTATATACGGTGTTTGACTACGGATCAAAGAACCGGCCCATAAAAGGCATAAAGTCCGCCTCTGTACTTTGTGCTTAGAGTGTGAAATCTTCTATCTATAATATAAAATGGTAAACTGACTGACTGACTGGGTGATATATCAACGCACAGCCCAAACCGCTGGGTTTACAGATTCTAAATTTGGCAAGTAGGTTTCTTATGTGATCTAGGGGTGCACTAAGAAAGGATTTTTCAAAATACACCCCCTAAGGGGTTGAAACGGGAGTCGAAAGTTTGTATGGGGAAACAAGATTAGTTAGACTGTTTTCGAAATTTCACAGGAGTACACCTATCGATAAATGAGTAGAAATGTGTTTCAGGTTTTTTCAGAATTCAACCCCTAAGAGGGGGAAATGGGGTGACAAGTCTAAAAATCAATGCACAGCCCAAACCGCTGAGTCTAGAGATTCCAAATTTGGCTCATACGGATTTTTCAGAATTCAACTCCTAAAGGGGGAATTGGGGTAACAAAGTCTGAAAATCAACATGGGTGTTGTTTGTATGGTGTATCGGGTTGGGTGTGTTACAAAAACAACGATTTTAAGATTTAATGTGGCGGACCTAAAATACCATCATCGCCTGTTGGGGTGTGATGGGGTTAAAATGTCTATAACTCAATGTGGGTGTCGGTGATTATCAGGGGTGCTGATTTCGAATATTCCATTTATTTTGAGGTCCAGAAAATGGCGGTTCGACTTCTATACAGGGTTTCTGTTGATTTATTGTGATGATTGTAATTAAACGATGATGATAATTGTGATTACGATGATAATGATTGTGATTACGATGAAGATTGTTATAGTTTTTGGTAAGTAATTAATTATTGTGATAATGATGATGATGATTGTTATGATGATTGTGATAACGATGATGATGATTGTGATAATGATGATGGTGATTGTGATGACAATGATTGTGATTACGATGATAATGATAGTGATCATGACGATGGTGATTGTGATAGTGATTGTTATAGTGATGGTGATTGTGATAGTGATTGTAATAGTGATAGTGATGGTGATGGTGATTGTGATAATGATGATGATTGTGATTACGATGATAATGGTTGTGATTACGATGATGGTGATTGTGATGGTGATTGTGATAATGATTGTGATAATGATGGTGGCTGTGATAGTGATGGTGATAGTGATAATGATGGTGATTGTGATAGTGATGGTGATTGTTATAATAATTGTGATAATTATGTAATTTGGCACATAGATAGTTTATAACCTGGATTAACATGTAGGACACTATTTTTCCTTTTAGTATGATCCAGTGGGACAGATACCGAACTTAACGCGGGCGAAGCCGCGGGCAACAGCTAGTAAATAAATAAATATTTAATTAAAATATAGAGCCCCTAAATAAATACCAACTCACTTATTGACCTCCTAAGTTTGGAGGAAAACTACTAAGTTTGGAAGCATGAATGGCGTTTGCCATGACGTGACGCTATGACTTATATTCCGTCTGACACCTACACAAGTCTAGTACAAGTCTATGCACCGACATTTGATCGACCGATGGAAATAAAAAAGTTTTTTATGATCTGGTAAACAAAGCATGTGACGATCACCTGGCTTCAGTGATACGGAAGGAAGGAGGCAACAACATGGACTTTGGTTTAGGGGACCGCAATGAACATAGCGAACGTAACGTTTAACGTTTTGGTCAAAGCATGCACATAAATCAACATCATCATTTCAGTCGAAAGACTTCCTCTGCTGGACATAGTCCACCCCCAAGTATCACCACATTGACCGATCCCGTGCGACTGGCATACAACGGATTCTCGCAACCAGCGGACCACCTAGTGGGAGGCCTTCCAACGCAACGTCTTCTTTGCACTTAAATAAAACAACAAAAAAACACTCAACAATAGAAATAATCTAACAGCTCACATAAACGTGATCGATAATTAATGAAAGGAAATATCCACCAAGTTCCGTTCCGCCTATAATTGAGTATGAAGTGCATAGAAAAGTCCCAGGGAGGATAGAATTACTACATCCAATTCATTATTACCCCACCTTACTAACCTGTTCAACACCATATTACAATAAGGAAATGTTCCAAAAACAATACGCCACTCAAATGTCAACAAAAAAAAGTAAAAAGCGAACTCAAAAGATGCAATCGGTAAGTACTTCTCTTCTAATTTGAAAAAATCTTGCCGTGCTTGAAGCCACGTATGCTGTTGGTAAAACAGTTTGCCAATGGAGCAAAAAGTTCCATTTTACACGTCTGTCACGGCGAAAACTCAAACTCGAATGATGTTAGCCTTCTGTATCAGGCAGATCTTTCAATATTCCTTGCCGATATAGCTGGCGCTATCGGGCCCATATTGACACGGGACCACGACCCGCTCGCTGATTCCTGACGCACGCTCTGATACCGACCAGCGGTAACTTCAACCTAATGACCTCAAAGAATAAATATAAAATAGGGGCAATGACTGTTCTATAATATTATCACTTTCATTCTTTTATAATCGCTGCGCTTTCGTGACACGTAATCTTTTCTTCAATACACTTACTAAAAAAGTGGCTTCTTCCGCAGCATTTTTAGATTCAGAATGCAGTGTATTTCACAATTCTGGATTTTTTTCATTTATTTCAACGAGTTTTTTTATTTTGTACACAGATAACTATTAAGTCCAACGTGGTTCACTTCCTATACAGCCCGTCCAAACCTTGTTTGACGAGCCAGCCCGCGCTGCTGAGCCTCTAGCTTTAAATTCCCCAAATAATAATAATTCGCACCAGCGTGTCCCTTGCTGCCCCTAAATGACGCCCTAAGCCGAGGTCCGAACCCCACAGGGGGTGCCCTTAGCGAGCGGTCATTTAATTGTATACCTATGACCTAGTTTGTAAGCCCTTGCTGGGGACAGTCCGGTTTAGCAGTATTGCAACCTTATCGAGTTGAACTACGAGTGACAATAGCTAAAAAAATATAGTAGTCCTATCGTAGTCAGTGGTTAGTGTTTTTTTTTTAATCTCAGCAAAGTGGCACACACTTAATATTGCTTAAATATTGTATGAATATAAATAGTCCGACACCTAAAAGAATTTCTAAACATGATGAGTGAGCCTAGCGTTGGAAATCCATCAGAGCGCGTTCGTTTAGGTGCTTATTAATATCGTTTCGTATTAGTATTATTTCGTATTTTATTTATCTTATCTTCGGTGATATTGTATTTGTTAGGTTATAGTTGCGTACTAATTGACGATTCAGTTCATATTTGTTTTTATATGACCTCAGTAGACCGTAGTAATGTATTAGAAGCTTGTTCATGATTATGAAGTGAGAACTAAAGCAATTAGTTTCCTGTGAATGTTGATAGAGATTGTTTTGACACGTCATGTTACGTACTAGCTATTAACTAATGGTAAAATTGACCTAATCCTTATTAAGATATAGGTACAGGATGAATCTGTAAATGGCCCTTTTTAAGGAACGTCACCCTAAGTCTCAAGCATTACATAAAACTAGTTTCAACCAATCAAATGGCTGGAATTATTTTTAAGTAATGGTTGAGCATTGAGTTCAGTCATTTTAACTGGCTACATGACCACTGTGTTCAAAAGTACGATTTGCGTGAGTTAGAAGGTACGCTACGACGAGTTACTTACGAGAATGTTCATAATCGCGATGTGCGCAACAAAGGAGAATATCTCCATAATTTACGAAACTGAGTCAGTGACTGACTAAAATTATTGATGACATAATTTATACTTGATTCATTAAAATAAAAATACTATTCAACTGCTCTCTAATGGCTGTTTTATTATTAAAACTAACGTATTTTTGGAGATTTACATCAATAAATAAATAAATAAATTTTGATTAACTATGTAAATGTATGCTACGGACGATTTTTTTTTGGCTTAAATAAAAGTTTAATAATTATTAATAGTAATATTGCCCAAAGAAAATAATAGTGTTTGACAAAATGCTCTCAAAGTAAACAATAAATTTAATCTTAATAATATTATAAATGCGAAAGTTTGTGAGGATGGATGGATGGATGAACGGATGAACTACTGAGCAGATTTAGGTGTAATTTGGAACAAAGATAGTTTATACCCTGGATTAACATATAGGATATATCTGCATGAAAAATTTGTCGCGCAAGTAACACGTATGACACGTAACCCCATTCAATAACCTTTACTGTTTCATGAAAAAGTCATTAAATGGGGTTAAATGAACTTAGAGGGTCGTATTGATGATTTTAATGATTATAATTCAGTGACTACATTACGTGTTACATTTTTAGCGGGCGGGGATTTAACTAAAATATTGATTAAGAAATGCAATAATTAATATCGTAACACCGAATAATCAGTTTTAGATGTAGGTAGGTAAAAAAAGTATTTGGAAACTCTTCAAATGCCTTTTCTACACCTAAAAAGGTTACGACATCATTCTCATTGTTTTAATTGCAATTCGCTATTCTAGTTCACTAGTAAGCCATATTTCTTATTTTCATATCTAATATTGCCAAATTCTACTCTACTGATAGTAGAGGGAAGGAGAAGTGGAGCAAGAAGGTCACAGAATGGTACCCCAGGAATGGCATAAGAAAGAGGGGAAGACCCCGCCAAAGATGGGAGGGCGACCTGGTCAAATTCGCAGGTGTGACCTGGAGCAGGGTTGCCAAGGATAGAAATGAGTGGAAAAGGTTGGAGGAGGCCTTTACCGATTGGCAATCAGCAGAAGACCACCTAGATTTATTATAAGTAGATTAAAGAAATTGTATTACGTACTGTTGAATAAATGGCTTTATCATTATTTATTTCGTTTATTCATTTTTTTTAATATTTCTTAATAAAACAATATAAAAAAACATTAAAAAATATGAAAAACAGTAGCCCACCAGCGCTGGGAACAGGGTCCGAGCTGCCGGTGGTCAGGGCTCTTGACAGAGGAACCTCCTAACAATACGTGCCGTGTCCAGTAGTACTGCTTTCTGAATCAAGCTCTTATTATTTATTATTATTGCCAAATTATTTAAAATAGGTAAATATTTGAAAACTATTTGCGGTGTTGCCAGCTTTTTGGTTGAACGCTAACGTAACATCATCAAATAAAAATATTAAATGTTGTAAAAAGTAATTTACGTTTAAAATCTCTGCTACGAAATTGAAGCCCACGTGGCGTCTACCACAATAAGCGAAGTAAGATCGCAAATACGGGGAGTATCGCTTATTCGCTTCCGCATATATATAAGAGTACATTGTAGTAGGGAGGGGTGAGTTACCTGTATTGTCATAGTAAAACGATTCGACTTATAGTAATATTCGTATTGCTGAAAGTTCGTCGAGCGCATAATTTCTGTGACGAACCTCTTTCAAAGCACCAAGTTCTTATCAATCACTTTTCACTTTTCAATCGCGTTGTGGGTAAGCGGCTACACGCTATGTTGGTACCTATATGAAGTTGTACCAATGCCGCCTCCAGCAGCGGCTGGCGATGCGTGTCCGTGCTCTAAACTTGCGTCATATTCTACGTAGCGCTTACGAATTTTTACGAGATTTCTCGACACGTGTATGTTCAAGGTGCCTGCTGCGATAAATCTGAGGGGTTCTGAAATTGCAGCCGCAATCCGCGGTACTTTAGCAGAGTAACGACCCCATAACATCTAGAACATTACCAATTACATACCTACACCTACATAATTTTAATAAACTCTTGTGACACGTCGGTTACTACTAAACTATAAACTTGTGTTAGGTACTGCATCTTCAATTCCATACTTATAATAGGTTTAGGTTTTGGGCCCTAGATGTCCAAGATAATCTATTGTATTCCTTTGCTAGACATAGACTTACCCAAATTGCCCTAAAATTTTTAGAGTTCTGTTCAGGCTTTTGTACTCCAATACCCAAATCCATTGATTAAATCAAGAGTCGCCTGCTCTTACCTTAAATATTTAACAATCATCACACCAGCTTGGCAAATTGACAATCTATGCTATTGCCCAGTAAACATTTACATTCTGAACGCGAGCGGCGTAACTGAAAAGTGATAGAATAGAGTTGAATTATTTTCACTTGTGTAAAACTTATACAAGTCCACAAAGACAGTGACTACTAAAATGGCGGCTGATCTATTCAAGAAGAAGCATAGCAGCGACCTAAGACAAATGATAAGATTGGCTGAAAACCTGTTGAAAGAGAGTGCACTTGAAAGTAAAGCTGTTGATGTGTCATTCTCCTAGCGAAGTCAATGTACCGCGCACTGCAGAGTAGTGCAGAGGGCAGCGCATACGCATAGCTACGGGTGTAGTTACTGCTATTGGCGCAGCTGTTCTGAACGTAGCGTGAATGACTTGGTTACGTGAGTATGAGTAGATTCTCATCGTTTCTTACTCATGTTTGTTAGGTGTCATGTGTATTATTAGCCCGAAGAATTGCCAAACTTAAGTGGCAGTGGGCAGGGCACATTGCTCGCAGAACGGATGGCCGATGGGGCTGAAAAGTTCTGGAATGGCGACCGCGAACCGGAAGACGTTGCGTTGGAAGGCCTCCCACTAGGTGGACCGATGACCTGGTGAAGGTTGCGGGAATCAGCTGGATGCGAGTCGCACGGGACCGGTCAATGTGGCGACACTTGGGGGAGGCCTATGTCCAGCAGTGGACGTCTTTCGGCTGAAATGATGATGATGATGATGATGATGTATTTTTATTTATACGAATTGCACATAATATTTGTTATTCAACTCGGGGTATACGGTATACGGGTTATACGACGTAATCGGTTAAAAAAAATCAAAAGCTTTAAACTTATGGATCGTTCATTTAAAAATATCAAATTGATTCTTTATTGAATTTTTGGAGATAACGTGTGTTATTACGTTGTTTAAATACGTAACATTAACATACAGCGCTATCTAGTGCCACACTAAGCAACGAGGCTTGTGTCGTGGACACCAGATAGTTGAACTACTACATAGATACTTTTTGTTTGTAAATACATACTTATTATTTACAATAACTCTTTATCTTAACAATAGTTACTTAACACACAATTAAATATTTAAGAAAATAATAGATTGATAACAATAGATAGTAAAATATGAATATGTAGAATAGGTAAATAAATGGAAATATTAAATACTTAATAGGATATAAAACATTTCAAACTGAAAAGTAATAAAGTAGTCTTCCTCTACATATTAGCTGTGCCCGACAGGGTCCATATTTGTTTCTATGTTTTTATTTACCACCTGCAATTGTACATTATGGATTTAGCAATAAACGATTTGACTTTGACTTTTACTTTGAACAGACATAATTAGCATTACTTATCTAGTTTTTATTGAACAGTCTGCATTGGACTTTAAATCGTATTTGGAGATGGGCAGAGTTCACTCTGTATAATATACTTATTAATGCACATACATAAAGGCATCTGCGCAGTCGCCGGACCTAGCCGACTGTCTGTCACGGCCTACTTCTAACGTTGTTACTGTCAGTGCTGCTCACTACACTTTACTTATTTAAACAATCAATACGATAATGCACATTTTGTCGTTATGAATTAGGCAACACGTCCACTCCCCAAATCATTAATTTGTACATTAGGTAGAGGTGTACTTATTAGAACATGTTTTAAGTCCGATGTAATAGGGGGCGAGCCATTGCCATCAACCGGGCACAAATTCAGACTCCTTTTAACCAAATAAAACGTTTAACCAAATCCTACTCTAATAAAATCATAACATTACACCTGTAATCCCCAAAAGGTTAGGCAGAGGTGCACCCCATACACTCGCACTCCGCCATCCATGCCCAAGTTCCATGTAATAGGGGGCGAGCCCATTGTAGGCAGAGGTGCACCCCATACACTCGCACTCCGCCAGCCATGCCCAAGTCCCTTGTAATAGGGGGCGAGCCCATTGTCATCAACCGGCGCAAATCCGGATTCCGTGGCCGCTACTGAGAAATTCCTGATGGAAAAACCCAATACCACTTTTCGCGACCCGGGAATCGAATCTAGAACCTCACGCTCACGCGCTTGCGACCACTAAACCAAACGAGCAGTTACCAAAAAATATACCTACGGTTAATTTTAGGTCGTTCTGGAATCAAAAGCCATAAAGTCGATCACCGAACTCAAAACGATTGGGACAATTAAAACATAAAAAACATTGTAAATTTAAGTTTTCGTGATTTTTATCTTCAATAATTAAGAAAAAAAAAATATATATATTTTTTACTGTTATTTTAAAAAAAAAAAAACAGGCCCAATCGTTCGATCTTCGAGTTTAATGGCTTTCGGTTCCAGAACGACCTAAAAATAATGGTGTATAATAGAGATACCGGGAAACATTCTTACTAACTTATTGTAAGAAAGTTTCCCGGTATCTCTAATGGAATCGGATTCCCCTTGTTGTCCCACTTAAAAGAATCACACTATATATAAAGATGTATGATGACTCACACGACAGAACTGTCATCGATACCAGAGGGTCGATTACTTAGGTATACCTCTAACAAAGAGGTTGTGCCTATCGGAAACACTTGGCGGTAGACCTTTGTAACTTCGTGAGCCACAAAAGATCGTGACCCACTTTGACGTATTTCTTTTTTTCTTCCATAGGTATAGTAATTAATTGAATCATGCTAGGTACGAGTAAGACGCACGTAGGTGTGACGTGTGACGTGTGGTCTTCGCGTAAACTATTCAATTTGAAGCGACACTCGGAAATTCCTTAAGGACAATAAATTAGACGGCATGCATTATTGTGACGTATGAAATGATAGTGCTTAAAACCCGGCCAGGACAATGGGCCATGCCATTGCCACCTAAATTGTAATTTTGCATGTTATTTTGTATTCATACAATAGTATCTACGGCTCTTATCTTCTTCTTGCGTAGAACACGGAAAGACGGTTACCGAAAAATTGTAAGACTTGCACCACAAATAACTAAATGCGTTTATTGTTAAATGATGTTTAAAATAATATATTTATTACTAGCTCATGCCCGCGGCTTCATCCGCGTGGGGTTCCGTAATTGTCCCACGGGATCGTCTACCGGGATAAAAAGTATCCTACGTGTTAATTCAGGTTATAAACTATCTGTGTGCCAACATTGAAATCCCTTCAGTGGTTTTTGCGTGAAAGAGTAACAAACATCCACCCATCCTCATAGACTTTCGCATGCACAATATTAGTAAAAAGTACAATTTAGTATGGGACCATTTTTTCCTTTCTCATTTAGTGAGTAGTTGTCTAGGAATGCCTATAAGAGTTGGTGCGATGGGTTGCAACGATTTGAAGCCCTCAAGGTTCTGGTTTACACCTACAATACAGTACAGTACCTACAGTTTTAAATGCAATTCGCAGAATAATTAATGAAATTTCACCGTTTGGCTTTTAATTATTTAATTGTATTTTTATTCTTTCTTTTCTTTTTTCACTGTTTAATAGCTATTTTGGAGCATAATATAGTGCATGCAGTGCTCTTCTTTAAGTAATGGGGCACTTAGACTTAAGTTTGAAATGTTTTACTTCAGTTTTGATTATGTAATACTCGTAGTGTACTCATTGTTGAAGAGCCAAATAAAATAAATAAATAAATACAATGGGTGTAAAAAGATCCTTAATGAAGCTGAAAGATACTTGTTCTCTCCGTCACAAGACCATGCCTGGGAACCTTTTAGTTGCGGAGATACAGGAGGTCCAAGTTCCAACTTTTTCACACTTTACTTTAAAAACCTCCATGACACCTGTTTGTTCCTCTGTCATTGAATCGGCAAAATGACAGATGAACAAAAGATTTGTCGATTCTTTCTTCGAAGAAACCCATTTCTATGGTGGTCATGCTACGCGGGATGTACTAGTCAATGAACCTATCAGCACAATCTTTTGAGTGCGTTACACTGCAATGAGTGATGAGTCCTACCGAAAACCGCGATATTTCAGCCCAAAAAAAGGTCTGTCTCATCCAGGGAGATAATCTAGCTATTAATCGAGTTACCTAGTATGTGTACGACGAAGAATGCGACTCGTTATGTATTACGGTCCACGTGCGAGCGACTGTTATTGTAAACATCAGGATTATGTAAATATAGATTACGTCGGTACTCGCGGCGAGTGCATGCAGTTGATGCAGTGACCCGCTGCCCTAGGCCGCCCTCGGCCGCCCTGTGAGTCCGCGTATCACTGGTCAGTTTCTCTGACTCGACAGTTTATGTAATTCGCCAGTTTCGTGAATTAGTCAGTTTCGCTGGTTGGACAGATCTGTGAATTAGACAGTTGCGTCAACTCGTCAGTTTTCAGTGTTTGATTGTTATCGTACGTACTTATTTTGTTCAAGCGTGCCTTATAGTTTTGATAGTTAGAGTTTTATTTTTATTTTGATAGAGTTGATATTTAGTTATACTTAAACAAAAAGAAAGAAAAGTATTTATTTGTCTCGCACAGGACAAAACAAAGTGATTAAATAAAAAATAAAACACAAGTAAACATAAGAAAAAAATAAGCCATACATTAGACTAATTTGGTCCACTACGAGATCAAAAGGTCCTATCTCGACATGGTAGAGCTATTCAAGTAATTACCAACGGAATACCAAAGTTAATTTATTGCTTTCTTAAACTAAAAGTTTCAAACCATAACTCTTGACAAGCATTGCAATATAAATAAATAGGTCCATTACCTCGCTGATCTTGTGGTCGCAAGCGCGGCTGAGCACGAGGTCCTGACTTCGATTTCCAGGTCGGACAAAGTGTTGTTGGGTTTGTCCATATGGAATTTCTCAGTAGCAACAACGGAGTCTGGATTTGAGCTCAGCTGATGTGTCTTTAGGATGGGACTTAATCATATCTTGTGAAATGTGTGGTGTACTATTAACTACGCTTCTACCTAACCCTTTGGCGATTACAGGCGTGATGTTATTTATATTAGGCACATTTTTAATTGTTTAATTTTCAATCGTCAATTATAGGATGATTACATACCTACCTACTAAGTAGCTAGCCAACGCATCGTGTGATCGTGCTACGAATATAATTATCGCTAGCTAGGTCACGCAACCTGTACCATCTAGGTATAATGTGTACCTTTACATTGTAAGTCTTCATAATGTGCACAAAGCACATATCGAAATGAGGGAAACTATACCTAACTGTTTCGACGGAAAAAGTATTACAAAATAAAACAAAACAAAAATATAAAAAAAAACTGTAATATTGTATGATCCACACACGGCTGCAATGTCTTTAACAGTTGATAGGAAATGTTGTGATAGAGTTATAAACTCAGTAGTTTTAAAGCAGCTACGATGTAGAATAATTTAAAGTAAAAAAAAAGCTAGGTACAAAAATGTTACGGCTTTTATTGAGAAATTTTATTATTAAGTACCTATTGTAAAAATTTATTTAAAAATAGCCAGATTTTTGTTCAAAAACACTTTAATTCTTAATTTAGGGCATTTTTTTGTATTTTACTTGCTTTATGAGGATGGCTAGTAATTTCCAATTATAACTGAGTTTGTTCAATACATCGTTGAGTTTTAAAGTTATACCATACTACTACTACTAACACTAATAAACTAAAAACTAAGTTGTATGACAAGTGCTGTTTAATGAACCTTACAATTATGTAGGAATTTTACAAGTAAAAACATTAAAAATATATCACCGTTATAAATGCTGTTTAATTAACGTTCACGTGTACTGAAAACGCCTGTATATTTCGATGACAATATTGTATCTCCAGTAATTGTAAAGTTACAAAAAATTACATACAGTGTAAGTTTTTGTTGAAGATAATCAAGAGTAGATTTCAAAAATCTTAGAATTTTTAGCATTTGCATTGCAGAGTACTTTTCTATTTGTGCTTGCATAAACATGCGCAAAATAGGTATAAACCATTTTATCGTGTATCGTTCCTTTACTTACAACATGCGTACTGCTATACAGCCATAACTATAACATGGTGTTGTGAGCCACAGCTCATCAAGTACAAATGCATACAATGAACACAAAATTTACTGAGTCCGAAGAGGGCTGCATCCCTCTTAGAATTACTGAGTCCGATGAGGGCTGCATCCCTCTTAGAATTACTGAGTCCGAAGAGGGCTGCATCCCTCTTAGAATTACTGAGTCCGAAGAGGGCTGCATCCCTCTTAGAATCGTGTGTAAGATCATGTCCTATTTTCGCTACGAAGGTAGTTTTCCTGACCCGAAATTTTTCGTAAAATCTCAAAAGGAAGGTTTATACTTCTACGAAGAACTTGCCTTTGCCGTTCACTCATAAAGGGTGTAAATAGACCCTTAACAAAGCCAAAAGTCACTTGCTCTCCCGTCACGTCATTCATCATCATCTCCCTGCCCTTCTCCCATGTTACTTGGGGCCGGCGCAACACGTTTTTCTCTTCCATTCTCCCCAGTCAGACGTCGCGGCGTTGCGATATTTTTTTTGTTCTAGACCATACCTGGGAACCTCTATTTACGGAGATGTTGGAGGTCAAAGTTCCAACTTTTTCACAGGTATTTTTTTTTTAATACTAGTTTTAAGGTCATAACTTTACTTTTAATACCTTCATAAGCCGTTTACTATATTAAATGCGTCCATCAGCACAATGTTTTGAGTGCGTTAAATTGAGTTTTACCGTTAAACGTGATTTTTCACCCCAAAAAAAAAATCGTTTCAGAATACTTTGACAGGTATGTATATACCCTGTGTATTCTCCATCACTACTGCCACTACTTCCACTATTAGTTTTAAAACCAATTTTTAGGTAAGTATATCAATTAATAATTTCACTTCAACTTCAGTTCTGACACAAGGAGAGTCCACCTGTCGGAATTTTTCTACAATTTACAAAATTTGTAAATATGTAAAATTTACAATAATGCGCTCAATAAAACAATTTTCCTTAGAAATATGTAAATTGTCACCTGTAAAGAGAAAATGTTTATTAAACAGAAATATGTGGAATTGTAGGTACAATTTTTCAATTTTGTTGTTTCCCACCATGATGTAAGTTGTATATTTGTAACTTGTAAAATACAATTACAATTTACAAATTGTTTATAAAACAGGGTCCAGTTATCATATAAAATTATTCAAACTCCTTTGAATTGCTGTCACCTTGACCTTCACGATACCGATATAACATAACTCCATAATGATGGCATTTTCTGGAAACTTTTCCGCTTTCTCTTGACGTACATAGTAGCTAAGCAGATGACACACAGGACCTTTCTTAACCACATTGGGTTATGAGACATAAGAGGTTACGACGTCACCGGTTTGTGACAATCACGCGTGTCGATGACTTATGCTGCTTTACCTCAGCATGCTCATGGATAGTCGATCTTTTCGAATATATTGATCTTCTAATACATTTTTGGTCAGTGTTTTAAATGGTTGATATGGAATTCGATGTCAATATGTTGTTTTAACCGTTTATATGCTCGTGGCTAAGTAATAGTAGAGCCGCACGGATTCATCGATCAGGTAAAGCTTACGCTTGCCGCGGTCAGTCCGTGGTTGGGTGACCATAACATACCAGCTGTTTTCTTAGATTTTTGAGGTCAGACAGGCAGTCGCTCCATATCACTTACTGGTATTCAGCAGCTTCTGAAAGCTGACCTCAACATATGTAGTTGGGAAAAGGCTAGGTAGATTGATTGTTGTGCGGATAACATTTAAAAGATCTCTCATGGGTTTCCATGTTATCAATATGTATCATATTGAGCATTTAAACATACACGTGTGGACTCATCTCCTCTCGAATCTTTCCTCCCAATCGGTGTTAGTCATGATACTATTGCGTGGCCCACATCCTTTCTCTATCCTCTGGTATAATGATCTAGCATTAATAGTAAACTATGCTCTGATGTTATCACTCTAACGGACCTCTCGAACGGATGTCTTTTAATTTAACGTTAAGTATTTAGAATTAAAGCATAATCAGTATTGAATGTCCCGTGTCAGTGCTGGGACAGAGGCCTCCTCTGTATGAGAGGGTGTGGGCCTAGTGTGGGTTGATGGATGCCATATTTCTTCAGGTCCTAAGAAATATCGGTTTGTAGATTGGTTGTTTTTGAAACCACACAACCGAAATTCTTGATCGTTCAAGCTCAGAAATATGGGGTTTGTCTCCACCGATCACAGTATCTCATCACGTTAGCCACGGATCACAGCGAGTTGTATCCACTGATATCGTTATCCGTTTTCCTCGTTATCGTGTTACCCACTGATCAAAATATCCGTGGCGACATGAAAAAAAAAAAAACAAAATCGAAACAGATCACAGTGTACAGAGACAAGAAATAAAATCAAATATTTTTCGAAACTGTTTTTTACGTACTTTTCCAAACGAAAAGAAGTTATATTCAAAAAAAAAATGTATGAATGTGTATCAAAAAGTCACCTCTACACAAATAAATAAAATTGAAGTGTAGGTATGATTGGGACTACGAGTCAGAGCGCGTCACTATACTATGACGTAGGAGGCTTGCTCGGTAACAGGATAATCACAATGTGTGGGATGGGCTGAGTCTGTGAACTGGTCACGTCATACTATGTGGACAGTGTCAGGGCCACAAGGTTACTGTTTATCTAGTAGGTAAAATTCAGTTAGTAACAGTAACTGTAGTGTCATCGGGAATTTGGTTTTTAATTTCATTCTTATAAGTCTGCATGCATTTCAAATGGGGATCGGTAGAAATTTCAGAGATCCACATTCTCGCTCAATTAAGATATAAGATAGTTTTTATTTGTCCAACACACACACACACACTACACACATGGCATGCAAGATGTCATCAAATTATGTTTTAACAACGTTACAGTAGAGATCATCACCTGTTCTGAGCATCGTTTACGCAGGGGCTAATAATGATGCAAAATCAAAATATTTTATTTCACATAGGCCTAGGTGCGCACTTATAAAACGTCGAAAAAGGTGCACGGTTCGCGTTGGTCGTTTCCATGGAGAAGAACCGGCAAGAAACTCCATGATTACTGATGTAAATGATACGACAGTTAGACCAAGACTGGACTTTATTGACATACCCACATTATGTTAAACATCATGTTACCCTTAGAGACATGAAGTTTTCACTATTATTATAAATTTAAGTAAGTAATTATT
Source organism: Xestia sexstrigata (assembly GCA_941918905.2). Lineage (NCBI taxonomy): Eukaryota > Metazoa > Arthropoda > Insecta > Lepidoptera > Noctuidae > Xestia > Xestia sexstrigata. The sequence goes on from OW799210.2 coordinate 977,984, forward strand.
TAACTTATAGTGTATAGGTAATGACAAATAATAATTTAAGACTTCCTATACTTACCTTCTCTCTTTAACAAAACCCCAAAACAGAACTACTTTTGAATTATGTAAGAATACCATTAATTAATTATATTATGTAACTCGTACAACATTAAAACAATTATGTCTAGCACAATCATTGATATTTTTTGGTTGGTAATATCAAGATTAAAAATTAGCTAATTAATTATGACCAGCATAAATAACAGCATAATTAACAGTAAGGGAATTTGTTATTGAAAAATAACTAAGTAAGTAAATTGTTATATAAGGTACATAACCAAATATTAAAATACATTTACCATCCTTTGCACAACAACGGTAAGCAAAATATTTACTATCTCTCATCTTATTCACATAATCTTAGCCTGGAACCTGAACCCTGAACTTTAATCAATAAAATTATATAAACAAACATGCACATAAATTCATTTATGTATCATCAACCTTTATGTATCTAAACAAAGATTAATTATTGTGTTTACTAGCAATAGCCATGATATTAATTACATTTTTACCTATGGGTACCCTATTATGAATAGAAAATATTTATATAGAGCTCATTCAAAAATCTTTTTTATTTTATCACGAGCCTGTAAAGTCCAGTCTTGGTCTTAACTGTCGTATCATTTACATCATAGTGACAGCGGTGCAGTAAAATAACGTGTAAAACGGGATTTTTTGCTAATTGTTGGTGTTGTGATAGCATCGTAGTGTTTGTTATCGGTAAACAATTAATAACTGACTATGGAACACGCGCGACCACCGGCTGAGTTACGTTTGGAGGGCGGCCCGGCCGCACGTGCGCAAGCGTGGCGTAAATGATACGAAAGTTAGACCAAGACTGGACTTTATTGACATACCCTCATTATGATACATCAGTTACTCTTTTCAAATCATTAGGTATAGGTTTTACAATATTATTTTGTTACAGCATTAGTACATCGTATGGGGGTACAGCGTAGGCCCGACAATAGGTCGTTGCTTACTATACAAAAAACGTAAAACAGAAAAATATTCAACAAAAGTTAACAAGCATCTGGGGATCTACAAAGCCTACAATGTTCACTCATTCACAAATAAAAGTTAAAAAAAGAATCTATATACTAATCTAATCTACAAAGGAAGGAAAATTTTGTATATAAAAAAAAAAACTAAATTAAACAAGTGACACAAAATTGTCATCAGTGCTGTAACTATTCTGAGCAAAGGATGAAAAAAAAAATGTTTTGAAAACTATTGAAAAAATTAATGAAAAGAAAAGAAAAAATGAGATTGAGACTAGTTAGAAACATCCACGAATTTGTGACGTTTATGTGCTACCAGGGAAGCCGCATGCGCAGAAGCAACTAGAGCCAAACTTCTTTATTATCAACGTAGTCTTTGATTTTGTAATATGCTTTTTTAATAAGGACACGTTTGATATAGGTTTTGAACTTTCCATCGGTCAGTTCTATAATTGAGTTTGGCAACTTGTTATAAAAGCGTTATAATAAAAGACTTGCTAGCTTTTGTTAATCTGAATTTAGGTATTACAATTTCATGTCTACTGCGTCTATTTTTATTATGGAAATCACATCAAGTTTTTTGCCGTCAAGATTTAAATTTAGATCCCGTTGGCACATTACGTTCCCGTTCCGTTTAGATTAGGTATAGAGAACTTTAGACATTTCGTTTTGTTTGCATTCAGTAAAAGATTATTAGCTGCGAACCATTTCGAAAGGACAGTTAGACTTTCGTTGACATGTAAGACATTCGTAACTTTTCTATCTATTTTAAAAATTAGCGAGGTGTCATCAGCAAATAGAATTATATCCGATAGTTTGGCTATCATCTAAGGGAGAGATCATTAATGTAAACAAGAAATAGGAAAGGACAGAGAATTGAACCTTGGGGCACGCCCATCTTGACTATAGACGCCACCCCATTTACATTTATGCCACTTTGTATCGACACTTTGACAGTTTCAAAAAGTTCGTCACCAGTCCGCTCTCTTTGCCAAACACACTGAGCACGTATATTTTCTTTTGGACGTGTCACAGTCGTCATTGGAGACCATTTTCCGTGAGTCGGTAGGCTTACATGCCTATGTCAATTTCGTAGAATTTGTATGAAAATCTGGCTGTTGTTTGATGTTTCAGTATTTCCAGGTTAGTCATTAAACAAAATCCTTGAAAACCAAAACAAAATACTTATTGGTGTTTAATATTTCGTTTTCCTCCTATTTATGGTCATTCACAAAAGCCATATTTTGCAATCTATTGACAACTGACTCAGCTTCTTAGCTTCTCAGGAAATCTATTCAAAACTAATGAGATGATATGTCATTGTTTTTATTCAAAATATAATTTCCTAGGTAGTTATACGAGCTTAATAGTATAATCACTTTTCACAATTACCTCGATTAGTAACAGTTCACTGAATGGTTGACAACCAAGCTACTAACTAGTGAGCATCAGCCATATTGTTATGTTATTGCCTACGCTAGAATTTAACCTGAATCTAGAGGTACTGTTTATTTTTCATAAAATTTATGAAGCGAGTGGTGCGTCACCCGTCGATTTTATATTTGATTAGCCAAATATTATCAATACTAGTGGCTAGGTTTGCCTGATACTCTTTACATTAAAATAGCAGATCTACAAGCATCATATTTTACCTAACAATCGTAAATGTGCGTCGTAAAGTGTCGCCAGCGATAGTGTTGCGATATCGTACTACGCGGCTGGTCGGCTTCCAACTGTTGATATGCGCCAAGTATTATATTATGTACTTCTCGAGAGCTCTTTTTTAACTTTGGTCTTTTGTTGGTCAAATTATTAAACAAAGAAACATTTTTAACCGACTTCAAAAAGGAGGAGGTTTTCAATTCGATTGGTATTTTTTTTATGTATGTACATCGATTACGCTGAGATTTATGATCCGATTTACGTGATTTTTCTTTAGTTAGATGCGGAATAGTTGCCATTTGGTCCCATAAAAATTTAACATGGTTTGGCCCAGTAGTTTTTATTTCATGAACATTTTTACTTCAGTCGTGTGGTCTAATTTCATCACGTTCACCGATTTCTCCCCCATTTCTGGAGCGATTCTCAAAATTCTTTTTTTATTTGAAAGAATATACTCCTGAAATGATCCCATTTAAATTTGGTGAAGATCTGATGCTGATTTTTGGAGATAAACAATGGAACTCTTCAAAAATAGACGGTAAATCGTCGTGATTGCTGCAATCGCTTGGATATTTTGGTTTATACAACATCATGACGTACAATCACGCCTGTATACTCTGAGGGGTACGCAGATGTGTATAATACACCCAAATTTCGACAGTTTAGGTATGTTAAGTTCCATTTATTGGGGATAAGCCTATTACCATGACATGTATTGTTAACAATGTAAAATAAATGCATAGCAAATATTTGTATAGGATGTTACAACTAAAAATGGAAATATTACTAAAAAGTAGAGGTAAAGGAAAATAAACTTGTTTATTGGAGTCGGTTTTATTTTTTGCAAAAAAGTTTTTTCCTGCTTTGAGTTAATCGTGAAGTTTTAGGGATATGGGGTCAACTTAAAATGGCTAGAAAAACTGCACAGTCATGATGGATTTCGATATTTAAACATAGTTAAAAGAAAAATATTAGATTTTTTAAGAGGTTTCTATGTAGTTTGTCAAATTAATAAAAATCTAGCTACTAAACTACTAATGTAGGTTCACATTGCTAGATACTGAGTGTAAAACAATGTGTACCTCTACCTAGTATCGTGTTATTTACTACCTAACAGTAAAAGTTATTTCTAGAAGAAACAAACGAATAATGGTGCTACTCTAAGCAATCATACCAAAATGTCGTGGGCTCTTCTCTCAACTATAGATTTGTGGTGCTACGCTCTCGTAGACGCTGCGTTGAGACCTGATGTTAAAGATTAAAAATGTAAAACACGTCGGAGAATATTCTACAGAACGGCAAAACACAAAATTTATAAAAATGTAATAGTTTTATGCGATGTCTCGGTAGCCGTGAACAATAACAATACATGATCTCAATCATAACATACCTATACACGTTATTGTTACATCAACTAATATTTTCATGGGAATCAAATGCATATTGTTATTGATTTACAAATGGAGGCGGACACATTTAATATCTTCAGGGTTCTCAGTATTGTGGAGTATTGACAATGAGGCACCCAGGGCCCAGGCGGCACCGTCATGTGCTTCATAAACAAATGATATAGTACACGGTTACCTATAGGGGGGCGACACGGATGTGCTCAGGAGCACATTACCCACATTTGTGCAAGTGTTGATTGACGATTAAATTACTAGTAAGAAAACGTTAGTTCATAAGTCGTAACACACGAGTCTAACGGTAAGCGCCACTGTCGGCTCGCACTCTATTATATGGCAAGTGAGACGTTATGTTATGTAAGTATATACTATTTTTTTTATTTTTTTGTGTCTTATAGAGGCATATAATAAAAAAATAAACACATTTTTTTTTTTTTAATTGTAAAAGATAAATAAAGGAAATATATTATAATATTCTAGCGACTCGCCCCTACATGGCACACCCCCCCCTCTAAATGTGTATGGTTGGTTTCACCAACCTACCAACACATTTACAAAGTTTAGTTTGGAGGTTGAAGTTAATCTTCGGAACTACTGATCCGATTCTTCCAAATTTCTTCGATCCGAAAATTATCTCAGGGATGCGTGTTTTTGCCAAGTGTCATAGACTACCGATAACATTTACGACGATGTTTCCGAAGGATAATTTCTGACCTTAAGTGGAGTGAAGCCGCGGGAAAAAGCTAGTAGCTTCTATTTATTGACAAGTCTTAAGAACGTTTATAACATAGTAATATGCACATATTATAACCTGAACAGCCATTGACAGAGTCGTTCTGAATGTAAAGCTCGTGCGCATCATCCTTATTGTTTACCTGTCTATCGCGAGTCGTGATTGTTGATGTAGTAAACAGATGAAGTGAACAACAACAATAATATTGTTATTCTTATGTCATTTTAGCAAATTAGCACATTATACTTAGTAAATATTACTTGACTTCGCTCACAGTCATCTAATTTTTTCATTACTTTGTTTGTTAACTTTAGTTTTCCTAAAAATGAAATAATTAGATTACTAATTTCTCAGTAGCAGCCGAGAGTTTGTGCCCAGTTGATATTTATAAGGGAATAGGATCACCCCTATTACATGACACTAAACTTGTGAGATGTGGGTGTGCTCTAAGGACACCACTGCAAAGCAGTGATATCTCTATAGCACACCCACATGTATGGCACATCGGTACAATCGTTATATCGTAGTATGAAGTGTTGACAATATAGAATTTAAATTTCATTACAGCGTATAATATTTTTACACATACCTGATTTCTATGTTAGAAACTTAATTTTTAAGTAGCTTTTGCCCGCAACTTAGCTCCCGTTACGGACCGGGAACGTTCTAAATATAGCCAAGGACACTCGGGGATAATGTAGCTTCCTATTAGTAATTATATTTCCCGAATCGCATCAGTGGTTCCGCAGATTACCCGCTACATCCAAACTTCTCTTTAAAATAAAAGTATCGAGTTAAAGTATCACGCCTGTTATCCCCGAAGGGTTGAGCAGAGGTGTAACTAATAGTACAGTCACATTTCGCCAGTTATTGCGAACGACTGGGCACAACTCCATACTCCGTGACTGCTTCTGAGAAATTCCCGAAGGACAAACCCAATAACACTTTATAGATTATTAAATAAATATCATAAATTCATTGACCGACAATGCACGGCTTCAATCGGCGTGTCTAAAAATATCAACCTTTCTTATCGGCTTTGCCGTAGTCGGGTAATGTCTTGTACAGTCTTTTACAACGAACGTCGGCATTAAGGCAGGACTTAGGAGTTAGTTCACTCCCTAAAAGGATTTAAAGGAATTAATGTTGAATGAATGAATGGGCACCCCGCCTGTGACGATATTACTGAACTGACCAACACAGCGCAGATTCAGTGAAAAGCGGCCAACTCACTTGTTATTACGTCGAACCAACGTTAGCGTGTCAAAGTTGACGTTAGATTCTCTGCGCATTCTCATAAGCGCGCTTATCAGATTATTTTGCACAGCAGTACCTTTTAACAAGGGTTTGTCTAAAAAAACTTTACCTTGTGCGCTGCTGGAGGAACTTTACAACTGAGAAAGTTCATCATCTGTCTGTCCAATTTCTAACTATGCTGGGGTTGGCTTCCGGTCTTACCGTATGCAGTTGAATACCAGACTGTTAAATACAGCGTCTGCCTATCTGACCTCTACAAACCAATTACTGGGTAAAACGTCTCTTTGATAAGACTGGTTGTCAGACTCTCGTGCTTTAGATTGCTTACTCATAACGACTGGCATAGATCTACGAATGACAGCTGGGACCAACGGACCGGCTCGGTTGCTTAAGCTGGAATATCGACCTTTGCGGCTGTAATACTTAGCCGTCAGCCCCTGACGACTGATGGCAAAAAATATACAGCGTGGAGATTTCAATACGACAATAAATTTAACTTCGTATACCTTAGGACGTTCCCAGTCTACGTACAAAAATTCATTTGAAAATATCCAGTAGTTTAGTCACAGGAGATTATTTTTCATTTTTAACATTTGCTACATGATATATCTGTGATTAAAGAAGCACTGACAGGTTAACGACCCCCGCATCGGTAACATCAAAACATTAAAGACACGTTGCCAACTAGCTACTTAAAATCTTTATAAATGGTGTTCTATTTTGTTTCCAGTTTTATGCGATTTAGTTTGTTTTTTTTTTTTTGTAGTTAGGATTTTTTGGTGGTTTAGAATTAATCCTATGAACTAGCATTGTCCGTGTTATCATTTATTGTCGTATTATCGTCTCCACTCTATATAAGGAAGGAAGGACAGGGTGAAGATGAATTTACATAAAACTTTATCTGTGTTGATTCTAAATCGTGGATATGACTATGATTTAGGTGAATCATAGAGGTTGTGACTATATCAACTACCTTTGTGCATCATAGGTAACTACTTAATTGGTAAATACGCCCCGTCTTCATCCTTATACTATTGTTTACTCTATTTGATTCAATAAAACAATAGGGGTTAAGTATGTTGTAATACAAAATGCGCACATTCGTCAGTGACGCATCGCAGGGAAACTTAACGAAATGTTCGACATTGTCACTTTTAAAAAAATATCAATTTTACACACAGGCACATTTTAAAAATCTATATGTAGTAAAATTAGAAAAATATATCCTCCAGTGCAGTTTGATACATTCTCGTACAATCTCGTTTGTGTAGCTATGAGGCAGATACTGCGGTCTTTCCTTTTGTGTCTAGTTTGAGTGAGTCACAGGGGGTTGTCTGTCGGTCGCCAGGTCGTCACCAGGCTGCGTGTGCGCGGCCACAACGTCTGTGATTACGTGTAACAGTGGTTATGTTCGATGTTGTATATAAGCGTAGGGAAATGCTCGGTGGCTTTCAGTTGCTCTCGTGTGGTAATAGCTTTACGTAACAACGAGCTTACTTTCGGTGCACTTTTTGTGTAAGTAGTTTTCATTTTTCGCGAGTGTTTTGGAAATATGTTGTTCTTACAAGAGAATATTACTTTTTTTTTGGTGTCGTTATAACTAATATAAGTTCCAGTAAATTTTATTACAGCTCATTTAATTAGTGTCTAATTTTAATGTACATATATCGAAATATTAAAAGCGACATTAAAAAAAAGGTGGTATCTATGGCAACTAAATTCTGATGATAAAAATTTTACGTACTTTAGTAAACAGCTTTTCTGGAGTTTAAGTTGATAAAACTTATAATTATGGATCGATAAATAAACATTTTGAAAATAAGATGACTCGTCGTCAGTGACAAATCTTTAAAAAATCTCATAACGGCGACATATTGTTTTTGAAATAACAATATAACAATAACAATAAATGAATGAGTTCATAAAACCCAGAACATCTTTGTGAATTGACATTAAATTTGGTGTAATTTTGGTCTATTAAACCATTACTGAACACAAACATAAATCATATGGTTAGTAAAATTTTATAAATCAAAATGCCTAAAAAAATATTTTAGATTTGATCCAATATCAAACTGGTTTTACAATGACTTCGAAGCAAGTACTCAGAGCTACATACCGGCGGCGAGCTATACACCCGCTCTGTTGCTGTGGTCGCTTTTCTCCTGTGGCTCTGAACAATAGGAAGTAGGTAACTGAGTCAAGATAACGTGGTTCGATCAATAGTGCTCTTGGACTTGCTGAAAAAACACGTCTATATAAACTTTATACAACTTATTTTTAACACATTATCAATATGTGCGAATTATATGTTTATTTTTTACCAGTGTTTCACTTGTTTTAAAATTGGATTTTTGAAGTGTCCGTGAGTACAGACAATCTGTTTTTTAATGTGAACACTTTGGGAAGTCGTTAATACAATATCTAGTATTTAAATCTGAATGTGAAAGACTGTGTTGTTAATACACAACTTTCCCATGAAGACTGATTAGTGTTCGAATCTCGGTATGTACCTACTCACAAACATACAGCTCGCACACTCAATTTTGCACTCTAATCTACCTAATTAGTATCGTAGCAGAGGAGGTACTTCAGAATACAAAGCTGTAATGCCAGCAGGCAAGCGTAGACCCAGGCTCGTAGAGACCTTGCTACGAAACCTCGTAGCAAAACCGTAGCACACTGAACTTCGTTACGGTGGTTACGGTGTAGCTCTCAAGATGATATTGAAAACATTGTGCTTAGCCAATGAAATTACCATGTTGAATAATAAATCGGTCAATTCGTTACACTCGTATCTACTCAAAAAAACGATCAATTGTTCAGTTTGCAAACACAACCATTAAGTATTTAGGTTATTTTTGCGTAAAATTTGAGTAGCATTACTGTTAATAGTTTGAACAAGTGTCCGATGTTTGTGTAGAACAGAATAATGTGTGTTCTCGTTACGACGCGCTTCCAGACGGAACACAACTGTTTACACTAGAACATCTCACTCAAATAATTACGGAGCGTGTTTTCTTTGATTTTAAACTGTTCTGATGCTTTACATAAAGCGAGCATTTTTTTCTTAGAGCAAACAAAATTGTCAAGACAAAGTAAAATGGCGGCATTGCGAAGACATAAGAGAGTATAGTCATTACGTTCATACGTATTAGGTTGAGGAAATCAACAGTAACCACTGTGAGTTAACGTCTACATAAGTATGTATATAAATTATATAATGTGCATTATTTATCATTATCATTATTCTCGTGCCGTTATCCCAATTCATTAAGTGTGTGCGCAGCATGCCTTGTTTTTTTCATACTTCTCTATTGGACGTCAGCTCGGTGGTCACTCCCTCCTGGCCACATCATGTTTCAAACAGTTAATCCCTATTCCCATAGTTGCAGACAATATTAACATAAGAAAGTTAGTTTGTTGTTTGTTGTTGTCACCGGATTTCGTTAATTTGCGGTATAGTCGACCCACTTGACCCACGATATCTTTATAGGCACAGTGTAAACGCCTGAAAATATGAAGATAAGCAAAATGACTCAAACTATGAGACGTTTTGTGCTATGACAAATACTAATTAGCATAACAATGTAGGCGCTAACACTCATTAGCGACAGCTGCAGTCGAGCTGGGCCGAATCAGTCAGCTGGTTTACAAAAATAACAGGATTTTCTCAACTAAACAAAGTTTGAAACATTCTTACTACTATGTCCGTATCTATTGATAAATAGACTTTAACTACAATACATTACTGTTATTGTTAGTTAGCCCATATTGTCCCACTGCTAGGCAAAGGCCTCCCCCACATGGCCTTCAAGTTTTTCGATCCAGGGCCAATATGGACCACTGGTCGTTGGTTCTGTCCAGCTCGTCCCGCAATCTCCTGCGGGCTGCGAAGTCAACCTTATGGCTGTGTCAAGGCAAGTGGTTATTTTGGCCCACATTAATTTCATTAATTTATATTCATCTTTCACTATGAGAATGATTATACATATATGAGTACCTACATAATTACTTTAGTAGATACAATATATAACAATTATTTATATGTATAATTACTACATTACTACAAACTACATTAATTATTAAGTTTGGTGTCTACTTCCAAACTATGATACAATTCAAGTAACATTATTACTATTCTCGCATTTTGAAAGTAGACACAACTATTTGCTTCGATAGTGCCATGGTTTACAAAGGTCATTACCAAGAAGTCCGCCTATTATTATTTTAATGCAAAAAAGCTTTTTTGGCATTTCTTTGTGATGCGTAAGCAGATTAACAGTAATTTTTTCGACTTATTTGGTGTGTCAGTTCAAATTGGAAAAAGATAAAAGGCTAGGTACCGCTATTTTAAGCGACAAGCCAGCGCGGCAGCGACAAACCTGCTGACTGCTCAGTGTAGTTTGGTGCGGAACCATAATGTTGCGGCCGAGTCGGTCTTGGCCGTTGTATTTATTATTTATATTTTATTTTTCGCATTGTCAGTTGCCATTTGAATCAAATCATATAAAAGCCGATTACCTACAGTGACAGTTCGTCTCTCAGATCAGTTTATTTAGTTTAACTAGTAAGTTGTGTTGTTTTTTTTGTTGAACATTCTAGTACTTTAATATTTTTGTAAAGTGAAAGTTATAGCAAACACTAGCCCAGGATTATTTTAATTATGTCGTATGTTTTCCCGAGTAACATAATAACACATAGGCATAGGTTTTTCCTATTAAATAAAAATATTTTAACTGAATAAAGCAATATAGCTCAGCTCGTTGAGCAACTTTTATAAACTATCACAAAGATGGTGGGTACCAGGGTACCTATTTGGTCAAGGATTAATTTCGATTCTATTATAAGGTAAAACAATCTCAAATGTTTTCTATAGGAATTTAAAATAAAAGATTATTTTTTGAAGTTTTGTGTTGTTTATCAAGTAACAACATAACATAACATCCCGACTGTAATCTCCGAAAGATTAGGCAGAAGTGTACCTAATAGTACGACTACCTTTCAGCTGTTATTTTTACGTCCCATGTAATAGGGGGCGTGCCTATTGCCATCAACTGTGCACATATAACACTTTGCCCGACCCAGGAATCGAACCCAGGAAGGACTTTAGGATACTGACGGCCTCGCTGGTCTAGTGGACGTCAGCACAACTGCTGAACAGTAGATTATTGGTTTTTAGTAGTCTGAATTTGCGCCCAGTTGATACCAATAGCACGGTAATATTATAATACCGTACTCCAACTTCATACAAACGGACGAAACGCGAGCTATACCTACGCGCCTCGATCTCGGGGTGCGCTCGGGGCGCAGACAGTCACGGCTGTACCGCAGTGTCGAACGGACGGTGTGTTGTTTTTTTAACAAAAACCGCGCGATTTTTTCTCTAAAAATCAGTTAATATGACGAGTAGGAAATATTGTGTTGTTTTTAGTTGTATGAATTCGTCAATAATGCATCCAGACATAAGTTTTTTTAAATTACCTGGAAACTCTGAAAGGTAAGACTATAAAATAATTTTACTTACTAGTAGGTAGGTACATAATGTGTGTCTTTTTAATGGATAAGTATTTCCTTTTATCTCACGAAAAAAAAGGTGTTTGGATTAATAAATAAAGCGAATAGAGTAACATGTTTTTTTAATTAAATCTACCAATCAAAAAACAACACGCATTTTTATTGAACACTTCCTATTCAATATACAAAGTATTTCATTTATTTATATAAAAAGGATATTTACAATCACAAAACTAAAAAGAAACAGAAAGTAGGCAAATGTAATTAAAATGCTGGAGACGGGCAGCCCTAACGCATGTTTACGTACCGCGCGGCTGTAGGCATTTATTTCTATCATGCGGCCGAGTTACACTACTGTATTATAATATTACCGTGGCAATAGGCTCGCCCCCATTAAATGGGACTTTTATATATCGGGCAAAATGTGGATGTTTTTGGTACTCCTCTGCATAACCATTCGGGGAGTTTTAGGCGTGATGTTATGTTATGTTATGTTATCTAGATACCTGTGTGGATATCGTTACTATGTGTTGGCATGGTTTTCTTTCGTTTCATACTGTGAACCGATAAGGGAGTTCGTTCGATAGAAGAATAATTAAAAACTCAACTACTTGTGATAAATAATCGTAATTAAGAAAGTATTAACGAGCACAGCGACGAGGAGTGATCGTGTTTATTATAACAAACATCTTCACAAATATTATAAACTGACTAAAAATATTACTTCAATAGTGGACTTAATTTTCTCGTCAGAAGAGAAAATTAATTGCACCATAGTTCATTTATTTGATTCAAATGACGACTGTTAGCAAATGTGACGCCATAACTTTGTCTAACGATTGATTTATATGTTTTTTTTTGTTTTGTTTAAATACAGTGCTGTGCTAAACCTAATATAAATAAGTATATAAATCACCTTTAAAACCAAAACATCTCATACTAATTCATAGACGTAAAAATAAAACTAATTAACTAAGACGTAATGTTGCAAAAATTTTAGAGATGGAACAAATCGATAAATGTAAATATCTAAAATTAAAAAAAATGCATTTTGAGGAAAGAACTTTCACGTTTATAGTGGGAATACACAAGCTCCGAACTTCAACTTGCATCTTGGACTTGATGAGTTGCAATTTCGCCGTATTACATTACTTTTTTTGTATTCAATAATTTTTAAGTCATTTTAGTTCCTGTTTTATATCGATAAGATCAGTACTTTCACAGCACTAGCTACATGAGTTTGGCATTTGTCATTTTAATCTGTCTATATTTTATGGACTATAGAGTGTGACATAGAGCTATTGTTACAAGTTATGACGTCCCTGTGTTACCCGGATGACGGCGGGAGAGGAAAGTTGCCCATTAATTACATGTCCGTTTTGTATAAGTAGTAAATCCTGCTTTACCGCCACATTAGTATAGGACGACACTCAGCGCTGGTAGTTAATTGTAAGTACAGGAAAACTTTGGTACATTTTCTTCTACTTCTTTCACACTATCTCCAGTTAACTTTATTTTATGGAGTCCTCGCATTAAATATGGGCCAAAGAATAGTTCTTAGAATTTTTAGAAAAGGAGGTATAAATACCAGAGGTACGACATACAGGGTCTAGGAGGGATAGGGTGCAACGTTTATTTTAACAAGAACTAACGAAAAATTTGAAACGCTGAGGAGTCTAGATTCGTAATTGCTGGTATTTAACTGTTTGCGCGTCGATGTTTACAGAGTGTATTTGCCAGTTTGAGTAGGCTGCCAAAAGGATGCCAAACGTGTAATTAAAAGTACCGCGATACAATGCTAGATTTTTTTTGACGGCTTATTTAATATCTGCAAGTTAGTAAATATTTATTTTGTTACAGGGATGATGCTCATTGTTGCGAGAAGATTTAATTTGTAGCAGTCGCCATGGTAGCCAAGGAAACTAGTGTTAGGGTAAGTTATTTATTTAAGTAAAATTATTATAAGAGAAAGGAACACATGCCCTTGAACGCCAATACAAAGTTTTTGTTTTTCATCCTATAAAATTGTCAGTAGTACCACAACCAAAATTGTTAGCAAAATTTACTGCGATATGTCAAACTACACATACATTAATTTTAGTTCTGTGTTTTACCGCCTGCACACATAAGTTGGTTGAAGTGTACAAGATTGCTAATTCTATGGATGTAATGGTGTTTATTATTTTTGTCCAGATGTCAGAAGACAGCAAGGAGGGCCAGTTCAACCTGGACGGCATCCTGAGCGAGCTGGGCAGCTTCGGCAAGTACCAGCTGTTGTTGCTGTTCCTGCTCGCCTTCCGCGACTCCTTCCTCGCCATGTGCAACTTCAACTACGTGTTCACCGCCGCTGAAGTGGACTTCAGGTACTGTCACTGTTAGACTGCATCTTCTCACTGCTGGGCAAAGTCCTCCCTCTATGACTTCTAGTTATTTTCTTCCGCCGCCTTCAGGCTGTGTCAGGGCACCACATGGTGGTTGTTTTGCTTCACAGCTCATTGGGCGGGCGGGCATACGGAGACATGCTAGCTTACTCCCACTTCAGCTGGGCTTTTTTTTAAGATAAGTCTGTAGTCTGTGTTTCGGAGCCAGGGTAGTGTTGCACATATAATATTTTATGGTCAGTTAACTTGACAACGATATACATACAGAGACAGTACGATTTCATCAAGAACTGAACCGGGTTTTCACAGGGTGATACAAAATTACTGCATGCTCATCGTTATCAAACTCATCCCTCGATCTATTATACAGTTTCGGTTTAAGTACGGTGTATGGATTTAGTAGATAGTAGGTACCTTGATTCTTCTCTTTATTCATGATCTACGAAGTTATAATATTATGAATACCTATAGACTGGAAGATGTTCCTTTTATTCCGTGCGAATTGTGATGGCTTTCTCGTTATGTTTTCTTACACGATTTGTCGCAAGTGATAAGCGGTGACTTGTTTTAAAATACATTATCGGAACCGCACCAATGATGAATTATAGAAAATTACTGCACTATCATCAGGTAGAAGACGCATTACTAGTACTTATACTGCGTCTTATTCTGTTACTAGATTATGCATAGTTTCGCCCCCATGGAGGTCCAGATATCTCGTGTGTATTAGCAAGATATTCTCCAAATAAGGCTCTTCACCACATCACCAGCCTGGTGGGCGTGACATTAGTTTTCTATCAGGTGTGTGTGATGATGCGGTATTTGATTACCTATTGGTTTCTCACCTCATGATACGTCACTCACCCAATTTCCTGTTTAGGAATCGTTTATTTGTTATACGGTGCGGTACTAGTCGAGTGGACCCGCGGGACGTGCCTGTGTGGGATCAGTTAACGATAGAGCCTCAACTCTGGAAATAAATTAAAGCTATGGAAAATATTTCAAGAGATGTCATCACAACTATTGAGAACAGTCACGGTGAAATAAAGATATACCTAATAGGTTGTAGTGACTTTGATGTGTGCAATACCGTGCCCGTGTAGATAAAACAATTTTATGATTCACTTATTTAATAGGTAAGTTTATGAGAAAAGGTTTTCCATTATGGAAATCCTTGAGATAAATTACGATACGATGATCTAAGATGAAGGAAGGAAAAGTTATTGATTGAACTATCTGTCCGACTAAGGTATTCACATAAAATAAAAGGTTATGAAAGAATATTTAGTGTTAATTGCGTCACCTGTCGACGACTACCGTCGACGCGTCAGCGGCAGCCGTCGCCACCGGTTGACATAAATCTATTCCAGTCAGGGTCGACTGCAGGCCTCGTCACACGTCGACGGCAGCCGTCAACGTTTCGGCGGCTACCGCCTGCGCGTCGATGGCAGTCGTCGACTGTTAGCGACGGCTGCAGTTTATCTGCCGTTGGAAACGTGCCGCTCGTCTGTAAGAACCCTTAAACGTGATTTTTCACCCCAAAAAAGTGTCGTTTCCCAGCAATAATAGTTGCGTAAAGTTACTTTGTTTGATGTACAAAATGCTTAACTCACCTATATTGTCACTTATTACAATATTACTTACAATATCAGTTTCGTTTTAAACTGTGAAAGCTTAAAACAATGTTTACAGAATGCTTGGTTGATGGCTTCGTAAAGGGTCTGTTTACACCCTGTATAATACAACATGCAACCGAAACCTACTCGACACGTGTCGCGCCCCTCCGCGGGGCATCCTCAGGAGACGCTCGGGCGCACGTGCTCCCAAAACAGTAAAGTAGCCTAGCTGTGCACCTACTTACCATTTACATAACAAACAAAGTATGTCATCATACGTCATCAAACCCACTTTCCTTAGCAATCGTGTTGTTTACAAACAAGCGTATCAGCACCTCGTAGAAACAGCTATAAAACTTGCAATCTACATAAAGCAGTTAATAAATGCATTTGATTGTAAAATGGCCGCCCATCTGGTGCGGTGACCTTGAGATTCACAAGCAGCACACCGAGGGAGAGGAGCCAGAAGGTTTACATCCATTAGGTACTACTTGTGGTGTTAAACTATTCTCATTGAAAGCTCACAAGAACTTATCTGATCTCAATTGCCAATCTATTTTTTCATGCTTTTGTTTAACTTGCAATATTTGTATGTGCAGACAGCTGCATTCATTAGGAATCCGTCACGCATTAAGACACATTAAAAGGGGTAAAGAATTAATGCAGCTGTCTGTACATAAATATGTTTGTTTGTTCAGGTCAAATCTTGCAACTGAATTTTAAAACGGCTATCCCCACCTAATTGAGCTGAACAATATTTGCTTAATTAAAAAAAAAAAACATGTCGGTTTAATACTGATTATCGCTGTCGCAAAAAAAAATTACCGTAGTACGACACATTCATTTTCAATTAAAAATTGTTCGTATCGTATCATATTCGTATCCAGTGCCGTAGATAACCTTTTCTACCTTGTAAGAGCTTCTATAACTGCGCCCTTGTTCTTCTTTAGATATTATAGGTACCCTAGCTAGAGCAAAGGGGCCTACATTATTTAATTCAGGGTGATAAAATAAAGCACAAGCACCTTGGTGTTGGTGGGCAAATTATCTAATATTTTGGAAGAAAATCTACTAGCAGACGAGCCATTTAAGTTGACCCTTCGCCTATTATACCACCCAGTGTGTCTCACTCACTAAAACTCAAACGCAACTAGTGCAAATGCGTTGCCCACCCTAATGCTTAAGATTTAATTTTCGAGCCACTACACAAATACGCTCATGTGCGCTGCCAAAAAAATGAGTGCGATGTTTTGTC
Organism: Xestia sexstrigata; assembly: GCA_941918905.2. Taxonomy (NCBI): domain Eukaryota; kingdom Metazoa; phylum Arthropoda; class Insecta; order Lepidoptera; family Noctuidae; genus Xestia; species Xestia sexstrigata. The sequence goes on from OW799210.2 coordinate 994,851, forward strand.
TAATTTAACAGACGTTTTTGATGATACTGGCATGGTACGTAAGTGTTGGAATCGAGCACTAGGGGCGCAGCGGGAACTTATCTGGAGCAAACCGAAAAAATAATAGTCCTGCCTGGTCTGGCCATTCTTGCGCCCCCCAGAATGTACGCCCTGTGCCTGGGCACCGGTGGCACTGCCCTATTTACGTCACTGTTCGCATCGTATCGTATTCGTACCGTTTACAATGCGCACTTGGGCTGCCAACAGTGGGGTGTGCCGCTCAACCTTTTGTAAAACTTATGAGCCCAACGACGCGCAGACACATCGGGTGACAGCATCGCGCGCAACGGATGAGTTATGACGGGATCACATAAAACGTTTGTTTACGAGATTTATGCAAAGTTTCACATGTTCTGTTCAGACAGATTACGTCGTAAATTTAACAAAAGAGAATACTTACCTACATAGCTACATAATACTTGTAGGAACATTGCCTTAGTTTTATTTTCAAAGATATTTTTTTTCGATTTGTGTTGAATGTGTTTATGATCGATTTTCTCTAATCACGTCATCATTGGCAATGGGTTCGTCCCCTTTAACATGGGACTTAAAACATAACTGGCGAAATGTGGGTGTAGGTAGTTACTATAAGATACGCCTAACCTTGCGGGCATTAGGTACAGACGTGATGTGATGTTATGTGACGTCATCATTCTATCCAAAGACTTGTATGTACCTCAGTGCATCACATCAATTGTTGTTAAAACGTGAGGGTATTTTTCTAAGCAATGAAAGAAAATTCAATAAGTCATTTAAAAACGAGTACCTATTCACATAAGTTTTTCTAAAGCATAGTAATTGCCCATCCATCAATCTAACTAACAAAACAGAATACGTTACGTTAAAATATTATGTATTGTTAGTTTTAGAGTGTTATTTATTAGTGGAACAAGTAACGCCAGGCGACAAAACAAGAGCTACTGTTGCAGCTGGTATAAAGGGGGTAAATAGGCTTTTAACGAAGCCTAAAGGCAATTGTTCTCCCCGTCATTGCGATCTTTTTTGTTTTGGACCATACCTGGGAACCTATATATACTACATAGATAGTTTTTTGTTTGTAAATACATACTTATTATACATATAAACATCCATGACTCGGAAACAAATGTCCATGCTCATCACACAAACATTTGCTCCAACCGGGATTCGAACCCGGGACCCTAAGAACGTAAGGCAGCCTCACCACCGCTGCGCTATTCGGGTGGTCAAAATATCGTCGAGATATTGGAGGTCAAACTTTTTCATAAGTTTTTTTTTTCAAATACAAGTTTTTAAAGTGGAAGGATCATAACTTTATTTTGATAATCCTATCTCCATAACCAGTTTACTAATAAATGCGTCCATCAGCACAATGTTTTGAGTGCGGTACATTGAGTTTTACCGTAAAACATGATATTCACACCCAAAAACAAAAAATCGTTCCCAGCAATAATTTTTGCGTAGAAATCTACGCAAAATAAAATAAAATAAAATTTACTACTTAGTTTGATGTAAAGAATGCATGGTTGACGGCTTCCTGAATGGTCATTTTACTTACACCCTGTATTGTTTACACTTACACCAGTAATTATTTGTTTGTTTTGAGTTATTGTGACCCTACAAGGAATGACGCACTCTGAGTGAATGTCTTTTGTGAAGTATTATGTCCACGTGTCCAGCTTATCACTGTCTCCGTAGCACCTGACATAACTTAAGACAGATAGACAGGTCATCTATCAGATATATTATTTAGAAAGGCAGTAAAGAATTTACATGAACTCCTTTTGTTTTCAGTTTATGAATGATGATCTTGTTTTCTTCATAGCTTCACAAACCTACCGAGTAAAAGTTGCATGGTTTGGAAAGTTCTGGATTATACTTAGTACTCTCTAAAGTCTAAATATGTTTTGTGATCTCTCTCATAAAGACTAATACATTGACGTCCAATCAGTTACTGAAATGCTTTAAATCCGGAATATTTTGGGGTAACCGATCTGAAAATATTTTAGTTAAGTAATTCGTTGATTCTACTATCCATGCACTATCATACGGCTTACACAAACAAGTCGTGAGTAGAAACCAGGAAGCGCCACAATGTCCAACACACACGACACACGACTTCTGGCATATTATACATGATTGTTTTAAGAAGGTTTCGTCAACAACATAGGTACTATCTGTATGTTGCTGACGAAACCTTAACAACAAATAATGTAAACTAATACAAGCACGGGCTAAACCTATTGACATTTTAGGGGAGGTCTCCAGCACCTTTTAATAAAAACTCATGTATTGCAACTTAGTTGTGAAGAAATGCTCCCTACGTATAACTAAAATTGTCGCCGCTGCTACTGCTGGCCATCTACATGAACAGAATAGAATTGCGCTAAAAACAATTATAATTTTCAACTGCGAAATAGGTGTTGCCCACCATCAATGATAATAATATGATCAATTTTAAAAGTGTCCCGTAGGATTCAAGAAAAGGTGGCTGGGTCAGACTTGGTGCGTAAGGAGGAGGACAGCAAGTTGTTGCTCATTGGGAGAGGCCTATGCCAGTGCAGCACAGTTGACTCCGATTGGCTCGGTTGACTGTAGGATTTATTTCCAAAAACCTCAACTTCATCTTCTCTTTCAGATGCCAAGTCCCGGAGTGTGAGTTCTCCGACCCTGGATTCAACGCGTCCTGGTCATCGTACGCCCTCACCAACGAGAGCAACACGTGCTACCGGATGACTCCCTACGAGGAGGTGCAGAACAGTTCCCTGCTCAGCCGCGAGTTCACCTACACCTGCGCGCCAGACAACTTCGCCTGGAACAAGACCATGCCCTGCGAGAAGGTGGTCTACGAGGACTATAACAGTATTGTGGCTGAAGTAAGTACCTACCATAAACAATTATTTTTCTATTACGAAGTATTATATTATCTGTGCTTATAAGGAACCGTACTCAAAGTGTACTTCGCTTTATCGCGTTCTACATAAGATCAACAAATGCACTGATGCCAATCATAATTTAACGCTATACTTCGTTTGTCTCGAAGATAGTAAGGAAGTATGAGTTGACTTCCCTTCAAAGTAGGTTTGCCTGCTATCTTTCACACACATTGGCAAAGGTTTACTTCGTATGCATTTACATGACTGTGTAAAAATCACATTGGTATATCATGCCAAGTTTTGAAACATTCTTTTGCTGACTCATTATGAGTTACCAAACTATTGGTTCAATAGACTCTGGTGCCAAGTTTGTGGTGACCATAATCATAAAAAAGTGGTACTCTAAAAAAATGATATTAGTTCTATAGTCCACTCATTATGAGCATCGAAATGATGGTCATTGTCACTCGATGCAAGTTCACGGTCGCTTCACGCACGGGGGCGCACGCGCACTGCCGCCGGCAACCGACTAAACACATGTAAACACACACATTATAGTGTTTAGCGGTCATGTGCTAGCTGTGATGACTCGAAGCGACAGGAAATTGTTTTCAAATCTATCACAGAAAGACGAATAGCTATCGTTTATTCTGTTTAATTTTTTTTTTTTCTATATCTCTATGTTCAGTCATTTCGAAGAGTCCTGTTATAACGTGCTCCAGCGATCTCACCAGAAGTAGGTAGTACGTCTTGCAAAACACACAGCACATAATATAGCCTCTCATCAAACAAGTCACCGTGACATGTTTTTATTAAGCGCACATGTTTATCAAAGTACATCCCATCACACACATCATCCCAGCATATAACATAATTTGTAGCTGTCTTCGTAACTTGTGTACAGCCATTTATTTTGATAATTCACATTGGCATGCAAGACTACAAACATCACTTTACACTACAACTACATACGACTACATGATACTTTACATAGTACCATCTATGATAGACTATACTTATTCTGGTAGCTCTCGCTGTACAGGGTCCTGAAGTATCTGAATAACAGTCATTGTGTTACTTAATTTTAAATACAGAGAATGATAATATTGGCAATATCTACAGCAGCCTGCCCAACTACGTAGCAATTTAGTTGCATAATAATAACGTGTATTTTCAGTTCGACCTGGGTTGTCAGCCATGGAAGAGGACACTGATCGGTACCGTTCACAACCTGGGACTCGTGTTCTCCTTCGTCATATCAGGACTCATTTCAGATAAGTAAGTACATCATCAGGTTAACCTACGATAACAAGATTTAAAAAATCGAGGCGGATGAAGGCAGTGAAGATAATGAAGAGAATAAGGATGATGCCATCAGAATCCAATGTCCAATGTTTTTTTGTTGGTATTATTACTAATAGTAACATTTCTAAACCTCTTACCATTATAAAATAACTATTCACAGCCTTGTCCTCATTTCTTTTGACTCTCTAGATGTTTCTAGTTTTTTTTTGTACTAAGGTCTTTTGTTAACCTCAGGTACGGTCGCAAGGTGATCATCGTAGGCACGCCCCTGGTGGTGGGCGTGGCCGGCCTCATCAAGTCCTTCTCTGTAAACTACTGGATGCTTCTGGTCTTCGAGTTCCTCGAGACAGCCCTCGGATATGGCAACGCTTCTATGGTGCTTTGTAAGTATCTGTAAATGATGTAGTTTGAGACACATTGTCACAGTTACCCTACCCTTATCCGAATTTATTTGGGGACGACGCAGCATAATGTCTTCTTCTCCCATATTTGTAGATGGCGATGGAAGGGATACTACTGGGCACATGGTATCTACAGACCTATGAGTAGGGCTAAATGTAGACAAAAGTAATATTTTATCTCATAATTATTTGACCTATCCATATTGGAGTACCGACTAGTAAAAAACGTAGTAATTATTTGACCTATCCAGTAGGATAGGTCAAATAATTACTACGTTTTTTACTATTTGCACACCAATATCGGTACATTGGTGTGCAAATAGTAAAAATCTTTAACATCTTATCGATTCTATTAGCAACTCCAGTACAATCTAACTGTTCGAAAACTGCATGTGACCCTTCTGTATTAGCAATTGTAATGATTGCAATGAAATGCATTTGTTTAAGTATTGAATTTTATTGGTAAACTTTCCTTCTGCCCTTCACCTTGACGGCTTGACCTAATCCACTACGTCAATGTTATTTACATCGTGCATCGTTGATACCCACTTGACTTTGTCGTACTGGGAGTTACGGGTTCTGCATGTGTCATATAACGTCATGTATTGTTATTATAGAAGTAGTACATACCGCCAAATTGTGACGTAGCAATGACCACAAGCTCTTATTCTGTGTGTTTTCAGTCGCATTACGTTTCATCCTAACATGTTCACAATTTTCCTGTTCTTTCTTTAATAGATTTTCCTCCTTAGAAATAACCTAACCTTTTTATGTTATTTTTTCTAATTAATGTAATACTTGTCTACGTATTTAGTCTGGCTATAATTTGATATCTATTTTGTTAATAATCACATCGTATCATTGTAACCGCTGCACCGTGTCGCCGCTCATTGCATACAACTTAAGGTCACAGCCCATTACACCGGTACCGCACCAGCACCGCACCAGCACAGCTGTCGCCCGGCGTTGCTTAGAATTTAGGCTACGGCGCGCCGTTGTAAATGCACATGTCGACTCGTGATGTGCATCCAACGTGCTATCAGATTGCGATTGCTTCCTTGACTAATCAATTGACTAGTATTTGTTTGAAAGCAGAAATTGTAGATAATGATGGTGTAATGAAAATATCATTATATTTATTATATTGTTAAAAGAGAGAAATTGTCATATTGTCAGAAACAAACTGTTGTCTAACTAAATCCTCTCTTATTTCAGCTCTAGAATCAGTGACTCAAAAGCAGCGAGTGATGTTCTCGTGCATAGCTGACATCCTCGCGAGCATCGGCAGCGCATTCTTCGGGCTGATAGCGTGGAAGGTCCCTTACTGGCGCCACATGATGTGGGCCATCTACGCCCCCCTCCTCATCGTCGTGTTCTACATATTCCTGGTGGACGAGGGAGTGAGGTGGCTGCTGGCTCACAACAAGAACCACGAAGCCGCCAGAGTGCTCAACAAAGTAGCAAAGATAAATAAAATTCAGTTGTCGAAGAAAGCGCAGCAGATGTTGACGAAGATGGCTGGTGACAGCAAGTCGCGAGAAGTAAGTAACTATTACCAGCTGATTCGGATCGAAAAAGGAGATTCATAGTTCAGTTAAAATTATTTTAATGGCTAAATAATAAAATCCGCACGGGTCGATATTCGGGCTTAAGTAGTGCTTGCCGAGGTCGGTTCGTGGATGAGTGACCATTTATCACATACTGAGTTCCCACTGTGCGCTGGAAAGTTGCTTAGTTATTTTGGATTAGTATAAAATCATATATTTATGAAAACTCCATTAAACATACTTGTTAGAGCCAAACATTGTGCTGTACCTACACAATAGACACAAATAGTCCCGGTTTAGTGACCAACTTACGATTCCTGATCATCCTCACTATCAACAGACACCAGACTGATATACTTCAAGGTAACACAACCGAACCTAACATGGATAAAGTAACAAACAATTATATCGCTATTTGTGTGAAAATATTTGGATAAGCACATAATATGATAATTTATAAATAGGGCATTGTTAACTACTCTACTCTAATGATACTATAATTACAAGTTCCCGACAGGACAAAGACTTTATCCTTTGTAAACTTTGTATGCTTTACATTCTTGATCTAATAAATCTTGAATAATCTGTCTGATCATCAGTTTACATACCTCTGTGGTTCACATAGCCTCAATAGTCAGTATTTACTATGGAAGTTCACTGAACTTCACGGCATACGGAGCATTCAACTGAAAACTTATATTGATTGCTGTAACCAATTGTATACTGTCAACACTAAAAGATTTAATTTCCTTCAACATCACTGTGATACGGGGTTTACAGTCTACAATTTTTCAAACAATCATAACCAAATAATGATTTTTCTTTACAGGCAGGAGAGAACCTTCCCCCGGAGCGTCTGCATCTTCTGTCAGTCCTCCGTTCAAGGAAAATCATACTGCGCGTGCTCCTGATCGCTGCCTGCTTCATCTGCTGCACTTTCGTGTACAACGGGATCATCATCAACTCCACCAGCGTGACTGGCAACAAGTACCTCAACTTCTCCTCTCTTCTCCTCGTCCAAGTCCCCACGAGGATCATCACAGCGCTTACGCTCACGAGGTTCGGCAGGAAGACCCCCATCTGTGTCGCGTATGCCCTGTGTTGTGTGTTCTTCATTTCATCCGCTTTTATACCTAAGTGTAAGTACGCTTTTTTGTGTGTTTTTGTTCTCTCCTTATATTTAGCGTTTGTGAGCATTTGTGTATTGTTGTATTAGGTATTTGTTTAACGGCTTCTTACTTAAATTCCTTCACTATGATGACATATTATTCTTAGCCATAGCCATAGTTATACCAGCTGGAACGTCTTTTTGCTCTATTTGTTTTTTGCCTAGTTTAATCTCTGTAAAGACCAGGGTTGTTGGATTTCTCCTTAAGGGATATCACAGAAGAAGCCCGGAGTCATGGTATGGCAAGGGGAGGCCTATACCAAGCAGTGGCTATTTTCTGGTTAGAATGATGGTGGTGATGACGAAACCGTACTCGCTCCTTATAACATTGGATGGATCATTCATCCGTTATAACTGGCAGAATTTGGTTGCACTAGATATACTCAGTCTATATAGTCAGTATAGATATGTACCTACTTCTGCCTAGATCTTAATGTTTTCTGTCTAATAGTTCCAGATTGTCTTCCTTTATTTCTTCCTTCCTCAAATTAACAAAATCCACTTAATTTTTCAGCGTTTTCGTGGGCGTCGATGATATTATATCTGCTGGGGAAGATGTGCAGCAGCTATGGCGTGTTCTCTATGTACGTGGTGGCGATGGAGGTGTTCCCCACCACGTCCCGCAACTCGCTCACCAACATCGCCAACACTGTGGGCAGGCTCGGCTCCGTGCTCGCGCCACAGGCGCCGCTGCTGGTAAATAAATAAAGATACAAAATACACTAAAAATAGACACGGAAGAAAGGAAAAACAGTAAATTCCACAGAAAAAAAATGATTAATTCAAATTAGGCTGCAAATCAGCACTTTTGGGACAGAACGTAAAAAAATAACATCACACAGTCCCACAAAACGCCCTTCATTCACCATTTCCTTGTGTTTTAGCTGTAGAGAAAATCTCATGTCTTATGAAGTAATGACAGATCATAATATGACTGTATTATGTACTCTATTTATGTAACACTAAGACACATGTAAGTTTAGACAAAACACAGCCACACAGGTATGTGAGTGAGACGACGCTTTGCAAAGCAGACCTTTTTCCAACACTTGATGTAACACATGCTTATTTTTGGTTGGTGCGTACTGTACGTACTATCTTCCTCCTTCTTATTACATATAGCATTACCATTACTGAAACTTTAACGTCTGCTTATCATTACCATCCTATCCATTTAGTTAGCACCATATTACTAGCCAATACGCCAGATTTGAAGCCGACTGTTATTTCAATCGTAATAATAATTTCTTGCAGGAGGCTTACATGGCCGGTCTTCCGAGCATAGTGTTCGGTCTGGTGGCTCTTGGACCCGCAGCGTTGGCTCTCCTGCTGCCCGACACCAGCCAGTCAGAACTCCCTGACGACGTCATGGATGCCGAGAACCTGGACAAGCCACACGAAGATGAACATGACGCAACGCAAAATAACAGCACACAAGACGAAGTGTCAAGAATCTCTGTTAGTGTTACGGGAGACAAGTAACCTCAGTGACTGAAGGACGGTTTGAATGGAGTGTGAGGAGACCAAAGAATCGTTTACTAATAGTGCAGTGATTTAGTTTTAAGGATATTTTAGCGAATCTCAGGAAGACGACGACGTTGTGAATTTTTTGCGGCTTCACTTGAAAAAATACATAAGTAATGGACTTCTGACTTCTGAGATCATGCAGAAGACAAAGTGATAATATAGGTAGTGAGTAAAGACTGTTGACGAGTAAACTGTTAGTCTTCGTGACTTTGTGTGATACTTTGTATACTAAATAGTTATAGATTTTTGTGATATTTTGTTATTGGGAGATGTTAGAGAAGTCGCATAAAATAAAACAAAACTTTGTACTTATACGAGGGCGATTATTTACCACCTTATTGATGTTAGCAATAGTCAAACTGTGAATTTAATAGACTTGATTTTATATGAAGTTATAGGTGCTATTAGATAAATAAATAGTGACAATTTGTATTAAGTTATTACATTTATTTTCTAACACCGACTATTGGACCATTATGATAATTTTATTACAAATCGTAACGTACCTACCTAATTATTAATTAACATATTTACACAGTATAAACAACAATAGTGTTGTTCTAGTGACTGTTATAATATTATATATGCTCTGAACTCCATGCGAGGTTAGGATCTGTGTCGTGCGTCTACGACAAACATATTCAGCAGACGTTTGTACAAGCTTGTTTTATGGCTTAAACTAATATAATATACCAATGCGTATGCTTACGATGCTCAACGCGCTCGTGGAGACCAACCCTGGGTTGGACTTGTTTGCTGATGAATGGAAGACGATAATGTTAGAATGTTTGTGGTTCTGTGAGAAGACCGAGTAAAAGGATTATTTAATTTAGTGTTAATGGTATATGCTGTACTAAGTAAATAATAAATACCAAAGTTGGTAACTAAACCCCAATCACAATAATATAACTCAAAATTTTAGTTGCATTTGACAGTTCGTCCGTTACTGACGCAATAAAATATAGATCTGTAATAATGTTTTTATTTATCTCAAAAAATGACTTCTTCCAGAACAAAGTGCAATTATAAAGAGAAAAGTCCTAAAGTTAAATACGTACCAAACCATTTATGTTTATAAGGATCGTAGAGAAGATTCTCTGTCTAGATGTAAACACGTATGTGACTACACTCTGATAGTTTAATTATTTTTTTATCATACAATTTTTTCATACAATTTAAAATTGGAATTTATCTTAATCTGGGAATTTAAAACAAGAATGACAGCGATTTTTTACAAGGAACACCCCTACTATAACTTTTTTAGTGAGAAAGTTGTGCGACCCCGTGTCGCCATCATTTCAGCCGTAAAAATCACAGGACACAGGTGTCCCCATAAGATTGCCACACCGACCGGTCTTGTGCTGCCTGAATCTTCTCTCAACTTTTCAAGCTGCGCACATTTTAATCAACCCTTAAGGATCTTATACGACAATCTTGTTCAATAAGAACGAATTAATCTCACTCATTATCATCATCTGCTTCTAGCTATGCCGAGGTCAGCTTCCATTCCAAGTGGATGCAGATAAATACTAGAGCGACTGCCTATCAGACCTCCACAACCCACTTACTGATAACAAGATATCCTTGGTCAAACTGAATCTCTATTTCTACAGTCGGTACGTAACCTTAATATGTTTCTGACAATATTCAAATTCGTGCGCTGATGAGCAGCGGATTTCGTTATTATTGTATTTATTTGTTTCCGGCTGCCACAACGTAGGCAAGTGCAGAAACTCACTTCAAACGTACAGATGGATCGTCGCCATAACTCGACCAAGCTACAAATTTAAACTAAGCATATTTTGGTTTCACACACGCTTCACCTATTTTAATAGGCGAGACGACTGTTTCAAAAAATTGCAAATCTATTTAGTCCGTCAGTTAGAGTATTGGAAATTAATGGATATGTATTTTTTGTTTTTGTAAATCAATGAATATTGACAAAGATAAAACGCATCAAAACTCGGGACTCGGGCTCGTGACGTCAGAACTAGGTAAAAATTATACCTAGGCGTGACGTATTGAGATTTTAAAAGCGTCATATCTTCGTCAATTATGGTTTACGTAACAAAAGAAAAAACACGGGTCAAATATTTTTTGATAATCTAATTGACGGACTAATTCGTTTTTTTTTGTCGTCTCGCCTATTCAAAAAAACAATTTCAATTTCACAATTTACCCTAGGCTACGCTGTCGTCGCGGTCGCGCACCTTTGGTTGCGTACGTCAGTGAGAAATATTATGTATCAACATACGCGCCGCTGACGTCAGCGTCGCAGTATGGTGCTGTAAAGAACACAATGTAGGTAAGTATAATCGCACGCGCGACCGACGCGAACGTGCGGTCGAACAAGCTATTTGGTTTACAGTTTAACCAACAAATTACATTGTAAAATATAAACCAAACAGCTTGTTCGACAGTGACTAACATCAGCGTAGCAGGAATTTATGCCTTCTCCTATTAGTGTTTCTTAAATTTTTTTGAAACCAATTTACAAAATAAACACCAATTAATAATTAATTCGTCCATCGTCATTACTGATGTGTGTGACAGATTGTGATGTTATCGTATGCAGTGGGTCTTCTGTACGTTCCTTCGTGGTGAACTTGCGCGTGCACATCTATTAATCAGGGACACGTCGCATGTCGTCGTGGCGCGATTATGATAATGTTGTGAATCCAGCATAGCGAAGTATTGTCTAGCTATCTATTTTATAAGTGTTCAAAATAATTTAAATCAAAAATGTGATTGTTTCATTTCTTTTTGCTATCCCTCGTATTTTCCAAACACCTTTTGCCAGCTTGTAGAGTGTTTCCCTGATCTTGTGCCACCGTTGTGTCACAGTATGACAGAAAAATTTAAAGGGAGTCGTCTGTCTTGGTACTTATGAACCATGTGGTGGGGATGAATCGCATGTGACTAAAAGAGTGGTGAATATGAATGTTGATAGATAGAGAAGAAGGGGAAAAATAAGTCCAAAGGAGGATTATTGTGTGAGGAATAATATGAAAGAATTTGGAGTAAATGATACCGTAACGGCTGACAAGAGTAAATGGACGTGTTGCGCCGGCCAAACCCAACTAGTAGGCGCGGGCTGAACACAGTGTCGACGTAATTCAACCTGGATGGAACTAAAGTTTCCAGAAGTAGTTACCAGCAATTCAGATAAATATGTAAGGGTACAAATCCTTCAGGTAATAGAACAGTTTCTTACCGAGTCCGCCACGTGTTTTTCAAAACGGAGATTTTGTCAGCCGTCACTTTATTATTCACATCGCGTGACAGGTACTTTTACTTAGTCAAAAATATGCTACCTACAGTCCAGTCACTGGCATAATAACTGTAAATGGTCTGTAGTCGCCCATTCCTAAATACGCTTTAGGAATGGGCGACTACAGACCATTGGCCTGATGGAGAAGAATGGGCAAGAAACTCAATGGAAACTCTTTTCAAATCAATATATATTGCACAGTCCTGGATGCGATGAATTGCTCTTACTCGCGGTTGCTGTTGTGACACCATGACCAACTTTGTTTTCACTATCTCATCATAGAATTACTAAAGTACAAACAAGATGACGATTCACTTTTTGTCTTACTCCAGACACATTACACGTATGATACAATGAGAATGTGATATTTGCTTAATTAAGATAAAAGTTATATTAGTATTACAACAGTTAAGGTAAGGACATTAAATAATAAAGACAAAATATAAATCGTTCAAAGTCTTTTAATATCAACTTACCTCTTACAATAATAAATCATAAACTATAATAAAATGAGTAAATTTTACATTACTAAGAGAGCAATATAATAATATTATAATACACTTACACAGTACGGCGGATTGATTGTTATAAAATAAAATCGCCTATTTCACAATACAGTGCTAATTCTATAGGAAAACTAAGCACAAAGAAGCGCAACGTAAGTGCGTACTAATAACTTTTTTACATCTTAGAACATTAATTGTTATTTTTGTATCTAAATAAATATTGTACCTATTATAATACATGTAGTCAGTAGCCCAAAAAGTCTGACAACCAGTCTTACCAAGGGGTATCGTATTACCCAGTACTAACTGGGTTGTAGAGGTCAGATAGGCAGTCGCTCCATGTAAAATACTGGTATTCAGCTGCATCCGGTTAGACTGGAAGCCGACCCCAACATAGCTGAGAAAAGGCTAGGCAGATGATGACCTATATAAATACCCTGATTATAACAACTGATCTGATTCAAAAGTCAAAGTTCCCCATAGTTACTGTTCTAATCTAGTTGCGTTTCCAAGCCGTTTTCACAAATTTCATCGATTTTTGGACACCAAAAATATTAAAACTCATAAGGAATATAAACATTCAAAAGGTCACAGCTTAGTGGAATATTAATCCTAAAATATACTATTTACAATGAGTACGAGTATGTGTTCAGGTTCTATTTGATTTCATTTCTGGTTTTCCGAGCGCTTCAGCCTCCGCGAGGGTGTCAGGCATCTTGGAGCCAAGGGTCTCGGGCTGCGTGAGAACCAGGATTCCGGAGATGATGCCCATGGTGCCGAACATCATTGACGGTAATCCATGCCAGTAATCCATCTGTTGAAGAAATATTTGGATTCCTTAGTTATATTCGTGTTCCTGTTAAAGAATTACACTCATAAAATTGATGTCAATATTTAAGACATTAGCAAGGCGTCTGAGGGTGCTGTTAGCGGCGTCAAAGACTAGACAAAGCCCCTTCGGAATTAATTTTAATCCAGTAGGTATGGATTATCTCGAGTGATTCTAGTTTTAGTAAAAGTAAGATATGGCATACATATTATATCATAACAACATGCAAAACTGGGTGTACTTCAAGGCTTAATTCCTGGCTTACTTCTGTTTTTAATATTACTAACACTTGAACAATTGTGATCGTTAACAGACCGTTCAGGGGGCCTAGTCTGCTATTACAATAGTGTCACAATGATCTATCATTGATTTCATAATTGTTGATTTTGACAAGTTTGGTAATCTACTATATAATGGCGTCATTATGACTTTCCAGTGATCAATCACTGACACTCCATTGAAAGAAATAGCATAAAATGGTAATCTCGTACACAATGACAAATGAATGACTGACTTAACGCGGTAATCTGCTAAAATTTTGACAGTTCCAGCCGAAATTTGCTCAATTGGCACCATTTTGTATTGCAATAAATATAAGCTTCTTTAATAAAGATAATTTAAAACATCTAAATAAAAAAAAAAAACAAACCCCCGGCCGCTAGAAATAAAAACAGATAGAACGTCAGTAAGCAGTAATTAATGTCACATTTGACTTTGACAGCTAAACAGATAAAATATTATTGAATTGTATAGTTTCACATTAATCCGCGTTACACATAACTTAATGTTTTTTGCTATTTACGAACTTCTTACTACTTCAGATTGCATAGAACACTAATAAATAATATGTAAAAATATATATAAATAAAATCTGGCATGACTAAATATTCAAATCATTTCCATTAACAGGTTTTATAATAATGGCAGTACAACAATGTCATTACAACACGATTCTATTACGAGACCATTGATCTGTGCCATTGATCGACCAATGATCAACCATTATGAAGTTAGCAGATTACGAACTTTTAACAAAATTACAATAGCATCGTTCAACAATTATGAAATCAATGATAGATCATTGTGACACTATTGTAATAGCAGATTAATGCCCCAGGACCATAGGTTTAGTCATTTGTAAGTTTGTAACATAATTACGGGGTAATTATTCATATTGACAATTTAACAACATCATTTTTACAAAACGGAATATGTACCAAGTTTTTGGTTTTTTGAACATGTTAGTTTAAAAACTTATTATTTACGTTATTCAGCATATCACATTTCCTCAAACATATGAAGTAATCAAAGATTTTTTTCTAAAAAATGCTTCTCATTGTGATTGTTAGTGTGCTATGCAATCAGCTCGCTGGTGCAGCTGCCATTAGCGCTGCCTGTGATGCGAACACTTACCAGCACAGGAGTGAGAGGCGCGGTGATGGAGCCAACACGTCCGATCATGGAGGAGAAGGCGAGCAAGCGGTGGCGGTACAGCGTGGGGTACAGCTCCGACGTGTACAGGTACAGCGACGTGAACACCACGGAGATGCCAAACTTGCCCAGCAGGTACACGATCAGGCGCAGCGTCGTTAGATCTGTCGTAAATTAGTAGATATTCAATTGTTGTGAAAGGCCTTGATATTGCCCCCCTTTGGCTTTCGCACATGACCATTTGTGATCTATCTACAGGATATCTATTTGTATAAAAATATCATAAAGAGGGTATCATATAGATATGTTTGCAAACACAATCAAACTAGGTATTTTATCGAGGATATTCACAAAATAGATTGAAATCTTTATCATTTCAAGTGTGTCACTTTGTTTTTTTTTGAGTATCTAATTTGCTAATTACAATGATTATTGAAGATTATCAATAATCAGTTGACATCATTATTTTTGAAAAGGTGTGTGCAAAAAACCGTAATGCAGTTTTAATCCCTCGACAGTGTAATAATACTTTAATTGCGCATAATTAATTGCACATTCAATAATACCTACTTTGTTAACTAGGGTTATTAACAATAAGAAGTAAATAACGCCATTTAAAAGATTAACCAACCTTTGTTATTCATAAGTGTGAACGTGAGCATTATGGAATTATAATATTTAGGTACTAAATATCTCGTAATCTAAAGATTAACGATTCAAATAATCGTGAATGATAAAACTGTATGATATACCATGCATCACCACAGATTATGATAAGGCTTTAGATTGATCATAGATAGACCCATGATTATTGACTACTATTGACGCATTTACCAGATCATTTAGATTAACTTGTGCGATAATGTTATTTGTTTTGTAAATACGTTATAGATAATTTCAAAATTTAAATAATTGCCATACAATGCATGGATGGGTTTTATTTGGCTCTTGATGAAAAACTTGGTAAATACAAAACAAGAAAAACTAAAAACCTGTCCTCTTAGGAATTAAAAGTTCTACCCCAGGCGTCAATAGCAGCTTAGTTCTGGGCCGAATCAACTGATTTGCAATCGACACGCTAAGAAGAAGAATAAATTATATTAAAATAATGAAATGCAGATAACAAACACATTAGGACTGCTAAAATCTTGGCTTTGCCGTAGGTATTCGGGTAAAATCTGGCCAACATCATAACATGAGGTGGCGATAACAAAATGAGACTTACCATCCGGAATAAAAGCGAAGGCGATGTTGCAGGCAGCGCTGAATAGGTACCCTCCAGAGAGAGTGGGCTTCCTGCCTATCCTGTCGAGGATGAGCACAGCGGTGTAAAAGCCAGGGATCTCGATAGCGCAGGTCAGGATGTAGTTCAGGTGCATAGTATCTGACAGGCTGGTGGCGTTGATGGAGAGCCCGTAGTACACGAAGGTGGTGGTGATCCACCAGATGGGAGTGGTGCAGATACGGCGCAACAATACCCGCGAACGGAAGATGGCGGTGAACAGGTTAGGCACGTCGGCGTCGTCTACCACCTAAACAAAAAATTGTCGTGACCTTGTTTACTTTCAAATATTTAAAACGTGTAAACTAAATTCAACTTTGTACTGAAGGTATCTGTTAAATACGCGGCGATCGGCGGCGGCGACCTCTCGCGTCCGGCCCTGGTTCAATCTATGGTCCGGAGCGAGACCGAATGGGACGCCGTCACCTCCTTCTGCGAAGCAGTAATGCTAGAGAAGGAGGTGTCGGAACGTGAGAGGCAAAGAACCTTACGTTCCGGCCGCCGCGGGAGGCTCCCTGGGCGGCGGGGGCCACGTGGTGGCCTGTGGACGGAAAGCTATGGGTTAGCTCGCCGTCCGTCCGTCTCATGACGAAAGGCCGTGTCGATGGCGCGTTCGTGTTCCACGCACGCCTTAAAGACTGAGCAAAAGGAAGGGACCCCTTCCTTTTGCTAGCAAGGACTGACGCCTGCCGGGGTTGCGGCACTGTTCGAAAGAGATACCGTGGCCCTGGAACACAAAGGGCGATGAAGGAATATGGATGGGTTTTAGTCAGTAGTCAAGTCTGACGCTCCCTCCTGCTCCGCCCAGAGTGGGACGAGTCATTATATGTTTCCCATCCGAAAAAAATTAAATAAAAAAAGGTATCTGATATACATATGTGTCTCGATATTGACCTTAACCGGCTGTGGTGGGTTGCATAACGCATTCATAGACTTCTCACTGATCTGTGTCCCGTTCCGCTTGGCCACTCGAAGCAGCACTGTCTGTGCTTGGTCGTACTTCTTCTGCGACAGCAGCCACCTGACGCTCTCGGAAAGGATCCAGTAGTAGGCGATGATCAGGAAGCAGGGGATGTGAATCGCTAAGATCATGTATCTCCAGGGCTCGATGAGCCAGGCCATTCCACCAAGGATGACCTGGCCGACGGCGAACATGGACGAGCATGTCGCGCTGGTCAACACGCGGTACTTTGGCCCGACGAACTCAGTAGCTGGAATATGGACAAGATTGCCAACTTGATGGTATGAACCACATAAAGTCTATGGTTTTAGATTAACAACAAAATGCATGTGTCTAATAAACGCTGATATATTTTTCATGATAAACAAGACATGCTTACCAAAAATGTAAGAAGAACTGAAAGTTCCGGCACCAAATGTGGTCTGCAGTAACTGGAAGGCCAAGTACATGGGGTAGTTGACGGAGAAAGCTCTGATGATACCGAAGATGGCCAGGTTGGTGATGCTGATGACCAGAGCGACACGTCTTCCAAATGTGTCAGAGATATAACCAGCAATAGGCAGTACCAGCAAGGTACCAACGCTGCTAAGAGTACCAGCTAAAGCTCGGAGCCAATCTTGACAACCCAGGTCGAACTGTAAATGAAATATAATTTAGGTTACAGAGGAACTTTCGTCATCGTATAACAGACATGTATACATATAGGTATGTATATGTAATACTCACATCAAAGACGACTGAGTTTTCTCTAGCGTAGACGAAGCCATCACAGTCCTGTTCTTGTTGATTGAAGATGTTAGCTGGGCAGTAGTTTAGGTTGCCGGTGCCGTTGCCGGTCGCCTGGTACCGGGAGCAGGATACGAAGCCGTTTGCGTTGTCTGCCGCCGGGATCGCATTGGTGATCCATTGCGGATTGAACACCTCGCTCTTGGTGGTTTCTCCACATTCGGGAATTTGGCATCTGTAGACGTAAAGTATTTTACAAAGAACGATTTTAACAACTTAAAATTCATCTAGTAACGTATCATGAAATAACCCTGCTATCGGGTTTCGCCGCAGTCAGGTAAAAGAAGTAATGACCATTAATTAATATTTGCTGTTTCAAAGCTCTTTGAACGACTACCTATCTTACAAATATATATTTGTTCCAGGGATTCGTGCCGTCATGATCTCTTACCAAGTACCATAAGTCGTACCTGTGCGGAATGGCAGCGGCAGAGAAGATGTACTCGCTCATAAACGCCGACATGATGATGGGCACGGACACGAGCAGCAGGTTCACCATCTGGTAGCGGCCGAACTGGCCCAGCTCGTTCACGAGCACATCGTCGAGGTCCAGCGGCCTCTCGAACACGCTGCCCTTGCGGTCGTCGAACGTGCTGCCCTTCCTGTTCCCCGGATCCTCAGCCTTGCTGGCTTTACTGTCCCTCCGGTTATCCGCCATGGCTAGCTATGTATTATCACCGATTGTTTCTCTTCAGTAAGATCACGCGGCGCCTCAGGCCATGTGCCTCGGAGAAGTGAACCTACGCTCATCGCAGCCAAGCAAAAGGAAATTTTATCAGATAAATGTAAAGGATTATAATAATATATTAATTTAACGATAAGCTGTTTAGATTTTACATTGTTTATCGCGGATAGACGCGACCCTCGCGAGGACTGCGAGGGCATTGCAGAGGCGGCGCTAGCTGAGGATCGGTGCAGACTAAGAACAGATGTGTAGACCGACGGGCAGTCTGCCGTGTGAAGCCCTATAAGCTTTGACGAAAACTGCAAGGTTGAAGTTACATGTTCACCGCTTTTTAAATGTGTGTAGGTTTCACTCGCTCTGTTAACATATGCAACTTTTTCTCAAAAAAATATTTACCGCATTTGCAATACAGTATCAATACTTCATATTCTGTTGAAAGATTACTAATGTAACTAACGGTTTATATTAATTGGAGTAATGGATGTCAGATTCCTAAATATCGAAACAAACAAAATACAATAATAATATGTTTTCAAAACTTAGTTTGTTTAAGTTCAGGGCCTTCCGTTTTCAGGAAAACGATAAATAAATGATATTAGTAACAACCTTGACGTGTTTATAGTTCTTTGTGAATAGATAAGAAGCATTTATTTTTCGGATATATTTGCTTTTATCCAACACTGTCTTATACACTGTCTGTTCTTATTCTGTCTTCCTTAGTCCAGGAACTTTTCTTAAAATATTTCGTCTAATTTTAATTGTTTGAAATAAGCTAACTGTCCGCTGTTCGCCTCGATTAAGGACCCACAGGATGACAGCTTAAATTAAAATTTTGCCTCAGCTTCGACAGACACCGTGGATTCTATCCCTCTCGCACAGTCAGTCAGTCAATCAGGGCTATTCACTAGTAAAGCAGCTTGGGACACTATTAAGGACATTAGTGTGGCTTATGACGTGTCATGGTCTGATCATTTTCCTTAAAAAATAAGTTGTAAACTTGACATGTTAAAACCTAAATGTACCTCTGACCAGTCTCAGTGTAATACAGTAAGGTGGGGATATATGGACCCTACGCAAACGGTTATGTACACCAAGCTTTGTAATGAGAAGCTAAGAGAAATTGACTTTCCGACAGAGTTTATTAATTGTAGTCGTAGTAAGAATATTTGTACTAACTGGAGCATCTTTTATTAGTTGACCAATTATATTCAGATATTGTAGATGTTCTTTGCGAGGCTGCAACTACTAGTCACAATTACCAAATTTAGCTCAGAAAATATAATAAAACGGGTTAGAATAAACACGTCAAAGACGCGCACGAGCAGGCTCGGCTTCATTTTCTGAACTGGGCGGCAGCTGGTAAGCCGAGACCGGGGTCGCTTTATGAAAATATGGTGGCGAGTAGAAAACAATTTTAAAGTAAGCTAAAATGGTGCCAAAATAACGCAGATCAATTATTAAAGATGAATGAAATTGCGAGTCATCACGAAGCTAAAAATTTTAGTAGTTTCTGGAAAGCTACAAACAGCTTGAATCCCAAGTCGGGCCTGCCAGTGTGGGTCGGTGGCTTAAACGAACCAAAGGCTATTGCCAATTTATTCATGGCTCCGTTTAGGACAGAGTCACCGCTGGGTCCGTCGACGGTTGGGTCGGATGCTATGGGTCCGACGGTACGCCTGTCATGTTCTCCGCTGGGGAGGTGGGGTCTATCCTAAAGGATCTAAAGCGGGGTAAATCTCCTGGTCATGACGGCTTAAGTGTAGAACACCTACGGTATGCAGGTAAGCACTTGCCACGTGTCTTAGCTCTCTTGTTTAATTTATGTATGAGTCACTCGTATCTTCCAGAGGACCTCATGAAAACGATTGTTGTTCCTATAATAAAGAACAAGACGGGAGATACGAGTGACAAGAACAACTACAGGCCCATCTCCTTAGCGACCATTATTGCAAAGGTATTGGACGGTCTGATTGACAGGCAGTTGAATAAATATATCACCTTACATGACGCCCAATTTGGGTTTAGGCCACATTTGTCGACTGAAACGGCGATCCTCTGTCTCAAGCAAACTGTCCATTACTATGCAGCAAGGAAAACACCTGTTTATGCGTGTTTTTTGGACCTCTCCAAGGCATTCGACCTAGTGTCCTATGACTGCCTTTGGAGGAAACTCTCCCAAGACACTAACCTTCCTGGAAGACTGATTGCTGTACTAAAGTACTGGTACAGTAACCAGTCCAACTATGTTAGATGGGCAGGTGCTATGTCGGGTGCGTACAGGGTGGAGTGCGGCGTGAGGCAAGGAGGGCTTAGCTCCCCCAGGCTCTTTAACCTGTATGTCAACCGGCTGATATGTGAGCTCAGCAACACCCAAGTCGGTTGCTCCATTGACGGACAATGCATAAATAATATTAGTTACGCGGACAATATGGTGTTGCTGAGCCCATCAATCAGTGCGTTAAGAAGGCTCCGCCGAATCTGTGAAAACTATGCGGTGACTCATGGTCTCAGGTACAACTCAACCAAAAGCGAGCGGGCGCTAAACCTAATTTATGACTGTGTTCCATCGGTAACTCGTACACTCGTTTTAAGTACCTGGGGCACTGGGTCACCGTTATACTGTCGGATGACGCCGATTTAGAGAGGGAACGTAGAGCGCTGGCTGTCAGGTGTAACATGCTGGCCCGCAGGTTCGCACGGCGCACGAAAGAGGTTAAAATAACACTGTGCAGGGCATACTGCCAGTCGGTGTACACGTGCGCCCTGTGGGTCAGTTATATCTGTGGGTCGTACAGTGCTCTACGAGTCCAATATAATAACTCGTTCCAGTATGTATTGCTGGGGTTGCCGCGCTTCTGTAGCGCGACTGGGATGTTCGCGGACGCACGCGTTCCGGATTTTGGCTCGCTGCTGCGTCTGCGAATCGCATCACTGATGCGTCGGGTGCGCGACAGCCCCAACAGCCTCGTGGCTACTGTAGCCAGCAGGATGGATGACCAGATAATGTGTCGCTGGGTGGCGGCACACAGACCGTCATTCAGACATCTGCTATAGTTGTTTTGTTTAACGTGTTTTAGTTAGTAAGTGCCAAGTTTGCTTTATTTTTGTCTTTGTTATGGATCTCTTGTCTGAAAATAAAGAAATTATTTATTTAATAATCTGAAAGGTGATGGCTACCAGCCTACTGCAGCCTGCAGCGAGCTAGGTAGTCAGCAGGTCAAGACACAGAAAGATCAGTCTGAACTAACGGTCTGGCTGAATGCGCACGTTTCAACAATTTGCTTTTACAGCCACACACCGTGAGTCTACATTTGAACTAACCATGAATAGTTGAAAATAAGGTATATTGTCATGAGAACCTCACGTCCCGGCTGCCGCGGGACACGCCCCAGGCGTCGGGGCCACGTGGTGGCCCCTGGCCACCGTAGGCGCGGGCCTGTGGACGGAGAGCTATGGTCTAGCTCGCCGTCCGTCCGTCTCATGACGACAGGCCGTGTCGACGGCGCGTTCGTGTTCCACGCGCGCCTCAAAGAGAGTCAGCAAAAAGGAAGGGGTCCGCAAGGGCCGATGCCTACCGGGGCTGCGGGACAGTTCGAATGAGATACCGTAGCCCCGAAACATTTGTGTGTGTGTGGACGATGAAGGAACATGGATGGGTTTTAGTCAGTAAAAGTCTGACACTCCCTCCTGCTCCGCCCAGAGCGGGAGGAGTCATTTGATGATTTCTCATCCGAAAAAAAAAAAAAAAAGGGTTTTTGTCATGCATAGAACTCGAACCATATGTATACTTTGACATGTATTATTAATTCCTTTTTTTATTTTTTTATGTTTTCAATTTTTTTTTTTTACTTATGACATTTATTATCTTAGAGTTGCTAATTAAATTGAAAGAAAAATGAAAATCACAATTGTAAATATAAACATTTGCACGCCAATACGTGGCAAACATGTCTGAACCAATTTTCTTTAAGTTATCCTGCATGCAATTATTATTATTGTATGTGTACACATGTTTTGGCAAATAAATCTTATCTATCTATCTATCTAACCCAATACAGGTAAGAACTTTATACGCTATAGTCGGGAAATGCCGAAACATGCACTGCATGACTGAAATCTTAAAATATTATGAAAATAATAGGTATAGGTACGGTACAGGGTGTAGCGTAATTAATGGATAATCCTGTATCTGCGGGTGGGAGACCCCAAGATCCCTAAGATGTCATAAAAATTGTCAAGCCCAGAGTCGATCATACGCAATTCTTTGCTTTTATTTTTTTCTTGAAAAATTGTCACCTTTGGTCTCTTCCTCGGTCACCGTGTTCACAAACGAAGGAATTTTGACAATCCGATTTCTGATAATACAGAAATATTCTTAAATTAACGTGCTGTAAGATGTGTATTATAGTTTAAGAGTACCTCATGTGGCTTTCTTTTATTTTGAAAAGTACTTATAGTGGAAAAATTGTGTTTCTGTTAAAACTTTCCCTAAGTTTGAGTTCGTCTCTAGCTGCCCATATTTTTTAAACTTGTCTCTTTATTGTGAATTCCAAAATGGTATATCAATATTCCATTATCTTTTTTAGATACCAAGTTGCTGCTATTAAACTGAGGAAGGAGATATTTTTTTTTTTGCTATTTATTACTATTAAATTTGCTAAAAACCACATGAGGTACTCTAAAATTGTAATACACATCTTATAGCACGTTTATTTAAAAATATTATGCAGTAATCAGATTGTGAAAATTCTTTAGTTTGTGGCCAAGAAAGTGACATAAAATAGCAATTTTTCAAGAAAAAAACTTATAACGAAATCTTACGCAGCGGTTCGGTTGGGACCACCGCCGTGAATGGATGCCGGCGAGCTGTGCTCCGCCATTGTTACGAAAGTTTTATTGCTTTACGACCCGGCCGTCGCTGCCAAAATTCGAAAGTTATAGTCGGGTGTTTGTGAATGGTGTGTTTGTGAACCATAAATTTGAATAGCATATCATGAACTTAATTAAGTAAGATTAGTAAGACCGGGGGTAAAACGGTTACATATCCAAATACAGTATTACAGTGTAGTGTTTGGGGACTGACTGGCAGGACGCCCAAGATACCATCGGGAGCCTGTGATCCTGAGCCTGTAACTGAAATTTGGTGAACTCGTTTAATTTATATTATGTTGAATGGGCACTGATTATTTTTCAGCCAACCAGCGGTCACTCGTGTGTACAAGTCTACCTAGCTAGGAATACTACTTATTTAAACGATTAACTCTTATAACCAAAATACATTACTGTACATGATAATAATCTAAACCAGATCATTTTAAAATATAAAAATCAATCCGGTGTTGTATTGTGTGCCCAATCTAGCCTAGAACAGCCACCAAAACAGAGTTGCAAGTCAGCCGAGAGGCTTCCCTAGTTTTCATACTTACGCCGACCGCACACTAGCGTAATACTAATTGCATAAATGGCAGCATAAATATATTGATATGAGATGTATTGGGGCCTCCCTGTCAATATCTCCGCGTATACCGTTTAATGTTTAAAAATACTACAGCATAGCTTGCAATACTGCGACAAGGAATGCACACGTGCTAATTAACACAAGGTCAGGCCTTCTATTACATAATAGCATCGCTGTGACCGGCACTTCCCAGCGCCCCAATACGTCAGCAACATGTGGCGAGGGACGTCTCCCAAGAAAACAAAAGCATAAGCCGAACTGTAAAAGTCACTAGAACGCCAAAAAAAATGTTTTTGCGCCTTATAACAATAGATTATTATTTGTTACTTTGCCTCACTCCGTGCCCAACGAGCACAGATGGCATAACAGACCCATACAAATAATCTAACAATGGTAACCAGCCTGAGCAACAAACTAACAATAACTCAAAAGTGAACCCTACTTTCTCCTATTACCCATAAAACATAAACAGATTGCATAGTTCAACCATGAACGAACAAACAAAGCCAAACATAAAAAAAAGCCTTTATTGCTGTTAACATAATTGACCAAACATTACCTACTTAAAAGAATTATAATAATAGAATAGAGGTAAGAAAACTATAAATTAACTTAAACTAAAACATATTCTCGGCATTCGGCTTACCTCCCCTCTTAACAGCTTGTCTTCCGACAAAGGCCTCCTCTAAGGATTTCCACTTGTTTCTGTCCTTTGCTGCTGCAGCTACTTGCTTCAAATCGTCTTCCCATCTCTTTGACTGTTTTCCTCTACTTCTTCTGCTTTCTCTAGGATACCATTCCGTTATTAATTTGATCCATTTCTCTTTCTTTTCCCTCGACATATGTCCTGTCCAACGCCATTTCAATTTTCTGCATACTGTTTGTACTTTTCCAAATTTAGTCTTTCCTTTGATCTTTTTTAATTGTATTTTATCTCTTCTTCTTACTCCCAATACGCTTCTCTCTATCCCATTCTGACATATATTTAGTTTATTTTGTTGCTGTTCAGTTAATGCCCAAGTTTGGCATCTGTATGTAAGACATGGCAGTATGCAAGCATTAAAGACTTTTCGTTTCTCCCCCATAGGCATTTCTTTATTTTTCATTACTTCGCTCAACGTAATGTCTGAGGCAGAACACCTTGCGCCTCCGTAGACCTGAGAACGGGCAGCAGCGTTTTCTGTTAGTCTTTCATTACTGCGATCTCCAATCCGCCTGCCAAGCGTGGAGATTACGGCAAATTCCTGCCATCATGGGAGAGGCTTATGTCCAGCAGTGGACGTTATGGGCTGATGTTGCTCAACGACCAGAATCTCTTCCAAGTGTTTGCTATTGTATTGTATAATGGGCTGGTGTCCGCAACTCCACGTCAAAGCGCGTATTTTGCGTATATAATCCACCACGCGGGCTCAGTGCGGATTGGTAGATGTCACATGTCTTCGAATTTTTGGTTCTAGGACATGCCGGTTTCCTCACGATGTTTTCCTTCAGCGTTTTGAGAGCAGTGGTGATGAAATAAATTACACAAAGTAATGCGCCTGTCTGGGTTCGAACCCACGACTTACTGTTCGTAAGTCGGGGCCGCCACCACTGGGCCACCGCTGCTCTCAAGTGTTTGCTATTCTTCTTTGAATTTCTTTCTGCATGCTCTCTGTCGGTGATACTAATTGTCCTAAATAAATGTATTCGCTTACATATTATAACTGCTGACTATTAATTGTAATAGCCTTCTTTTGTGAGGAATTGCTCATTACTTTAGACTTTGTTATATTCATTGTGAGCCCTGCATTCGCACTTTCATCTGATAATTGTTGTAGCATTTTTTCCAAAGTTATCGGGCTTTCGGAGAAAAGTATTAAATCATCAGCGAATCTCAAATGACTCAATTTGGCTTGTGTTCCGGGGCCACGGTATCTCTTTCGAACAGTCCCGTAACCCCGGCAAGCATCGGTCCTTGCGGACCCCTTCCTTTTTGCTGACTCTCTTTGAGGCGCGCATGGAACACGAACGCGCCGTCGACACGGTCTGTCGTCATGAGACGGACGGACAGCGAGCTAGCGCATAGCTCACCGTCCACAAGCCCGCGCGTACGGTGGCCGGGGGCCACGTGGTGGCCCCCAACGCCCGGGGCGTCTCCCGCGGCGGCCGGGACGCTGTGAGGTTCTCTCCCTCTCACGTTCCGCCACCTCCTTCTCTAGCATTACTGCTTCGCAGAAGGAGGTGACGGCGTCCCATTCCGTCTCGCTCCGGACCATGGCTTGCACCAGGGCCGGACGCGAGAGGTCGCCGCCGCCAATCGCCGCTTCGAGGACACGGCGGTGCTCTGCCCACGCGGGGCATTCCTCCACCGTGTGCTCCACCGTGTCCTCCGGTCGATCCTCGCAGTGGAAACACCCGGGCGTTTTCTCCCGCCCGATTCGGTGCAGGAACCTACCGAAAACACCGTTTCCGGTGAGGACCTGCGCCTGCTCTCTCCATCTCGCCATGAGATCCCGCCGGAAGTCTGTCCGCTGAGCGACAATTTGTCGCGGCAGCGGAGTTTCCCCCCCGCGTAGCGCCTCCGCGCGCCATTCATGCAGGCGCGCGAGGACTATCACCTCCAGTTCCCATGGCGGCAATCCGGCTAGGAGGCTCGCCGCCTCGCGGGAGATCGTGCGGTACCCCCGGGCCAGCCTTACGGCTACCACCTTTATGATTTGCATGCCTCAAGGCGTAATATGGTTAAACTATTATCTATTTTTTTAACAACTTTGTGTAATTACGAGTACCCATATTAGCAAATAAATGATTTTGAATTTGAATTTGAATTTTATATTTTGTTAAATTCTCTGTACTTCTGAAGTATCTGGCGTAGGACGTGTATGTGGTCAATGGTCGAGAATTTGCTCCTGAATCCAGCTTGCTCCTTCGGCTGGTTTTCATCAAGGGTGTTAGTTAGTCTAAACAATAGTATTTTAGAAAAGACCTTATATATGTTAGACATTAAGCTTATTGGCCTATAATTGTTAATATCTCCTTTGTCTCCTTTTTTGTGCAACAAAACTATCATTGATTTCGTCCAATCTTCTGGGATAACTTCTGCTGTTATTATTTCGTTAAACAATTTGGTTAATTTAGGGACAATTACCGCCATGGATATTTTTAAAAGTTCATTGGTGATTTGATCAGGACCGGTGGCTTTTCCTAACTTCTACGTAGTAATAGCTCTTTCTGTTTCTTCTTTTAGAATAGGTGGTATAGGTTCAGTATCTTGCGTGTCCTCTGTCATAGTCGTAGCAAGTTTATTATTTTTGCTTTTATACAGCTCCTTATAATATTCCGTAGCAATATTTAATATGTGTGATCTTTTTGTATTACATTTTCCTTGTTTATCCTTCATATTTGGCATCCAATTCTTCTTCGATTCTAATTCTTTGAACGCTTTCTTTACTTCACCTGTTTTCTTAATATGATATTGGAAAGTGTTACGTATTTTAATTATCTGTGGTTCGCACCACTTGTCTATGACATGTATGTGATTGGCTCCGTCTACGTGCGCTCACCCGAATACACGATTTATAGCAAGAGGTCCTTGTCGTATTTTTTCATACATTGAAACCCGACCACACATCTTAACATGGTGTCAGAAGTGAAAGAAGAAGACACAGAAGCAAGATCCTGCAAAAGTCTGCAATTTTAAGTCGAGAAAATATTCTTTACACAAAAAACAAAAGACGTCTCGTCTCGTGCTCTTCAAAAATGACCGAAAAAGGTGAAAAAACTAGTCATCCGTTGCCACCGAGTAACTTCAGTCTTAATATCAACGCCTCAAATATGCCGCTGGCTTGGAAAAATTTTAAAACCAGTCTAGACATATACATGATCGCCAATGATTTACAGAATGAATCTGACAATCCCGACGCTCTTCAAATATTTTAATCATTTAATGCGCAAATAGACAACATGACTTATAAAAATTTACTTACCAAATTTCAAGAATATTTTTCGCCACGAGTAAACGTTTCAGTAGAGAGACATAAATTGTTCAACAGGAAACAAGGCCCAGAGGAAGAAATTGAAACTTATGCAACTGACCTCAAGAACATTAGCATGCAATGCAATTTCGAAAATCTTGCGGATGACCTAACAAAAGACATATTTTCATGGAATTTAAATTCTTCTTGCTCGTATATCAGAGAACGCATTCTTATCAAAAACCGTCTACATTTGATGCCGCCGTCAGTCTAGCCAAAACGCTAAGAAACACTAGGTTAGAAACAAAAGCTCTATCAAACCACGAAGTAAGTTTTGTCGCCAGTCAATCCCATCACAGTCGTCAAACAAACGCTGGTCAAAGAAGTCACAGTCGTCAAAGAAGTCACAGCCGTCAAAGTAGTCATAGCCGTCAAAGAAGTCACCAGTCACCAAGAAGACAAAGCCGTCAACCAAGTCAATCACCGTCCAGTCAAGAACATCCGTCATCAGCCAAGCAGTCTTCCAAGACCTGTTCCAGATGTGGTCAAATTCATCGGTCAAAATGTCCAGCCATAGGAGTCACCTGTAATAACTGCCACAAGCTCAACCACTTTGCTAAGTATTGCCGTAGTAAGCAAGTGAGATTCATAGAAGAAGAAGATAGCATGGGTAACTCTTCAAATACTTATTTCCTAAATAGTCTTTTTACTAATGAGATCTCTGTCAGTCAGAAGAATCCTTATTATATAACTATGTCCATAAATAGTATGAATGTAGAATTTTTACTTGATACAGGTGCTGACACTAATATTTTATCATTTAATTCTTACAAAAAGCTTAACTTGCCCTTTTTTGCTTTCAGTCTTTCCTTATATTTTTGTTGATATTTTTACTTATTTCTGCAATCTCTTTTCGTGTTTCTTTGTTTTTCTTGCTTTGCAAAAGCAGTTTTCTTTATTTAAGTAATTGATGTGTTTCGGTGGATTGTATGGCTTTATTATTTGTAGACACTTTTCGGGCTTCAGTTTTGAGAGTATTTACAAACTCACAATATGTCGCCTCAACTGGTTTATTGTATTCTTTTTCTTCCCTTCTTTCTAGAATTTCTTTTAAGCTGTTCCTTATCTCTGCGTTATTTTTATTGTTCATATAGGGTACCGATTCAGTGTGCAGCCTTCGACTTTTATTTGTATGTGTCCCTCGTAACGTAGCACGAATCATTTCATGGTCCGAGTTAAAATTTAAACTATGTAAAATTGACAGATCTTTAAAAACTTTTGGTTTATTGGTCAAAATGTAATCGATTTCATTTTTAAAGAGTCCATTTGGGGTAGTCCACGTCCATTTCTTATTCTTCTTCTTTTTGAAGAAACTATTCAGGATACCTAGTTTGTTTTCTAAACCGAAGTTAACCAATCTTTCTCCGTTTTTGCTCCTGTTGCCATTACCGTGTCTTCCTACAGTGTACTCTTCGCCACTTTGACATTCCCCAATTTGTCCATTAAAATCACCCATTAATATTATATTTTTGTGAGCAGTATCAACAGTACTTTGTAATTTTTGGTAGAATTCTTCTATTTTCTTTATATCATGTTTTTTATCTGCTTCAGTTGGCGAGTAAACCTAGATAATTGACCATGATTCATCTCTGCTATTTTGTACGGGAAGTTTGATGTTGAGTATTGCTATTCTTTCGGATATGCCTTTCAATTCCTCAATTCGGTCGGTATATTTCTTTTTTATCAAAAAAACAACACCGTATTGCCCTGGTGTTTCTCCTTTGTAATGTAGTATATACTTCCCGTGGTCTTCTATTCCTTCTCCTAATCTTCTCACTTCGCTTATTCCTATGATATCCCAATGAATTTCGTCGATTGCTGTTTCTAGTTCAATGAGTTTCTCTGGGGTTCTTAGTGATCGTGTATTAAGCGTCGCTATGTGTATGTCGAAGTTATTATTCCTTATTTGTTTGTCTATCCTTAGAGGGTGTTGGTCGTTTTCCCCCACGATGACCAGTCGGCTTGGGGGAGGGTGTAATTTTCCTATTTAATTTATTTTGTTCCTTTAGCGCGACTTTAATGACGTTGATGTTTACACTTCGAAGACCGTAACCTGAACCATACTTAAAACATCGTTAATACAGAGTAATAGTTAAAACAACGCGAGATTAATAAACACTATTAGTTAATAAGCTCTATTTTCAGGAAAGCTAATCAATATTGTCCACAGGCAAGCAAAAACGGTGCAGCATAATAGCAAACAGGACCCATTATCATCAAATTTAAGCATGGAAATAGCCCATATGATCGGAGACGAAAACTGTTTATTTAGGGCCATCGCGCACCAAGTAAACACCATACGTTCAAACGCCAACGCCATACGTTGACAAAGCCTTGAAAGATAAAGGGATACACGTAGCATGCTTACAGGAAACAAACCTGAGTACCGGATTATTTAACTCAAAACACTACACCTGGCCCCTTAATGGCTCTACCGAACGCCGTGGTCTCGCGCTACTTGTAAGAAAAGACACGACTATAACAATTCAAATAACAAGAAGAAATACAAACGTCATGGCAGCAGTTATAACAGCT
The DNA here is from genome assembly GCA_941918905.2 of Xestia sexstrigata. NCBI lineage: Eukaryota > Metazoa > Arthropoda > Insecta > Lepidoptera > Noctuidae > Xestia > Xestia sexstrigata. Next base: position 1,025,450 of record OW799210.2, read on the forward strand.
CTCTGCAAAGGACAATCTGTGAACTTATTTATAATAACAACACACATACCAAGCATTAAGCCAACTAAAACATTTTCCGATTTGATCAACTGCATCAATGCAAAGCCAAAAGGGTCAAACTTTAATGCGCACATAGGAAAGCAAGACATAAGCACCAATGGAAACCAAACGACTAATAAAATTGGTGCCAGCTTGTTTCACACAGCATCGAATGACAATGGTGAAATCTTATTAGATATTATGTCGGGTTCGTCAGGATATATTTCGCTAGGCTCGAGCTTATGTGGGCAGAACACGGGTTTCGTGCTATGAAAACACACTGGATGCGATACACTATTTTATTTCACATTGCACGGTTCGGGTTGGTAGTTTCCACGGAGAAGAACCGGCAAGAAAGTCCATGGTTACTCTTTTCAAACAGATACACTGAGTCTAACAAATTACTTGACACTACACTTTGACACATTAGAACTGGGCACAATGAATCGGGTACAGTTTCAAGACGTCTTAACTCCGCTGCGATCAAACCCAGAATGTCCGCCTCGCCGCGAGGTGTTAACATCAGGACTCTGTAGAAGCCGCCATGGTGGGGTAGACTGGTAACTAGGTCGCGTGATGTTACCATTGGCGCGCTTTCGATACATTCGCCCGTCCGTACTCATGACCGGATCCGACAGATATAATAAAAAGAGAAAACCTAAAATTAGATACATCACGAGGCAGATCAAGCTCCAAAATAACGTGGCAATCTGCAATTACAATGGCAAATACAATTGACCATATACTTACCGCTGCGGACGAGCCAAATATATTTAATTACAAAAAGTGGAGAAAAAATATATCTGACCATAAAATTATTCTCGCGGATATTATTATTCTGAACCTCAAGAGGGAAAATCCGACACTGCATATGCTGAAATCCAGCACGAAACCAATGCACAAATCTGAGCTCGAATTCAACAACAGAAATCACGACTATAGCCGACTCCAAAATGAGGATATAATGAAAAAATATCAAGAGGAAATTAAGAGCCAACCTCAGGTAATAAATCTACAAAACAAGGAAAATACCAACTAGTCCCATGGGATTCTTTTATGAATATCATGAAATCAGCAGAGGCGAAGATTCTTATAAGCAGGCCAATCAGAACCAGGGAACATAGAATCGCGCTCGCAAAACTGCAAAAAGCCAAGTTTATAAAAAACTGTTAGCCCAGAGAAGCATTCACAATCAAACAACTAAGCGAAGCAAGACACAAGCTGCAAAATATAAGAAATACGGAAGAAGAGGAAAAATGCGAAATATTCTTTAGAAACCTAAGCGGAATTCATCTATCGCAACGCATGAAACTCTACGATACGATTTTTACAGGAGACATAAAATGAACATGAAGCACAACAACAAACAACGTTTTATACCCATGTCAAGGTGGGAAGAAGATTTAAAAAAGTCAACCGGCCCCCACACAGAACTCTTACCTAATGAAAACCCATCAGACGCAAAAGAAGAATTATCGGAAGAGGAAATAAGTGATATCATTAAAAGCATGAGCAACGGCAAAGCGCCAGGTACTGACAAGGTGGTGTCTGAGCTATTCAAAGCCTTGCCACGAGAAATGCTATCGGAAATTATAAAACACATGCAGGCAGCATGGGTAAGCAATGATATACCAATGTCTTGGAACTAAACATACCAAATTCCAGTCAGACGGAATTAATGACTACATAAAGTTATCTATGTGTAACGCGGGATATAGGATATATGCAAGCTTTCTTCTAAGTAAACTGGATGCTTCAATAAATGAACTAGGAAACTACCAAGCAGCCTTTCTTCGTTCAGTAATCAGAGACCCACACAGCACCGCAACCCGAAGTCTTATTAGAATTGGAGGAACTAGTATTCAACCGGCAGACAAAATTAAGTACCTTGGCACATATATAACATCGACACTTAATCGAAACAACACAGCTAACGCCAGATGCAAACAAGCGATGCGTAACTCGAAGGCCTTAATATCCTTCATAGAAAAATTTGAAAATGGAGTGGAAAATCGCGCGTCTTATCTATAAAATGGTCTTAGAACTTACAATGACTTACAGCCTTATGGCAGCGGCACTCACAAAGGCAAACCGATCGAAACTTAGAAGATACGAAAGACTCATTCTTAAAATTATGATAAAGAACACGCAAAACCCCCCGAACAAGAAAACACGCGAAATTCTTATGGGAAAAACAATTACCAAAAAAATTAAATGCCTACGGTTATGCTACTACGGGCACATCCTCCCACGACCAGAGCCTCACTTACTACACGCAGCTATTAGATACAAGGCGAAACGGTTAAAAGTTGGAAGACCAATATATACATGGAACAAGTCACTCCAACAAGACATGGAATATTTCAATAAAAGCAAAAAGCAAAGAAGAATGGATTCAGCTAGCAGCAGATAAAGAAAAATTTAAGTCGGCCACCAGGCTATAAATCACCTCAGCGAAACTCACAGTGAAACAAATACTACTGACGACGAAACATATACACGAAAATAACGTTTAAATAAGACGTGTCAAAAACGAATGGAATCGCAACCACAGAAACGAACATGATTCTTCAATGCAAGAAGAGACAACCAAACGAAGGTCAAAACACCAATGCTCATTCCTATGGATTGTACCTGTCTTTACCACTATTCCTATATTGACTCTAGGCTGCATAGTCGGCTGATTGTGCCCGACTGGCTGCGGTTGGTCGGGCTTCCTCTCCCATCCCAGAGCAAGTCTTTCCCTACAAAAAAGTGCCCCCTGGTGTATCCGGCTAGTCCGGGTCAGGCTTGCTCCTGGCTGGGTGTGGTGCTCAATCATCAATAATCAATCGTCATCAAAAACTTAATAAAAAAAAATTACGCATGCCCATCGACTCCGGGGTTTGACAATTTTTTATATTATAGTTCTTGGGGTGCCCCACCTGCTGGTACAGAAGTATCCATTAATTACACTACATTTGTATTGTTTATTAGACATAAAGCTAACTTAGACCATAAACATACTTTCACTTTCTTTTTACTTTCTTTCTTTCTATTTTTTTTTTTTTTTCTTTACTTTGTTAAGATGATTAGCATTGAAATAATAATTACTTTTATCATTTCATTGTCAACATTATTTTATTTTGGCACGTGAACTTGAAAGAAAACCATTATCTAAATTACACAAACATAATAAATCTGACACAATAAGTCTGAATTAATCTGAACAGCTCTCAGCAAGCAAATGCGGAGAAGTTTCAAAATAACATAAAAAAATACACACAAGACATAATATAACATTGGAGTACAGGACCATAAGTCCCCACCCTAAGTTGCGTGCTTCACCTAGGTGGAGAATTTAGGTGAAGTCAGTAAAAGTCTGACACTCCCTCCTACTCCGCCCAGAGCGGGAGGAGTCATTCGATGATTTCCCATCAGAAAAAAAAGGTACGCGGCAAGGCGGAAGGCAGACGCGTACCTAATAGTACATCCACATTTCGCCAGTTACGTTTAAGTCCCATGTAATAGGGGGCGAGCCTATTGACATCAACGGGGCACAAATCCAAGCTCTGCACAGGTCGCCGTCTCCGGTAGACGGCAGCGTGTATGGATGTAACTTGCGTTAGCTTTTGTGCTTTAATGTTACTACGGTTCACAGTTGATGAAGACTTTTTCCTTACTCTGTGTAGGTGTTAGGTACTACCTGGGTTATATTACTGTACCGATCAAGTGAAAGGTTCAGAACAGAAGAAAGTGCTCATTTGTCTCACTGTACAGTGTACCAGGTACAGGGCATTTGCCTCACAGTCACACGTAATACACGCGTATATTAGTATCGTTATTAACTTCGATAAAACTGTAGGTACAATTAAAAGGTAATTAAAGTCACCATGATAAGTAAATATCTGGCCTTTTATTTGCATGAGGTGTAAATTGTCGCCCGATCCGCCAAAGCGCATAGGTATTTCATTCTAAAATTTAATTTGCCACGCCTAAGGAACAGTGGCTACGATACTCCAAACAAATGTATTCCCCTTTTTTTCCTCCAGAATAATGCCTCTAGAGGAGATTTTTTTTTAAGAAGCTAGTAAGTAAAGAAAATATGACCCTCCAGAAATTACAAAAAATGCCCCATTTTGTGATTAGAGGACCACCAGACAAAGTCGAAGTATTAGATATTAAAAAAATAGGAACCTAAACATATTCTTTTTTTTTTTAATTTGAATGCCAAAAATAAGTGAATCAGTTCAATTTTCGAGGAGAAAAAGGGAAATCCGAAACGTGATTTAAATACCGAGATTAAGGTTATCATCGTTGGTGCTAATGCAAGAGAAGAAGACCCTGCATGACGGTTCCTAAAGAAGACACGCGCTACCTATTTATACAGTAGGTACCTAAATAAAAAAAAACTAAAGTAAATAGAATAATGTTTCCTTCTAAATATCTTCCCGGTAAGTCAATAAAAATGTCCATTGGCCAAATCTTGAAGATAAGATAGCGGGAAGTTATTTTTGCAAGGGTATTAATATTGTTTTGATGAGTTTCGATATCTACACTGCTCTGGCTGGAAACAGCAATACAGTAGTGCCATTATAAACTTATATACCATTTCTCACGTACGCATATTTTGCACAAGTTGTATGAATTAGCATGTTTAAGAATGTTAACGGGGCTTATCTAAAGATCAGATAAAATATGCTTTTTACCCGACTGCGCTAGAAGGAGGCTTAAGAGCCTATACTACCTCAAATTAGCAACTCTATATTTGGTAGTTAGAACTTCGTTTGAAATTCTGTTAGAATAAAGTTCTAATCAGCTTGCACTACAAAGTGGTTGTTACGTCAGTCACTGCGGGCCGAATAGTGCGAAATTAGTGGTTTTTTGCGATTTACAAAAAATCTATTGATTGGACTAAAAAAATAAATAATATAAGACCTGCTTTATAGTTAGTTCAGTTAGTATAAAAAGTTTCATGATCTAATTTGAAGTATTTTATGCTTGCCAGCGGTTTATTGTTCAATTTAGAGGTAACTTTGGGTTTTTTTTCTATAGAGAAAATTTTATGGAATCGTGTTTTCGCCAAATATAGGACTTAACATTAATCCTCAACTTTACCATATATTTATTTCAAAATTAATGCTGCAGTATTTTAGGCGTAACGGAGGATCATGCTAAGCCATTTGAGGTAGTATAGGCCCTTAAGTTTTTCGAGAGTATTTATGTATGTATGTACCTATCTATGCATAATTTGTTTGGCACGCTCTGTGCCTCGATGGATTTTAGCTTGAGAGGTGTCGTTAGATTCGTATTTACTGTGAGAGTGACACTGAATATATGCAATTAAAAAAAAATTGCGGATTTTTTTTTTTGCGCCAAATTCAAATGTTTGGCACGCTCTGCAGCCTGAGCACCTCGGTAAAGGGCTCATCATGAGGATTTTAAAATGGTATATCTAAGTAACTAAAAAATGTAAAATAAAAATATTCATTAAAAATATTAAAAGACCCGACTGCGTCAAAAATAACTACACTCTTTTGCAAAAAAAAACAAGCACATAAGGAAATTTACGTTGTAAGGGTGATTTGAGTTAATTAAATGAAATTTAATTATTTGACGTAGTCTGTATACTTGTGATCGTGTAAATTGATACGCGTGAAGTGAATTCTGGCAATTTTTTGTTTAATTTTCGATGAATTCTTTAAAACCGATGTACACGGCCAAACAATGAGAAGTGGTCGCCAATAAAGATACGAAGTTTTTTTTTTACTTTTTTTAATTAAATAAAGTTACAAATGTAAAAACCTAATAGCGAGTCTGCCCTCCTCTTGCCAAAATTTCTGCTTGAATCCTTCTGGGCATGCTTGCCACGATGTGTTTATTAACGTTTTGAGAAATACGTTCCCACTCTTCTGCAATGACTCTTTTTAGCTCCCTGATGTTTTGTGGAGCCGGTTGCATTGATCTTACCCGTCTCTTTAGAACATCCCAGACATGCTCAATTGGATTGAGGTCAGGACTTCGAGCTGGCCAATCTAAACGACGGATCCCAACTTCTTGCATGTATACGCTTCCACGTCACCAGAAAGGTGCAGGCGAGCATTATCGTCCATAAAAATGGAATCTTCCCCAAGTGCAGTCAATGCGGGTTGTGCATTTGGAATTAGGACTCCCATTATGTACCGGTGTGCATTTAATGTTCCACTTTCTATGAAAACTAACTCCATACGCTGCGTCGAATTCATTGCTACCCAAAACATAACGGAGCCTCCGCCATAAGGAGTGATTTTTTCGAAACACACTTCCACATAGCCGTGGTCCTCGTGGTCTGTGCAGCACTCGCCGGCGTCGATCCTCTCCACACAAAGTGATTCTAGCTTCATCAGAAAACAATACTTGATTCCAGTCCTCCAGAGTCCATGAAGCACAGTTTCGAGCACACTAAAGTCGAGCAACACGGTGCTCACGGAGTAATTTAGGGCCGAGCCGGGCGGTAACTCCTGATATTGGCAGCCAAAAGCCTCCTCCTGACCGTCCACAAGCTAACTTCTACTCCACTTACTTCTTCAAGGCTCTTCTTCAGGTCCACACTTGAAGCCTTACGATTCCACAACGCCTGACTCACCAAAAAGTGGTCATCTCTTGGTTCTGTGCATCGTTTACTTTCCGAACTTATTTTTCTTTTGACCGAACCGGTCTCTTGATACCGTTGCCAAGTCCTCTGGACAGTAGAACGACTCACATTTAGCCGCTGAGACACGAAAGTTTGCGAACAACTTTCTTCAAGTAGGGCTATAATTTTACCGGCCTTTATAGCTTTATCACTCATATCAAAAAGTGGTATTTACTGTAAAAAGAAAGATTAAATTGTTTAATTTGCAGAAAATATCCAAAAAGTTTTAAAATTTTAGTAATCAGTAAAAAAATCATTTCAGCAATTCGCGCCATTAGTAAAGCAATTTTACAATAATCCACAATACTCATTATTTTTCTTTTGTTAATTTCAAAATTTAAATTTGGAACGTAAAAAATCATGCCAGGATGCTTCAAATAACATGCCAATACATCGTCAAATTAATAAAACCTCTTTCTTGTTCTTATTCATTGAACTAGAGAAAAAAATCTAAAGTGCCCGTTTTTTTTGCAAAAGAGTAACTTTAAATGAAAACTGAAAAGAATAAAACAAGTTCAGGAGACAGGACATATTAACTGCAACATTACAGTCGGGACCCATATTGGATGTAATGATTTTAGTCTAGATTATTAATGGGTTCCGACTGTTGCAGTATACCAGTGTGCCTTTGTATACAGGTTTTTTTTTATACCACAATTATTGTGATGAGTCTTTGACCAGTGCGTATTGCTACTTAGAGAACTGAAACGTGGTCGCTCACAAAGGGCCTCATTAGAAATCTGAAGTAACGTAAGAGTAATCTCACTTTTTAAGCTCCCAGAAGATGTAGTCTCAGCCCAAAATATTCATATAAACCAAAGCCATCAAGACTTCGTTGGTTGATGGCTTCATAAGAGAAAGATCTATACAGGATCTAAACGGACCCTCCGTTTATACTCTGTTTAGATCTTTCATCAAGCTACTGTTTCCTACTGGAGTGCAATCAATAGGTACCTACGCGGTCGAAATGTATGGAACGACTGATTTTAAATCGACACAAGAAAGAGTCAGATTATAGAAAGGTAAACTATCTCACTGCTGTATATTTAAAATGAGTAAATATATATTGCCTTACCAATTTAATTTACTCCTGGAAACTGCTTGATCAGTAAATCTTGAGTAATACTTAGTTCTCTACACACAACACGCACACATTTATTTAAATAAGCTGATGTAAAGTATGTCTTCTGTTTTTGTATGTTGCTTTAATTTTTAAATTAATTATAAATAGTAAATACTGGCATAATTGTATCTACATTACGTCAATTTAAGTTACGGAATAGTGGAGTGTCCTAATAAAGGCATTTTACTTGTTTGAAAAGACACTTTCAATAGCTATGCAGGTTTAAAAAAAAAGCTATTTGTATTTGTGCATCACATGATCAGCCATTCTTCCGATGACACGCGCTTACCAGAATCTAAAAACCGGTTTAATTATATTTGTCATTGCAAGGTGAGCAAAGCAACCATTGAACTGTTTCGTCAACTAGAAGCCGAGGGGGCTGTAAAACTATTCAACAGATTGTTCTTATCATCCGCTAATCTTTCATAGAGTAAATATTTATACTAGAGTTTCCTTCTTTGCGATGCCAATTCATGGATATTTGGAATTATTGAGATAATAGGTATGGTATCAATTGATTGATTGGTAATCATTGAATATCAAGGTTGTGGGGAATTGTTTCGAGCTGTAAACAAGTTTGGTCACACTGTTGTTGGTATCACAATCGGTGACGGTGATTAGGGACAAGAACGTGATGCTGGTTGTAAGAAGTACGCCTTTTTGTCCTATTTTTTTATGATTACTAATTTACTAGCTGTGTTCCGCGATTTCACCCGCCGTTTCTGTTTTACTTGGCTCCTCAGTCGCAGCGTGATGTTAAAAATATTTTTTCAAATCCGATTTGTAATTACAAAGATTATCGCGTTCAAACAAATAAACTCTTCAGCTTTAGGCTTTATTATAATTATCATAAATTTATTTTCTGTACATTTATTATTGTTACGAGCTGGGTATGGGATAAATTAATAAGACCGTTTTCCACCCCGAAGGGAAGAAAACGAGTATTTCAGTTCTGTGCCTTCGGCTTGACCTTCGGAGATAACCTACCTTACCTATCTGCTTTTTTTTTTTTTTTTTTTTTTTTTTTAGGTGGGACCACTCGCAGTTGCAACGCGCTAAGGTTGCTTAACTGCTTAACCGGACAATCCTGTGGTGGCCAAAAATTACTTTAAGGCCCCCAGCCAGGGCTTACAAACTAAGGATTTGAATTAAATGAACGGTCACTAAGGGCACCCCCTGTGGGGTTCGGGCCTCGGCTTAGTGCGTCATTGATGAGAGGGCAGCAAGGGACAACAGGCTGGGTCGGATCATTAATTGGGGAATCGGTCGTTACATGCTCAGCGTCGCGGGCTGGCTCGTCGAGCAAGGGTCGGGCAGTGATGTTACTGGGGGGTCGCGGAGGGCCTCGGCGGCGGGGCCGGATTCGCGGTTTGTAACGGTTCTTGTGTCTGTTTTTGTGTAATGTGCTGGTTTCCCTACAACTTTCTTGGAGAAGGGTGATGGGATCATCGGGTGTGGCAAGAGTGAGCCTAGGACGGCGAATTCTAGATATTTTGGAGAGGGCGTAATTGGCTGCTGAGGAAATCAGGGGGTTTGGGTGTTTTTCGGCCTTATCGAAAAAACCCTTTGTTAGGCGTTTCATGAATTGGGCTATGGTGGGGATCTTGAGGTCAACATGGAGTTGCTCATTCCTAACGTACCATGGGGCTCCCGTGGCCTTTCGTAAGAATCGGTTTTGGAGGGTCTGCATCTTATGGAGGTGATAGGGTTTGGTATGCGCGAAAACGGGACATGCGTAAGTCATGATAGGCCTAATGCACGCGGTGTAAATACGCAATTTGCACCTAAGTGACTATTTGCTACGTGCGTTCAGGACAGAGTGAAGCCTACCGAGAGCGAAGGCGGCACGCGAACGCACCGTCTTAATGTGCTCACTGAAGTTTAGGCGCTGGTCTAAGATAACTCCTAGGTACTTGGCTTGCTTTTCCCAAGGGATCGGCTTGCCAAACATGGAGATCGGTTGAGGGGTGGGGGGGAGTTGGCGGGGTTTAGAGAAAAGTACCGCCTGGCTCTTGTCGGGATTGACCTCGATTCTCCATTTCCGGAACCAATCGCCTAAGGCGTTTGCGGATTTTTGGAGAATGCGCGTAATGCAGGGATAGCTTCTACCAGAATAATAGATGGCCGTATCGTCGGCAAAGAGGGCTAGTTGGGTTGAATTGTTTCTGGGGATATCGCTGGTATATAGCGTGAAGGCTAATGGGGATATCACGGATCCCTGAGGGACTCCTGCGCGAATCGGATGTGGGGTTGATAGCGCACCATCGATGCGGTATCGGAATGTGCGGTTTGACAGAAAGTCACGAAGGATGAGCACGAGACGATCAGGCACACCGAGCTGGTATAACTTGTATATCAGCCCGTTGTGCCAGACCTTGTCGAATGCTTTCGCGATATCGAAGAACAAGGCACCGGTCACCATGCCTCGCTGAAGGCGGGCGCTGATGTGCTCGACTATGCGGTGCACTTGTTGGACACAAGAGTGTTGGGATCTAAATCCAAACTGTTCTTTAGGAATTAAGCTCTTTGCTTCGGCGTAGTCTTTGAGACGCTTATAAATAAGCCTCTCGTAGATTTTGCCTAGGACATTGAGGAGACTAATGGGACGGTAACTACTCGGGGAAGAGGCGGGTTTACCCGGTTTGGGAATTCCTATTACGGTGGCTTGTTTCCACGACTGAGGGAACATGTTGTTTGCCATGGCGCTATTGAAGATAGCGGTCATTAGCACTATGAGGGCGGGAGAAAAGAGTTTGAACACCCTATTGGTGATTCCGTCTGAGCCAGGGGCTTTTCTGTGCTTAAGGCCTTTTATGATTTCCTCAACTTCCTCAGGGGTGACTGAGGGTAGAGGATCGTCTGGGTCTTCTACTGGGGGAAGGGAGGTTCGACGTTCAACTTCAGCATCCACCATCGCAAGGTGAGCTGGGTCTACTGGTTGGGTACTGGGGGAGCATTGAGTCTCTAGGCTGGCCAGGCATTCGGCTTTGTCGTCATCGTCAAAAGCGACGGTCTGATCGGGACGGATGAGAGGGGGTACAGAGGCGACCTCAGAGGAGCGTAGTTTCCTCTGTAGGTCCCAGAAAGCCTGATGGGTTGGTTCTAGTTCACCGAGCATCTTGTCCCAGCTCTCTTCACGCAGTTTTTGGATGCATCTGCTTACTTTGCGTTGTAAGCGACGCATAAAAACTTTGTTGCTGGAGCAGGGAAAAGAACTGTAGGCACGGACGGCCGCGTTCTTCTCGGTCACAAGATCACGCACATCATCCGGGAGTTTCCAGCGGTGATCATCCGCCGGAACTTCCCTTGAACAATCGTTCAGGATTGATTGTACGTGTTCCGTGAACGAGCTGATCGCGGCCTCCGTGTCGGCTACAGTCTCGATGTTGTCGGGGATCCTGTCTAAGTGCGGGGATTCGGTGGATTTCAGCAGATCGCTTACTTTCCCCCAGTCCGTGATCACTTTAGTGGAGGGAGTTTGAGTGGGATCAAAGGGTCCTATTCTAGGGGCGAATTCAAAGATTACCGGTCTATGGTCAGAGTTGAGTTCGTCGATCGTTTCTACAGAATGCAATCGCAAGTTTACATTCTTCAGAAGCGCGACGTCTAGCACATCAGGGCTATGATTGGGGTTATTAGGAAAATGAGTGTGATGCATTGGGCCAATGACATCGAAGTTGAGGGGAGAGCAGAGGTTGAATAAGTCTCTACCTCTCCTATTTGAAAGACGACTATTCCACGCGGGGTGTTTTGCGTTAAGATCCCCCGCCAGAAGGACGGAGTCACTTAGATTAAGGAGGACTGTGAGGTCATCTTTGAAAGGGGTGACGAAATCGGGGTTGGAGTCAGCGGGCGGAAGGTATGCCGAGATAATGGTGATTGGTTGATGGCCTGTCATGCCCAGTCGACAGACAGAGACTTCAATTTTGGAGAGAGGGGGAGGGTCCATAGGGATGCAGTACAGACTGGACTTGTAGTAAATGAGAGTACCTCCTCTGTGGCAGCGAGTCCTGTCATTGCGAACTAGCCGGTAGTTGGCAATGTTCGGGTTTCGCTGATGGGGTTTTAGGAAGGTCTCTTGGACTAATAAGATATCTAAGTGATGATCGCGGAGGAAAGTGGCGAACTCATCACGTTGGCCATTCAAGCCTTCGGCGTTAAAGGTCCCTATCTTTAGGGATTTCGGTTTTAATCTACTGGGGGGGTTTCTATCCATTACGAACAAAGTTATGGGGAAGGGTCCTAAGGGCTTGCGTAATGTCGGGATACGCGTTATAAACTTGGATGAGCGCGAGCCAGTCACCGTTGCAGGCGATGGTGTCACGCGTCATTTGTAGAGCTCGCGGGGTGTAAAAGATCGCGAATGTGCTACCTAAGACTCTTACGGGGTCAAACGGGTCTAATTCGTATGCCGCGGGAGGGGGAGGGGGGGCCGCGAAGGTAGAGGGTGCTGAAGGCAACCTTGCTGAAGGCGGTGGGCGGCGAGGATCTGCGGGTGCAAGGGGACGAGGCGCTACGGGAGCCGGGGGAAGAGGCGCTGAGGGCGCAGGAGGGCGAGGCGCTGAGGGCGCTGGAGGGCGAGGCGCTGATGGCGCTGGAGGGGTGGACGCTAGAGGAGCGGCCTTTTGTGGAGCGGGTTTTGGGGGCGACATGACTGGCAGTGTCATCAGGGGAGGGATAGCCTGAGGGGCGGGTGCTTGGGTGGGCCTCAGAGCCGGGAAGTGCGCCTGGTGGTTTAGAGTATTCCACGGGCTGGGGCGCTGGGGTCTTAGGGAGTCGGGGAGTTTATTATTAAGAGAGGGACATTCTCTCTGTTGCCTATTAATGGCACGTTGGGCTAGCTTGGGGGCTGAAGATTTTGGAGCCTTGGGGCATCCACGGTAGTTGGCGGGGTGACCAGACTCGCCGCACAGTACACAGCTCGGAGGCTCTGTGCACAATGTGCGGTCTTTGGGGCGAGAGCACTCGGCGGTGCCGTGGTCCCCCAGACACTTAACGCATCTGGGTTGTCCGAAACAATTCCTTTGTGCGTGGCCATAAAGCTGGCAACGATGGCATTGCGTTAAAACGCCAGTTTTTAGGGGCTTCTCTATGCGGAGGCCTGAGAGGCTATCTGATGGATGGGGTGGTGACCTTCGACACGGTCACAGACTATGAGCACCATGTTGTATGGTGAGGAATTGGAGCGGCCTCCAACCCTACGGTGCATGCGGTGGACTTCCGCTACGGGGACATTCTGGGAAAGAAGGTCCTCTTTAATCTCCTGAGGGGAGATTTCTACGGGGATGTTTTTAACCACTACCCTGGTCGGGATTTCGTCCTGGGGGGTATGGGTGTGGTATCGGATATTCCTAACTCTAAGGAGCTTGGTGAGCTCGCGGTAGTCGTTCGGTGTCGACGTCATGACTTTTATGCCCTGCTCAACAGCACGGGCATTGGTATAAATGATGTGACGCTCGTTACACGTCTTGGAGATCTCCGTCCATTTTCCCTTATCGTGGATGAATAAGGGTGGGGGACGGAGTTTTTTAGGGAGAGTGGCCGAGGTGGCGGATTGGGATGTGGCGTCAGCCGGAGTGGCTATGGCCATGGGGCTTGGAGAGCGGCTCTGTGAAGGGCCAGCAGCCGTCTGGGACTGGGGTAAGGGAGTTAGCGAGCTTTGGATAGCTGCTTTCTTTGATGTCGAATTGGAGGGGGATTTACCCTTCTTCCTCTTCCCTTTCCCGACGATTTGATAATCGTCTTCGGAGGAGGAGGTGGGAGAGGAGTCCGACTCTGAGGCGGAGGTCAAATTGGTGCGGTCTTCCGAGTTGGGAATATCCATCTCGGTTTCGTCCTGGGACGGAGAGGAACCTATTTCGGGATGGATTGGGGAGGCTTCCATAGGGACTGGAGCCTGGGAGGAGGGGATGATGGGTGATTCCAGCGCATCGCTGAAATCATTAAGCGCGGACTGAGGTGCAACCTCTGTGTCGCAAGCGCTGTTCTGGGCCTTGTATTGCCAGTCATCTCTGAAGGGCTCTAAGAGCTCCCTTACCTATCTGCACACACATGTATCTACTTACGTTCCTTCGTCCCTGTTCGTGTTCCAGGCGCGGGGGTGAGGCGCGGTGACGCGCCGTCCCCCGCGTTGAGGGGGGGCGGCGGCTGCCGCGCGACGCTAGAGCGCGCGTTCTCGTTAGTATGTTTACTCCGAAGAGCCGGCAAGGGCTTGCTTCGGTCAAGCCTCGGCAAGACCTGAAATACTCGTTTTCTTCCCTTCGGGGTGGAAAACGGTCTTATTTCAGTTCTGTGCCTTCGGCTTGACCTTCGGAGACGTGTTTATTTTCTGCCGGCGCCCTCTAACTATAGCGTACTGTGACAGAAGTAGGTGTAAAGCATCCTTGAAATAAAACCCAGATTTATGTAAATAAGGACATTTTTATTTCCCTTAGGAATCTTAAATCTAGTACAAGTCTTTTTCTCAAAAATCTTAGGTCTCACTTACATCGTTGAATCAGTTAGTAGGTATTTTATTCAAACTAATAATAATGGAGCTCTGTCTAATAATAACAAATTAAGACGTTGGTCAAATAACACATTCGTTATCAAATTAGACTTTTAACAAACAGAAATAACAATTAGATAATATGTAAGTATGTTAATTAAAATAGTGCATTAAAATCACAGGTACAATCATTAGATACATTACCAGCTAATCAAACTGCCGATAATGAATTATTAAGAACATTTAAGTTTTGATTTCCAGGACGCTCTAGCGATTTGCAATAATGCTTAAAGAAATTGTCGGAAACTCTCCAGTTCCCTCTTTTCAAAATAAAGTCTAAAGGAACGTTATTCTGATAGTCACTCGACGCAACAGCTGATCTAATTGACCCCGGACTATAATTTATACCTAAATCTTGAAAAGGAGCCTTAATCCAACCTGCAATTATAGCTCTTGTGGCAGCCTTTACTTCACCACGCGTGGTGATATATAGACTATTCAAATTCGGCCGAGCACTTCTTCTACTCGCTGACAAATCTATCAAACAATTCACCCATTTGACTAAATTCAATGCAGGGTCTTCTGAGCAAGAAAACTGCCATCCTGACTGCCGATTCTTGATGTTATCGGTCTTAGAGCCAAATTTAGGCCAGAACGTTATCAAAGAGCTTGATCTATCACAATGTTAATCGTCAGTGCATAGGAGTGTAAGGTCGTGGATACGACGTCCTGACGCCAACAATAAAAGCAAGGCTACATGCCGAAACACCTGAAACCAAAATGGTTGAAGCTGCGAGCTTTCTAACACGGGATAGGTACCCCAAATAGGTAGCTAAATCCTGAGGTCGAGGATCACTAGGGCTTTTCCCATTTTGTCTGCACCACGAGACCCATTGTTTCCAGCTAGACTCATAAGTGCGCCACGTGGAATCACGCCATGCTGACTGAACAAGATCGATATCGCCAGGATCCATATCTGCTTTAAGTTCACTCCACCCCGTATCCCCCAAACCTCGAAAGAGAGGTCTCCTGCGTTCGGCAGAGGGCGATCGGTGGACAGGTCGATCAGGCAACTGTTGACATTGCGTATCTGAAAGGGGGCTTCCAGAGCCCTTCGTTTCAGGTCGCCTCTCCAAAAAACTGTTTCCCAGCGAGGAACCATCAGTAGGTAGGTCCCTGAAGACTGGTTGAGGTGCCGTAGTACTCGGGTATCAGAGGTGGAGGCGGAAAGATCCATGCCAGTTTGTAATGCCAGGTCTGGCTGAATGCGTTGATGAACATCGCCTGTGCGTCCCATGCTTCTATCGACGCATATGTCGAGACTACTTTCGATCGACTGGTTGCGAACAAATATATTTGAGGGGTACCCCACTTTAGGAACACTTTTGTCGTAACCTCGTCTACCACATGCCAATCCGGGAGACTTTTTCCCCTTGACAAACTGTCGGCTATAGAATTGTAACGGCCTGGAAGGTAAAAGGTTACTCCTAAGCTCTCCGCCAGTAACAAGATCTTTTTGGACTCCTCTAACAATACCATAGACCGTGTTCCTCCCTGATTCCTCAGGTACGAAACCACCGTCTTGTTGTCGGATTGAATCATGACCGATTGTCTTGCTACCGCGTTTTGACATTTCTTTAGAGCTATGTACACGGTGAATAATTCCTTTCTGTTTATGTGCCAAGTAGCTTGCTCTTTGGTCCATTTCCCCAATAGGTGACCATCGCCGATCTGAATACCCCAGCCTTCGTCTGACGCATCTGTCGTAACAAAAATCGTAGGTTCTGGATGAAAAATTTTTCCTGGCTCTCTCACATTGAGAATCCACCAACGACAGTCGTTGACAGCCTGTGGCGGTAAGTCTCGCAGCCGGTCGGGCTGGTTTTGAGACAGTTTCAGACTGGAGCGCTGAATATATCTGGTGAACAAACGACCTAGAGGGGTCACCAAAGCTGCAAAACCCAGTCGACCTATGAGTGAGGTTCCTAATTGCCACGTCCATTGACTTTTTTGTAATAGCTTCTCTAAATCTGTCAATAATCGAATTATTTTCTCTTCCGGGAGTCTTTTCTCGTTCCTGTCTGTATCCCACACAATCCCTAGGAATTCTATGCTTCTTGTAGCCTCTAGAACAGACTTTTCCAAGTTTACACACCAGCCGAGACTCTGAGCTGACCCGAGCTCATTTGGCATTTTAGCACATCTGGGTCTTGATGTGCTAAAAGGAAGTCGTCTAAGTATACTAGAACTCGTAGTCCCTTTGTTCGAAGAAACCCTGCTACCCATTTGGTGACGCGAGAGACAGCTAACGGCGCGCTGGATAGGCCGAAGGGAAGGGACGACATCTGATAGAGTTCGTTTGCATAACCAAACGCCAGAAATCTCCGGTGGCTCACTTTTATTGACACATGAAAGTAGGCTTGACTTATGTCTAGCTTTCCTAAGAAGTCTGGAGAAAATCGGGGACCTGAGCCTGGTTTACCAGGCGAAATTTTCGAGGGTTTAAATAGCAATTTAGGCGGCGAAGGTCGAAAATTTGCTTGAGCTTTCCGTTTGTTTTTGGAATTAGAAACATTCGCGACAGGAATCCAGTCTTGGAATGACACTTCTCGACTACACCTTGGGCTAGAAGTTGTCTGAGCTCTTTGGACATCACGTCCGACGGTCTTGTCGCGAATCTTTCCAAGTTTGCTTGCAGGGGGATAGAAGGCGGTTTGGACACGAAAGGTATTATGTAACACTAAATTATTTTTAAAATCGCTTTTGGTGCCCCAATTTTCCCCCATTGTGTTTGGAACTCGCCCAGTTGTCCCCCTCGAAAACCGTCAAAATGTGGCACGGGATTTTTGAGACTTCTTGTCGCTACCACCCCTACCCCTACGTTGACCGTGGTTAGACGGCTTTTTCGATGGCGGATTGCGGGATGATGAGTTGTGAGAGGATAAGTTGTAGGGCGATGAGTGGTAGTTAGCGGAGTATTGAGTAGCCGGTCGGGAGCGCCAAGATGATTTCGTGGCCTTAGATCTAGCCGGTGGAGCTGGTTTGCGAAAGGAATTTACGGTCTTTTCCGTGGCTCTTGGTGAGATAAAAACAGCTGCCACTCCCCCACTATCCTTAACTATAGAACTAAGCTGCTTCTCCTCAAACAAGTGGGTCGGTGATGGATGAATATTGTGGGGTGCGCTATTAAGGACCTCATTCCTTGTTTTGAATGACTTACGACGAAGGTCGATGGTCTCGGACCTATGAGCGCATACAAACTGAAGAAGTTAATCTGAAATCGTCTTGAAAGTGGAGTCCTCCGCCACTAGCTGCCTTAATTCTGCGCTGGCACTCGGACACTTCACACACACTTAACAATTGTGTTTAAATACACTTTGTTGTGGGCGGAAATTCGAGCTCCTTCTTGTCTCCCTCAACTTGCCAATTCGGGTCTAGAGTAGGTGCTCTCCATGACGGAGAATCAGAGGTCTCCGAAACTGCATCCTCTTCATCGTTGGAAAAGTAGTTTTCTTTGTCGGAATCACAGTCGGACTGTTGTCGCCGCTCTAGTTTTTCCAACAAAACCGCAAACATACCCTCCACTCTTTGTTCCAGAACTTCGATTCTGGCATTCCGCGTTATGGAGGGTGAGTCTGAGTCCCTCCTGCGTCTACGTGCCGAAGGTTCTTGACTTCGTGACGTTACAGAAGACGAACTCCTTCTCTTCCGACTAGTTTCTTCTGTTTCAGAGCGGGCACCGGAAAGAATTTGATCGGCTTCGGCCCTAGTATGTAACAGTGGCCGTAGTGCCTCGACTGACTGTTTAAAAAACTCAGTGCACGCTGCTGAGCCACGTATGCGGTTTGCCACAGCTGGTGGCCCGAGGATTAGAGCCCGCGTAAAAGCCCAATCAAGAAGCTTACACCTTATGTCTCGATACCCCTTCTCCGAAAGGTGATCCGCCTCTGGTATAAATGCGCGGACTAGGCCCACGGTAGGCAGGGCGAATACTAATTTATTTAGTATATTGGGATCGATCTTCTCACCGAAAACTTCTTCTTTTGTTGCTGTAGTCACCTCTCAGCGTGACCAGCCATCCGGTAGTTGCTCTTGTGCTAGCACCTTCACCCGCTCCAAAATATCCTCGTCCTGGTCCGTAGCTGCATGCTCGTCCAGTAGCTCGCCGAGGGTTACCAGGTTCCCTCGTTGGGTCATCTGAAGCCAAAGCAAAGCGGTCATGCAAAAACCCAAGCAGGTCCATTCAAATTAACCTCTAGCGGCTCATTGATTAGGCAAAGCCTAAGAATAATCGAACCGCGCCGCTCGTTTTTCGGTGCGAGCCACCCAATATATTTGAGCCGAGGCGCTCAATTTATGAGCCGCGCTGCCCAAATTTTGAACAGCGCCGCCCAAATTGTGAGAAGCGCCGCCCAAGCTTTGAGTCGCGCCGCTCAAGTTCTGAGCCGCGCCGCCCAAATCCTGTGCCGCGCCGTTCAAGTCCTTGGCCGCGCCGCCCAAATCTTGGGCCGCGCTGCCTACTATTCGGGCTGTGGCTATAACTAGACGGACTGTGGCTGAGTAGCCGACATGTCAAACGAGCGC
This sequence comes from Xestia sexstrigata, assembly GCA_941918905.2. Lineage (NCBI taxonomy): Eukaryota > Metazoa > Arthropoda > Insecta > Lepidoptera > Noctuidae > Xestia > Xestia sexstrigata. Next base: position 1,044,335 of record OW799210.2, read on the forward strand.
AGTTGCTGCGTCGTGATCGTCTCATGTAGGTATGTGTATTGTGGATGGTATGTCCGACAAATACAATAATAACTCGTGCATATTTTGTGGATGGCATGTCCGACAAAAATTATGATAACGGCAATGCCATTGAGCATGCTAAGCTTGCAATATTCACAATAAATTCAGAATAAACCCGCACCTTGAACATAACAACACAGAAACAAAGAATAAAACAATTGAATGACTTACCCCGATATCCAATGGTAAAACACCCATAAAACGTTTCAACAACGTTGAAATAACACACTTTTCGCGAATAATACGTTTTATTTTAATCGTAATCACTACGTAAACAAAACATGTGCGTACATCAGGTAACAGTAAGCGTACTGACGAGAACGCGCGCTCTAGCGTCGCGCGGCAGCCGCCGCCCCCCCTCAACGCGGGGGAGCGCCTCACCCCCGCGCCTGGAACACGAACAGGGACGAAGGAACGTAAGTAGATACATGTGTGTGCAGATAGGTAAGGTAGGTTATCTCCGAAGGTCAAGCCGAAGGCACAGAACTGAAATAACTACCGAAGAAACAACAAATAACTTTAATAAACACAAAACACTTAAAACTCAATTACAAATAAACTACTGATCACTATTCGCTTAGATATCGCACTTCTAGTTCACTTCGATTCGCTTCGTTGTGTAGCCAAAATCAGACTGCCTGCTCCCGCAAACACGTCGACTATTTATATGGCGATCGAACGTTCGAGAAATACACAAATACAAACCGCGAATCCGTAACCGACCACGCCGCCGTGACGTACCGCGAACGCGACCCCCCTGTAACATCACCGACCGACCCTTGCTCGACGAGCCAGCCCGCGCCGCTGAGCATGTAGCTTTAAATTCCCCAAATAATAATCCGACCCAGCCACCCTTGCTGCCCTCCCTCAATGGCGCACTAAGCCGAGGCCCGAACCCCACAGGGGGTGCCCTTAGTGTCGCTCATTTAATGAAAATCCATAGTTTATAAGCCCTGGCTGGGGGCCTTAAAGTAATTTTTGGCCACCACAGGATAGTCCGGTTAAGCAGTTTGACAACCTTAACGTGTTGTGTCTGCGAGTGGTCCCACATAAAAAAAAAAAAAAAAAAAAAAAAAAATCGAGAAAAGACCAAAGAAACGATGGATGGACTATATTAAGAATGATATGTCAAGCAAAGAAGTGTCTGATGAGACGACGAGTAACAGAGAAGTATGGAAGAAGAAGACATGCTGCGACGACCACAAATGTATTGGGATAAGGGCAGGAGTGTGATGATGATGAAAAAGCATTAAAATAAAGCAAATCGATTATTATTAATTACAATATGCAGATGCAACAAATGATAAGCACTTTGATTAATCTGTCATTCGATAGATGGCGCTGTACGGATCTTATATTTTTGAATCGCGCTATCATTAAATTTTGGTGTGTGATGAATTCTTTTTCAGGAATTTGAAAGGTTTAGGTGTCTTAGTGATCTTGGTTGTGTTTCTCGGGTCATGGTACATAACTTGGATCCGCGGAAACATTTATGCTATCCTCACGATCCTGCTTCATTAACGGAATTGGAGAGGCTTAGAAGTCTCTACTCTGCTCAATAATAAGCCAGTTTCTATTGGTGCCTATTGATGCCTATTGGTGCCTATTGGTGCCGCGGTCTACTTTCTTAGAATGCGACGACGTAGATATTGTACGGATAGTGTATATGTCCAATCGGGAAACGGAAAAAAAAATATTAGAAAAAAAAAATTTAAAAACAAAACTAAAACCCAACTACGTGTTACCTACTATGATTATGTGGGTGCCAGCTATGGACACCTCCATTAAACAGACATTGTATGTATAGTATACAGTGGGTGCGACCACGGCTCTTCCTTGACAATTTTTGTACTTATGCATTTCGGGATTTCTATTTGAATTATTTTCTTGTTTCATCCATTTTAGACCCCTTTTTCACGTTGTCGGGTTTTAGTTTTTTTTACTTTATTTTTTATTGTAATCAAATTAGTACCTATCTACCAGAACTCTGCCACCTCGACGGCGTTGGTGGTGGCTTCGGACAGGTCCCTCAAAGTGCAGGTGGTACGATGGAACCGCACATAGTGCAGGACGGGGGGTGGCCTAAGTTTCAGTTTTGCGAGCATCTAGACATGTGTATAGCTAGGGTTATCAAGTTATTATTGGACTTTTGTCATAATTATTTAATCTACTCCTCTATCATAATCTTCAATAAATAATCACTCGATATGCGGTAGGTATATAAAGATATCGATAAATTAAATTAAGTATCGATGTCTTTTAGATTATGTTCAGATATCATTGAATGTTTAAATTGTTTACTGTCCTTCTGCGAAACTTCATATAGTACTTTCCAATTTGAGTGCGTCACCGATAGTAATTTACGGCAGTTATTATTTATTATAAGAAACTGATCACGTGTTCTGTATTTAGCTCACATCATACATCTGCCTATCCTATTCCCAACTATGTTAGGGTCGCTTCCCAACCTAGCCGAGTAGAAGCAGTATACCAGTTTTACATGAAGAGACTGTCTATTTGACCTCTATAAGTCAGATAATGGGTAATATGATACCCATTGGTATGGATGGTTGTTTGTCCGACTTTCGTACAGGCAGAAGTACAACACATGAAAGTGGTGAAAATTAAAATACTAAGTAGAAATGTTGGTAAAGAACATTATTTTATTCAACAGATGCTTTTCACATTTTCAAAATTCTTATTTTTAAATTAACCGAACTTTAATTTATGTTGTTTATAAATATAAGTTAACTTTCTTACAATTATACATTATTTAACAAACAGGCCTTATATTACGACAAAAATTTGTCCATATAAGTAACAAAATCAGAAAAGACTTAAAAGGCGTCAAAAATATTCGTCCGCATCGCTGTCAATGGGGGAAGTGCCCAGAAGGCTGGCAGCATTACGACGTTGGATGGCAATGCTGATTCTATGGTCAAGAAATAGGCCCGCCTTCTGGTCACGAGAAGAGTCGTCCAAACCGTTTGGTGATTTCCCGAAATACTAGATGGGCACGCGGAGCCCAAGGCTCCAGTGTTTCAATCCCAAACGGCTCATACATTACTATCAATTAAGCTGAATGAAAAAAGTATTTGCGCCGTTTGAAGTTTTCAGCACCTGCAGCAGCCGCCCCAGAACAGCCCGCCGTGCTAGGAAGATGGGATATGGCGCAAGGGCGTCGCACATGTTGAATAACACACCAAAAGCCGAACCAACTTTCAAGGCAGGTAAGGCAAGGTGTTTATTTTGCTAATCGTTTTTAAAAACATTTATAAACGCCATTTTTTTTTAACTACACAAACCGAGACAAGCTCAGAGGAGTTTGTTTCAGCTGTTGCTTCTCTTTTAAGGTCCAGACATAATCTTGGTCAATTCACATGAGTACTATGCTATATGGTCATACCGTCCGGTCTCTTCCCACCGTCGCGGTCGCGTGCTCAGCCTTTATTTATTTATTCATTGTTCTATTATCTAATCTTCAGAGAGGAGTTCAATAGAATAAAGGAAAAGGGTAGTGGGTAGACGCTATCTAACAGATTAATTATTAGCGGAATTCTTGGCATATTTTAGATTATCTGCCAGATATGTTATCTAGATCTAATCTGGGGGGAAAGAACAGGCTACTAATGTTGTTTTCTTAATTCAAATTAATTGTCTGTACATTATTATTTGTCAAAGCAGGTACTAAATAAGTAGGCAGCTTGTATTTTACTACTTAAATAATATTCACTTACCTATTAGGTATTTTTTTGATCTATTCAACTTACCTAATTAAAACGAGTCCGCGTACCACTGATTGTTTTCCTGTTTCGAGTTGACGCAACTGTCGTATTCATACAACTGTCCAATTAGTGAAACTGACTAATCAACGAAACTATCGAATTAAATAAACTGTCGCGTGACGGAAACTGCCCAGTGTTACGCGGACTCATTAAGGGACTCCCCCATGCACACTAGCGCCACTTTAGTAAAAAAATCAGAACTCGTTAAATACACAATTAGTATAAAATATGATTGACAAAATCAATCATTTGGTCTTCTAAATTATTTACGTAGATAGACGTCTAATAGACGTCAATAATCTAGAACTCTAAAGCATTGATTTTGTTAATCAGATTTTATATTAATTGTGTTTTTAACGAGTTCTGATTTTTTTACTAAAGTGGCGCTAGTATGCCATGGGGGAGCCCCTTAAAACAATAATTTATTTCAATTACATACAATCAGTTAATCGAATGTCTACAACTTATTATTATGCGGTTTAAATTGCAGTTTTGCGAATAACCATTCGCATAATTTGCTTAAAACTGCTGCGAAGTAAAGTCACTATTAATGACAAACTGCTTTCTCAAAGCAGTTACTGCCCATTACACGACTATTAGTACAAACTTAAGTTAACAATAAATTAAGATACCTATTATATTATTATTTTAAAACTAAATTGACTAAAAAAATCACAAGCGTTACTCCTTGGTCAGTGTTAAGTTTTGTCTCAGATGAAAAAGATCACAACATATGGGGCCTCGAACACTACATGGCCACGACCTGCACGACTTTTAGTCGGATAAACTTTGACAAGGAGGAAAGTTTGGTCGCACGATCGTCCCTAAAACGACTGAGGGCGGATTTCACCAACAAAACGAACCGATTTAAAGAGATGTCATAATTGCTATGAAGTATTGTGAGTTACAGCTCTTGAACGTGGTTAATATGTTCTGTTCGCGATCAGTGTCGTTGGTGACATTCGCTCTGAGAGGGCGGCGGCGGTGCAGTCACTTTTAACTGTGTTATTACGGACGGCCGGGCTCTGGCTTTTATTGTACTTATTCGGTACATTTATGTACTTCGGATAGGTCATCAAGCTAACTAAAGGTACATTCCTGCAGGCGGCGGCAGACTGCATACAGCAGCGGCATTGCCGTCCAACCGGAATGGCTGGACCGCAACGACACTAGGCATTCGTTTCTTTGAAAATACTTTTGTAGATGGCGGCAGACGTCAGCCGACTGTGAAATTGTACCTTACTAAGTAAAACACGTTTTTTTTAATAACTAAGTATTTCAGAATCAAGTTGTACACTAAACCTATTCTCATTATATTGCAATACTTAGTTTAACTAATTGTATTTATAAATAATGTCTTCTGCTTGGTCGTAACCAAGCAACGTAAAAACAGAAAACACGTTATTATCCACCGGATATTGTAATCATTATCTGTTTCTAGATTACAATTAACAAAATAAAATATCATAACTATTTCGCAAAATAAGTAGTACATTTTGATACAAGTGGAGAAAGTTTGTTATTGAACCCGAGGCGGAATAAATGAGTGTTATTGAGCCTAAAACTGCAATAACAAATGTCCACGTGTATCAAACGACGTTTTTCAATACATTTCTGACTATACGCTTACAGATTTTAGATTTATTTTTAAATAGCAGACTTCGTCACTGGACTCACTCATATTTATTTAAGTATTATTATTACTTTTTTATCCATTTTTTTGTACTTTGTAGCTACATTGACCTGAATCTTTGCTAGTGGAACAGAGAATAAATCAATAAAAATTTGAAACACGCTATTTTTTTAAAATGCGTTCTGAAACTACACTCGCGGTATTTTGTTTATTTATATTTTTGAATTTAGAACACAAATAAATATTAATTTGTTTATAAAAGTAAATATTAGTTTTAAATAATCATGTTTATCTATGATATTCTATTTATAAACACAATTTAACCAATTTGGACAAAGTATAGGTATAGTTATTTGTGGCAATTTTCATTCCCGTACACGTGTTGGAAAATGAAAAAAAAACGCACGTGTGTGAAATACATTGCATGTTGAACCTAATCGTAGTGCGATAAAAACCCGTTTTCGAGGAAGTGTATTGAAAAAGAAATTACGTAAATTCCATTTGATTTCAGTTCAGCACATCGCAGCAACGACTTCCAATGTCAAGAAGAATACAAATGTCACTAGAAAAAGTCTATCAGTGTAAAACACAGAACTAAAATACATGTAGCAAGTTTGACATAGCAATGCAAATTTCTTATACACACAACGCTGCCGTCCTTTAACTAGAAGGACGTTAAGCCCAAAAAGTTGTTTCAGAGAAAATGGAAAAAAACGCGGGAATCGTTGTTTCTTAAAAACTATAATACATATTATGTTAATGATTGTTGCACACATCGATTGATATTTCTTTCTGTTTATCCTAAAGAATCCTTTCCGTCCAGAAACTCTTATTAAGAGCCTATACTACCTCAAATTAGCAACTCCATATTTGGTAGTTCAAACTTCGTTTGAAATACTGTTAGAATAAAGTTCTAATCAGCTTGCACTACAAAGTGGTTGTACGTCACTCACTGCGGCCGAATAGTGCGAAATTAGTGGTTTTTTGCGATTTACAAAAAATCTATTGATTGAACTAAAAAAGTAAATAATATAAGACCTGCTTTTTAATTAGTTCAGTTAGTATAAAAAGTTTCATGATCTAATTTGAAGTATTTAATGATTTCCAGCGGTTTATTATTCAGTTCAGAGGTAACTTTGGGATTATTTTCTATCGAGAAAATTTCATGGAATCGTGTTTTCGCCAAATATAGGACTTAACATTAATCCTCAACTTTACCATATGTTTATTTCAAAATTAATGCTTCAGTATTTTAGGCGTAACGGAGGATCATACTTAGCCATTTGAGGTAGTATAGGCCCTTAATTACTAATTATTTTTTCTAATTTTGTTAAGCATTTAATCTAGTTATTGCATCTTAGGCCGTTAACGATACAGAAGCGGCTTTTTAGTGAAGTAATTTATTTGAAATTTTAACCTTCATAATGTTTGCTAAATTTGTTCAGAAATACTTAACTAAAAAGTTGTTAAGTAACATAACTGCTTTATAGCCATGACATTCATTTCGATTTAAATTTGAAAAACCGGCATGACCCAGCCACTGAAGGCACCTTGTTTCCGCCTGACAAAAGACTGTTCAGCACCTTATTGAGGCTTCCAAAAAAGCGCTCCCTCAACGATTGTTTAATGTCGGCAGTATTGATACTAATGCTTCCGACATACCCAAAAAACCAAAAACTTGTAGGTTTCTGTTGAGGAAAGAGATCTAAGGTGTAAAGAATCCGAGAGTTGAATTTCCTTGGATTCCATAATCTCCCCTCGCTTCACATGCATGAATGCATTACATCACACCAAAATCCATCCTGATGGCGCTACTGAATGAACTTTTAGTAGCGCCTGTTACCTTTAGTAGCTTCACCAGTTGCAAATTGTGGGGGGCAAAGAGTTTTAGATCATCCGTGTAAAAAAGGTCAGATATTATGACCTGACCATCTTTCGTCAACCGATAGCCTAGACTTGAACCCTCCAGCAGTGTGCTGAGAGGGTTCAAAGCTAGACAAAACCACAATGGACTCAGACTTTCACCCTGGAACATGCCGCGCTCGATCCTTATCGGTTCGCTGTTCCCTTGAATCTGTCCACATCCTGGATAGCGAAGGACCGTTCTCCACTACCCCATACATGACACCAGGAAGGTACACCCTCATGAGCCATGTATAAGGCACAGAATCATAGGCCTTCTTATAATATATCCAACATGTAGACAGATCCCTTCGGGAGCGAAGAACCTGTTGGCCTGCTGGCAATGAGGAGCAGTTCCTTAGTACCGCGGAACCCGTTCCTACATCCATTCAGAGAGGCAGACATGATAGAATTACTCTCAATTATGTTGGTTGGTTTTAGCTCTCAAAATCGATGTAAGAACTTCATAGACTGTTGGTAGACAAGTGATTGGTCTATAATTTTTAGGCTCCGCAGTACCTGATTTATGAATCAGGTGGGTAATTCCTGTCGTCGAGAATTGGGGTAGCGACTCTGACTCTAAGGCTGTTTGAAACTGAGACGCCAAGCGAGCGTGCGATCTTTGGAACCACTTGATCCAGAAGTCGTGCAGTTCGTCCGACGCTGGAGATTTCTAGTTAAGCAACGGACGGACTGCACGAGCTACGTCTTGGGGGATGATTGTCCCCATTTCCGGTATAGGTTTCGCTTGTTCAACCTCCTGGGTCCAATCACCCTCAGTGTAACTGACAGGCACCAACTAGATGTTGCGCCAGAATGAACACACGGCGTCACCATCCGGCAGACGCGTGTCAGTTACACCTTGGTCCGGTCGCTCCCAAGCCCTATATACCTTTTATTGCTTTGGAATGTGTGATTTTGAGTGTATCGCTCCACTCGCCGCTTGTATCGACGAATACGGCTTGCCCATGCACAGATCTTCTACTTCAGGAAGTCGATACGCTCTGTGACGCGGGCCACATAATTTCAAAAAGTAAATAAGTTCCCGAGAACGCCCGCCTCACAAAGCGCATCACGCTAGGACGAGTATTGCCCTCCCTGAAGGAGATTAACTTGCCGATGAGTTCTATAGCCTCACCGATACGCCGCTCATTCCTGCACTGCCAAGCTGGAACAGCTAATTTTGGTCGTGTAGCTCTGTCGTTGTTGGGAAATTTGACGTGAGCTGTCAAAGCAGTTTTACAGCTGCGAATCTAGAGTACAAACCAGCGCCTTGTTTTTCTTGTAGGTAGGCAAACGAGGTAGACGTCGTCTAATAAATTGGCCGCTCACCCCCGGAGTAAACGCAGCGCGAGAGTCGGCAAACTGCCTTTTAGTTAAGTAATGAGGCTTAGCTGCTTTGTAGCGAAGTATAATTTAACATTTTTTCACCACTTTCATCTCACAGGCAAGAATAATTTTCAAGCTTAACTAAAATAGCGGGTAACTGCAAATAAGTTAAGTTTTTCACTGAAACTGTTGTTTAAATGCTTCACTATAAAGTAGTTATAGTCTTTTTACGTCTCTATAGTCAAAAATAATCAGAGAACGTATTTTTAGTCAAGTAGAAAACCAGAAAATAATCACCACATCGGGCAGTTAAGGTATTTTAACGTACATTAAGCGAAGAAGTGCGGGTTAGACGCCATCAAGTGATGGAATCATCATAAATTATGTTACATAACGGCCTACAAAATGTTCATATCTTTGGAACTATTTACATTATAAAAATGTTTCTTAGACAGAAAGATAGAGAATTTTGAACTCTATCTAATCTCACTTTCTATTAAAAAAAAGTAAAAAAACACTATTTGAGGGTTAACGGCTTTCTAGTTAAAGGACGGCAGAACGACACCGTGAACTGCACATTGAAAGTGTTCATACTATGCGACGAGTTGAGTCGCGCCTCGCGCGACACACGCGTCTCACTCGCCTCACTTGCAGGCCGTGCTGTCGTCAGTCGCGGCATGCTTTAGCAATTCCTTCAATTGTTGTTTCCGCAGTCGGTGTCATAAGTGTGCCAAGTGGCATAACCACTTGGCACACATGTTACGACAATGACTCGTGTGATTGACTTCATAAAATATTCTCTTAGCTCATTGTTCAAGATCTATGGGTATAGATCCTCTTAGCCAGCAGAGTATCTTCTACTCCGCGGCGACTTTCTTGTTATCCATGTTCACGGCCTGCTCGATGGTGTCGGGTAGGTGCGCTTTCAGGGTCTCCGGCGTGAGCAGCATCAGCAGGCCGGACGTGCCCGACATCACACCGAACACCAGGTACGGGAGCGCTTCCATGTACGCACTCTAGAAAAATAGTAACGAACAACAACTTTAAGCCGAGACTTTATTTATAAGGAAATAGGAGGAGTATTACACAGTGTGTTTGGCTACTAGTTACCGATACTTTAAGGGCATATTATAAAGGGTGTAAAACACCTCTTAACGAAGCCGAAAGGCACTTGTTCTCCTCGTCATTGCGATTTTTTTTTTGTTCTACACCATATCTGGGAACCTTCTAGTTACGGAGATATTGGGGATCAAAGTTCCAACTTTTTGACAAGTTTTTTTTTTTAATACAAGTTTTTAATGTAAGTTTTTTAATTTAAACAACTCCACGACTCCCGTACTATTCAATCCATCCATCATCACAATGTTTTGAGTGCGTTACATTGAGTTCTACCACAAAACATGATTTTTCACCCCAAAAAGAAAGTATCCCAGCAATAATTTTTGCGTAAAGTTACTTAGTTTGATGTACAGAATGCTTGGTTGACGGCTTCGTGATGAGGTCTTTTACACCCTGTATACTCATTTCTATCGACAAATACAAGTTTATAAATACTCCTAACCCCAGACCCCGCGAATGGCAGCTATTTTGTTTTTTTTTATCGGCTGATCTAGGGTATGTTCAATGAGATGAGATGCTGATATCTTTGAATGTATGAGATCTAGAGACGTGCAAATGATTTTATTGCAAGGGTAACGACGAGGCTTTTGAATTATTTAATAAATTTGAAAAATAAAAGAAATTACGTAATTTCACATAAAATTACTTATTCTTTTAGCCCTCCAGCAATGAGAAACGAGCCTTTGCGCCGGGACAGGGCTATGTTCAAATGGCTATAACTCTTAAAATAATTAGTGTTGAGTCAATATTTTGATATCATTTTGTAGGTTGAATCAAATACTTCTCATTTAATATAATATATTAAATGAGAAGTTAAGTTAAGTTAAGTTAACTTTATATATTGTATATATGGAGGTTCTTACTTTTAGTTTTTATTTTTGTAATTATATAGCCACAAATGTGTAATTTAAACAATAAAATAAAAGTAACAAAAAAAAAAAACAAATTAATAAAACATACGCAACATTCCAGGGCTAATTTTGCACTAGAGTAGAAAATATAGAAAGTATAAGTAGGTAATTTTTATGTAAAATTTCGTAATATTGTTATTTTTTAGGCTCTTTTTGCAAATTTTTCAAGAAAATTTATTTAATAATTTGATAGCCTTGTCGTTTACTCTTGCAATAAGATCATTTGCACGTCTCTAGGCCTATTAAATTCAAAGATATTAGCATTTCATTAAACATCCAATTAGAAAAACAAAATGACTGCCGTTCGCGTGTTATAAACATGTATTTATCGATAGAAATGAAAAAATAATATGCCCTTAGTATTGGTAACCGGTAGCCAAACACACTGTATATGATTGGGAAACAATCATTATTTAGCACCTTCACTACTACCCACGAAGCGAATAATTTTGTTTATTGACAATTTTCTCGCCCTAGACACGTTCCGTTTCTACTCGTTAGCGCTTCACACTAGCAAACGATTCGTTTCTAGTTTCCTGCTTTTCATTAATTATTATCGGCGGTGAGACAGGTGTCTTTGAGCAAAAAATTGTTTTTATTTTCGACCCTCAGTAAGTCCTACTTCCAGAGACTCTCCCCCTTGCATGCCCCCCACTTGCATGCATCAAAGCAAGGATTCATTACCATCCTCTACGGGATGGTAGAATGCACCGTAACGGTATTACCTAGCTAGTAAAGACGTATGAATGAGATGCGGTGATGCATATGGTGGTACGGCGCAGTGCTTATAAATGTGTTATGAGGCCTGAGGCCTAGCTGGTTAAAGTTAGTAACACAAGCTGTTAGATCATGATGGAGAATTGCTGTTCATCTAAATAATATTGACCAGTAGCGGCGTCTGCGGCGCCACGAGCGCGCCTACCCGGCCGCACATGGAGCAGGCGCCGAGCAGGCTGTGGCGCGCCTGCGTGGGGAACAGCTCGCCCGTGTAGATGTACACGCTGCTGAACGCCATGCTGATGCACAGCTTGCCCAGCAGGTTCAGCGTCGTCTGCAGCCACGGTATCGCTGCAATGGAGTATGAAGGTGGTCAACTTGGACGTGGACCGATTAAAAATAACACTTAAAATCCTGTTTTTTAAACAACTCTACAATTGAAATTTCAATCAAAACATACATAACATCACGTCTAGTCCCTGACGGGTTATACAGAGGCGTAACAAGAAAATCCCAGTAACTCTTTACTTGAACTAGGAATCGAACCTGAGGCCTGATGGTTAGCAGCGGTGCTTGTGACCGCTAGACCAATGTGGTAGGCAGTCAATTAAGGATCTGAAGCTAACTTACACATCGGCACAAAAGGCATCGCTATGAGTGACAGTGCACAGATAATGAACGCAGTCATGGTGGAGCTCTTCCTTCCGAACCGGTCCAGGGTGAGCACGCTGAGGCAGTAGCCGGGGATCTCCACCAGCGAGGTGAGGATGTAGTTCACGTAGCTGTTGCCCACCAGCGACACCGAGTTGATGGACAGCCCGTAGTACACGAACGTCAGCGTGATCCACCAGAACGAGCACACGAGCAAACGGAACATCATCGTCCTAGATCTTAACACTTGCATCAGGATAGACCCTTTAACTTCCTCCTTCGGAGCCTTATCATCCGATTGGGGTAGTTTTTCAGGCTCTTCAGTCAACAGTTTAATGGTGTCTGGAGATAGTTTCTTCCTGTTTATTTTTGCAGCTTTAAAGATAATTCTGGCAGCTTCCTTGTTTCTTCCTTTGCTGAGGAGCCAGCGAACGCTCTCCTCTGTGAGCCAGTAGTACGTGATGAAGATGATGGACGGTGCGTAGAGGACGAGGGTGTACGTCCTCCAGTAGGGGATCAGCCATGCCACGCCGGCGGTCACCACCTGCCCCAGCGCGAACGTGCTGGAGATCAGGTTGCCGCCCAGCACCCGCTTGTCGAGGCCGACCATCTCAAGAGCTGGAATATAGAAATTAAGAGATCTAGCAAATCAATGTTATTGTAAGACACAGTAGTAGCGCCTTACGAAAAGTTCATACTTTTACACCACAAGTTGTATTTTCCTGCTTGATGCATTTCAGTTCATAAACCGATATAATAACTAGAAATATGCTTATAAGCAGCATAAAAAATAACTTCCACTTTGAAATCAACATAACATAATATCACGCCTGAAAATCCCAAATGGTAAGGTGGAGGTGTACGGTCGAACAAGCTATTTGGTACACATTTTACAATATAATTTGTGGGTTAAAATGTAAACCAAATAGCTTGTTCGACCGTACATAATAGTATACTCACAATTCGTCAATTATGTTTAATGTCATTTAATAGAGGGCGAGCCTATTGCCATTAATTGGGCACAGATCTAGACAACGTAGCTGCTACTAAAAAGTTCGTAATAGATAACCCAATAACACTTGCGATCACTAGATCAACTCGGTAATCTTTGAAATCAATTAAAAGAAAACAAAGAGTTGGTTTGGTCTTACAACAAGAACTCATCAACAAACAACTTACCCAGAATGAAGGCAGTACTATAGACGCCGGCGCCCACGAAGGCGTCCAGGAACTCGAAGCACAGGTACATGACGTAGGAGTTGGAGAAGGCGCGGATCACGCCCACTATCGCAGGAGACACCGCTGTGATCACCATCGCCGTGCGCCGACCGTACCTGAGGAACATGTTTCATTTTCATTTTCGTAGGGTTAGTGCCAAATCTGGTGTCATAGTTTTATGCCGCCCATGGGCCTCTGACCTGGCTTCACATGCCGTCGAGAAATATCTCTCAGGCATGCTAGTTTGGTTTCCTAACGATGTTTTCCTTCACAGAAGCAAGTACGCACATGAAACCGAAAAATCAGAGGTGCGTATCTTGGGTTCGAACTCGACTATTATGATTTGGCAGTCCGACGGTTACACCACTAGGCTATCACAACCTACCTCAACCTCCTAGACTATCCTGAGGAACATGAGAGATAGCTCACAACTTACGAGTTGAAGGTTACTTTGTACAATTTCGTTCCATACCAAAACGTTGAAGGAAAACATCGTGAAGAGACCGAACACATTTGAAATTTACCAACCCGCACTAGGCTAGCGTGGGGAATTATATCCCACTCGCTCTCTCCCTAGAGGGAAGGTGTAAGTCCCAGCAGTGGGAACGTTGTAGGCCGATTGTGTATGTAATGTTTCCCTGCCATATCAGTTCCCGGTTAACAATAATCACAATCTTGATGCCGCTGCCCGTAAAAAGGAACCAGGAAGCAACGCAAGATTTTGACATCGATGCCATTGTGCTACTCTATCTAAATTCATTGTTTATTTTGATCTTCCCATACTCTGTACTAAATTAATCGTTCTTTGTTATCTACCAATCAACACTAGGCCCGCGTGATGGATTATAGCCCACACCCTCACGTAGAGAGGAAGCCTGTATCCCACCAGTGGAAGCACTATAGGCTGACTATCTACTGCATTAGTTACAGTCAGTAGCAAGTACTCACGTGTCTGATATGTACGCGGTGACCGGCAGTGCTCCGAAGACCCCGGCGACGTGGATGGTGCCCACCAGCGTGCGTTTCCACTCCTCGCACGCCAGGTCAAACTGGAACATACATATCACACACATTACGTAAAACATGTTCATCAAGCATGCTACAAAAGTACTGCTTGCGAGACTCTGTTTCCTAAAACATGTGGCCCGAAAATCTTGAGTGACTGGTTACTTAGACCACCATAAAAAAAATGCAAATCTATTTAGTCCTTCAGTTAGACTTTAGAGTATTTGAAAATAATGGACACGTATTTTTTGTTTTTGTAAATCAATGAATATTGACAAAGTTAAAGCGCATCAAAACTCGAGAGTTACCACGGCGTCGACAGGTGACGACGGCTGCAGTTTACCTTCAGTTGGCAACGTGCCGCTCGTCTGGAAGAACCCTAATTAGATTTTTTCAGTTGACAAGCCTATTCTTGTAGGGCAGGGTAGGTGAGACATAACTGAGCGGTGCCAAACTGTACCTACAATGGATGGATGGATGATTGTTTACTCTTTCACGTAAAGACTACTACTACATTAGGATAATTTTTATGGTTCACCCTTGTTTGGTATAACAACTTTTGATGTAATGTTACTAATTCGAACAACGTTTAAGAAAATAATCAATTTGTATAATATCGATTAACAGCATTTTCATTTCATCGAATATTTGTTTGCGATAACAATATCTGCGCTATTGATCAAAAGGTATAATGTTCATTTGATGTAATGTTCAGGTATTTTGTCGAATATTCAATTGGTGTAATGTAATGCAGAGTAAAGAAGAAGAAAACATTGTAAATATTTGCAATTTATTTTTTTGAAAAAGAAAACACTTAGACTAATCTTAAATTAAATGCGATCGCTTTAAGTAAATCTAATTCTGTGTAAGTTTCAAAATTACGTAATATGGTCTCAATGTTGACATCCTTCTTCGACTTCTTAGTACAAATCTTTTTCTGTCTCCATTTAAAATACACTGTATTTTTCCTTCAAGTATATTCATTTCGACAAGCAGTATACTTGACAGTTCATAAAATCTGGGGCTTCTTTTATCGACTATACTATTTAATAATAATAATAATAATTCCTTTATTTTCAGGCTACTTTGGCCCATAGATAAATACCTATATATTACCTATTATTCTTATTATTAGATATTTAACCTGTGGTGCCACGCTTCCACATTATTTTGTGTGCGTGGCAATTTTAAATGGTTTAAATCATGACAACTCCATAAGCTAGGTGGATAATCCGTTCCGTACAGTTTTGCAAGGCCACTTGATTGAATCTTCCTATAAATAAATAAAAGTTAATAATAAATAATTATTAATGAATTCAGTAAGTGAAGGAACAATGTTAGTTTATAGACAATGAAACGAATTATTAATGAACTGAATATTCGATACGATCTTTCGACTAAATCATTATTAGTCTAGTGAAGCATTAGTTTAAATAAAATTTGTGCATTTAAAAATTCGGTCAAATGACATTATTTCAAAGAAATAAATATGCTAAATAAAAATCTACCAATTAATTATTCGGTCAAAAGAATAATTATACGAAATGACTTTATTGTAACTAAAATTATAAGCCGGAGCGATTTTCGACAAAACGCGCGTTGTTATACCAAACAAGGGTGAACCAATTTTTATACCGGTAGTTAGATCTCCTGAGACAATTACTGGCCTACACGCGGGCGAAGCCGCTGGTCTATGCTAGTATAAAGTAACGATGCTGTGTTCCGGTTTTGTTTTGGGTGGTTGTTATTGTGCCAAGGAAATGCCAAAGTCAATCGTTTCCAAGATATCCTCTGAATCAGTTTTACCACTACTACTAATTTAGGTCAGGTGTCGGGACTAAACCCACGGTCCCCTTAGTGGTTTTTGCTGAAGCATGTTTCAGTAAATTAGGCGTAGTTTTCATATATTTAAACTGTCAAAACTATAGCGGCTTGGATCAAGTGTGAACCAGATGAGACAGGAGTGTAACTGGTTTGACGAAATTATCGGTTCGCTGATGGAAATTTAGCATATCTTCCAATAAATGATATCTCAAGGGACGATGACCTTGTCCAATAAATGATATCTCAAGGGACGATGACCTTGTCCAATTGCGATCATAGAGACGATATTACTCGATGCTCGAAGTGAAAACAGAAGTTTCACTTCCAGGAGGGATCCCTCGGCTCGCTACTGTGAAGGGTTCAGGTGGTTGCGTTATGAACCGGAACACCAGTCAGTGTAAAGTTTTATATCAGGTTGATATATTTTTTGACAAAAAGAAAGCAAAGCCTCAGACGTCTCGGTGCTCACACATTTAAACAGTCACTCTGACTATACATATTTATTAAAAAACACTATCTTCTTACTAAGCACTTACTTTTCTTTACTTTTCTTACCTTTGTATTCATTGCTTGATACCTAAAGCATATACTTCGAGAGACCATTTCAAGTACTTATTAATACACAGTCATCTAGACTCTAGACGTTACATAATTCCTAGAGTCTAGAGGGACACGTGCAGAAATGATTTTAGTCAAAAACATGACGCCTGTATGCTTCAGGGTGGACAGTACCTACACTGTTGTCTAAATCCATTTTCCGAGAAACTACTGCGGAACCTGATGGCTAATCTAATCACAGTTTGTTGTGGGGATAGACCCCAAGACCGTGCTCAGAAGTTGAGCAGACAGCCACCGAAAACTCACCTCGCTAACAATTGTGTTGTGGTTCTCATACACCCAGGAGTTGCAGCGCTTGGTCTGGTTGGCGCTAAAGCTGGAGGGCACGCACTCCTGTCCCGTGGGCTCCAGGCGCTCGCAGCTGCCGCCCGAGTCAGGCAGCGCCCAGGTTCCCCAGCTGCCCGTGATGAACTCCGGCGGAGACGACTCGCATTCTGGTACTTCACATCTGGAAAAATACAAGTTTCAAATTGAGTTTTCTCTTCTTCTCTATTCGTATAATTGTCGCAAGAATCCAAACCAAAATGTAATAGGATGCTAGTTGTATTCTCGAATTTCCATCACGTTCGTGCTGGAGCTTCTGGCAAATCCTGATACCTATTCTTGGATAATTGTGTATTTGAATGGAATACGCTTAGATGGTTTGGTAATGTTGTAAAAAATAATGAAAGGCGAATAACAAAGGGTGCAAGGCAGATGTGAGTGGCAACGCCAGGAGGGGACGCCCTAGAAGTATAAGCACCTGACCTTTCGGGAGAACCTCACAAATAAGGTCAGTGTAGGTCTTCAGAAAGGTCAGGTGCGTAGTATACTCGCAACCAGCGCGCGTGTATGACCAGATGTATGAACGTGCACGAGGCAAAAGGTGTATGTAAGAATCGTTGCAGTATATTTTTGAAAATAAAGTCACGTATTCTGTTGAATGTAAAACTACGAATTTTGTTACCTGCATCGTGTCCTTGAAAACACGTTTTGTGCAGACAGTTACATAAAGTAATTATTCATGTAGCACAATTTGTACAAGTGGTACCTGTTTGCGTCTGTGATATGTATTTACTTGCAGACTGTCTTATTTTTAAGTAAATCCTACTAGCCTAAGAGCCGTTGAACAACGACCTTCACCGATCTGATAACTGGATGAGACATATTTTTATCAAATTTTATTTATTAACAAACATGCCTATGATAATAACTTGCCTATCGAAAAGTGTTAATAGCTATTTTTAATTGAATTAATTTTAATCAATTTTCTTTTATTACCTTCACTCTTTTGATAACCTAATGAATTTTATCTCAACTGATAGTTTTTAACACACAGAATATGCCTAGGTAGGCTTGCCTACTTATTTCTGTGCATGTCTACCTGGCAAGCAGATGTGAACAGGTAAGTCAATAGGCACCTATAGGTAACTACACCGATCGGATAACTAATCGAAATTGATAGGTATCATAAGTAAGATATTTTAATTACAAAACCAATCGTATAGGCTTGCCTGCAAAAATACGTTATTGAAATATTATTGCCAAGCTATAAAGTTATATTTATAAAGTTAAAAGAACGAAAAAAATGTTGTCATGAAACTATGATTTTAATTTTCTTTTTTTCCGCGCTTTACTTTCGCCAGGTGAAGGAGAAACAAAGGTATGAAGCCGATAAACAGCCTAATATAAAAAAAAGTTTTTTTTTTTATATTTTTGAATTTAGAACACAAATAAATGTTAATTTGTGTATAAAAGTAACTATTCGTTTTTAATAATCATGTTTATTTATGATATTTTTTATTATTATTCTTCAACAAATTTACATTTGGGTCGAACAGTGGGCTAAAACAATAATAAATGTAACACAAAATTAAATACCTAATCATCATGAAGTCATCAAAATTTAATAAATAATACATTCCACACTGGTCATAACATTATTTGTCGTAAATAAAAAAATAATAATAATAATATTGTCAATATAAAAATGTCAATATAAATTCAAAGAAATGTATGTCAATAAAATTAATTAAGATACTGCCATGATAGAATGCTGAAATATGTTATTTAAAGTCAATAAAATATAATCAATATTAGTTCGACCTACTTATTATCTTTGAGAAACTCTTCTATGCTGTAATAACATTTCTTCAATAACAATGACTTTAATTTTCTCTTGAATTCGTTTGGATTCATAGAGTTTTTAAGTTGTACAGGCAATTTATTAAACATATTTACTGATTGCACCCTTGAGGCATGTTTAACGACGTTAAGCTTAGGCTGTATGAAATTAGGTAGATCGATATTCTATTTATAAACACAATTTAAATATTCAAAAAATATTTATGCCGTAGAGACGCTTAGTGCTTTGCCGAAATTAAAATAGTACATTGGCTCAACAAGTCACGAGTACGAGATTTACTTTACGCCCTAGGGCCTAAAAGGGCCACTTTAGGCCCGCTTCGTAGGGCTATATTGACGTACTTTATGAGCATGAGAAGTGAAAAAAACATTCACCTCAGACTATAGGCATTAAACCAATTTGGACTAAGTATAGGTATAGTTATCTGTGGCAATTTTTATTCCTGCACACGTGCGGGAAAAAGAAAAATAAACGCACGCGTGTGATTTACTTAATCGTAGTGCGTTATGGACCAGTTTTCGAGGAAGTGTATTGAAAAAAATATTATTCACCAACGGAATCATCGGAAACTAAATAATGATCTTCACCTTCAGATTCATAAACAAGGTGCAGTTTTGTATCTTAATTAAAATTCAGGAGCTTGTCACAAAATACATAAATAATCAATTAATAAAGCTGATATTTTAAATTGTATAATTTTGACAGTTTTTCAAAATAAACGAAAGTAATCAACAGAATCACCCATCGCGCGACATATGTCGCTGCGTGCGTTTAATTATGTCTGTAATTGCGCGGTTATAGGGCTAGTAACAGACGGGCTGCGTTATAATACAAGTGGTTTACACTTACCGATTTTCGTAAATAAAAAAATTCTACCCATCTTATTATTGATTTGGGTCGAGAATCAAGCATCTATACCTTTTTGAATTTGACATAGATGCCAAGCGTCACCTGTATGTTTTGTCTTAATTTTCTCGAAGCATTATGTAGCTGCGTGAAAATATATAATAGCCGACCAACTGCACAATTTCCAGTCTGTCCAATGATCGTTATCAATGCCAGTTAATTTATTTAATTTATAAAGTTAGGTTTTGTCAAGTCGACTATGTTTAGGTACTTATGATTTGTGATAAGCTGCTACCGGCAACATAATAGCGTCGTCTGAGCAAATATGTACCTATTGTTACTATCTTTCACAAACACTTTTATTTAAACAATTTTATTTCCTTTGTTTCAGTAAAATTTAAAAAATCGCAAGAAAAGGTATTTGTTCTTTGAAACTATTATTTTAGTTAAAACTTTCTAGTGACTAGTCAAGGAAGCAAGCTATCAAACCAAAATAATTAAAGGGCTCCCCCATGCACACTAGCGCCACTTTAGTAAAAAAATCAGAACTCGTTAAATACACAATTAATATAAAATCTGATTGACAAAATCAATCTTTTGGTCTTCTAAATTATTTACGTCTGCTTAACTCATTGAACGGTAGGTACTTTAACCTTCAGCAATAGTGCTTAGTGGCTTGAAGAATTTCAATCAATACTCAATATCTTTATTGCAATCGAGAATTTTCTTTTTGTTACATCGTATGTTCCCGCGACCCTTACAAAGTAGGTGAGTGAATGATGAAATCCACTATCGTTGGATCGGATCACAATAATTTAGTTTTCCGAGGATTCACCTCAGCGGAAAAATGTTGAATAAAAAGCAAAAAAATAATGTAAAATGAAGCGTCAGATATCGGTACGGATCGTTGATAGGAACAATATTGTCCTGGCTAAGGATCACACAAGGAAGCTCGCTGACCGAGAGAAGGAAAAAACAAATTAGCGTACAATAGGCCCATTAGCTCACACCGCTACTTACATAATATAATACCTACTTTATTTTGTTACGAACATACAATTACTGTTATCTACAATGATGAGTTGATCTCTGACTATCCTATCATGCTTATTCTTTTGAAACACTGAATCCCGTGTGAGTCAAAAAGAAAATCCAGCTAATATTGTATTGGGGAAAATATAATGACCACCAAAATAACTTTGTGACCACTAACATATATCCCCTAAAATATCAATTGAGCACCAAATTTTAATGAGGTGGTTGATGATAAACTAGTTTTGCCTAGGCCGACTTGGGGCACCCCGACTGGTTATTTTTTTAATAAACCATTCAGAAGTAGGAGCCCCGCGGGGCTCCGTCGACCGGGTCTCCCTCGACTCGGATGCAAAAGCATAACAGTTCAATTTCTGGTGGTCTTATCTAAAAAATAAATTGTTGGTTCTAATTTCACGACAAAATGGGGATTAATTTTGATGATCATTTACTAATCTGGTAGTTCGTTAATTGTATGCCATATTGTATTGTATAACGGGCTGGTGTCCGCAACTCCACGTCAAAGCGCGTATTTTGCGTATAGGCTACAATCCACCACGCGGGCCCAGTGCGGATTGGTAGATGTCACATGTCTTCGAATTTTTGGTTCTATGACATGCCGGTTTCCTCACGATGTTTTCCTTCACCGTTTTGAGAGCAGTGGTGATGAAATAAATTACACAAAGTAATGCGCCTGTCTGGGTTCGAACCCACGTCTTACTGTTCCACATCTCATAGCATAGAGGAACAATTATTAGGTACAAAGTTTATTATAGTCAACAAGGAAAATCGTGAAAAAGTATAATTTTTTCACGACCTAGACACACCATTGTAATTACAGTTGTGTGTCTAGGTCACGACAGCAAGGCGATTGAGCGGCTAGTTCGTTGTTCAGCTGACGGAAGCTAATACGTAAAGTATTGAGGAAAAGGTGGTGGCCTACACAATAATGCTGGTTTAAACAAAGACCAGAGGGCTAATTCACGTAATTTTATGACGCGCCGATGAAGTTGTAGTGCAGTTGCAGTTAAGTTCAAGTTCGAGTGATAAACGGTATTCTTGTAATCTTCGAACTGCGCGTAAGCTGCGCGTGAACTGCACGTCAACTGTATGACAACCAAACTCTACCAAACTTAGTTATGGTGTGGCCATATGAGAGAAAAAATATTACTCACTAAATAATCGAATAGAATCGATTACATTTCAATGAATAACACGTTATTAAAATAATACCCCAGCACAGATTTTAGTGCTTTTTCTTACTTAGTAGAATACCGAACATGTGTAGCGTTCCGAAGCACGCACCAAAGACGCGCAACAGTAGAATGCCGTTATTGCGCTCGCGTGACGCGAACTTGACGCGAGCGTGTCTGACAGCGGTAGAGAATACGAAAAGCGTTGTTTTGATCGAAACTTAACTGCAACTGCACTGCAACAGCACTTATTTAGTTACGTGAATTAGCCTACAGGTCAATTTGGTAGCAATAGCATGAGGACTAACTGCTTTCCTTGGCCCAGGGCACGCCAGACGTGAAGTCTACTATAAGTGTTGTTACTGATGGAACCTTGATTAAAGCTAAAGCCTCGAAAGTAATTTCAGCCAAAGCTCGGTCGGAATAACCGATGAAAACTCAGCCATCTTGAACATAAGTACCTACAGGTATTAAATACCTAAACAACCTACTTAACCCAAATAAATAGTCAATTTCACAATAACAATAGTCGAACCTGTTACAGATGGAACCTTATCTACATAGTTATCAGCTATAACTGAAGTATTCAAAACAATGTCAATATAGTATTGATTGACTAACATACAAATTACAGTGGTAGTTTTATCTTTTGTCTTTCGTAAATAGAATAGCTATGTCTAATAATCTTATTTTCATCTACCAATCCACACTGGGCCCGCGTGGTGGATTATAGCACATTCCCTCTCATAGAGAGGAGGCCTGTGTCCCAGCAGTGGGAACATTAATAGGCTGATGATGATGATGAAACTTTTAAATAGAAATATTACAATGTGCCAATCAATCAAAATAGCCTATCGCAGCCTGTAAGTCATGTTCGGGCGGACTTTCCTTGAGACCCATCTCTCCTCCGTTCCTTGCAAGTTAATTCATTTGGAATTGTCCAAATGAATTAACTGAAATAATATCAACTACTTTTTGCCTGTGGCTAGGCTCGTTTTACTGTCGGAAGTCATCCCACGGGAACATGGTTAGTCATAACACTCGGGTATTCCATGATATAGCTTCCCAGCTAAATAATTTTTGGAATCGGATTAGACTACCGAAGATTAAACCCTACATCCTTGTAACAAACTTCACCTTTTCTTATAATATTAGGTTAGGAAATACAAACTCGAGACGATATCGCAAAGTCGAGATCTCGAGGGATAAGAAATTTGATCTCGGCGAGATCTCGGCATTTTCACGATCATAAATGGTTTTCAAAAAGTATTGTTTTACTTAGATAAGTGAAGCATGATTTAAACTGCATAGTTGTGATTATGATGCGAGTAAGATACAACATTAATTATTAAGAAAAAGTCTTTATTTTTTAAATTATTTACGTTGAACACACAAATCACAATTCAGAGCCGTTAAAATCTTATTAACCGCTAGATACCCGCAATTACAGACACAATTAAAATAACAATGCTCCGTTCCCCTTCGGGAACGGCTGGGGAGTGGGGACATACGGGGGAACATACTGGGGAAAGTACGTATTTTAACAAAAATAATGAAAGTGACACAAACAAGAAACGAATGGTTTTAGGAGATATTTTGGAAATAGCTCCATAAAAACAAATAGTGCTTAAAGTGCTGCCGCTCGATCTCGTCAATCTCGGCCGAGATCTCGTCATTTTATGCTTCGAGATTGAACTCGAAAAATGAGGCGAGATCCCGATCTCGCGAGATCGAGATTGCATTCCCTATATTAGAATAGATATGAGACTGAAAATGAACTAGTTTTTCTTACCAAGAGGTATCGGGTCACCCAAAAACCGGGTTGTGGAGGTCAGGTAGGTAGTCTATGTAAAATACAATATTCAGTAGCAACCGGTTAGTCTGCACCGATCCCAACTTTGTTGGGTAAAAGGCAGATGACGATGAGCATATCGATATGGGGACACTATGATGTATTCTGTACCTATCTGATATACATGTTAGCTACAGTGTCACTGACACTAGGCGACACCTCATAAACATAGGACCTCTTTTACTGACTATTTTCCTTTATTCTCCGATTTTCCGTAACTAAATATAGAGCAAGGAACCGGTGACCTGGTTGTGAGGGCCAGCACGACAATCTACCAGTACGATCGGACAGGATGCGCAAAGCAAAGTAGTGTTTATTAGCAGACAGGAAGGCAAACTAATTTCTCGTGTATTCAATGTCACACACTTGGGTACGTCTTAGTATAATAGGTCTTAAATAGAAGAAGTAGAAACATTTTTCGATGAGATAAACACAACTTGGCATGTGCTTACAATGTATGTGTGCTTTTGCTTCAGGTGAATGCACTGTTAAAATGCGTGTACGACTTATGATCTTTACTCTACTCTGGATAGTCTTGCTAACAAACGAGCTTTTCTTTTACAGGTAAGTAGTCTAGTATAACGTACCTAAAGAAACAAATGAATGCGGGAAAATCCTAGTTTCTGTTTCAGGGATTTACACCGCCTTATCGAAACCTAGATTTCCTTGTCATTTCTTTCCTTAACACAAAACCTACAATATTTATCGCATCGTCTACATATATACGTGTACCAAACATCCCGTATATATGTAGACGATGCTTAACGATCACAAAAAGAAGATAATTAAACAGTGTTTTTTGGGCACTGTCAGTCTAGCTACCTTTGTGCCTTTTTTCATACATCAAAATCTACAAACACGAGACGAGGACAACGAAGTGGAAGAGAAACTACTACCATGTGAAGTAATGAACAGTAAAGTTTTTAGAAAGATTACTACCATGTAAGGTAATAAACAGTAAAGATTTTAGAAAAGGACTGACCAGAAACTGACTTGATCAAGGAAGCTGAAAGAATCTTTATTATTTGAAAGAGATAACTAATGCATATTATCACATGAAGGCATGTAGTATCGATAGATAATGGCACGCAGAAAAGCAATATACAAGGGTGATTAATAACACCAGTGCTGCTCGCACATAAAGCAAGATAATAAAGTGTCAGACATTATCGAGCTTTCCATCAGTGGACAGCCGCGGCGTGACCGATACCGTATCAGTGAATCAGTGGCGTGCTCTAGCTTATTACAAACGTGTTCACCCGCTGAAGACCCATTCACACGACGAACTTAAATTGCAAAGTTGGGATCACACGTCAACATTCCGTTCATATACAGCGTGTACCAGAAAGCTGTGGTCATATATCGGGGTGGTGTTTCTGACTATCAAACTGGACTCAAATAAAAATCAGCTGTCCCGTACATTTGGGTCGAGTAGGTATTGAAGTTATGGACGTGACTATAGATTGTTACTAATACGAGTACGACTTGGTTGATTTATTAGCACACGAGTCTTCGAATTTGTTATTCAAGGACATTACGGTTTCCTCACGGGGCTATACCTCATCGTTTTCAGGGCAGATATCACAACACTGTTTGATATGGGCCTCATAAATACAATTGAGTTTATCCCAGAGAGGTCAGTTAGTATAATAAAACATAAGTGTTCCGTATTGGGGACACTTGCCGGTTAGGTATAAACTACTCGTAATACCTACTAGGCAAACAGGAAGGTCAATTACACATTATTAAGCCGCTCTGTTCCATATCCATGACCACTTCGTCACGCTAATAGTCATGCAAAGATTACCACGACAAATCAAGGAAAATACTTACACTGATTTCTTGATTAATTGACTGATTTTTATTGGATCGATTATTCAAAAAGGTGTTTTTATGTAAGACGTTTTAATTCCAAGCTGTGATCCACGTGTTTCGAGATAAGAAACAACGGCCTCCTACTGGTCTGGTGATCGGACTGCCGGCTCAGAGGCTCGGGTTTGATTCCCATCTGCAGTCTACTGAACCCAGGGTGAGGGTAAGTCCATGATGGCCTTTTCAGCCGCCCTTCAAAAACCTACAATTTCGGTGAATGACAACGACAGCTGTTAAACACTTTCACAAAATCACAATTTTATGTAGTAGTATCCTCTCGGCATAGTCACAAAATGTAGTAGTATCCTCTCGGCATAGTCACAAAATGTATTAGTATCCTCTCGGCATAGTCACAAAATGTAGTAGTATCCTCTCGGCATAGTCACAAAATGTAGTAGTATCCTCTCGGCATAGTCACAAAATGTAGTAGTATCCTCTCGGCATAGTCACAAAATGTAGTAGTATCCTCTCGGCATAGTCACAAAATGTAGTAGTATCCTCTCGGCATAGTCACAAAATGTAGTAGTATCCTCTCGGCATAGTCACAAAATGTAGTAGTATCCTCTCGGCATAGTCACAAAATGTAATAGTATCCTCTCTGCATAGTCACAAAATGTAGTAGTATCCTCTCGGCATAGTCACAAAATGTAGTAGTATCCTCTCGGCATAGTCACAAAATGTAGTAGTATCCTCTCGGCATAGTCACAAAATGTAGTAGTATCCTCTCGGCATAGTCACAAAATGTAGTGGTATCCTCTCGGCATAGTCACAAAATGCAGGAAAACATACGTAAAGTTAAAAAAAAAACTTTTAAGTAAAAAAACATGTGGAAAAGTTAAAACTTTGACCTCTATTATCTCCGTAACTAGAAGTTTCCCAGGTCTGGTCCCAAACAAAAAAATGATCGCAATGACGATAATACGTGCCTTTCGGCATACCGTAAAAATAATTAGAGATGAAAAGTGAATAAAAACCAAGCCGAGCAAGTCTATTCCTTTAAGTTTAAATAAAGGTAAGTAAACATGAACTTGATGAAGAAACTATTTACTTTTATGATAATCATAACAAAAAAACCGGGCAAGTGCGAGTGGACTCGCGCAAGAAGGGTTCCGTGCCATTATCTATACAAGATTAGACAAAACGGCAAAAAAATCACGTTTGTTGTATGGGAGCCCCCTTAAATATTTATTTGATTCTGTTTTAGTACTTATGTTATAGCGGCAACAGAAATAATAACCTATATCATCTGTGAAAATTTCAACTGTCTAGCTATCACGGTTCATAAGATACAGCCTGGTGACAGACAGACGGACAGACGGACAGTGGAGTCTTAGTAATAGGGTCCCGTTTATACTCTTTGGGTACGGAATCCTAAAAATGTTCCATAGTAACACGATAAATCCCATGAAATCATTTCCTAAATTTATTGGTTTTTTATAGTGCAATGAACTTGTTAAGCATCAAGTGCTTGTATAATGTAATACACGTGTAATACCTTTACTCGTTATCTCATAAACTATTCACCTATAGATACAATTCGAATCAAGACAGTATAAAGCTTCGCAGAGGTTCCATTTCTGGTCTTACGTAATTATAGTAATAATGGAAACAAAAACATGTTGTCTTGGATCAGGTTTTCACGCCCGACTTTTATTTACAAGGCTGATCACACTATCGAAAGAAATCTACGAGCCCATACATAATATTACAGTTACAAAGATTATTGAATAAACTATTTACGACATATATTTCTTTCTTTAACGAGGACACAATATTCACAAATCAATCACCCTACAAACTTGATAACAACTGCAATCACAAAAACCGAACTGAGCAAAAAACGGTTCCGTTCAAATAGAGAATCAATCTCTGACGATTATCTTCTGCTCCAATCATCAATGTGCGCTGACGCAGAACATTCGTCCTCGGCGATGAAGCGTGATGATAACAGTGCAGACACTCACTGACCCTTGACGGAAGAGGAGGACACGCTTCCTGATAAAAGTAAGAATTGCTTTCCTTGACATACGACTCGCAGTCTATGCTGCTGTGAAAGATCTTCCTTATCCAAAACTAGCTAAAGGTACCTATCATTACAGAATGTCTAAGGCTCCCATTTCTAGTGAGGTCCTGTGTTCGATTTCCAACCCGCGTAGCATGACCACAAATCTTTTGTTCATCTGTCATTGAATCGACAAAATGACAGATGAACAAAAGATTTGTCGATTCTCATTTTTCATTATGTTATTTTAATCATTTGTATGCCCAAGTGGCAGATCATGGAATGGACATTATTTGTATGTAATTATGTAATGAACACCTGCATGTAACCCATGTATCACAAATAAACGATTTGATTTGATCTCTTTCGTTTCTACGGTGGCCATGCTAAGCGGGCTGGTTGGGCAAAGGTTTATAAGGTTATGGATGTTTCCATTAGACCTTTTTCCGATGCATCTTAGCAGGTACCTTAGTTTGAAAAACGATGTTACTCCTAGCAATCAGCTAGGTTCCATTCAAATCTCGATAAATATTGTAATGGGCTCTACTCACCATAGCCGCCGACCCTTTGGTGTGTTTAGTGCCCTTAACGGTACCACGGTAACCACTCGCAGTACCTACGATTTTTGCACAGTAGGTATCCTTTTTTTTTTCGGATTGAAAATCGTCAAATGACTCCTCCCGCTCTGGGCGGAGCAGGAGGGAGTATCAGACTTATACTGACTAAAACCCAACCATGTTCCTTCATCGCCCTTTGTGTTCCGAGGCCACGGTATCTCTTCCGAACAGTCCCGCAACCCCGGCAGGCATCGGTCCTTGCGGACCCCTTTCTTTTGCTGACTCTCTTTGAGGCGCGCGTGGAACACGAACGCGCCGTCGATACGGCCTGTCGTCATGAGACGGACGGACGGCGAACTAGCCCATAGCCCACCGTCCACAGGCCCGCGCATACGGCGGCCAGGGGCCACCACGTGGCTCTCGACGCCCGGGGCGTCTCCCGCGGCGGCCGGGACGTGAGGTTCTCTCCCTCTCACGTTCCGCCACCTCCTTCTCTAGCATGACTGCTTCGCAGAAGGAGGTGACGGCGTCCCATTCCGTCTCGCTCCGGACCATGGCTTGAACCAGGGCCGGACGCGAGAGGACACGGCGGTGCTCCGCCCACGCGGGGCACACCTCCACCGTGTGCTCCACCGTGTCCTCCAGTCGATCCTTGCAGTGGAAACATCCGGGCGTTTCCTCCCGCCCGATTCGGTGCAGGAACCTCCCGAAACAAGTGTCCGGTAAGGACCTGCGTCAGGCGGAAGGTGAGGACGCCGTGGCGTCTCTCTAGCCATTCCTCAAAGAGGGGACTGCCCTGCACGGGGTACAGTAGGTATCCTTGCGTAATAATACAACAAAACTAAAACACTTGAGTCTAAACATACGAGTAATATAACCATAATGTCCTTTTGCTGACCTTCAAGTTCCAAAATAATGTTTACACTATCAAATTCTATATATAATCTTTATTTAAATACATGACCTTTCCTCATGAGATACAGTCAACACCACCAGAAATGATTAATATTCTTCTAGAGCACGTCAAACACTGCTACGGTCATCTAAATACTACATAATATATGCGACACTAATTAGCCTTGCTGTCGATTCTTCCGCTCTATGGGGTCTTCCTTCCTTCCTTAGTTTGCAAAGACAGATTACGGCTACGGACAAGGACAATTAAGGACTCTTAGAAATAATTAAGTACAATTATCTGCCAAAGTCCGGTGTCTGGACCATAATCGGCAGTCTGTCTGTCCGTACCACTTTGATTGAACTATACCTAATACCTACCTACCACCCATACCTACCTGCCTACCTAACTTCAAAATTAAACCGACGATGATATAAATAAGTAGGATAGGTATACATATTATGTAAGAAACTGTACGTAAAAGTACGCACCGATGGATACCTACCTAAAGTTTAAACAAGTTCTTGCCGTGAGTCATCATGACTTGATTTGACTGCAATCAAGTAGGTACAAGGATTTCATTCTTTGTTTTCTTTCAATTTCCCTGTTCAAACTTTAAGTGATGTTTTTTGAACTATTCGTTGCTGAAATTGAGCCTTGGCTTAGACTGCTCATGCTGTAACTTTATGTCTTGACGAAATTCCTTAGGTTACTTAGGTACCTACGACTATGTGGTGAAATTGGCTGATTCTTAGTCCTTTTACTTCATCTACGTTGATACCTACATCTGTTCATAAACACACGCCCCATCTGACAACAGTTTTGGCAATTTTCATCAAAACAAACACACAAGTATACATTATTACCTGTTATTACTTAGATTATAATAATCCACTTGATCTGAGACCGAGTAATCAGTCACAGCTGATATGATTCGATGGTTATCATGACATTGCCCGAAATATTGCGTACAAATGCAAGATAAATAATTAAAAATCAACATATTATCTTAACGTTATCGTAATTAGGATCCCTTGATAGTGCGTAACTGCTAAGTCAATGATAATAAAAATTAAATATGCAATAGAGAGTTTCAGTGAAGCAATAAAACAATTCATAATAATTAATTATATATGATGTAGGTAGGGGGGGGGGAAATACTGAATCTGACTTTAAAAATGAGAAAACGTTTTTTTTAAACGCAACTAATTATTATTAAATCAATGGCTCTTGTTGGTGTTGATTTACTTACCAAATTACTTACTAGTTTTATTTGATTTGATAAATCCCACTACACCTACTGGGCAATCGATATTCATTAATTACACAATTTATGTCACGATATTGGTTGCTAGTTTATTTTAGGTACTCTCTTGTAAAGACCTGAAATCCTCCACAGAACTACAAGCAGCTTTCACTCTTCATAGAAGAAGAGTCATCTCAGAAGCGAGATGCAACTTCACTTAAATTGCATAGTGTCTACATACTAGCTCATTAAATTTTTGATGTAAAAATCAATCTTTCGTTATTGACCGGTCTGCAAATTTTATATCGTTAGAGACAAAGACAAAAAAGATGGACGTATCTCGTCTCTAAGTTGCAATACTTTTTTTCACGAGAAACTTGCTTTTGTAAATTGCTAAGTTTAATTAAAGGTGCATATTAGTGCTCGTGATTGTACCTTTAGTGCTGAAACCCGTGATAAAATGAGATCCTACCTGTAAGGAACATCTCCTGCCGCGAAGATGTACTGGCTATTATAGACCGCACTCATGAGGATCACGACCAGGATGAAGCAGTAGTTCCGGATCTGGTAGCGGCCGAACTGGCCCAGCTCCAGGAGTATGGCATCCAAATCTATAGTCACCGCCATGGCGGATACACACGAGGGTCCACAAGGTTCACGAGACACCACGACACTCGTCCGCCACTGCCGCCGAACGTGTGGCGTGCGCCCGCGGTTATCGCGCGCTGCCCTCACGCAGCCAAACAAAGGCACACAGGTATCGCCGAGAGTGGCTGCACTCACGACGTCGCAACTATCGACTGAGCACATTATCGAGAAGTCGATTGTTGCTAATCTCCTGTCGAAACGTCATGCTCAAACGTGGAGATTACAGAAATCCTTAGCTGCTATCCTAAATACTCTTAAGTCATTAATTTATGCGAATTGTTGGCAGATTACAATAACAATGATAAATTACCATAATTATACATAGTATGTATAATTATGCAGTGATAACGACCGGACTTCAGTTATCCACGAGCTCTTACTGAGAGGATAAATAATAAGACTTCCAGAAGTCGGTGACAAAAACACTAAATCAATCAAACAAAGGTCACCGACTTCTGAAGCTAAAAGTAATTTTTCACTTTTTTGTGTTTTTTGTTTTTTTTTTTAGGTAAGTTAGTTTTTTTTTGCAAAAAAGTTTTTTATTTTTCCATTTTTTGTGGTTCACATGTGCTTATGCTATGTGCGTTATGTGCGTTGTGGTGTAAACAATAGAGTGATAGACAGACATGAGATTTCAGCAATCCTAGTTCAATTGCTATCATTTATTAAGGAGTTCCGGTGCCTATCTCCGAAGTTCTTCATCAGATCTTCACCAAATTGAAATGAGACCACTCCGAGAAAGTACTCTTCCATAAACTACCCAAATCGCTTCAAGTGTGCTTATATAATTTGAAGAATTCTCTCTATTTCTCCAAGATCCCATCATCAGATCCTGACTTGATGATCATGGGACCACCTGGAAAGTATAACCCTTTCAAACAAAAAACAAAAAAACCATTCGGTCCAGCCATCTTCGAGTAATCAAGGAACATACATACAAAAAAAAAATCAGACGAACTCTTTTTTTTCTTTGATGCCAGCTGATACTAGTGTATGTACCTAACTATTAACCGCTATTAACACTTCAAGGTAACGATTACTTTGTTTTAATACAAAATAGCTCGTACGTCTCAAACGGATCTCGAAACGAAAATGGTTGCCCCGCAATATTTTTGAACGACCTTTCTAACGACACCCGAAACAACATGGGGAGACAAGAAAATGAACTATCCCCACTAAACGAGTAGGACAGGTAACCGAAAAATTGGTTTCAAGTTTTTCTTTACCGCTTTTTCTTTGGATGCGTGACTAATAAACATTGCATACCGATAACAAATTCCAGCTTTCTAGTACTAAGAGTTTCTGAGCTAAGCCCCGCGCAGGCGCCCATGGCGAAACTATGAGGATTAATTGATGACTACGGAACCCTAAAAATGTGGGTTAATATGACATAGTTAATCTTGTCTCCTTGGTCAAGAAACATAAGGAATTCGTAATTATAAAGGGTGTAAAAGACCCCTAACAAAGCCGAAAGGCACTTGTTCTCCCCGTCACTGCGATATTTTTTTTGTTTTAGGCCATACCTGGGAACCTTCTACTTACAGAGATATCAAATCAAATCAAATCAAATCAATCTTTATTTGTGAACATAAGTACAAAAAGGTGTTATTTATACATTTAAGCTGATCTGTATGTTCGGCCAATAATCGTAATACAAATATAATATTAGTAAGCAGGTTAGTTTTACTATCATAATTATTAAAGTCTAGGATAAAAGAAATGAAGCAATTGAAAAATGTCATGAGCCGCATAAAACAAAGTAATTGAATTATATTATTAATTGTCTGAATGTCAAAGAAAATTAAATTTAGTCACAATTTGTCATTTAAAAAGTCTTCAATCGAGTAATACGTCTTTTCAACTAGAAACAGGAACAACTTTTTTTTAAATGGCTGACATTTTCCTCACTTCTGATACACTTTGGCAATTTATTGTATAATTTTGGAGCCATTACGAAAATACTGTTCTTGTATAAAGCAGTTTTAGATCAAACAGTTTGTAGCCGGTCAGCTCGACGCTGACTGCCTACTCGGTAAAATTTATCCATATTATTTTTGACGAACATAGATGTCTGGTATATGTACAATGAGGGCACTGTTAAAATGTTCATACTTTTGATTTTTAAAATATTGTTTACAGCTGTCAGTGGTTTGCAGGTTACAGATCGCTCTAATACACCTTTTCTGACACTTAAACACCATATCTTTACCCGAGGCGTTTCCCCAAAACATAATGCCATATCTTAATGTCGAGGCTACTAGACCATGATATGCAGTATATTGGGGTTCAAATTTCCAACATTTTTGCAAGTTTTTTTTTTAATACATGTTTTTAATGTAAGATTTTTACTTTAAACACCTTCACGACCCCCTTACTATTCATTTATTCAATCCAGCCAATGCAACAATGTTTGAGTGCTTAACATTGTTCTACCGTTAAACGTTATTTTTCACCCCAAAAAAAAAGTAATTTTAGCCCAGTAAATAATTTTCGCGTAAAGTTACTTAGTTTGATGCGGAATTTTAGGACTCAGAAAACTTTATACTAATCAATAAAAAGTAAACTATTCTTTAAAGCACTGCTAATCTACGAAGATATTCTTAAACAATTACGCGACCGGCCAAGATACGAGGTGGCAAAGTTGAAGTTAGCACATCCTTAAACAGTAAAAAAAAAAAAATTGTTCAAGAGTTAAACCTATTTACAATTATTGTACCTTAATTAGTCTAACTTAGTGGCAAGATACAAGACAAGTGCAACTGGGCTTAAACTAGGAGGACTCCTGTGCAAGCAAGCATGCATCATGCAACATGCAGCAGGCATGGTATCTGTCACGGCTCCGGCACTCCGGGGCTCCGGCGGTCCTACGCGAGCTTATCGTCGCAAATGTGTTTAACGCTCACCACGCGGCGAGTGTTACAACTCCCTGCTCCTCAACTCGCGGGCCGCCTCGCCCCTCCGCGCCTACGCGTTTCTAAATTTTACTCTCGGGGTAGGGCAGACAAGACTACGTGGAATCGGTTTTGCAGCGATTCGTTTCTGTCGCCATCTTTTGTGACCAACATATTGAATTTTTAAGGCAATACTTTAATTTTAATTTAGGGTTAAAAATGGAATTTTACCATATATTAAATCGTCGCTCTAAATAAACGTTATGCTATCTTAAACGTATTGAATTGAGACCTGATTTTTTTTAATCAACAGTATTATTTAATTGTTACAGAAACTATAGCAACATGGTTTGATCATAATTATATCTGGGGTACCACAAGTTCACCACCACAATTTCCACCCACAGTCTGGAGTACACATCAATTAACAAAAGAAAATATACCCAGAACACAAATTCATACAGAAGCGTGGCACAATAGATTTGCACATTTTGTGGGAAAACACCATCCTGGATTTTATTTTTTGGCAAGAAAAATTGTTCAAGAAATAAAACATCAAATTATAGAAATAGAAAAACTAGATGTAGAAACATCTCCAATACCAACAAAAAAGAAAAAATACACGGACAAACACATTAAGCTAGAAAAAATTATAGGTAAAAAAAATGAATATAGGTACTTCGAAACTTGCATTTTTACAAGCAATTGCCAAAAATATACACCTGAAATAAAATACACAATTAAGTTAGTTAACTGTTAATTAATTATATATTAATTTTGTTGTGACAATATTAATAATGTTTATTTTATAATAATAATATTAATAAATTTATATTCATATTTTTATATTAATTAATTAAATATTTGTAATGCATGATAGTTACTTAATTATCATTGAATCATTTTTTTTTATTATTTAATTATTTGAATGATTGAAACCTCAAAAAAAAAAAACCTCAAATTGATGAAAACTCAAAAATAAATACGTAAAAACAACTCAATTTTGTGTCCGTTATTTTTATTAATTGTATGCCTAAATACTATTAGGCTAATAGTCATTATGCCTAGCAACATTATGCAAAATTCAATTTATGCCAAAACAAATTATCCTTCAAGATTGTTAAAAAAAAAGGTTTGATACAATGTAATTTCATCTTTATTGTTTCTTTATGGATTGGTTACTCTTGTATCTATGGACCGTGTGTGAAAAACGTTATTACTTTGTTTAAAATAAAACTAAACATTTCGCTTAATATATTACTGCATTCTTTATTTATTTACATCAGGTTATGGGCCCAGGCACATATCCACGAGATAATAAGATAAATAATACAGGAAGTTAATATTGTGAGAAAAATTCGCGTTCCGTTTGCGGCTTGACAAGAGTAAGGTTAAGTTTGCACGGTAATGTGAAGAAAGTAAAAGAATACTTGCATTGACGGGCGTAGCAAGGCAGGATAGCGAAATGGAAATAAATACGAATAACAGCGTGATGAAGCTGGAAGGAGCTAACAATTGGAACATCTGGAAGTTCCAAACTACAGTGATGCTGCGAGGTCAAGGCTGGTTAGATGTTGTCGAAGGAAGAGCTTTAAAACCCGAAGTCCCTGCTGAACGAATCGCTTGGGAGAATAAAGACGCGAAGGCACAGACACTGTTAGTCACCAGAATGACTGAAAAAGTAATGTTACACATTATTTCGTGTTCTACTTCAGCTGATATGTGGAGGAAGTTACAAAGCGTTTATGAGCAGAAAACAGAAACAAACATCCACATAATTCAGCAGCGCTTTTTTCAGTATAAATTTGAAACAGGCACTGAAATGTCTACATTCTTATCAAAAATCCAGGAGCTACAAAATCAACTCAAACAGATGGGGGAAGAAGTTTCTGACAAATTTGTGATGACTAAAGTGTTAATGTCATTACCTGACGAGTATAGACACTTTGTATCGGCTTGGGAGTCAGCCCCGGACGATAAACAAACAGTGGACAATTTAATTGCAAGATTACTGATAGAAGAAGAGAGGGTGAAAGAGAAAAATAGAGAACCACAACCCTCACCTTCAGGTTCATCTGCATTTGTTGTTAAGGATAAAAAGAATATAAAGTGTTTTAAATGCAACAAAATGGGACATTTTCAAAGTGAATGTAACAGCAATAATAACTGTAAAACGGAGGGACAGAATAACAAGTGTTTTTATTGTGGCAAGAGTGGACATAATAAGTCAAAGTGCTGGTTTAAGAAAAACAAAGAACATAAGAAAAATAACGCATTTGTGGTGGCAAGCTCACTAAAAGAATTTCGTCAATCTCAGTGGTTGGTGGACACAGGAGCCAGTGAACACATGTGCCGTGAACGTGAACTGTTTAAATCATTTACCGACGCTCAACAAGAGTCTGTTATTGTTGGTAATGGTTCGGCAATAAGTGTTCTAGGCTATGGACAGGTGGCGGTAGAGGTATATGACGGGAATGAGTGGGTTCAAACAACTATAGATAAAGTTCTGTTCGTTCCTGAACTAAAAACAAACCTATTTTCTGTCAATTGTGCGTCGGACAAAGGATACGTCATGTTGACGGACAACAACTCATGTAAATTTTATAAAAACAATCAAGTTTGTGCAATTGCAATGCGAGTTGGAAGTTCATATTATTTAGAGTTACGCTACAAAAATAAAGTGGCTAATGTGGCTAAAAAAGCTAAATCTACATTGCAAGAGTGGCACGAAAGATTAGCGCATCAAAATTTTGACTATGTAAGAAAAATACTGTTGAAAAATAACATTGACGTGAAACAGACTCCGATTACAAAATGCGAGAGTTGTTTAGAAGGAAAAATACATAGGTTGCCGTTTGGAAACAGTGAAACTGTTACTACGAAAACGTGTGAATTAATCCATGCGGATACCTGCGGTCCTATGGAGGATATGTCAGTCGGAGGTTCAAGGTATTTTGTAATATTGAAAGATGATTTCTCCAACTATAGATCGGTGTGTTTTGTCAAGAATAAGTCAGAGATAAAGAATTCTATTGAAGATTTTGTTAATAAGGCAGAAAATGTGACTGGAAATAGAATTAAAATGTTCAGAACTGATAATGGTCTTGAGTTTATAAATAAGGAGGTTAAAGAAATCTTGACTAAACGTGGCATAATACATCAAACAAGTGTGCCCTATACCCCACAACAGAACGGAGCAGCAGAACGTGAAAATCGGACGCTTGTTGAAGCTGCTAGAAAAATGCTGAAAGCATGCAAGGATCTGCCGAAGTCATTGTGGGCTGAGGCTATAAACACAGCAGCATTTGTCTTAAATAGGACTGGAAAAAGTAAAGATGGTGAAAAATCCCCATATGAGGTATGGTCTGCAAAACAATTTGACATTCATCAGTTAAAACCTTTTGGGACCCCAGTGTACGTGCACATTCCGAAAGAAAAGAGAAAGAAATGGGATAGCAAAGGAGAAAAAGGAGTGATGGTTGGATATGGAGAAACGGTTAAAGGGTATAGAATATATTTCTCACATAAGAATGATGTAGAATTAAAGCGTGATATAGTTTTCCTAGAGAAGGAACAAAACTATAGTGAAGTCGATATAAAATTGAACTATACAGAAGAAAATGATAAGAAAATTAGTGAAACCACATCAGCTGATTTCAGTGATACTATGGTGACTGCTAGTATGTCAGAAGGGTCTGATTCTGAATATGATCCAAGTGAAGAAAGTAACAGCTCAGCTGAGTCAATTGAAGAGATATGTCAAAGAGAACCAAGCAAGCGGGTAAGGAAACCACCTGTTTATTATCATTGCCAAAATGTGCATACTGAACAATGTGAGCCAGTTACTTATGGAGAGGCCATGATGAGAAGTGACAGCAGCAAATGGAAGGAGGCAATTGATAGAGAGATGCAAACTCTAGAAGAAAACAATACATGGGAAGTATGTGAGGTACCAGAAAATGAAAAAGTTGTAAGTAGTAAATGGGTTTTTAAAATTAAAAAGGGTAATCAAGACTTTCCACAATATAAAGCTAGATTGGTGGCGAGAGGGTTCGAACAAGATGATATTTTAGACTTGAATGACTGTTATGCTCCTGTTGCGAAATTATCAACTGTTAGACTCTTTGTGATAATTGCAACTAAACTTAACTTACCATTAATTCAAATGGATGTAACAGGGGCATTTCTGTATGGAAAAATTAATGAAACTGTCTATGTTAGATTGCCAGAAGGTGCTTACTCGGGAAATAGTATTGTAAAACTAAATAAATCATTGTATGGACTAAAGAGCTCACCAAAATGTTGGAATATTACATTTAATGATGTTATGCTTAAAGAAGGTTTCATTAGGTCACATTGCGACTCTTGTCTGTATACAAAGTGTACTGATAGTGACCAAATTTATTTATTATTATATGTTGATGATGTCTTGATCTTTGGAACAAATGATGATTTAATAAAACAGGTAAAAAATATATTAAATCAGGAATTTAAAATGAAAGACTTAGGATTTGTAACTGATTATTTAGGCATAACTATAACACAGAATTTGAGCACAGGTGTCACTGAACTGAGCCAAAGAAAGTATTTAGAGAATGTCCTTAAAAGATTTAGAATGGAGAATTGTAAGCCAATGTCTACACCAATAGATAAAAATATTAATTTAAAGCTTTTTCAAAACCACAGCAGTACAGTTGACAAAAACATTGAAAAGTTATGTCGACAAATTATTGGATGTCTAATGTATGCTGTATCTGGCACTAGGCCTGACTTATGCTTTGTTGTTTCTTTATTAAGTAGATATCAAAAATGTGCAAATGATATGTTATTAAGTGCTTTGAAAAGAGTTCTGCGTTATGTCAAACATACTCTAGATTATAAATTAGTTTATAAATGTACAGATAATGTTCTGGAGGGGTACTGTGATGCAGACTGGGGTGGTGATCTCAGCGATAGAAGATCAACTACAGGCTATTTGTTCAAATTCTCTGATTGTTTAATTTCCTGGAGTTCAAAAAAACAGGTGTCTGTAAGTTTGTCTTCTACTGAGTCTGAATATGTTGCCATTAGTATGGCAGCTAGTGAAGCCTGCTGGCTTGTTAATTTGTTAAATGACTTTAAAATAAATAATGTATGTCCAGTACATATTTATAGTGATAATCAGTCGGCCATATCTGTTGCTTGCACTGACACTGTCAAACGATTAAAACATATTGATATCCGTTATCACTTTGTAAAAGAGTTAATTAAAAATAAAAGGATGTATTTAAAATATGTCAAAACGAGTGATCAACCTGCAGATATGCTTACAAAGCCCTTAAATAGAGAGTTGATAACTCGTTTCTTAGGAAAATGTGGCATAGGTAACATCGCTAAGATGTAATGCTTGTTTTGTTTACTTTACTTTGATGTATTTACATTGAGTGGGGGTGTTAAAAAAAAAGGTTTGATACAATGTAATTTCATCTTTATTGTTTCTTTATGGATTGGTTACTCTTGTATCTATGGACCGTGTGTGAAAAACGTTATTACTTTGTTTAAAATAAAACTAAACATTTCGCTTAATATATTACTGCATTCTTTATTTATTTACATCAAAGATGATTATGCCAACAAAAACTGTATGCCAAAAAAAAATTTGGCTAAGTATTATTATGGCAAAACAAATTATGCCAAAACAGTTATGCCAAAGTATATTAGGAAAAAGAACATTATGCAAAAAAAAGGGATCCCATTTAAATTACATATCTCATTTATATAGATTAGAAATAAACTTGGACCGAATACACTCCCCTGTGGTACACCAAAATCTATATTTGCACTATCACTTATACCGGATGACTTTTTTTCACTGAACGGAGTAGAAGCTTATCTAGTATTTTTTTCTTTTTTCGACAGCTTAGAAAAAAAAATGATCCATCATCAAAAAACGCTACAAATTAAAAAACTAACAATGCCATTT
Organism: Xestia sexstrigata; assembly: GCA_941918905.2. NCBI lineage: Eukaryota > Metazoa > Arthropoda > Insecta > Lepidoptera > Noctuidae > Xestia > Xestia sexstrigata. The sequence goes on from OW799210.2 coordinate 1,084,228, forward strand.
GCTTCTTCTACTCCGTTCACCCATTACATACCCATTTTTTTTGGAAAGTGATAAAAAAGTAATTCTGTATACTTGTCAATCTTTACTATCCTGTATACTTGTCAATCTTTACTATCTGAGTTCTATTAGTAACATAGTCCGTAAGTAATTTAAGAGGGGTTCCTCGAATGCCTATTTTCTTCATCTCCTCCACCAGCCTGGGGACAGAGACGTTGTCAAAAGCTTTTGCTAGGTCTAGAAAGACTCCTATATGCATTTATATTTGATGTCTAGTTTACCTGCAATATGTTCTGTTAGTTTTATTATCGCGTCCTCTATAGATTTCCCTGATACAAAACCGTATTGGTTTGGAGAAATTAATTTATTGTTATTTAGATAATTTGTTAGTCTGCTATTAATGAGGTTTTCTAATATTTTGGAAAGTATTTAAATAGTGTGGGGAATATTCCCGAGGTAAAGCTTAATAGCGGCCAACCCGCCATACTTTCCGCGAGAATTTTGACAAACGCTCGTGCGTGATTATGCCGTTCTTACACATATATCTTAATTTTTTTGCACTGATAGGTATCTTGTGCACTATATCTAGGCTTCTATTGAAGCAAAAAATAAAAATTTGAAGAAACAAATTCAGTATAAGCCTCCAAAATTGCTGTTTTGTACAAATTTTACCTTTACTTTGTCCGTTTATAACGTACTTATTAATTGTTAAATTAAAAAAAATATCCTGATAGAAGCCTTGCAAATGTAGTTGAGATTCTAAATGATAAATATTTATTTCACAAACTACTAAGACTTATTCAAAAATATGTATTTCCTGGAACAAGTTTTATAAATTTTCGAACACTATTTTTCGTTCAATATCCTTGCGTTAGGCGGTATGAGGTGCGCGGGAGACGAGTAGTGCGGGGTCGGGGCTAGTTAAGACAGGGGAGTTCAAAGAATACCACCGCTGTGGCTCTGGATGAAACAACAAGCTTCGACTATGGTCGCGTTGACGATAGACGGGCTGGGAAGGGCCCTCTTAAGTTGACAATATGAACAAGAGCGGGGACCAAAACATCTCTAGCTAATTTAATTATCTTGACAGGTATATTGTCCCAGCTTCTAGCGCAGTCTTCTCTCAGGTTTAAAATAATTTGCTCAACTTCCTGCTCATCTGTTTCAAGCAAAACTAATGAGTTACACACTTGTTGGTCATTACTGTTTGTTGGGGTGTCGCTAAGTGCGTTTATCTCGTTTGCTACTTTGACAAAACAGTTGTTTACACTGTTTACTGCTTCCTCCGGGGTATATTCTAGTTTGAGTAAGTCTAAGTTAGGTTCACATTTGAATTTATGTTTGCGATTTCTTTCGTTCGGATTTTTTGTATGTTTCCTTAATTCTGTTTTTTAATGTGTCTCTAACTTTGTTTAGAATGTCGTTGCTTTGGTTACGGTATCATAAGTAGGTAGTTTTAAGGATGTTATTATTAGGGTACTTTTTGTGGTCCATTTGTAGTTTGTCCCTATGCTTTATGCATCGAAGTAATCCTGGAGTAATCCACGGCTTAAATACTCTTTTACGATGAGGAACTTCGGTGGTAATTGTTTTGTTTGCTTTGATTGCGTTGTTTATTATGTCTTTAAGAATTTAGAACGCAGAATTAACGCTATTTATTGTGTAGAATATAGTACTATTTGAAAGGTGTTGTCTTATTTGGTCTGTTACTTTAACATAATGCATCCTTTCTTGAATTTTATTTAAAACTTTACGGGTGATGCGTGATTCCAGTGTTAGACATACGGGAAAGTGATCAGTGAAAGGTGATTTTATTATTACGGGATTCGAACTACATTCGGTTTTTATATTTATATGGTCTAAGCAGGTTTTGTCTCGGGTTGAAAGGCTGTGTCCCGGCAAAAGACTATGCGTGAAAAGCATATTGAGAGACATTTGCGAGCGTGCATCCTATCAAAATAAAGGGATAGACTTGTATTTAAATTGAATTATATATAATTTATAAAAAAAAAAATTTAATAAAAAAAAAATACAATTAAAATTTAATAAGTGAAAGAAATAAATTTACAGATGAGATAAAAAATACAGCTAATTATAAAAAAAAAATACCTAGCACGCACTATGGAAAGTAGTATTATAGATCACGCACTTAGTTGGTGATACATCAGTTAAGCACTGTAGGAGAGACAGGAACAGGCGTTAGGGTAGTACTGCAGGTCAGTTATTAGGAAAGCTTCAGGGAAACCTTGCTGGAAGGGCGTCGTGCAGTTTTCAGAGTCACGCACCAGGCCAGCTCTATAGGAAGGCACCAGTGTAGTTCTTAGGGCCAGACGTCAGGGTAGCTCTGCGAGACAAGCGCTAGTGGCAGGCACAAAGACAGCTTCCGAAGATCGGGAGTAGAGGTCCCAGGTAAATCGTTAGTTGGATCCCCTGGGTAGTATAGGTACGTGACAGCAAAAACCAAGCTGCTTTCTGACGCCTCTCATCTGAGATCCCTTGGTAGACTGCTTCCAGCGGTTCGTAAGCTCGTTTTCAAAGTAGTCTTCCTTTCCAATTTTCAAATATTAGTTTTTCTTCTTGTGGCGATCATCTCATCTGACAAGTGTAGTCGGCCAGGACAGGACATATGCATGAGTGCGTAAAGAATTTTGTAAATATAATTTATCATTGAGTTGTACCTATAATAAACAATCAAATCAGTGTAAGTATAGCATAAATACTATATAATATTGAGGTTTATGTCCCCAAAAAAAAAATTATAGTAGTAAATTTCGATAGAGTTTTTAAGAGATTATCACAAGTGCTAAGGAAACTATCGACCGTCCCTTACTCTTTTTAGTGTATATTAATGACCTACCCCATTTATTTAACAACCATCCGCATATGGTGTTGTTTGCTGACGATACTTCTTTAATATTTAGGATAAACAGACGTGCCACTAATCTTGACGACGTAAATAACGCCCTACTGCAGGTCCACAATTGGTTTACCGCCAATAATTTAGTACTAAATGGAAAAAAAACTAAGTGCATTAGATTTGCTCTACCAAATGTCAAAAGTAGTGACTGTGACATAATATTGAATCAAGAGAAACTAGAATTTGTCGATAAAACGGTTTTCTTGGGAATCACGCTCGATTCAAGGTTACAATGGGGTCCTCATTTAACATCTCTTGCAGGACGGCTGAGCTCAGCAGCATATGCTGTTAGAAAAATCCGTCAATTTACTGATATTGCTACCGCGAGGCTAGTCTATTTTAGTTATTTTCATAGTATTATGTCATACGGTATTTTACTATGGGGACGGGCTGCAGACATCGAGTCTATATTTATTCTGCAGAAAAGAGCCATCAGAGCCATTTATGAATTACGTAGACGCGATTCTCTAAGAGAACTGTTTAAGGAAATTAATATCATGACAGTACCTTGTCAATACATCTATGAAAACATCATGTACGTTAGGAAAAATCGGCATTTATTCAGTAGAAAAGGTGACAGACACCACTATAACACTAGAAATAGGGACCAACTAGTTCAGCCAGGTTTCAGGCTTGCTAAAGTAGATTCATCTTTCATGGGGTACTGTTTGAAATGTTACAATAAAATACCTCCCCACATTCTTCAACTGAACGAGACGAAATTTAAATCTTGTATAAAACGCACACTATGTAGGCAAGCATATTATAAGTTGGGGGATTACATTGATGATAAAAATGCTTGGCTAAATGCTGGTCCTGCTCCACAACCATAGGGGGGGGGGGGCAAATTAATTGATTGTTTGGGTCGGGCATTATTTGAGTCCATCGACACGTAAAGAAGAAGATGAAGAATTGATTCCCATGTTAATGTATTGTGGAAGCTGCAGAAGATTGTAAAAATATACTTGCATTATATAGATTCCAGTTCTTAGTATTATATAATTGCATAGCACATGTGTGAGTACTTTGTACTGTTCAGCCACCATTTACATTTATTTATCTTTCATTGACTTGAATATGCCTTGGTGGCTGAGAGAATGTCATGCTCACTTAAATGTCTCGCTGATGGTGGCGGGTGTGTCGGGTCATTTCGTTCCCTTCAATATGGTTGAGTTGAATGGCGCCGGTACATGCGTCATGTTCGTGAACGGGCGCTGTCAGTTGGGACTGGTCATCTCTTAGCTGCCAAGGTTCATTTTAATTACTTTATTCGTAAATTGTTGATCTAATCTTTTACTCTGGACGCTCTTAGTGTGCACGTCTTTCTACATCGTTCTCACATATATGTATAATTTCAAAATTAAAGATGTAACCAAGATTTTGTAACAATATTTTGATTTTAAAAGAGTGTCCATGGAGTTTCTTGCCCGTTCTTCTCCATAGAGATCTACGCTAGGGAATGGGCAACTGCAGTACTTTCTCAAGTTATTATGCCTTGTGACTGGGACTGTAGCTTTGATTTTCTTTTTTGTATTTTTGACATTCAAAAGTGCCGTAATGGTCTAATTGAAATAAATGCTTTGAGTTTGAGTTTGAGTTTGAAAAATTTAAAGAGATCGATATACTGACTCTGCCTTCACTTTATATCCTTGAATGTATTTTATATGTCCGCAAAAATCTATGGCTTTTCAAAACTAGAAGCGATTTCCATAATAAAAATACACGCAGTAAACATGAAATTGTAATTCCTAAATTAATTCAGTCTTTTATTATAAACAGTATGTACGCTTTTATAACAAGTTGCCAAACTCAGTTATAGAACTGACCGATGGATAGTTCAAAACCAAAAAAAATAAAAAAGCATATTACAAAATCAAGGACTACGCTGAAGATAAAGAAGTTTAGCCCTAGTTGCTTCTGCGCATGCGGCTACCCTGGTAGCTCATAAACGGCACAAATTTGTGGATGTCTCTAACAATTCTCAATCTCATTTTTTCTTTTCTTTGTATTCAGATTTTTACAACAGTTTTCAAATCATTTTTTTCAACTTTTACTCAGAATAGTTACAGCACTGATGACAATATTTGTGTCACTTGTTTAAGTTGGTTTTTTTTTGTATAATGTTTTTTTTCCTTTGTATAGATTCTTTTTTACCTATTATTTGTGAATATGTGTTGGCTTTGTAGATTCCCAGATGCTTGTTAACTTTTGTTATATTTGTCGCAGCGGAACTGCGGAAGCCGTAGATCATTTAAGAAACTTCTAACATTTCATACAAGATGGCGGTAGTGAGGTTATTGTTTAACAAGTGATAGTGACAACGGTGGGGCAGTCTGCCCGCATGAGCGGACAAGCTCACAAATTCTAGCCATTTTCCATCGTGGATATTCGTGATTATTGTGAATATTGTGTTAAAGTGTAATTTCAAGTAATTTGTTAGCTTATTATAAACAGTTTATCGCAGTCAGTGTGGCAAAAACGAGAATATGAACGACATGAATTTGAAAAACATCGCAAGAACCCGAAAGCTACCTGGAATCTCATCAAAACTATCTCCAATCGTCAAAAAAGTAAGGCCTCTGCCAGTGAGTTATTATCGATAACTCCAGATCCAACTCAATTACTTGACTCTGTCAACGACTTTTTCGCAAATGTGGGAACAAAACTTGCATCTAAAATCTGCAGCTCCCCAAACTATACCTCTAGCAACACTTCTGACTCTGGCAGTTTAGATGTACACTCTAACTCGATGGCTATTTTTGGCACGGACAACGAATAGATAATCTTATTCGTGGCCTACGACTAACTAGTGCGGGTGCGTCTCATAACATATAAAGTTATTTGGTATATTTTCATTTTAATAACGTTCACAAGATATAATAAACGTGAGTTATACCAACTGTTGATATAATTTCTTCAGATATAACATTTATATACTCTAAAACTTATTTCGTATAACGTTATTGGATATAACGTTTATTTAATCGAAAATTATTAGGCCTATCGTTTAAAACATATAATATTGATATAAAGTTTATTTAATCGAAAATCATTATATAACATAACGTTTATTATCAAAAAGCGTGGCAGAAACGAATCGCTGCAAAACCGACTCCACGTAGTCTTGTCTGCCCTACCCCTAGAGTGTTTTTTAAAATCGCGTAGGCGCGGAGGGGTGAAGTGGCCCGCGAGCTGTGGAGCAGGTGAACCACATCTCCGACGATAAGCTCGCATGGGACCGCCGGAGCCCCGCAGCGCCGGAGCCGTGACAGAAACCATGCCTGCTGCTTGCTGCATGCTTGCTTGCATGCTGCATGCTTGATTGCATGCTGCATGTATGGTGTATGCTTGTTTGCATGCCTGCTGCATGCATGGTGTATGCTTGTTTGCATGTTTTTTACAGGGAAATAAAAACCCACGCGTTTTATCTACTACTACTACTACTACAACAGCCTATAACGTCCACTGCTGGACATAAGCCTCTCCCATGATGGGAGGAATTTGCCGTAATCTCCACGCTTGGCAGGCGGATTGGAGATCGCAGTGATGAAAGACTAACAGAAAACGCTGCTGCCCATTCTCTGGTCTACGGAGGCGCAAGGTGTTCTGTCTCAGACATTAGTCGCCTTATACGACACCCGTGAGTGTAATGGGTTGGTTCTATTCTACTCTGCCGGATACCACACGGCTAACGCGCGCGGCACGCGTTTTATCAAATTAGACTAAATAAGTTTTATTTCTTCTGAGTGGTATATCAAACGATTTTAAATTTAATGTTAAATTAGTAACTTTAAAATTATATCAATCGTTTATTATATTATCTGATCGATATATCTAATAAAATTATAGATATCATATATTACTTAACCAACTAGTGTATAGTGTATCCCCGCAACTGTAATCTATAGTGCTAAACACACTTGTCCCAGTTATCTGCCACGTGTTCAACCTTGCCCTTACATCGGGAATATTCCCAACGGTGTTCAAAAAGGCTGTTGTGCACCCTATTCACAAGAGTGGAGACAGAGACAGTGTCAATAACTACAGACCCATATCTGTATTATCAATTCTGTCTAAGCTCCTCGAAAAAGTAAAAACGTCTGCTGGATTACCTTAACTCACAAAATATACTCGCAAATAACCAATATGGATTCAGGTCAGGCAAAAACACAGAGGATGCCATATTAGAATTAATAGGTTCAGTAGCTCAAAACCTTAACAGCAAGGATAAATCTGTCGCTATCTTCCTTGATCTTTCTAAAGCTTTTGACACTGTCTCTGTGCCCCTTCTACTCAAAAAACTGGAAAAGATTAGTATAAGAGGCCTACCGCTTAATCTATTTAAGAATTACCTTAGTGGTCGCTCACAAATCGTCAGGATAAACAACCACATCAAGGAAGTATTCCTCACCTACGGAGTTCCGCAAGGTAGTGTCTTAGGACCTACCCTTTTCTTGGTTTACATAAACAAGCTCGCCTCTGAATAGCGGTTGACCACACTTGTTGCACGAGGTGTTCTTCACTTGACAGTGGCATACCACATGTGTTGCACGCGTCTGTTTGAAGATATTTAAAAAAAAAACGAATAAAACGTGTGGTGTCAGTCTGTTTTAGGGTTTATTTCCAATTTCTATAACATTTCCGAACGACATACCAAAAGTCCCAGCTCTATTCCATTGAAAAGTTGTCAAATAATATAAACAAAGTTGCGTCAACACTCCGCGCCATTTTTTGCGTCATCGTGTTAGCGTTAGCGTCACATTTCAAGTGATTGCGAGCTACGTATTATAGTGTTATACCTTTAAATGTTCGTGAGAAGTTGTACTATCGTGTTATGATAACGCAAATTAGGTTTCGAATCGCAAAGTTGCAGTATTTCGCCTGTGAAAATGCAGTAGGTATATATACCTACAGTGATTGTGAAGTGTGAAGAAATAAGTGATTTTGTGATTAAAACGTGTGTGAAAACGTACAAATAGTGTTTAATAAGTGTGGTGATTAGATTTTTCAACTATCTACACCAAAAAAACAAGTGGTTTTGTGTTTTTTTTTTGTTTGTTCGTCCAACCGCGGCTGGCAAAATTAGTTACCAGATGTAAACAAACAGTGAGTATCTAGGTTGTAATGAATTTTTTGATATGATGCTAATGAGATATTAAAGAGATTATGGTTTTATTTGAAAGGTAATATAATCTAGTTTATTTTAAAATAATAAAAATTAATGTTAATAGTTTTTGATAAAATTAATATTTTAATAGCAACATATCCGTTTTTATCACTGTTTTTCAAGTTCTACATTATGTTTGGAGTATCAAATTATAATTGTAAGTCTTGATATTTAGTTTAATAGTTTCCTTATCTATTCTGCTATTCACTGTCAATTTTATAGAGCTATAACTCTTGTAGTTTGCGATCGACAAGTGTTTTTATAAAAAGTGTCAAATTACGTGCAAATTTTCGCGGACCTCCGCGATTTGCCGCGGCCGGGGGTAAAACGGAGCGCAGACGACGCTCGTCAGAGGGTAAACTTGATCTAAGAAACTCCAAAGTAATTGCTTACGCTGATGACACTGTTCTCCTGTTCGAGGCAGTGACTGGAACGAAGCTCGGCTTCAGGCAGAGTCAGCCTTGCGAGCGACTATGAGATGCTGGCACGAGGCTGACACAGAATTTGCTCACCCTCAACTTGGATAAAACCTGAGATCCTTAGATGAGAACCTTAGATTTATCACTTTTCGTCCAAGGAAAGCATCACAGCCAGCCCCACACTTCCATCTGTCAGTTCATGCGAGCCATATAACGAGGACGTGGCTGTCCTAAGGTTATGCGCTTGAGTCTGGGTTGATGGCGCGTCGACTTAGAGTGAGCAAATCAAATCAATGGTCTCTAGGGTTAGAAAAACAACTGAGACACTCTTTTGTGCTAAGTACAATGTTGCGGAAACACTAACACTACAAACTTGTCTTTTGACCCAGAGTTCAGAAAACATAAACGTCCAACGGACAGAGTCTGCCCGACATCAGCCGTTAAATTAGAAATAGTCCGCCGGCAGTTCATTTTCTTCAGTCCCGTGCTACATAATAGAATAAATAAAGTTCAAACAATTTATCCATGTACTCTCCGGGATTGCAAAATAATAATAGGCTTCATAATCTCACATACGAAGAGTTGCGAGAATTTAGTTAAACCCTGAACATTTTTCTTCCTTAGACATGCACACCAAATACACGTAGCGAAGAGTGTGCTCGTGGGGAGGTTCCACAAGCACACTCACTTACACCCCACAGATACGCACTACACTCACATATAAGACTCCTCATGCTCAACTTAAACGATTACTATTTTTTTTTTTTACTATTTCATTTTTTTTCTCTCTACTGGAACGCTGTTGTCTCCCTCTTGAAGGTGGGCGTTAATAGCTGCGACACAGTCACTAATGTGGCTATTTACGTACGCAATCAATTTGTAAAATATGTTTTTGTTCCAATAAAGATTATTATTGTTATTATATTTATCTTGGTTTACGTTTTTTGTATAGTAAGCAACGACCTGTTGTCGGGCCTGCGCTACTTAGGTACTAATGCTGTAACTTATATAATAATACATATTATAATACCAAATGATTTGAAAAGTGTAACCATGGAGGTTCTTGCCGGTTCTTCTCCATGGAAAAGGCCAGCCCAAACCGTGCACCTTTTTCGACGTTTTATAAGTACCCAAACAGGCCAGTGTGAAATAAAATATTTTGAAACGGGTCGCATCGGATCGGAACGGATTTTACAATCTTTAAACGATATTAAATCGTGTATTCAGTAATTAAATCTATATTGCCAAGCCGCGCACAGCAGTTTGACCGCGGGCGTCTTCCGCGTTACGCGATCTTAGCCGAGGGTACCTATGCTGCAACGCAAGATCGGCTCCGTTCGCTTTGAAGTGTGTGGGTTGCGGGAAGGTAAACGAAACACGTCTTTACTATACGAGTGGTTTAATACGACTAATGCTTAGAACTAACACATGAATAAAGGTTATGAAATATATATGACAATACACATGTACTTACACACTACACCACGGGGGTACGAGAGAAAAAAAAAAATGTTTACAAAATTACATTTTTTTTTTTTTTTTTTTTTTTTTTTTAAATTAATCTAACAAAATCAGTTACACATGTACTTAAAACTACACTACACTATTTAAAATTACACTATTTTCTAAACAATTTTGTTCGGTTTTTGTGTACAATTTCTGATTTATTGTTATTCACTATTTTTACATTTGGTTCCATGTCTTCAATTACAATGAATGGGCCATTAAACAAAGTATCCAATTTATTTGCAGTTTCATTTTTTAACAATATTAAATCACCTTTCTCATATCGCACTTGATTTACGGTTTTGTCGTACAAAGTTTTTCGCATCTGTTTGCTTTTAATCAAATTATTTCGCGCATCTCTGTGTGCTACTTGTAAACGATATCTTAATTCTAAACTATAATTATCTGGGTTATATAAAGGTTCTATGCTAGTACTTAATCTACTCGGAATGTTACTGGGTTTTCCAAAAACTAATTCATACGGGGCATATTTTGTAGAAGAATGTATAGTGTTATTATAAGTAAAACACCAAAAGGGTAGCCAGTGGCTCCATGTATCAGGGAAATTGTCGCATTGTATTCTTAAGAATGAACCCAAATGTTTATGCGCGTTTTCGAGCGATCCGATTGACTCGTGATGATATGAAGTTGAGTTCAATTTTCCAATTCCTAAAAGTGAACATACCTCCGTCATAGTTGATGACATAAATTCAGAGCCTCTATCTGTGGCTATAGTTTTTGGGATTCCGAATCTTAATATAAATTGATTAACTAATGTTCTAGCAACGGTGACCGTTTCCTTATTTTGAAGAGGATATGCCTCTACGAATTTACTTAATTCACACTGTAATGTAAGTATATAATTATTACCATCTATATCTTTATCCAAAGGTCCTACTAAATCTAGAAACACTTTCTCGAAAGCATATGAAGCTGTGGTGGTTATCACCATCGGTTCCTTTGTTTTTAGAGAATGTTTTGATTTTTGACATTTTTCGCATTTATTTACAAAGTTTTTGACGTCTGCTTCCATCTCTGGCCAGTAATATTTCCTTTTAATATTGTTTAACATCCTACGCACGCCTGCGTGACCACTGGTGGGTAGTAGGTGATAGTCATTAATAATAAATTTCTTATCATTGTCATTATTTATTCTTTCAACTCCTCGTAAAATACATATCCGTGGGCCGGTCCACATATCCTTATTTTTTATCTCTTCTATTAGTTCTTTAATGAATAACGCGTTATTTTCTCTTTTTATTATACATATTTCGTCGACGTTTATATTTTTACTTAATTGCTCTAATTTCTCCACAAAAACGGCTCGCGTGTATTGTGCTTTGAAATCTAGATTAAAGTATATTATTTTCTTATTTTGGGAATATGCAAAACACTCGGTTTCTACATCTATGCTCCCTTGTTTTCTAATCCTTTTTAACTCTTGTTCTTCTATTAAAATTATTTCTACTGCATCACCTGGCATCCGCAATAATTCCACGATTCTCGGTTGATCAGGCCGATCGTCTGTGTTATTATTGGTGATTGGGGTGTCGTTGTCATCGTTTATATCTTCTAATTTCTTTTTCTGTGCTCTAGTCATTACATTAAGTATTTTATCATTAATACATTTTAATTCTTCGGAATTAATTGAAATTCTAGACAACGCGTCTGCTACGGCGTTTTCTTTTCCTTTTATGTATACTACGTTAAAATCGTATTCTTCTAATGTTAACCGAAACTTTAATAATCTGCTTGATGGATCTTTCATTCCAAATAAATATAGCAATGGTTTATGGTCTGTCATAATTGTAAACTTTTTTCCAAAAAGATATGGCCTAAAATACTTTACTCTCCACACTATCGCAAGTAACTCCTTCTGTATAGTTGGGTAATTTTTTTCAGCTTTGTTTAAAGGTCGACTTGCATATGCGACTGGTCGCATATCTTTATTACAAAGTACTGCACCTACAGCTATACCAGAAGCATCAGTTTGTAAAATGAACTCGTTTTCGTCTGTAAAATCTGGGTACTGTAAAACGGGGGGTGTTATTAATGCTTTTTTCATTATTTTAAACGAATTTTCGCATTGGTCAGACCATATAAAAGGGACATCTTTACGACATAAAGCATTTAAAGGGACAGTTATTTCTGCGAAATTCTTTATAAACTTTCTGTAGTAATTACAAAATGCGACAAAACGTTTTACTTCTTCTGTACTCCTTGGTGTTGGGTAATTTTCTACTACTTTTATTTTTGCTTTATCTGGACTAATTCCTTCTGCGGAGACTGTGTGTCCTAAATATAATAATTCCTTTTTCATGAAATTACATTTGTTGGGATTTAATTTTAGGTTTACTTTTCTAAGTCTCTCAAAAACATATATTAAATTTTTATTGTGTCCTTCTAAATTTCGTCCAAAAATTACAAGGTCATCGAGGTATACAAAACACTTCTCATATGTTAAACCTGACATTGCAATAGTCATTGCCCTTGAAAAAGAACTTGGGCTAGTTTTAAGACCCATCGGCATCCGTTTCATCTGTAGTGTGTAAGTACATGTGTATTGTCCAGTATTAGTTGTAAAAGCAGTAAGTTTTCGTGACTCTGGGTTTAAGGTCACTTGGTAATATGATTGACTAAGGTCTAAATGGGTAAAATAAACGGCACCTGAAAGTGACTCTAAAATATCAACGATGTTTGGTAAGGGAAATTTGTCATCCTGTATGACATCATTCAATTTACGGTAGTCTATTACTAATCTCCATTTTTTGTTATCATCATTTGTCTTTTTTGGCACGAGTAAAATAGGGCTAGACACTTTGAGCTTGTTCTATAATATCATCCTGTAACATTTGTTTTATTTGCTTATTTATTTCTGGTTTTTGACTATGTGGCAACCTATATGGTTTTGTATATACGGGACTAGCATTCGGTTTTAAATAAATATCATGTTTATATGATTTAGTAGTTGTGAGCTTGTCACCCGGTAGGTGAAAGATATCATTGTATTTAGTACATATTGCTTCTATCGTTTCACGCTCAGCAGAATGTAGGTGATCTAATTTTAGTAATGTTAACAAAGTATCTGCTCTCTCTGAGTTTGACTTACTTTTATTAAACTGACAAATTTGGTAATCGTTTCATGAATGTATCTCTGGTTGGAAGGTAGGTATAGTAATTGATTCTTCTTTAGTATTTAATATTTTAATTGGGATAACGTTATTTACTGGCTTTACTATTAACGCTGCTAAAAATAACTCTTCTTGTAATTGTTTCGGTAAAACAACACAATCATTGTTTTCCTTATTATTTATTAGTGGTATGTAATGTATAGACTCACTTCGGGCAGGAATAGTCAAGTAACTATGTGATATAGTTGGTGTCGCATAAAGTGGTATTATATTTTCGAATTCGTTATATAGAATTAATGTATCATTTTCCAAGTTAATATGTGAATTAAATTTCGATAAAAAATCTAATCCGAGAATTCCATCAGATTTACACGGTAAATCATTGAACAAATAAAATTTGTGATTAAAACTACCATTTTGAGTACGTAATGTAAGGTAAACATAGCCTTCTGAATAAGTTTTACCACCAATACCATTTATTACAATGTTATCCTCATACAAAGGAATGCGTTCCGATAACACCTTCTTAGTAACAGCGGAAATGGACGCGCCGGTATCAAGTAACCATGAACGCTTGGTATTGTTAATGTTAAGATGTACGTACCTAACATTTTTGTTACACGTTAAAATGTTACCTTTAGGAACGAAAAAACAGATTTTTGTTTTCTTGTTTTTCGTTCTCTGCTCTTTCGTTCTCCGTTTGGGGGTCTCCACTCACTTGGGCTGGATACATTTTCCGTTGACTATTTCTATCCCGGGTACCTCTACCACGGTAATATCTAGAAGGATTATGGTTATTTCCTGAATTTGAATAATGATTTCCTCTACCGCGTGTATAATATCCACCGCGGGGATTGCCATTAAACCTTTGCCGATAATAACTGTTGTTATTATAATTTTGACCTGTACTATAATTTCCACGATAACGAGAACCTTGATTATTATAGTTATTTCGGCCTCCTCTATTGAAATTATTATTATTAAACCTGTTGTAATTGTTAGGCTTACCCCTCGCGCTGAATATACCGTTGGACGTTGAGGGCTGACCCAGCTCCTCGTCTTCAGCTGCACGCACCGCATCTTTCAGCTCAGAATAATTCCGTGCTGAAATGATAGTGCTTAAACGTTTATGTCTTAATCCGTCTGAGAATCTTTTAATTGCGAGTTTCTCATTTATTGGTCTCAGTATCTCGCTTGCTTTTTCGTTACCGTCAGCTTGCGCAATAGTGAGGTCTATAAATAATTCCGATAATTTGTTTCCATACTCGTTGATGGACATATTATTTTGACTCAGATTATTTAATTGACAAAGTATAGAGTTGGCAGATTTTTTCGTGAGTAAATAAGTTTTCATATCCTGTATAAGGCTCGCGACGTTGTCATATTCACTCTTTAATTTTAACTTGGCTGTTTTAGTTAGTCTTGTTTTTAATACAAAAGAAATAAGCATTTCTGTATGATCTGCGTCCTTTATACAGCTGTTATATAACTCTACTGCATCTATGATTTTTTCAGTTGTACTTTCTGAACCATCCATAACGGGTATTAAGGACGTCGCAGTTTTTATGTCTAACTTCTCCATGTTTGATAAGTTTGTTTTTGTTTCACCTTGAAAATGATATGACAAAATCTTATTGTAAATTAAATCTATTCTCTCTTTTAGTACTTCGTAAATATATTCTGCTAATTCTAACGAGGTTTTTTGCTCAGAAATCCTAATAATAGTTTTAGACAATGAATATAACTCTTTAGCTTTTCTTATTTTTTCTTCAACCTTGTCTTTATATTGTAACCGTTTACTTGGTCCTAACTTCCTTAAATTGACTTGGATATCTGTTAATGCACTTAAAATACTTTCTAAATCCCTTTCCATAGAATGTGTAATTAAAATATACTTACATGTAAATATCCATTTTTAAAAATTTTTCACATGATACTCGTAGGTTGATCCTTACGAATAGTTTATGGTTTTAACCCAATATTTGTCCATGAGACATTCTGATAATAATCAGGCTGTTGGTTGCTGTAAGTAACACAGAATTATAACAAACGTAACAATATAGTAGGTACATATTATACTTAATTGTTCATTAACGGTTTTGAGTCGGAGCCACTAAAGTTTCTATGTATAATCCGTATTGGATGCTGCAACACAATTGTTTTTTTTTTTTTTTTTTTTTTTTTTTTTTTCACTTATTTATTTTACGAAACTTGTAAATCACGAGACATGACGTTGTACACTGTTTCCACTATTCACTACTCACTGATGTTATGTTTACACATTTCCATTTTCTTCTTCACGTTCTCGCCTTCCCGACAGCCGCAACCGCATTTTTCTTATAAACTCTGATTCTATCTGTCTTCCGATCCACTTCTTCTGTTTGTTCTTCAGCTTCTTCCATATATATATAATCACTGCAACGGCGATAATTGTCAAGGCCGACGCTATTAATATGTTGTTCATCTGGATGTGAGATTCAACAGCAGCGTTACTTCCTCCCGACGCATTCTGTGATATTATCACCTCCTTATCCTCGGTTTTGGAATATGACTTTCCCATTTTTGAGTCGATATAAGAGTCTTGCAGTGCTCAGTGTTTCCGTAGTTATAATCATTTTATATGTCGTCGATATTCAAACGTTCTTGTTCTGTGCATCGAGGCACACAGGAATTCGCTGACATCGCTCAATTCGCCCGCTACGCGATACCCGGCGACGTAGGTAGCAACTCTACACCGCGGCGCTCGCGCATGGCAGGGTCGCCATGAAGTGTGTGGGTTGCGGGAAGGTAAACGAAACACGTCTTTACTATACGAGTGGTTTAATACGACTAATGCTTAGAACTAACACATGAATAAAGGTTATGAAATATATATGACAATACACATGTACTTACACACTACAGCTTGACGTCGTATCCGACACGGTAAGAATGAAACTATTTGACTAGGCGCATAAACGGAAGTACGGAGCCGATCGTATGCGTCGGCATCCTGCCGGACGCAATCGGGTGAACGTTATTTCAAGTGATAATATAGGTATTATCTGATATTATGCTATATACACACATCAAAAATGTCTAGGGATCAAGCATTTTTATGCGGATTTCTTGAGATTGAGATGTGGCTTTGTAATAAATTTATGATTTTATAAATTTATATGGATCCTTTTTGGTGCATTTCATAATTTGAATCAGGAACTCTCAATCAAATTCGAGTAAAAGATGAAAATAAGCTGTCAATATTTTCCCTATAAAAACATACAACGCATTGAAGACATTATTAGTGCTACTGTTTCCCTACTACTGATTAAAACCAACGTTATTATGGAGCGGCGACGTCATTTAAGCAGGGAAGAAATGCTCAGAACCGTGGGAATGATAGAAGCTGGTTCCCGGCAACGTACTGTAGCTTTAGCTCTGAATACAAGTCAGAGTGTTATCAGTCGACTTTGGACACGTTACCGAAGCACTGGTACCGTGGCTGAGCGCCATGGAGGACGGTATCGCTGCACCACACGGAGACAAGACCGATACATTCAAATCTTAACTCGAAGAGCTCCAACAATAACCGCCATGATGTTAGCCGTGAGGCTTCATCACTCTTCAGGGAACTTAATTAGCGACCAAACAGTCAGAAACCGCTTGCATGAAGTGAACCTTCATTCCCGAAGACCGCTACGGGTACCACCTATAGCAATGCACAATCGTAGGATTCGATATCAATGGGCTCTTGAACACAGAAATTGGGCAGAAGAACAATGGCGTTTCGTGTGCTTTTCTGATGAGTCTCGTTTTGGTATGAGACCGGATACAAGACGTATACGACACTGGAGAACCCCTGGACGCCAACAGCGATTAAAATCCTGCCAGGAAGTCCATCCTTATAGTGGTGGAACCATCATGGTATGGGCGGGTATTTGGATCGGCGGAAGAACTGAGTTGATTTGGATCAGAGGCAACCTCAACGCTCAAATTTATGCTGAGACGATTGTATCAGACGTCATCGTTCCTCTACAAGTGCAAATCGGTCCCTTATTTCAGTTAATGCATGATAATGCACGACCGCACACCGCAAGAGTTGTAAGACAGACTCTCGCCGCAGCTAACATCAATGTCCTGCCCTGGCCTGCTCAGTCGCCAGACTTGAACCCGATTGAGCATGCATGGGATATGCTACAGAGAAGAGCTCTGCCGAATATGGAGGGTATCCAGTCGCAAGAAGACCTTTTTTTGTTGTTGCAACGAACATGGGCGGCCATTCCACAGCGTGATTTGGATGAACTCATTTTGAGTATGCCAAACCGATGTTCTTGTGTTGTTAGTGTTCGCGGTAGAAACACGGATTATTAATTGTTTAAGTTACCCAATAAAATTTTAAAGAAAACTGTTATTTCAGTCTTTTTTTCGAACTTTAATGTTAGTGGTTCAAATGTCAAAAATCCCTTTATTAGGAAAATGGCAAATTTCTTTATTAATGCAAAGGTGACTTGGTTTATCGTTACTGTGACAAACGAAAACACTTTATTTGATGAATCCTTAAAGAAAATTTTAATTAATATCAATCAGGAGAAAAGTTATTGCAAAAATATATGTTGATCCCTAGATACTTTTGATGTGTGTATATTACACAACACCCAGATCGTAGGTACGTGTGTAGCTTGGAGAACGCGATGAGGTAGCAGATCTACAAAATTACTAAATTGTCACCATCAAATAACTAGTTATTAGCAGTTAATGCAATAGCAATGAAACTCGCAGTAATTAAGGAGTAAATATATTTTTAGTAAGTACATTAAACAAAGTTACTTAAATGCAATCAGCGAATGGTACGAACGAGAAAGAGAAAGAGAACGAGAAAGTACTGTCTTATTTACATAATAGCAGAGAATCTATCAATGCTACATCGACTTTTAGATGTCATATCGGCAATAGGCTCGCCCCTATCTCGTGGAAGTTAAGCCTAACTGGGTAGAAGTGGGTGCACTATATAGGGTCTTGTAATAAACAGGCTTGATGTTATGTTATCATGTTGGTGACCTTCCTTTTCGGGTTGCGCGCCTGGAGACTCATCTCCTCGGCCTGCGCGACGGTATCGGGCAGCTTCATGTGCAGCGTCTCCGGCGTGAACAGCATGAGCATGCCCGCGCAGAGGGCCATGACGCCGAACACTACGTACGCCAGGGACTCATGATACACCATCTGTTTCAGCAACACTTTTGGTAAGAGAGATGCACACAGTGCGAAACGGTGATAGGCGACTAAAACGCGTGGCTGATGGAACGCGTGCGCGACGAAACGCGTGCTTGTCGGACTAAGTGCCAGAGAGACGAAGCAGGAGGGGTCCTTTGGTGTAACACCGCGTTTAGAGCGCCCATTATTATTTGTAATATCAAAGTTAATTTAAAACACTGCGACGTATTACCGGCCTCATTGCGTTGCGAACTTGCGACACCGCATTGCTCGTGTGGCACTTAGTGCGTTGTAGTCAGAGAGTAGTTTCGACGCTACACACTGGCGACGCCCGTGTGGCTCAACCATTGCCATATCAAACTGACTCAGGCCTCCCTCATTGCCGCGACATACTGTGTCGGATAATCGGGTCATTGGTCCTCCTATTCCAATTTCTTTGATTTTCCCTTAAACCTGTGGTTTGTCACACTTTCTCAATATATCTCTGTTTGTGACATTCCTCAAAGAGCTAAATAAGAAACTTTGATAAATGACTATGTGCAGACCATCAGGTTTCGGTGAAACCCATCTACAATCATCATCCGCAGCCGGACTTCACCCAGTACTGGGGATGCTTCTCTCTTCTAATGACAATCTCCACGTTCTTGTGTCAGCCTCAGCCAGGTTTGTTTGGTTTGCGAGCAAGAGATAGTGACGAAGGTCTAATAGACCGACTTACCAACAGGGGTGTCTGGGGCGCTGCCATGGATCCGATGCGTCCTATCATGGAGCAGCAGCCCATGAGTAAGTGGCGCGCCTGCGTGGGGAACAGCTCGATGGTGTAGATGTAGACGCCAGTGAAGATGAGGCTGCTCATCATCTTGCCCACCAGTGTGAAAAATATCACAATTTTTGCTGGAATATTGATAGACATGTTTCAATTTTTGTCAATATTGACAAAAATAGAAACATTTCCATCATTTTCTTTATCCGTGTCTATACATTGAATATTATTAATTACCTATAAAGAGACCAAACATACAACTTCTATTATTTTCGTCAGTATGTATATTTCAATTAATTTTATTTAATAGTGTATAAAGCGGGGTCACATAAAGGATAAAATTTTGCCCATCAGCAGAGTTGATCATGTGTGATCATTCAATAAGATTGTGTTCTCTTGTAGGTACATTCGGTAGTACAAGGTGCAAACGGACCCTTCACGAAGTTGTCAACCAAGCATTCTGTACATCAAACTAAGTAACTCTACGAATAAATTATAAGTGGGAAACGACTTTATTGGGGCTGAAAAATCACGTTTTACGGTAAAACTCAGTATAACGCACTCAAAACATTGTGCTGATGGATGCATTGACTAGTAAACGGGTTATGGAGGTTTTTAAAGTAAAGCTAAAACCTTAAAAACTAGTATAAAAAAAAACTTCTGAAAAACTTGGAACTTTGACCTCTAATATCTCCGTAACTAGCAGGATCTAGAACAAAATAATGATCACAATGACGGAGAGAACAAGTGCCTTTCGGCTTCGTTACGGGTCTATTTACACCCTTTATAATTGTCTTGTTCAATCAGTTTGTTTAAAAAGCTGAATAAGATTCCGGTTGTTTTGGGCAGCATGAACCGATATTCTCTTCATACCCTTCAAAGCACTCCTCATTTCCTCACTACACCGGGTACTAACATTCGTAACTACATAATTAGGTATGTCATTACTCACCTCGTTAGCGCGATTATGTATTGTATTGGACTTACGTTGGATAGCCTGCGACGGTTTGGCAATGGCATGGCTATTCTGCATCTCGGTTCGCAGGCGAACAAGTACAGTGTCATGCAACATACGAATACGCTGGATGACCCGCATCTGACCCGATTGTCGTTGTGCCGAAACATTGACAGCTGGCTCAAGCACCTGAAACAGAAAGAGAATCCGAACACGGTACGCGGTCAGGTTGTTTCCTCTCTGTAGACCATAGTCTGAGCGCAAGACATTTTCATTGATGGCTTAAGCCCATCGCACACTCTGTACACTTCCGCCGGGAGCTGGGATCTGCTGGCCGGTGGGGCTCAAGGTCCTAAGCTGGTTCAAAGGTGGGCCGAGAAAAAAATTCGTTCGAGCTCGACGCGCCTTCACGTCCGGTATCACAGCGCTCACTATCCCCATAGTGGCTAGCGGCGGCGGCGAGGCGGCCCTGAGCGCCGGGTCAGGGGGTAGTGCGCGTCGTGCAGCTACTCTTGTAATCATTCTTTATTCGAGCCGTTGTTCATCATCAGTCAAAGACATTCAAATATTGACGAGCGATAGACGGGCCAAGACGAAGAAAATCGAATACGACGATAGGCGAAAAGAGCCGATCGCGCGCAGCATACTTTCAGCTACGATCGCGTCTCGTGGAGGACGGCCGCAGTCAAGCTGTTGTGCACGGCTTAATGTCGTTTAAGCATTGTAAAATCCGTTCTGTTGGTGGATATTTTGGTTGGCACCTGTCACACGTCTTCTGTTTTTCTCCATTGTTGTAATTTTTTTTTTTATCTCCCATTTAAAGGGGCTTGTTCAATTTGCAGATGTCGCCCCTGTAATACAAATTACAAAATCCAACACATATTTCAAACAAAAATCACACCGTAGATTTACTTAGGCTATTCTATTTTTAATGCCCATTTAAGTGAGCCTGTACAGCAGTCTGGCCTCCCTCGACAGAGGGAAGGACAAAATGCTGTTACACCAGCCCACATCTGAGGGAATCAAATTAATTTTAAATTTTATAAAATTTCGAACACACTCCATTAATATGTGGTAAACATCTTCTACTACATCGCATTCAGTACAGTTCGATGAAACAACCTTACCCATCATACAAGCGAACTTATTTAATGGAATGTGTCCCGAGCGAAGTCTAAAACTCGTTACTATGTCATACCTTCCCATATCGGATTTTTCAAACCATAATTTATCGGGTACCTAACGTTGGTTGTAAAGTCCTGTACCAAATACCTTTCGTTAAAGACCTTCTGTCAAAATACTCTGACCATAACACTATCATACGCCAGTGGAATGCCCCTAACCATAGCTGAACATCTATACAAATGTTGTAATGCACTTTTGGAGTCGGTAAAAATAACAAAATTACACTCATTCTTAATCGATCTTACATAGGATAACGCTTCTGCAATGGTAATTAGCTCCGCATACATTATCGATATCTTTGAATTATTGACTTTAAGTTTAATATTATCTTTTGTTTGTAAATCAATAAAGGCAACACCAATCCCCTGGCTGTCTCTGGAGGCATCTGTATATTTTTTTTTGAAATCTCGAATATTTATGTTGTAAAAACTTGGCACATAAAAAGAGCAAATTAGGGTTAGAATATGACTTTTTAGGTTTATCTAAGGTTGGAATGCTACTGTTGATAAAACTAGATACGTTGAGGTTACTGATCCAGATATCTAGACTAAACATTTCAAGTTGCGTACTCGACTTTATTGGTAGTGACTGAAATTTATTGTGAATTGTTACTAAAAGCGGTTTTGACATAGAATGGTAAGATCATGTAGAACAATTATTTTAGTTTGTCATTAAGTGATTTTGACTTTAACCAAAACTTACCGACTAAATATACGCGTCGAACAAATAAAGGTTGAAGTTGTAACTCCGACTCTGACTCCATAACTCCATAACGTGAGTGCTTTTAATAAAACTACGAGTACCTATGATGCGCATGTATTGATTTTGAACTTTATCTAATTTTGAAGAATTACTCATAGAACTAGTGTCATATAAAATACTTGCGTAGTCTAACCTACTTCTAACAAGTGATATATATACCTTCTTAAATGAATAGGGTGAACGCCCCAACCAGATCCTGTCAATATTTTAAATATATTTAAAAATTTCATAGCTTTTTCTCTAACTTCATTTATGTTTATTCCCCATTTCAAATGACGATCAATCCATACACCTAAATATTTTACACCTGTATTTTCTAATAGTATTTCATTAATTGCTAAATTTATATTTTGTCTCCTATAAGTAGTTTTAAAAACACATGCTTTGCTTTTATTTGGGAATATTTCTAATCCTAAATTCAATAATATTTCATTTAGTATATTAAATGAATTTTGTAAAATCTGAGTACCTAAATCCATAGACTGGCAAGTGTAACTTAAAACCAAATCATCAGCATATTGCGAGATATAGACGTCCTTCTCGATAGTTTTACACACATCAAGTGTAGCTACATTAAATAGTAAAGGAGAGTAGAAATTATATTTATATCACGCCATTGCCTTGGGACGAAACCGGAATGTAAAAACTGATTGAATAAACTCAGTAAAATACAAAAGCCATTGTAGGGTAAGTTTTTAACCATTGAGTATGAGATACCATCGCATCCAGGAGATGTATCCTTTGATTTAATACATTTAATCAACTCCTGCATGGAGATTTCCTTTTCCAATTTCTTATTCGGGATCGGCTGATCTGGAGAGACATATTCAGGTGTAAGACTAACAAGCAAGTTATTGGCTTTTACCTATACTATTTTTTAGTTTTGTCTACAACAGTTCTTGGTGACCTGTGACCTTTTACCCACTTCATCCTATGCCAAACTTCGGAGGCCGAAGTTTAGTGGTCTATCGGTTGAGCAATACTGTATCCAGTCATCGTGTACAGCTGTCCCTATTAGTTTTTGCGCTACTCTCCTGCAGAATACTTAAATTTGATGGAATAGGGTAACCACGGAAATTTGCTAACGCTAGCCTCCTAACTGCCACAGCTTTTGATAATTCAGCCTTCCAATATGATTTCGGCTTAAATTTTGAATTAGGGTTTTGTGATATTTTTATTACAGGTATATGAATATCTGCCGCCATACCAATATAGTCAACGAATGTGTCATGAGCTCTTTGAAGATCATCAGGTAGCGTTTCAAGACTCGAAAACATTTCGTCAAGGCATATCTTATAAGATTTCCAGTCTGCATTCCTTTAATTTCTTTTAATGACAAAGTTCTTATCTAACTGACACTCATTAAACATCTGAATTACAAGATGGTCACTACCCAGCGATTCATTTAACACGGACCAGTCAAAGTTTAGCCCTGTATCGGACGTCACCAAGGACAAATCATGCGATGACTCCTGTAAAACTCCGCTAACTAATTTTATTCTAGTACTGTTGCCATTATTTAATACCACATAATTTATATCTATCACCGCATCCAAAAGTTGCACCCCTCTATTATATGTCTTATTTGACCAGTTGGTGTGGTGGGCGTTAAAGTCACCCATTATTATTGTTTTTCTGTTAAAAGTAGAAAGTAATCTAAGCCAATCCCCCTGACTAATCCTAACGGAAGGGGGTACTCGTAGTAAAGTGATATTATATTTTCTACTGGAGGGTAATTCAAAATTTTAATGTGAATCATTTCAATTCCCGAAGTAAACATATGAATGAAACACATGATGAATAATAATCGCGACGCCACCGGTATGAGTCATCCCTATCTTGACGGAAAATATTATAGTCACTAATTCTAACTGGCTTGTCAGGTGACAACCACGTTTCTGAAATTGCAACAATATGTATTTTGTTCTGTACTAATAACTGCGAAAAACTTAACAATTTAGGCTTGAGGCATTCCACTGTAAAAATTTAAATCTGATACATTCTGTCCTATCCATTAAAAATGTTCTTAATTAAACCTGCCATTGAAGAATCTGCAATACTATCCACTATTAAAAGTATAAACCACTCAATACATAATTTAAACACCTTTTTAACTTTTACGTTGATTGCGCAATTCTTCATAAATATAACCTCTTGCAACCGCGACAACAGTTCATTAAATGTTATCTTAGATTCCGATTTACCTTCTATGTTTTTATCTGTAGTTACTCGTATATTACATTCGCCAATACCGGTCTCATTAAGTTGTGATGAGTCACACTGTTCCTCGTTACTTTCGTACCACTCCGATGTGCGGTGTATTATAGACTGGATTATGAACTTCTATCGGTTTTTCTGGAACATGTTCTGGGGTGTTAGGTAAAACGTACACAGTTATGGCCCTTTTGTATGTACAGTTGAATTCAGCCATAATTTCCCGCAAGCGTTTTTCT
This sequence comes from Xestia sexstrigata, assembly GCA_941918905.2. Taxonomy (NCBI): domain Eukaryota; kingdom Metazoa; phylum Arthropoda; class Insecta; order Lepidoptera; family Noctuidae; genus Xestia; species Xestia sexstrigata. The sequence goes on from OW799210.2 coordinate 1,108,673, forward strand.
TTCAGATATATGGGGCATGACTTAGATAGGGCCATATGTTTACTTGAACAGTTAATACACTTATATTCTTTTGTCTCGCAGTTTTCATGATTAGCGCCGCACTTAGGGCATACTATCTTATTATATGGGCAAGCCTTGATTTTATGTCCTAGCTTCCAACACCGTGAGCACTGAGAAACTGGATAAACATATGGTTCCTCTTTAGCCTAAGACCATCTGTGGAAACGTATGACGGCAATGAATTACCCTTGAAACATAATCTAACCACCTCGCTGGGTATCCATCCACCCTTGTCCTGATCGCGTTTATTTAATCGCATCGCTGATATGAGTTCAAAGTTTCCTGGGCAGGATACGTTATCGAGGATTTCTTTTTCTTCTAATTCTATTTCCACATCCCTTATAACCCCGTATGAGTAACTTACTTCCATATCTTTACTAAATCTCCATCCCTTAGTAATTAATGCTTCACATGTAAACAGCTTTTTTAAATTTAATTCATCTCCAAATTGTACTCGAATTCTGAACGGGCTCATATATCTGACACAAACTATATTACTCATACCAGGGTTTGTTAAAAACTTCGCAAATGCAAATGACTTCGGAAGTTTATCCACGCATGTTATAGTTACTTCTAGGTTATGTATATCTTCATTAGAATTATACTGCTTGAATCTCTTTTCTTTTCGATTTTGTCCGAGTACCTTCCACTCTTCATCGGATTTTTCTGCTTCTGCTCTTCTTTTAGTCGCCTTGCTGGTAACTTCCTCATCTCCGCACTCCTCTTGTAGTATTGCATCGCTCATCTCGTCGACCTCATTTATAGATTGCGTCTCATCATCAGATTTATGATAATCAACCATGTTCGCCATAACTCAGGTAGTTTACGCACTCCGCCCGCGCCTCACGTCCGCGACCCGGCCGTGTTGAGCGAGGGCCACAGCTGCGTCGCGCGTAAACAACAAAATTCCGAGATTTTGAAATAATAGATATAACAAAAAACACGTCTTGCTCGTACGCGTGTCGACACAAGTCCCGTTGTAATTTATTTGAACATGAATTATGTATTTTATGTTTTTTAGTATTTTATTATTGCAAATTGTGACATAATACTGATTTGACATGAATATTCACTTATTTTACTAGCGGACTTCATGCGGTTTCACCCGCGTATATCCCGTTACCGTGGGAACGGGGATAAAATATAGCCTAAGTTACTCGCTGATAATGTAGCTAGCCATAGCTGAAAGAATTTTTCATAATATTATTAATTCTTTATAATATTAGTACCTATATATTCTTGTGAATGGTGACATTTATTGATTTTGTGTTTTTTTTTTATATATATTTTGTAAAGTATTACTAATTTTATTTGAATATTGTGAATGTGGAAAAATAAAATGACCCACATGGTCATGTGGGTCATTTTATTTTTTAATTTGTTTTTGTTGTTTTTTTTCACGATTGTCTGGCAGTTTGAGTAGTAAGCGACCTACCCCAAATGTCCTTTCTTTTTTGTCCGTCGTGTCGTTGAGCTCCTTGAGTTGTACGGCGAGCTACACGATAACTAACAACTGCTTGCACTGACTGGACAGTTCCACTGAAATCTGTGTGGTTCTTTCTTCAAAAGACCACCTCAGACAATAATATGCATAGTTCACATGTGAATTAAGCAAGATTATGTCTGGACTTTAAAAGAGACTATGACCTGGTGAGTTTGTTTCGGCTGTTTCTTCTTAGAGTAGTCAGGTACGAAACACCGGCCCCATCTAATTAAAAAAATAAGTGTAAAATTGTTTATAAAAACCTATTTGCAAAAAAACATCATTCATCCTGGTTTTATGTTTTATTATTTTGTAAGTGATACGGATTTTTGTTTTTTTGTAGGGAATGGAAACCCTATTTTGTGTAATAAAAATGGTGTTTCAAAACTGATTTGAGCTTGTTATTAGCAATTCCTACTTATTTTTGTATTCAAATCTATTTTTAAATATTCCTCTAAAATACAATGTAAAAAATACATTTAACAATAAAAAAGTAGTAGCTCACCGGTTTTGGGAACACGGTCCAAGCTACCGGCAGTCAGGGCTCCAGAGAGGAAAGAGGAACCTTCAAACAGTACGAGCCGTGTCCAGGAGTACCGCTTTCTGAATCAGGCCCTTGGTGCTGCCTAGCGAGAGCCTCCTCAGGTATTGATCGAGGCTCTTGGAAATTAAGCCATTGACACAAAATATTATCATTATTTCCTACATTTACCCTTTTCTATTTCTAACACATTACGTAGTTACATTTTAATTTTTTCTTAAAAAAAAAAAACTATATAAAAATATTAAAAATAGTGGTCCGCCGGTGTCGGGGGCAGGGTTCAAGCTATCGGTGGTTAGGGCTCCAGAGACCTGCTCACAACACACCTACACACTGCGAGCTGTAGGTATCGAGGAATACTGCCCTCTGAATCAGGCCTTAGATATACCGCCAAGCGACAGTCTCGACAGATGTTCGTCGCGGATTTATCCATCAGCCAATTGGCTGTAACGATAATCGGCACAGTGATTGAGCCTGTGCAGTGTGCAAGTATACTCGCCGTTATGCTTCTTGCCATGCCATTATACTTCCTTGCGGTCATCAGTAGTAAGTACTACAGCAGGCCTAGCCAAGTTGACAATCTACAATCGTTAACGCTATTAGAAAACTAATCAAATGTATGGGAATGACATCATCTCAACGTTAAATCACGTGACCAACACAAACGAATAGAAAATTCGTAGTCAAGTTTACATCGTCCAAAATGATAGAATATAATGATATCGTTTCTACGATGTTGATCGCATATGCTACTCTACGATACTCTTTGGTAGGAACGCTTACTATAGACTAAAGTGTAGGTTTTTTCCACAAACATTAGAGAACGAGCCATTGACTCAGTCGTGTCAACTTGGCTACCAATTTAGCGCTTTCTACAATCGCTTACGCCGAGGCGAATCGATATGAAACGTTTGTAACTGGGCTAGGCCTGCAGGTCTGCGCCAGTTCTCTTTAGTCATGGACTCGGGGTGAGCCCCTTGTCCACTGCGATCACATGTCGGTGCATACCCACCTCGACTTTAAAAAAAATATTCCTGAGACTGCAAACCTCACAGTTGTGGAGGGTCTTCGCGTTTAAAAAGCGTAGTCCCCTGCACTTCCGCGGGATGTACAGTTTGATCACGTGGTCATGATCGTGGGTGATGTATACGGCTTGCGGTCAGCAGTGTACGAACTCTCCTATCCAGGGCGTCAAGTTCGGTCTGAGTCCATTTGAGTGAGCCGATGGAGTACATTAAAACCGGCATGACCCAACCGTTAAAGACACGCACCTTGTTCCTGCCTGAAAAAAGGCTATTTTACCTTCTTCAGAAGACCGAAAAAGCGCTTCCTAAACGATTGCTTCATGTCAGACGTACGCTTCCGATATGCACAAATATTTATAGCTTTCGAATGAGGAAAGGGATCTTAATTGTATGGAATTTGAGGGACTTCAGGCTTCATATGTCCACAGCAAATTCCATCCTGATGGCGCTACTAAAAGATACAGTTACTTTCAGTAGCTCCATCAATTGCAATTTGTTGGGAGTATAAAGTTACAGATCATCCATTTAAAGAAGTTGAGATATGACCTGACCACCTCTCCTCAACCGGTAGCCTAAACTTGAATCCTCAAAAAATGTGCTTATAGGAATCAGAGCTAGACAGAAACAAAATGGACAGACTGTCGCTCTGGAATATTCCCCGTTAATTCATACAGGCTCATCGTTCCCTTGGATCTGTTGATATCCTGGATATCAAAGGACCGTCCTCCATTGCCCCATAAGCGACTTAAGGAAGGCGCGTAGAGTTGCATTTATCTTGTACATAACTTCAGCAATCGCGTGAGCCATGCTTGTGGCACCGAGTAGTAGGCCTTCTTATAATTTATCCAAGATTATGAGGAGTTTATGCTAGTGTGTGTATTAATTTTCGCTATCAAAATGGGTGTAAGAAAGTAACATTATTATAATTTGAGTCGCAGATTCGAAAAGAAGAAGCAGAATTACCATTATCATAATATTAGGAACTCATAAACTAATCAGTTATTACTTACAGTTGTCGATAGACGGTATAACGACGAGCGATAGGCCGCAAGCAAAATAACATGTCATGATTGTACTCTTCCTTCCAAAACGGTCAAGCGTGACGTAGCTAAGCAGGCAGCCAGGGATGTCGACGAGTGCCGTCAGTATGAAGATAACATACATGTTGCCCTTCAGCGACACTGCGTTGATTGTCAATCCGTAGAAAATCAACGACGACGACACCCACCAGAAAGAAACCACAGCCATCCGGCTCAGGATGATCTTTGACGCCAACACTTGTTTTATTATAGAAAGTTCCTTGCGCTCTGGTTCAGAAAAAGATCTTGGCAATGCAATATTAGCCACAATTTTCTTTTTAGTTCGCCCTTCAGTTAACAGTTTAATAGTATCGGATGAAAGAGTTACTCCGTTGATCCTTGCAATTTTAAAAATAATTTTAACTGCTTTGTCCCTCTTTCCTGTGGCTATGAGCCAGCGCACGCTTTCGTCAACGAAACAACCATAGAAAATGAAGAAGAAGGATGGAGCAAAGATAGCGATCGTGAAGGGCCTCCAGTAGGGTATGACCCAGGCGGTCAGGCCGGTGATGACCAGTCCCATCGCGTACGTGCAACTTATTAAGTTACCGCCCAGCACTCTTTTGTTAAGGCCTACTACCTCAAGAGCTGAAATAAAGGATATTGAAACAATAAAGAAAATAATACATAAACTCAACCAAGAAATGGCAACTCTTAAATTGTTCAACGAGAATTCCGCTAAGTTACGTACTATTCGTAAACTTATAATTCAATAGGTAGGTACGAGTATACCTATTATAAATGCGGTGTTGTAAGATCCCTTGCCGACGAGCGCCAGGACGAACTCGAGCACCAGGTAGACGATGTAGTTGTCACAGAAGGCGCGCGCTAAGCCGACCGCCGCCGGCGCCACACACGTGACGATCAGCGCGAAGCGGCGACCGAACCTACCCAATATCCAATCATCATCATCATCATCATCTTCTGCCTTTACCCTCACTCCAATTATTCGGGGTCAGCGCAGAATGTCTTTTTCTTCCACACTTCTGTAAGTATTAGTCGTCATTTCATGATTGGGAGGGGGGGGGTGCCCTGTTTAGCCATATCATCTTTCACACAGTCAATCTTCTTCTTTCGACCCGAATGGCACAGCGGTAGTGAGGCTGCCTTACGTTCTTAGGGCCCGGGTTCGAATCCCGATAGGAGAAAATGTTTGTGTGATGAATGTTTATATGTATAATAAGTATGTATTTACAAACAAAAAGTATCTAAGTATGTAGTATATTATGCCATCATAGATGACCGATTATCATACCAACTTTTTAGTCACCGGTACACCATTTTCAGTCTTTCCCTAAGGCCCCGTTCAAACTATGTCGTGACGATTAATAATCGTTGGTTTTTAGTTTGCAAAACTCGTGGACGACAGTCTGTTATCGTGTCGTCCTATATGTGAACACCTCCATTTAAATACACAAGCCTCGACACTTAAAACTTCACGATTATTTGTTGTCAGGACATAGTGGAAACGGGGCATAACACCACACATCCCCTCAGCATGCTCATCTCAGCCGCATGCGGGCAAGTAATAATATTTATTTTAGATTTTCCGGAGTCTGCGTTTTCTGATAACTTCCAGGAAAATTTAATTATAAATTTAAATTTAATTCCTTCAAGCGTGCACCGTCGTCGTCCACTTTTTTACTCATCGCTTGATGTTTCATATGTAATTTAGATAGCTAACATTATTGTGAAAGATTTCTTCAGAACCTAGTGAGGACCAGCCGTAAGCGGGTAGGTACGTATTAAAATCCTAAAATTTCATAATAACTAAGACTGAAATACCGACGTCCAAAACAACGAAATTCAAAATACCGAAGTTTTAAATGCCGATAGCCGTTATATCGAAACATAAAATACCGATGTCCAAATGCCCGAAAGGATGAAACCCCGAATGGACGAAATCCCGATGGATGAAATACCGATGGATGAAATCGCAAAGAGCGGCGACGTAGTTCCCGCGATTACTTATAGATGGCACTACGACACAGTTATGACGGTAGGCATTCTGCTTAACATAATAGGTATGCATGATACCTATAACATAATTTAAAACAAAAGTTTAAATGATAATCATACGTTTAAATAGTAAAAAAAAAGAAGCACGTCATTACAAAAAAAATATTTACCTAATTTGCCACTGTGCCACTGCCACTGTGTTAGGTCAGGGGTGGACCGTGAGTTTGTTGAGGCCTGACCAAATACTACTTGGGGGCCTGCCAAGGGCGTCGCCAGCTTTTGAGCCAGGGGGGCAGAAGGGTGCGAGTAAAAACCGATTTGTTAGTTTACTATTTACGGATACAGCAGCTGAAGTGCATTTAAGAATATAAAATTCAACTGCCACTTCAAAAATGTTAACACCTCCGTGACCTCGTATTGATTAGTTTAGGTTTTGAAGAGTCATTTGAAAAGGTTGGGAACTAAATGAAAATTTGATAGGCTCCAAGAGCAATCGAAGCAAGCTCGCAAATTCTTTACACCCTAAGTACCTTGGACAGATTAGAATTGTTTCGCCACTTCATACCGGAGTTACTTGGTTGACTTACAAAGTTAAGATTCAAGAGGAATTTGATTGCATGAGCGAGCGTAGTGAGCTCGAAATTTTTTTGACCTTGCTTTGGACAGGTTTGAATAGGCTAGTTTACACCATCAATAAAATGCAAATCTATTTAGTCCGTCAGATATAGTATTGGAAAATAATGGACACGTATTTTTTGTTTTTGTAAATTAATGAATATTGACAAAGATAAAACGCATCAAAAGTCGGGAGTAGGGGCTCGTGACGTCACAACGCACTAAAAATTATAGCACGGCGTGACGTATTGAGAATTTTAAAAGCCTCGTATCTTCGTCTATTTTGGTTTACGTAACAAAAGAAAAAATACGAGTCAAATATTTTTTGATAATCTAACTGACGGACTAATTAGATTTTTTCAGGACTCAAGCCTATTGTTTCGATCCTTCATACAGGAATTACTTGGTCGACTTTTAGGCATAGGCATATAAAGAAAGTAGTCTGAAAAAGAGCGAAGCCAGTTCGAAAATTTAACAGTTTACCTACCTTAGACAAGTTAGAATAGGGAATATGCACGTAATTCTTTCTTCACTTAAATCAATAAAATACAGTACTTAGTATCAACCCAAGAAAAGTATTAAAAGTTAAGTTCAACTACTGCTTGTCGCTTAAAAATAATATTATACACCTGCAATTTTCTATGACAGTTCAAACGTCCGTAACTGTCGCGGCCATGATGTGATGTCATTATCCACAATCTGCCTTGTTTACATCTAATTTTTTTGGCCTTATTAAAATATTTTTACTGATTGTATGTGCTTTATTCAAGTAAAAATTGCAATAACAATATTATAATAAAATTTTAGTGAAACTTTAAGCACTTTTCAAATAAAAGTGTTTTTTTGACACAATGAACTTTGACGTCAATACCGACGTTATCGAGGACGATGCGTTTTAAGAGTGCGTTCCGTTTCACCAAAAACATGCTACATAAAACAGTAAATTGTAAAACAAGTGATGTAATAGAAACTTAAAAAAATGTACTACAATGCTTTTATGCGCCAATACAAGGCAATTTTCATAAATAAATAGTACATTGTAATACAAGGGGCTAAAACGACCCATTATATACGAGGTAGTTTCACTACCGAGCTTTAGCGAGGTAGTAAATAGGAACCGAGTTATAATGGGATTTTAGCTCCGTGTGTTGCACTGTACTTTTCACTTTGAGTGTGAGAAAAATAGTCAATATAGTACAAAAACATTTATTAAATATTACGTAATAAAATAAAAATCACGTCAGATTTGTTTACTTGAAGCTAAATGTGCGCATCACGCAGCAGCAGGTCGCGGCAGCCGGGGGAGAGCACGTCGAGGTACTCGTGGCTCAACTAGTCACGAGTACGAGATTTACTTTACGCCCTAGGGCCTAAAAGGGCCACTTTAGGCCCGCTTCGTAGGGCTATATTGGCGTACTTTAAGAACATGAGAAGTGAAATAGTAGATTTTACAACAAGTACACAAAACGAACCATTTATACCTAAGACATTTAGCAGCCCGAGCCGAAGGCGAGGGCTGATAGTAATGTCGAGGATAAAATAGTTTTGTGGACGAGTTATAAACTTTCACTACGATTGCGAGGAAATAAAACAGTAGTATAAATTGAAGAAATTAATAAACGCACGAAAAAACAAGAGATGTTTCCCGCCGCTTTATTTTTTTGAAATCTTACGACATTGATATTAGGCTTGGGCTGCAGACCTATACCTACAGCCTACTATTAAATTAATTATGTAATAATAATTATCTTAAATTAATTAAATAACCTACCGTAGGTACTTGTATTTAATTTTTTATATCTTTTATGTCTTAAAAAACACATAAGGCAAATAAATTAAAGTAAATATTATAAAATAACAAATTCTATTCTATGAACTTCTTATTGCGTTTGGCTGTATGGCTCATTTTCTTTGCCTTAATATAGATACTACTATTTATGAGTAGATACGTTAATTTAATTTAATTTAATTACTGCTCAAAATTTTGTGCAGCCTGTATCCTGCACAAAGAAGCACTTTCAGAGCATGAGAAGTGAAAAAGAGTTTTGTACTTCATGCATATTCCCTATTGTTTCGAAGTACTGGAGTTACTTGGGTGAGGACAAAGTTAAAATTTAAGAGAAACTAGGCTGCAAGAGCTGTAGCTGTAGCCCAAAAGGCCCTTATATAGATCCGCCCCTGTGTTAGGCTCATCATAGGGATCAACTTTCTCTATGGGACCTATGTCAAAATGTAAAAAAAAAAATTGACTTCCCATAGAAATTGGTCAGCTTCATCGAGTCACTTTGTATGGTAAATAGAGTTTTTTTTCTAATATTTCTACATGTAGTGTTAAGAAACACAATCAACCTATAAAAAATAAGATACAGAATTATGTAAATTTCAAGATTAGGTACCTACTGGCGACCATAGGAACTCCACATAATATGTATAGTCGGCTCTTTTGGCATTTTTAAATGTTTTTTTCTTTTCGCGCCTATTTACTTGCCGGATCGCGTCTCTGGAAGGCATATCCGTCGCAATACTTGAGCTGGTACTTGCAAAGTGGTTTTGTTAATTTTTTTGTCATTGTTTAGAGATTTTAGGCTTTGGAACGTAATTTCGGGATTTTGAACTTCAGGATATGGATCTTCGGGGTTTTAAGCTTTCGGGCAAATTAACTTTTGGGATTTAAAACTTTTGACCAAACAATCATTCGGCGTTTAATTTTTCGGGATTTCTTCCATAGGTATTTCAAAATCGCTTAAAGTCTTTTAAATTTCGGTATTGTAATATGAAGGGTGTAAAACACCTCTTAACGAAGCCGAAAGGCACTTGTTCTCCCCGTCATTGCGATATTTTTTTTGTTCTTCACCATACCTGGGAACCTTATAGTTGTGGTTATAGTATTGGGGGACAAAATTCAAACTTAAAAAAAAAAAAAACTTAAATACAAGTTTTTCATGTAAGATTTTTACTTTAAACACCTCCACGACCCCCGTACTATTCAATCCATCCACCAACACAATGTTTTGAGTGCGTTACATTGATTTCTACCAAAAAAAAAAAATATCACCCCAAAAAAAGAATTGTTTTCCAGCAATAATTTTTGCGTAAAGTAACTGAATTTGATGTACAGTATGCTTGGTTGACGGCTTCGTGATGAGGTCTTTTACACCCTGCATACGTACCCCCGTGAGCACATATGTATCTCACTTCATACCAGTCCTAAGTATCGCAATCCAGTAAAGAAGCGGGATAACGACAACGTGATACTTTTATCTCTTAAAATAAATCTTCATAAAAGTTAAATAAAACGTACGCATCTGAAATAGCAGCGGAGGCAAGCATCGCAAAGAACACACCCGAGTTGTGAATGGTCCCCACCAACGTGCGCTTCCACTCCTTGCACGCCAGGTCGAACTGGAACATGTTATCGGCACACAATTATAGTAGGTACTGACAGTTCACGCTAACTGGGAGCCTAGTCTGCTATTACAATAGTGTCACAATGATCTATCATTGATTTCATAATTGTTGAACGATGCCATTGTCATTTTGTTAAAAGTTCGTAATCTGCTAACTTTATAATGTTCGATCATTGGTCGGTCAATGGTCTCGTAATAGAATGTGTTACAATGACATTGTTGTATTGCCATTATTATAAAACCTGTTAATGGAAATGATTTTCGAAAAACTAGAATTAAATTTGAACATCTAATCATGCCAGATTTCATTTTTATATATATTTTTACATATTATTTATTAGTGTTCTATGCAATCTGAAGTAGTAAGACGTTCGTAAATAGCAAAAACATTTAATTATATGTAAAGCAGATTAAATATGAAACTATACAATTCAATAATATTTTATCTGTTTAGCTGTCAAAGTCAAATGTGACATTACTGCTTACTGACGTTTTATCTGTTTTTATTGCTAGCGGCCGGTGTTTTGATTTATTTTCATTTGTGTTTAAAATTACCTTTAATATGGAAGCTTATATTTATTGCAATACAAAATGGTGCTAATTGAGCAAAGTTCGGCTGCAACTGTCAAAATGTTTGCAGATTACCGCGTAAGGGCTTGTCCAGAAAGGGCGAATCACGCGCGAGTCGAGGGTCTGGCGTTATGCACGCGATTTACGCGCGTATTTTGAATTCGCGCGATGCTTGTGGACGCGATGTATTCGTGCCTAGTATCTCAATAGCGCGCGAATGAATTCGCGCGAAACGTTTCGCGACGAATTCGCTTCTTCTGGACAAGGTCTGAGTCAGTCATACATTTGTCATTGTGTACGAGATTACCATTCTATGCTATTTCTTTCAATGGAGTGTCAGTGGTTGATCATTGAAAAGCCATAATGACGCCATTATATAGTAAATTACCAAACTTGTCAAAATCAACAATTATGAAATCAATGATAGATCATTGTGACACTATTGTAATAGCAGACCTGAATATCAACATGGCGCAATATGGCGTTTGTTCCGAGTTTTCGCCGGCGCCCTCTCATAGGTCATAATTCCAAGAAATGCATTGTCAAAATATGAGTCATTGTTTATGTATTTCATTACTCCGGTAGACAACCTACCGACAAATATAAATATGTCATCCTTTTTTGTATAATCACTTATTAATAGACATCGGAACTGAACACATCGGCATTGTTGCACCGCGCTGTTTTTCGCAAATTAGTTAGACATAGTTGAGAAAAGGCTAGGCAGATGATTTAGTTTTTACAGACGGGGCACACTTACCTCTGAAACAATGGTGTCATGATTTTCGTAGACCCAAGAATAGCAGGGCGTCGACTCATTACTGAAACTAGCTGGCTCGCATTTCTTGCCAGTCGGAATTCGTCGCCAGCAGTTGTACTCGGCCACTGGTAATGCAAACTTCCCCCAACCATTCGTCGCGAATCGTTCTGGAGACGCCTCGCATTGTGGCACTCTGCATCTGAACAAGAGGGCGGAGAGCCAGCAGTAGCTAGTTATCTTAGCCTGCAGCACTGCCGGCAGGTGACTACAAAGATATACCTATCTCTGAACAAATCATATATTATTGTATCTCCTAGGAGTAAAGGTATATTTATATAGGTACAGGTAGGCAGTACCGAGGACACGGGTAACGACGGGCCACCAGAATACAAGTCACCGGGCTTGCTAATCAACTATGTCCTCTAATCAATAATCAAAACCCTAATGACCTGGATAGTATGTCTAAACTGAAACTGTCTCACGAATAGTAAGAGACTGGATGTGGGTCTGTGCCCAGGGGTGTGACAGTGCAGGCTAGGAATGAATACATAATATAGTTATATTGATACACTCGTGTAGCCCGCGACCTTCGTCTGCGTGAAACGATTATTAAAATATTACTTCCCTCATTCAAGTAGAATTCTGGGTCTTGTTTTCGGTCCAGCTGTTTCGGAGATTATTCAGAACAAACAGACAGACAGAAAGTAAAAAAAAAATGTTGTGGTTGTATACTTTCTTATGCATTCAGTGAAAAGCGGTACACTACATAATTCCGAATACTTATCAAAATTCCGAAAGTCACAATTCCGAATTTCAAAATACCAATTTTATTTTTTTCCGAATATAACAATTCCGATTTATAATTAATCCTATTTTCATAATTCCGAAATTTCAATATTCCAAACGTTCATAATTTATTATTCTCAAAATACCAAATTTCATTAGTCCGACTAATTGGTACTATGAAACATAAAAAAATAATTTTCAATTTTTTTATTTTTTTTGTATCCTACTTGTTGAGAATTACGTGGCAGGTGGTTTATATAAGGAGCAAATTTTGTATTATTTTTGCGATAGGACCCACCGTTTTCGAGATAAAGCAAACTTAGAACCTGCTACGACTCCTTGACGCGTCGCTAGCCTCGCATTTTACATTACACACCCACTTTTTGTCACAAATGTTGTCGTCGCTCCTAGCATGTTTTTCAGACTAAGGATCCATCGGACATTTGATTCTTCGGAATTGTAGTTTTTCGGAATTTTTGAGTGTTCCTAGTGAAAAGCTGTTATTTTGAAATTTCAAACAGACACACACACACACAGAATTTTATTTATTTGTAAAACTCCCGTGGCGTCCCCGCCGTGCTCCACCTCCCGTGGCGTCCCCGTTGTGCTCCACCTCCCGTGGCGTCCCCGTTGTGCTCCACCTTCCCCTGACTTCTTAATCTCAGGTTTTGAATGAAGTTATTGTGTCGTGGCAGATCCAAGTACCCTACTGTGTCACATAAACAATGTCTTTGGCCAATTCTATTTAATTATTTAAGAATTAAGTAAGCATGCATTCAGGCCGAGGCAGTCTTCGCCGGCTTACCTATATGCGACAGCTGCGGCAGTAAATATATACTGATAGTTGTGGATACTGTTGAATATAACGGCAAGTGCCAAGTACAGGTACACAAATCTCTGATAGAGGCCGAACGGCCCCAACTCGGGCAGTAGAGCGTCGAAGTCTAAAGGCTCAAGGTCCTTGTCTTCATGGGTCTGAGACTCTTGGCCCTTGGAGCTATGATAGGACATTCCTCTCGTCACAACTTGTCGCGCCAGAGGACGTAATGGGAACACGCGTCAGGATAACACAACACCATTATATTAAAGCAGGGACACAAACTGCGGTTACATCGGAATGCTGGATAAAATACTTGGTTTATTTAGCTGCGATGCCAATATTGGATTTGAAAGAACTGAAATTATCAAACTTCAAGTACGATATTGTGTCAAATGCGTCAAATCTGACGATCCTAGAGCTGCCACCACCCGCAGGAACAATATTAAAATATCGATTAAGGATTTTAAGCTCAGAATGGTTAAATCATGAACATACCTACATAAAAAAAAATACAAATAGTACAAACGAACATAGAACCTCCTCCTTTTTTGAAGTCGGTTAAAAATGGGCAGAGCAACATTTTGAAATTTTGCTTTGCTCTGGTAGTAATCCTCGATCCACGGCACATTAATCAAGAATATCCTGGCTTCCACGCTGATTTTACCTATATTACAAACATTTAAAAATGTTTTAAATAAGTATGTAGGTAAATTATTGTACTTATAGTTAATACCTACTTCAGATATTTCTGCGGCGTCTATGTGTGCGGAGGGATTACATTATAATAAATTGATAAGCAGCCCCCTTCATATCATGGCTCGTTTGTACAGACGCCAGGACATCAAGCTACTACAATCTGTCAAATTTGTTGTATAGATTTTCAACTTTGTCGCTGAAGCATTAGGTTCGAGGTCGATTAGAAAAATTTGAAAGTTTCGGTTACCTTGATGGGGTTCCTTCTATCTGGCAGAATCTTGATGCTCCGAAATTTATTTGGCATAACACACTTGGCATAATCTTCTTTAAACGAATATTTTTAAGGCATAAAAAATATTTAATATAGGTAGTTATTGTTTGGCCGAATGTTTGTATGTACGAATTAACAATGGCATACTTTTAAGATGGCGGAATTTTATTTGGCATAATTAATTACCCTTGGCAATTTTCAAGTTCCGCATAATTTCGTTTAGAATAACGTTTATTTAGAGCGACGATTATTTGGTACAATTTCACTTGGCATACTATGAAGATGGCAGAATTGCATTTGGCATTATAAGCATTTCTATAAAATAGCATTTTTAACCTTAAATTAAAATTGAAATATTGTCTTAAAAAGACAATACGTTGCGCTAAAAAAGTTAGTGACAGAAACGAATCGCTCCAAAATCGAGTCTACGTAGTCTTGTCTGCCCTACCCCAAGAGTGTAATTTGAATCTGCGTAGGCGCGGAGGGGTGAGGCGGACCGCGAGCTGAGGAGCAGGTGGTGAGCGTAAAACAAATTTGCGACGATAAGCTCGCGTGGGACCGCCGGAGCCCCGCAGCGCCGGAGCCGTGATAGAAACCATGCCTGCTGCATGTTGCATACTTGCTTGCATGCATGGTGCATGCTGGTTTGCATGTTTGCATACCACAAGCTTGTTTGCATGTGTGCATACTGCATGCTTGTTTGCATACTGCATGCTTGCTGCATGCATTATGTATGCTTGCCTGATCAGAAATATGCAGCAATTAACATTATCGTCGTATGTTTGTGGCGAAAAAAATAATGTTCAATCAATTTTATTATTAGATATGGTAAGAAATACAAAATTATTCTAACTATGAATTTTCTGGAATGTGATAGATGAGGCTTTCTATTATTATGCATTATGAAATGTATGGCAAAAGATGAATTTAACTGTAAACTTTCTGAAATATGATAGTTGTGCCTTCTTATGACTTTCGATATGAAATTTATGCCAAAAGATGATTCTGACTGTGAACTTTTTGCGATAAGATGGTTCTACATTTAATTCTTATGCATATGAAATTTATGCCTAAAGATGATTATGACTTAAAAAATATGAGGTTTGAATGTATGTTATATGAGTGTGTGCCAAATGATTTTCTGCGAAATGAAGTTTATGATATCCGCTGTTATCCAAAATAATATTATGACATAAAAAGTTCTGCCATAAGGGTACACCCACCTTGATGTGCTGCCGCCTGTACTTAGATCTCGATAATATTTATTTATTTTAGTAGGTAAACTTAAAGTTATATATAATTATTATGAGCACTGTACTAAAACAACACGCAGCACTTCCATACAGCACTGAATTTACTAAAAACAAGACGGAAAGATATAGTTTGCCCTCAAAAAAGTACAAAGCATGCTTTCACAGTCAAGTTTTACATGTACCTCGGACCGCTACTCTATAGCAGGCCTAATGAAAAAGGAAACATCTACCTACACCTTAAATTACAATAGCAAGAAAATCCTTAAGGATATGGAGGCTCTTTAAACTATGTCCTTTATGATACAGAGAAGTTATTACTTGTTCTAAAGTAAATATTGTTCATATTATTGTTAATTATAAACTAGTTAGCTAAGTTATGATAGTATTATTTTAATATACCTTTTTACATTGGTACCAATAATATTAATATGATAAGTGATTATTTAATCACCTCAAATCGCCTGAAACACAGGATTACCTAGTTGAGCCTGAACGGAACCTGAAGCATGATTGTGTGAACTTGACATAGATTTATGAAAATACTTGCTATTGGCGATACAATTTTAAATTCAGACACTCAAGTTGCCACAGCCTTTGAACATTTATTTGCGGATATTCCTGTAGCGACTACTAAATCGCTAAACTCGTCACCTGCTGCTGCCGAGTCTTTACTAAGAGAAAACGTTTCAGTCTGTGATTCCGAATTTAACTTTCAATACGCCACCTATAAAGATAGAATTAAAACTTTTCACACCTTAAATGTTAAAAAGACCATGATGATGGGGTCATTCTGTGGACGTTGCTAAATCCATTGTAACAACATTGTAGCTCCTTCATTAGCTCTAATATTTAACGATTGTATTGACCGTGGTGAGTTTCCTGATCTAATGAAATATAGTAAAATAATACGATTGTTTAAATCGGGTAGTACATCAGACCTCATTAATTATAGACCCATTTCAGTACTATCCCACCTTAAGTATAATTTTTGAAAAAATAATTTTGGCACAAATGCAAAGTTTTTTCAATAAACATAATTTATTTCATAAAAAACAGTTCGGTTTCACGAGGGGTCGTTCAACTACTGATGGCCGGTGTTGAACTTAGGACACATTTATAATGCCTGGGAGGACAAATGCGATGCTGCGATGCTGATGCTTTTGCGATGAATTTTTTGCGATTTATCTAAAGCTTTCGATTGCGTTCTTCATGAAACATTAATCAGGAAACTACACTACTACGGAATCCGTAACGCCTCTCTGAATCTTATTTTATATTTGAGTGATAGGATTTAGAGAGTTGATGTTAACGGGAAAAGATCTCCCGGATCCGTAGTAAGAATGGGGGTACCCCAGGGCTCAATTCTTGGTCCATTTTTGTTTCTTATTTACATAAATGACTTGCCTTACCTCATAAAGGATAATCATGACATAGTATTGTTGGCAGACGACACTTCTCTTTTATTTAAACTCAAACGTCAGCAATTAGTTACGGATGATGTTAATAGCGCCCTGGCAAAAGTCGTTAATTGGTTTAATGTTAATAATCTACTCCTAAATGAGAAAAAAAACTAAATGTATTAAGATTACGATGCCCCATGTAAGACAACTGAAAACTACTGTTCTAATTAAGGATGAAGAGTTGAAACCGGAAGATAGCACCGTCTTCTTAGGCATAACTTTGGATGCCAAGCTTCAGTGGGGCCCGCATATAGACACTTTGTCGAAAAAAGTTAGCTCTGCAGCTTACGCCGTTAGAAGAATTCGTGAGTTAACTGATTTAGAGACAGCCCGTTTAGTTTACTTTAGTTATTTCCATAGCGTGATGTCGTACGGTATTCTCTTGTGGGGCAATGCCGCCGATATTCAGACAATATTTGTTTTGCAAAAAAAGGCAATTCGTTAAATTTATAAATTAAGTCCCAGATACTCCCTCAGAGAAAAATTTTAAGAGATTAATATTCTTACTGTGCCTTCTCAGTTTATTTATGAAAACCTTTTGTACGCACACAAAAATATTAATTTGTTTAAAAAATACAGTGATATCCACAACATAAATACGAGGAACAAACACAAATTTGTTGTTCCTGTAACGAGGCTCGAAAAAATAGGGGGTACGTTCAGATGCCAATGTATACGTTTTTACATTAAACTTCCGATCCAAATTCAAGCACTAAGCGTAAATAAATTCAAATCGTTTATAAAACGGAACGAAGCCTGAAAGCCTACTATCATGTTAATAACTATCTCGAAAATAAAAAGGCTTGGGATTAAGCTGCCCCAATGAAATTTGCTCTGTGAATGTCGAAATTTCGTTTGTTTATTATTAATTCCTTTCTTTTATACACTCTGACATTAAATGATTTGACATGAATGTTTAGTTCAGTGTTTTATTATTTTTTACTTTTTATTTTATTTTAAGTTACATTTACCTACCGATTTGACAGGAATATTTACTTTGTTGAGTATTTTTTTTTTTATTATTATTGACACATGATTTTTGTGATTTTTGTTGACATTGATTTTGTAAATTATTATTAATGTTATTTGATTATTGTGAATGTGGGGACCATGTGGGTCACATTTTTTTTTTCTTTTTTTTCCCACAACTGTCTGGCAGTTTGAGCACTATAAGCGACCTACCCAAATGTCCATTCTTTGGTATTGTCCGTCGTTTTGTTGAGCTCCTTGAGTTATAAGTCGAGCTACACGATAACTGACAAATGGTTGCATTGACTGGACAGGTCCACTCAAATCTGTGTGGTTCTTTCTTCAAAAGACCATCTCAGACACTAATCTGCATAGTCCTCATGTGAATTGAGCAAGATTATGTCTGGACTTCAAAAGAGACTATGACCTCTGAGTTTGTTTCGGCTGTTTCTTCTCAGAGTAGTCAGGTCAAACACCGGCTCCTTCTTGTTTAAAAAAAGACGTGTAAAAGTGTTTGTAAAAACCTACTTGCAAAATAAACATCATTTATCATTTTATATATCATTATTAAACACCCTCGCAAGTTTTTCACTGTGAAAAGTCGTGACAAAAAGCCGAACATTTGGCAAAAAAATTCGGACCGTTTTTTTTTTTCAGTAAATATATAACCTCCTTTTTTAGAAATCGGTTAAAAAAGCCGGACATTGCGACATCACTGAGTGGATGATAACTGTAAGAGCCATAACACACTAGCGGATTGCGAGCGGATTCAAAGCGGAGCGCGGGCGCGCAGCGAATCCGCTAGTGTGATAAGGATCTAAGTATTCCGATCGTTGATCGGAATAGGTATAGTGCCACAAACTTAGCTGTTCAGGTGGACAAAATTGGAACTACAGCCGCCATTTTGAGAACGACATTTCGCTGTCAGTGTCCACGTTGCGGCTGCAACAGGTCAGTGTTGCCACATTTGGAAAATTAAATTGCCCATTATTGAATAAATTATTTTTTTGATTAAATTATAGAGTGATAGTGAAAGCGAGTCACTCAGAAGATGAATTATTGTGGCAATCAGCAGATGGCTCGAGAACATTGATTACGACAGGAATTCCTTTAGTGCGGCTCGGCCACTCAAACTTAGAGAACATGATAAAATATTTCTACAAAATATAAAATCGAATCCAATTTATAGGTAGGTAAGTAGGTACCTACATTTATTTGCCTAAACTTCAAGAAAGTACTTAAGTCACATGTGGATTATACCTCCGTATAAAATCCTAGAATGTTTTTTTAAGTTCCGAAATAAAGCTGGTAAATTAGAGGAAAGATTCACATGTTACTAACTTCTCGAAGTTTAAGCAAATAAAGTCTACCTATTCCGATCTCTGATGATAACTCTATACCAGCGAGGCAGTGATACCTAACAAAATCTCAGTGAATATGGTCAGGTCAGGACATACTACCTACATACATAATTACCTCTTCCCTCAATGTGAACTGCATTGTTTGCCCGATGTTAAACCATAAACATAAGGATAATCAGGTATCTGACCTACAGATACCTACTCGTACTTGAATGTCGATACATAACTTACCGGAGAGGTCAAATTGAATTGAATGAATTTAAGATTTAAAACAATGTGTCATTTATAAGAAATTCACCTTTTAAAACATAAATTGCTTACCCAACTACTACCAAAAATGTAGTGACTTAATAATTTCTGATCAACAACACAGCGCTGAGCCACTTTGGGCTGGAGTAACTTAATTAGTACTAAGACTCTTGTTTGGAGCTCGTGGCTAAATAGTACCTAACACCCATACCGAGTTTCCTCTGTGCCTCGGAAAGCACGTTCACGGTTCAGCCGTTGGTCCCGGTTGTCAATTGTAGGTCTTTGACAGTCAAACTCAAACTCAAAACTTTTATTTCAATAAGACCATTACAGGCGCTTTTAAACAAAGTCGTTAAAGAAGTCATGTGGCCCGAAAGTCGAAAAACCAGTCTTTTCTGTGTCGGTCAACCAGTTTCTATTGACGCTTGAACAGCATTATCAGGAAGGATACGATGGTGGACACATCACGCCTGTAACCCCCAAAGGGTTAGGCAGGTGTACCCCCTACGGTAGGTACGTCAAGGACTATAAATAATGAGCCACTTGCCACCATTCGTATTTTAGCCGTGTAATGCAAATCGGGTTTAGTCGGTTACATGCGTATGTACATAGTACTGAGTGACTACCCAAAGTCGACCAATTGCAGGTGTAGCAACCGTAACCAAGCGACAATTGTTTTAGCGTAGCCGTTGTAACGTTGACGTAGAGAAATTATGATTGGTGTAATTTCGACATCGAAAAAACTCGAACCGACCATTTTATCCGAACGCGTAGCGTTTACGATCACGTTCATGATAATTATGATTACTTTTGCACATCTAATCAACATAAATAACACCTAACTGCCGCCATCTTGCAATAATTACGAATTTTATTTACCATTTCTGTTATTAAGTTTATGTTTTAGCTATTTGAAATGTCATAAAACTGTTTTTCAAAGGTTGACTATTTTTTTAGCTTAGCACATTTGTGCTAAGCTAAAAAAATAGTCAACCTTTGAAAAACAGTTTTGTTTCGTATAACTATCATATTATTGGACTGACTTAGTATCGATTATTATTATGCTCCTTGGGTGTCTATTTCATTTTGCAGTTGTAATTGCATGGAGTCAAAGAGATTTAAAAGAACGCTTGTAAATATTTGAATGTCTTTGCATGGAGTTAACCAACCTAGTGCTAATATCAGTCCTTCGCATGTTTTAACATACTTCTTGACAATGTTGAGCCAGATCTTCTTTTCTTCGTTCATTGCGGTGCCACAGATTTCCTATGAGACTAGGGTTCAGGAATTTAGCTGGCCATGGAATCACCGTTATAATAATCCTTGCACGACGTATGGCACAATAATTATCGTGAACAAAATTACTATTTGCCATTTTGTGCTGTGGATACGCAATTCTTACAGAAGGAAGCGAATTATCTTCCAAAATGCTGATTGAAATGGGAGTTCACGGGGTTTGTAGAGGATTTTTTTTAGAGGCGGCAGTTAAACCCAGCTCTCCTAGACCTTCGGACCTCATCCCCACGTTGCGCACGAATTCTCAGACCCTGCTGATGCAAGTTTACAATTCAATAGCAAATTTCCTCAGAAATTGCAGCTGGCATTATCGCGTAAATAAAATTTATCGTCTGTGACATCGACATTTCAACTGTAGTGACAGTTGAAGTTGAAGACAGTGGTCTTCTGATAGGTTTTCAGAAATAACGAGAATTTGTATGGAGCTCTAATTCAAAAGAGGTCAGTATCAAATATTTTGAAGTAACTTATGCAACATATTATTGTATGGATTTATCATTGACAACTAATTAGTCATTCGTCAACATCTATGGATAATGATACGATTATGTCATCTTGATTCCGAGCATTCGGTTTAAGTTCGTGTTTAATCGTGTAATGTCGTGAATGTATAAAACTGCAAAATTGGAAAACTCGAAAGTGGCTCATCATTTAAAGTCCTTGACTGTACATCCATATTTCACCAGTTACGTGTAAGTCACATGGACCATGGGGCATGCCTATAGCTATCTACCATGCACATATCCAAATTCCGTGGCAGAAAGAGAAATTCCTGATGGAAAAACCCAATAACACTGACCGACCTGTAGACGCAAGACTAGGTCAAGGAGGCAGTATACTTGTAATGATGTAATAAAAACAAGAAGTTGGCGCAAGTTACAACGATGGCCTGACGCTAAGAACTATGCTGTGTGTAGGGACTGTACTGTAGGGTGAATCATTTCAATAGACAAACATTGCCCAAAATGTCTGACAACCAGTTTTACCAAGGGTTATCGTATTACCCAGTACTAACTGGGTTGTGGAGGTCAGACAGGCAGTCGCTCCATGTAAAATACTGGTATTTCAGCTGCATCCGGTTAGATTGGAAGCCGACCCCAACATAGTTGGGAAAAGGCTTGGCAGATGATGACTCGTGCCATTTAAAAAATATAATCATCATCATCATTTCAGCCGAAAGACGTCCACTGCTGGACATAGGCCTCCCTCAAGTGTCGCCACATTGACCGGTGAAATAGAATAAAACTCGTAATTTATGTAACATAATAATTATTATTTTTAATATCCTTAAACGTTTTATATACAGTCAACATCGAATGCCAAGAACAACATCTACAACGTAGTAAAGTACACAAGAGCACAACAGGTTTATAAACGTATTTATATATTAATATGTATAGATCAAATTATATACATCTACAGTAATATCCTCACAATCGGTATACTTGCATGTCTGCGTTATATATGACGTAGATCTGCTGACGTTGCCGCCAAACATCGAACTTTTGTGAACTCCTAAATGTGATTTTCATCTGTCCTTCTTCTTTAATGTGCCAGCAAGTAGCAGTATTCTTACGTGGAGCATTGAAACGTCTACATCTATATATTTCTATATTGTAAAACATCTATGTGCACTTATCTCAAGACTATTTAATTTCGACACAACGTAAGCAAACCGACGTCCTTGAATAGTAACAAGTGATCGATACATTCACAATAAAAAACATCGGAAATTCAATACAATATAGTTTTATTGAACTATGACGACCGACAATAAATATTACATTGGTCTTTACATTACAGGATTATTATATTATACAATATTCATATGATTACGGCTACATCCGGGCGCACGCGGCGACGGAGACAGCTGATTGTTGCCGTCTCCCTCGCTCGGCGGCGGGACAGTAAAAGCTATCGAACACTTAACATCTCGAAATGTTTCGTCTCTTTCCTTTGTTTAACGATTAATGAACACTAGGAAGGGATATAATTATGCAACACTCGCACGATACTATCACTTTCCAAAGATGGCGTGATTTGGAAGCTTCGCCCTACGAGCCGGAACACGGGACTCTGGGCCCTAAAATAAACTCTTGTAAACTACAAACGAGCAAAAGATATGAAAGTTATCATAATATTTAATTTTATTATAGTAATTTTAAAACAGTTTCTTGTAATTTGTATGTAACACGTGGCAAGTGATTGCGTTGTGGTAAAATGTACATGTTTACTTACAATATATTATAACAGAGTGCTACGTTTTAACAAATTGCATTAAATTAGATCCATGGTAGTACAGTCGGGTACACAAGTACTGGGTGTGTTCCAATATTGGAAATATCACGCAAACATTTGTGTCACCGAGTGTACAGACTGAGCACAACCAAAGTGACGCGAAGCACCGGAACGTATTGTTTGTTGCTATGAGAACCAATATGTCGGCACACTAGCGTTGAAAGCTATTTCAAAGAAAACTATGTACTATTTCCTTAGTAATGGCAAATTTGTTTTCATATAACATGGCTATTTTAAGGTACGGCCAAACCAGGTAATCGAACAGCGGAATTCCTGCGGACACTGGTCTTTGACAGATATAACATAACATCACGCGTGTAATCCCTGAAGGTAAGCAGAGGTATACCTATAACTACACCTACGTAATAGTGTAGGTAATAGGGAGCGAGCTGAAAGTGTTATTGGGTTTTTCCATCAACTGGGCACAACTCCGTGTCTGCTCCTGAGAAATTCTTAAGAGAAAAACTCAATAACATTTAAGCCGACCCAGGAATCTAACCTAGAACTACATGCACAGCTGTCGCACTTGCACGAGGCAGAAAGACTGAAAGATATTTCAGTACATTAATTACACTAATCATGTCAAAGCCCGGTGTCCAGTTTGCGCGGTTTGATCACACCTCCACCATAAGTGACCAATTAATTAATATTAGTGTAGTGATATAAACATGTCTTAGTATACAGTTATTAGATGGGACACCACGTAACAAAAATATATTATTTAAACATTCACAGTACATATTTTGTGGTAACATAGTTATAAGTTTATAACCGACAAAAATACATTGGCACTTCCAATGTTGAACGATTTCGGACAAATTTTAATTATTTATTAATATTAAACACTATTGATACAACGCGACACAAATTATTGCATGTTTTGATCACAAAACCGAGACGAACACAGTTACGATAAGAAATAAAACTAAGTTATTGTATGTTTATGAAATTCCTAAAGCAATAAAGCTGTTTGTGTATGTAAGTGATAGTAGGCATTATTGAACTAAGGTCCCTCTCCGGAAGCATTCGCCTTTCTTGTAACAAGACAAGCTTCGGTTTTGTTTAGAAACAAGTGAATCAGCATAGCTATTCACAACGCTTCGATTCGGAAAGTCGTATGTCCATCTCGCTCGATTTCGTAATTTCTTAAAAAGATAGACATACGACTTTCCGAATCGAAAATCGAATCGAAGCGTTGTGAATAAGGGGCCTGAACTGTTTCATTACCGGCGAATGCTCCCAGTGCAGCGGTGCATGTAGGCCCGTTTTAAGAAAGTTTTCGCACTTGCTAATAACTTTGAATTATCAAAAAATTCTAGCCACCAATTGCAATTTACATATTATTTTATTTAAAAAAAAACGACATAATAAAGAATGTCTGTAAAGAAACCAATCTAAACGTTAGTCGTCTTATTCACAATATTTAAGAAATAATCTCGTTCGATAGTTTAAGTTACTATCATTATAATAATGTGTAGCTATTTTGTAAAACCGGTGCGAAAAGCGTTTGTCATACAAGTCAACGGTGTAATGTTTGCATTTATGTGGAAGATTACAAATAACATGTAATTTTAAGTGGAAAATGGTCGTTTCGTGGCTTCAGAAATCGTTTTGTTTACGTCGTCCGTAAATAGCTATTACTGGAAACCGTAAAATTAAAACGAAACTACAACCGTAGAATACAAAGTATCACGGAAGTATTTAACTAGTATTTTTCATAGTAGGTATGTAAGAAGAAAACCAAGCGTTATGTCATTATTTTTTGGTTTTGAATTAAATTTGCCTTATGTACTACTACTTAAGGTAAATTTAATTCAAGTAAATATTTATTTCTGTATTTTATGTTCATGTTTAAGTGTCAGGTGGCGAGCCTATTGCCATCAAACGGCCACAAATCGTGGCGCTGGGCTACTTTTTAAACTCAATTTAAAAGCGTCTTCTCGCACCGAAATACTTTCTAAATTAATCTATATACGTACACCCACACCTGGATTCTACCGAGGTACCTACCACCACATACCACATTCACCATCCTACCACCATTCTGTCACCATACTCTCACCACTCTCCCACCTCTGTCACCACACAACCATGTCGTTACTTCCATATGATACTTCCATGCACCTGACCTTTCTAAAGAACCTCACCAATAAGGTCAGTGTACGTCCCTCTAGGTGTAGGGCGCCCCCTCCCGGCGTTGCACTCACATCAGCCTTGTCAATATCATTTGTAAGTCACCTTTCACTCTTCCTCTCAACATGATCAAACTAGCTTAGCCATACTGTCAGTACCAGCTTAAGGGCCACAGATGCCCCAGGCAAGAATATTGTGGCGCACCCTTAAGGAATTCGTTATCAAGTGTTATTTTTTTTGCTGAACCAATGTGAATTAAGATTATAAAGGTTCTCAATGATAGTGTTATCTTGAGTTGTTTTTCTGAGTAGGATGTCTTTCTTCCATTCATTTTTATCTTTGTTTTTCCTAATATTAAAATTTCCATAGGATGCAAGTACAGCGTTATCGATAATCGTGAATCGTATATTATTGTAATGTACTTCACCACAATCGCATTAATTGTTTATTATCGTGCAATAAACTAAATTGATTCTTATCTTGATGTTCACACGAGTAACATCATAATTTAATTTAATTCATCAACATGCAACTGCAAACTCACGTGGTTTTCCTATGGGGGTGGGCAGAAACTACAGAACGCTACCTGCTACCATCCTTACAGACTCCTCACTCCTCGTCCACGCTCATACATCTGGTCATACACGCGCGCCGGTTGCGAGTAACATCTCTCGGCCTAACATTGTGTTGGAGCATTGTGTCACTGTTCTGGAAACATCATTTACACTAAGTAAGACGCAACTAAGAGCGACATGTGACGTAGACTAGCAACAATTAAATAAGTCTAACTGCGTACTAACGTAATACATAATTGTTTGGTACTGATATGCGCGTTACTTATACAAATACTCGA
Organism: Xestia sexstrigata; assembly: GCA_941918905.2. Lineage (NCBI taxonomy): Eukaryota > Metazoa > Arthropoda > Insecta > Lepidoptera > Noctuidae > Xestia > Xestia sexstrigata. The sequence goes on from OW799210.2 coordinate 1,134,617, forward strand.
ACATGGCGACGAATGTCTTAGCTAATGAGGTCGACAATGTTAGCGATGAGGCTTGCAGTCGTGTCGTCAGGTAGTTACGATCTTTAAGTAATACGATGCCCGACAGATGAGCAACTGTTGCGCAACTTTATGAAGCAGTACCTTCCTATAATATCCCTAGAGAAAATGGCAGGTTTTGAGAGCAAAAGTTGCGCAACACCTGTCATTAGTTTACATAAAATGCGAGCATTTTTTTACTGAAAAACATTTTTCGATTTCAGATGACGCGACTCTAAGATTTTTATGAACATATGGATATTAAAATTATATAAATATTTCCTTAATTGGTCTTAATTTATAATAAATAATGAAATTGCCTAAACCATGATAGCGATAATTAATATAAGTAATATTTCCGAAGTATTAACAATATTTAAGCTATGATAATATAATTATTACACGATACTGTAAATATGATACACCTAAGGAAAACAAACATAATAAAATAATATTCCCGCAAACTATATACAGATATCATACACACAAGTCACAATCAAAATGTTTGAAACCACTGGACGGGACTCGAAACTGCTTAGAGCATTTAAACATAACGGATCGTCATGATCTGATGGTGCATTCCTGTGATATTTGCATTATACTGGAAACAACAAAAAACTTAAAACAAAAATTATAGCTTTGATATAAGGCAATAACTCCCCGAAAGAGACTTTCTAACCTAAAACAGAAGTACAGTCACTAGTACACCATAATCAAGTAACACATTTGCAACTTCAATTCAAATGATTTCAAAGGAAATTCCTAAAATTCGAATCCCTTCTTTGTTACTAAGAAACAACGGCTTATCATACACAATCGATGTCTTTAAATTATTAAAATGAAAGGCAATGATAAAATATATAGATAAGCAAAGGTATTGCTATTATAGGTGAGTGTGTCGTCTTAGCATGTGAGGTAGAAAGTAAAATAATAATATGAAAACCATACCTTTAATAATTATGTTTACATGCTCTAAGCAAAAATGCATCGACGACAATACAAAGTAGCACAATATAATAAACGTATTCATATTAATAATTAATTAATAACATTTAATAATATTACACAAACAGACACGAGACGACACTACGTAGTAAACGAGCTATTGTCTTACTTATTATAATATATACTCCTTCGCTGTACGATGACTTTGTTGAGAAAATAACTATTAGCTTTACTTAACATTGTTTTAAAGGAAACGATTCAAGTTAGTTTATTTACAATAATTCTTACTATCTCTGAATATGTATCAGTAATTTAATTTTAAAAAATGATGCACTATATAATAACTGACTATATAATTTTTATATTGCTTCTTTATTTTCGTAAATAATGTATCTTTCACAGTAATCAGGAACTTATGGCGAAAATGTATGTTTTATGTACAATATCCGATCGCAAAGGAAACGACATTTTTTTAAATAATATAGTGATATTAATAGAAGCGTCCCCTCGCCAGTTGTCTTTATCTATTAAAGGAAAGAAACGGTTGATGGTATAATGTACATTGTGACCATACTTCAACACGGCTGTAATGCAAACTGAGAGCCAACAAACACTTCGTATTGCAGAAGTAAGATTGACATAATACTATAAGAGAGCTCTGTTTTCTATTATATTCGCCTTAATGCACTGTTTATTTTTGTCTAAAGTTTAGTAGGTACTAACTTAGAGACCTGAAAATGCAACCGAACAGTTAATTGCGTTACTGTTACCAAAAATATGACACGTCGATGAGCACTCGGATTTACAAAGCTCAGGTTACATGTACAGTTCGCTAGTGACCTTAAGAACGCCAGAGCACGAACGCACGCGCGTGCCCTCCACGCCGCACCACAATTTCACCGCAAATACCTACAAAAATAATAGGGATTCCAAATCTATTTAATTGTTTGTTTCGTGTCATATTGCACCGCAAATTTTTTGTCACATACCTATGTGTATCGTTGGCGTACAGGCCACGCGCTTACTTGTCACGTATATGTGACAAAGGCGTACGGTTTCCACCAAAGCGGAGACGAGCGGAGCGGAGAGGAGACATGTGGGAATCGATCAACCACATTGTGGATTTAAAAGTGACTTTCGTCTCTCCTATGATTGATCGGATCACGCACGTCTCCTCAGCGCTTAGCTCGTGTCCTCAACAAAGCTGTGTGACTACCTGTCAGGTCACAATGTACAATAAACCACGAGCCTACATCAATTCCGAGACTGGTATCTAAATACAGTAGTCAGTCGTAACTTCGTAAGGATAGTAGCTACATGAACAGATAGAGCGCTATAAGTACACACGCACGCTTCCTAAAACGTTTGCAGCTCTACATTACGCCTAATATACTTCGTATTTATTGTTTTATCTCTACATTGTCCGAGTTACTTCATTACGTCTTAGAGCGGGAGTAAGTCAATGCAATCATCACGTCAAAACCGCGTTTTGAGCTCTTAGAGTAACGGAAAAGTTTAAGTTAATAATTGAAAAAAGAAGAAACAAACGTATGAAGAAAACATTAAAATATCTCTAGAAATGAAACAGTTGTAAGTCCCGCTTGCAATGAGGTAAAGTGACGTCACTTTACCTAATCTTATTTATTCTTAATGTGTGGCTGACGAAACAAACCCAAGAGAAGGTAGATAAGTAGGTACTTACTTGGCAAGTTACTTTTTTTTAAACATGAGACGGATTTAAAGAAAAAATATCCAATACTGTGAACACGTCAATTTTAGTTTAGTTCGACTTTAATAATCTATTTCTCAGTCATTTGGTGAATTTCAAAAACAATTACCGATGTTCTAGTTCTGATCCATATTTAAATTTTATTTAATTATATATAATGCTTTGGAATATTGACACTGAAAGCTCTTAAATGCTAAAGTTGCTGAAAACGCTTTCAGTTCCGTTGGGGAAACCCGCTTTGAATCGAGATTAATTTTGTCCGTCGATGTCACTTTAGTAAGTTCTGACAAGTTTACAAGATAGGATGTCACTTTAAGTTGGATATTGAAATGATTTTCACGTCTTACTTTCTATATTCGACAACACGTCAGATATCGTTTGAATAGCAGATTTCGTGCACAAACATTGCGCAAATACTGCGCTACCGTTGCGCAAATACTGCTCTACCGTTTCGCAAATACTGCGCTACCGTTGCGCAAATACTGCACTACCATTGCGCAAATACTGCACTACCGTTGCGCAAATACTGCACTACCATTGCGCAAATACTGCGCTACCGTTGCGCAAATACTGCACTACCATTGCGCAAATACTGCACTACCGTTGCGCAAATACCGCACGAATTCTGTGCTAACGTTATATCATAAACGCTGTATTTAGTTTAATGGTTGTAATTAACGGTTATAGTTCGATTGATGTCGATTCGTTGTAGCAACACAGTTTTTTATCTTACTCTAACACAGAAGTTTGGTATTATATTCCTTTCACACATATTTCCCCTCTGACAGTAGCGACCCAAAAGTAACCTTATTGTGACTAGAATAAAGAACTCTGCTTTTGACAGTGACGCCAAGACAGAGGTAATTTATCTGTGAAAGGCCTGCAGATTAGAAGTATTTAGACATCTAAAAGTACTTAACGGCTGTGTTATGGCTATTTATGTAATTGATCTAGATTTTTTAACGTTTTTAGGTAAATTAGACAGCTGTAGATTGGTTTGTGTTTTTTTTTTATGAATTAAGTAAGTATTTAGTTTTGGAACATTTACTTTCAATAATTCAAGAAAAATATTTTCCTTATAGATGGGGAACATACAAATTACGGATGAGAATTTTAGTATTTCTATATTTGAAGTTGATTGAACAGAATCTAGGATATTATTAGCGGATTTTTATTGGAAACGTATTCACTCAGCGTCTTCTAGGTATTTAAAGTGATATTAATAATCAGATTAACATCACATTGCGTTGACGCCAGCACATCAAGCCACTACAATCTGTCAAATTTCTTTAATAGATTTTCAACTTTATCGGCAAAAGCATTAGGTTAAAGGTTGTTTTGAAAAATTTATCAGTTTCGGGTAGCTTAATATGCAGGCGTCTTTACAAATAGAATCATTATTATACGTATTTAGAAATTCTTAAGAGGACACAAACGGCCGTTTTTCAATACAAACGTAGTCCCCTGTTTCCTCCCTGGATAATGCCAGTACAGCAATATTTTCTTGTTCAAAAAAATCTATGACTACTATATTTGGCATGTCCCTATGTTTTTCTTTTTTTCATTTTTTTTTTTATCAAAAAAGATATGAACCTTCAAAAACCTAAAACAAAACTGCTGTGTTCAAACATCCAGAAAACAAATTTGACTAAATTATATAAAAAAGGGCAACGTAGGAACACGGCCAAAACTTTTCTTTAATTTTTTATGAAAAAAGTAGTTGAATCGGTCAAGTTTTGGAGAAGTAATCAGAGGACTACGAAGCGTTGTTTTGTGTGTACTTTTAAATGGTATTTTCTGCTGTTGTCTCTTTCGCGCTCTGCACGCGGTCGTTTGTGCATTGCGCGACAGCAATACGTTTTACAAATACCTATTTTTCAATTGTCTCGTCTTTTTTGTTTCCTCTTAAGACGTTCAATAGTTTTGGAGTAGTTTAAGTTAGATGGTGTCTAGTTAACTTATAAAGGGTGGGTTGGGATCCGTTGAGGTCTCGTTCGGTGAGAATTGGAATAGTTTAACAATCGAATTCTCAAACCACATTTTAAGATGTTCTTAAAAGCATTTTTGCAATTACAATTCAGTAGGTGCTAAAAATAGGGTCTAATATCGACATCGACAGTTTGACACGATTTTGTTAAAGTCGTAGTTTCGAGGTAAGTTTTTTTTAATAGGTAGGTCAGTAAGTGTAATCTATTTCATTTTTAGTTTAGGATATAATTTGTCATTTAACAAAGGAGAGAGGAGTATGAGAGACAGTAGTAAGTCGTAAATGGCCATGTTTCGTTGAAAATGATTATTTACCACTCACAACTATCTTCAAATGTGGTCTCTAATTTTCTATTTGTTTTATGAAAAGGTTGATTATTACAGAGTTTGCTACAGGTATTAAATCTATTACCGATGTCGGTTTCTTAAAGGGAATTTCACCAATTCAATTGGACGCGATCAGCATATTTAAGCGGCGTTCAAATGCTGTCAGTATCGGAATTTCACAACAATGGCGTCACTGAAAGTTTTTGATTGTTGTCTAGATATGAGAATAGCGTCAGCGGTAACGCTGACAGCGCTTTATTAGGTGAAATTTATCTTAAGTTTAGCCAATCAAATGTTTTTGATTTTTCTTTAAGGTGAATCCTCCAACCAGCCCGCGAAATTCAAAATTGTCCGCCCCACGCCTGCGCTATAACATACTGGAGCCATGCTGTAGGACTAACCTGAACAAGTTGTCACGCCACCATAACACTGTTCAATATTATTTCAGATGAGGTAGATATATTTCACTGTAGCCTGATGAAGTTCACAGGAGTAGCACTGAAGGGCATTAAGAATATTTAGAGATGATTGTTAATTGTAGGTATATTTTTTAAGTGTGAGTTAATTGCTTTTCTTGTTTGTTTTTGTAAGCGAGTTAGCGGTATGTGTATCTTGGTAGTAATATTGTATTGGCGTCATAGCCGTTAAGGTGTTATTTACATCATTTTGAATAAATAAATAAATAAAATAAATAAAATTTGTTATGTTTTTTGCAATTTGCAGGCCAGTGCATGGGTGTATGTTGATTAAAATATTATTCACGACTGTAAATCAGAATTATAATCATCAAAATTATCAATACAACCCTCCAAATTCATAAAGGTGTAGGAACCAAAAAAAAACAGAAAAAATATTTCTACACCTTTATGAATTTCGAAGGTTGTATTGATGATTTTGATGATTATAATTCTGTAACTACATACGTCTGACAGTCGCGTACAATATTTTAATCAACATAAAACCTAGTACTGGCCTGCAAATTGCAAAACACATAAGAAAATTTGAATTTCGCGGGCGACCCTGACGCTTTCACCTTAAGGAATAACTTTTAGGAGCGGTTAACTTTTTCAAGCGCCAACAGTACAGTATAGAATAGGGTCGAATCATCAATAATCACATATTTGCAGTGTGGGAATAGAACAAATTCGCACAGCACTCCAGTGTGGCCCCGGGCGGAGAAGTGGCGGGTCGACGAACTCGTGTGTGGTAGCAGGAGAGTACCATCAGAGCGGCAGCGGCAGTGCGGGCTCGTGCGGGTGCAGCGCCAGCGCGGCGGCGGCGGCGTCGGCGGCGGCCAGCGGCTCGGCGGCCGCGCACAGCACCAGCGCCAGGCGCCGCCACGTGTCGGCGCGCGCCGGCTCCAGCGCCGCCGCCTCGCGCAGCGCCTTCTCCGCCAGCCCCAGCCAGCCCAGGTTGTAGTACGCCGCGCCTGACACACGACGTCCTTTACTGTTTCTTATAACTCTAATACGAAACTCACAACAGACGACGATTTTAGTCGCCGAACCGAGATCGGCCTCACGCTAATTCAAACCGCAGAAAACATGAAAGGTAACAAACGTACAGTAAATTCGGACCCGGATTCGGAATTCCGAATCCGGGAAATAAATAATATTTTATGAAAATACAAGGTTGACGTTTGTCTTACGAAGCAAATCATGCTACACGACGCCTCACCAAACCTACGCTGCCGCACCGGCCCCAAACCTCGTTTTGTTCCGTTTCGGCCATCAAGGAAGCCGGGGTTTGGTAACTGGTTTCCGTGAAAGCTTTTTTTATACGTCTACGTCGCTAACACGTACAAATATTTCATTCAACGTTGGAACGTCTTACAAAGCAGACGTATCACTAAAATCATCACTGATTTACTTAACTAAAGGTAGTCCAAAGTGCATTAAACTATACTATGTAGTAACAAGAGCCAAAATAAACTGTATCGCGTATAAATGTTTACGACGCTATTACTCTGAGAACACTATCTTCGTCGACGGTTCACCGCCGCCAAAGCAGCTGCAGAGCCCCGCAAGAAAGAGACGGGCTCATTATTTTTTTACCTCCTCGCACAAGCATTCGCAAGACGTCAAAGCGCGCACTGAGTGAGTAATACATATTTACAAAGATAACATGAGTAAAGTACGCACGCCAACTGAAAGTGGCCTCGACGCCGACGCGACTCGCAACCAAACTTTTCATCAAGCGTTTCTTAATCTGATCTTTCGGATATTCCGAAAATCACCTAGCGCAATTATAAACGTAAGCAATTGGATGATAATGAACATATTCGAACTGAATGAAGTGAAATGCGTATGCATATGCGTATGCGTGTGCGTGTGTGTGATGCGTGCGTCTGAAATGATGACAATGCTAAAACCCATAACGACTACACACAGCGAGTTCACAAAAAAAATCACTGAAGATATTACAACGATTAAGGCACGAATTGACGGTATTAAATCCACTACTGATAATCTTGCCGATCAACAAAGCAAGATCAAGTCGGATATAATATCGCTACGGAATGACAATACTAAAACCAAAAAAAAAGTTGAAGAGATTAACCAGAGAGACAATCCCCTCAAGTTTCTCTCCCCACTGAAACACAAGAAAGCATCATTGCAGAAGTTAACGAACGAGAATTCCGAAGCAAGAATGTTATTATCAGTGGTATACCAGAACCATTATCATCGAACAAGGAAAAACGCATAAACAATGACACAAAAGAGGTCAGTATTCTACTTAAGTCGATTGATAAGGACTATCCCGAACCAAAAAGGATCATGCGATTGGGAAAGTACGATGCAAACAAAACTCGTCCAATAAAGGTATATTTGAAATCTCAGGAAATTGCAAAATCATTACTGCGTAACCAAAGTAATTCAAAACAGAACAGTATTAAAATATATTCTGATCAGACACCTAAACAGCGTAAATACCTGCAAAATCTCAAAGATGAACTTAATCGCCGACAGGTTAATGAAGACAAAACTCTCACAATAAGATTTTTTTATTTATTTCTCCATCTTACGACTATCTTTACAGGGTTACCTAATGCGATAGTGTACACAATAACAATATTAAATTTTGTAACTAATCACAAACAATATATTTTTTGTGAACTCACTCAGAGAACAATTGAATAAGTCAACCTCTATGAGGTTGAGAGTGCGGAGCGCACGCGTCAGTGGCGCCTCCCCTAACAGATTGGTCCGCGCGCGCGGCACCGCCAGCAAGCGTGGCTGCCGACGTCGCCCCACGTACCTGTCCGGAACACACAAACCTATGTTCCCTAAAATGTCCGCATCATGTATCTAAGATACATGAACGGCATGCCAAAAATTGAGGTGGTACCATCAAATAACGAATAAGCACCGCACCCACTACAAATAAACACACTGATCCTAATAACGAGAAAATATCCTATCAAGTTGTCGATAACTACACCAGCATTGTAACTTCCAACAAGTCTTTTAAATTTCTGTACGCAAACATGTGAAAAATAACTTGAAAAATTGTCTGACTGAGAAAACTTGTCAAAACTACAACCATTATCTTTGGATTCACACATTGAAAACTATACTCTGGATATAAAGGGTGTAAAACCCCTCTCTCCCTCATTTGATGATTTCCCATCCGAAAAAAAAAAAGAAAAAAAAAGGGAGCAAAATACGCTATACGTAGTGTATACGTAGCGAGGGATTTAAAGTACATCGCCTGAGGGAAAAATATGTTTGCTCTCGAGTCATATACTCTACTTTTCATCTCGTTCTATGAGAAAATAAATAAGAGACACTTTTAAGTAATTAATGAATAAGTTTAATTAAAAAAATGACATGAATGTAGAAAAGGTCAATTACAAATTTATATTTATATCTAATACACTGGTGAAATTTTGAAAATTTATTGTCACTGTGTGTGTGTGTTTTATTTGGGATTGATATAGTTGTGGACTTATTTATACAGGATGACATTTTTGTCACTTTCCAAATAAAAAATGGGTATAATAGGTGAACGGAGTAGAAGCAAATGGCATACTTTGTTTTTTTTTTCGTATGATTTGTTATTCGATATTTTATAGTTTTTGTTTTTTTAATTTCTCTCTCTTTGTTCTAATATGAAAAGTTTACTTGAAATTTGTAGCGTTTTTTGATGATGGATCAATTCTTTTCTAAGCTGTGGAAAAAAGAAAAACAAAACTAGGTATGCCATAAGCTTCTACTCCGTTCACCTAATATACCCATTTTTTTTGGAAAGTGATAAAAAAGTCATCCGGTATTTTGCGTGTTTGTAATCTCAGTATATGTGCGCGGGCGTGGCGACAATGGTGTGGGCGAGCAGTGGTAGAATTGTATATTTGCATGCCTATGCGACGGTAGAATATGGAGGACTATATTATATAAAAAAACATCTATGTACCAATTACCCATGTTTGCAAAAATAAAAAGGATTTGATTTGATTTGATTTGAGCTCTAAATTTAATATTTTCTACAATGCGGGTGCTGACCCCGGCACCGTACAGCAAACACTTACAGCCAATAATTTATACAATTTTCGTTCGATTTCAATGAACGATTCATGTTCCAAATTCAAATCTCATTACTGCCCGCTAAAAAGTCTAGTGGAGAAAAGAGCTTCTTTGCTCCCGCTTAAAGGGGAACAAAACGACACTTTTCGAATAGAAGGGATGAAAAAAGTATAATTAATCTGCTCAAACTTTAAACTGAACAATTTCCACCTAGCCATTATCGATACACCCATGTCAAACCATAAACAAATCTACATAGAATTAAAACGTTATAAACCAGAATCTCTGAAGAAGATTAGCTACCACAATATTGACTACGAAGTGCTATATAACACCATCCTAGAATCCCATGCCGAAAACAGTGATTATATATTCGAACCCCGGAAGAAAAACTATTAAAAAGTATAGAAACAAGCAAAAAGACAAAATACAAAACGCTAAACCCACCACGGCAAGACTGGATAAATAGATCAATCATTAGTGAAATAAACAAAATAAACACTTTATGGAATCGACACAAAAATACCCAAATGACAAGCAAAAGGAAGACACATGCAGAAAGAAAAGAAACAAACTATCAGAATCTATACAACGAGCGAAATCAAGTTACTATATGAAAGCCTTTGAAAACTGCAAGAAACAGCAATTGAAAATGTGGGAAAAAAAATAAAGAAATGAATATAACACAAACATACATTTATAACACATGCATACTAATTCGAAAAATACTAAATAAAAATATACACAGAAACTTAACCTTCACAAAAAAATTAAAAAAAATCACAAAATGAAACTGAGACGTGAACAAGACTGTTTACACCCAACCAGCACAAACTACGGAAGAAAAACTATCGTGTACGAAGGATCTAAAATATTTAATGTTACCGAGAGACCACAAATAATCTAAATCAAAAACCACTTTTAAAAAGCTACTTAAACAATTTACTACTCTGTCAAGAAAGTACCGGGAAAAGATCAATAATACACAAAATGTCTGTTATTCATCCAAATTTATTTTATCACCTTAGTAGCGGTGGCGCAAGTGTATCGTTTCTAAAGGAGCACCTTTAGAAACGATACACTTGCGCCAACGAATAATCCATTCATCAAAACATTTTTTAAACGCTGCTTCCGGAATTGAGTTCAGTTCTCGCCGCGAATTCTCCTTTATGTCTTCTATCGATTGAAAACGGGTGCCACGAAGTGGTAATTTGAGTTTAGGAAAAAGAAAAAAGTCAGCAGGAGCCATATCTGGTGAATATGGTGGTTGCTGGATGGTATTTGTTGAGTGTTTGGTCAAAAATTCGTTCACAATGATAGCCTTGTGCGAAGGCGCATTGTCGTGGTGCAAAATCCAAGAATTTTCTTTCCAAAAATCTGGCCTTTTTCGTCGAATTTGCTCTCTTAAACGCCGCATAACGCTCAAATAATATTCTTTATTTACCGTTAGACCTTCTGGTAAGAATTCAGAGTGCACAACACCGCGATAGTCAAAGAAAACAGTCAACATGACTTTGACTTTTGATCGACTTTGGCGTGGTTTTTTCGGTTTCGGTTCAGTTGGAAGGCGCCACTCCGAAGCTTGTTGACTAGTTTGCATGTCAAACTCGTAAACCCACGTCTCGTCACCAGTAACACTGCGTTTCATGAATGTTGGGTCCGAACTGACTCGTTCTAGCATGTCCTCAGCGACTTTCATGCGATTGAGTTTTTGGAGAAAATTCAGATCTTTTGGGACTAGCCGAGCAGCAACATGTTTCATACCCAAATGATTAGTTAAAATGGTACGGATCAACTCGTGAGATACAGAAAGTTCGGCGGCTATCTCTCTCAGACTTGAATGGGAATTTTCAGTCACTATTTTCTTCACTTTTGCGATGTTAACTTCAGTTGCAGACGTTGACGGCCTACCAGAGCGAGGCAAATCGTCCATCACATCTCGACCGCTTTTGAACGCTTTGAACCACTCATAAGCACGAGTTTTTGATAAAGTCGATTCACCGTAAGCCTTCTGTAACATTTTCAGTGACTCCGAACACGAAATTCCATTGGCGATGCAAAATTTAAGACAAACTCTTTGTTCGATATTTTTGTCCATTATGAAATTCGCAATACACACTATATATGATATTACTAAAACCAGCACTGTATTTAATATAAATAACAGATGCAACTCAAACTCCGCGCCAAAATGGAAAACAGTTGTGCCAATCTAACAACTACAAAAAAACAAAAATTTGAATTTGGAACCATAAACAAATCATCCATTCCCGATACTTTTTTGACTGAATGTATAGTAAAAAATTGACATTCCCTACAATAGTGTCGAACCACATCCAGTTATTGTATATCTGTTACACGTATACTTGTTTATATGTATCGAACGAACATTTTGTCTACAATGATTTGTTATCTACCCTCAAAACATTTATATAATCGATGTCTAATTTTTGTAATACCCCCAACTTTATGTTCTTTTAAAGTATTTAGTTTTAATATTCTAGTTTAATAATCTAATTTCTAGTTTTAGTTTTATTATGAGAATAAATGATCTTAAACCTCAATATTTATATTAAAAGTGCAAGTAAGTCTCGACCCCGAACCCTGATCATTCCAACTTATGGCTAACACACATTACGACACAATAAAATGGTAGTTAAAATCACGACAAAGTCTCATAAGCTTACCTAACTGCACCATACTGTCGAGATGCGTGGGATGTATCGCGAGCGCGTTCTGGAAGCACTGCCGCGCCTCGTCCCACTCCGAGCTCGCCGCGTGAACTAAACCGCGCTATAAACAAATATCATCATTTACATTTTAACTTCATTCAATCTGAAAATCTGTCCACGTTACTTTAAGGGCCAATACACACGACGTCATGTAAACACGTATACGCGCTGCAAACGCAACAAGCGCTGCCTTTTCGAAGATAACAAACTTGACGTACATCAAGCAAAGCTTTTATTGCTATTAAACGCTGTGTGTCTATTCCCTGATGTACACACACAGTTACACGTACACTGATAACAAATGACTCACCGTATATAACACAAGATGGCTGAAAGGCGTGAGCGTGGCCGCTTCAGACACGCAGCCCGCCGCCGCACTCACTCGCCCTAACCTGGAGACAAACAAATTATATTACTCTTAAATCTTAAAAATACTAACTACTAACTAAATACTAACTAAATCTTATTTGGATGCAACTCCTCCCTTTCAGTGTATTCGACCCCCGTATATCTGTGTTCATGAACGCTCCGTTTTATTGAACCAAGAACGTTCAACATGAGGTTTCTATTTACAATAATCATCTGCGTAGTCTTTCTCCGCTATGTTAGGGTCGGCTTGCAGTCTAGTACGAGTAGGTATTATACATGGGGCGACTGTCTATAGCCTCCGCAATCGAGTCACTGTGTAAAACAATGTCCCTTGGTTAGTAAGACCTGCTTGTCAGACTTTCGAGCTTTTAACTACCCGTAGCAACTATCAAATATTGACAAATGACAGCTGGATAACCTACTTTTCGAGACATGAAGTGTATCTTTATTATCAACTTTACCGATGCATTGTTATTATTTTATAACTTTTAGAATGAGGTCTTTGGCAGCCGTCTACTAACCAGGAACTTGATAAATCTGCGTATCATGTAACCAACTTTATACAGTTACACTTGAACAATGATTGTCATACCTGAGACACAGCTGCGCTAGCAGTAGCCAGGCGTGCGCACGCTGGTCGGCGAGAGGTACGCGCGGCCGGGGAGCTGACAGCGACATACCTGAGACACAGCTGCGCTAGCAGTAGCCAGGCGTGCGCACGCTGGTCGGCGAGAGGTACGCGCGGCCGGGGAGCTGACAGCGACATACCTGAGACACAGCTGCGCTAGCAGTAGCCAGGCGTGCGCACGCTGGTCGGCGAGAGGTACGCGCGGCCGGGGAGCTGACAGCGACATACCTGAGACACAGCTGCGCTAGCAGTAGCCAGGCGTGCGCACGCTGGTCGGCGAGAGGTACGCGCGGCCGGGGAGCTGACAGCGACATACCTGAGACACAGCTGCGCTAGCAGTAGCCAGGCGTGCGCACGCTGGTCGGCGAGAGGTACGCGCGGCCGGGGAGCTGACAGCGACATACCTGAGACACAGCTGCGCTAGCAGTAGCCAGGCGTGCGCACGCTGGTCGGCGAGAGGTACGCGCGGCCGGGGAGCTGACAGCGACATACCTGAGACACAGCTGCGCTAGCAGTAGCCAGGCGTGCGCACGCTGGTCGGCGAGAGGTACGCGCGGCCGGGGAGCTGACAGCGACATACCTGAGACACAGCTGCGCTAGCAGTAGCCAGGCGTGCGCACGCTGGTCGGCGAGAGGTACGCGCGGCCGGGGAGCTGACAGCGACATACCTGAGACACAGCTGCGCTAGCAGTAGCCAGGCGTGCGCACGCTGGTCGGCGAGAGGTACGCGCGGCCGGGGAGCTGACAGTGAGGACGCGCCCTCTGACAGCGCGCGCTCGATGCGGTACACGCCGGCGGACTCCGCGCGTATCGACGCTGCAGGAGACCACATATTTATGTACTTATGTCAAGAAATATCAAACAATTGAGGTAATCGGGGAATGAAAGCATCGTGAGACCAATTAATATTTGCCGGGGCTGTGGAACTGTTTGAAAGAGATACCGTGGCCCCGGAACACAAAGGGCGATGAAGGAACATGGACGGGTTTTAGTCAGTACAAGTCTGACACTCCCTCCTGCTCCGCCCAGAGCGGGAGGAGTCATTTGATGATTTCCCAGCCGAAAAAAAAAGACCAATTAATATAAGCCTAAAATCGTCAATCTATCTGAAATAGTCATTCCTCTGTATGAGAATACCGAACGCAGCACCGGGATAAAAAATATCGTACGACGCAACCTAGGTCATGAATTAATAATCTATCTTTGTGCCAAACGAATTCGGTTCACTTGTTAGAAACGGAACCCTTATGGATTCGTCATGTCTGTCTGTCCGTCCGTATGTCACAGCCACTTTTTTTCCGAAACTATAACAACTATGCTGTTGAAACTTGGTAAGTAGATGTATTCTGTGAACCGCATTAAGATTTTCACACAAAAGTAGAAAAAAAAAACAATAAATTTTAGGGACATACAGAAACTCAAAAATTTAATTGAATAGTTTGCGCGAGAGACACTTCCAAAGCGGTAAAATGTGTGTAACTTCTAAAATAAGAGAATGATAAATAAAACTAAAAAAAATATATGATGTACATTATAACTTGTTTTTTTGTAAGAGATATAATAAATAAAAAATAAAAAATTATCATGTAAACTTCCACCGAAAATTGGTTTGAACGAGATCTAGTAAGTAGCTTTTTTAATACGTCGTAAACCGCAATTTACCTTTCATTCAATAAAGTTTGTGCGGAACCCTTGGTGTGCGAGTCCGACTCACTCTTGGCCGGTTTTTTTTTAATGTTACAGCATCATGCTGAGATAGGAACCTTTTGGCCTCGTACAGGACCAATTTTGTTTCTTTTTTATTTTATTTTTTTTCTCTATAATTATGTTTACTTTTTATTAGTTGTAGTTACAATTTAATAAATTTATTTATTTTACTGTGTTTTGTCCCGGCGGGCTAATAAATGTTTTTTCTTTCTTTCTTTCAATCCGGGATTTTACGCTTGAAAGTGCCGCTGCCTAATCTATACGGGTGAAGAGTTTTTTTTTGTTTGAACGCTCTAAATCTCTGGAACTCCCAGTCGAACCTGAATAAATCGACTTAGTTGCATTCGATAGCCCAATTCTTGAGGAAGGGTATGGGCTATTTTATTTACATAACGCTTCGACCGTTAGGAGCCGAGCGGCGGGTAAAACCGCAGAGCAGTTACTAGTACAGATATACTTACCGCCGTCTCGGTTGCTCTGCGTGTCGTCTTGCTGCGAGTCGGACATGGCGTCCAGTTCCGCGTACCCGTTGTGCTCCGGTTCCAGTTCCGACTCCGAACTGTTCACTAGTGACAATAGTTCTTTCCCCGTCGCTAACGCCTCCTGCAACACAACATTGTTAAAGCAGATTTAGTGTCGGCGTCCTGCATATGACTATTGTCCGTGGTATGTCTCCGGCCGCGCCGCACGCACACGGACATGCTCGGGAGGGACGCGACTCTGCACTGTCCGTGTGCCCACTGCGGTTAAATCTTACCTCGTCGCCGTCACAAATGCATCGTGTGTATAGGCTCTCACATAGTCATACAGACCATTCAAACAAAGAAACATGGCGAGCGTCAGTAGTGGGGAGCTTACGCAGGTACTGTCGTGTACGTAATAGTTATCCATAATTTGTATACTTATTCAGGGATTTTTCGATGACATTTGAAATTAACACAACATAACAAAATTTTTAACAATATTTATTACGAATACATATTACGAATACAATATTTGTTATTTATTACTAAATAAAGAAAAAAAAATCGTAAACCATCTTCCTACTTTCTTCATAATGGGAACAGATCACTTTTCCGAATTTTGTTTGCTCGGATTTAATTTTACTAAAAACTACTTTTTTGCCATATTATGCATTATTTGACATATATATAGTTCATCGAAGTATCATGTGTCATCGGTATAATTTTACCGAACTACGTTTCGCCGATTTACAAAATAACTTTTTGCTACTGACCGAAGCCTCTTTTGAACTTTATTCATTTGCCTAATTTTCACCACACCGCACCGAAACGAAATTTTACGCAATATTATTTGGTCACAAATATGTATTACATATCACATGTTAAGGTGATAAGGTTGAGGTTTGCTCGATTGACTTTTGGAATTAAACGACGTGTGGTTTCTACAAAGATCTATTGGACACTGCTTATGAACTAAGGAATGAGTAACTTGTACACATAAATGTATAGCTAGCTATGAACTACAGTTTTTAACCAAACATACCGCCCACCAAAAGGGCTTAAACGCCTTTTCTCACATAATAAAACATCATGCTAAATGTAACAATTAATTACATGCAAAAACATTTAACTAAGTTATTGTTACTCAACTTACTATAAAATTACAATAATGATTTATAAGTACTGAAGGTGTTTTTAAACATGATTATAAGACTTAAGGTTGAACTACTTAACATATTTTCCATACAAATTTCGGGGGGCTATTACTCCACTGTTTGACATGGTACATCTAAAGTTAAACATGATATCGCTTTGTCTCATTATTAATTGTGTCTGTGCGGAAAGAGAATAGTAAAATAAAAAGCCATTCAAAGGTTACGAGCTACCAAAGATTTGTTTTTATTGCCAATTTTAACGCAACTTTGGGCGTAAATTTGTAATAAAAGAAGTGTCAAATTTCCAAAATAAAGTCCGTACCGTCACAGTACAGTTATCGAAGAATTCAATACATTTTATTTGTAAATGATTTATGCAGTGGTTTTTTCATAAAATTCGATTTCCCAAAGGCCATTTCGTATTTTTTTTACGCGCACCTTTAACTATGAATTTTCGTTCATCTCACTGAATAATGTTCCCCCGGTGCGGTGCGGGGGAGGATGACGTTCACGCACACATGAACAATATGTCAAACGCGATATTATTGACATGTCCTTTGTTCGATAGAAGATCAAGAACTATATTTCTGTCCTTTTCATTTCATGCATGACGTCAGTGACGTGTCATTTGTTTTTCGCTGAAGTTGAAGGGCCTGTGCATTTTTATTGCACTCCTATAATGTGTGCGTTTCGATGGCGCGACCACGGCGTTTTATTTAAAAAAAAAACTATGGCAAGATTTTGTACAAATTTGAATTTAAAATTAAATTAATTAATTTAAATTTTAAATTTCACATTCAGAACGTTTTGAAGGTTATAAGCGATACCGTACTACAGCTTCTGAAATATAAACCTAGGATTTTTTGTGTATTTTGACAAATTCAAATCTAGGTTTTACAAAAACTTCAGACCTCTGCGATGCTTTTTCAGCGAGATATCGGCGATAACGTGTTTTTTACCGTTTCAATGGCGCGACCACGGCGTTTTAGTCGTACAGCTCCTAAAATTATAAACCTAAGATTTTTTTCATTTTTTTTGCAAATTCAATTTTGTGTTATTTTCCTTAATTTGAGTGAGGTCTCTGCAACGCTTAGTTTTTAAGATTTCCGTGGCCGCGCGGTTCTCCGCGTTTCGATGGCGTAGCCATGTTCAAACCCTTATAACTTTTTAACCATAACTTTGACAAATTTAAGGTTTTGGGAAATATTAACCAAATTTTACATATTTTTACAAAAACATGACATGACTTATTTAAAAAAAAAAAACACGCCGTGGTCGCGCCATCGAAACGCACTCCCTATAATATGGTGTCGCAGCCTACTTATTTAGAAACTTTATTTACATAAAAACCTGCACGATATGATACTTTTCTTCTGATCTGTCACTTCTCTGTCTTGTGTTGTCTAAATTTATATTGAATGATGAAAAATTTTAATTTAATTTAATTAGTGTACAACAACCATTATATTGGTGACTCCGACGTGATACGCCTTGAAAAGGAAATCCTAAATTTTATCAGGCCAAGGAAATCCGCAGTACCGCGATGACAATATAAAGCAGTCGTCTGCCGACCAACGTCCAGGCTCTGGTGACTTTACAGCCATTTATTTCTCTCGAGGGATTAGCAGACCTGGCGAAAAGCGTCCAGGACATCGTGATTCCAGGCCAACAATAACAAACAATATAGTAATACAATATTATTGTTGCCGCTAATCTCGCGAATTGTGTAATGACGTTATAAGTTGATAGTTAAAGTTTTAAAGGAAAAGTTTTATTTTATTCTTTTTAGCGCATTTAAATAAAAGGTAAGACGAAAGTAATAAAAGAAAAAGTTATTTGTAAAGATATTACATTGTTGGCGAGTGTTGAGCGGCGTCGAATAGCATTATGTGTGCATTTTGTAACTTCTTTTTGTTCGGAACGGTTCGGAACGCTGTGTGTGTGCGTACGAACTAGACGTGCGTAAAGACTAGCGCCTAACTGCTCATCACTGATACTATCTCTGTCGGGCACGATGCCAGACAGCGTGCTTTTTGGCCACGCCCACCAATGAGTTCGAGCCCGTGACTTGTGTCACCTTAACTGTATTAATTATAACAAACCAAAAATAACTAAAGTTAAACAAACACAAAGATAATTAATTAATTTAGTCTTTAGTACTACGTAATCGATAACGCACATAAGTTTGAGATTGATCTCTGAGACAGTTTACCATTGTGACGTACTGTATATACTCTTGTTATTCCATCTTGTCCAGGGTGTTTTTCCACTATCCGTGCCATTGCCCACTTGCTAGGGGGCATATTTACGTTTTTAAGTAATACAATGTCGCCGACTTCAAACTCTTTTGTTCTTTTCAGCCACTTTGTTCGTTGGTTTAGGCGCGACAAGTATTCCGTTTGCCAACGTTTCCAAAATCCTTGAACCAGTCTTTGGATATGTTGCCATCTGAACAGCAGTTTCATATTGGCCGTGGTATAGTCCCGGTCAGGTACAGTAATTAGTGCTTCTCCGACAAGGCAATGTCCAGGTGTGAGTACTTGTATGTAATCAATCAAATCCACATCAGTATTAATCGGCGTTAAAGGGCGAGAATTGAGGCAGGCTTCTATCTGTGTGAGCACTGTGGTGAATTCTTCAAATGTTAAATTAATACTCAATATTTTTCGTAGACGCTGTTTAACGGACTTAACGCCAGCTTCCCAAAGCCCTCCAAAGTTTGGGCTATATGGCGGTGTAAAGTGCCACTGTGTTCCTTCATTTGCCAGTTGATCAGCTATAGGACCGGGTAATTGTAATCCTGCTTCTTTCCACATTCTACATAATTCCTTGTTGGATGCCACAAAGTTCGTGCCGTTATCGCTCCAGATCTCATTACATCTTCCTCTTCTGGCCACGAAACGTTTGAAAGCTGCGATGAATGCATCGGCCGTCAAATCGTTAACTAGCTCCAAATGTATAGCCTTTACGGCCATGCAAACAAAGATGCAAATGTATGCCTTGCGGGGTTTTGCCCCTCTTCCCTTGAAATTTAATACATACCCCGGGCCAGCAAAATCCACTCCACTTCGAGCAAAAGGACGCGAAGGAGTCACCCGAGCTTCAGGTAAGTCACCCATTATTTGTTGTCTACTATCAGCTCGTTGCCGCGTACAGGTAAGACATGACAGGTAAGACGTCCGTGAATGTATTTCTTCACCAGACGTTTGCAGCCAACAATCCAGTATTTACTCATCAGGTAAGTAATCATCATTTTTATTCCACCATGCATTGTTTTCAAGGTGTGCATCAGCCAACACTAGTGATACAAAGCTGTTTTTCTTGCCTAGTATCACAGGATGTTTTAGGTTCTCATCGGCGTCTGCGTTTCTCAACCTTCCGCCCACCCTGAGGATATGTCGGTTATCTAAGAATGGGTTCAATGACTTCAGAATGCATGTGGTTTTTACATTCGCTTTTTGTTTTATTCTTCTTATTTCATCTGGAAATTCTTCTTCTTGTACTCTTTGTATGCAAAATTCTAAAGCATTTTGCAGTTCTTCTTTTGAAATCTCCTGATCCAGTTTGTTAGGATTTCTCTTCATATTTAAAACTCTTTTGCAATGTACTATTACTCTCAATAACTCAGTAAGTGTATCACATTCTTTAAATTTTAGGAATTTTTCTTCTCCTTCTGTTACATTCACGTATGACTGGATGGGTTTCTTCCTTTCTAAATCTGTAGTTGACCTTAGCAGCCTTGTGAACTCGATATTTTTCTCTACAAGCCAGGCAGGGCCGTCCCACCATAACGTTTTCTGTTGTAGTTCTGATCAGATGATCCTCTTGACGCTATATCGGCTGGGTTATGTGCCGACTGAACATGGAACCATTGGCTACTGCTTGTGTTTTCTAGTATCTCTACCACTCGGTTGGCGACAAATGGCTTCCATCTGTTTGGTTCTCCGAACAGCCATGCTAAGACTATAGTTGAGTCAGTCCGATGCGAACACATTGTGTGAAGGAATTCTCATAGTTTGACTCACTTTGGTTAGCAATTTAGCTAGTAATGTAGCTCAACTCAGTTCGAGTCGTGGTAGTGAAATGGTCTTGACAGGAGCTACCTTTGTTCTTGATGCGATGAGATTTGTCTTTATGTCACCTTCGCTGGTTTGTACACGGCAGTAAATCACAGCTGCATATGCCTTTTCAGACGCATCGCAGAACCCATGTAAGGTTATTCCTTCATTTTCAGTGCTAATGGTGTTCAACCCACGTCTGATTCTTAATTGATTGTCATTTTCAAATCTTCTCTAATGAACTTCCATTGTTTTTTCAGTTCTTTACTTATGTCTTGGTCCCATCCAACTCCTTCTAGCCACAATCTTTGTACTAGAATTGGTGCTGTTACAATAACTGGTGCTATCCACCCTAGTGGATCAAACAACTTCTGTAAATCTGACAGAATACTTCTCTTTGTTATATGATCTGATGATATAGGTTCTAGTTGTAAGTGGTAATGAAACTCGTCTCTTCCGAGATTCCATGACATACCAAGAGCCTTTAAGGTGCCGTCTAGCTTCAAGTCTAGGTTAGCCTTTGTAGTGACTTTATTGGCATCTATAGATTTAAGAAACTCGGTATCATTAGACGCCCCATTTTGAAGTTCAAAACCTCGAATTGCTTCTTCTGTTGTATCGCAGCCTGACATCAGGTCGTCGACATAGAAGTCTTCACGAATAATTTTGACAGCTTCAGGATATTGTTCACCTTCATCTTTAGCTAGTTTAATTAACGTTTTTATGGCAAGATAAGGTGCAGATGCTGTACCAAACGTTACTGTTTTCAATCTGTAGTCCCTGACTTCAGGTGGTTCGTAGTTTGGCTCAAGATTGGGTTTGACGCTGCCACGCCACAATATTCTATGATAATCTGTATCTTTCTTATCTACAAGTACCATTCTGTACATTTTGATGTTGTCACTTGTGAAACACAGCTTATGCATGCGCCATCTCATTATAATACTTCGCATATCTTCTTGTAGTATCGGGCCAGTCATGAGCTCGTCGTTTAAAGATATGCCATCATTTCCTTTGCATGAGGCATCAAATACGACTCTGATTTTCGTAGTCTCTTTATCTCTTCGAACTACGGCGTGATGTGGTAGGTAAACACACCGATTGGTTACTTCACTTCTAATGTTAGATATTCTTCTAGTACCTTGTCGTATTCTTCTCTAAGTTCAGGTTCTTTTTGAAGTCTTCTTTCTTGTTGAATCAAGCGATTCATTGCAATTTGTCTCGTGTTCCAATCCGCTGCTTTCGATTCATTGGTACGGAATGGGAGTCTCACAACGTATTGTCCGTTGCTGTTTCTTCTGTTTGTATTTTCATAGAAGCTTTCACTTTTTTTTTCTTCCTTTGTGTATGTCCTCTTCAAATCTGGTTCTATCTCCCAGAGTGTTTTCAATAAGTATTCTCCTATGATTTGATGATGCATAACAAGAACCGACTCCGTTTGTTGTACTCTATCTTCTACCTTTCCGAATAAAATCCAACCAAGGTTTGTTTTATGTGCACATGGTGACCCTGGTGGACCTTTGATTAGTTGGTTCTGTACAATTTGTGCATACACGTCGACACCCAGAAGTAAATTAATAGACCCTGGCTGACAGTAGTTAGGGTCAGCATCTTCAATCTTCTCCACGTTGGTATATAGTGCCACTTCGGGTTGTTTTGTTTCTTTGTTTTCAGTGTTGCCAGTTGTGGTTTATGATGCTTTCTTTTTTGTCGTGAAGAACTGAACGGTGACGTCTTTTGCATATTCTACAGCTTGTTGTGGTATGCGACAATGCCTCACAGAGTGTCCGGGTGCAAGGCAGTTGAAGCACAAATTGTTGACTTTGATAAACTCGCTTCTACGTTTGTTGCCATACCTTGCTTTTAGGATGTTCAACGCTTATTCGTAGTTCGACTCTGTCACTTGTATATGTTTTAATATCGATGCAGCTTCTCCATTAAGGCTTGTATTTAAATAATGCAATTTCTGTACATTACTTAACGACTCGTTCTTATGTACAAGTGTATTAAACAAGTCATGAAACGATAACCACTCTTCATAATGTCCACTGTGCGTTGGCAGTCGTATTTTCGGCAAAACCACTCGTGTTTGTTGTGAATCACTAGGTATAGACAACGATCCACTATCACTAACTGCTTGAGACACCAACAAATCCTTCAAGTCTGTCATCAGACTTAAATACAGCTCTTCATGTTCAAAATATTCGTCATTTACTATGTAAGGTATTTGGTCGCGCTTCTCCTTCGGTACGCTTCGCATTATTTCACCGTAAGCTTGTTTATATTCGCTCCAGTAATCTTCTACACACTTAATGCGGGCTTCAACATAATTCTTTTGGGTTAATCTAGCCTTTGGGCTTCTTTAGGTTGATCTGGGTCTTCTTCAAAGTATGTGCAAAGTTTTCCACTTTATTCAACGCTTCTTCCACTTCCATAGCCATCGTAAGTTTATAATAACTTCCATCGTAGCAAACGTAATGAAATGAATAAGCTTTACTCATTAAATACTTGGGCCGCTGAACAACTCCAACACTTGGGCCGTCTTATCTTAATGCGATCCCTTTGTTCTCGGGCGGCCGGCGATGTCGGCAGCGAGGACTGGTATCCGGCTCGATTATGGACCATATGTTAAGGTGATAAGGTTGAGGTTTGCTCGATTGACTTTTGGAATGAAACGACGTATGGTTTCTATAAAGATCTATTGGACACTGCTTATGAAATTAACTAAGGAATGAGTAACTTGTACACATGAATGTATAGCTAGCTATCAACTACAGTTTTTAACCAAACATCACACAAATATATATTACAGTCAAAACTACTTTTGACTCGTGAAAACCAGTCAAAACTACTTTAACAATAACTAACATTTCCTTAGAAACTTATTAGGCTAAGGTTTTTTTTTTTGTGACCCTTTGAAAAACATCATGTAATTCTTCTAGGACCAGGCCCCTTATTCACAACGCTTCGATTCGATTTTCGATTCGGAAAGTCGTATGTCATCTTTTTTTGACATTACGAAATCGAGCGAGATAGACATACGACTTTCCGAATCGAAAATCGAATCGAAGTGTTGTGAATAGCCCTGCAGGTAATTACAACTGAGGCGTTCTAGAACAACATATTTTTAATGCAGAAAACGCATTTTAACATAATAAGGGTTTTGACTGACACCAGTCAAAAATGGTTTTGACTGATTAAGAGTTTCGCCTGTAACATATTATATAGCCGGTTACTTTTCCTAAAAGTCTTGCTAGCTGGCGTGAGGAGCGTAGGCCGAAGGCCGGCGGAGCGGCGACGATATTTGTGACAGAAAGTGGGTGTATAATGTACAATGCGAGCTTAGCGAGCGTGCGTCATGAAGTCGTAGCAGGTTTTCTCCTAAATCTGCTTATATCTAGCACTCGCGAGCCGGCGCAGGCGCAGGAGCACAGCGCATAGTCATACATTAGGTTACCTCTGGGCTCTCCCACGTGAGCTGTAAGGTAGCCAGCGCCGCCAGCGGCCAGTCGGCGTGCGGGTAGTGGTGGCGCGCCAGGCGGGCCGCCTGCAGCGCACGCGCACCGCGCGAGCCGGCGCAGGCGCAGGAGCACAGCGCATAGTCATACATTAGGTTACCTCTGGGCTCTCCCACGTGAGCTGTAAGGTAGCCAGCGCCGCCAGCGGCCAGTCGGCGTGCGGGTAGTGGTGGCGCGCCAGGCGGGCCGCCTGCAGCGCACGCGCACCGCGCGAGCCGGCGCAGGCGCAGGACCACAGCGCATAGTCATACATTAGGTTACCTCTGGGCTCTCCCACGTGAGCTGTAAGGTAGCCAGCGCCGCCAGCGCCCAGTCGGCGTGCGGGTAGTGGTGGCGCGCCAGGCGGGCCGCCTGCAGCGCACGCGCACCGCGCGAGCCGGCGCAGGCGCAGGAGCACAGCGCATAGTCATACATTAGGTTACCTCTGGGCTCTCCCACGTGAGCTGTAAGGTAGCCAGCGCCGCCAGCGGCCAGTCGGCGTGCGGGTAGTGGTGGCGCGCCAGGCGGGCCGCCTGCAGCGCACGCGCACCGCGCGAGCCGGCGCAGGCGCAGGAGCACAGCGCATAGTCATACATTAGGTTACCTCTGGGCTCTCCCACGTGAGCTGTAAGGTAGCCAGCGCCGCCAGCGGCCAGTCGGCGTGCGGGTAGTGGTGGCGCGCCAGGCGGGCCGCCTGCAGCGCACGCGCACCGCGCGAGCCGGCGCAGGCGCAGGACCACAGCGCCGCCGCCAGGCGCAGTCCGCCGCCGCACTCCGCGCGCGCCGCCAGGCACGAGCGGGTCGCGTCCTACGGAAACAGATCACTTCTTGAACCTCTACATGCATGTGAACACCCTAAAATTCATAAAAACTAAATTCCGAATTTCATAATTCCGAAGAGTTATAATGTCTACTATTTAAAATCACGAAATTCATAATTCCGAAAGTCATAAATACGAATTGTTTGTTGTCCGATTTTCATAATTCCGAAGAATCAAATGTCCGATGGATCGTTAGTCCGAAAAACTTGCTAGCTAGCATGAGGAACGCAGGCCGAAGGCCGGCGGAGCGACGACGACGACATTTGTGTCAGAAAGTGGGTGTGTAATGTAAAATGCGGTCGTAACGAGTACGCGTCATGGAGTCGTAGCAGGTTCTATATTTGTTTATATCTCAAAAACGGTGCGTGCTATCGCAAAAATAATGAAAAATTTGCTCCCTTATACAGGGTGTTGAAGTAGTCGCGTGCCATAGCTTAGGGGTGAGTTCAGTATCGATAGAGGAACCCGTAAAAAATAAAAATTAAATACAATAAAAACATAAAAACTTTTTTTTTTTTTTTTGGATTTAATTTTTATTTTTACTTATAGACCCCATACTTTAACACCCTGCCGCGTAATTCTCAATGTGTATGTAAAAAAAAAAAGTTATTGCAAAATGATTGATGATATCATCAATAAGTTGGGCTAATGAAATTCGTTATTTTGAGAATAGTAATTATGAATGTTCGGAATATTGAAATTTCGGAATTATGGAAATAGGATTACTGATAAATCGGAATTGTGACTTTCGGAATTATGTAGTGTACCCCTACATGAATACATCTTGCTTACTACTTTAAATGCGAAAGTTTGTGAGCAAGGATGGATGGATGAACGTTTGTCACTCTTTCACACTAAAACGGATTAGGATGAAATATGCATGAAATACAAAACTCTTTTTAATTATGGAAAAATGCCTTCTATTGGCGCATAAAAACTATTATTAGATGTATTAGAAACGTAAACAAGTGTACCACAATGGTACACTTGTTTACGTTTCTAATACATCACTTATTTTACAATCTACTGTTTTATGTAGCATGTTTTTGGTGAAAAGGAACGTACTCTCAAAACGCATCGTCCTCGATAACGCCGGTATTGACGTCAAAGTTCATTGTGTCAAAAAAACACTTTTATTTGAAAGGTGCTTTATTATAATACTGTTATTGTAATTTTTACTTGAATAAAGCACATACAATTAGTAAAATTATTATATTAAAGCCAAACAAATTAGATGTAAACAAGGCAGATTATGGATAATGACGTCACAAAATGGCCGCGACAGCTACGGACGTTTGAACTGCCGTAGAAAAATGCAGGAGTTCAATATTATTTTTGTGCGACAAGCAGTAGTTGAACTTAACTTTTAATACTTTTCTTGGGTTGATAGTACTGTATTTTATTGATCTAAATGAAGAAATAATTACGTGCATAGGGAATATGCACGTAATTATTTCTTCATTTGGCACACAAACAATTTAGAAAAAAAAGTCAGCCGTCGCGGGACGCGTGGCAGATGTGAAACATCGAAATTATAATATTATGGTTAAAAAATGTCAATGTAAAAAACAAACACAAAATAAAATTACTCGATTCACAAAAAATAAATTCTTATGCTGAAATCGAACTCAAAGTTACGAGATTGTAACCCAGCGCTGTGTGCCCCGAGACCAGCTGGCTTGTTTTAAATCGTGGCGATTATGTCGATCTTATGCTGCTTCAACAAGTCGTTAATGTTCGGGATTGTTCGGGCCGGGTTCGATCGCCACACTCGCCACGAATTTTTGACAGGAACATTTTCGACAGGAATAAAATGTAATGAAAAAAAATTCTGCTTTTTTTTTCATTACATCGAAAATATTATCGATTCTAATCAAACTGAAAAAAAACTAAAAATCAAACTGACCGAAGATCTATGGGGAATGTCCATCAAAGTTTGTACATCCATACTTGAGAGTATAGCTCTACTCGTATACTAAGCTTTAATTTTTAATTTGTGCGTTGACTAAGGAGTTTTCCTTGATTTAATGAAATACAGTAAAGTCATACCACTTTTCAAATCCGGGGATAGTAAAGATAGTAATAATTATAGACCCGTATCCGTGTTGCCAGTTTTTAGCAAGGTATTCGAAAAGGTAATGCTTAATCAAAAGCTCAATCATTTTAACACTAACAGAATCTTACACGATCAACAGTATGGTTTCACCAAGAGACGTTGTACAACTGACGCCGGTGTAACCTTATTAAAGCACATATTTACGGCGTGGGAAGAGTCCCAAGACGGAATATTTTGTGACCTCTCCAAAGCATTTGATTGTGGAAATCACGACACATTGCTTTTGAAACTTGAGCATTACGGACTAGGTAAACTTGCACTTAGTTTGTTATATTCTTATTTGAGTGATAGACAACAATATGTTCAAATAAATGGTGTTAATTCACAGGGTTTAAAAGGAAAAATGGGGGTTCCGCAAGGCTCAATATTGGGTCCTTTCCTCTTTTATATAAATGATCTACCTTATTTACTGAAAAACCAACCTCAAAATATGGTGTTATTTTCCGATGACACTTCCCTAATTTTTAAGATCAATAGACGAGCCAAAAATTTAGATGACGTGAATAATGCCCTACTTCAAGTCCATTATTGGTTCACAGCAAACAATTTAGTTCTAAATGAAAAAACAAAATGCATACGATTTGCTTTACCGAATGTTAAAACATGAATTCGTAGATAAAACGGTTTTCCTGGGGATTACGCTTGATTCAAGGCTACAATGGGGTTCTCATTTAACATCACTGGCGGGGCGGCAGTGATGTTAAATGAGAACTTTTTTGCAAGTTCAGCAGCATATGCTATTAGAAAAATCCGTCAATTTACTGATGTAGATACCGCTACACTGGTCTATTTTAGTTACTTACATAGTATAATGTCTTATGGCTTTTTTTATGGGGACGGCCTGCAGACATTGAGTCTATATTTATTCTACAAAAAAGAACCATCAGCCATACAATATTCGTAGGCGCAATTCTCTAAGGGAACTGTTTAAGGAAATTAACATCATGACTGTACATTGTCAATACATCTACGAAAACATAATGTACGTAAGAAAAAATCTACACCTTTTTGGTAAAAGAGGTGTCAGACACAATTACAGTACTAAAAATAGGGACCAATTAGTTCAGCCAGGCTTCAGACTCGCTAAAGTAGACTCATCTTTCTTGGGGTACTGTTTGAGATGCTATAATAAAATTCCACATGCTTTGTGGAATTTTTAACTTAACTTTCTTGAACTGAATGAAACAAAATTTAAAACATGCATTAAACGCACACTATGTAAGCAAGCATATTAATGAAATGAATGAGATTGTTACCATGGCCTCGTTCAACATTCCTAAGTGCATGTACTGCAAGGCTAGGTAGTAGAAGGCGAGGTGGTCGTTGTCGTCTATCGCCACCGCACGCAGCAGCAGACTCAGAGACGTCTCGTTCGCCACCTCCTTGTCCACGCGCGCATTCGTTTTCTATAAACAAGAGACAAATATTAAGTCAATCGTAAATATTTTAACATAGCAAAATGATTACATTGTAGCGTGACGCACCAGTTAATCATACCATGTCCGCGTGGCAACCCACAGAGGTTACCAGGCCGCCCGCGCTAACTGCACCACGCTACGATTCCAATCGTAGCGTGGTGCAGTTAGCGCGGCCGCGCGTTTGTAATTATAAGTTAGTCAAGTAAGTTACCAACCCGCGAACGAAGGTGATCGCGCTCTAATTCAAAAGTTCTGCAGGAACGTAATTCGTGTGATTCTTAAACACCTACGTTTCTCTTACACTCGTTAACCGGCTATAATTGTGATTTTACGAAAATCTTAATCCTTATGTGTCACAAGAGCGAAGCATGACGCCTTGTGTCTCCACCAAAAATATAAATTATAGGGATATAAAACAATACAGTATGGCGGCAGATTGCCTATGATAAACTGTCATCTAACGAAAAGACAAAAAGACCGCACCATCAGTTCATACGAATATAAACCTAATCCTCATCGAATTATGTATCTTTTTACGAGGATTCCACAGTATGAGTCACTGCATCTTCATAATGCGATTGATAAGCTCGAAAGAAGTTATGACATCTTACCACAAAAGTGTTGTATTGTATTATGTTAAGTTACACAGTTTGGGAACGTTATGTAAAGGAGTGCAAGGTGGTACTGACAGACCTGTGCCTTCATCTGGTAGCCGATGCCGGTGTAGAGGCAGCAGCGCGCCAGCATGGGCCCCTCGCGCCGGTCCTCTATCGCCAGCGCCTGCTCCGCCATCTCGACGCCTTCTTCTATCTGTGCCCGACATGGAATTCATACAAATATAACATTCCGCCCTAATGTGTTTAAATCCCATGTGCCAAAACGGGTACGTATCATAATACCTAAGTTTATCCTAACTGTTTTCGATATAACTACGGTTGATTCACATATGTTCATAACACATATTGGTCGACTCAACTACTGTTTAACTTACCTAATTTTGATTCACATTGGCCCTTGATCGAAGAATTTGGAAGTCATGGGGAGAGGCCTTTGCCCAGCAGTGGGATGACACAGGCTAACAGTAACCGTACTAACGAATGATTAATCCAATGTTTTTTTTTAATATTGGCTATGATATTGATTGGATGTGACGCGCACCCGCTACGGAAAAAAACAAAACCCATGTCCCATGAATGTGTGTGTGTGTTATGTTCTATGAATGTGTGTGTGTGTGTGTGTGTTGTTCCATAAATGTGTGTGTTATGTTCTATGAATGTGTGTGTGTGTTATGTTTCATAAATGTGTGTGTGTTATGTTCCATAAATGTGTGTGTGTTTTATGTTCCATAAATGTGTATGTGTTATGTTCCATGTCCCATGTGTGTGTGTTTTGGGTGGAGCCAAAATACAGAATACGGGCTGCTAATAACTGTCAAAATGGTTGAATATCTAAGTTCATGAAAATGATTTAGTAAAATCACAATTCGTTGGTATCCTGGTTAGTAAATAACAGGATAGGCCATAAACAATAGTAAAGATGTAGCGGGAATTAAACTTTCTGTTAGCAATAAAGTTCTTTTTCCAAAATGGCATAAATGACGTGGGCAGACGGTTGTGTATGTGTGTGTGGTACTCACCCAGCCCACCCTGTAGCACGTGTTGGCGGCGACCAGGCGCAGCGGGGTGTCGGCGGGCGACAGCGGCGCCGCCCGCCGCGCCACGCCCGCCGCGCGCACGGCCGCGCTCCACGCGCTGCTGCCTGGACCCGATACCTTACTACGTTAATACGTTGACACGTTGACACGACCTCAACTAAAGGGCTGAGCACTTGCCAAATCACTATTTTCTTTCAACTTAACATACTGAAAAACATACATATTCTACGAAAACGAAAAAAAAAACAAGGATATGCCACTTGGAGGGAAAGTACCTTTTTTTTAAAAAAAAAAAAACCTTTCCCCACACTAGGATTTTCTCCTGTATCGTGGTTGCGTTTACAAACTTTTAAACTCACATACACAAACAGCCAGTCCCGGAACAACTATCTGTAGGCCACCTTGAATATTGTACATGTAAATCTACAATATTCAAGATACTTTCCCTCCATGTGGCATATCCGTGGGACGCCTTAATGTTGATTATTTTGGCTTGAGCAGAATTGAATTTGCTACATTTTGAAAAACTATTACTTTTTACCATCGCCACTCGAAAAAGGGCATTTTATTCATCGATAACAGTGCATAAACGGTCTTTTACTCACTGAGTGAAAAAAAACATTTTGAATTTGGAACAATAAAACGTACCGACAAGAATATAACACTGATTTTCGCAAATTGCTTTGAGAGATTGACCAAGGGCTTTACGTACTTTCCGACGCACGGAGGATACTCGGTATGTAATGAATTAGTAGTCACCCATCCACAGACCGACCTTGGTAAGTGTGACTTAACCTTGAAGATCGACCCGATTGACTGTTATTAATAACCCACGAGAAAAATAAAGACGGTGGGGCGCTGGGGCAGGGGGGCGGCGGCCGCCGTGGTGCCGCGACATGTGTAGTGTGTACGTACCGGGCGCGATGTGTGTGTGCGGCGCGGGCGGGGCGGGGCGCTGGGGCGGGGGGGCGGCGGCCGCCGTGGTGCCGCGACATGTGTAGTGTGTACGTACCGGGCGCGATGTGTGTGTGCGGCGCGGGCGGGGCGGGGCGCTGGGGCGGGGGGGCGGCGGCCGCCGTGGTGCCGCGACATGTGTAGTGTGTACGTACCGGGCGCGATGTGTGTGTGCGGCGCGGGCGGGGCGGGGCGCTGGGGCGGGGGGGCGGCGGCCGCCGTGGTGCCGCGACATGTGTAGTGTGTACGTACCGGGCGCGATGTGTGTGTGCGGCGCGGGCGGGGCGGGGCGCTGGGGCGGGGGGGCGGCGGCCGCCGTGGTGCCGCGACATGTGTAGTGTGTACGTACCGGGCGCGATGTGTGTGTGCGGCGCGGGCGGGGCGGGGCGCTGGGGCGGGGGGGCGGCGGCCGCCGTGGTGCCGCGACATGTGTAGTGTGTACGTACCGGGCGCGATGTGTGTGTGCGGCGCGGGCGGGGCAGGGCGCTGGGGCGGGGGGGCGGCGGCCGCCGTGGTGCCGCGACATGTGTAGTGTGTACGTACCGGGCGCGATGTGTGTGTGCGGCGCGGGCGGGGCGGGGCGCTGGGGCGGGGGGGCGGCGGCCGCCGTGGTGCCGCGACATGTGTAGTGTGTACGTACCGGGCGCGATGTGTGTGTGCGGCGCGGGCGGGGCGGGGCGCTGGGGCGGGGGGGCGGCGGCCGCCGTGGTGCCGCGACATGTGTAGTGTGTACGTACCGGGCGCGATGTGTGTGCGGCGCGGGCGGGGCGGGGCGCTGGGGCGGGGGGGCGGCGGCCGCCGTGGTGCCGCGACATGTGTAGTGTGTACGTACCGGGCGCGATGTGTGTGTGCGGCGCGGGCGGGGCGGGGCGCTGGGGCGGGGGGGCGGCGGCCGCCGTGGTGCCGCGACATGTGTAGTGTGTACGTACCGGGCGCGATGTGTGTGTGCGGCGCGGGCGGGGCGGGGCGCTGGGGCGGGGGGGCGGCGGCCGCCGTGGTGCCGCGACATGTGTAGTGTGTACGTACCGGGCGCGATGTGTGTGTGCGGCGCGGGCGGGGCGGGGCGCTGGGGCGGGGGGGCGGCGGCCGCCGTGGTGCCGCGACATGTGTAGTGTGTACGTACCGGGCGCGATGTGTGTGTGCGGCGCGGGCGGGGCGGGGCGCTGGGGCGGGGGGGCGGCGGCCGCCGTGGTGCCGCGACATGTGTAGTGTGTACGTACCGGGCGCGATGTGTGTGTGCGGCGCGGGCGGGGCGGGGCGCTGGGGCGGGGGGGCGGCGGCCGCCGTGGTGCCGCGACATGTGTAGTGTGTACGTACCGGGCGCGATGTGTGTGTGCGGCGCGGGCGGGGCGGGGCGCTGGGGCGGGGGGGCGGCGGCCGCCGTGGTGCCGCGACATGTGTAGTGTGTACGTACCGGGCGCGATGTGTGTGTGCGGCGCGGGCGGGGCGGGGCGCTGGGGCGGGGGGGCGGCGGCCGCCGTGGTGCCGCGACATGTGTAGTGTGTACGTACCGGGCGCGATGTGTGTGTGCGGCGCGGGCGGGGCGGGGCGCTGGGGCGGGGGGGGCGGCGGCCGCCGTGGTGCCGCGACATGTGTAGTGTGTACGTACCGGGCGCGATGTGTGTGTGCGGCGCGGGCGGGGCGGGGCGCTGGGGCGGGGGGGCGGCGGCCGCCGTGGTGCCGCGACATGTGTAGTGTGTACGTACCGGGCGCGATGTGTGTGTGCGGCGCGGGCGGGGCGGGGCGCTGGGGCGGGGGGGCGGCGGCCGCCGTGGTGCCGCGACATGTGTAGTGTGTACGTACCGGGCGCGATGTGTGTGTGCGGCGCGGGCGGGGCGGGGCGCTGGGGCGGGGGGGCGGCGGCCGCCGTGGTGCCGCGACATGTGTAGTGTGTACGTACCGGGCGCGATGTGTGTGTGCGGCGCGGGCGGGGCGGGGCGCTGGGGCGGGGGGGCGGCGGCTGCCGTGGCCAGCGCACGCTGCCGCCAAATGTGCGCGCAGCCGAACGAGAACTTCATGGCGCGCTCCAGGGACTGCGGACAGACATAACATTACATAATGCCTGCGATCCCCAAAGAGCTCAGCAAAGGTGTGCCAACATAGTACACCCACATTTTCGCCTGTTAAATTCCATACACGGACATGTTAAGAAATATCATAAGGACATCAAATTATGTAATAGGGAATATGCATGTAATTTAATTTTGGTTTAAATATTTTTATTTCGAATCTGCATTGGCAGGACATATAATCTAAACCATTATTTTAGTAATTAATGTCTTTATAATTAAAATTAAAAATAAAAGTGCTAAATAAGCGAGCGAAATTCAAATTTTTAAAACGCATCGCCATTGGTTGAAGCGAAACGTGACGTCAAACACTTTAAAAACAAGTTCGTACTGCTTACATTTGTATGGGATTGCAGCTCTTTGATTTTAAAACTTAGTAATAACGTGAGTGTTTTGAATTAATTTAGTGTTTAAGTGAAATTTTAGCATCATAGTGAGATTAGAAATCATTTAAGACAAAGACTGAAAGTGGTTTTGTAAAAGTACAATCGGATAATCTGCCGAGAATAGATGCATTCTTGCAGTCGGCTTAAAATAAATGAAATCGTACATCCGCTGAAGTAAAAGGAGTAAAAGCTGCAAGGTAATTATTCTCTATCACACATTCACACTATGTTAGTTATTTTAGACATAGATACAATGTTAGTAAGATATGCAGTAAACATAACCTATAATTTTTAATTATTGCAAAACAAACAAATGTTAAATGAAGCTACGTACTTCAA
The DNA here is from genome assembly GCA_941918905.2 of Xestia sexstrigata. Lineage (NCBI taxonomy): Eukaryota > Metazoa > Arthropoda > Insecta > Lepidoptera > Noctuidae > Xestia > Xestia sexstrigata. Next base: position 1,168,529 of record OW799210.2, read on the forward strand.
CACTGTATGTTATTGCTAAAACTAATCACATGTGATGTTATTAACGGTCTGTCAAGCTTATTATGATACTTTCTATGTTATTTGGCAGAAAATTATATGTACAAATTATGATTAATACTTTTTGTTCAAGATCTGAACATGAATCCTATGGAAATTCAGCTATAGGATATGTACACCAGATATGTACAAGTGAAAAGAGACGGAGAAATGCTATGCTGTAATGGCTATTTGCTATGAAACTGAAGGAAATATTCTTTCTGTTAACTGTGAAGATTGTTCAGCACACAGGTAGGTTTTGATCATCTCGTCTCATTATGTGGCCGTACCATCAAACCCTGCATTCCTTTTATGTTTGGAAATATCAAATGATAGCTGTGACTTACATACATACTTATTTTCATGTGTACTTACATCATTGATCTACACTAATTAGTCAATTATATATTTATAGTAATTATAATTGTTTTCTATTTAAGGGGGGTGTAAGCATGCTATTGCCTTTTTGGTGTGGCTGCACAGGAGAAGTGAAGACCCACCAACTACTAGCATTGACTGCTATTGGAAGAAATACAAACTGTCTTCAGTTGGTACAAGCCTTAAATAAAATTTATAAGGCTAAAAGGCTTAAATTTAATTAAGCTTTGAATTTGAGTTTTAAGTGTTTTTATTTGAAATAAAACAAAATTTAATTTGAATTTACTTTTTATTATGTAAAACATCCTGCTTATTAATTAAACCACAAGCTATTATTATTACTTCATATATCATTGGAATTAAGTTGTGTCATACTCCCTTAACATATTACCCGTTCCACATGTATCCTCAATGCCACAATCTGTTTTGATAGCTTTACTTCATCTTTAGTGCTCGGGGACAACTTTGAATCTGAAGGTGGTTGTATAAGTGTACATCTTTTAGCTGTAAACATGACAAATCTTTGAATCCTCTGTCTGCCATCACTGCTTGGTTAGGTGATAAACACTCCAAATAACCAGTCTTGAACTATCATAACATCTGTAGCCCTTCCAGACATTGACATACAATCTTGGCTGTCGGCATACAAATTTTTTTTAGGCAACTGATTTTACTAGTAATGTTGCAGTATTTGTGAATGCACAGCTTTATCAATATGTAGTATAGTTTCATTCTCCACTGAATTAATTTCTTCAATATGGGAAGAACTGAACCGTTTTCTCATGATAGTTCGATTCTTCAATCAGGTGGTTTGGCAATGGAATATGTGAGGCAGAACTCCTTTATTTAATCGTAGTTTCACATTTACACCTTCTTGTTTCATGTTTTAAGTATTGAACATAATTTTGTGTATCCTCCTGTAATATATATATAGATTCCATACATTGTAAATTAAACAAAATATGTAGGTAAATAGGTATAACTTCAAGGGATGAACGTGTCTGAAGGGATCTCTCGTTTCTGCTGTGGTATAATTTAGGAACCGAGCTGAATAGTTATGGTTATGTAAAAAACAATAGACGAAATCACATAACTTTGTAAACTGGATTTAGATACAGTTATCTACTGCTTGTGTGATTGATTTTCAATACAAAACAGATTTCTGACTAACTGAAATCATATTTATGGTATCGAAATAAGTCATTAAGTACTCACATCAAAGTAATCTTCACAACAAGCACTCAGGGGCGCATGTTGCTTTCAAGCGCCCAACAGGACTTTGGAAGTGTCCTCCATAGATACGGGCTCCGCAGTAGCGGGCCCAGGTATGGCCTCTGCGGTCCGGGGGCAAAGCCCTGAGACCGCCTGCCGCGCTCCCACAAGTTGTTGCTGATAAAAATTCTTCTCTTCGCCTAACCTTATACCATTTCTTACGTATGTTTGCACCTACCGGAACTCGAAAAAAACACTTTATCACTTTATCTTTACTTTTGATATTGTATTTATTTCAGGTACAACGCAATACATAGAATGTTGTTTTTGAGCTTTTTTCATGGTGAAATAAGTAAACAACGAGAACACTTGTTAGTAAACAATGGACTGGGCTGTCACTGGATAAAGCGTGTGACGTCATCAACAGAGCCCGCGAAAATGGTGGCGTTTAAACAGCTCAAAATTATTTTCTATTTTAATTATTTTTTTTTACTTAATTAACTTCATTTTTAATCAGTATTTATATTTTTCACTATGTTAAAACGTTGTAAACAGCGAATTAAAAATATAAAATAAATACATGCATATACCCTATTGCAATAATTGCAGTGTGTAAATAAATAGGTTTTAATAATATAAACCTGTAGTAGGCACTTATTAGATAGCTGGAGCTGTACAGCCGACTGACCTCCAGCAGCAGACACAGCTGCCCCCAGCGCGTGGCCGCCAGCGCCAGCAGGTCCACGACGCTCACCGCGTTGCGCAGCGCGTGCGCCCGCGCCGCCTCGAACTCGCCGCTCTGCGACAGCACGGCGTCTCGCACCGCCATCGCCTCGCCGACCAGCAGAAGTAGTACTACCTCTTCGTACTCGTTGCGGGGTACGAACTGAAGAAAAACCAATACTTTTTATCCGACTGCGGGCGACGGAGCTCAAAAGGAGAGTTATTTTGTAAAATATCGCTAGTTAATATAGCCTCGTTTAGCGAAATATATATGTGAAAAATAGTCGTGTTCATATTATCAGACTTAATAGTGGATGCTGCACCATAAGAGATCAAAGGTGATCTAAAAATGCTCGTCATACCTGGCTGATGGCCGCGTACTTCTTGGGTTTCCAGGGACCCTCAGACGTGTGGTCGTCTCTGCGTCGCGACAACGTGCCTTGCGCCGGTGCCAGCGCTAGCTTCTCGGGCGCTTTGTATACCTGCCAGCAAAAAACCGGAAAACGATCTTATGAGACTATAACTTTTTAAGAAATTTCGATCTGCATTCACAGATTTTGGGAATAATGTACAATCAGCAAGGCCAAATTTTACATAAAAATATTGATGCCAATCGATCCTGTTGGTTATAAGGATCAAAAAACTCTAGTGGACCAACTGAGGTTTCAATATTAGAAAAGTTAGACATCGCAGAAAACTTTTCCCATAGGAAACAAGATAGGATGTTGAGTCATGTAGTAAACCGAAACAAGGCGCATAACGTCTATTGCTTTTACTGCATTGAGGTTACCTGTCCAGTGACGCCCCTCATCAGCACCTCAGCTAGTTGTCGCGTGAGCGTCAGACGCAGCGCCTGCGTCGATATCGACTCCACCGCGTTCAGCATCTCTCGATACCTAGACAACAACGTATTTCATTAAGAAAGGGGATTGAATAAATAAATAAATAATCTCTTTATTTTCAGACAAGAGATCCATAACAAAAACAAAAATAAAACAAACTTGGCACTTACTAACTAAAACACGTAACTAAAACGAGTGACTCTTTTCTGCGGAAATCCGGCCAAGGTTACCGATGAAACACAGTCATAAATTAGGTTTTGCGCCCTAAACACTAAGAGCTCGCTTTTGGTTGAGTTGTATCTGAGACCATGAGTCACCGCATAGTCTTCACAGATTCGGAGGAGCCTTCTTAAGAGGGCCCTTCCCGGCCCGCCTATCGTCAAGGCGAGCATGGTCGAAAAGCTTGTTGTTTCATCCAGAGCCATCGCGGTGATATTTTTTCAACTGCCCTGCCTTACCTAGCCCCGACCCCGCACTACTCGTCACCCGCGCACATCGACTAACGCGAGGACATTGAACGAAAGATAGTGTTCGAAAATTTATAAAACTTGTTCCAGGAAATACGTGTTTTTGAATAAGTCTTACAAGTTTGTGAAATAAATATTTTTAAATTTAAATAAAGTTATTTAGAATCTCCACTACATTTGCAAGGCTTCTATCAGAATATTTTCTTTACTTTCACAATTTATGAGTACATTATGAACGGCCAAAGTTGAGGTAAAATTTGTGCAAAACAGCAATTTTTGGAGGCTTATACTGAATTTGTTCCTACAAATTTTTATTTTTTGCTTCGATAGAAGCCTAGATATAGTGTACAAGATACCTACCAGTTCAAAATATCTAAAGATATATGTGTAACAACGGCATAATCACGCACGAGCGTTTATCAAAATTCTCGCGAACAGTATGGCGGGTTGGCCGCTCTTAACGCACTGATTGATGGGCTCAGCAACACCATATCGTCCGCGTAACTATTATTATTTATGCGTTGTCCGTCAATGGAGCAACCGACTTGGGTGTTGCTGAGCTCACATATCAGCCGGTTGACATACAGGTTAAAGAGCCTGGGGGAGCTAAGCCTCCCTTGCCTCACGCCGCACTCCAACCTGTACGCATCCGACATAGCACCTGCCCATCTAACATAGTTGGACTGGTTACTGTACCAATACTTTAGTACAGCAATCAGTCCCCCAGGAAGGTTAGTGACTTGGGAGAGTTTCCTCCAAAAGCAGTCATAGGACACTAGGTCGAATGCCTTGGAGAGGTCCAAAAAACACGCTTAAATTGCTGCATAGTAATGGACAGTATGCTTGAGACAGAGGATCGCCGTTTCAGTCGACAAATGTGGCCTAAGCCCAAATTGAGCGTTTTTTGGAATTGCATGGAGTTGTTTATCTATACTTTTGTAATCATACAAAACAGGCAAGTACTTTTATGGTTGACTTGCCTATTTTTAACCGACTTCCAAAAAGAGGAGGTTATCAATTCGTCTGAATATTTTTTTGAATAGTAGTTTTATTTTAGATCTCACCATCGAGTGTGTGATTTGTTATTATTTATTTAAAAAAAAAACGTCCCTCTCTAGGAATTTCTCATGTATCCGTAGATGCGTTTACACACATACACTAACAATCAGAACCGGAACAATTATGTGTAGGTCATACAAATATTTGTTCCGGTCGGGGATCCAACCCGCGACACGCGGCGTAGCAGTCAATGGCTTAGCCACTGCGGTAACCGTGCCGGCAAAATTTCAAAATATAGACGTTGTTTACCGAAGCGCTTACTTTGCTTTGAAGAACTGCGTACGAGTGTCAGTGCCTTTTGGCTGGTTGTTAGTTATGGCGTGCTGGTCACATGAAGCTTGTGTTTTATTCCAGCTAGATGTACCTAATGTTCATAAAATTACTGTTCCAAGATAAATATTTTTGATAATATTTTTTTACTAGTATATTCGTGTGTGCTTGCATGCCATGCGTTAAATAATTTCTGTATTTATCTCTCAATGTTTACTGCTTTGCATACTATTGTATAAAATCAGGTTCTTCAAACTGAACCGACAGATATGTTTCTGGGAAGTTTGACGTCCAAAAAGTGCTGATTATTAGCCTACTTTGAACAAATGACGTAAGATCTCATCCACTGAGAAATCAATTTAATTATTTTTATGATTCCACTCCTGTGTACCTGGGATGACTTTTTCTATAGAGACTGTAATATAGTCTAATTTAGTTTAAGGTCAAATTAGATTTAAATTAATTTATTTAAAAGTACTAATAGCAAGTTAACGTAGTAAAAAAACTAGCTCTACAGAAAACATGATCCACGGATAATATTTGGCTAGACCAACGTCGTGAGTCGTGACATGGTAACAGATGTCACACAAGGTTAATTGGATCTCACGCAATCTGACCGTAAGCCGGTTAGCGCCGCGCGACGAGTTACAACCTACATTGAGTTCACACACGTTACGATAACACATAGCATGTCCTCTAAAAAACTGTCATAACACAAAAATATAAGGTTTTTAGATAACACCCTCAAACTTTATATCTTATATTTTATCCTTGCTTTATAATTGAAAAAAAAAACGTCATTAGAATACTGTGAAAATGAGTGTGGACTGGACGATGGTACGTTAGATCACATATTTTTAAATTGCCCTTTGAATTATATTTCCTCTTTTGATAAAGTTATTACAAAATTGAACATCCAAAAACCCATTAATGTCCGTCATCTCCTCTCATTTTTCCCTAATCCCCAAATTATACATGCTTTTATTAAATTTATTTCCAACAACATTGGTGTCGATTCTGTTGTGCACAAACGAAACTTAATTTAGGCTATTGCTATCTTTTTCTCTTTAATAAAACGAGAAAGAAACGGACGTAATTTAGAGCTGTCAAATTTAGGTGGAACTAATATTTCTATACAAATGAAGGGTGCACGTAAAAACATGTTGACTAAAAAAAAGGTGAAGCACAAGGCATAAACTAGTTTGTGACATCTCTAACTTAGTTCATAGCTATAGCCGTCCTTTTCTCGCACTGTCTTTTAGTAAAAGATAGCAATAGCCTAAATTAAGTTAAGTTTGTGCACAAAAGAATCGACACCAATGTTAAACTTTAATATTCAGACATAAATTATAGTCTAAAATTATTAATATATTGTATAAGCGTATATATTTTATTTTACTAACTATTACTAACTCCTGTTTTGTGTTTGTTTCAGGGCTAAAAGGATCGTCACAAAAAGTTTAAGTTCATATTCTCTTTGTAAATATTTATTTATAATAATACCCATGTACTACTACGTGACACTGGCAGGAATTGTCGTAATCTTCGGCAAATTGCCATAAAAAAAGTCACCAAATGGCACAAGCGACAGTTTTTCTACGGAAAGCATCAGCAGGCCACGACCTACGACCTGTTGATCGAGGGTTCAAACCCGGGCAAGGGCTCTGTGAAAATTATTTGAATTGTCCTTCCCCGAATACGGTGAAGGAAAAATATCGTGAGATAACAAGTCCTAGTCCTAAATATCAAAGACACCTGACATCCACCAACCACGAATGACGTCAAACAACGAATGATACGAGTTAAATAGAAAAGTCACATTCCAAAGCTGTGTGTATAACCAGAGATTAGAATAGGTACAGTTTATTTAAAGTATTGTATTGTATTGTATAACGGGCTGGTGACCGCAACTCCACGTCAAAGCGCGTATTTTGCGTACGAAAGAAAGTAACTTGTAACATCTGGATTATACCTCCGTACAAAAATCCCGAAATGTTTTTTTAATTCCGAAATAAAGCTGTTAAATGAGAGGATCCACATGTTACTTACTTCTTAAGTATTCCACCTCAGAACATCATTACGCCCGAGTAGAATACCTCTACATTCTACATGAGACAGATCGGTGGTCGTACCATGCGTATTTACCAAACAATATATGTCAGGAAAATTGCAACAAATGTGGGAATTTTGTTTGTAAAGCCAACTACTTTAATACGATGATTTACCTGTCTATAGCATTCTGCAGCCTGCCCGCTCGTATGTGCAGTATGGGCACTCGCTGTAGCGCCGTCTCGAGCGTGGGTCCGGCGCGGGCGTTGGCCCCGGTGCGTTGCAGGTACAGGAGCGTCAGGTCTGATGATAGCTCAAAACTACGGATCTAGGCAAAACAAAAAAAAAATTTTTATCAGTATAAACTTTGGATGTTACCTCGTTTACTTGTAAAGGAGCAATTTACACTTGGTCGTACGCTCGAATTCGCATTGCTTATGGATCCCGCGCAAACGACCAAATGTAAATGAACGAGATCGAGTACCCCGTATTTTATTTACGGACAATTTAGTCAGGCTTCATCGTTTCGGATACCCGAAGTCAGATACTCGAAGCCAGTATTCTTTTCACTTCGGCGGGCGCAAGTCCTCCACTTCATTCAAACTGCTCGTAATCGATCGTTAGCTCGTATTCCATTACAATGTTTAGTGTAATCAATGCATCGGGTGCCCGAACTCGAGTAAAGTATTCGAACACCCGAATACGGGATAACGACCAAGTGCAATCGCGAGATTATTCTTCTTAGCGTGTCGATGATTTGGCTGGGGCGAGATTGGCGCCTTCAGTACCTAATTCTTGTGATAGGGGTCATATTTACCATGTAGATAAAACGAATACTTATGCCATGTACCACCCGCGGAGGCGGAAAATGGCGACTATTAAGATACTAAGAATATAGGCAACTGCGTCCTCAACACAGCAAATAATATGTTGCAAGGACTATGTTTAGCAGTTCTTCTGCTAAAAAGTATAGGAAGTGTGACCATCATTGTAATAAGGTTTAAATTGGAATAACAATGATTTGCAACATCTGTATCATGGAATGACAGAAGGATTGTTTTTAAATATCTGCTAGAAAAAATTAGCCTTATTACTGCCTCATTCAGAACACACGACGAAAGATTCTAATTGTAATAGCCACAAAGTTCTTACCATTTCAGATTCCCTCTCCGCCTGTTTAAACCGGCTGGTGGAGCCAGGAACACCAGGTACAGTGTTCTGTTCTAAACACAGACCCTTGATGGCGTAAGACTCGGCCACGATACGGAGACTTCGACTGCAGAGCACATAATATTGTTATTAACGTTTGATAAACAAGAAATGAAGAAGGAATTGGTAATGTTTAAAAGAAAGTTACGATCAGCCAAAACGCCGATACACTTTTAAGCACTACTCTTGGTGCTTGGGGGTGTGTGTGCTGTGTCAAAATACATGATATGATATCTTAAGGTGACACATCACACGGGCTCGAACTCATTGGTGGGCGTGGCCAAAAAGCACGCTGTCTCACCTGGCATCGTGCCCGACAGAGATAGTATCAGTGATGAGCAGTTAGGCGCTAGTCTTCACGCGCGTCTAGTTCGTACGCACACACTCAGCGTTCCGAACCGTTCCGAACAAAAACGAAGTTACATAATACTTTCGTCTGACCTTTTATTTAAATGCGCTAAAAAGAATAAAATAAACTTTTTCTTTAAAACTTTTACTATCAACTTATAACGTCATCGTCACTACACAATTCGCGAGATTAGTGGTAACAATAAAATTGTATAACTATATTGTTTGTTATAATATCCCTCGAGAGAAATAAATGGCTGTGAAGCCAGCAGAGTCTGGACGTTGGTCGGCAGACGACTGCTTTATATTGTCATCGTGGTACTGTGGATTTCCTTGGGCTTTTTTTTTTTTTTCGGATGGGAAATCATCAAATGACTTCTCCCGCTCTGGGCGGAGCAGGAGGGAGTGTCAGACTTTTACTGACTAAAACCCATCCATGTTCCTTCATCGCCCTTTGTGTTCCGGGGTCACGGTATCTCTTTCGAACAGTCCCGCAACCCCGGGATTTCCTTGGCCTGGATTTCCTTTTCAGGGCGTATCAAGTCGGGGTCACCAATTTAGTGGTTGTTGTACATTATCTAAATTAAATTAATTTTTTTCATAATTCTATATAAATTTAATCAACACAAGACAGAGAAGTGACAGATCAGAAGAAAAGTAAAAATTATATCGTGAAGGTTTTATGTATATAAAGTTTCTAAATAAGTAGGTCGCTACACCATATTATAGGGTGTGCGTTTCGATGGCGCGACCACGGCTTTTTTTTTTTTAAATAACTATGCCATGATTTTGTAAAAATATGTATGTATGTGGTTCAAATTTCCCAAAACCTTAAATTTGTCAAAGTTATGGTTAAAAAGTTATAAGGGTTTGAACGTGGCCACCCCATCGAAACGCGGAGAACCGCGCGGCCACGGAAATCTTAAAAACTAAGCGTTGCAGAGACCTGAAATTTAGGTAAATAACAGATTGAATTTGTAAAAAAAATATAAAAAATCCTAGGTTTATATTTCAGGAGCATACGTACGGTATCGCTTATAACCTTCAAAATGTTCTGAATGTGAAATTTAAAATTGAAATGAATTAATTTAATTTTAAATTAATTTTTTTTCAAAATCTTGCCATTGTTTAAAAAAAGAATGCCGTGGTCGCGCCATCGAAACACACATTATAGGAGTGCAATAAAAATGCACAGGCCCTTCAACTTCAGCGAAAAACAAATGACACGTCACTGACGTCATGCATAAAATGACAAGGACAGAAATATAGGTCTTGTTCTTCTTTCAAACGAAGTACATGTCAATATCGCGTGTCCCCCTCCCGCACCGCACCGGGGGAAACATTATTCAGTGAGATGCACGAAAATTCATAGTAAAAGGCGCGCGTAAAAAAATGTGAAAAGGCTTTTGGGAAATCGAATTTTATGAAAAAACCACTGCATAAATCATTATCAAATAAAATTTATTAAATTCTTCGATAATTGTGCTGTGTCGGTACGGACTTTGTTTTGGAAATTTGACACTTCTTTTATTACTAATTTACGCCCAAAGTTACGTTAAAATTGGCAATAAAAATGAATCTTTGGTAGCTCGTAACTTTTGAATGGATTTTTATTTTACTATTCTGATTCCGCACAGACACAATTAATAATGAGACAAAACGATATCATGTTTAACTTTAGATGTACCATGTCAAACAGTGGAGTAATAGCCCCCCGAAATTTGTATGGAAAATATGTTGCAAAGTTCAACCTTAAGCACTGCTTTATTACCCAACATCATTGCGAATTACCCAACCTCTTGTCAAATAAGGAATCTTAAAAGTGTGAATAACAAACTGAATTACTTTGTAGTGGATACTAAATCTAACATCAATACAGCTCATATTATTTCGTGTACATAATAATATGGAACCAGTAAACAAAGTAATTATCACCAAAAATGTGAGGATAACGTCCCAACATCATGGCAAAAGAGTGACACACCAGCTGCGCGAGCGGTGTTCGGTGATTCAGCTGTTTACGCGCCTGGGCGATATAAGACAGGGGTGCTCATGCTTACCTACAGTATCAGCGATCTATCACCAACTATTTAGACAACAAGAAGTGATCGACTGCACCTACTATTACAATTAATCTTGTGTGCACTTTTGGCAAGTGCCAAATGTACTTATTTGCTTTCTTTCTTTTCTTTACGAAAGAAAAACATGCAGTGTACCTACACATAATTAGTAATTACAAAAAAACAGTATCTATGTAGATATCAACTATCTGGTGTCCACGACACAAGCCTCTGTGCTTAGTGCGGCACTAGATGGCGGTGTGTGTAATGTCCAGCGATTTTTTTATTCTAATTACTTCATTATAAATGCTGACTCGCACAAATTTATGTAGAACCGAACAATCCTATTGACTAAAGAGCTATTCATAGGTACAACAGACAATGACCTTACATTTTAATTAATCAAATAAATATTATAACAGCATAATTTAAGTTGCTGATGTATGCGCAGGAGTTTATTACCACCCATCCTATTACAGACGTTCTGCATATTACGTGCACGTCTATTAACAGTTTGTTTAGTGTCTCTCATGTGCGATCTTTTGATCACACGGTGACGTCACGCTCACACGTGTCGAGACGCGCTTGATAACAGATCAAAAATATGTGCTTTGTTTAGACTAGTATTTATTATCGGAACTATGAGTCTAGCAGATAAGATAAGCGGTATAATATAATGCCTTTTTTTTCGGATGGGTAATCATCAAATGACTCCTCCCGCTCTGGGCTGAGCGGAAGGGAGTGTCAGACTTTTACTGACTGAAACCCATCCATGTTCCTTCTTAGCCCTTTGTGTTCCAGGGCCGCGGTATCTCTTTCGAGCAGTCCCGCAGCCCCGGCAGGCATCGGCTCTTGCGGACCCCTTCCTTTTGCTGACATGTCTTTGAGGCGCGCGTGGAAGACGAACTCGCCGTCGACGCGGCCTGTCGTCATAAGACGGACGGACGGCGAGCTAGCCCATAGCTCGCCGCATAGAGGCCGGGGGCACGGGCCGGGGGCTGACGCCCGGTGCGTCTCCCGCGGCGGCTGTGACGTGAGGTTCTCTCGCTCTCACGTTTCGCCACCTCCTTCGCTAGCATGACTGCTTTGCAGGAGGTGACGGCTTCCCATTCCGTCTCGCTCCGAACCATGGATCGAACCAGAGCCGGACGCGAGAGGTCGCCGCCGCCGATCGCCGCTACTAGGACACGGCGGTGCTAATCGGGGCAAATCGCCACTAGTGTGGCGTGCCCTGCACGGGATTGCGACGGTCGTTCTCTTCATGTCGCCTATATGTATAATGCCTTATATATTGATTGTATGTCGGACAAAGATAGATTGTTAACTAAGGATCTTTACTCATGGACCTATGAGGTCATGCATTATGTACACACTTGAGCATAAATGTGTATATGTCACAGTCAAAACTGTTAATCAGTCAAAACTACTTTTGACTGGTGACAACTATTTTAACAATAACTAACATTTAAGAAACTTAGTAGTTTGTTAGGTTTTTCTTTTTGTGACACTTTGAAAAACATCATGTAATTCTAGGACCAGGTAATTTCTGTGGCGCAACTGAGGCGTTCTAAAACAACATATTTTTAATGCAGAAAACGCATATAAACTTCCTAAGGATTCTGACTGACACCAAGTCAAAAGTGGTTTTGACCGATTAACAGAACTTGACTGTAACATATACACTATGCCAACTTCTAAAGCTATTATCTCATAAATTGAAATTATAAGGTGTTACGACAATAGTATCTTGGAATCCATTATTATGAAATAGTTCTTATCTCAAAGTTTCATGGTTATTTCACAAGGAAATAACCATTGAACTTTGCAAAGTATTTAGATATTTATACTTCTGACTATTTATGCTATGATTAACAGTATGTTTGATCATTGTCTGCGAGCAAAGTTTACCTTTCTAGAATATTATTCCATTCCTGTATTAAAAGAACAGTCATGTTTTTCATGTATGTACAAACAAGAGATATTTCAAATCAAATCATAAACTAATGTTAATAAACTAATGTTTATCATTTGTTCTGAATGTTAATACATTCGGAACATGTTTTCAGAACATTAACATTCAATAATGACATAACTTTTCCTACTTTTATGTTACAATAACATAACATAATAATGATACAATCTCTGCTATTTTTAGCTTAGGAGCGTTGCTCCATACAGCTGTTAAAGTATTTAGTGTCTATTTCATTAACACACAAATCTATTCATCCATAAATAGCATGCAACACCCTCCGGTGTTGCAAAAATATTCCGCAATTGCTTTTAATTGCTATATAATTTGGCACGTGATGCAACTGAATAACGCAGCTATTAATGACAAAAGTTAATTTGTTTTATAATGAGTGGTATTTAAGGTGCGTGATTTAGCACCAATTTAATAGCAATTAATTACTGAGATGAGGGAATGGAGGGCACATCACATATTATGTCATGATTGCGAGTAGTAGTCTATTGTCTGAAGGTATTATAAAATAACAAAGCAATGCCATGAAATGTTTCTGATTGAATTGACTTTAATCTTTAGAAACATTGATAACTTTAACTTTGCTTTATTGTAGTCTGCCACATTGCTCTAGTGGTTGCAATTGAACAGCTGAGCATGAGGTTCGATTCCTGGGTTGGCAAATTGTTATTGGGTTTTTCCATCAGGAATTTCTCAGTGGAGTCTGGATTTGTGGCTGATTGATGGCAATAGGCTCGCCCCCAATTCCATGAGACTTAAACATAACTGGAGTACTATTAGGTACACCTCTGCCTAACCCATCAGGAATTACAAGCGTGATGTATGTTAATGTTATTGTAATCTTTGCAGTGCAAAAGTTCTTAGACTTTTTATTATTATTCTTACAAAACTTATCAGAGATAAGTAACACAATTTAAATTTAAAATCAAAGGTTACTCACACAGGTAATTCTTTCTCCGTCAATGTATTTAGTTCGGCTAGTTTGTAATGTTTCAATGCATCATCATATGCTCCACATGCGTAGTTCAGCTTCCCAAGCAAGAGATGGGCATCTAGGGCTACACCTGCCCTTTTGCCTGCTTCATCGGTGGCTAGGGTGAGGTAGCCACGGGCATCAGAGAGCTCCCGCTGTGCCCTCTCAATGTTTTCCTTGCTGGGCGGCCATTCCTCAAGATGTGCCTCAAGCTTACCCTCTCCAATGAGGAAGTGGGCAAGGCTTTCTGTTGATAAAATGTAGATTATGAGTAAGTAACAAAGTTAACCTTTCGTACACCATATTACAGACACGATTAAAAAGCCATTTTTCTGTTCTGTTTCGGGAACACCTGAGGATATACCGGTTAATAATCATAAACAGTATCTGAAGATGTTCTATATAACTAAGTTCCATTTGCTTTTCAAAAGTAATAAACTAAAGTATTTCATACTGGAAGCTTGCATCAACTTGTATATCAAACTATTTTGTTTTAGTGTGGTCTTGTTTGGTGTCCATTCAAACTTAAACTTTTTCTTTCCTTTCTCCATGTCACCAGTAGCAAAAGAATAACATTATGTCATGTTGATGGGCAACATCCTTCTTATTTATTCCATAAAATTATACAGAGAGGAAATTGGACTGGATGGTAACACCGTAGAAGTACGGGAAAAAATGTTTCAATATACTAAATAATGGGTTTTCACCACTTATTACAGTTATTAACTTAAATTGAGTCATTACTTAAATTGTTTCTAAAAAGTCATGTTAATTTTTTATGTAATTAAAGACAGTGATTGTTTCGACCTCAGTAACTTTTTATAGCACAAAACCATAAAAACTTAATGGTTTTGTAACTGACATTCAAGGAAACATGAATAAATAATTATAATAATAAGCCAATAGTTGGTACACAGCTCATGTACTGATGTTTATCAGTTCAACAACGGGAAATCAGCAAACAGGCATTATGTTTTAAACATTTGCTGATAAGTATTAATACAATATAACATTTTTAAGCTCTCATGATAACAACTGCACTTCAATGACCTAGCTGAAGCTGCCTTACGGTGATTTAGGCATTGACTGAATACGTAACATATTGTGTCACTGACCATGCTGTGGAGACCTGGCCTTCAACTGCTGAGCCAAGTCCACTGCCTTCTTCCAATTGGACTCCTCACGGCTCTTCTCGATCTCTGTTTCGTAGCCCCGCACAGCATTCTTACCCCTCGATGTCATTTTAACACGGGAATAATTTTACTCGTTTGTCACACCATTGAACTGATTGAACACCTCACTCATACATTGCAAAACCTTTTGGAAATTGCATTAATTCCCCAGGATCACCAGCGAATTGAAGGCCAAACTTGACAGATGACAACATAGTTCGCGTAGTTCATTCTGCCATCAGAGCCTTATTCTGCAATCGATTTCCATTAACAATTTGTTATCGATTTTCATAA
Source organism: Xestia sexstrigata (assembly GCA_941918905.2). Taxonomy (NCBI): domain Eukaryota; kingdom Metazoa; phylum Arthropoda; class Insecta; order Lepidoptera; family Noctuidae; genus Xestia; species Xestia sexstrigata. The sequence continues at coordinate 1,183,602 of OW799210.2, forward strand.
ACTAAATGATTATAAGTTTTGGTTAATAAATTATTTCGTGCCCAATAATGTAATTTTTGTGTAATTTACTTTTTGGTTTTGTCGCACTACTAGCGCCAGTATCGGCAAAGTATAGTTGTCTAATTTTGTGTTTACAAAGTAAGCTTCCTACTACCCTAGTCTGATTTCTTACTTTATTTTACAGAAATTTCAATACATATTGTTACAAAAAAAAATCGGCAACTTCATCAATAACTGTATTGTCGATATGAAGTTGTATTAAAATAAGTTGCAGTGACTACTTTTGTAAATATGTATTGTAAACATACATTCATTCAAGCTTTTGCTCTTGGTCAATAGATGGCGTTAGTCATAATCTCTGAAGATGCTAAAACCTACATTTATTTGGACTGGGAGAAATAAAGCCCAACTATAATATATATTCTGAGCATTACCTACTTGTTAATAAGTTTTCCATTCAACTCTAATACTCACGCAACTAACATAGGTACGATTTGATTATGAGAAAAAAAAGGGGCGTGCGTTTACTTATGTCATCATCATCATCATCATCTGCCTAGGCTTTTCCCAACTATTTTGGGGTCGGCTTCCAGTTCTACTGGATGTAGCTGAATACCAGTATTTTACATGGAGCGACTGCCTATCTGACCTCCCAACCCAGTTAGTACCGGGTACCTAATACAATACCCCTTGGTAAGACTGGTTGTCAGACTTTGGGCCACTGACTACCTGTAACGACTGTCAAAGATCTACAAATGACAGCCGGGACCAACGGCTAAACGTGCTTTCCGATCCGAGGCACGGAGGAAACTCGGTATGTAATGGGTGATCACCCATCCACAGACCAACCTAGGCAAGCACGGCTTAACCTAACGATCGACCCGAGCGGCTGTTATTATTTAGCCACGAGCTCTTCGCGTTAATGTCATCAACCGGTCACAAATCCAGACTCCGGGCTGCTATAGTTAATAAGAAAATCCTAACAAAATAACCAATAACACTGGGAATCGAACCCAGGTACTCGAGAGCTCCAATCACTAACGTTTGCAACAACTAAACCAACCGGCACATTCAGCAGGTATCATTCAGATAGATTCTTAGATAGGTGGTAGCTATTCTGTAATACCTGCCTAGGTAAAGTAAAAGTAAGCTGATATTTGAAAAAGAAGGAGGTACCTAGATAGGTGCCTACTAATATTCTATAAGATTATCAAGAGTGAGCCTAGGTAGTATTCGTGTACACAGAAGCTACTCCATAATGGTCGCAAAGTAGATCAGTATCGGCAGCAGATATAAAACTGGTGGCGTGCCAAACTCGCTATACCGAATGTGTGCGGAATATTAAGTCCACATGAATATTTCGATGCCGTAATATCGATCGCTGATGAGTCTAACTAGGCTGTGCGGGCTATGAACTGAGGTTGCTAACTTCCGGTGCACGAAATGTTCAAAAGCAATTAGATGACAAGGATTACGGATATTAAGATAGGTAGCTTGGTATAGGTACTCAATTATTACAAGCACTAAAACACACTTAATGATTATGGAGTTATATATAGGTAATCTAAATAATAATAAATTAAACCCAGACTGACGACACGGGGTTATTGTGCTAGAATTTAATTCATTAATTAATAGGAGGCGAGCCTAATTAATTGCCTACCTATTATAATGTTAACACTATTTTTCGCCCGCGGCTACGTTCCCGTTATCCCATGGGAACGTATTAAATATGTATAGCCTATGGCACTCGTGGATAATATTGGTATAACTTCCAATCAGTGAAATAAATTTCGAAATCGGATGAGTAGTTCCGAATATCTGCCGTAAATCTAAAATTACAAACTCAACCTCTTTAAAATATTAGTTAATAGGTACCTATTAACTAATACCTATATAACTTATCTTATATACTTAACTTAAAGTCTATAGGTATATATATATAAATACCTATAGACTTTAAGCAGACAAATGAACAGACACGGACTTTTTGCTAGAACAACGTAATCCCTGCCTATACAGATTAAGTACCTAACTACTGATCACAGTTAAAATGAGAATCTACATTAAGGAACCATAATATAGGTCAGGAAATAAAGTATACATTTGTTAAATGTTACTACAAAGCAACGGAGATAAATTCTATAATTATGTTACATGAGAACAGGAACATGGAATTCAGTCTTTGATCTTTCACATAGGTACTGAGATTTCCACGTCGTAACATTATGTACAATTAAATAGGTACATTCATATGCCGCTTAGGTATCTATAATTAGTCAAGTTAGTACTTAATTAGATATTTGACCTTCACACGCGTTTACCAAACATCTAAGTTTACGTAGATGGCCAAGGTTCAGTCAATAAAAAGGATGTGTTAATCAAGACTGAAGAGGCATTGATCGATGGGTAACCCATGTCAGCTGGTTGGCGTGTGAAGGTTAACCTGAAATAGACACGAAGACAACTATTAACTACAGGAGGTTATTCCTAACTCACTGGCTGTAGTGTGGCGTCGATCTATGTGATGGAGACAGCTGGATTGAATTTACCTAGACTTAAAGTTCACTTCCAACTAGATAAACCGCGGAAACTGAAAGAAAGAATGAAAGAAAACATATTTATTTATTCGGCACATACCTTAGGTGCACTGTGCACAACAAGAAAATAAAGAGAAACAAATGTAGACAGAAAAAAAGAGATAATATTGTGTATCTCAACTCTCACGGCTGGCGCCAAATAAAGTTCAGTAAACTGCCGAGCAGCTAGTGCCCGACCCTGGGTTTCAACTGGACCCGAGATGATGATATGACGGACGTAAAAAAGTTTTGTACTTTGTGATATTACACATAGGCACCTACCTATGTGTAATAAAATTGTGTATGTCATGTATGAATAGATGGTTCACCCTTGTTTGATCGAACAACGTTTGATATAATATTATTATATCGAATTTTAGTTGCAATAAAGTCATTTCGAAGAATTATTCATTTGACCGAATAATTCATTGGTAAATTTTTATTTAGCGTAATTATTTATTTGAACTAATTTCATTTGAACTAATTTCATTTCACCGAATTTTCAAATGCACTAATTTTATTTAAACTAATGTTTTACTACACTAATAATGATTTAGTCGAAAGATCGTATCGAATATTTAGTTCATTAATAATTCGTTTCTTTCATCGTCTATAAACTAACATTGTTCTTCACCTATCGAATTAATGCCACGCAAACTAAAACTGTACGGAACGGATTACAGCTTCAGCTTGGAAATTAAGTGTCTCATGGCTTTATCTTTCCTACCACATTCAACAATACCACAGTACTTCAAAGTTTGGGAAGAAAATTGTTCAGAAAAAAGTGCATTAATTGCCAAATGGTTTGCAGAAAATTATGTCGTAGGAAAGAATGGCAAACCCCCCCAGTTTCCACCTAGCTTATGGAGTTGTCATGATTTGAACCATTTAAAATTGCCACGCACACAAAATAATGTGGAAGCGTGGCACCACAGGTTAAATAGTATAGTCGATAAAAGAAACCCCGGATTTTATGAACTGTCTACTATACTGCTTGCCGAAATGAATATAGTTGAAGGAAAAATACAGTGTATTTTAAATGGAGAACCTAGTGCAAAGCAGAAGAAGATTTGCACTAAAAAAAATGACAATATTGAGACCATATTGCGCAATTTTGAAACGTATTTATATATAAACTGGATTTACTAAAAGCAATTGCAAGTAATTTAAGATTAGTTTAACTGTTTTCTTGTTCAAAATAAATATTTTTTCAAATATTTACAATGTTTTTTTTTCTGCATTCATCATCATCATCATTTCAGCCGAAAGACGTCCACTGCTGGACATAGGCCTCCTCCAAGTGTCGCCACATTGACCGGTCTCGTGCGACTCGCATCCAGCGGATTCCCGCAACCTTCACCAGGTCATCGGTCCACCTAGTGGGAGGCTGCATTACATTACACCAATTGAATATTCGATAAAATACATGGTTATACCATCTGAACATTACATCAAATGAACATTATACCTTTTGATCATTAGCGCAAATGTTGTTATAGCAAATAAATATTCGATGAACTGAAAATTCTGTCAAACGATATTATACAAAGTGATGATTTTCTTAAACGTTGTTCGATTTAGTAATATTATATCAAACGTTGTTCTATCAAACAAGGGTGAACCTGAATAGATACCTACCTACTTAAATTAATAAAATTTGTGTGCGTAATAAAAAATAAAAAAACTACATACCATAGAAATCTGTCTTTTGTGATTCTTTGTCGCAGAAATCCGTTTCTACAGTGGTCATAAAAAGTGCAAGACAAAACAAAAAACCCAAGAAATGGACGCATATAAACAAACTGAAAACAGGACCGCCTGCTGACTAGCACAATCAGCATTCTGCACAGCTATCAGCACTCTATCTATAGTTGATCATTATAATGATGGTTAGGTTACGTTGTGTTCAAACATACGTACGCTACGACCTTTAACCATTAAAGGTCGTAGCGTACGTATCAACTCGGAAAGGGATCGTCACCGCCTCGCCTTTCCCCTTGGCCTCAAACAGGCGCTAGGCGTCCACGAAAGTCCGGCACGTCGACTCGGCTACAGCTAGGCGACGACGCCGCGCTTACGGCTCGCCGACCGCTGGTTGACGGCTAGGCGGCACCTAGTTCAATCATTTTGAATCCGAACGTTGAGTGTAGAACGAAGAGACGTAAGCTAGAGTACGGAGAGCCGTAAGCTAGGGTACGGATAACCGTAAGCGCGGGAACTGCAAGTCGACCACGCACCTCACCGCTGTTCGTGAGCTTGCATGTGCCTAGGCAAGGCGATTAGGTTACGATTCCGATTAGTATCCGTTGCAGTAGGGAGTTTCATACAAATCATACTGAACGGCTCGAGTTGATACGGTGACGATCCTTTTCCGAGTTGATACGTGTGCTACGACCTTAAAACAATTTGTTTGCGAAAACTGATATTTTAAATAAATAATAATATATTTTTCAATGAGCTAAGTTTAACTTTTATTAAACCATCGCATCTGATGAGAAAACGAATAATAGAGAAATAGGTATGGAAGAAGGGCCTATGCTGCGCCGACCACAAATAAATTGGGATAAGGGCGGGAGAGTGATGATGACGTATCAAACCTTGAGTTGCCATAAAAAAAAGAATCTTACAGCATTGTTGTGTCGCCTGGGGATGCGTCCTTTCTCTTGACATACTTATAAAACATGAAGAGGCCTGTTACCTAAAGGGATGAGAGGATCCTTCTCGATCTTGAACTAAAGTACCGGGTATTTCATAAGAAATGGCCTCTCACTTAGGGTCTGTCGCAAGAAACAGCTTAGTAGAGGAATAAGTAGGTACCTACCTACCTTATTTTGTACATAGGTATCGCCTGATGAATTAACCTATTTCTATCAACTTTATGCTCTTAAGAATTTTACAAACTCCAAATATATCTAAAATATTATTACAAATGTACCTAGTTACAAGTATCAATATGGGAAAATAAATACAGGGCGTCAAAAAATTGGACAACATCGCTGTCAGTGCCCAGGATGCCTGGCAGCATTGCCACGTTGAATGCCTGAATGGCAATGCTGATTCTTTGGCCAAAGCAAGACCAGCCCTCTGGTCTCTAAAGGCAATGTGATACTGATCTGACTGTCATTAAGTATTTCTTCAGTTGGTAATGATTAGAAACTTGGAGCGAACTTCGCCAATGACACTGAACAAGATAATATTCCATAGCAAGGTTGACGCTGACACTCTTAAATGTTAGTCTCCGTTTATGTGTGCATAACGTAGTTTATTTATGTATATCCATTGGCATAATTCACTAACACAAAAGACAATCAAACAAACTTAGCAACGTCGAACAATTTCTGTCACTCCGTTCATACAAAACACGACAGCTATGTATTAAAAACAATTGGCGTGGCTAATGGCAAATAGAACGAGCTGGTAGGTACCTACACAGTACTACGGAACCCACACCGGGCTTAGTTAACGGAAGATAAAAACGTTACGGCCGTTTGATTGACATTTATAACATAACTGCTTCCGAGGCCTAGGCGCGTCGTCTACAAGGGTCAAGGGTTACCATGACACAGAGGAAAGAAAGAGGGACAGTCTTGTAGGAATAGGTAGTACTTTGACTGAACTGTTTTTGTGCTAACACCTTTTATTTAAGCAAGCAATCATTAGGTAAGGTTACGGAGATATTGAAGGTCAAAGTTCCAAAGTCAGAACACGTTTAAAAAAAAAGACTAATTATTATTATGTTATCTTACTGTTATCACTTTTCTTTCAATACCTCCATGACCCCGGTAGGTTCTATTCAATGTTCCGCTCAGCACAAAGATTTGAGCGTGTTACATTGAGCGCTACCGTAAACCGTGAATTTTCAAACCAGAAAGAAAGTAATTTCCCAGCAATATTTTTTGCGCCGTGTTACTTAGTTCGACGTACAGAATGCTTAGTTAACGGCTTCGTGAAGCGTCCGTTTAGACCCTAGGTATATGAGTATTATTATCGATATTTATCAAATCTGCAGGGTTCCGTCAGGTAATTTATTTAGTCCTTTAAGAGAAACTCTGGAATTAAAAGTACTTAAATAACACCACAGTGCACTGCTGCGCTACTATAGTTAAGGTTCAGCAGTTACACAGCAAGTACTCGTACATCACTCATGATAACATAACGTCTTAAGTGGAACAAAACTCCTCGTAATTGCTTTACCAACTAACATTGAATGTTACTTGCGAAATCATCCACTGTGGGAACCTAGTTACGTACAAAAATTATTTAAACTTCGTGTACAATAGTGGTACATAGGCGGACTTAATGCCACAAGGCATTCTCTACCAGTCAACCTTTGGGTTAAATAGGAAAACATAACGATAAGGTACAAAATAATGTCTAAAAAAAAACTAACTTCTTGGTAACGAGAAATTAATTGAATTTAATTGAATTTAAATGTGTTTGGTTGGTAAACAAAACAGTCACGTACCTACATTAAGATAGGTATTTATTAACAGCCTGTATTTAAATATCCATGGGCGCCGGTAGCAGGGTGCAAGGGGGTGCACTTGCACCTCCCTATCGGGAAAGAAAATACAATATAGAAAAGATTAGATTCAGACAAATTGCTTCGAGGCGAAAAACTAAAATTTTATAGTCATTTCTATTTTCATGAGCAAAATAACCTAATTTATCCGAGCATAATAATATTTCCCGCTCAGACAGCTTATGTCCTTTTTTTATAATTTAGATAGATATAAAGATAGAATAAGATTTTCTTTATAAATCGGCAGAATATTATTAAAATAGGCTATTTCCACAATAAAGCACAAAAGAAAACCTAGGTACCACATTCGAGGTGGTTGCAAAAATTTTCAAGCACATTTGCGATATTTTTTTTTCGATTGTTAAGCGACTGCAAAAAAATTCGAGCTGTTTTCAGAACTGAAGATGCACCTCTCTGGAAATAATCAAAATTGGAAAAGACTGGGCATGATGATTTTATGTGGTATTAATAATTTTGCAACTTACATTTAGAGTTTTCAACTAAATAATCCCCGACATCTGACATAGTATATAGATCTACCAACACAGAGTGCAATGGGCCCGCGCGGTGACTTACAGCCCACTCCCCCACACAGGCCAGTACCCCAGCAGTGAGGACTCGTGCCATGACTTACATATCCATGTTAAATTGAGAGCATTGTGGAGCCGGCGTTAGAAATAGCTCCAGTCCGGGCGGTGTCAGAACGTTTGGGCGCAGTGCGGGGGCGCGGGGGCGCAGGGCGCGGGCGGTGGGCGGCGGCGGCGGCGACGTCGCGGGCTGCGGATTAGCACCGGGTGACACTGCGCCCAGGCAAGGACACAACCTCACCTTAACACCTGGCCTGGGTTGCCACGGTGTGTTCTGACAGAACTACACATGTTTTCGAGAAATATTCATCTAGTTCTTATACGAGTAACCTAACAGACAGAATTATGAATTGCTGGGGAGTATGTTCGGCCACTTCTTCCCAGCTGAAACTGAATCAATAGGAAGTGGCGAAGGGTGAGCGTTTTGGGGGACTGTCTCGTAAACTTTGACGTTCAAAAAGTGCTGATGACATGAAGAGTTTTTGAACTGACTTTTGATTATGATTTTTGATTCCGTTCCGAGTGATATAACTCTGAATACATAAATCACATTCTCTTGCCTGTCGGGTATTGTATAGAAAGTTAACCATAACTTTGCTCAGTCATTAATTTGTTGTTGTTGGTTGACTGCCTCATTGGTCGCAAGGGCTATTGTTGAGGTCAGTAGGAAGTCCTGGGCTCGATTCCAACGTTGGGTAGAGTGTCATTGAGTTTTTCCATCAGGTATTTCTCAGTAGCAGCTCGGAGTCTGGATCCAGCTGATAGCAATAGGCTCGCCCCCTATTACATGGGACTTAAACATAACTGGCGAAATATGTACTATGGTAGTGATACCTCGGCCTACCCATTTGGGGATAACAGACGTGATATACCTATAATAATAGTCTTTTGTTTATGTACTTCCTGTCCTGTTTAAAAGTTATCCTTCACTGCTGGCAACACAAACCTCCGTCCCCCTTAACAGGTCATACGTCTTAGTGGATCGGGCACATCTTTCATGGTACCTCACCCCACAGACATAACCGTGCCGATTGGTTCCACCCAGTCCCACCACGGAACACCTTGACATTACCCTCGCGTGCTCACAACTTTCAATTTAACATTATTTTGAATTTCAATGGGCTGTTCGTGAAGTGAAATACAGTTTTAGGAATGTTGTTAACGTTAAAATTAGTAAGGAGCTATTTATGTCTACGATTTTACTACGAGCTTGAGTACTAGGTTATTGCTTACCATTTACTACAAGTGTGGTACCACTATTCTACCGCTCTATAATTTATTTACAGCACTTCCTATTATGATAAACATACGTTAATTTTCTACGTAGGTGTGATAGCCACGTAACGGGTTATCCATAAAACACAAATGACATAAACACAAATCCTCCTATCCATACGGAAGTTACAAGGGGAAAATTCAATTGATTAATTTAATAATCCAGTTGCAAGATTTGACCAATACATACTAACTAACAAACAAGGCAAGTTAAATGAAAAAAAAATGTATTGGATTGACTACTAACGAAAAGCTTATAATTTCCTTTTTTATTTGTTTCTATAGTCCAGCAAACGCTATTGCATACTTTACAACGCTATTCCTTATTTTTACTACATATTTGACCGTTCTAAATTAAAGCAATTTATCTATAGGATAAAATAATTATTTTTACACAAGTAATCACTTTGACTTATTTATAGATACGGGTGTTAAAAATGCGAAACGCTTTAAAAGTGACTGCCACTGGTCTAGATCCTCCTATTGAGGTCATAACATGAGATATGCCTCCTACCTACTGAAAAAGATTTAGTTTTCAACCCAAGGTTATCACGGTAAAAACGGGTTAGGCAGCCTTTAATACAGACTCAAACATAACACAGGGATATTTTCCCTATCTCTATTCAGATATTTACCCTAAAATAGTATGTAACAAAGACGAAAATGCCCTGCTATTCATAGGTACCACAGCCTCCATTTTCCCGAGATAACGTAGGTACCTGCGAGCTACTTTACAGCGGGCGGTCTCGGAGGGACCATTGACTCCGTAATATCTAAGCCAGCACTACTTTACCGCCAAAGGGGCGAAATAACTGAGTTGTGTACCAAAGGAGAGTTTACGAAACAGTAAGAACATGGGTGTGTTTGGATTAGGTCGGACTTAACCTAAACTGAAAATTCATGAAGCAGCTTTTGGTTTATTTCACGGAAAATACGTTAACCTTGATAAATCATTTGCATAGTGAAACCGTCTGGTTTTTCACTATGCAAAAAGAATTTCATTCAATTTTCAGCCGTACAAAGAATTTCTACACAAATATCATTTCCCGTCTTCCGAATTTCCGACGAACTAGTTTGATACGGTAAAAAGCTATTGCAACATGTACTCGCTATGCAGGCTGTGGAGGGGGTGTAGAGGGGGGTACATGAATGACGCACCTGTGCAGGCAGCACGGCGCAGTGCGGGTCAATGTCGGGCCACATCCCCTCCAGTGCGCGGCGCGGGGTGTAGGGGGTGAAAAGGACAGCGCTACACCCCGCGCCCCGCGGGAAAATTGGTTTACCTTTATGGGCATCAGCGAGTGCGATGGGATCTAAATGTTCCGTTTTCAATTTGCTTCGGCGGTGCGTCTGATGAGGGTCAGGGGTGATTCGTCATACCTTTGTGTTTTATTTTATGTGTTCATGTTTTATGAGCTCATGCTGGAGTGTTGTGTGAATAGGGTAGATTAGTTCCGTCCTTTATTTCATTATTTTAAACGTCAGACTTTCACAGTAGAAGGGTAAGTTTGGGAATACAATTATTCTGTCTTGGGAAAACTATTGTAGAAGATGAACGTTGCAACTCCATTTGACGGACAGTATTATAGCAGACACAATGGTCAATTTATAGCGTACCTACATTGATTGATAATCCCACCAATGACCTATTGACGGTCTTTGAGTCCTTTTTTGTTTCGGATGGGAAATCATCGAATGACACCTCCCGCTCTGGGCGGAGCAGGAGGGAGTGTCAGATTTTTACTGACTAAAACCCATCCATGTTCCTTCATCGCCCTTTGTGTTCCGGGGCCACGGTATCTCTTTCGAACATTCCCGCAGCCCCGATATTGTATTGACTTTGGCTCACTGATGCAATGCTTCCCGAATCGTTATAGTTATATAACCGGACGGACAGTACCCCAATTTAAATGATAATCCGGAGGATTAAAGACGAAATATATTTTTTGTAGAAACATTCGCAATGATTGTAGTTGAACTGTCAAAATTAAACGTATTATCCCGCTGAACAAGCTCAAGAAGACATTGCTATCTCTCGTCTGTAACCACCATGTATTTCTCTCAAGTAAACTACTCTCGATTCCAATAATTCCATCGAGAATGAACAACACCCACGCAGCCGGTGATTGTCGCGGCGTGTCACGACATTGTCACGGGCGCGCGGCGCAGTAAACGTCACGTCGGAAGGAAACACTTTATTAATGGCTACGCTCGTCAGACCATCAGGCCATGCGCACTACGCCTTTCAACAAGCGTTGTTGTGGAAATACTTAGGAAGTGTAATAATGTTGACATTATATATTTTTTGACGACACGGTGGCGTTGGCGTAGGTTCTTTTAAAAAAAACCGCTGTACATGTATCAGAAGTTCAAAAACGTATTCGAGTTTTGGAAACTTTTTTGAAGGCCAGTCGGAAGATTATAGAATTCTATGTCGGAAGATCCTAGACAGTTATTAACGAGGCCACCCATTGGGCTCAAGTTATATTGATAAGACGATGCATTGATACGAAATACGAAGATTAAGTTGCAATAACTTGCAATTAATCACATTAGTTTTCCAAAATAATGCGCATTGGTCTGTACGTATTTCTAGTTCTTTCTTTTGAAGAAACAGTATTATTTCGGGCCTGAGTAAAGATCCACCTGATATTAAAAAGCCTGTTAGAAACATTGCCAGAGTAACTGTAGCTGTCTGTTACAAAAACGATTCAATAAAAACGAACAGCTATCGAAATCGCGCAATAAAAAATCTAAAGATCTCTAGTTTTTGGTCCTACTCTGATGAGAACCTTTTTGGGTCAGTTCCCTCGTAAAAAGCATGAGGACGAGAGTCTTCCAAAGATTCACATTCAAGTAATGTCTCCATACATTCATCTCAATTTGGATGGGATTCGATTGAAATACTTACAATTTTCTTCGCAAAGGAAATAAATATCAATGAAAAAAGTTCCGAATAAAAAAAAACGTTCTTTCCTTCGCGAACAAGTTAAAAAGAAAAAGTACTCAATGTTTTAATGGGATATTTGAGGGTTTTCTATAGTAGGGTAATGTATTTTCGTGAAAGTTATTATTGGTATTTTCCCGTGACAATACCATGACAGCCGGGGTAAAAACGTTACTAAAAGTCAATTACTGAATAATTAGCACCGTGTACAGACTATATCGTTAAAACTTTGTAAATGATTGATTAATTCAAGATAGATTACCCATACTCAATTTGTACACGAAATCTGTTAGATTATTCATAAATATGTGACGATACTACAATATTTGACGACCCGAATGGCGCAGCGGTAGTGAGGCTGCCTTACGTTCTTAGGGTCCCGGGTTCGAATCCCGGTAGAAGCAAATGTTTGTGTGATGAGCATGGACATTTGTTTCCGAGTCATGGATGTTTATACGTATAATAAGTATGTATTTACAAACAAAAAAGTATCTATGTAGTATATCAACTATCTGGTGTCCACGATACAAGCCTCGTTGCTTAGTGTGGCACTAGGTGGCGCTGTGTGCAATGTCCAGCGATATTTATTATTATATTTATGTATAGACAGCGATGTCTTCCACCAAACATTAGGTTGACTTATCGATAAAATAATAAAAAGAAATGTTTATTTTGGTAGCTCAGATCACAAATTAAACAATTTCTTTAAAAAAAATAGGTTGATAGTGTCGATCATCCTGAAAATTGCCCTACGTTTTGATCTCCTCCCTAAAACGCAGTTTCCCAGCTTCCAATGCATTACTTTCCTAGCACAGCACTAGGTAAGTACGTATTTAGTTTTCCTATGAAAACATACATTTAATTTTCTACTACCTACATGCTATAAAACAAAACAAAAACAATCAACCCAATCATTCCCATCATCATGTTCTCATCCCTACAGCACAGCGCAGATTCACCTACCATTATTCGGGTACCTAACTGTATCGCGAGTATTTACCGGGCGGTACGGCTGTATTGATGTAGCTGACGACCGACCGGCAAGGATGCTCTGTCCAAGGTTAGGGCAGCTGCAGCCAACTGTGCTGTACGCAGATAGCGCTGGAACGATCCAGAAGTTACAGCGAATTTATTGGATTACTAGATTATTGGTCTAGATTTATAAGTATTTTGTGAGACACGGTGAGTTTTGTATGTTCAGTAGTCATTGCGTGCTGTGTATTATGTATACGAGGAGAGAGTAAAGGAAAATGTCTTGAATATTGTATGGTATCTATTTTGGTGAGTGGGCAAGATTCTAGTCTTTTTTTTTACTCAGGAATCAGGATCGAAATGTACAACCAGAATCTTGTTGTTTGTATAGCAAAATGTATCTAGGTTTTAAATAAAGTTCAGTCTGTTAATTTGCGCTAAACGTGACGAAATGATGACTATGACTATGGTGAGAGCTCTGTTAGGGCTTATATTCGACCGTTAACATTTATTGGCAGCCATGACGAATGTTTATTTATTTACCACTAATTATAGCAACATTACAGACTCCTCCAATACGATGCTAATAAATGGATTGTGTCTAGAGACAATAGCTACGAACATGTTCCTTATCGTTCCCTTCTAATAACCTTTTTATTGTAAGTACGTAATCACAGAAAGAGAACACGTGTATCAAAATCAACATAAAACGAAAACATAAGCATGTGTTGTTAGCTCCTAACTTTTTTTATCCTATTAAGAGCGCCTTTTTAAGGAGAGTCGTTTGAGTTTCCGAATAATTTCGCTGAGGATGGTAGTAATTTTATTAGGGCGCGGCATACCCTCCACGTAACGTAGATTTATGGCTGGGAAGGGAGGCTGGAGAGGCATCCCTAGTAACAGGCGAGGCGGGTGCGTAGTGTCTTTGAGAGTGTATGGTCTGAAATACTGTTACATGTCAAGTTATTTATCAAAATATGAACATTAGTCATCGAATTCTGAGTAGTTTATAATGTGCCTATGTTCGTAGGTATACTACATTACTCGTATAATTATAACAGACCTCACTATGACTTCAGTACTGCTGAGCCAGTGTGTTTTGGGTTTTTTCGCTAGGAATTTCTCGGGGACCGGTTATTTGTCCCGATTGATGGCAATAGGCTCGCCTCCTAATACGGTACAGGTACACCTCCGAGGAATACAGGTGTGGTGGTCAATGAGTGTTATGAGTGTGATCATGACAATACTTTGATGCAGATTATCGGTCTGGGGGTCACGGTAATCGCTTTTGGTACCTTGCCCTATAAATAAAGGAATACTTACCACAGAGTGCCTTTGTTTTCTTTATACGTTTTTAAGACCTGTTGCGGAGTTCAGTTTCCCTAAAGAATTGCTACAAGATGTTACGTCCCGCTTGACTAAGTTGTTACTTTATCCATCTGGCTTTGTGTGTACTTTCACAGTGAATATACAGGGTGAATGGAGAAACATCGAATAGAATAGTCATTTATTTGCTCAGAATGTAGGTAATTACAATAAGATGGTTACAATAATGTTAGAGAATCATTGTACATTCTACCATTTTGGCATGCAAACATTGATGCAGTTCATCATCAAACATACAAACATTGACACAAAACTAAAATGTATCAGCTAGGAAATCCGATACGGAGTAATAACATTTATTTAATAAAAGTTCAGTTAGCTTTTTTTTTTAACATTGTTACGGGTTCCTCTTTTATGTTATTAGGAATGTGGTTAAAAATAGCTGGTGCCATACCAAAAATACTTTTCCTCAACAAAGTAGTCTTACCTGTGCGTAACAAATTTTGGTATTAAGATCGCAAAGTTACATCTCGCTATCTGCGTTCCGATAAAGTTAAGAATAGCTGTCAATTACATTTAACAAAAAGAGCAATTTCTTAAATGTAAAGACAAGGAAATGTCAATAAATAATGACTTTTAAACATTGGAACACAGCTGTCTGTAACTTTCAAGCCAAATATTGCTCGTAAGCAGCGTTTTTGGGCTTTAAAAATACTCTCTTTCGGTACAGTTGCCCCAATATATAATAACAAACCTTAAAATGGAAACGACAAGACTATGAAATGCTAGTAATACTGTTTTGATATTAACTTTTTTTTTAAGATTATAAAGTGCATGCGGATGCGCTAAGTTTTTTACAGATTGCTTCTGCCTGTGCCTTCCATGTCAGTTGACTGTTTATTAAAATTCCTAGAAATTTTGTCAGATCTACTCTGTCTACATTTTGACCATTATAATTAATATTAAGATCATTGATGCGAAGTCTCTGGTAAAAATGCATTATTTATTTATTTAACAATTTATGTACACACTAAATATAAAGAAATGTAGAAAGGAACAGAAAATAGTAAAAAGGTGATGCTTATTTCTAAAGAATAATGAAATAAGCATCATTATTCTTTAGAAATAAGCATTATCTCCACATTATTTCTTTTTTTCTTTATTATCTTTGTTTTCTGTATGTTTATTTTTGTAAGTTGTTACTATTTATCCAATTTATTATAATTTTAATGGTGTCGTTTATATTATTTTCATAATTATCATTGTGTATTTTAAAAGTGCTGTATTATCGTCGGCAAACAGTACCATGGGATGGTGGATTTGGCGTGTGAGGTCGTTAGTAAAAATTAAAAATAACAATGGCCCAAGGACGCTTCCCTGTGGTACACCGAATTTAATTTCTCTATTGGAAGACATGTATTTTCGTTATAATTTAGACTTGGCACATATTTTGTAAATTTCTGTCATCTGTTTTCGCCGGAAAAGTATGTTTTTATTAGGTTGAGGATATTACCTCGAATGCCATAGGAGTTTAGTTTTTGAAGTAGTATGTTATGGTTGACAAAAGTTTTCGACATATCAGTATCAATAGCACATATAGGCGTTTTAGTATCAAAATTTGTCATAATATTATTAAGCAGGTCAAAAATTGCCATGTTTATATTCCTATTTTTCCTGAACCCGTATTGTTTACGGCAAAGTATTTTAAATTTGGTCAAGAAAGATAATATTGCTAAAAACGAGAATAGGCATGACGACAGTATCAAAAAATTGCAAATCTATTTAGTCCGTCAGTTAGAGTATTGGAAATTAATGGACACGTATTTTTTGTTTTTGTGAATCAATGAAAATTGACAAAGATAAAACGCATCCAAACTCGGGAGTCGAGGCCCGTGACGCTGAACTAGCTAAAAATTATATAATTTATATAATTTTTAGCTAGCATATTATAGAATTTTAAAAGCGTCATATTTTCGTTAATTTTGGTTTACGTAACAAAAGAAAAAACACGGGTCAAATATTTTTTGATAATCTAACTGACGGACTAATTAGTTTTTTTTTGTCGTCTCACCTATTAAAGAGATCGATTATGGCACTTCTTTCTTTTAATTCATATGTGTGAAGTCATAGCAAATACTCTTATCTTATTTGTTTTCCCCGCAGTGACTGTTGCAATGAACGTAGTATTCTACAAGATATAAGAAGCAGCTGACAACCAGTATTACCAAAGGGTTACCGGGATGTGGCGGTCAGGTAGGCAGTCGCTCCTGCATGTAAAATACTAGCTTCCAGCTGCATCCGGTTTGACTGGACACCAACATAGTTTGGGAAAAGGCTACACAGATAATGATGACCGGTGAAGAATAAGGTAACAAGAGATACATACCATGCACGTACACGTTACATACCCAGGTGATATAGGAAGTATCTTTGTTAATATTGACCGGGCCACGCTGCCCGGGACGCCGCGTCGTCCTTGATACCCGGTAAGCTCGGTACTCGTCGCCTGCAGCCATGCGAACCTATTCATACATAGATCATACTTTGCGTTAGGTTTACGAGTCCATTTTAAAGATAAATGATGATGCTGACAATTTTTATCTGACCTTCGCACAGAATGTCACTTCAACGTGTTATATCTTGTTAACATCTATTGCAGAAAGATAAGATGATTTTAACGCCAATTGTGGGTTCTATTTGGAACCGTCATGTGATCGTTACTTTTATGATTGATTGGAACAGTAGCTAGATTCATTTGATAAATTTAGTTCGTTTATACAAAAACCGTTTAATTTTGTCCACGAGGTAGTAAAGTTTGCTGTAAGATAACAGGCAGGAAGTAGCAAGAAGTATTGGATCCGAATAGATGGGAGCCTTTGTCCAACAAAGCAAATAAAAAACTAAGAGGGATCAGGCTTAATAATGTAGGGCTAACAGCCATTAAAAGAGCCTCCACAAGAGAACATGTACGTACTTAGGTGCAGCCAACCTTGTCACCCGCTAATCTCTGACCGCGAGGCGAGCTATTCTCGCCGCGTAGCGTCGATACGAGACGCTATTAATTCATAACCCTTGACTGTACACACACAGATAGGTATGAATGAGCTGCTGAAGTATCGCGGTGATATCGAGCCGGCAGCGGGACGCGGCGGGGGAGCAGCGGGGCGCGGGCAGGACGCAGGGGAGGGGGGCCACACCCGCCCTTGACCCATAATTGCAGTTCAATAATTTGTATTTATTGATAATTAAGTCTCATTCAGACACACCCGTAATTATTTACTGAAATTCAATATTTTGTTTACCTTCATTTAAAAATCCTCAATAGCTTTCTGGCTGCAGGATTTCAGAGTTACAACCTATTGGATTCTGTAAGGAGCGATAACCATTCATAGTTATATTGCAACGTTTTACTGCTCACAATGAGTCTTACTGAACAAAGGGCAGTTACATCATCCAATTGACCTTTGTGTCCGAAGTCGATCATGAGGTGCATAAATTAAGTTAAAAACTGCGATCAGTAACTGGAGATCAGGATCATTTTCTTAATTGTTGAATAATATCTCAATATTTCAATATCATGTGTGTATCAAGTGCTGTCCGGAAAAATTGTAAAGTAATTGACACCTTTGTCAATTTACCACATTATAGCCATTTCACACAACTGTCAAAGAATAGTCATTCATTCGAAAATTTGGAATTGGTAGTCGATATTGACTTAATCTGATGTAAAGTATTTAAGTGGAGTACCTAATAAAGAAGTACTGGTATCTGTAATATTGAGCGGAGCTGTGACCGGGCCGAGATGCGGCAGGCGCGACCTTGGCCTGCATTGCAACAGCGCCATTACAGGTGCTTTCGATCAGGAGTTATTCGCCGAAACGTACCAGATTTTCTTTTAATGAACAATGTAACCAATTATACCATCACACCTGTTATCCCGAAAGGGTATTCGGCAAAGGTACAGCCGCATTTAGCCAGTTATGTTTTTGTCCATGTATTAAGTAGGGATGAACCTATTGTCAAAATCGAATAACACTGCCTGTCCGTGAATTCAAGCTTAGTAGGGCTAGTGCTCAGCGCTTTGTGACGTCCAAACCTGCCATCTATTTTTTTTTGTAAACATGAAACGAATCCTAAACATTTAGCGAAATGTGTCCTCGATGAACGCAGCTGTAAACTGTGGCGCAGTTGGTAAAGATGTACAGGTCCGCAGCTGCGTCAGGCGGGATGCGGGATGCGGGACGACCGGCCTTGGCCCCCTGCAGTGCTGACGCAACGAAGCAACTAGTGATCCCGAAGCCCTTGCCCCCACCCATACTACCAATCAATTGAGTATTTACAGATTCTAACTGGCTGGGGAGATTTAAACGAAACCTCTTCTGAAAAAAAAGATCAGAGCACAGATGGCTCACAACACGACGTGTAAGAAAGGGACAACGTGGCACAAACTTTAAAAGCACTGTTTCCTTGGTAACAGTAACAGGAATCCAATCCTCTCATTATCTCTAAATCTATAGTTGTGTCATGATCATGATGTATTTAATCCTGTATACTACTCTGTCAAGATAGTACCGGGAAAAGATCAATAAAACACAAAATATTAGTTATTTATCCAAATTTATTTTATCACCTTCAAAGTATGCTCCTTCAGAACCGACACACTTACGCCAACTAATAATCCAATCATAAAAATATTTTTTAAATGCTTATTCCAGAATTGAGTTCAGTTCTCGCCGCGAATTCTCCTTTATGTCTTCTACTGAATGAAAACGGGTGCCACGAAGTGGTAATTTGAGTTTAGGAAAAATAAAGAAGTCAGCTGGAGCCATATCTGGTGAATAAGGTGGTTGCTCGATGGTATTTGTTGAGTTTTGGTCAAAAAATCGTTCACAACTGTGCGAAGGCGCATTATCGTGGTGCAAAATCCAAGAATTTTCTTTCCACAAATCTGGCCCTTTTATCTAATTTGCTCTCTTAAACGCTGCATAACGTCCGAATAATATTTTTTATTTACCGTTTGACCTTCCGGCAAGATTGTCAGTCACTATTTCCTTCACTTTTGCGATGTTAACTTCAGTTGCAGACGTTGATGGCCTACCAGAACGAGGCAAATCTTCCATCACACCTTGACCGCTTTGGAACGCTTTGTACCACTCATAAGCGCGTGTTTTTGATAAAGTCGATTCACTGTAAGCCTTCTGTAACATTTTCAGAGACTCCGAACTCGAAATTCCATTGGCGATGCAAAATTTAAGACAAACTTTTTGTCCGATATTTTTGTCCATTAAGAAATTCGCAATACACACTAGATATGATATAACTAAAATCAGCACTGTATTTAATCTAATTAACAGATGTAACTCAAACTCCGCGCCAAAATGGAAAACAGTTGTGCTAATCTAACAACAACAAAAAGAAAAACAAAAAAAAAATTGGAACCATAAACAAATCATCCATTCCCGATACTTTTTTGACTGAATGTATACTTGAAGGTTTTTTTTTCTGGGCAAAGACTTCTCAACACTTAATTTCCTAATTCTCCTTTTCAGCTGATTGTGGCCAATGAATCGTGATTCCAGTTTAAGTCGTCAGCCAAAACTTTTCAGTTCAATTCAATATACTTACTTTCAAATAATAAATATGAAAGTGTACATAAAACGCCCACCCTAGCCGACCAGTAGGGGTCGTAAAAGACGAGGTATTAATTTAAGGGGATAGGTAACATCTTTCCTTTGCGCTAATAAAATGTTGCGCGGCCTGTTTAGCACTGGACTTTTACGATCAATTAGAATGAACGTTAAGAATAATGTACATAGTGAAATATATATTATAAAGCTTATTTAGTTATAGCTTTTGAAACAATCTAGGTATAGATGCCAGCACATCAAGCTACACGAAACTGTAAAATTTTCCCAATCAACCTTGAACCTAATGCTTTCGCGATAAAGTTGAAAATCTATTTAAGAAAGGAGATTGACCAATCTGGACCAAATGCTGCCCAGACATCCATGAAGAGACCTGATTTAAAAAAAAACATCTTGGGGATTAAATTGTACCTAAAAACTTATCTTATGGCTTTTTGGTGCTTAAACATTTGATATTTTTAATTGTTTTAACTTTTTACACCAAATAATATAATGTTACTTATTCTGCCTCCCGAGTCGGATTTCAACCTCGCTAGTCTCGCTCGAAGCAAGTTTTTTTTTTGTAAGCTCTATACGAAAATGACAACTTTGTATAACGCTGTCTCGATTTTCAATTCCAAGATAAGTTGGTCGATCTATACAACAAAATCAAAGCGAGAGTTGAGACGTACCATATCAAACGTGCGCCTAGCTAGCCTTTTCCTAACTATGTTAGGGTCGGCTTCCAGTCTAACCGGATGCAGCTGAATACCAGTATTTTACTAGCGACTGCCTATCTGACCTCCACAACCCAGTTAGTACTGAGTAACCTGATACCCCTTGGTAAAACTGGTTGTCAGACTTTTTGGTCCACTGACTACCGGTAACGACTGTCAAAGATCTACAAATGACAGTCGGGACTAAGCGTGCTTTCCGAGACACGGACGAAATTCGTTATGTAATGGGTTTTACCCATCCACAGACCAACCTAGACAAGCACGGCCTAACCTAAAGATGGACCCGAGCGGCTGTTATTATTTAGCACGAGCTCCTACGACTCCGACTATCCTTAACTAACTGTTGTTATAATATTATAATTCATTGTTTTATAATATCCCGTCTTTTATTTTAAAAATGAGCTCAAACGCTGTTTTAAGCTTTCACGGTTTAAAACTAAACTTATACTGTCACTTACGTCATCTTCATGTCATCTTCCATAATTGTTCATTGTTTTGAGCTCAGTCATGGAAGATATCCCGTAAGTGACAGTGTAAGTTTAAAAATAAGCTGTTGGTTATGATTTTTCGTCAATCTAAAACCAATACAATAGACTTTTTTTTCTCAATACTCCTCGGATAGATTCTGAAGCGCTTTGGGTTACAGAATTTGCCCTTTGGGTTACATTAATCTAAAGAACATTATGCACTATGATTCAATGTTGGGTAGCAGTTGGTCCAACGTCCATACAAAAATGGTCAATCTCCTTTGACAGATTGTAGTAAGTTGATGTACTGGCGCCTGTACTACGCAGTTGACAGGATCGTAATTAAAACTAAAATCGATAAAATTCCACCATTTGAAAAGTAACATAAAGAATAAAAACATAGCATATTACAATGTGCCAACATTGTAATATCGTCGGGGATAGTGCAAAACCGCGAATCTACCATAGGTAAAGGCCGCGTATCTGCATTTGATCTAGTTTTACACGGGAAATTTAAAACTCTTTAATATCTTTATTTTAAGGGCAATTGGGCTCATTTTTACATAGAGAGTAATAATTGATGTTTTCTATGTATTTTACCATAAATTATCTGTTACAATTATTAATTTAACCGCTACGCTACTTACGCGGATATGATTTGACCACAATCTTATCAAAATGGCACCTAACTGTTGTCAGTTGCGCGGTTTTGAAACCAAACAGGTAATTAATGTTACAAATAATATTTAATAAGTAATCAAAGAAAAAAGCGACTTACAGTATCTGATCTTTACAAGCTTTTGAGCGTTGTTCTTCTATTTATTAATCAAAGTATTTTTCTATACAATCTCTCTTAAATAAAAACTTGAAAATACTGTAAAATCAACATCATCATCATCATCATTTCAGCCGAAAGACGTCTACTTCTGGACATAGGTCTCCCCCAAGTGTCGCTACATTGACCGGTCCCGTGCGTGCGACTCGCATCCAACGGATTCCTGCAACTTTCACCAGGTCATCGGTTTACTTAGTTGGAGGTCTTCCAACGCAACATCTTCCGGTTCGCGGTGGCCACTCCAGAGTGAGAGGGCCTATAATTCTTCATCCGGGAATTGTCGACCTTCTTGAAGAAGAGTACCACCACACCATGCACACCATGCTTGTGGCGTTTTCCCCTCGAGTATGATGGAATTAAACAGCTTTTGAAGGGCCTTATGTACCGGTTTTCCACCCGCCTTCAGAAGTTCGGCCGTAATTCCGTCATCACCTGGTGCCTTGTTGTTTTTAAGCTGTATTCGGAGCCATCCTAATCTCGTACAGGCTGACGTCCGGTATGTCTTAGGTATAGTGTCGGATCAGTCTAGCTATCGGTGCAACATTAGTTATTTCAGAGAGTGCACAGTAATTTGGGTCGGCAACAGAATCATCTGATGACAAAAACCTAATTCACTTAGATTAATATTATTGATTTCAGTGCATAACATCCTCTTTAGAAAGATTAGATACCAAATTATTAGTCGAAGTCACAGTCAGACCAGAACATTGTCGTGATCATTAATTTCCAGCAGATTTTCTAAGCACTAAAAGTGGTTGTGTCACAATAAGCTAAAGCTTCAGTTTCTTTAGCTCTTCTTGATTCTCCGAATTAACAAGACTGGTATTAGGTAAGTTTTTGGGGAATTCTTTGGTATTTTCATCAGGTGCCGATTGCCTACGCAAAATATTTTTTTTAAGCTCCAACAATTTTTCGCGCCTTTTTTTTTAAATCGATTAAGTTTGTGACGTGAAGTGTTTCGTCTTTGCAACATGACTCATTCGCCATTTTAATGCTAAAAAAATAAAAAAATAAACATTTAATCAAATGCATCAGTATAACACGTCAGTTACGCGGTTTCACTGTTCATTAAAGAAAAATCACTTTAATGAACAGCAAAACCGCGTAACTACATAACATGGCCGATTCTTGCTTTCTATTGGTCGAACGAAAGTCACGTCAGCGAGAAGACTGCCAATCGGGATCTTGCGTGAAATGCCCGCGAAATTGAAAATTGGCTACATTTGTCAGATACGCGAAATTATCCAATGCTAGTTACGCGGATTTGCTCTATCCCCGACGATATGCTATGTTTTTATTCTCTGAAAAGTTACGGCCGTTTATGCCACAAAAAACATATATTTCGACACTCTCAAGGGAATCAAAATTTATAGAGTCCTGTGACCTACAATAATTTTTGGCAAAAAGCAATGTCTAACAGCACAAAGGAAAAAACTGTAAACCATAAATTATTTAAGATCAAAATACCTACAAGTTTATACGGAACACGCGGTGCGCGAGTCCAACTCGCCCTTGGCCGGTTTTTTTAAATAATATTTATATTGGAATGGAGTAATTTATGAATTAATTTAAAGTTTTACAATTTGGCGAAAGATAATCTTCCAACATAATAATTGTCTGCAAACATAAAGTCAGCACGTATAGTTTCAGCGTGTTGAGAAAGTTCAGGAAGCCCGCGAGGTACTGCGGACAAAATCACGATTGTTACATATCCGGCTCTCCCCGGAGTGGGGACCTGCAAATTTAATGCAGTGTCAAGGGAAAACCTTGACGAAATTAAATGAAGTCACGAGATGTTTTCCTGTTTTTTGGGCTCAATAAAATGTACTCCTTGTTTTATGATTTGATTGTTGTGTGTCAAGCATGGGTAAATACGATGGCTCGAAATTCTGACAACCAGGCGTAACAAGGGGCGCGGTGTTACCCATTGACTGGGGTTGTCTAGGTGAGATAGCTTGTCAAATTATTATAATATAATTATATAGATCGGACTAACTTACCTAGTGACGTCCGATCCTTAATTATGCTCCGTAATCTCGTCCTCATTTAGTACTTGTAGTTTGCACTTCTTGCTAACTCGCTATCACATTTTTTTAAAGATGAATCGATTTCATCAAAACGAATATGTTATCTGTGGTCCGGTTTTGGCGCGGTTGTCTGGACATCTGTCAACTCATTCTTTCAAAGCATATGATCGAGACTTCAAGATGACCGATACGGTTATCTATCGTAGTCCCGATACATAAGTCAATACAACTTTAAAAAGGGGTGTAGATAAGACACTTTAAAACACATATAAGTAGGCTGATCTTCTGGGAAGGGTTGGGATACAATGAGGACGAGATTACTTCACATAATTAAGGATCGGACGTCACTAGGTAAGTTAGTCCGATCTATATAATTATGCTCCGTAATCTCGTCCTCATTTAGTACTTGTAGATGTTCAAATAAGAAAGTTGTGTTGGTAATCTAGTCAACATCTGATAATCATTGAACAATTCAACCTAACATACTATTCTGATTTTTATTACTTATGTACTAATTACACATTTATTTAAATAAATGGTAACATAACATAAATCTTCTCTAACTCAACAACCTGTGTCATGATAATCTTATAAAGAGCTTAATTACTTTAATCAGACAGTTACCATTGACATTAAATTTAATCAACCAACAATAACAAGCAGTGTGTTCTATATTACAGAGACTATAGAACACACTGCTTGTGCAAAAGCACTAGAATTTAGAATCACTCCTCATAGAGAGGAGGCCTGTGTCCCAGCAGTGGGAACATTAATAGGCTAATGATGATGATGATGAACTATCTCATCTCATATATCTAGGTCTCATAATAAAAGCAAGCAAAGTTGAGGAATTTGTGGTCCAACCAGCTTCTTTTCTTATAACTTCAATATTAAAACCCACTTCAGAGGTTTTTTTTTTTTTTTTTTATACAGAAGCTTGTCTTGAGCTGTGTGATGTGAATTTGGGAGTATTTATTCCACTATTAGTTAGAATTTGTTTCATCCACCTACTAATAGTTGCAGTAGTGGCGGCACGATACGGTTTTCTTATAGTTATAATTGGTGATTTACAATCTTGTCTTATAGGTATTTTTTGTAATATCTAGATAGAACAAAAGGGTAGTAGCAGAACACACAGACAAATTCCCCTTAAAAGATGGTAGTATCAAATTGGGTTGATATCTACCAGGTTCAAAGGTTTTAATAATTTCTGGAATTTTATGTTAATAATTATCCTGATTACAAGAAATGTTATCAGTATACTTATGAGAGACAAGGTTCGAATTCTGTGTGCAGTTACAAGGGCTATTATGGTAACTTAATTTTTGGTAATTAGTTCTAAACTAAGGGTTTCATTAGGAAATAGTTTAGACAAATAATTCAAAACGATACTGAGATTCCATACTACTTCATATTTGGGGTTCTTAGGTCTTAACCTAAATATCTCCCTGAAGAACCTTGACAGTCGGTCATATAGGCCAGTTTGGGGCCCTAGAACTAGAGAAATAGCTAACTTAATGGTGTTGAGTGAGCTATTTATGATAGTCCCTCATTAAAATTGTTGTCAGAAAAGATATCACAGTGGGAACTGAGTCTAGGAGAGGGTCAATATCTTGGTTCTAACAATAAGAAATCCCTGATTCAGAGCAGATTCGTATCACTTTTATGATAGGGTTCCATTATTATTCTTTCAGAAATAACCTTGGGTTCACATAAGGGAAACCATGGTTGTGAGGGCCACCAAGGTTACAACAATGCCTGTTGCCCCTTCCTTTTTTATTATCTGTAACATCTTACTAACAAGTGCAAATGGTGGGAATGTATAAAAGAAATCACCTTACCATTTGGACAGTGCATGATATATAATTCTGACAATTAGTGTTAAACTTGTTTGCAAACAAGTCAATCTGAGGTTTAACAATAATAGTCTTCTAAGCTACATCACATAACTTCCATTAAATTTTTGTGTTTCGATGCCTAGATCCAAATGTGTCTTTCCTCACACCGTTGCCACAACTTTCTGGCTAAATTATTACGGTGGGGAAAACAAGTGCCACCCATTTTATTGATGTAGGCTATGGCAGTTGTGTTATCTATTTAATTCTAAGTAAAACTTCACAGTGTCTGAGTGTGCTTGCAAATGTTTTCAGCCCTCTAAATGCTGTTAAATGCTGGTAAATAGTTCAAGGTAATTTATACGAAACTTTTTATCATCAGTTGTCCAGTGCCCATGGCTTCTGACATCATTATATACCAGACCCCAGCCAGTTTGTCAAGCATCAGAAAATATTTCTAGAACAAAGTCAAATAGTTTTATACTGTTGTAGGTTGTTGGAATGTGAGACAACCACTAATCTAGTCCTATCCAAATTCCTTTTGTGATAGGTAGCAGAGCCTTGTAATTTTCATTGTTGTTTTGTTACTTTCCATAACTTTGGTGTAAGGCCAACCATATTCCACTGTTGGGCATGCAGCAACAAGTATACCTAGCAACTGAGCAAATTCTACTATTTTGCATAAATATTTTAGATTTAAAATTATTTAATAAGTTAGGGATGAAATTTTATCTATCTTCTTCTGATGAAGCGAGATATTACTGAACTGTATCTAACAGAAAACCTATATAAATTGACAGCGCTGTCTGGGTTCTAAGGCACTCTTTTTAGTATTGATAACGAACACTAGTTTTTTTTTTTTTTTTTTACAAAATTTGAGTTGTCGACACATTTTTCAAACACTTATCATATGAATCACCAAGGCACAAAATATCACCCAGACATAATATAGAAAAGCAACCCCATTGACCTCAGGTGACACATAACTGGCTTCATAATCTTTGTGAATACAAATGGTGCTATGCTAAGCCCAAATGTAAACTCAAACAATGTATCTTGAAACTGAAACCGGAGAAATCTATCATATTTTGTATGGGTAAGAAGTATTTAAGCATTTTTCAAATCTATAGTTGCCATAAAACAACCTGGGGTCATGAGTTTGGTTGCTGTCCTTAAGTCTTCTATTAATATATTTATTAAGTTTTTTGAAATTTAATATAAATCCAAGTACCATCTGATTTTGGATGCAAAACTATGCTGGATAAAAATTGATTGATAAACATCATTCAATAGCACCATAACTGTAGGAGTTTATTAATTTCCGTTAAATAAGATTGCTTTCTTTCTGACTGAAGTTATTGTTTTTAGGAATGCAAGTTTGAACTGGAATTTCAAAAAAGTGTAGTTTATAACCCTTGATCCAATCGTTGTATTGTTGGATAGGTGATAACATTATTCCAGACTTCAGTGAAATACTGCAATGTACCAGTCTACCTGAGCTAGACGTATTCCTGCCCCCCGACGTCGTGGCTGGCGCCTCTGTGGTGAGTGTAACTTGTCGTGTAGCTTATCCCTGAACAGATATTGGAGTCTGCCCCATTAGCTCCTTCTTTCCGTTACTGAGGCCAGGCAGGATTAGGGAGCGTCTGGTGATGCATTTGCATGATAAATGTGACAAAGTAGTCTGGCTGCATCACTTAAGAGTTAAAATTTGATCACTACTCTCTTAGTTGGTGATTAGATTGTTTAACAATAAAAAAATAAAAAATAAAAACTTTGCCTATTGGTGTAATGACAGCAGCCGAGGTGATCTGCTGCCCCCTGATTCGTTGGTCCCTTTTTACTCCACCATCCTCAGTGCGGCTGCACCTCTTCATTTAGTTTTTAAATATTTCCTTCATTAGGTGATACAGGACAACTGTCTGTAGTCAGAAGTGGCAAAATAGGTGATAATTGATGGCAAGGAGTCAATGGTATGTGGCGTTATGGGGATTAGCTGTCGCGGCGAGTCAGGCTGCGACGGAATTTATCACGTGTCTCACAACTTCGGTCGCGATACCCACGGCTTCTCGAGCGTGTTCGACTGGAGCGGGTTTCATACTCGTCTAGAAAGAATAGTTAGAGTTAGGCCTCTGACTGGTCGAGTTTAAATCCACGGCTAACCTCTCGTGATAGTTCAAGGGATGCAGTAGGGACGCAATTATGAACAACTGAATGTGTAGGTACACCATCAGCTGACCTCTCGTGAAAGCTCTTGTGATATCGTTCTACTGTAGGATGGCTTAGATCGTCGGCTAAACTCTCGTGAAAGCTCTAGCGACGTCTTACTAATTGTTGGCACAATTGGTGTTCTCATGGCTAACCTCTCTTGAAAACTCTAGAGACATGTGCGAACAACTGAACGTGTACACTATCGGCTGACCTCTCGTGAAAGCTCTTGTGATGTCGTTCTATTGTTAGATGGCTAAGATCATCGGCTAACCTCTCGTGAAAGCTCTAGCGATGTCTTACTAATTGTTGGCACAGTTGGTGTTCTCATGGTTAACCTCTCGTGAAAACTCTAGAGACATGTGCGAACAACTGAACGTGTACACCATCGGCTGACCTCTCGTGAAAGCTCTTGTGATGTCGTTCTATTGTTAGATGGCTAAGATCATCGGCTAACCTCTCGTGAAAGCTCTAGCGATGTCTTACTAATTGTTGGCACAAGTGGTGTTCTCATGGTTAACCTCTCGTGAAAACTCTAGAGACATGTGCATCTTAAGCCAGGGTGCCAGGTACTTCTAGGAAAAGACGAGTGGGTAGGTACTTAAACAAAAAAAAGCTTACCAGATTTTCGCTGACGACTCCGTTTTCGCTTGTTCGACCGATTTTCTAGTTCTCGCAGACGTTCGTTGAGTTCTCTCATATTTTCGTCTCGTTTTCTTCGATGTTTTCCCATCTCGGTTTGGTAATTACAAAATTATCGGAACTTTATTATCGGATACGTGACCTGCGCGCTTCACAAAAAAGTACAATGAGTTGACAGATGTCCAGACAACCGCGCCAAAACCGGACCACAGATAACATATTCGTTTTGATGAAATCGATTCATCTTTAAAAAAATGTGATAGCGAGTTAGCAAGAAGTGCAAACTACAAGTACTAAATGAGGACGAGATTACGGAGCATAATTATAGTTAATGCTTGTATTAACCAGCTGTATCCGGTTAGACTGAAAGCGACCGTTACATTGGTGGGAAAAGGCTAGACAGATGAGATGTCTTTTGATCTGATCAAAGGTATCATTGAGACCGTTTTCTATAATTTACTTACATCAGTCAGTCAATATGCCACGTCTTGTGGCTATCGGTGCGGTCTTTATACAAAGTTAGCTTGAAATATTCTTTCCGCGTCACCTACCTGTCACTTGATTCATAGAAAAATCAAAGAAAGCTTTTCTGTTATATTTTGTTTCTATCGGTTCGTAAGCTAATGTCAAACAGACAGAGATAGCAACCTACCGATACCTGTGAGTAAGTTATTGAAAATGGCCGTAAGTCCACCTGGGATCAAGGCCTAAAAGATTATGTAAAGAAAAGACAGCTCTTTTCTCTCTAATAAAATGTTATAAATCAAATAAATCATCCATTACCTGAACATTTTCCGTAGCAACTTATTTTAATAATCAGAATTCGTCATTACATTTCGTGCCGTCCGCCGGGGGCGCGCGGGGGCGCGGGTGGCTGGCCCGGTGGGGCTGCCTTTGTTTCAGCTTATTTACAAAAACTTTGCTTGCCAACTCCGGCTCTTTATGAAGTCTTAGTAACAAAGAGATGTTTGTTGTACGAGTTATTATGTTTTATTTGAGCTACTTACTGCTGGCCAAAGATTTGTGCTAAAGGTTAGGTTTGTGTTGTGATAGTGTCTGCTGCTGTTAGTATCATTTAATTAGGCCTACATTTACATAATATTATTAAAAGATAGGACAATCACAACTATCATGATTTGGCACAACCTTAGTTAAGCGATGTGAATGTTTAAGTTTTGATGATTATAAACACAAGCTAGTTGGGACCTATATTTTCGAACCATGGGTTTAAAACTCTGAGACCAATGACACCATGGTCCATGTGCTCACAGCTTTTAAGGCGATTTCAAAACGTTTAGTTGACATTTCTCGCGTGACCCAAGGGCTGGCTTTTACCTTGGCCAGAGGCAAAGTGTTGCCAGCCTCTTCGGAACATTACCAGTTGACAGCGTTGAGGAGGAATTCTTTGACGCCATTTTTTTGTTTATTTTTGAGTTAGTTTCTTTGTTATTATAATTTACATGTGTGTGTGTACCTACATACATTGTTATAATAAAATTTATGAGATTATTTAAAAAGTTAGTTTGTTTATGTATACATACAATTACAATTATAATGTTGACTGCAAAATATGCAAATCTAAGGTTGCCATAGCAGATCTCATGCAAACTAAGTGGCCTGTGCCCGCAGCCGGCCCGCAACCTGACCGCTTTTGTTGGACATGAGTTCTTAATATATTACTCGTTGTAATTATTAAGCTTTCTCTAACCTTTATTATGCCTTTATTATGCTTATCTTTTAACACAGAACACATAGGTACGTACACCTATGTGAAAAAAGTGTACGTCATGTGTTAAAAGATGACGCCATTTCTCCGTCGAACGAGCGAACAAAGTGACGATTTGCACGTAAATGGGGCCTCCGACTCCAAGTTATGCGCTGAGGGACCGCTTCAAAGGCGCGTTTGTCGCGAAAAAATGCTTAGAGATCCATCTGGGAGAGATAGAATAGCGCTTTATCCTTGTACACTGTGCATTCAACCTTTTCTGATACTAGCAGTATTACACATTGAATGTATCTATTTTCTGAACATCTCAGCATTATCTATGTTTAACCTGAATGGACATCCCGTTTCCTACTTTAACCTGCCCAGCTTGAGCTCACAGAATAGTGATACGCAATTGGTATAACTCTACCCATAAATGGGAAACAATAAAATTAAATAACGTTACGATTACGAATATAATTGCGCAATGCATGTCGGGTACGTTAAATTTTATGGGAGGGCATTTCAGCTGAGTAAAAAAAGACAGAAAATTATCATTATCATCTGCCTAACCTTTTCCCAACTATGTTGGGGTCGGCTTCCAGTCTAACCGGATGCAGCTAAATACTAGTATTTAACATGGAGCGATTGCCTATTTTACCTCCACAACCCAGTTAGTACTTACTGGGTAACACGATACCCCTTTGTATGACTGGTTGTCGGTCTTTATGGGCCACTGACTACCTGTAACGACTGTCAAAGATCTACAAACTACAGCCGGGACCAACAGCTTATCGTGCTTTCCGAGTCACGGAGGAAACTTGGTATGTAAGGGTGGTCACCTATCCACAGACCGACCTAGGCAAGCACGGCTTAACCCAAAGATCGACCCGAGCGGCTGTTATTATTTAGCCACGAGCTCCGCAAAAAAAAAAGATAGAAAATGCCTGAAATAAAAAATGTACATAGGTTTCATCACTTTATTACAAAAATACTTTGGGATTTTTGAAATCAGATTAATCGAATCTATCGCTTTTCGAATTGAAAACGATGAGTCAAAAAACCTAACGGAAACAAGAGACTTTGCGTAGCGTTCAACGCGAGTCGCATCGCCTGATTTATGAGTGCGTGGACGAGGCGTAGTAGTTTAGAATAACGTATTTGATCATGTATTTCATGTATATACAGCACAGGTAACATTGTAAGATAAACAATCTTAAAAGCAGGTGTTAATAAGAACAAAGTTTATTCCACGATCAAAAAGCGCGTTCTAACACTCAATAACATAAAAACAAAATCCCACAATAAAGCGAACACGCTATAAAAGCCTGTCAGAAAACAATGAACCACATTAATATAAGGAGGAGGCTCTAAACAAGAATTTATTCGCCATAAAGCGCGAATATGGCGCGCTCATTACTGCTAATTAATTTATATTGGCGGCGGCGCGCGCATGCGTCAGATAACAGCGGTTATGGAAACTGTGTATGGGAGCGGGTGATATGATCATTTTGTTAATGAGCTAAGTATTGACTTTCATTGGTCTATCAGATAGATTTTTATCTATTCAAACATTATAAAGAGGTAAAATCTGTTTGTATGATAGGGGGTAATCTTCGGAACTACTGATCCGATTCCGAAAATTCTTTCACTTACGGGAAGCTACGATATCCCCGAGTGTTATAGCATAATCCGCCTGTAATGTTCTCACAGCTGGGACACACGGCCTTCTATCTGTGAGAGGGAGTGGGCTAAAATCCACCGCGCGGGCCCAGTGCGGGTTGGTAGACATCACATGTCTTCGAATTTTTGGTTCTATGACATGCCGGTTTCCTCACGATGTTTTCCTTCACCGTTTTGAGAGCAGTAGTGATGAAAATAAATTACACATCGTAATGCGCCTGCCTGGGTTCGAACCCACGGCTAACTGCAGCCACGGTCGTGTGTAACCACGTGCGTGTTAAAATGTATTAGGTTTTTAGGGTAAAATACTAAGTAATACATTCTAACAGCAGTAAGGAATAACCTACGACCACGGCTAAATTGATTGGTTTTGAGGTACCTACATAACAATTTCAGGCGAGAATATTTTCTTGTTTAAAATTGTTTAGAGCGCGATTTTTTAGTAGTTGCGTTTTATTTTACTAACAACTCAGATCTTTTTTGTTAAAAAAAAACTATAAAATCATGTTAATCTATTTACAATAATTATCTTTGATACAATCTTAGTATTTCCAGCCCTGTATTCTAGAGCATTTCTTCCCCTATTTCAGAGTTAGTACAGATATAATAAAGTCGGCAATTTGCCGCATAATGGCACATAAACAGTTACGGCTATCGTCGTGCGCAGTTTCACGAAACTCGTCCGTTTGGACCGCACGTCGCACCATGAACTTGTCTGCACTGAACATAATAAATGTTTATCGTTATAACTTATCTTGATTAGGTTTCTATGATAATATCATGCCTTTAATCTCTGTAGGGTTACGCAGAGGTAAAGCTAGTACGTACACCCACATTCCGCTAGCTATCTTTAAGAGCGGCCAACCCGCCATACTTTTCGCGAGAATTTTGACAAACGCTCGTGCGTGATTATGCCGATGTTAGACATATATCTTTGAATTTTTTGAACTAATAGGTATCTTGTGGACTATATCTAGGCTTCTATCAAAACAAAATAAAAAAAATTGTAGAAACAAATTCAGTATAAGCCTCCAAAAATGGCTGTTTTGCTCAATTTTTACCTCAACTTTGGCCGTTCATAATGTACTCATAAATTGTAAACGTAAAGAAAGCATCCTGATGCCTTGCAAATGTAGTGGACATTCTAAATTTATAACAAATATTTATTTTACATACTTGTGATATGATATGATATGGCAAGAAAACAAGTGTCTGATGAGATGACGAAAAATAGAGAACTGTGGAGGAAGAAGACATGCTGCGCCGACCCCAAATGAATTCGGATAAGGGCAAGAGAATGATGATGATGATGATACTTGTAATACTAATTCAAAAACACGTATTTCCTGGAACAAGTCTTATAAATTTTTGAACACCATTTTTCGTTCAATGTCGTCGCGTTAGGCGGTATGAGGTGTACGAGAGGCAAGTAGTGCGGGGTCGGCGCTAGGTAAGACAGGGAAGTTGAAAGAATACCACCGCTGTGGCTCTGGATGAAACAACAAGCTTTTTGACCATACTCGCGTTGACGAAAGGCGGGCCGGGAAGGGCCCAGGGCTTAAGTCACATAACTCGGATCCCATGTAACAGGAGGCGAGCCCTTTGCCACAAATCGGGCACTAATCCCGAGTCCAGGCTCTTACTAACTAATTCTTGAAATAAAATCCAATAACCTCATGCTTCATTTTTCTCAAATCATAACCAATTGTATCGACATAGAGCTATGCATGCAGGTGGCTACATGCATGCAGCATGCAGTTTCATCGCCGCGTAAATAAGAAGAACCAGACTGTTTCAGCCGCAACGCGCTGTCGTCGCTAGCTACCGCACGTCCCAGCGACTAACCGCACTTTGCCGTATCTCACCGCATGGTGTCACGTTTCAGCTTATTCACAAGACCACGCATTTATACGGTGCAACCGCAAGTGAACGCAAATGATATGATAAATGATGTTATTTTGCAAATGGGTTTTTACAACCACTTATACACATATATTTTTTTAAACTAGATGAGGTCGGTGTTTTCTACCTGACTACTCTGAGAAGAGACCGCTAAAACAAACTCAGAGGTAATAGTCTCTTTTAAAGTCCAGACATAATATTGCTCAACTCACATGAGAACTATACAAGTAGTAGTAGTGTCTGAGAAGGTCTTTTGAAGAAAGAACCACACAGATTTGAGTGGACCTGTCCAGTCAGTGCAAGCATTTGTCAGTTATCGTGTAGCTCGACTTATAACTCAAGGAGCTTAATTGATAAAAGCAAAAGATTGCCATTCTTTGTAGTTTCACCACCAATGATTATCGATGGGGCCGAATAAGGGAAGACAAGACAGTTGGCGTCTGCAATGTTCGCCTGAATTCTTTTGTTATTAAGCTGTCGGATATCAGTTGTCATTATTCAGAGTATAGAAGAGAAAATAATGGATATTTGTAACATATCATAACATCACACCTATAATCCCCGAAGAGTTAAGTAGTGTACCTAATAGTACACCCACATTTCGCCAGTCATGTTTAAGTCCCATGTAATAGGGAGATACCCTATTGCCATCATCCGGGCGTAAATCCAGACTCCGTGGGTGCTACTAAAAAAATCCTGATGGAAAAACCCAATCAAAATTTGCCCGACCTGGGAATCGAACCCAGGAAAGAAAGAAAGAAAGAAAAAATCTTTATACATAGCAGGGAAATGACCGCAATCGCGCTTGCCACAGCTAGGTGGCAAGCGCGATTGCTGAGCATGATTTTGTATGCACGTCGACTGCCTCGTTGGTGTAGTCACCAACGAGGCAGTCGACGAATGGATATTTGTAAAGTAAACAAAATCAGTTATCAATAAATGGTGTATAACGTGACCGCGCGGTATCGGCCGGCTCCGCAGCTCCGCAGCTCCGCGGCTCCGCGGCACTCCAGCTCGCTCGCGGCCGCCGCCCAAATTTACAACCTCCTCGTTATTACCTTTGCTTTGTCGAGTTTTTAAAATTCATCAACTTTGAATAATGAACGGAGAAAAGGAAAAGTAGAATGACCCGCCGTTTTATACGACTATTGTGGAAGCTATTAGGATGAAATGTGGCGGCCATTTTGTTCAGGTAACATTGTTATGTTAATTTATATGACTGGGCCTTCCGTCCTCGTATATTAGCACTTTTCTTTTTATGGACCTGTAAACAAAACCGTAAAACTATTCTAGCGTGGAATTTAGGTTCGAAGGTTCCATAAAGTAAGTAACTTTTCCATAATATAAATAAATCATGCTCCAATAAAAATGCCTTGGTTAGTTTTGGTAAAACTGTTTCTAATTTTACCGACGCAGTTTAACCGAACCAATTGTCCAATTTTCCGTTGATACAAAAGTCAACAAACGTATAAACTACACTCGCAATCGCAACTACACTCTAAAAATTCAATCGACACAATCATCACCTTATCCCAATATATTTGAGGTCGGCGCAGCATGTCTTCTTCTTCCATACTTCTCAATCGACACAAATGTGCTACAAAAATTCTTGTACAGCTAAAATACTGTTATACTCAAACTACAAAATACTCATGGTTGTGTAGTCGTAGTTTTTATAGTGGTAAAGACTTCTTTGATTATCACTGTAAAGCAAAAACATGTATCCTCTTGTTTTCTTTTGTATTTGACCATCTTTTAATACCATGTTTTTAGGCAAATAAATATTATTCTATTCTATTCTATTCTACAGACAGGCTGTATTACTGAGGTACTCAATGTATAAACAGTTAATAAATAAACAATGAGGGCCTGAGGAAACTGTCTCTAATTACTTACTGAAAGCTTCAGCCGACAATTAGACTTTGCTTAAGTATTCATGTCGGAGAGGCATTCAGCCGTGACGTCACTGCTGATGTATGGTGAGTGACGGCATAAGCAGAACTGTGATAGAAGAAAGTTTTTGAAAATTGAAGTTCTTTGATGTAGGCGTAATGTGGATGTTTACTTTACTATACGCGGTGTAAGGGATATCGTGATAAAGTTTTTCTAACTGAAATCCCGATGGATTTTCACTGGAGTAAGTGTAGAATAGAAACCTACTTGAATCCTTCCTTTGGTAAAAGTTTGTGTTACGTTACACCACGTATAATGTACTGCTACCTAAAAGTTTTGCAGCAAGGAGGAAGACGAGACAGCAGCCCACGTGCTTCTACACCGCCTGAAGGTCGCCTTGTACAGGGCAAAGTACTTTAGTAACCCAGGTACTACCCGCGAGATTGTCAGTAACATCAAGGCGTTGCTGGCCTTTCTCAAGGAGCTGGGTTGAATCAAATGATCGATTTTCCCACCCGAACGCAAAATATACGCTTTGGTCCTGGAGTTGCTGACACCAGACCACTATTACATTACAATACCCATAAGTTTTTCAAGGGATAATTTTGGATATTATACAACTGCAGCATTCAAACAGAATACAACCTAATTCTAACTGAAAGGAAGCAAGGTTTCCAACATAAAATGAAGGCAGGCAGAAAGTTTAATAAAATAACCGTGCTCAAAACGGTGAGAAAAGGAAAAAGCGCGACATTTTAACATTCATTTAGTAATTCACGTCGAAACGTCGAGAAAATCTCGCTGTAAGCCCAGTCGGTAAGAATTCAATAAGAAATAAATTATGAATAGATGATCAAACACTTTAAGCGCGCAACAACAATACAAATATACTAATTACATTGAAAGCTTTGTGAAAGGGCAGGAAGTACCGAGTCATGAAGTTAATTTAATTACTGAGCCAATTACCCGTCTTTGTGTCGAATGTACAGTTACGGGCGGTTATTTGTAAGTAAATTGCTTTATGTACCTATGAGGTATTATTTTTAAACTAGGGCGACGTTTTTCACTGTTAAATGTATCTAGGTGAGGCTTTTTGTGTACAAGGTTTTTTGGGACGATTTTGTTGACTTTTGCTTATGACCAAAAAATAAACAAAATCAATAGGACCTAATTAATAGAAATAATAATAATTAGAAATATATGTATAATTATTAGAAAGCTACGCAAACTAGCTATGCTTCAATTTGGGTAAAGATAGAGTAGCTTTGTTAATTCAAACTACATAGTTACATACAATACATGATCTTGATTATATTTATTTTAGTTTGCGTGGTTTTAGGCAGTCTTTAAAATACTGGTATTCAGCTGCATTCGGTTAGACTGGAAGCCGACCCCAACATAGATAGGAAAAGGCTTTTCGTGGTTTTGTAATGATCAAAAAAGCAATAAAAATATTTCAAACAGATAAACTATTCTATAAGAATTATAGATGATATATTTTGACGGCAGGGTTGGCGTAGTCACTGAGAGTTTAGCTGCTGCGCTGCGGACTCATTTAAAGTTTATGAAACTGGTAAGAACTCATGGATTCGTAACGATTGAGCGCCCTTACCGTTGTACACGATCGATGAGACATTAAATTGTGTCCGGCAGGTGAGTGTGGGAAGCTTAATACGTGCCAATTGCTGGCAAATACACCCAGATGGTGTAATCGTGTGAGAACATGGACAGTTGGTAGTGACGCGGCGATCAATAGTTCACTGCAGTCAAGAATTGTTTCAAGTCTCTTTACACTGGTCATAACGCAGAACTACAAGCGTTTACAATAATAAAATGGCAGAGAATGTTTACTAAAGGGGTAGCTAGCCCTGGAAAAGAAATCCTTCTGTATATCCCCTTTATAGAATGTATGTGCATAAATAACGATTATAGAGTGAGTGTCTTTAAATAATACGCGCTATTATTACGAGTATGTAAAATAAAATGCTTTATTATGAAATTATGCGAAGTTAGAACCGACTAAATTATGTCTTGATTATACTAACATAAGAGGAGCGATGGCCCAGTGGAGGCGGCCCCAACTTACGAACAATAAGTCCTGGGTTCAAACCCAGGCGGGCGCATTACTTTGTGTAATTTATTTCATCACCGCTGCTCCCAAAACGGTGAAAGAAAACATCGTGAGGAAACCGGCAAGTCCTAGAACCAAAAAAAAATCGAAGACATATGACATCTACCTACCCGCACTGGGCCCTCGTGGTGGATTTTAGGCCATTCCCTCTCATAGAGAGGAGACCTGTGTCCCAGCAGTGGGAATATTAATAGACTGATGATGATGATGATGATACTAACACATACTACACTGCGGAATATTAAAGAAATTCTTCGTTAACAAAGAGATCGGGATGGCTGACTTTGATAAAGAGTCGACCATTGGGCACCAGGTAACTGTAGTCTCAAAGTAATATCTTGTGTCATAAATCAGTTGTATATAGGGCGAGGAGAGAGGACAGGGTGTTATAACAACAAGTGCAATAACTGTAGTGCGGCATTCGCAAAGCATTAGCCGGCGCGTGTTTCATCATTATACTGGTCGTTAGCGCGCTCTCGGGGGCGGGGGGCTAGTTGTAGCGGGGGCAGGTTGTAACTAGTGGCGGTACTATCATAGAAGCTTACAAGCTTGGCTTGCCCTTATAACCTACTACTTTTCAAGATGTTCGCGTGAAGAGTCTGCTTCCAAGCTCATTGTATTGTTGGCCCCTAGCCCCTAGGCACGTCACTGGTTGTACCATATTAAATAGGTATCATCATGTTAACAAAACGACCCTTTTTTCTTTTTTTTTTTCGGATGGGAAATCATCAAATGACTTCTCCCGCTCTGGGCGGAGCAGGAGGGAGTGTCAGACTTTTACTGACTATAAAACCCATCCATGTTCCTTCATCGCCCTTTGTGTTCCGGGGTCACGGTATCTCTTTCGAACAGTCCCGCAACCCCGGCAGGCTTCGGTCCTTACGGACCCCTTCCTATTGCTGACACTCTTTGAGGCGCGCGTGGAACACGAACGCGCCGTCGACACGGCCTGTCGTCATGAGACGGACGGACGGCGAGCTAGCCCATAGCCCACCGTCCACAGGCCCGCACCTACGGTGATGGCCCCCGACGCCCGGGGCGTCTCCCGCGGCGGCCGGGATGCTGTGAGGTTCTCTCCCTCTCACGTTCCGCCACCTCCTTCTCTAGCATTACTGCTTCGCAGAAGGAGGTGACGGCGTCCCATTCCGTCTCGTTCCGGACCATGGCTTGCACCAGGGCCGGACGCGAGAGGTCGCCGCCGCCAATCGCCGCTTCGAGGACACGGCGGTGCTCCGCCCACGCGGGGCACACCTCCACCGTGTGCTCCACCGTGTCCTCCGGTCGATCCTCGCAATGGAAACACCCGGGCGTTTCCTCCCGAAACAACCGTGTCCGGTGAGGACCTGCGTCAGGCGGAAGGTGAGGACGCCGTGGTGTCTCTCAAGCCACTTGTCAAAGAGGGGACTTACCGCCACTATCGTGGCGTGCCCTATCAAAACGACCCCTAATGAGTGCAGGTTGGTGTAGTTCTCCCCCAGGCAATGACATCCAGTGGATTCCGACAAAATTGATCGTAGATACAAAATGCAGATCGTAAGTACTTAAGTCTCTTAAGAGTACCCTGGTTTATTTAATTTAAATCATACTTATGTATCTACAATGTGCTATTTTTTTATTACTTGATGCTGTCTTCTGCCACTATCATAAACTATAGAATTACGTCTTGTCTTTATTCTTCTTGTATTATACTTTTTCATTCCTAAAACTTGCTCGCAGTGAGTCCACGCCGGATGCGCGCGGGTCACGCTTTGACCCACATGGCTACACATTTTAGAGAGTGGCTCCATTAGTTAGCCACAGTGTTTCGCTACCCATTCATACTGGGACTCTAAATTAATATCACTGGAGGATTGGACGACAGACTATTGAGGAAATTCAGTGTAGTTTTTTGGGGACTGGGGTAATTTCAAAATAGGGCAGATGTTTTTAAATTAAGCGAAAGTAAGATCGTAATAAGTGGCATCCTGTAGTTTCTCTCACCCTTAAGGGAACAAATTAATGCATTAGATATTTTTAAGTTTTTGTATTGCAAAATTGGCCTGCAGCAATGTATTCTCTATTTTCTTTGATGGACGAAGTTACATGGAGAAAAAAAACGAGCTGTTAACGGACAACCGTATTTCAACAATTCGCTACCTGCAAAACAGATCAGCACTCGTAGTTTTAATTATGTTAATGTCGTAATTGTGAAAGTATTTACATAATTACAAGGTGACCTCCTGTCACGCCGCTTGTCATAAAGCTTCGGATAAAGTCCACTCATTACTCGATCGATACAATGTACTACAGCTATGTGTGTTGTACACACCAAATGACACCTTGGATTACCTTGAATCTACATAACAACAACACAACACTTCAACAAATAAAAAACAAGCTCAGTCCCATTACTGTAACATTGTAACACAATTAATCATACAATCCCATTTACGTTCTTCTATTGAATTGTATCAGGTACACACGCGTGCAAACAGCACAACACCCTTTATAATTAACAAAGGGAAGTAACAAAGAGACATAATAACATGCCATAGAGGGCAGCATTAATTAGTTAACTCGGTGACCAGCTCGCTTGCCCCACAGTGTACGTCCACGTCGTACACTAAGTGACCCGACTGACTGATTTTGAAACGGAGAGTGACCTGTCTTACAGCCCTGACGAGCAAACGACTAGCTCTATGCTATTTTATCTCTCAAGAAACGTACATAGTAAAAAGCAAACATGTAAAGTCATTAACAGTGGTCGCAGGCAGCGATAAGACCTATCAAAGAAATAGCGTTTGGTGGGCAGAGACTCTCGCTTGGTTCGAGTAATTGCTCGTCGCCGTCGCGCACTCGCTCAAGACCCAGCGACAAAACTAGTTTCTTGTTGATAGCTCTAATCGCTTATTGCATAGGGACAGGTGCCTAGGTTGAGAACTCCTGTCACCGATTGTAGGTTGGTGTTTCCTTATTCATTCAAGGGTAGTAAACATTGTGAGTGATCGTTAAGGTGACACCTATTATTTGAAGTCGATTTATTACACCTTCCTCGCTTA
The DNA here is from genome assembly GCA_941918905.2 of Xestia sexstrigata. Taxonomy (NCBI): domain Eukaryota; kingdom Metazoa; phylum Arthropoda; class Insecta; order Lepidoptera; family Noctuidae; genus Xestia; species Xestia sexstrigata. Next base: position 1,224,537 of record OW799210.2, read on the forward strand.
CACGTATCTTCTAGAAAGGCTAGCCACCGTTATAAACTAAAACAGAATAGTAATAGAGATTGTTATTGCATATTTTAGTCGTTTTTCATCGACAGTGCATGTTTTAGTAGTTAGGCGTGACAGCCTTAACGGCTTTAACCAGCTTTTATTTAACTCGCAATGTTTGTATGCATGTTTGTTTAGGTAAAATCTTGCAACTGCATTTTAAATCAAATAATGATGACAGTGCATGGGTAGCTGCTGAGTGGCGTCTTTCTAAATCTAATGGGGTGGACTCCCAAAGATGGCAAACTAGTTATTTTTTATGCACTCACTTATATGGGTATCAATTTAAAGGGTTTACTAAAAAAAACACGAAACCATCGCGACAACTAAGAAATAAATGAATAGTAAAACAAAACATTTTTTGAAACAAGCCTTTTTATATAATGTACCTAAAAAGAAGAAAATAAACTTTATTAAATCAAAACTATATAATTATATTATTGAAAGCTCTCACAAATAACGTTACTAGCCTACCAGTTAAGAAGAAAACCGTTGAATGTGTATTTTAAACTAAGATTTTTTTTTATCGGTGATCGTTACCTAGAATAAGTTTATTACATTATGTTATCATAAGTTCTCATGTAAGTGGCTCTATTGTATTTTTGAGAATAAAGTATATTAAACCAAAACCGATCATTTTTTTCATTATGCAATTGATATAAAAGTTTGTCAGTAGTAGTCACCAGTCGCCCAGTAGATGGCAGTAGGTTCGCCGCCTATGACATGGGACTTGAACACAACTAGCAAAATTTTAGTGTATTGATAATTTACACCTCTGCCATACCTTTCGGTGATGTCACGACTAAGGTACCTCAACCAAGTACCATATCATATCATATTTTCCTACGTCTACCACAATCAGCCCACTGCTCCCTCGTTCCCCGGCGTCTACAAACGCGTCGCATGTCTCGTCTCTATAACTTCTCCGTAATTTACCGCACATTGATGACATATTTAAACTCCGCAGTTTATGTGACAGTGCGCTTATGGAGTAGGAAGTGAACACAAACTGATGCCGTCATCTTTATTGTTATGTTTATGAAACACGATATAAATGAAGTTCGAAGGTGAAAGGAGGTGTAGTGTTATTATAAACAGAAGCAAAGTAATTTATTTCCTTATTTAAAATAGGTTCGCCAACAGTACATACATTTTACAATAAAAAATTAAGTACGGGTTCTTTGGAAGGTACCAATTACAATGAAGCTCTACGAAATCCCGCAACGAAATTAGTCAGAAAATGATAGCGGAGGACTAGGAAAACCATAATTTACACTGTACAGTAAAACAACATCATAATTTTCAGCCTATTACGTTTCTACTGCTGCCTGGGACACAGGCCTCCTCTCGAGAGGACCATCGTACAACACGAGGGCGTATAATAGTGCGTGTTGTTGGTGGTTGTCACATGTCTTGACATTGTTCGTTTTAAGACAGGCCAGTTTCCTCACAATGTTTTTGTTCACCGTTTTGAAAGCATTGGTGATGCAATAAATTACAGAAACTTATCATGACTAATTGTTTCAAGAGTGACCCTAAACCCTTTACATTATTAATTGAGTCAGTTAACTTTACTAAAACATTGTTTCGTACATTGTGTGTTCAGTACGTTTACTACACACAAGAGCATACAAATACACACTAAAATTGTAACTCCAGACGACTCGAACCACGATAATATCCCAACTAATCTACCCACATCACAAAAATCGTATTTCCGAACAACGGATCCAATTTATCAAAGCCAAGTCACCATTTACCAGGTCATTATCCTTTCTCAGTGAATATCCCCCCCACTGGGACCCCCTGGGAACTGAAGCGACCCCGGTTACCAGTAAGCGGTCTATTGTGACCCCCGCTGCTACGCAATCACTGTAGCTCCGGCCTCGTAACTCGTAGCGCTACGCCGTAGTACGAGATGTATAATTCGTGATAGTCATGATTGGCTTTGTCTTATTTGTATTTATGTTCGTAGCGCAGACTAAATGTAGTAATTTATTTTTTAAAGGTTTATGGGACTTAATTAATGCCTTCCATAATTTTTGATAAAGCTCTCGTATGAGGAGATGTTTACTAAAACCTTAACCCCGAAATTCGGAAATGGCCCAGAAATTAAATTATAGTTTATTGCCATCCCAAAAATTGTTTCTCAAAATGTTGTCTCTTTTTAGATCGTCAGATTTAAATTAAAGTAGTTAATAATTTAAACTCCACTAGGAAAAAATACAACAGTTACCTTGGAATAAGTGAATTTAATTAACAAAAATAACACATTTCCCTGTGAAACTTAGAAACATCACCATAATAAAACAATATTCACGTTTAAATTAAACAGAGCACTGAAAACATCCACTTAATTAAAATAATAAGATAGACATAGCTTTCGTCCCCCGGGGAACAATGTGTTATAAGAGAGATGCCATACGATACGTTGTCGGTACGCTGCTGCACCTGAGCGGTGACGCTGCGTCATTTAATTTTCTGAATAAAACAGAACGACATGCCACATGGTGCGTTGAAACGGTGTGCGACAACGCGACGCGTAACGTCGGACAAGGGGCCAGATAGTCAAAGCTAGGAGGGAACCTGCAGTGCGATGCCGGAGCGGCAACGCAGCGCCGTATTGTTTGTTATATCGAAGTTATTTTAAAACGTGGGACGTAGCTTAGTAGCGTCCTCATTAGGTTGCTAGACCGTTCGTGTGGCTGTGGCGCTTACTGCTTTGTATCATAACGTTGCGACGACGCAACGCACTAGCAACGCCCGTGTGGCTTCATTCTAATGTGTAGCGCGTGCTACGGGCTACGCCGCTACGACCTACGGCGCTACGGCGTAGGCGTCACGTCCGTGTACCACCGGCCATATTTCAAGTTTATTGGTAAATTGAGAGTAAGGTAAGCAAATAGTTTGGCTGCAGGTAATTAATTAGTAATTAATTAGTAATTCAGACATTACCATATATTTATGGTAATATCTGAATGTACCAGCGAAATTTGAACATTTATTTTCGGAATGAACTATAATTTTCTACGAGGTTTTCAGAATGTAATTTAGTAATAGAAGAAGTCATTTTTACAAATAAGGCTAAATATAAAATAGAGTTTTTGGTGTTTTGTCATTTTTTTATCTTTCTGTTTGTCATTGTCTTTTGTCGTTATATTTGATTGACAAATAACAATAAACAAATATGAATTGAATGTTAATTAATATAATGTCAACAAAATCTGCAAGACACTGGAATGGTATAAAGTTATTTATAATTACTCACTCATCAACGTACTAGACCTAAATAAATATTTCCATTACAAATGGCCGTACAACCTATTACTACATCTACAGGGTGTTCACAGGCACACGATTGAAGCGTGCTATGATAATGTTATGGTAAGTGAACGCATTGACGATGTTGTTACACGTAATAGCTGTTTATGTAGGGACATGCTGAATATGTACATACATATTGTAATTGATTGAATGTAACTGTAGCATCTGTCTTTTAGTTTTGGGTTGTATTTTGATACAATACGAAAATAAATTGTTATGAAGTGCAGGGATTCATCGTTATCTGCCTTGGGTTTTCCTAACCTTGTTGAAGTCGGTTTCCAATCTAACCGGATCCAGGTGAAAACAATATTTTACATGAAACGACAGCCAATCTGACTATCACTTCACATCCAGAAAGTCTAACAGCCAGTCTTACCAAGAGGTTTCGTATTACCCAGTTACTGGGATCTGTAGCGATTAATTTGAATCGGTGTGAGGGTTGAAATCGCGGTGTGTGGTGCGCCTTTTAATTTTTAAACAGTTACATCCTACTGTCTAATAAGCACTACTTAAGACACGTGTTTGTTATCCTGGTTCATAGTCTAGTAAGTTATAGTTAAGATCTAGCAGTTGCTCCATTTGAAACACTGAATTACACACACGTTGAATCTGGTTGTCTGAAAGCTAATCCCAACATAGTTGAGCAATGGTTCCAGTATAATTAAGAAGCTGAATAAATAAATATTTTCAGAACCAAAATGGGAACAAAAATAATCTAAACTAAACAATGTGGGTCTTACAATGTTAGATGCCTGTACTAGGATATTCCTGTATTACGGGAAATTAAAATGATTTCCAAGGCTAAATCCCAAGGCCTTTCCTATATCAACATTTCTAAAGATTATTATACACCAACATACCACATTATCACACACAATCGATGCTCTAAAAGCATCTAAGAGTTGTACAAAGCTGTTTACACATCGAGCTCGTACCGACACTTGTACAAAGTGCGCCAGGAGGGCGGAGGTACATCTCTCGGCCATTGGGATGCATACTGATAGGAGATTTGAGCACAATGTATGTAGTGTGAAGACTGACGACTTACTTGGCTTACCTCGTATGTGGGTGATTGTAATAATTGATGGACTAATTTCTGTTTCCTGTATGAAGATGATTATAGTTAGATATATAATTGATTTATGTATTTCCGTACAAGAACAATTAGGAATGGGAGAAGATCTCAATCTTTTCCCATGATCTTGTCGAACACGAAAATATATTACAGGATTTTGTTTAGTATGAATACTATTTCTCGTTAAAACAAAGTCAGACCGTAAAATTAAAACGTCGGTTTTAAATTAAATATAACTGAAATGAGTTCATTTGTATTCACAAGCACTTCGATGTAAGCAGTGCAGAAATCTAGATACCTTCAAATGTTTTTCCTACTAGTTAATCCAAGCTCCAAAATTCAAAGCGGTCGCCCATCCTACCGTGTATTACTTAGCAGTTTAGTTTCGTACCACATCTATCTAGTCACCTACAGAAGCGCACTTTACACAGGGTAATCCACGAGAAGTGTCGGACACTTGTGTCGCACACGCATGCTGATTGCAGCTTTACGCTCAGTGCAGGCGCATACAAGATGTTTCAACTGTCGGGAAGTGACGTCATGAAATGTGTTGATCCTTCCGAGAAGGAGCTAAACATAAGAATCAGAAATGACCCAGCTTGCAGCTTGTGGTCATTTGTGGTAAGTGAGAACCGTCGAAAAACAGACATGGAGTTTTGTCATAGATATCTCATAAATGGCGACTAAGGTATTATTACTATTATTCATTTATTTTAGGTAATAATAGATAAATATAAACTAAAGAACAAAACAAAGCATAAACAGAGAAACATCACAAAAACCTTTATAGGTTTGTCCGGATGTTGAGACACTCATAAGCTATCTTAATATGTACTAAAGCAAATAATCATTGAAATCTAAGGTTAACACAGTTTATAGCAAATTGTGAGGTAGTTCGTAAGTAAAAAAGAAAGATTACAAAAAACACACACGGCGCGGGTCGGACATCGCGTCCAAGCTTAACTAATGGAATGAAATTTAAACAGAATGATGCCTTTCAGATAGAGTTAAGTATGTATATTTATATTTATAATTACTATTTGTTATTTCCGATTGAATTTTTGTTGGAACGTCATTAATTAGAGTAGGTATTAAATAAGCGAAGGTTCGTTTCCCGTAATAGGTTTATTTTCTTTTTTTTTTTTTGCATGGGAAATCTTCAAATGACTTCTCCCGCTCTGGGCGGAGCAGGAGGGAGTGTCAGACTTTTACTGACTAAAACCCATCCATGTTCCTTCATCGCCCTTTGTGTTGCGGGGCCACGGTATCTCTTTCGAACAGTCCCACAAACCCCGGGCCCGTAATAGTTCTTGAAACTCGGTACTACCAGTTTTGATTGGGCTGCTAATCTTGTTGCTATGCAATGATTAAATTAAATTTGCAGTTCTTTGTTGGTGAACTGTTCTATTAGTAATAACTTTCGTATTTTTGTGTGTACTGGCAAAATTTTACAAAATTTAAAGAAACCTTTTACGTCATCACCATCATGAAGTGTTTTCCTTATTTTATTTGGTATTATTACTTTAATAAACGAAGTGAGAACAATGTCATTCAATTTACCTAGACGTTATAATTTCAAGAAAAGCAGTGGCATCTTTGTGTTACGTCTTTTCTTGACTTGAATGTGCCCTGGCGGTTGAGAGTATGTCACGCTCACTCTAATGTCCCGCTGATGGTGGCGCGTGTGTCGGATCATTCAGTTCCCTTCAAAATGGTTGAGTTGAATGGTGCTGATCCATGCGTCATGTTCGTGAACGGGCGCTGTCAGTTGTGACTGGTCATCTCTTAGTTGCCATGACTTATTTGTATGTTTATTTTTGAATTGTATTTTTTGTTTTTACTATGGACACTTTTAACGTGCACATCTTGCTACATTGTTCTCATATAATATACCATCTCAACATGAATGATGTAACCAAGATTTTGTAACAATATTTTGATTTAAAAGAGTGTCCATGGAGTTTCTTGCCCGTTCTTCTCCATAGAGACCTACGCTAGGGAATGGGCAACTACAGTACTTTCACAGTTTTTATGTCTTGTGACTGGGACTGTAGCTACATTTAATTTTCATCTTTGTTTCGACAATTCAAAAGTGCCTGTAACTGGCCTACTTGAAATAAATGCTTTGATTTTGATTTTGATTTAAGACATTTATTTCTCAAAAAGAATACAATTCATATATGAGAAATACAAGGTAATCTTAAAACTAAATATAAGAATTACTTATGAAGAAGGTAGGTACTCGTAAATAAATAAGTTAAGTAGTAGACACTGGACACACAATTTTTACAATGTTGTGGGTAATAGGAAAAAGTGAACTATACTATACTAACATATCGATTCTTAAAGGCAAGTCAATAACAATTGCACATTGAACAATTTATATGTACTTTATGTTTCGGAAATACAGAATAGGTATCCTAGTTAGTTTTATACTTAGGATATGACTTAATGACAATTTGTAGATGTAAATAACATTGAATTGCTGTGGTTGGTTAAATTTTAAAACCTAGAGAAATCTTTTAAGATGTGGTGCTTTATGGTTTTTTTGTATAAAGTAAAGGACTGTATCTCTTTAATGTCATTAGGTAATTTATTATACAACTCTGCTCCTTCGTATAATATATTTTTCCTTCCGTAATTAGTTCGAGGTGGTCTTAAGCAAATGTTGTTTTTTCGCCTAGTACTACGTTTTTGTGTTTGGCCTTTTTTTGTAAATGTTATTTTAGAGTGTATATTTTTATTTATTATTTTATGTACTAAAATGCAGGTGTTATATTTATATATCTGTGATAGTGTCATCAATTTAGTTTCTTTGTAATTTTTTTCTGTCGGAGTTAGGTACACCAAGACTAAACATAATAATTGCAAAGCTATTAAAATAGTTTTGAGCAAACTGAAGTCAAGCAACACGGTGCTCACGGAGTAATTTAGGGCCCCGAGCCGGGCGGTAACTCCTGATATTGGCAGCCAAAAGCCTCCTCCTGACCGTCCACAAGCTAACTTCTACTCCTCTTACTTCTTCAAGGCTCTTCTTCAGGTCCACACTTGAAGCCTTACGATTCCACAACGCCTGACTCACCAAAAAGCGGTCATCTCTTGGTTCTGTGCATCTTCATCTTCTTTTGACTGAACCGGTCTCTTGATACCGTTGCCTTCTGCCTTCGTTGCCCTCTGGACAGTACATATAGGACTCACATTTAGCCGCTGAGACACGTACATTTCAATTCAATTCAATTCAATTTATTCACAAACAATTTACATTGTGTTTAAAATAACAAAATAAAAATAAAATAATAATAAAAAATTAAAAAGAAACACATTTCCGAACAACCTTCTTCAAGTAGGGCTATAATTTTACCGGCCCTTATAGGTTTATCACTCATATCAAAAAGTGGTATTATTAATGTAAAAAGAAAGATTACATTGTTTAATTTGCAGAAAATATCCAAAAAGTTTTAAAATGTTAGTAATTAGTAAAAAAATCGTTTCAGCAATTCGCGCCATTAGTAAAGCAATTTTACAATAATCCACAATACTCATTCATTTTCTTTAGTTAATTTCAAAATTTAAGTTTGGAACGTAAAGAATCATGCCAAGATGCTTCAAATAACATGCCAATACATCGTCAAATTAATAAAACCTCTTTCTTGTTCTTCTTCATTGAAGTAGAGAAAAAAATCTAAAGTGCCCGTTTTTTTTGCAAAAGAGTTTATATTTGGAGCCTCCCTCCTATAACCATGTTATAATGGCTAAACTCTAATCTGTGTCTGGTACTATGTTTTTTTTTCAAAAAAAACATAGTACAAAGACGATGACCTACTGTCCAGTAAGTAAATTACATACTTACTTAATGTACAGTAGGAGATTTCAAATTTAAAATCTCGCTTCTTACTGGACAGTTGTGAATAAGTCTCCGGTATTACATACAATTTTTGAGAAAATACATTTTCATATTGAAATCTTCATGTTTAATGAGTGTGTGTGTTTTGTTTTATGTCAACAAAACTGTACCCGTTTTACAATTTATTGCTTTGTGTTTCATATAATTTATACCTCACAACAAAGAAATTCATTTTATAAATTGTGGCCAGTTTATTGTTCAACATTTTTTCCTGAAGTAATAAATAAAGTACACAATTACACGTACAAAGGCTCACGGTTATAGCTACCACCCTTACACGCAAGCGTTATAGCGTTGTGTGACTCGCAGCGTTAAATACTAATGCAGTGAAAATATAAATAACTGGGGAATGCATGCGTCACCGCACTGCAGAGAAGAAACGCTGCGGCAAATGTGTAACTCAAATAGAAGAAAGAACAAAGACTTCATGACTATTGTAGCCATCTGAGGATAATAAGAGACAAAAGCTTACGATGTGACGATGTGATACGATTCAGTCAATCGTATTTTAACACACCTTGTTTAAAATTTTGACAATAACCTTGTTTAGTAGATTACGTACTTCCTGTCCCCTACGACCATTCTGATAAGATAAAAAAAAAAAAATCTCACTCATCTGTCACAAAGTGTTGACGGAAATCTAGATTATGCTAGCTCAAAATTCCATCAGAAAAGTGCCGAGACAATGAAGCTTGACGAAGTCCCAGAGAAACAATTGAACTGTCTTGGATCCCGCAACGAAAAAGAATAACGGAGGAGTAGGAAAAACATAATTTCCACTTCAAAATTGAGTTACGAGTACGACAATTTCAGTAGCACCGATCAGCTCCTGTAACGTGCAGGTATATGGCACGTGGGGCAAGTATCCCATAATATGATCCCATCTCCTTACCTCATTGGCTTACATTGCCGATCGTCTGTTGTACATAAGGAAGATTGGAAGATCCTCGAAGCAATTGGCTTTTCCAAGGCAAAAGAAGATCTCATGGCATTCCCTAAAAGGATATGTGTTATCAAGTTTAGAGAGGGGCCTTTCTCGAGACGTGTCTCGTAAATAAACCGTAGAATGCTATTGCGTGGCGCATATACCCGGACTGTTATACCCGGGTGGGCGGGTGCGTATACCCGTGTATTCAGACTCGTATCTCGGATCTCGGGCTTATTCCCGCCAAATCACGGAAATCACGCCCCGGGCTCCACCTAAAAGGTTTAGGTTTAGAGTATTAAGAAGACAAGGTCTGGAACAAAGATTTTCAGTTCTGTAATAAAGAACTTCGAAATATGATTTTAATTAGAAACCCTTGTTCTTAAGGTGCACGAATAAAACGATCAAGCCTGATGATAATTAAGTACGACCACTACGTTCTGGCCCATTGCCGACGTTGCTGAGTGGTAATCTTCGACTATGGCAAGATTATTATCATCGCGCATTATTAACATACTCGTAGATTGCTGGAATATTCCGTAAAGTTCAGATACGACTTTAAGATAATAAAACATGGTCGAATATTCTTTACTGTCAGTTGTCTTATCTGTACTATTTGGTGAAGTTCTTGCATGTGTGTGAGAGATGAAATAGGCGTGTATCACAAGCGATGCTGTCGCCGCGTCGAACTACACTTTACACGTGCTGAGTGTGACCTTGTTCCGCAGCTTTATCAAATATGGACATAGTTTCACGCAACATTTTGTAGCTTGCTGTACGCTCTGGTGCCTTAAAGGTTCAAACAATTTGAGTAACTTTAGGGCTAAATATAACTACGTAAAAATTCTGGGTAAAATGAACAATTTAGATACCGTATAAGTCGACTGTTGCAGAGAAGACCGCCAATGGGTCCCTCTTTGTCAAAAGAGGACGGTAAAAACTGTACAAAGGCGGACTTAATGCCTTGGGCATTATCTACCAGTCTACGTTAGGGTGATGCACTTATGGGTGGCTAGTAATCCTTTCGTCGACTGCATTTTATTCAGATCGATAACTTGTGTAATGTGTGTATCTATGTGGTCATGCCCTTTAGAAAGATCCATCAGGAGCGTGCTTGAACATGGACGGACATCTAAGGATCGTAGCAGACGGCATTAAGTAGTTTCTGCCTACCCTGGAAAATGGCTTGATAAACTCACGCCTCTTTCCTTTACATGAATGTGTCCCACACAATTACCTCTACACGTATGAGATGTATTGTATCTATCTTACTCTAAAACCAGCCCATATCGCAAATCACAGAAGCTTACGTCTCAACCTGTACGCCATTCAACTCGTCATCATTTCCAATTAATAGATCAACGTGCTACAACGTCGAGTTCCTCCGTGACATCACGTCGTGCCGAACTCCGTGAAATTGCCGCGCTCCGGATAATCACGGTAATAAAGTGCCTGTCCTACCGGGCGAGGAAGCGCTTTTGACTACTTTCTCGCTTGTACGAAAAATTGTCCCGTGTCAGTAAAAGAGATGCATATTATATTATTAATAATAATAATAGTTGATCGCTGACTTTTAACATCATCAGCAAATACTTCTTTGTCACTGGTTCAAGAGGTATCTAAAATAGTACTCTTTCAACGACTCTCACTTGGCGGGCAGAATACTTACTAAAGACTCGCACTTAGTATATTATACAGGGTGATTGGTTAAACGTGGACAATAATTTAAGGGAGTAAAGCACTCATAAATATGAGCAACTTTTACTATGGGACCAACTATGAAATATAATTAAAAAAACATCTACTGTTGCCTACATTTTTCTAGTTACGCTACCAATAATGTATGGAGGAATTGTTTTTTTTTTCACGATTTCAAGGTCATCCCTTTAATAAAAGCTGATAATTTTCATGAGTACTACACGTCCCTAAAGTATTGACAATGTTTAAAAAATCACCCAGTATACTCCTGCCACCAATCAGTAACCGCCCGTTGCTGTCGCGCACTCTCATGACCCAGCGACAAAACTACCCACTCGCTACTCGTTGCTCGTTTGTTTCTAGTTGCTAACTGTCCTCGCTTCTCGCTAACCGCCGGCAGTGAGACAGTGGCTCACGATAATTACCCGCAGCCTTCTCGTGACGTCATCACCGTGTTAGCACGTGCATATCGTTATTATGTTCCCTAATTATTATGCCTTCATTATGATATTGTTATTGTCTAGAAGGGAGCGAGGGCTCTGGTTTAGGTTTGGAAGATGCTTGTGTTTATGGGACTGCGATTTCGATGAAGTTATTGTCGCATAATAATTACCTAATATGTTAAACAGGTTATCTTCAAGCAAGGATAGCATTTTCTGCATCCCCGCCATGTCAAAAAGGCGTAAGTATATATACGAATGTAATTTTTCAAAATAACCAGAGTTACTTAACACTATAATTATCAAAGTTATATGACTATTATTTTCTTTCGTCGAGAGTTTTTTTTTCATCACATTACCTACATAAGATCTTTTTCAGAAAGTCTCTCTCACAATTTTCTGTAAGTAAAGAAAATTACGTGTTCAAAGAAACTACCTTCTTACGAAAAATGTAAACATAATTTATTATTTTAGGCAATCTCTTCGGGGCATTATTATTTCGTTTGTGTTCCTAGAAACAAGTAGCTCAAATTAAAACACAGTTTTATGTTAGAAGGTACATGATGCACAAAAGTAATGTCGTAATGGCCCAGAGGTATAAGAGCTTACTTTACAAAAAGAATTAACGAAGGGAGAAGAAATAATAATCAATGGATCTTTCCTATCTTAAACACCAGTGAATGTGTTTTTTTTCTATATTCGCACGCACATGAACACGCAGACTCTACAGCACACCACTGCGCCTGCTGCTATCCTTACATAGTCATTGTAAACTCCAACATACCTGTGCCTAGATTCTAAGATGTAATTCTATATCACGTGTGTAATCTCTGAAGGGATAAGCAGAGGTGTACCTAATATTACACCCACATTCCGCCAGTTATGTTAAGTCCCATGTAATGGGAAATATTTTTCTAAATGTGACGAAAATCATCTTGAGCATGCCTAGGAATTGCCAAGTCGCAATTTTATTAATATGACTGGTGCTCAATGCTCGTACAATCTGCATGAGAAGAGTTGTTACAGCCCCACTGTGGACGGTAACTTTGTCAAGATAATGTGGGTAATCAAATTCTACAATAAATACAGAAAACAATTCATCATCATCATCATCTTATTTCATTGATAAATGATAAATGATGTTTATTTTGCAAGTAGGTTTTTACAAACACTTTTACACGTCATTTTTTTTTTTTTAAACTAGATGGGGCCGGTGTTTCGTACCTGACTACTCTGAGAAGAAACAGCCGAAACAAACTCAGAGGTCATAGTCTCTTTTGAAGTCCAGACATAATCTTGTTCAATTCAGATGAGGACTATGCAGATTAGTGTCTGAGATGGTCTTTTGAAGAAAGAACCACACAGATTTGAGTGGACCTGTCCACATGTTCATGTTCATTTTAAATCATCAATGCACATCGTCATCTGTCTTCTACCCCCACTCTTACTCATTGTCGTTCTCACTTGGTGGTATGATTCCCAAAATCATTTTTCGTAAATTATTGAATTTACGAATAATTATTTTATCATATAGTTGAAGTTTACATAACACGATTTTCTTAATTCAAGCTCCACGAATTTTAAAAGATCAGCCATTCTTATCAGACTGCTGAAATATAACCTGTAATGCCTGACAGTTGAACTACCCAGGTTCAAGTCACGCCTTTAGACTTAGCCATTAATAGATTATTATAATTTAGGGCTGAGTAGCTGACACAAAATGGTGGCAACACGAAACAGTTTTGTTTGAAGCTAAATGTTAAGTCTCATACAAAATTTAGGTATTATAAAGGTTTATGTATTGTATTGTATAACGGGCTGATGTCTGCAAGTCCAAAGCCACTTCACGCCACGATTCCAAGATACGTCCAAAGCACGTAGTTTGCGTACAGGTTTATAAATATAAGATATTCCTTACGACTGAAAAACATGCACATTAAAAACGATTAGGTGGATTAAAGCTCGCGAAGGATCGCAAACGAATAAACACTACCGAATCTTATCACCTCAACTTGATCACAACATATTATTACACTTTATACCGCAACGTCTACTTACGAGCATTATAACGCCATCACGTTAATGGGATGATCTACATAGTACAAATAAGGTGAGATGTTGAAAATCCGTACAATCTAGAATAATACAAACCAAAACAAAACTCCAACACATAATAATCTTTCACTACATTGAAGTTAAAACCAATACATAATTTTTGCTCCAACCAGCCAGAAAACAATGGCACAATCCCATTTAACCACAAGTTTTAATTAATGTTCTCTGCGGTTCTATACGATCATCCACCGAACCGCCCAGATTATCTCTACAGCGAAAATATTGAACATACCCGAAGCTCTGATGAAATATTCAAGTAAAAGTTTGGTATGTTAAAGAGATCCTTTTAGAAAGTCACTCAAAGAGGATTACAAAGTAAATGTACGTAAAATGAATTGGATTATATTATGTTGTCTTTCAATCTGTGTGGCTTTCTGTACCTTCACTTATTAAACTTCTCGTTATAAGTACTGCAGTGTAGTTCTTTATAAGCTCATGTTCAGTTCAGTGAATTTCATTGCATCTTAATTAAATCACGCTCAACTGAGCTAACGTACGACGTGAATCTGCTTTGTACAAAATTGAGCAAGCATGTCAAAAGAATACATTTATGTTGGGTCCGTGGCTTGGGGTCTTGTCAACAGACAAGTGTCAATGACGTCGAATGAACCTATAACGTTTCCACTACTAGTAGATACGGAGGCGAGTGAGAGTGCCTGCTGGTCGAATGTGCTTCCATCATATTACAATTATCGTCTTAATTAGCTTATGGTGATGACTTGAGAGAAGAACTCTTGTTTTGTAGACATACGCAAACACGCTTTGGAGCATTATAGTTTGAGTAAAATTGTCCAAACATAATTTACAAAATATACATAGCGTGCAAACGAAGCCGCGTATTTTTCTAGGCTTAGATAAAAACAATGTGTTTGTTTGGCACATCGGTCACATATTCCGCGGCCGGCGCTGTCCCCGCCGGTTTATTGCCAAACTTTATATTCATCGATCCACGATACACCCCGCTCCCCGAACACCCCACCCCCTGAGCGACCCACGGCCGGAATTTTAGGATCTTATTGAAACCCCCCTCACTGATAGACGGTTTTTTTATAAAACAAAATAATACTATAAAGTTAAATTACATTCTTTCATCCGAAGTGTTATTGTCTGCAGCTGTTTATTTAGTATAAGGATGATAACATTTGTTGTTTTTTATAAAAAAAGGCATTTCTTTGACATTTTTGTTGAAGATTAATGTTCCTGCAGATGAGTGATGTATGGCTCACCGCGTGCGTGTCGTGTGTCGAAGTTAAGTGGCGATTGTGTCGCATCAGAGGAACGTGCAAATTGATGCGTGTTATTTACATTCTACACATATTCCTGAAAAGGGTGAAGTGGGGTAAGTTTTTACAAAAATACAATCTTACAAAATTGGTATAAAAACCAATTTTTTTCTTGCTGGCGTAAAGATGCACAACATGAATAGAATACGGAATCTCGACACATAATCGACAAAGAAAGGAGTGAGGGATAGGCTTTTGCCCAGGAGTGGGACAAAATAAGGCAACAAAAAAAGTTAATTTAATAAAAGTAATATAGAATGTCGTTGATCACTAGTGAAATACTTGCAGATCGGCACTTAATTACACTAAACAAATATCTTGATGGCTGATTGCTATTTTACCGTAATCAATCTAGATATATAACACTCTATATCCTCTATATCTATCTATCGTGAATCTCTGAAACTAGCTAAACGGGCTTCACCACAGATCGATGCCTCTCACATCAGTTGTGCCTCTTGACCCGGTTGCCTCGAGAGGCGGCTGACGTCATCGCCTCGTTGCCTCGTCCATGCCTCACGTGATGCACTTCAGATCCGATCCACCTTCACTTGAGAGGAAGATTGGGAGATGAGGGGTTGGAAAGGTTAATATAATGCAGTGGATTTTCGCTAGGTATCTTACATGTTACACACTTTTCAAATCCCCTGTTCTATCTTATTTGAAGTACATCTTTGTTACTTATAGTACCCTGGTACTTATTTTTAAAGAATTTGTGGTAAGAATATTAACGTTTTCTTAGCTTTACAGTGCAATGGGTGCAGTAGATAGTGGTGGTAATCGATGTTGAAGCATGTTAGATTGAACCGTATTTACTTTAGATCACAGACCATACGCCAATCAGATAAATAAACAAACACAGTAACACCGTTACTGACACTATTGTAAGATAAAATAGTATTTGCAGTGTGTAACATATTCAACACGTTTAAATACTTGAAGAAAAAACCTATGTATGGAACGCCATATTTTCGCAAGGTGACCGGGAGGGTAAAAAACGTGCAAAGCCTTTCTCATGAAACATCCAAACACACACATTTGTCATGTCGTCCTCTCCCTCCATCGAAAAGAAAATGAAACTCCTTTTTTGTGAAGCGTTCCTTGTTTATTTTTTTCATTTGGCAACATAAATCTGCTTATGAATACTTACCGAGGCACAGGCGGACGGGTACGAGGTATGGGTACAAGATAGCGTTTTGTGCGACCTTTAGATATCTTTTTCATTTTCCGGTCCTAGGTAGCAATTGATTGGTTTTATTTTGCACGTATTTTTCACACTCTGGACTATGATCGTGGTACTTTATGTAAGAAGTGATTCTAACAAGCAAGTAATATTTATAACGTGAGTGTAATACCACCTTTAATTGATGCAAGCCTAGTACTTTTGGTTAGGTATTCACCAAAAAGACTGTTCTGATAAAATTTGTTACTTTTTATTTCAATGTTATTAGTAGTTTGATAGTGTTTGTGTTGTAGTTTTTTTTTTGTAAAAGCAGAAATCCCCCAAAAATGTCTGTCAAGTGTAAAAATATACAACGAGTATATACCCCAAGAACATGTGTGGTCATATTTAATGGTACACACCATCAAATTGATCCACTTTCTCCATGGAGCCAGCAGCACCATAACCATTTAGGTCAAGTAAATATTTAAATTTTGTATGGGACAGCTGTTTTCTTTTTGATGGCCAGTCCTTAAATATGACCATGAATCTAGGGTGTGCGCTTAACAGTTTAAAAACCATGAGTAAAATTGACTTCATAACTAGAATTTAGTTCGAGCAGAAAGGATAGTGGGCAAATGTGGTCCAAGCGTGTCGCCAAGGGTGAATCATAATATACCAAATTAAAGGATCATCATCATCATCATCATTTCAGCCGAAAGACGTCCACTGCTAGACATAGGACTCTCCCAAGTATCGTCACATTGACCCGTCTCGTACGACTCGCATCCAGCGGATTCCCGCAACCTTCACCAGGTCATCGGTCCACCTAGTGGGAGGCCTTCCAACGCAATGTTTTCCGGTTCGCGGTCGCCACTCCAGAACTTTTCGGTGCCATCGGCCATCCAATCAAAGGATTATACCCTTTAATTTCAATCATTCAAGACCAAAATAAGCTATAATTTCTCTAAATCCCACGGACAGATTTTGATGCCCTTCTGCATGTTTGAACAGTAGGTACATTGTACCCTTTCATTTGGTATATGATTCATTCTTGGCGACGCTTGGACCAACTCCCATACATTTTTGCTCACTGTCTTTTCTTATATTTTTTTTTCTTTCTAACCATAGAACCATAATCGCTTGCCCGTTAACACCCCGACATCCCTGAAACCACGCATAAAGCGCCGTCACACACTTCATCATGTCCCAAATCGCACGACACCAACAATGGCTGAACGCTGACCCCTTATCGTGTTAATGTTTATTTTCCCTCCTTTGTTACGTTCTCCGTCGTGTTTATTTCTTTTTTGTTAATGTTCGGGAGTCAGGTCGTTGGCTTGGTGCGGTTGGGGCGATATTTGATACCGTTATACTCGTATTGTGTTGTTTGGTCTATTGAGTTTTTTATTTAATTTTGTTCAGATTAGAATTGGGTTGCTTTTATAACGTTTTGTTTTTATTTGAAGAATTTTTGTCCAGTTTTATGTTTTTTTTATTACATGACAGTTCCTTCATGTTTATTTGTCCTATGTTGTCCCACTGCAGTGGCCTTCAAAAGGCCTTCCTTCTCTCTTTCCACTTGTCTTTCTCTTCTTTTTACTTCTCGATCTAGGCCTTTAAAAATGAGTCGATTTCATCAGCGATTTTCTGGGCCTAAAACTAGTCGTTAAAAATATTAGATCAACATGCATGCATGCGTGCATGGCTGGTATCATCATCATCTTCCGGGTCGGCGCAACATGTTTTCTCCCCTGTCAGATATCAACGTGAATTTATATTCCCTAAGAATTACTACGATGTTCACAAACACAAGAAAACACATGAATGAAACACAACTGACAAAACACAACATCGACAGTAGGTATACAGAACTACATCAATTCAACATCTGACTACCTAATCTAAGTTCCCTCGCCTCGCGACTCGCGACTTGTTACAGGGAAACTTCTAGGAACAAGTGTTCGGGAATATTCGCGTGCCGCGGTGGCTGTGAGCCTTTAAGCCTAGTTATGTACGGATTGTTCTGCTTGAAAATTTACTGTCGGTACAGGTACCGACAGTAAATTTTGGGTTATGTAAAGCCTCCCCCTTGCTTTTGTAATATTTTTGCAAAATAAGTATATAAGTTTTACTTTTATAATATAAGTGCATAGTCGGATATAACTAACAGTTGAAGAAATATAACAACTTGGTAGGAACATAACTAAAAGTCGTTTTTTTTTTTTTTTTAGTGTAGTAATACTACACTGCGCCTTGTATAATAAATTGTTAGGATAAACGTAATTTAAAAAAAAAAAAAGAAAAAAATACCGACTTTTAGTTATGTTCCTACCAAGTTGTTATATTTCTTCAACTGTTAGTTATATCCGACTATGCACTTATAGCGGGTAGCGCATATTCATATTTTACACTACATAAAAGGACTTACATAAAACCTAGCAAAGTGCAGGAAATCTACGAACAAACACATACAATATTGAAAGAGAAACAAGACTACAGATTCAAATTAATAATACATAAGAAAATAAAAAGGTCAAGCCATACTTTGGAGCATATATTCAGCATCCCTGAAACACGTAGTGCGTGACGAATCATGAAAATGCAACTGAAACTAAATATAGCAAGACAACTTAAAACATGACTCTCCTGCAATACTCGTTTGGGAATAAAGTCATGAAAAATGCTGCCAGATAAGACTATTCTTCATTTGTCGGTATTATATTTGGACGCATGTTTATAGCAATTTTCTCTATAACCGTGCACAGTCTTAGCAGTAATTTGGAACGTAATCAACATGACTCTGAATAAGGGTTTTCACCAGCTTATTTAGAAAAACAGCCTGAAAAAAAACAAAGTCACACACGGTTCAGGTTTACAGTTGCCTCACTATAACAGGTAATGCATAAATGTAGTCGTGTTAGCGAGCTTATTCCCGCATACCCAGAGAGCCCCACTCTACTAAAACCAGTGCATTCACGTTCCAGTTTGCAAAATCCCAGAAACAGTGTGAACAAAGACTGCTTTCTTAATTTAGACAAAGGAACTTACTTTAAAACATGACAACCCTACTTTTAGCTCGACTTGTATTTCTTCTTGGCACCAGCTCTGTTTAGCTTAAGCCAAGGCTGAATTTATATTAAGTCCGTATTATATCACCGCTGTGTTATATATGTGTCGGCTAACTCACTGTTTTATAGGTCTCGTAAAAAGTGTTTAAGAGATTAAATTGAGAGGGTTTTAGATAGTTGCCATTTGGACATTGAACCCGCCAACCAATCCATTTCACAAGCGCCTTAAGTCTAGTATTAGTATTACCATTATAGTCTAACTAGTATTTGCGTTGTGCGCGAGCTGCGCGCAGCTTGCGGGTTTCGTGTTTTTGAGAAGCTTACCCTTATAAAATTTTGAGAATCCATAGGAATCCTTAAATGAATTGGAAAATCCATTTACGAGTAAGTCTTAAAAAGATTTTGTAAATTTTATAAATCTTTTAAATATTTTGAAAACCCTTATGAAACCCCTAAAACATTCTAAACACTAATTAAAAAAAACGAAAAAAAAAAAAAAAAAAAAACCCTATAAAATTAAAGTAAGAAGCCTTTTTTAAAAACTCAAACCTATTCCGATTAAAAACACATAACCCTAAAGTTTGCTTGTCGTCGCCCCTGAGTTACGCTTCACCCACTCAACCTTCGTTACGCAACCTTCCCTTCGCTCCATTCGGTCTCGCAGGTTCGCCTCACTCAGGACCTACCACCACCGGACAGATTTCGACACCTACTATAATATTTGTTCAAACACCTAATGGCTATCTCTAACCGATATGAAGTTACAGCCCTTTTGATTTTAGGGGAGGGGAGGGTATACAAATTTCAACGCCCCTCAATAGTTTTGGGTAAGAATCAAAAGTTTTTTCAGTAGTAAAAAAAGGGGTGAAGAGGGGACGGGAGAGGGGCGAGTTTTAAAAAATGATTTTGACTAACACATTGCCCCTTTCAACGAACCTGAAAACGAATGTTCCAAGTCTCTCAACTTCCGAGATTCGCTTAAAGGGGGGGAGAAGGGAGGCAAGAGGTGCAACTTTGAAATATGGTTTTTACTTTCCCGAGTCTTCTCTACACGAATCCGTAAAAAAAAACAAAACACGGGTCTTTTAGTTTCCGAGATACGATAAGGAGGGGTAGGAAGGGGGGCGAAAAGGGGAGTGGCACTGTGGCACTTTTCCCCTACTCGTGAGAGTTACTTGTTTACGAATCTGTCAAAATATACCCCCCTCTCCATCCACCATCTGGGAGAACAATTATGTCAGTGAGTGAGTGAGTCAGTCAGTGAGTGGTAATCGAGCTTTATATTACCATTATAGTCTAATTTCAACAATAAAACTGAATGTGATGTGTAAGTGACTTTTGAGTGCGTTTAAGGCACATGAGCAGGTAAAGTGGTTTAGGTGTGCTACCTAAACCGCACTCAAATCTCACTGCCAATATGCCATATCAATGATAACAGCTAATGTGCTGATAGCGTTCGGTTTCACTAGTGAAATTATTCCTAATTAATTATTGATTTAAGTAGATATTTAAAATATCTACAAATATACCCTATTCTATACATTGTAGTGGAACCTATACCCTTTTAGCGAATGATTGCGACATCCATCCTATGATGACGAACCTTCAATAAAACAAACTGTGTAACACAACTATATTACTATAGCTCAACGTAAAAAGAACACATTTACAACTATGAAGGCCGTATCTCATAAAATACTCGTATCCCTAAAAAACATATTCGTTGGGTTACATCGGGCAGTTTGGATGTTCGTGATAAATGTAGAAGGTCACAGCTCGAGGTAACTGTCGACCTAATGTTTATGTTTAAAGGACGCTTTTATGCGCCACAAAACTCACGATAATGTGCGACGGTCCTCGTAAACGTGTCCTAGCAGCCGCAACCGGCAGCCGGGCAACCTTCAGGACAAATACAGTATACAAATACAGTATTTCTACTGAGAAAAAATGATCGAAATCCGATCATTTTTTCGCTTATACACATTTAAAGCATTTACGCGAATTATAAGCGTGCTTCTGGTAACTCGTTACATCGTGAGTAAGTTACGTTTTATGTGTGTAGTGCAAATAACAAAAAGTTTAGTTGACTACCCTAACACATGCGTTTGATTTTACAAAAAGAGCGTAGTTGGTTTTCTGGTTCTCTTCATACTGTGACAGTACTGTTCATTTGATGGCTGCAACTTCATTCAGACGGGTTTATTTTAAAATGTAAGCGAATTGTGTTGTTTATTCTTTACTTATGTCGGTCTTGAAGTTTTATTACTTTATTTATTCCGTTCTTCGAGAATATTCGAGTCTGTCATTCTAGGTTATGTTCTGTTGATTGGTCTGAAATGAGTTTTTGTAAATATTTTCAGAAAATAAACACATTCACATATGTACATTTAAAATGTCTTGCCGACATCGTTGATTTTGAGAATGCCAAAAGCACATGTAGGATACATGTGCTTTTGTTTAGACCGAAGAGTAGAAAATATTAAAGCTGTTCAATTAAAAATGAAAAAAAACAGCTTTTACTTGTAACAACGCTTCGTTTCAGGCAGTCATCTAACTCACCCAGTTCAGTAGATACCATCTCTGCTGAAAGTAATTCTAAAAAGACAAATCATTAGCATTTCTCGTTTCCGAAGCCCTCAACTGAAGTGCTCCACGTTTTTCTAAAGCGCCTTCCAGAGGGACAAATTAGCTAAAAATAAGGAGGTTTCCCTCGTCGAGTCTACGTGATGAGCGTCCTGAGTGGTACCGGGACAGAGTGCGTTCACATCTACCTCGGGTGAGATACCGGGTCAAAGCGGATTGTGTTCTTTAATCAGAGCTGTGTTTAGAGAAAACTCTAAACACAGGTCTGATTAAAGAACTGTGTTTGGAGATGTATACAGTATGTTTTGTAGGGATCCTGTATTTATTAATTTGTTGTTCTACATACACATATTGTAAATTTGTAAGGCATATAATCTCTATTCTCTTCCTTTTCTCACACACTATTGTCTACATTTCTTTTTCATTTCTCCTTTTGCAGGTCTGCTGGCAGAAATTTCTTAAGAAACAAGCAGTTCCTATGTACTCATATTTTTAATGTATTTTCCTGTGTTGTATACTGTGTGTACATAAATAGTAAAATAAATAAAATAAAAACCATTAGATTTTTAAAGATGACATACTCTCACGCCTGTAGTGGGCGCCTACGTGATATTATGTCATCTTACATCTATCTGTCTAGCCTTTTGGAGCTTAAACATAACTGGCATAATGTGGGTTCACTATTAGGTACACGTTAGCCTAACCCTTTGGGAATTACAGGCGTGATGTTATGTTCATTTCAATGTTTTACTTATTCAAATAACCTGCGTCTATTTGAAGCAGATTTGTAAGTAGAATATATACAAGTGCTCACTGTTCTACAAATACCCTGTTATGTTATAATGTACATAGGTAGTCGTGTAAGTGGTGTAGGCACCGCGCTGAGGTACACATGTGCTGAAATCTGTAAATGTCACGCGCTTCAATTTACATAGCTGAGGTATTTCACAGTTGTGTTACAAGGTTTTATATAAATATATTGTTGGGTTCTGTGGCGATGAAATAAAAGCTTAGACTGTTTTTGAAGTTTACTGGCTTAATTTTTTGCCCGGTTAGTTTATGGCCTGGATCTGCGCCTGGTGAATGGCAATAGGCTCGTCCCCTAATCCATAGGAACTGAATTAGAACTGAACATATACTTTTACAGCCTCTGCCCAACCTTAGTTTTAGTTCCAAAGCTAATGTTTGTAATGGAAATTGCGTGAAATAAAACAAAGTCATTTGTATTTTTTGCCGCCTGGACATTAACAATAAACCGGCCATTTTGATTCTAAACAAATTTCTCGAAAAAAAAATCAATACATTAGAAATAACATTAGCCTGTTTTTCTAGAAAATTCGCTCTTTCTTTACTTGAACTAATGAGCGCCGAACTAATCCGTTTAGTAAAGCTGACTAGCTACAAATTGAGAACAAGCAGACAACGTTCCTTTAGTCTCTTTAACAAGCTACGCCTCTCTCGGCAAGAAATAACCTACGAGTTTCAATTGCGTTTGTTTCTATCCAAGTTTCAAGTTCTTTCTAAGTATTTTTTCCCTTGGGAAAAACCCTCCACTCTTTTTCAAACCAGCCACTCTTGAAAGCCGGAATCAACTGTGGCCAATACCAAATGAAGAAAGCGAGACGAGTCTTGGAGAAACAACGCTTGAATCCCGAGACGATCATCATCACCTGCTAGCCTTTTCCCAACTATGTTGGGAGCGGCTTCCAGTCTAACCGTATGCAGCTGAATACTGGTAGTTTTACATGGGGCGATTGCCTATTTTACCTCCACCACTCAGTTAGTACTGTACGGTGCCTCTTGGTAAGACTGGTTGTCAGACTTTCGGGCAACTGATCCCACTACGAAATGAATCAGAAAAAAACAGCGGTGGAGTAATAAAAAAATCCCCTTTCTTCAACATCAAGCAGGAGACAGAAAAGAGCTAATTTAGTATATAATACCGTATTAGAGAATTCTCATAAACCTCCGAACATTAAAACAACTCATCAAAACTAAAGATTCAGGCTCACCATTCACGTAGGGAACCGAAGTATTAAGACATAACCACTATCTCCCGGCCCACGTACAGGGCGATCCACCGGCGATAAGCGCCACCTAATGTGCCGACTTCCCGAACACGGGATGAGGACCCGAGATCCCGGGACCTGCGGAATGCGGGACTAATCCCCCGGGATCCGCGCAATCGCTTATCGACAAATCGACGGCTTGAGCGTCTTTGCTCAAGGAGATTGAAAAGTATGTGATTTATGAATGGGTTGTATTTAAAAGATTTTATATGTTTGAAACGTGAACGTAATTTTAACTTAAGGACTTGTAACAAAACACGAACCAAAAACCTATGACATCACTATTATAAGATTTATTACTCCCAAGCACCATTATTAACAACAATAACGGTGATTATAATCACCACTAAAACGAATCCTTAATTAATTAGCACTATAATGAAATGACATTGCCAATTATAAGTTAATCGCCCCTTTGTAAGCGCCATTAAAGTTCGTTACATAGACCCCGCGGGGGTGGGGTGGACCCCCATCCCCGAGTGAGGATCGAAGCCATCATCTGCATAGCGGATGAGGCCGAAAGCCGAGGCCGAGAGCACTGGCTAATGAGATCAGCTCAGTTCGACGATCTCGTCGGAGCATCGTGAATTCGTGACGACATTCTTTGAACAAGCTGCTGTGCTGTGTGTACTTATTTTACATGAAATATATTTTGTCTAACATTGCAAGTGGCGAGCAAAGGAAATTACAATAATGCAAGCTTTTGTTCGCACTTAGGGATAATTTCCATTACATTTTATTACGTTTATAGCCTAAGATCTGTATGATTACTTCTTGTTATAGTCATTTAGATCTATTGCTTCCGAAAAACCATCGTTTCCCTGATATTTTAATTTCAGTTTCACAGCAATCTACGAGCAATTTATGGGCAGGCAAAAGCCCGAAAGTCGGACAACCTGTTCTGACCAGTAACTGTATTGTAGTGGTCAGATAGACTGTCGCTCCATGTAAAATATGGGTATTACCCCAACATGGTTGGGAAAGGCTTGGCAGATGATCTTCAGTTTGCACCCCTGTCAACTTTGATGTTATTATTTAACTTCTAAACATAAATTTTGCAGCGACTGTAAATAGCAACCAACTTATATTCTCCAAAACATCCTAAGCAAACCAGAGTAAAACCGCACAATATTCAACAAATACACAAGTAACATTGTACCTACTTGTAATACTAATAAGCATAATACATGGACAGCTGTTTACACAGCAAACTTTAACAAACAGTAGTAAATAGAACCCCTCTTTGTGGCAAGGTCGGCAAACATGCGATTAGTACGGAACCGACAGCAAAACTGGGAGTCCACACTTCCTTCCTTCACAGAATGAACTGAACAAGCTGTAAATAACTTCTCTAAATAATTAGGTTTCACAATAATAGACAGTTTCAGTAATGGGTCGAAGACTGCAATTTTGTTTTTTTCTTCTGCTTTGAACTTTATTATACTACTTGGGTTTCGATAATTGTCCCACGGCATCATATTGCCGTGATAAAAAGTATCCTATTGTTAATCCAGGTTATAAACTTTCTGATAAATTTCATAGAAATCCGTTCAGCAGTTTTTGCGTAAAAGAGTAATAAACATCCATCCATCCATCCATCCTCACAAACTTTCGCAGCTATAATATTAGGTAAGAGTAAGATTAAATGTAAGAATGTAAGATTAAGAGTAAGTTGAAAGTTGCAATTTAGGGGTTGACGGGGGCGAAAATCGACCTAGCTAGGTCTCTTGGCTGGGAAAATTAGTTTTCTTTGTTTTCACCCGAGCAGGGCTCGGTCGCCGAGGTACTTTAATTTTATGAATCATACACATAACACATAACATCACGCCTATAATCTCCGAAGTGTTAGGTAAAGGATGTAACTATATAATGTATATGTTGTTCGACAGCTATTTTTAAAGTATACGGCCTATTGCCATCAATTCGTTGCTTCTAGCTGGGCTGCGACTGGCAAATTCGTGACGGACAAACCCAAAAATCGCGACATATTAGACGCAAATAAACTTGTAACCTAACAAAACATGGCAAAGATAAAATAAAATTACATACATCTTAAAACTTTCGAAGCACCCAAATAATGCACTTGTTCAACAAGATGATTCACGATGAACATTCCTTTTAAAGGGTGCTTTAGTGCTTGAAGGACTAAAGCATCCAGAAGCGTATATACTAGAACAGATCCAGGCACTAGGTACCTATTTAACAAGACTGGTTGCACCTATTCCAACTTTTAAAATACTCGATTAACCTAGTCTCACTGCCTACGCGGCGTTCGTCACCCGCGGCCCGCTGGTATCGAAGTCCGAAGTACCGGTGCGGGTGCGGCGAAGTGAGATAGCATTTTGTTGCCATAGTTACTAGTCTGCTTTGCCGCTCACTTGTGTTTGCCTAAAATCATGTTTATATAAATAATACGCATGTTAGTCTTTTGAATTTGATCTCTATTCCAATACAAATAAAAATAACGCGACGCGCACTCGTGTTGTGCAAGAATATATTCTGTCCTTTTTTAAAGACATTATTCCACAGTCTTCTAGGTACTTGTAAATACTCGATGTGAATGAAGACTTTATGACCCACTTGCATTAGTTGCACTAGTCGAGTATCAAATAAGGACTCGTGCGGATATGATATGTGAAATATTTATACCTACTTTGTAACGTTACAATTTCCTGGGTAGGATCCACAAAACTGTAAAGTCACTCTGAGCACTCACCTACCTAACTTTCAGTCTGGAGGGGAGCACTATTAAAAGAAATTGACAAGGGAACGAGTTATAAGAATTTATTAACAAAGATCCTGACCTAAAAGCTGGAGCTACTCAAATCACTAATGCCAGTGAAGCTGGCGGAAATTACTGAAGATGAACGCAGAATGGAATAAATAACTGAAGAACGTCCGTCTTCAGACTGTGGAGGAGGACCGAGGAACCATCAACTCTCAGGCCGTAGAGAAGGGCCGAGGGCATCCGTCTTCAGACGGCGGTGGACGGCCGAGGACCGTCAATCCTCAGGCCGTAGGAGGAGGGCCGAGGACTTCTGTCTTCCGACCGTGGAGGAGGGCCGAGGAGCGTCAAATCTTCATCAGGCTTGTGCAGCTCAAGCAGCAAGGTTTCCAGGTGTTCTAGGTGAGGGTGCGGCGCGGAGAGAGGCCGACTTAAAACTCAAGAATAAGGGGAACTGCCCTTTAAATAAACTTTTATGAAGCTTCCCAGAGGTGTTTCTGCTCTCAGCTCTGAACGTAGACTGCCCATTTCACCACCAGGCTCCTGTCAACTCCAGATCATTTACATTTTAAAATTAGAAAATTATTAAAAAGAAAATCGAATGAGGTCGATGTGATTTACTTATACAACCTACAACTAGCTCCAGCAATAAATTAAAAATAAAACTAGGGTTGCCACTAACTGACATCACAAAAGTAAACAAAGATTTAATATAACATGAATTAAAAGGTAAAAAGGCCAAAGCCGTTGCTAAGCCACCAAGAAATGACCATGAAGCTACCTAGGGAGGACGAATGCTTAAATTTTCAGGTTAATAATATCCAAAAATGTAAGTAAAAAAACATAAAAGACATACACATTACATTACCCCGAAAACCCCGGAAAATTTTTGAATACAATGAACAAATTTTCTTATTTAGCATTAAGAGAGCATCAATCAACAAAAAATTAAGCTAAATGAGTATTTACAGTGATACAGTAAGTTTAAAAACAATTAAAACTAAGATTCCCCATAACCCCAGAAAAAAAAATTAACTAGAAAAATTTCGAGGTTGTAAATAAGACCTTGATCTTTCATACACCTTTCATCAACCTACCCTACACACTTCCTCAATCATACATCACCAGCATACTTAGGGGATATGGTTCACATTCAATGACGCATACTCCACAAGGAATTATTTTTAAGGTTTACGAAGGCTTATTTATTTAATTTAGGTGTCGTAATCCGCACCTGTTCTAAAACCCGTTAAAATTAAAATAAATTATTTACAAAGTTTTTCTGCTTAAGAAAAGCAGCCAAGGTTTAAGAGCATAAAGTGCTTAAGAGAAGCCTTCAAGCTTTAAGTCAAGGGTCAAGGAGGGTCAAGGATAAAAAAATATTATCTAAGTTAAAAAAGTACACTTAAGGCTTATTTTACGAGTTAATGCGACCGCTCGACACAACGGCTTATTTAATGAGTTGTGCACCGCTCAACACAATGGCTTATTTAAAGAGTGGTGCACCGCTCTACGAAATTAAATAAAGGGATCTAACAAAGCCAAAAGTTTTAAGGGAAGGTAAACCTTGTGGAGTATTTACAGAACTTAAATCTAAATGGTTTTTACAAGGAATGAGTTGAGAGTCTAGGCTAAGTCATTGAAGATAAATATAATGAAAATAAAATAATCTGCGTATAATTTAACCGTAAATTACTCCAGAAAACATGAGGTGTATTATTAATATAAGACTTTATCAAAGTTAAAAGTAAAAGATAGCAAAAAATACAATTTTATAAGAGTGATAAAAGAAAGTAAAAAAAAAAAGTCTACGGAGGCCGAGAGTGTTTGAGTTAGAACTCAAGTCGAGAGAGGGTTTGAGTTAGGACTCAAGTCGAGAGAGAGCGTTTAAGAGGGAACTCAAGTCCAAGAGAGCGTTTGAGAGGGAACTCAAGTCCAAGAGAGCGTTTGAGAGGGAACTCAAGTCCAAGAGAGCATTTGAGAGGGAATTCAAGTCCAAGAGAGCATTTGAGAGGGAACTCAAGTCCAAGAGAGCGTTTGAGAGGGAACTCAAGTCCAAGAGAGCGTTTGAGAGGGAACTCAAGTCCAAGAGAGCATTTGAGAGGCCCCACGTTGGGCGCCAGTCTGTAACGTTACAATTTCCTGGGTAGGATCCACAAAACTGTAAAGTCACTCTGAGCACTCACCTACCTAACTTTCAGTCTGGAGGGGAGCACTATTAAAAGAAATTGACAAGGGAACGAGTTATAAGAATTTATTAACAAAGATCCTGACCTAAAAGCTGGAGCTACTCAAATCACTAATGCCAGTGAAGCTGGCGGAAAATACTGAAGATGAACGCAGAATGGAATAAATAACTGAAGAACGTCCGTCTTCAGACTGTGGAGGAGGACCGAGGAACCATCAACTCTCAGGCCGTAGAGAAGGGCCGAGGGCATCAGTCTTCAGACGGTGGTGGACGGCCGAGGACCGTCAATCCTCAGGCCGTAGGAGGAGGGCCGAGGACTTCTGTCTTCCGACCGTGGAGGAGGGCCGAGGAGCGTCAAATCTTCATCAGGCTTGTGCAGCTCAAGCAGCAAGGTTTCCAGGTGTTCTAGGTGAGGGTGCGGCGCGGAGAGAGGCCGACTTAAAACTCAAGAATAAGGGGAACTGCCCTTTAAATAAACTTTTATGAAGCTTCCCAGAGGTGTTTCTGCTCTCAGCTCTGAACGTAGACTGCCCATTTCACCACCAGGCTCCTGTCAACTCCAGATCATTTACATTTTAAAATTTGAAAATTATTAAAAAGAAAATCGAATGAGGTCGATGTGATTTACTTATACAACCTACAACTAGCTCCAGCAATAAATTAAAAATAAAACTAGGGTTGCCACTAACTGACATCACAAAAGTAAACAAAGATTTAATATAACATGAATTAAAAGGTAAAAAGGCCAAAGCCGTTGCTAAGCCTCCAAGAAATGACCATGAAGCTACCTAGGGAGGACGAATGCTTAAATTTTCAGGTTAATAATATCCAAAAATGTAAGTAAAAAAACATAAAAGACATACACATTACAACTTGACGTCTCGTATTCGGATACGCGTATCGGACTTATGCAAACATTTTTCGTAATGAAGTTATGTGTGTTTAAAGAACTTTTGATTTTAGTTTTATTAAGACATTAATTAAAGTAGATAAGGCTGATTTTGTATATAAAAAACAATGATTGTAGAAAAGTGATTATAAAAAAACAAGAAAGGCAAAAAGTCTGATTATTCTGACAAAAAAATGAAAACAATGATTGAAAAAAGGTGTAAAAACATACAAAAAAGTTAAAAAATTTACTTATTACTGAAAAAAAGAATTGAATCTTTTAAATACGCCAACAATCTACAATGTACCTATACGTAGATAGATACTGATAAACATTGATACTGATAGTCGTAAACCTATGTAAAGTATGACGGGAAAATTACTATTCATTACTACGTACGTACCCTGTACCTGCACGTATTGGTGGTATGCAAAGACTAAGCAGTAAGTATACTTTATTCTATGCGTACTTAATGGACTAGGTGGAATAGGTATTTGGATCAAGTATTTGTACGGGATCGGACTAAATGCACCTAGTACAAAATTTACCTAATACGGACTCATCTCTATTACATGGGCCTACTCTTGATCTCAATCTTCTCCTGCGAAGCTTACCCAAAGGAAGCCTATTAAATCGCGCCTGAAATAGATTGGGTCCCTATGAACTTGGGAACACCGACGCAGGCAGGGAATTCCACTCCTTGGCAGTGTGCATAATAAAAGATGTAGCAAAGCGCTTCGTGTGAATGTGTGGAACATCGACAAGGTATGGGTACAGTAAGTAAGTCTGGACTCCCGATGGAAGAAGGGGGATGGTAGAATGAGCTCGTGGAGCTCCAAAAAACCGACGAACATGCAACTTTGCGGCGGTGGGCCAGGCTATAAAGCTTGGTACCCACCAGCTTATCGTCAAAAATGAGCCTCTTTGCTCTATGCTCAATATCGTATGAATGAACATCGTAGATAAAAACTGTCGAAAACTTGTTAACTGTTACAATATTAATTGATTTGATTAATTTATAATTGATTAATTTATTCAATTTTATTTATTGTAATTCTAGAAATTTTGTTCGTTTTAATATTCTCTTCATTTTCCAATTATTTATACTTAATTTTAATTTCTGACATTTATTGGGACTATGTTTATTTTTATGTTGCATCTTATTTCAACACAATATATATACGAACTAAAAACATTGAAAGTCTTTTGTGAGAATGACTTAGCCGATTATTATTTTTATCTAACTGCGATGTTGGGCATTCTCAATCCTATCTCATGTGGGCTTGTGACCATGTTTTTCTGCTGTAATTTTGCTACTACTTGCGTGCACAACATTTATTGTTATATATGAATTCATAGTAAGGTTAGTAAGGTACTGTGTTTATGGATAGCAGCGACCAAATATCAATATACTACCAAAACTGTAGAGGTGTACGAACCAAACTGCACACCTTGTTTGTAAACATTTTATCATTTTCATTTGACAATAGAATTCTAACTGAAACATGGCTTGTGCCCGATATTGCTAGCGTTGACCTCGTGGATCCACGGTATATTATTTACAGATGCGACCGAGATCGTCACACAACAAAAAACGGGTAGGCGGCGGGGTCCTTATCGCAGTATTGCGAGAACTTCGTTCGTGTTTGCTTAACGTTTCTAATCGTTTGCACAATGACGCTACCTCCTGCACTGAGCATCTCATGGTTGGACTTCCAAGTAAAAATAACAGTTCAAAGATGCACGTTATTAGCACAGTATACATACCACCTTGGGCCGCCCCTGATATTTATAGCTCTCACTTCGACACACTGCAGGACTTATTAAATGAACCTGACGTGATGAGTGTATTTATTGCTGGAGATTACAATCTTCCGGATACTACGTGGCAGGTTGCCCTGACCGGTAGTCAGCAACATATCACTGGCATGACTTGCACAGGATCTTCCCCTATAAGCTCAGAACTCCTCCAGCTAATGTCAACCCTGGATACCTACCAATATAATACTATATATAATGGAAATGGTAAAATTCTCGATTTGTTCATTTCTAATATAATTTGCACTTTGAGCCCTCCAATCGACCCCTTACTACCTGTAGACCCACACCACCCTCCGTTTGTTGCGATAGCCCACATAGGTATATCAACGCAAACCATAAAAAGAAAACCCATGAAAAATTACGACTTCCGTAAGGCCAATTATGATGTTATCAATGAGCAAATCGATGAAGTCGAATGGTCGGTCCTGTTGGATCATCTTTCTTCCGAAGAAGCGGTGGAAAAAATTTATGATGTGTTAAGCAACATTGTCTCACCTAACGTTCCACTAGTAAAGCCTCGAGCACTTGACTTTCCTGTTTGGTTTTCTCCTCACTTGATTAAAACTTTTAAAAAGAAACAGCGCCTTTGGATTAAGTGGAAGAAGTTTAAAAACATTATAGACTACAATATGTTTGCCGAATACCGAACAACTTTTAAAGAAGCCTGTAACTCTTGCTATGCTACCTTCATTAAATCCGTTGAGGATAATCTCACCTCCAATATTAAATGCTTTTGCACATATATAGCTGCTGTATATGTCCAAAAGCAATACAAATCGCAAAGACAAATCTGGTATCCCATCTACGATGCAATACCAAAACCTTAAGTCAAGTGCTCCAGATGTGGTTTGCAATATGTTCTCCGATTACTTCCTGTCAGTGTTCGAACTCGCATCGCCCTCGTTGTCGACGTGGACCCCGCCAACTCACTGTGACGCTAACATCTTAATCGACAACATTTGTATCGAGGAATCTAAATTACTTCAGGAGTTAAAAAACCTAAACCCTACCAAAGGGGCCGGCCCTGATGGATACCCAGCTCTATTCTTTAAGGCTACTGCTAATAGTATTTACAGATCACTTCATATCATTTACAATAAATGCCTGTGTGAAGGGGTGTTTCCTGAAATTTAGCCAATATAACGCCCGTACATAAGGGAGGCTCGAAACATGATAATATGCAATATCAACCCATATCAATTCTATCGACTTTGTCAAAGCTGTTTGAAAGGCTCGTACATAACGAAATCTACCCAATCCTGCACAACGTATTAATTCCTGAACAACATGGTTTTGTTAAACACCGATCTACTGTTTCAAATTTATTAAAACCAACTTCCAACATCTTTTTGAAAACCTAGATAGACGTTTGCAAGTGGACGTTGTTTACACAGATTTCAAAAAGGCCTTTGACAAGGTTGATCATGACATTTTACTTAACAAAATTGCATTTAATGGCATACGGGGAAACTTGCTCCGGTGGTTTTCATCCTACATTCAAAATAGAACACAAAAGGTTGTTGTGAGTGGCCATCAGTCCGATACAGTGTCTATAACCTCTGGTGTTCTACAGGGCTCAATTCTTGGACCTCTCCTATTTAATATATATATAAATGACATTTGGAAATGCTTTTTAAGTACAAAATTTCTTATGTATGCCGATGATTTGAAAGCTTTTAAAATTATTAATACAATAGAAGACTGTCTAACGTTTCAAGAAGACTTAGATAGACTCTCAGCATACTGCCTTGACAACAAATTACACTTAAGCGTCCCCAAATGTCATTATATAAATTTCACAAAAAACAAATCTATCACAAAATTTAAGTACAGGCTAAATAATGCCTTTCTGTGTAACACCTTTATTGTAAGAGATCTTGGTGTTCTACTGGACAATAAGCTATCACTTAATCAACACGTAGAAAGAATTGTTAATAATTCATTTAAGATGTATGGTTTTGTCCTGATATCATCTACAGAGTTCAAACGGCCCTCTACCTATCTTTACTTATACAAGACGCTTGTACGCTCGCAGCTCGAATATGCCGTCCCAATCTGGAACCCGTTTTACAAGAAATATATAGATGTGATCGAGAAAGTCCAGCGTAAATTTCTTCGCGCCGTGTACTTCTGGTGTTATAAAAGGTGTTTGTCATATTCACAATTACTAAATAAATATAATATGTTAACATTAGAATCTAGACGAAAGTTTCTAGAAGCCAACGTACTTCATGGTATTGTTCATAATCACTTCGATTCTATTGATCTCACGAGTAAGTTATGCTATGTGGTCCCCCGCACTGTAAATAAGCGTAGTGTCCGTGCAAGTAAATTGTTCGCCGTAAATACCTGTCGGACTAATTCAGGATTGCGTTGCCCTATTCGTCGTGGTTGAATCTTTTAATAGCAACTTCATTGATGTTGATATTTTTGTATGTTCCAAATCGAAATTTAAGTCCAATGTTTTTAAAATCTTATCCAATCATAATAAGAAATAGTGTGAAACCTTTATTATTATTAATTTAGTTTATTTCAACCGTTTTTATAATAGCATTGTATTGTCAATTTCCTTAATTTACACAATTTCAATAAAATAATTCTCATTTGTGATAATAACGAATAATCCCAAAATTTTCTTTTTTTTTCTCAATTATTATTATTTATTTTCTTAGATAACTTATTAATTGTATTGTGTTTATTTTAATAATCTATGTTCTTTTTTAATTCTTAAAATGTTAATATCTGAGTAATGCTAAATCTAGTGGCACTTTTTTACCTTATCTTAATTTTGTTAATATGCGGATAATGTAGTGGGCTGCAATATTGTTAATACTTCATAATTTTATGTAAATTATTGTTATTTGTAAACATTATATATTGTAGCTGTTTATTGTCCCTTATTAAATAAAATAAAAATATAACCTATTAATTTTCAGTTAGTCTATACTTTATTCATGGTAAACCGACAAAATTGAGAACTGGTATCAAAGTTGCATGCAATTTTTCGATAGTTTACTTTAAATTATTGGGTACTCCTCTGCCTAATCCTTCGAGGATTACAGGCGTGTTGATATTATAAAATAATGTTTGACAATACCAGTAATTATGTCCACTTTGTCTTTGGTCCTTCGAGACGTGTTCGCTGCTGAAGCTCCTGAGTGAATGTCTGATTCAATCATACGTGTTCTGATGTGACCGTGAGAAGACTGATTGTATCATGATTGTGGTTACGTGCTTGTATCCCGCTTGGGATATAGAGAAACGTCATTTTATAATAAAGATCAAAGTTCTTGTTTTTGGTCTTTGACAGAACATATTTTTGGAATCGTGGTAGAAGTAATCTTGATATTGGAATTATTTTTATACGTTTTTTCGAACGTCCGGTGATTTCGACGAGTAATTTAGGTTATTTTGAGCTGAAAGACTGTTAATTTTATACGTATGTTTATCCCTATCCAACGTTCGAAAAATCAGTCCAAAAATGTTTGTGAAATCAATCACCCAACTGAAAATAATCTTATAAATCACAAGTTCTCCCAAATTACTAACAATAAAAGCTGCTGATCAACGATATGATATATGCCCATTGTGTACACGTCCCATAAAATAATGACTCAACCAAGAATACCTAATTTCGTATTCGAAACCCGTTTTATATTCGCGTCTACGATTTCGTAGACGTGCTACGAGTTGCTACGAGGCCTCTACGAGTTTATGCTGCGTCAATACGGTGTATTATTGCTTCTAAATAAATTCGATGCAGACATTCTGTATGTATGTTTATATTATTATGTATGTTTAAGTGCCTCATTTAATCTAGAATATTGAGTGATTTAGTGTTTAGTGCTGTAGTACATTGTTGACGTTTTATAAGGCGAAAAACTAGTGCTGTATTGCGTGTTAGAAAGTGGTTAGTCTTTTTTATTGTTCTGTCATATTTAAATGCCTATTACGATCGACGAAGGCTATGCATAGTCAAAGATTTTTAGTTGTTTAATCAATTGAGAGTACCTTCAGTTTAAAACTGAGTTGTTATTATTGTGTATAATTTAGATATTGTTATTTTGCTTAATCAACTGACACAACAATGTTAGGGCTTAACTAACCTTGCTTTCTACAGATGTTTTAAAAAGTTTAAAAAAACTATGTAACGTACTTTTGTATCAAAGTTTCAACTATCAACAATCATTGTGACATTGTATCGTCTCGATCGATTAATAATGATAATGTACCAGGCGCGCAGTGACATCAACTGGTATGTTACACAACGCGCTCATACATCACCGTCACCGCGTGAATACTAACTCCCGAAATGATGTGCCACCTCGTCATTTATCATTTTAACAAAAATAGA
Source organism: Xestia sexstrigata (assembly GCA_941918905.2). Classification (NCBI taxonomy): domain Eukaryota; kingdom Metazoa; phylum Arthropoda; class Insecta; order Lepidoptera; family Noctuidae; genus Xestia; species Xestia sexstrigata. Next base: position 1,260,208 of record OW799210.2, read on the forward strand.
CACTAACCTTCAACACCGCGAACAATAAGCAGACAGACACGATTACGTTCATATTTTATACGAAAATGTGCAGAGTTCTGTTGGAACATTTTATTTAAATGACACAGATTAGTTATTTGTTCATGACAATTAGGAATAAAAGACAAATGTACTCAATGTCTCTGTACAGTTATTTTTACTTGTTCAAAAAGTTTTAATAAATATTGAAAGGGGAAACTAAAGTCAAATCAGAACACTGACTCGTTGTTGTTGTGGCCGCAAGTGGTACTGCAGAGCATGAGATCCTTACTTCGAATCCCAGATCAGACAAAGTGTTTTTTAGTTAATCCGTCTGGATTTTCTCTGTAGCAGCCCGTAGTCGGTATCTGTGCTGGCTTAATAGCAATAGACTCGCGTAATTTCTTACGGTGTACCATAGATACGTACGATACGATTCCTCCTTACCCTTCGGGATTACAGGCATACTTTTATTTTATGAAAAACAAAAGTATAATACGACAACAACACGTACCAAAAGAAAAAGTTCATTATTTTTACTGACGTAATTAATATTCTCAAGGGATTTGCAAAGCAGCGATAAATACTGTCGCACGGAGCACCTTCGTACATTAAAATAGGCGAAAAATGAAAGCATTTCCAGCTAAATGAAATGACAGGCACGCAGGTACGATATAGACACACGGCGCATGCGTACACGTAATGCACTCCTAAGCGACAACCGCACCAAAATCCAATGTCAGTTTTTAAGATCGGAGCGGTCAGACAGACTCGCATGAAATGAAAAGTGCCTTTTTTAATTTTTGTACAATACACAGGTACGTAATGTAATAGATTTAAGAAATAAACTTAAAGTAGACACAATTAGTAGCACTGTACAATGTACATCAAGAAAAGTTACTTTTCTTTCTGTCTACTTTGAGGACAATGACTGGTTATTTAACAGACTGAGGCAAACACCTTTAGATCTGAAAAGGGTGTGCTTTCGGGCTGTATAGCCTAAAGTCATTTTGGACACTCTCATTTGCTTATTCGGAAAAATCACAGGTCCTTAAGTGGCATTCTTAATTCTAGCACGCACCATCACTCCCCCTGGGGACACGTGTCCCCACATGTAGTAACACCACTCTGTGTATTTGCGTGAATAATGAAGTAGGTAGACACAGCGTGACAGTTTGATTTGATGCACGTCGTACGCGGGGACGCACACGGAGTAGCGTGATTTCACAAGATACCATTTTCATGCGGTTTCAGGAAAGTGTCGGGTCACATGATGATAGAGCCAACTTCTGTAATAACAAGATTAGTCGGAAACTTATACAGTCCAGCATCTTAATAGATCCAAAGCCAAACATTGGCTTTTTTGCAAAATAAATATCGCAAGGGAAAGTTACTAAACCGATAGCCTTGGCAAACGAATAAAAAATGATGTTATTTGCATAAGAAAGTAAGCTACTATCCTCTTTTAAAATCGTACTATGTTTGTAAAATTCAGATTCATGGCATCAATGCCTGAAAACTACAAATTGTGACATAGATCGCTTTGTTTCAGAGTAGATGTGTTGCCGACACGCATGCTTACCGCGATGTAAATGAGTTGGTACCAAGTGATGAATCGCTAGCATTCGTGTCGCTTGCTCACGGATTTATCAAACTACGAGTACATAAAAAGAAAACAAACATAGTAAGAACATTTTTTAAAGGGAATAAATTGTAGGGACGGGTTTCCGAAGATCCCACTTTATTCTTGCGGAGACAGAAATATCGTTCTCATAAATATTCCGTTCGGTTCTAAAAATGTGACTTTATTAGTCTGAATAAAGTATGCAGACTGAATTTTTATTTTAATAAAATAACAAAGTTCGAACAAGTTTATGTCTCTATCGGTTTATAGCTTTTTAAAATGGAAACATTTCTTTCACATGACTTTGGGTACTTTAAACTTGAGTACTTACGTAAGTACTTTCAAACTCAGTCAATAAAGACGCTTATTTAAATTAAACAAACATAAATACGCTGGAAATATGAGCACTTTTAAGTCCCAACTTTATCCCACAAATAACAACACAGGCAAACTTTCCCTTATTATAATGTGCAGGGTAAATATCTAATGCGGACACATTTCCCGGGGGGATGTCGACAATCGCAGGCCATCGCGCAAATCCCGGAAACCGGGATCAAGGAACGTCCCTTTTAGGACCTCGCAAACTTACGTGCTTATGTGTGCGTGTGACTTTCGTACGTACATGGTATGTGTGTGTGTGTGTGTGTTTCGATCTTCTCCGTCCTCTTCGTCTCAAGGGAAGCTACATTCCAGTGGTAGTGACTTGTATGTCACGTTATGGTATTATTAGTTCGTTGGGGAAATATTAACGAATACCAAAAGTAACTGTTTCAAGGGAAAATTGTGGCAAAGTTTTTTTTACTTGTTTTGAGTAGGAGAAAACTAACTCTATTCTAGGAAACCCGCATGTATCTAAATAGAAGTACCTCAGTGTGATTAGATAAATAAAGTAATATTCAGTAGGTAGTTATGTGCACTGCTACAACATGCGTCCAATCTGACAACGCTTCCGTGACACCAATCAGAAAATGATTTAAATAGATTTCTTTTTCATATAAACTTTAGAAAGTTTGAGCTACCACGAACGGAACTACCTAACATTTTAAAAGCACCCGATATTTCCAACGTTCTACTGCAACTTTATAAAACAATGTAGGTACTTACATAATAAATCAAATGTCTTGTCGCTACCACCGCGCGTCGTGCGCCACTCGGCTCCCCCAACTTTACAAAAGAAATTATAACGTTAGTTTTACAGATATAACCTCGAGATAAGACAAAAGTTTGTCGAGTCCCGCCTGTGACTTTTTCTTTTCCCGCAAATCATTTTGCTTGGAGTGATGTCGTGTCGGAAGGCATAACCGTGCGCTCGATCAACACGCGAACTTCGTGCAACCCGCGCAGACCCGCGCAGAGCCACGCCGACCCGCACAGACCCACGCAGTAGTCGTGAAAACATTACAGAGTTATAGGCACACTTAGATTTTATGAACGTCGATTCTCCCTTATTTAGAAAGCAAGAAATAAATTCCTTTTACACAGTAAACAAGCCTGTTGTTGCTTGCTCGCTGCTGCTTTAATATTAAATGGCTGATATCTGGGAACGCAAATACGGCGCTCGTAAATTGTGTACATGCAAACAATCACTGGATGACGTCAATACGCTGTTGCGTTATTTATGTTTATTATCTATTTATTACACAGATATGTAGCTAGGAAAATAATCGTTGCAGATGATCCGCATTGAAATAGTCACTATTTCGTGTACTTACTCATCTAACCTAGCGTAAATTTTCAAATAACGAACCAAATTCCCAAAGCTGTCAGACATGACAACTTAATAACTAGGAAGATAGAACAATAGCTAACGTTAGTCATAACTCATTCTACAATATATGTAACAACTCCGAGAACGCTCCACATTGTACAGATTGAATCATTTATCACTCACTGAATCACTTCATCCACTAAATCGATTGACATTCAATCGTAATGCGCCTGAATAATACATCAGCATGCAGCACGGCCTGCCGGCAGTGACAGCACAGGTGCCGTGCCGCTAATTGGAAATCTATTGAAAAATCCAGCGGGTCGGGCTTTAAACTCCACGTCGTACCAGGCGGACATACGTCGCGTGCTGTACACGCTAATTCTCCCCAACATGCGACAAAGCTTACCATTGTGTACAATACTGGATTCTTTTAATGAGCATAGCACATTCAACTATTTATGTCGTGTACTTGTTCAACAGTGTCACCGCCAACTTCGTAACTTTAAGTTTTATTACTTCGGAAGTATAACTGATTTTAATGGAATTTGTAACTAAGAGAACCTCCGGGGGCTTAGCTTGGCTATACCCGCTTGCTGTTGTAGTTTATTAAACAGCAACCGGAGAGAAAATATGCAAGAAAACTTGAATTTTAATAAGGTTTACCGGGTGTACCAGGTGAACCTGTTTGTAGATTCGCTTTTCATAATTCACAGATTTGTGTTGTATCTATCTCCTGTGCAATGTAGCCTAGATTCGTCAGCTATGGCAGCTATCTGCCTGCTCTGCATCTCATTATTTCGAACCACATAAAACATTTGTACCGTTATGAAAATTCTTGGAATGCGGGTTATCGCGTCGATGAAAATTCTAGAGTTGAACAGAATGTGGTCTAAAAATACTTCAGGGGGCTGAGGTAAGTAGGGTAGTTCGTATTTAAATTGGCTCGTGATGAATTTTATTAGTTCCAAAATGGTTGTGCAGTGTCCATAAAGAGGATGACAAACGACGAGAGCAGCACGCTAATGTGGCTGGGTGTCTCATCGTGGCGCACCGTGTCGCATCGTGTAGTACCGTGTGGTATCGTGTTAGGTTGCGTGCCGCACGTCTCCGCGGACTAGCTCGAACTCACCCAATGACATTTTTTAGTCTTCCAAAAAGCACGCAATTCTAACGAGTTTTTCGTTCGCAATAAGGAAAATATATCGGTCATTTGTTTTTCCTAAATATTCCCCTTCAAGTTTTGTTTGAATGTTGTTTCGCTAGATTCGTTTTAGCAAACTTTTGGAATTGTTCTTTTATCGTCGAATGTAGGCTCGGATGTATTTTTCTTTACATCTCTTTTGTTAGATAAAAATTGTTAGAAAAATATTTGGCTTCATACACGTTTCTAGGGTTCCGTAGTCCTGACAAGGAACCCTTATAGTTTCGTCATGTCCGTCTGTCTATCTGAGGGTTTGCTAAGAGACCGTTAGTACCGGAAAGCTGTAATTTTATAGAAGTGTGAATATGAATTACGACAAGTCGTAAAATATTTTTTTTTAGGGTAGCTCCCCTACATGTGAAGTGGGGATGTTTTTTTTTTTTCGATGATGCCGATACACGCGTCATGTTCGTGATCAGGCGCTGTCAGTTGGGACTGGTCATGTCTTAGCTGCCACGGTTCATTTAAAAAAAAAAATACAAAAATGTTTATTACTTCTCAAACATAGTGTCATACATAAATTGAGGCAGCCCCAGTAAGTTACAATAGTACTTGTGTCGGGGCTGTCTCGCTCTTCCTATAAGTGGTATCCTAATAATGAAAATGAAGTCTACGAATGAATAAAATTATAAAAGAGGAATAAGATAAAACAAATGATAGTTAATTAATTAATTAATTACTTACTTAAGCAGCTCTCCTTGTGTTTTGTGCGTGCGTGTGTATTTGTGTGCGTGTGTGTGTGTGTATTTTAATTACTTTATTTTTTAATTGTTGATCTTAGCTTTTACTCTGGACGCTCTTAATGTGCACGTCTTTCTACATCGTTCTCACATATATGTATAATCTCAAAATTAATGATGTAACCAAGGTTTTGTAACAATATTTTGATTCAAAAGAGTGTCCATGGAGTTTCTTGCCCGTTCTTCTCCATAGAGATCTACGCTAGGGAATGGGCAACTACAGTACTTTCTCAAGTTATTATGCCTTGTGACTGGGACTGTAGCTTTGTTTTTTATTTGTAATTTTGACATTCAAAAGTGCTGTAATGGTCTAATTGAAATAAATGCTTTGAGTTTGAGTTTCATACCCCACAAAATGGGGTAGACGACGAAAAAAAAATTTATCACCACTTCACATGGGGTTTGTCTCCACCGATCACGATATCAGATCACGTTAGCCACAGATCACGGCAAGTTGCCTAAAAATAAATTTTCCAAAATTTTATTTTACTCCTTTGTAAACAACCCCTACCAAATTACAGCTTTCTAGTACTAACGGTCTCTTAGCAAAACCTCGGACAAACGGACAGACAGACGGACATGACGAAACTATAAGGGTTCCTTGTCAGAACTACGGAACCCTGAAAACAACGCTACTAGTTACTTACTCTTAAAAGCATTAAGCAATCTTATTTGTCCGTAAAAACTGCCCTATTCAAAGTTCACTGATATTTTTTACTGTCTAGTGTTTGTGACGACAGAATCTTGTCATTAAACCACACTTAAACTGACCAGATTAAAGACTGATACAAGTAGCTTTAATCCTCACATTAAGCCATCTTTACGTAATCTCTCTGCCGCCTAAAATAATAGTCACGTGATAGGAAAGCCTACTTTTAGGTACTCCAGACAGGTTGTATAATATGTATGTATTTAAAGAGTCATACTTTATACATGTTGTACACTATGGTTGTATTTAAAAGTTCTCGGTCAAAATAAGGTTAAGTCCAACAGAACCCTTCAATTTCATATAAAATTGCCTATGGTCCTTTGCAGTTATCAATACTCAATACTTTATTGCATTCCACATGTAGGTACTTAGGTGGTAAAATTTATAATTAGATCACATAGACCCTGTCGAGCACAGCAATGCAAGTTAGGAGAGAGGAAGCATTTATAAATTCTCAACAAATAACATTATAATTATTTCTTGGGTACTTTCTGGGATAAATTAATTAATAGTATACAATTATTATTAGTTATGTATGTCTAATGTATAATTATAATAGCAGCTTATTTATTAGCATAAAGCATATAATTATTAGCATAAATTATAAATTAATAGTATAAAATTATTATTAGATAGGCGTAATTATTAATTATTCATAATATATTTGTGCTCTTCTATGTAAATATATTGTCCCGTAATGAGTTTTGTATGTACATAAATAAATAAATTATTATAAAATATTAATTAATTGTATTAAGTAAAGAAATCAATGGTATAAAATATAAACAGGTATTAATTGAGAGGTTTATGAGTTAGTAAATCAAATAAAATTTTAAGTCTCGAAATACTTCAGAATAGTTATGACTTTATAAATCTATCACTTAGATATTCATTTACCGAGTAGTAGCTTTTATTTAGCAAAAATAATCTAAGTTTTTTTAAAAATGTGTTAATTTTTTTCATCTTTTTTAATTGATGCGGGTAGTTTATTATATATTTTAATGGACATTACGTATCTTATCACCTTCAAGGCTCACATGCACCAAAAATCAGTAAACATGAAACGTAACAGAATCAGAAAGAGGTTTAAATAGGTACGTTTAGTTGTAAATACTTTTGGTGATTTGGCGTGTGAGCAGGACTGAGACATGCAATAACTCTATATACCTATACTACAGTTAAATATCTTCAATAAAAACAGTTTCCAAAAAATGTAACAGTAACAGCTGAAGAGTTCCGAAGTGCACATTCGTCCTGGGACGAGCTGCCGACTTCGTCCGAATGTTCTGACGACTTTAACTTTCTCTCTATGTGGCTAGCAACTTGCACAACACAGTTGATGGACGAGGCATCGGGACTTTTATATCCATTGTTAGTTTATTGACTGGACTGGCATCTACTGGAGCGTCCACCACAATTAAGTTATGCTCTATATTTATATTCAGAACAGAAATATGGCCAGGATATTGTAAGGTTTTTATTGTAAATCGGATTTAGTTGATTTTCTGTAAGAAGGCTTAACAATTATTTAGTTTATTGGTTAAAAGCAAAAGTTGCCAATCTACAATGCAACAGTAAGTTGTTTCGTGTTTCTTTTACATGTTACATGGGCCTGAAACATTAGGTACTGGTACAATGTACTACCTGTATACCTCTGTCCAACCCTTTATTGATTACAGGCGTATTGTTATAAACTATAGATATTTTCCACCGTAACAATGTTTTATTACTAACTTAACGTACGTTAAATATCTATTTAAATCCATTACCTGGCCTTTCAATGTTACTTTTATGATTTAAAAGGATAATGTAGAAAATGAGCTGATAAGATCTGTTATCATATTACATGAAACTGTATGTCTCGAGATCAAAGAACAAACTTTGTAGCTCATAATGATTATTTTTACATAGGTATTAGTACGAATTCAAAGGCTAAAATCTTGTGTATTCTGATTTAAAGTATTTTTTATGCTTTAGTGACAAAGTAATTCGCTTTGTATGGAATTGATGCTTGAAAGTGATGCTTAATACAGGATGCATCATGATATGTCGTTGACTTACGTAATAACCGAACATGATAACCGTTTATCGAGCTCTTGTTACTACAACACGTGTATTGTTGAGAACAGTCGCAGTTCACTCCGTTTTATTTTACGAGCGAGCACATCCGAGAAAGAAATGAAGCAATTATTACTACGCACCCATCCATTCAACCGTAACGACGTACAACGCTCGTCTGTGAACAATAAATCAATGGTTTCACAAAAGAAACGCGGCTATGGACGTCGCTTAAAAGAAAAAATTGCAATGAAAATTGTAGTGAGTGGTAGGAGAGGCGGGCACCGCACGTGGTTCCAAAACGCGATCGATACTACGTGCGACAACTGTTGCGCTAATCTCGCATCTCTCTCTCACGCATCGGAAAAGCCGTGGGAAAGTGAGAAGGAGCGAAGGACTCCAGAACAAGCTCATAGCGCAAAACTCACGCACCACATCACCCGTTTCACGTGCTCGCCGCGTTACGCCACACGTGAGAGAGAGAGGGAAGATGCGGCATCGCATGCTCCTAAAACGTCACAAAGGAGGTCGACCGATGAATAACAATGCGGACTGCGGAATGATGTCCTTATAGAGGAGCGGCCGCCCGGCACGGCACCGACACGGCACCGACACGGCACCGGCGCCCGGCACCCGGCGCGGCGCGCGGCGCCTCGCACTCGACGTAAACGTTCCGTTTCAGATAATGCCGGCGTGTATTAATAACACTTAACTTTATCGGTTCCGCTGTGAGACGGAGAAAAATATGGACACGAACTTACAGTAATACGCCTATAATTTACTGAACAATCGCCTCAAATGGAACTTAGTTCCGGACGGATATTGATTTTCGAGAAGCAAACTTTTAAGTAGGTTATAAGAGTTAAATTAGGGTAATTCCAAACTAATAGGGAGTGGAAGGAAAGGCAAAATGAATTATCGACTTTGAAAGTTCACTGAAACAAAGACGAACTTGTTTTTACAGAGAATAGATTACATGACAGACGACAGTCACAAAAGGCCATGATTCTTTTCAAATTGCTGAATCTGAACTATGGTGGCTCCGCATTTAACTATTACAACCATTCAGCTCTACACTTCATGAAACAAATTTTCGACTTTTTTTTTCAAATTTTCGACAAATTTTCGACCTTTTCGACTTCATGATTTCCTGATATTACTCGGTAAAATGAAGTTATAAAAAAATACAAAAGTTATACTCACTGCATAAAAAATGGATACAAAAATATGATGTATACCCAGTATACCTACAATAAAAGAACTCAAAATCTCAAAGATCATAAGTACTCTTAAAACATGGCAAGTCGAAGGCTCCACACGTAGCCTTTCTTTGTACCACCACCTTTCTTTGTGCCACCTGTCTTTGTAGCCGGGTACATAGACCAAGAAGAAGAATAAAGAAACCGCTTAGAATCTATGGGTTACTTATAACTGGCAGAATCTTGATGCTCCGAAATTTATTTGGCATAACACACTTGGCATAATCTTCTTTAAACGAATATTTTTAAGGCATAAAAAAATATTTAATATAGTTATTTTTTGGCCGAACGTTTGTATGTCCGAATTTACAATGGCATACTTTTAAGATGGCAGAATTTTATTTGGCATAATTAATTACCTTTGGCAATGTTCAAATTCCGCATAATTTCGTTTAGAATAACATTTATTTAGAGCGACAATTATTTGGTAATGTATGGTAAGAAACATTATTCTAACTATGAATTTTCTGTAATGTGATAGATGAGGCTTTCCATTATTATGTATTATGAAATTTATGCCAAAAGATGATTCTGACTGTGAACTTTCTGCGATAAGATAGTTCTACATTTAATTCTAATGCATAAAAAAAATATGCCTAAAGATGATTCTGACTTACAAAATTATTAGGTTTGAATGTATGATAAATTAATAAGTGTCTGCCAATGGATTTTCAGCGAAATTAAGTTTATGCTGTTATCCAAAATAATATTATGACGGAAAAAGTTCTGCTATAAAGGGTAGACCCAGAACCTATTGCGTTAACAGGTAACATACACATTCCACACATTCTATTTAAAACAGCTGTAAAATAAACACAACAAAATACGTCCTAACACCTAACCACAATACACGTGTTTCTATCCTCACAAGTATCGTTTTGTGACTCCAGGCGGTATCGAGGCAGTTCAGTGGGACTTCGTTAATTACGAACCTGTGTCGTCGGCGACGGTTAACGACTGTTTGATGGTCAATTACGCCGCTTGCTCCTGCGCCGCGCAACTAACGGACGGTTAGTGTGGTGGAACCCGCCGGTAAAAGAGACGTAGGTAGAAACCTCTAATTACCAGGTTTTCTTGCTTTTAATTAAACTTCGTAAAGTTGCTTCAGGGAATTGGATTATGTGAGTATGTTTTTATTAGGTCTAGTTTTATTTGACAGTGTGGTAGTAAAACGTTTAATTAGTAGACACTGTCATTTTTTATTTTCATGAATAATTATCGCCCTTTCCTTTACGTACTTTGGATGAGACTCGTAATTACGTAAAGAACACGTTTTACTTCCAAATCTTTATTCTATAAAAATATGTTTTCTACATCAAATTCTAAACGAAACGTTTGAATAAAAATCTATTCCAGAATAAAATGGTTTTACAAACTCTGTCAAGGGAGCGCTACCCAATTCAATATACCAACATTACTGTAAAAAGAAATTCCTTTTTCAAATTAAAAACGTTAGCAAAATGGCGGCAGACTAACAAAGGGGTATTTGTGCATAAATTAAAAGTCATTGAAAGCAATTGTATAGCGACAGGCAGTAGCCACGCACCCTGCATATTAAAAGGTTTTCGCCATCAACTTTGCATACACACCGTGCTTTTTAATGGGAACGAACACTTAACAGGGTGATTATTATCGTGGTAATTAACTATGCTTTGGACACAAGAAAAATGGTCAGTTTGACATAAAAAGTTTGTAACGTTCTTGCTATGCAAAGTTGTCTTTTTACCACATCCATATGCATTATCAGCCCATAATTTTCCCACAGCTGGGACTAAGCCACTAACCTCTCTATGAAAGGGAGTGGACTTGTAGTCACCACAAGGGCCCAGTGCGGGTTGGTAGATAGCACACGTCATCGAATGTTACCACAAAACATACTAGATTACTTCCATTCATTACGACGTAGAAAAAACATTAAAGATATCTACACTTTCTCCCGCATACAAGAAACCTTATTAGGTGATCTTGCTGAACCAATCATCTTTTACGAAACCATGACGTCATCTAATGTGCCACAACTATCCACCATCACCACATTGTATATTTATGTGCGGTAATAAATAAGGCCCTCAGCGCCGCCTGGTGGGCATTGCCAGTAAATCTTCATTACCACCATCTTTGTTTTAACTTGCCAAATCCGAACACTGACGTAGACCTACTGAGCTTTTGTTTTGACTAATTTATAGAAAACTTTTGTAGATCTATAGCTGGGTTTTATCTTCTCGTAAAAGTTTTAGGACTTTGGTCAGCACATAGAATAAACACTAAGTTTATATATTTGTGGCTCCCTAAAACAACGATGCGGGGTATATTATCATTGGAAAGCTATTGTTTTTGTTAGAGACCGAGCGAATTTCAATTTTAGTTAGGGCACGAGGCGGATCCTTGCAATATCCGGAATTAAAGCTGGCCAGAATTAATCTGTACGCAGAATTCCACAAAATAATTAGATCCTTCCTTTACTTACTTCATTATATTGTGGAATAACTGTTGCCCGCGGTTTCGCCCGAGTGAAGTTCGGTAACTGTCCCATGGGATCATACTAAAGGGATAAATAGTATCCTACATGTTAATCCAGGTTTTATCACAATCACAAACACAATCACAATCACCATCACAATCACAATCACAATCACAATCACTATATCCTCGCTCTTCGGTGGACACCATCATGCGCGTGAGAGCCCTCACGACGGGGGATGCGGTGTCCAGGGGTGGGGTTGTCTTAGCGGTATCTCTCGACATCGCCAATGCCTTCAACTCCATGCCCTGAAGCTGCATTAGGGAGGCACTCCGTTATCTCCGGGTGCCGACCTACCTCTGTCGTGTGGTCGGGGATTACTTGACGAACAGGGCCGTCATTAACCCCGGTCGCAGCGGAGAATGGAACCGGCAAGAGATGTCGTGCGGTGTTAAATAGGGATCGGTTCTAGGGCCGGCTTTGTGAAACATCGCGTACGACTGGGTGCTGCGCGCCGACCTCCCCAGCGGTGTCAGCGTAGTTTGAAACCATGACACGCGGGGTTGCGATAGTCGTTGAGAGGATCCGGCAACTGGGTCTCGAGGTGGCATTGCACAAGTCCGAGGCCTGGTGTTTTATGGGCATCGGAATGCGCCACCACCAGGATCCTCACTGACGGTAGGAGGGGTATCCATCGGCGTCGAGTCGACGCTGAAGTACCTGGGACTCCTCCTCGACAGCCGATGGAGCACTTCCGACGTTTGGCCCCCAAACTGGAACGGACCGGGGCTGCCTTCAGGCGGCTCCTGCCCAACCTGGAGGGGCCAAACGCCTCCTGCCGGAGGCTCTACGCGGGGGTCGTGGTCCATGGCCCCTTACGGGGCCCCGGTGTGGGCGCTTTCATTGAGGCGGCGAGCCGCCCACTACCTGAATGCGCCCCGGCAGGTGGTAGCCGACGCGGCTGGCCCGTGGGTACCGCACGATCTCCCGCGAGGCGGCGAGCCTCCTTGCCGGATTGCCGCCATGGGATCTGGAGGCGATAGTCTTAGCGCGCCTGCACGAATGGCGCGCTGAGGTGCTACGCCGGGGGGAAACACCACGTAGACCCCGGCCAACGTAGGCGCGGGCCTGTGGACGGTGGGCTATGGGCTAGCTCGCCGTCCGTCCGTCTCATGACGACAGGCCGTCGACGGCACGTTCGTGTTTCACGCGCGCCTCAAAGAGAGTCAGCAAAAAGGAAGGGGTCCGCAAAGGCCGATGCCTGCCGGGGCTGCGGGACTGTTCGAAAGAGATACCGTGGCACCAGAACACAAAGGGCGATGAAGGAACGTGGATGGGTTTTAGTCAGTAAAAGTCTGACACTCCCTCCTGCTCCGCCCAGAGCGGGAGGAGTCATTTGATGATTTCCCATCCGAAAATAATAAAATAATAATTATAAAGGGGGTGAATTAAGAAAAATCCTTTCTTAGTGCACCCCAAAACCTTATAAGGAACCTATGTGCCAAATTTGGAATCTCAAGACTCAGCGGTTTGGGCTGTGCATTGATTTTTAGACTTTGTCATCCCATTTCCCCCTCTTAGGGGTTGAATTCTGAAAAAACTAAAAGTAACAACGATTTACATTGTGTTAGTTAAATAATAGTGATTTTAACTTAAAAAATAAAGAACTTTAATTATAAACAAAGTATCATTCCCTTTTCACCCCCATAAGGGTTGAAATTCTAACAACCCCGTTGCGTTAGCTTCCAACCATAAGCCTAGATAATAAATTTAGTGATTTTTACCTTGAAAATTAGGGACTTTCCATTCATAACTTCATGCCCCTTTTTAACCCTTCGGAGTGGAATTATGAAAACCTTGAAACACGTATAAATTAATTTTCAAACACACAATTTGAAGATCCTAACTTTAAAACTGACGATTTTCCATACAAACTTTCATAACCTATTTAGCTCCCTTAGGGATTGAATTTAAAAAAATACTTCCTTGATCATCCTTATTCCTTGTCTACATTACAAAAGGAACCTCTGTGCAAAATTTCAGCTTTCCAGGTCCAAGGGTTTGGGCTGGGCGTTGATGAGTCAGTCAGTCAGACAGCCTTTTGTTTTTATTTATATAGATTGCGCGTTGGTTTTGTGGAGGATCACAAAATGATGGTGGTGATGTTTTTCAGAAAGGCCAGGTACGTGTATGACCAAAGCATGAAAGCTGACGAAGCAAAATGTGTAAGTATGTAGGGATCAAAGCAAGTAGCGTTCTGTAGTTTGCCTTAACACAAAGGATATAGGCGTGAGGGTATAGAATTGTTTCAAAAGATAAATAATTACAGTACGTATTACAGTTTCATGCACAAAAGTGCCTATTAAACAAAGACCGTTAAAATAATGTCCCATTTCCGTGTAGGAAGTTTTCTCCCGCACTACATGTATTATTGAGCTCGCGGGCATGCGGCACACACTAACTGATTTACTGAATATTTAAATAAAAGCGACTTGCTTCGCCCGCACGTTACAACTTTTGGTTTAGTTAAATTGCTCGCGGTAAATGAACTGTAGCGGCGTGTGATTATGTACACTCGGACTTATTTGTACAGTCACCACCACCAATACGTACTTATTTAGAATTTTTTTAATTTATCGAAAAAGACAGCAGGCCCACACATAGAACTCCTACCCAATGAAAACCCATCAGAAGCAAAAGAAGAATTATCGGAAGAGGAAATAAATAATATCATTAAAAGCATGAGCAACGGCAAAGCGCCAGGTACTGACAAGGTGGTGTACGAGCTATTCAAAGCCTTGCCAACAGAAATGCTATCGGAAAGTATAAAACACATGCAGGCAACATGGGTAAGCAATGACATACCAATGTCTTGGAACAAAACGATCCAAATTCCAGTTCCTAAAAAAGCAAAGCCAGACGGAATTAATGACTACAGAAAGTTATCTATGTGTAACGCGGGATATAGGATATATGCAAGTTTTCTTCTTAGAAAAGTGGACGCTTCAATAAAAGAATTAGGAAACTACCAAGCAGCCTTTCTTCGCAATAGATCGACCGACGACCATATGTACACACTTAGGAGAATTCTAGACGAGGAATGGAGAGCAGGCTCAAAAAACCTATGTGCTAGCGTTAGACATCGAAAAAGCCTTCGTTACGCTGGACTTAAACTCTCTTAGAGACATTTTAGTTACTAGAACTAACAAATTTCTAACGAATAGAATTATTAAGGCGTGCATGAATGAATTCACCTGCATAAAATGGTTTGGACAGCAAACGGAATCAACACACAAAGGCAAGGGAGTCAAACAGGGATGTCCACTATCCCCACGACTATTCATCATAGTAATGGATGACGTTCTCAGAACATTAGAAGAAGAAATAGAATACCTTCATCTAGACCAGGACCATGAGATTCAACTCCCTATTATACTGTCCTTTGCAGATGACGTGATAATAGCAACAAATAATCTCAGTGAACTGGACGAAATAGTCACCAAAATCAAACCGTTGCTGGAATCAGTTGGACTTCACATTAATGAAACGAAAACAAAACTAGTAATCAGAGACCCACTCAGCACCGCATCCCGAAGTCTTATTAGAATTGGAGGAACCAGTATTCAACCGGCAGACGAGATTAAGTACCTTGGCACGTATATAACATCGACACTTAATCGAAACAACACAGTTAACTCCAGATGCAAACAAGCGATGCGTAACTCTAAGGCCTTAATATCCTTCATAACAAACTCGAAAATGGAGTGGAAAATTGCGCGTCTTATCTATAAAATGGTCATAAAACCTGCAATGACTTACGGCCTTAAGGCAGCGGCACTCACAAAGGCAAACCAATCAAAACTCGAAGATACGAAAGACTCATTCTTAAAGATATGATAAAGAGCACGCGAAACCCCCCGAATAAGAAAACACGCGAAATTCTTATGGGAAAAACAATTACCAAAAAAATTAAATGCCTACGGCTATGCTACTACGGGCACATCCTCCGACGACCAGAGCCTCACTACACGCAGCTATTAGATACAAGGCGAAACGGTTAAAAGTAGGAAGACCAATATATACATGGAACGAGTCACTCCAACAAGACATGGAATATTTCAACAAAAGCAAAGAAGAATGGATTCAGCTAGCAGCAGATAGAGAAAAGTTCAAGTCGGCCACCCAGGAAATATATCACCTCAGCGAAACTGACAGTGAAACAAATACTACTGACGACGAAACATATACACGAAAATAATGTTTAAATAAGACGTGTCAAAAACGAATGGAATCGCAACCATCAGAAACGAACATGATTCTCCAATGTTAGAAGAGACCAACCAAACGAAGGTCAAAACACCAATGCTCATTCCTATGGATTGTACCTGTCTTTACCATTATTCCTATATTGGCTCTAGGTTGCATAGTCGGCTGATTGTGCCCGACTGGCTGCGGTTGGTCGGGCTTCCTTTCCCATCCCAGAGCATGTCTTTCCTTACAAAAAAGTGCCCCTTGGTGTATCCGGCTTGTCCGGGTCAGGCTTGCTCCTGGCTGGGTGTGGTGCTCAAAAAATCAATCAATCTATCAAAATAATTGCAATTCTATATCGTAGACCGGGTCGCGGCAGACCGAGGAGAAATGGATTGGTGACAAACCAATCAACTGAGATACTTTTTAAGAGCTGTCAAAACGCGATTCTCTCATAGATTTTATATGGCAATAGCAAAATGTGACGTCACTGTTTATTTAACTCAATGACTCAACTTTTATTGATTTCAAAGCGACTAAAATCGAATTTGGCCTTTAATTGAAAATAAATTTTTTTTTAGAGATAGGTGTCTTGGAATTATTGTTTTATGGTGTCATCTACCCTATTGGCGGGAGGTCTTGGAAGGCTTCCTCGCGAATTGGCGATAAGAAACACACCATCGTGAGAAGTAGAAAGAATGGGGGGAGGCCTTTGCTCAGGAGTGGGACAATACGGAATAAGCAAAAAAAAATTCAATTCTATGTTGTTACGAACCAGTATTCTGAAACCTATATCATCATGAAATAAGTCTTATATTAAAGCCCTAGCCAAGTTAGCTGCCAGCTAGCC
Source organism: Xestia sexstrigata (assembly GCA_941918905.2). NCBI lineage: Eukaryota > Metazoa > Arthropoda > Insecta > Lepidoptera > Noctuidae > Xestia > Xestia sexstrigata. Next base: position 1,277,066 of record OW799210.2, read on the forward strand.
AGGTAGCTGCTGGGGTCAGCTTTATTCTACGAGAAAATCGCTTATGAATTCAGGTAAGTGTATACATACTGGTGCTTACGACTGTTCGAACCTCAGTCGCGGCCATGTTAGATAGAACGCAGCTAATTTAAATGCACGTGAAATAATTCTGGCTAGGGAAGCTAATTTAATTGTGTTCCCGGATTTAACACGGCATTGTCCTTCGTGGTTATGGAATCCGTTGTACTTGTGGGTAGTATGGCCCACAAATTCAATCTTTTTTTTTTGTTATCTTTTGTACCTAGTTCATATTAATTTATCGAGCGTGTCAGCTGTACCTTTCTCCGCCTACGACATTATTATTTCGTGTTTACTAGAGTTTATACCAATTCTGACTAATCTTAGGTTATTACGAAAATTACTAAAATCAACTAGTTACTGGAATAACTAATAATAACACCAAAATGTCGGTCAAGGTTACGGCAGTTATTAATGTGAACTAGTTTTATTGTTTCCCGTAAACTCGCTTAGCCTTGTCATAAATTAATGAGGACCAATCAAACACCCTGTAGGTCCCAGCAGGTTCCCTGTGCCTGCCACTGCAGCAATATATCCGCAATATATTCATCTATCACCATAATATACATCGCAGGCCTTGGTCGCAACTCCGCCATTTTCTCGAATACTCCATGAACACAACACGCAACTCGGTAGTTACGCAAATTCTCTTAGAAGCTAGAAGGTATTATCAAAATACCGCGGCGTTCCTTTGAGAGACGAATTACTTGGCGAGCAGTTAATTTAATGAAACCCCTATCTGTTTGTATCAAAGGAACACAACAATGGGATTTGTGAATACACTCTTAGTCTGTGTGTGTGTGTGTGTGATGTGATAACAGTTGTCATTGTACTCTTTATGAGACTGTGGAGCACTCCGGAGTAAGCGAGATATCTTGTGAGATGCGCTAGCTTCCAGCTGAGAGGCTGACTAGAGTTACGCTATGTCTGAGTCATTAATGCACTTTATTATTCATGCTGAATGCACTGACATTGACTAGTCAAGTCTTCAATAAACTAGTACACACCTCAAAATCATTAGCATAAGCTGATATAATTTTTAAATTAAACTTTATCAAGAAAAAATATTTGTTGTGTGTTTTCTTTAAATAGAAATACCCTGTTTGAAATAAAAAAATAAGCACAATAATAAATAATAACAACAAGAAGAAATTATAATATTATCTACCGTAACAAAAAAGATTTAGATTTATCAAAGTGATCGCAAACTTTTTTTAATGTGTGTATGTTTTTTGACATAATGCGTCATGATGAGTGGCAAAAAAGAAACTATATTTTCCTTAAATTACTACGGATATTGTTTTATGCCAAAATATAAACAAAAAACCTAAAATCACGCATGTTCCTCTATTTTAGATCCCTGTCCCAAAATAAGATTATTATAATTGGTCGTTCCAATTCCCATTAATTGCATTCTCATCTTAACTACTCATAACACAATATTCAATCGCCAGATCGACGTCGCTAATTCAAGGTCACATCTCAAATCGGATATCCCCGTTCAATGTATCGTTTAGCATATTACAACACTATCACCGTGACAGACAATATCACTCATGGATGATCCGGAATCAATAGTATCGATTGTGGTCGGCAGCTCGGCTGCTCAGATGTCTCGGAGTGTCGGAGTCGTAACACTGAAGACAACCTCAGAGAGACCAGAAATGTGGCGCTAATTGTGTTACTTGAGGGTTGTACTGGATCCTTCTTTTATCGTTCATCTACTTAGTATTTGCTTAAGTATCTCCTGTAGTTTTTTGTGTTTTTTCCTTTTGTAGGAGAATGTTCTTTTTGTGCCTTTCTTGGATGTCTCCAAACTTGCACGGAAACGATGCATGCAAAACAGACTAAGTAATGTCATTATTCTATAAGTAAAGCGATGGACTATTTAAAAATTATATTGTAGGGTAACATTAGCAATGAATCAAAACCACTGCGAAAAAACCAAACGCACGGGAATCGTTTGAAACATCTCAGCAGTACGCAACAAGAGCGCGCTAGTAAGCGCAGAACAAAAAGCGGAGTGCACACGAGGCCGCGCGCCGTCGCCGTGCCAACAACATCTACAGCCAGACAAAGGCCTGGCAATTAAGAAAAAAACTGTTTGGCAAATGTGCGCACACAGGCTGCCAGGGGTGGCCGCCAACCGGCCTATTATGCCAAGTGCCACGCAGATTCTGGCTTCATTTTAGGGGCTAAAGTTACTGCTTGATATTCCGCTAGTGTTAAAGACATGTGAGCACTCGTATTAAAGATGCGGTTTTAATCACAATGATAACTAAATGTTTTTTTGTGATTACAATGATTGTTCCATAGAGAAAGCGTTTCAGTTTTATGGTCGCACCACACCCTTAAATATAAGCTCATATTTCGGAAACGCTGTATTAAAAATAATTACGTAATTGAACTTTTCCGAAAGATTTTTCACGAATGAAAATCGAAAAATAAGTTTCAATAAGTAGAGCTGAGACATTTCTTGATGTTTCTTCTTATCATATTTATAGATCATTCATTAACGTGAATGTATGGAAATGTTTGTCTATTTTTCTTTAATTTAGTTAATGTACAGGTGGCATACTGACTTTATTAAATGTGAATATGAAGACAAACTCTTTATATTACGAGTCGTTTTTATTTGACTACTCATATATCATCAAATGACCCCCCCGCTCTGGGCGGAGTGGAAGGGAGTGTCAGACTTGTACTGACTAAAACCTATCCAATGTTCCTTGTTAACTCTTTGTGTTCCAGGGCCGTAGTATCTCTTTCGAACAGTCACGCAGCCCTATTTGATTACCCTAGATCTAAGAAATAAAATCATATTACACACTACTGACACTACCTTAGCTGTTAGACACTAAATTTATTCGATATAAAAAGAACCCTTTAGCTAAATATAAAAGCTTTCAACGTTGACTAAATAATTTACCAAGCAAGGCAATTTAGCTGCCTCGTTAAAACAAAGAGCGAGATATTCAAAGGGCATAAACGACGTACTATAACTGTACAATTTGTATGTGTGAGCCTAGTTTGAGGACATGAAGCCTTTGGAATGTTCAGTAATAAGTACCATTACAGCTTGACCCCGTATTGTGGCGCTGGTTGCTAAAACAAAACGAGATGGCATGTCAATTTTGGTTCATAATATTTAGTTCCGAATTTTCCCGTCTGTCATCATATACTGGACGGTTTATAATATTTCCGAGCGAGTTGCCTTTATTTAGAATCATATTTCAAACGAGATTATATACTCAACTAACTTGAAGAGTAAGTTATGGTATGCTTTTAAGTGAGAATTTTGGTATGTAAAGGCTACTCTATCAGAAAAAGCCTAGATCGTTTTTTTTTGTCCAGGAAAGACACGTCTTTTCTGGATGTGCTTCGGACAGAAACTCAATACCAACTCCGCTTTCAGCTCTGCTGTTTATTAATTATCTCATCATTTGCAATACTCACAGACCCCGTGGCGGTTTTAACCTATCCGCAGAAAGACATTGCCTCAAGATACACATAAATAAATACCGTCGCACTTCCCCAGGCCACAGTCTACAACATTCTCGCCCTTTTCCAGTAGCACAAGCGAACAATTTTATCCGCTAACCTTGCCATTGTGTAACAGAGCCACGATTAGCTTCGACACGGGCGTATCTGTAAGACTCGGCCCCTTTCCTGTAGCCCCTGTAGGCTATCGATGCGGAAATCGCTGGTTAAATACTACAGATATCTCAGCGTTTTCGTGTGTCGGTGAATTTCTTTTTAAGCTTTTTTGGTGAGACCTTATCGTGATCAGGGTGTTAACTGTGCGAAAGATCTGCTGAGCATGGACTGGTGATATCTCTTCATCATTGTACTGTGGATTGGTAGAGCATGCCTAAGGCATTTAAACCCACCTAGACACCACTGAAAGTGGTGTGACGATCTGATTTTGTGGCTAAAGTTTGCAGAAGACACAAGTTTGTTGTGAAGAAGAAGAAGAAAGAAGTGTTACGGACACATCACATGGAACGTGTGTGACATATCGTCAAAAGGAAAAATGCTGTTATCCTTGTAGTAAACAAGTTGCAGTAATCCTTGGTAGACAGATCAGCGCAGTTCTTTGTTAGAAGATGAAATTACTTAGAGCGATTTTACCTTTCAGCTTCTATTCTAGCAGGGTGTTTTGTTTCGGAATAGTACATTATGATATAAGTACGGTAAGTTGAAAATTACAGCCGAGGCGATATTGCTAGCCCGAGCCGTAGGCGAGGGCTACAAGAAAGCAGAGACTGTAATTATCAAAGCGCACGTATGTTACGTTTTATAACATATTTGCGAGGAAATAAATAAAACTTGGACTTTCTTAAACGAAGTGTTGCAGTTATAAAAATTTGAACAATTTGTAAAATTGATTATTACGTTGCCAGATGGTATTTTTAATGTTGTCAGGTTTTTATTATTATATTTTATCTCCCAAAGTTAATGTCGCATAAATGGAGAAATTGGCTAGCATAAACCGTAAATTTGGGACTGACCTGGTATGACGAAGCAAGCTTCTTCAGGGGCCCCTGTCCTTCGATGATGAATGTAGCAATCGCATAGGCTGGAGTCGATATACGTGGTCTATTTTGCTGAACACTTGAAAATTGTGATTTTTGATTTTATAGGCTCAAGCTACCGGAGCGAGCTCTTAGCAAACGTGCGGGTAGAAGACAAGTGAAGCAACACCTCTTCGTTCAGTGTTGCGTGCTTTTAAAAAGCGTTCCGTTTTAGGCATATCCCATTGGAATATGCTAGTTGATTAGGTATAAATCAATTTAAAAGAATGAAAAAGAAAATACGTAGTATTTGTGCGTACATATACAAAAGTACCGAACATGCTGCCGGCGATAAAATAATGCTTATTTTATCTAAGAACTATCATAAAGAATGCTATACTAACTTAAGACTAAAAAACATGTAATGCTAGATGCCTATTCTACAGGTAATGGGCAGACCTTAACTACAGGTCGCTTTGTTAGAGTATTACCGATGCGTACAGTTACGACTCTGGTATTACCGTCGGCACCGGGATGCAGCTGATGCACGCGCGCGAGACGCCATTGCAGTGGTGGCAGTGTGTTGTCTATCAACACGACTACAGAACCCTCCCTAAGGGGTGTGTTAGTATTGTCGTGGAACCATTTACCTCTTGGTTGTAGCTGGTGAAGATATTCTACGCTCCAGCGTTTCCAAAAATGTTGAACAGCTTGTTGAATAACCTGCCATCTAGCGAGGCGGTGTGGATTGTCGTTAGACAAGTTAAATTCAGGTAAAGACGTTAATGGTTCCCCGATGAGGAAATGTCCGGGAGTAAGGGGTAATGGATCAGTAGGATCATTACTAAGTTGACAGAGAGGTCTTGAATTACAGACCGCTTCAATTTGACAGATTAAAGTATTAAATTCGTCCTGAGTTAGTTTTAGTGTACCTATGACACGATGTAAATGTCGTTTCAGACTACCTACAGCTCGTTCGACGAGACCGGCAAAATGCGGAGCATACGGAGGATTAAACTGCCAGGTGATTTGCATATTTGTCAGCTGGTTGTTTATAGCAGTCTGATTTGATTCGTTTCGCAGAAACGTGTAAAGTTCGGAAAGATACCTGTCACAGCCAACAAAATTCCGTCCGCAATCGGAGCGGATTGTTTTGCAATACCCGCGCCGGGATATGAACCTACGCAATGCGTTCAGAAAAGATTCGGTAGAGAGATCGGGAACTAATTCCAAATGGATTGCTTTTGTTGATTGGCAAACGAACACGCATACGTATGATTTGAAAATTTTCGCGTTACGAAATTTACTCGATTTAAGAAAGAAGTGTCCCGCAAAGTCAACGGACGTATTTAAGAAGGGACGAAGTGATCGAACCCTAGTAGTAGGTAATTGAGCCATTGATGGCTGTGGCGGGACAGGTCGTGCACGAACACACGATACGCAGCGTCTTGTACGCATACGTACAGCGTCGCGAGCACACAGGATCCAGTAGGTTTGTGCGAGGGCAAACTGCAGAGTTTGGGGTCCCACATGTAAATGTGTTTTATGATAGACATCAATGAGAAGATTAGTGAAATGGTGTTTCTTGGGTAACAGAAGCTGATGCTTGGCATCATACGGTACGTTGGCCTGATTTATTCTGCCGCCGACCCTGAGGAGTCCGGCATCGTCCAAGAAAGGTTTTAGTTTTTGAAGACGTTTAGTACATCTATCGTCGTCCTTGAGACGCGAGATGTCTTCAAAAAAGCATTCATTTTGGACAAGTGATATAATTCTATTGAGAGCTTGTTTTGTCTCAGGAACGGTGACATGTTTAGTCGTAGGGCTATTGGATTTACGGCATTTGTTTATGAATCGTAACATATACGAAATGACGCGTAGCATCCTCGGAAGCGATGAAAATCGCTCAATGAACTCTAAGCTATTAGGGTCATTGGTTTGTGTGAGAAGAACGTGATTGCGACGTTCTTCGTCGGTGTGACATACGACGTTAGTCTTAGGCCACTCAGACTCGTTTTTACTGAGCCAACCGGGTCCCGTGAACCATAGTTGATGGTTCAACTGAGAGGGGAGAACACCACGAGACGCGGGGTCTGCGGGGTTGTCTGCGGATTGAACATGGTGCCACTGTGAGGCAGGCACGTTGCTTGTTGTATCCGCAATGCGGTTGGACACGTATGTCCGCCACTTATCTGGAGACGAACGCAACCAGGCAAGAGTTATGGTGGAATCACACCAAGCGTAGACTTGGTCGAAACACAATCTACTGCTATAAGCGGTAACGACCTTTTTTATCAATTTTGACAATAGTTGAGCACCGCACAGCTCCAATCTCGGGATAGTGAGCCGTTTCAAAGGCGCAATTTTTGTTTTGCCTATGAGAAGGTGTGTGCTGATGGCACCGTTCGAGTCAATAACGCGAATGTAGACGCAGGCGGCGTACGCCTTTTCGGATGCGTCGGAGAAGCCATGAAGTGACACTTGATGTGTGCTAGGAAGCACATGACGAGGTAACGCGATGTCTTGTAGTAACGGTAGTTCGTCGATGAACCGAAACCACAAGTCACAGATACCCTGTGGAGGGGCAGCATCCCAACCTGAGCCTGATACCCATAGAAGTTGAATTAAATGCTTCACGAATACTGTCACTGGGCTTAGGAATCCGAGGGGATCATAAATCTTTGCGATTTCTGCTAACATTATGCGCTTTGTACATTTGCGTGAGTTAGCCACTCCATTCGTTTGATAGGAAAAGACGTCAGATTTAGGGTTCCATTTGAGCCCTAAGACCTTGATAGAAGTGTCAGTGTCGAGTGCTGACAAAATAAGAGCGTCATCATGATGGGAAGCATCGTTGTTTAAGTGCGATAAAAACTCGGAACTATTACTGGTCCATTTGCGGAGTTCGAAGGTTCCTGCTTTACAAATGGAAGTAAGCTGGTGCTGAAGAGTGATAGCATCTTCAACCGTATCAACTCCAGTAACGACATCATCAACGAAGACTTCGTTAAGAAGTACTTGCGAGGCAAGTGGGAAGTTAGCAGCTTCATCAATTGCTAATTGACGAAGTGTTCGCAAAGCTAGGAAAGGTGCGGAAGCGACGCCGAATGTGACAGAGCACATACGATATTCCTTTACGGGATCATGGGGAGAGAATCTCCAAAGAATCCGATGAAAGTCCCGGTGTTCTTTACAAAGACCGATGTAGCGATACATCATCTTGAGATCAGCCGTAAAGACTATTTTATGAAGTCTGTACTTCAGCAAGATTTCAGAAATGTCTTGATGTAATTTCTGACCAGTGAGGAGATTATCGTTAAGAGAGCGACCTGATGTAGTCTTGCATGAAGCGTCGTACACAATACGATACTTCGTAGTGGATGCGGAACTCTTCACCACAACGTGGTGAGGTAGATAATAGGGGGGAGTGCCCGGACTCGCAGAGTCCGTCACTGGCTCCATATGACCCAAGTCTAAATATTCTTGGATACCTTTGTTATAATTCTCTCGTAAGGCAGGGTCGCGAGACAGGCGTGCCTCTAGTTTAGTTAAACGCGAGAGAGCTATAGCACGAGAATCGCCCAAGGGCATAGCATTCTCCTTAAAGGGTAGAGAAACTATATATTTCCCATTTGCATCACGTGTGTGAGTATCGACGAAGATCGACTCACAGCGTAATTCGTCTTTTGTTAGATGTGGATGTTCTGGTATGGATTCCAACTCCCAGAACCTTTGAAGTTTCATGTCAAGTTGACAAGTATTCGAGTTGACACTTAGTCGTTTCATACTTTCATATGAAATTCTACCACCTATCAGATAACCAAAAATGCTGTTGATGGCCACGGGTGTGCCCGGTGGACCCTTGATATTATCCAGTAGCAGTATGCTGTCAAGATAGTCAGATCCCAGTAGCAGTTCAACAGGCCGCGTTGAGCGCAATTCTGGGTCTGCTAAATCAAGATTTTGGAGGTGTTGAAACTTCTGAATATTCCCAATTGATTTAGGAATATTAGCAGTGTAGCTTGTCAGGTTAGGTAGGATAAAAGCTTCGATGTGAAGCTTCGGTTCGAGTTTGTTGTGAGGTGTGACCTCGCACAACACGTAACCGCGTGGTTGGACTTCGCCACCAATACCTGTGAGAGTGGTGCCTGCCCGCGCGGAGTACCGCGGCAGGCCGAGACGTTGGACGCACGACTCAGAAATGAGCGTGGTTTGCGCACCTTGATCCACAAGGGTGCGAACAGACCTCGGCGTGTAAGGCCCTTGGTTCAAGGGTCGTACATTTACAAGCGCAGTCGTGAGTAAGACTGTACAGTTCTGACTCGAAAGATGCCCCGTAGGCCCATGTAATGGAGGGGGCGTGTAAGTTTCCGCTACTGAGCGCAACTCAGGGGAAGAAGAAGACTCCGTAGACAGCAAGACGTTTGGAATAGGCGCATCAACATGTAGTAAAGAATGGTGCCTTTGAGTGCAGACACGGCAAGTATGGCGTGACTTGCAGTCCCTTTCTGCATGACCAGAAAATAAACAATTGGTACAAAGTTTATTTTGTTCCACGAAAAGTTTTCGTTCCTTTATAGTGAGCGTATTGAACTTCTCACATTTATATAAAGGATGTGAATTGTCCTTACAATACGCGCATTTAACTTTATTTAAGTTATCCACCGCAGTTGTTGCATGTACGCTCATAGCACGCGAGTTACGCGCAAACAAAGGGTTATTATTGCGCGGTGCATTATGTTGCCCGTCAGAGTGCGCGTGAGTAAGCGACATCGCACGCTTTCCCGCCATAGCATGGCGCGATGACGTCACCGCAGCTGACCGGGCCGAGCCGACCGCTCCGCCAGCAGCAGCGAGGGCGGGCACCGCGCGCTGCGCAGGCCCCGCGGATGTACTTGCAGTACGCGCGGATGCGGTCATCACTTCAGATGCCGCTAATTCCTTATCGAGGAAATCGAGAAATTCAGTCACGTCAGGAATTTCACATGAAGTTTTTAATGACAATTCAAAACGCCTACGAATATTAGGGGTAATTTTTCGTAACAAAATATTTAATAGTACGAAACTCCAGTCGTCAACTGGTAAACCTAATGATTTCAAAGCAGTAATATTCTCGTGATAACAATTCATTAAATTACGTAAACTTGATTCAACATTTTTCTCGTTAACCACCTCACAGTCAAAAATGTTGTCAAAATGTTTTGTTGAAATGATTCGTTTGTTTTCATAACGTGAAATTAATACCTGTAAGGCATTTTCGTAATTAGAATCCGTAACAGGAATCGATTTGATAAGATTATACGGTTCATCTTTTAAAGATAATAACAAATATCGGAAGCGCTCGACATTTGTTAAGGTGACGTTGTCATGTACAAGTGATTTAAATAAATCGTAGAAAGCATTCCAATCGGTTAAAACTCCTGTGAATGTTTGAAGCGATAAGCGCGGTAAACGAATATGTGATTGTGTTGATTGTTGAGCGCAGCAGCTCGCATGTGAAACCCCAGTAAATCCGCCGCAGACGGACGTAATGCTTTGCTTACGCTCCTCCTTAAACGTGTCTAAGGCAACTTGGACCTTAAAGTACAAAGAATCGAATTGATTTCTCACGGCTAAATTATCATCGCGGTTAAATAACTCGTTCTTTGCTGATAATTTTTCAATTTTCGCTTGAACTTGGAAAAATGATTTTTTGATTGAGGCTAACTCTTTAACTCGAACTCGAAATTCGGCTACATTATTCGAACAGTCTACAATTTTTTGAATATTGTTAATCGCTAAATCACGTTCAAACATCAATTGTTCAATCTCCATAGCGAACATTTTGTAAGAAATTGAGTTGTTATACTGTGGAAAATAACAATGTTATCACGAGATAAAAGGGTATCTGTATAGTGTATACGTAATGTTAAGTTTTTAAGATCTCTAAAATTGCTAGGTACTAGCAAAAAATGTTAGTTGGTTAATAAAAGAGTTAAGTATATAGTTTGTCGCAAGTTAAAGTATGTTGTATTAAAACATGCAATGTTAAATACCAAAATAATATTTCCCGTCGGTAGAACCCGAGCTAAAGAAATTTGAACACTGTGCCGTATGCAATACGAGCTACAGATTATTCGATACTGCAATTATTACAGCAACCGATAATTTGGTTTTTTCCGGTACGTTATACCTGAACCTTAAATTACACATGTACTTAAAATACTAAATGTAATGTAATGTACGCTGTACAAAATAAAGAAATGAGTTGCAACAAACTATATTTGGATTATTTAGACCTATTAGTACTAGGCAAATGACTTCACGCGCGCCGCTATAGGTGGGTAAATCTAAATACCGCCCGGTTCCGGAAAATTATAGACGAATGTAATTTCGCCTAAAGTGATAAAAAGCATATAAAACCATATATAATTAGAATGATCTCATTGAGATCTAACTGTACGTATAGGTATTTTTGAGAAATATCGCACGACGTTGTCGAAAACTCGATATTTATAAAATTGTAAGCGGAGGTAGGTACTCGCTACTTACGAACAAAGACAAATGAATTTACTTGAAATTGTTATTGTACAGCACAAATAATACGTATAAATCAATACCAGATGGTGATATCCGGCTCGAACTTAATTTATGTCGCATAAATGGAGAAATTGGCTAGCATAAACCGTAAATTTGGGACTGACCTGGTATGACGAAGCAAGCTTCTTCAGGGGCCCCTGTCCTTCGATGATGAATGTAGCAATCGCATAGGCTGGAGTCGATATACGTGGTCTATTTTGCTGAACACTTGAAAATTGTGATTTTTGATTTTATAGGCTCAAGCTACCGGAGCGAGCTCTTAGCAAACGTGCGGGTAGAAGACAAGTGAAGCAACACCTCTTCGTTCAGTGTTGCGTGCTTTTAAAAAGCGTTCCGTTTTAGGCATATCCCATTGGAATATGCTAGTTGATTAGGTATAAATCAATTTAAAAGAATGAAAAAGAAAATACGTAGTATTTGTGCGTACATATACAAAAGTACCGAACAGTTAATTTTATTCATAAAATGTTGCCCACTTTTCTGACATCTAACATTTTGCTAAGATTTAAAAAGTACCGTTCGTTTTAGAAGGAGCATCTTGATAAACCGTGCGTTTTACATTACAATAACGCACAAGTACGTAATGAGATACAATACGATATTGAAATTGGTGAAATAAGAGACCCTTTACGAGCAAAAGTGTTATAAAGTAATTATTTGAAATAATTCAAGCAAATTATTATTTTGAACTTACCTAACTCAGCCAATTATATTATTGTCTTGACAGTTTACATGGAATACGTATTCGTGTGGGCTCTTTTTAATAAAATAATGAAATATAGAGGCAGTTTCTATACCTACTCGTACATTGCGCCCACGTTTCGCAATTAATTTCAGTATCAACTTTTCAGTTTTCTTGTTACTGTCTTGACTGTTATTAAAGGGGTTTACTTCGGTATATTAGTTTAATATACCAGATGTGTGTTTTGTAAGAGTACGAGAAATCTGGGCTACTTGCACACTTTAGTTCTACAACACAGTTAACATTAGCAATTGCTGCAAAACGTTTAATCAAAATATAATTAGTCTACAGGAAGTAGACATGGAGACGTAATGCCCTGCCGGACGCAACTTTTGTCAATGTCATGGCGTTACGTTTTATGTCGACGATATATCGTCTGCCCGCTATTCGCTGCCAATACCGACGATAAACTAACGGCTGCATTAATCCTTGTGGTTTGTGTGCCCTAGACATTGAAATCTGGTCCACACTGACTGACATGACTGGGGAAATGTGGGTTTACTAAAGGTATCTCCTACCTCCTCTATCTGGCTCTTTGGAGACGTGGTAATATATTACGATGTTATATCTGAAAATGTATTCTTAAGACGACTTAGCAGTGACATTATAGTTGACAGCAACATGATATGACTGAAATCATAATACAGGGTTAATTTCATTTTGACACATGTTTTTCTTCAATATTCTTTCAGGACCGAATGTATGAAAATTACATGACGTCGAAAGAAATCGTTCAAATTGAATTAGGGCGAAACAAGAGCCGGGACGTGAACACAATATGTTTGGTAACCGAGCACTCGACCCACTGAGCATAGGGCGCTCAGACTGATTGAGTTATCCCAAACTTTCGCAGGATCACATTACTTGCGAGCAACCATTGTCTCTCCAACCAAGTGAATTACGATGATGATCTCCCAAGCAGGGAAGATCAAACGAATACATTAGCTCTATGTTACAGTATGAATACATTAGCTCTATGTTACAGTATGAATAGTTAACAATGCTGATCATGACTCAGAAAAACGTAGATGAAGTATTTACTGTAATGCCTGCTTACAGTTGCCGGGCGGGGGCCGGGCGCTTGCGCGCTGCGGCACTCGTCAGGGGTGTGTGCGGCGGGGCGCGGGAGGGGGTGCACGGGGTAGGAAGGAAGGCGATAATAAAATAAGGAGAACCGTCGCCGCCGCCGCACTTCCCCTCCCGCGTGCCGCTTCGTCACTCCCCTCCGTCTCTGTTCCTCTGCCCCGTTCCACCACCCCGCTAGTACCCGCTCCGCCACACCCGTGCCGCTGAATCAGATACTACACGACTTACTAATCATGGATCTTGTAATTTCCAACATTCAGAGCCGATAGTGAGGCGGCATCGAGGCTTTGAGCCCACTTCCAATAGAGGTGCCCCGGGCTCCATTGTTTAATCGTTACATTGTCTCTGAGGCCCTTTAGAATGAAGACGAGGAGCTATCAGCCCACGCGGCAAGCTAAACTCGGCTTAGAACAAAAATGGTACCTATTTTGTGAAAACCTACTTAACATAACCTACGACCCGGAATAACAGGATTACAGGCCGTCGACCTAATTACCGAGCAAGCTCATCTGAATCACGGCCCGTCCAAAAATTATAACATAAAAAATATCTTTAAAATTCGGCACGTTTAACCCCGTTTAGCCTTTGTGTGGGTTCAATTTATTTAGCATTGTAACGCGTCCGATGAAAGGAAGCATTAATTACGAATGTTCGCTGCGATGGCGACGCGCGACGGTGTGGAGCTGTGGAGCTCTTTCATCCCTTGTCGACTCACACCGGGAACAGGCAACTTTGGATCGCAATTTCATTTCATTGTTAGCGAGTTTTCACCAGTTTTATTTTATGTGCTCACGTATATTGCTGTAGACCTATAAAAGTAGCAGTTTAGGTAAAAGCAGGGAAAATTGTTGAGCTAACTGACACGCTACGTCAATTTGCCGTTTTATAAGTGGGACAGTTGCCATTTGTACCTTTGTTCATAGTCTAGTTGCTTAACAATTTTTTCTCAAGCATTGATGTAACAATAATGATGTAAGATGGTGTGTAGGAGCAAGAAATAACGTATTCATTTAACAGCATTAACATAATATGCACCCTTCATTAGATAATTAATTTGTTGGTAAGTATTCCCACAAGATCTTTGAGGAAGTGGGATGTGCGGTATAAGGTTTAATGTCTACACTGAATTTAATATTTAAGATTGAGTGTAAGTGGAAAGCAAGAAACATGAATTCATTAATTTATATACGTGTATTAGGTAAAGAAAAAAAAACACAAAATGTTTTTTTTCTCTCGCAAAGTTCTTACGAAGTCAATATCAGCCCTCAAGGACTTACCTCGAAGAGTCCTCCCTCTGAATATTAAAACAGGCTTCATAACAAAATAAAGAGATCCAGGATTTCAGCTTAGAAATTCATTTAATTTGGAAATATGAGTCTTTTTCAATTTTGCTATCATGTAACATTACTTTGTATATTTTTTTTTATTTGAGCTTTAAAGGCTTAGGGAAGGCTGCAAAAATGCACTAGACCTAAGAATCACAGGAGCAGGTGAAGTAGCGACGCTTGGTGAGGCCGGAGTCTAACTATGGACATCTTTCGGTGATTAAGATAATAATGGTGATAGTTCTAAATATCTAGGCGTCTATATTACATTCATGAACCTCTGCATATCTATCACAACCCTATTAAAGATTAGCTTCACCCGGTCAGACCTAATACCTGCTAAGGTTATCAGTCAACGATATAGTCACACGCAAAGCAACATAAGTAGAGGGTGATAACAACGAAGGCAGCCACACAAAACCAACAACAAGAACAGCCTATCGTATGTGTATGTCGTTGTTTTTCACAAAGACATAACTCAATGAAAAGTTGGTGAAGTAAACAAGATTATAGATGCATCAGCGAGCCCGCAACCAGCTTAGCCCTGTGCGGCTTAGCAGGAACTACGCTAAACTAATTTGATGTTGGCAAAGAAGTTCAGAAAGAAGGTAAAAACCCGTCCAATGAAACTAGGAAGGTTCGTGCAAGGAAACAGCCTTCCAAGGTAACAGGTAAATAAGTATGATGGTTAAGTTTTGTAAAGCTTTTGGAAGTGGTAGTATTAATGCTGTATAATGGAATAAGCAATGTTTTGTGTGTCTGAGGAACGCCTACGCTAATGGAAATCAGTTTTGTTGTTTCGTAGGTTTGATAAAGTGAGATAGAACAAACAGGTAGAAATTAGCTAAATGTGACAAGTTAAGATTATTGTCTAGCAGCTGGACCCAAAGATTCGACTTCGTAAATATGTGAATAATACCAGTCTAAATAAAACATTATACTAAAAAATTCTAACTCCGGAGCAACAGATACCTCCTAAATATTCAGTCGCACACAATCTCACAATTTCCAATATGACGTGACAATAGCTGTCCTGAGACCGTGCGGTACACAATATCATTTACAGGAATATCAGAAACAGCTTCTCGAATATAATGGGCTTTCCCAAGTCGGCGCGATGATGCTGCTACTGAATTGAATAACATTTTCATGCAACTTTTAAATACCGACCGAGCTCCACTCGGATGAAAATAGAGAAAAATAATTTTCCCAGATATAGCCCAGCTAAATCGTTTTTTCAACGTAAATCCCTATTATATTGCAGCTATCATTGAAATCGTTAGAGCTGTTTTCGAGACCATGATTACAAATTTACAAAAACATATTACATACAAATGTTCATTCAATAGGATATTGTGAGATGCGAAAAGGATGGAACCTGTTATGCACTTTAAAGAAGCATAAAATTTGGTTGCATGTTACATGATAATTAACGCACCTTCTGCATGTGCATATATTTTACCGCAAGCCAAGCCTGGATCTATTTGTGGAATGAAACCTAAATACTCTTGGATATCATTTTATTCTTCGAAGCAGCATGTTACTACCACACTACCCTTAGAAAAACCTGTTACATTAAAGACCAATCTAACTCAAAACATTCCTCAAAGAAGGTTTTAAAAGCGCTCTTGTCATGAAATATTACGGCGGAAAGTTTTTACAAAAGCGTAAAACATTTTCCTTGAACCATTATCACAAAATATTTTAGGTTTAATATCTAAAATACAACCCTTTACAACCCGACGCTTTTAACTCAAACCATTTACCATCGAAGGCCGCACTTTCGTTATACTCCCCTGAGTCCGGAGCCTCGCTCAGTTTTGAATGCTTCTCGCCTTTATTAAAAGTACCCATTTTCTTTCAAACCCTGCAATGGATGTTGTATTGAGTTATAAATCTCCAATATTTAAGCACTGCAGATACCGTGGTTAAGGGAGCTAAGTAAATAGCGAGATGACTGCAAAATCTGTGCATTTAATGCTTTTACTTGACTGAGAATCCAAGCGGAATTCAAAGTAGGCACTCCGCGGCGAAGGTAAGGGGTAAAAAATGAAATATTGCGCCAGAAATAGTTGTTTGGTTTCTACACTTTCGTGTAGAAGTCGCTTGGAAGTTTCTCTAAAATATTTTCACGGTTCTATGAATATTATGGTTGGTAAAGAAATTTGGGGCATCATCTGATTAGCTTTTTCCCAACTATGTTGGGGTCGACTTCCAGTCTAAACAGATACAACTAAATCCCGGTATTTTACATGGTGTGACGGTCCATCTGACCTTCATAGCCCAGTTACTGAGTAATGCGATACCCCTAGATAAGTCTGGTTGTCAGACTTTCGACAAAAGATTTGGGCCAAAATACAAAAATAGGCTGTCTCACAAAGTCTCATTAATGTTAGACTTTCTCAAAAAATAATAATGTATAACGTTTAATGCGTTTAATCCCGCTCAGTCAGAGACTGAGCGGGATAAGATTCTGGGAAATGCTTATTACTGTAGGAACGGGAAATGGAAACCTTGCTCTTGAAATAGGAATATCTTCCCAGAGAGATACCATGTAGAAACCAGTATAGATAATTATAAAATGTGTAAATAGATGCAAATCTCCCAGGGAAATTGTGTGCTTTGGAAATCATCGTTTATCCAATATAGAGCTGTCACAAACCCGAAGAAAATATTTCGCATATCTTTACTGGTTTAACTTGAGATATTTTTAACTGTAAGGACAAAAGAGGTAATAATTGCTCACTCATTAGGGTTTTTTGCTTTGCTCTGACTGACTAACATGTCATTAACATTATGCAAAGATCGACTTGAAATTCATCACTAGGTAGCAGAAATTCATTGCACCATAAAATAAAATACCTACACCTATCCAGGCATCCCACACATCTTTCTATACCTGTACAGTATGGTTGTAAGGTGTCTGCATTTGATGGGGACACATGACACGCACGTGACCGTGTCAGGGAGAGTCTAGTCACGCGACAATCGATGCTGCGTCGCTACACACACAGCTGATGTTGCAGCTTGCATCGCATCTGTGGGGTCACGGGAACTCTTTGTGAACGTGAGAATGCTTGTAAAATAAATAAATAAAAAAGCCTTTTATTTCTCGTAGAATTATTAAGGTTTACAAAGTATTTTGTTAGTAGCATAAAGTTTAATTTGTTTTTAGTGTTTTTTTTTTTATAGCATTATTATTCCGCAAGAACCCCTCCGCAGGTGAAGGCCTCCTCCAAGGTGTTCCAGTCGTCTCTGGATTTTGCTTTTTGCATCCAGTTTGGACCCGCTGTGTGTTTTATTTCATCTTCCCATCTATTGCGGGGTCTCCCTTTTTAAGCAAGGCAAGAGTTTATAACCTTGGTCTTCAGGTGAGTTGGCATGCAGCTCTTAAATATTTATTTTAAGCTCCAGTACTTATTCCATGTTAGCTGTGCCCTGCGTTCGACCTCTTGGTAGTTGCTTTGGCTGTCGAAGCCAATTTGCTTACCTAGGTAAATGTATTTTTCAGTATGTTGAAGAGGCTCGCCGTCGACAGATATTTGTACCTTGGTGCTGTTGGTCATTAACATGGTTTTAGAGAGGTTCATTTCTAAGCCAGTCAACTTGCTGGCTTTGTTTAATGACTCTACCATGTACTGTAATTCCTCTCCTTTCTCTGATATCAGCACTAGATCGTCGGCGAAACGTAGGTGATTTAAGTATTCATTGTTAATTTTTATGCCGCGTTCTTTCCAGTCGAGCTTACTTATAATTGATTCTAATGTGGCTATAAATAATATAGGTGATAGTGGGTCCCCTTGTCTTACGCCTCTTGTAACAGGGAACCAAGAACCGGCTGTTTCTAGTTTAACTCTACTTTTGCTGTTGTTATATATGCTTTTAATTACTCGTATGTATTCTTTTTCCACTTTCTGTGTTATTAGAGTTTCCCAAATAAAGTTATGTGACACTAAGTCGAATGCTTTTTTATAATCTATATTTGCCAAGTACAGTGGTCTTCTTTTCTCCTGGTATTTCTCGATAAGGAGCTCGAGTGTGTGAATATGATCGATTGTAGAGAAGCCTTTTCTAAATCCTGCTTGCTAGAGCTAATTTTCTTGGTGAGGATTGTATAAAATAGCTTGTATGTACTCGGTAGTAGGCTAATTGGTCTGTAGTTTCCTACATCTTTTGGATCTCCTTTTTTGTATAGCAAAATGATGTTAGATTCAGACCATTGGGCGGGCGTCTCTCCAGATTCCAGGATGAAGTTAAATAGATTCGTGAAGGGTACGGCTAGTATAGGGGCAGCTATTTTTAGAGTTTCGTTTGTTATATTGTCCATCCCGGGCTTTTGTATGGTTTCAGTTTATTTAATGCATCTATGACATCGTTTTCTTCTATTTGGGGTCTATTTAGTTCGTTGCCTTCATTGGTACCTTGGTCTTCCTGGTTGGTGTCTTTAGGCTCCTTTGTGCTGTATAATTTCTTGTAAAACTCGGTTGCGATGCTGATGACGTCACTGCGATTGTTTTATGATATTTCGCCTCGTTTTAGCCCTTCGATCCAAGTTTTGTTTGGTTTCAGCTCTTTGTATGCCTTTTTTGTGCTACCGGTTTGGATCAGGTGTTTTTCAATAGTTTTGTATCTATCGTTAGTGTAGTCTTTCTTTATGTACTTGCTAACAAGCTTATAGAGGGCCGAAATCTCGTTTCTCATTGCTCTAGTTTTATTATCACTTTTTTGCAGTTCTTGTCTTCTTTTTAAAAGTTTTAGTGTGCGTTCTGACAGTATTTTATGGTTTTTCTTAGAGAACTTTTCAGGCATTTTGCAAGCTTAAGGTGATGAGTTTGATTAAGTTATCGTAATATTTTTGAACTGAAGTTATATCTTGTGCGCAGATTTGATCTTTCGATATGTAGGAGTTTAGGTATTCTTTGAACTTCGAAATTTCTTCTTCGCTTTTTGCTGTGGTATTTTGACAATTAGTATATTTTGTTCTGTTTTTATTAGTTGAGTGTCATACGTTATTGTAGCTCTTACTGGCCTATGATCTGAAGGGTAGTTTATGTTCAGTACTTCTATATTTTGAAATATGAGAGGACGGTTGGACAGTACAAAGTCGATTTCATTTTTACAGGTGCCATCCGGTGGTCCATTTGTTTTTTTTTTTTTTTTTTTTAAGTATTCATAATTGATAGATTGTTTTCCCTGGCAAAATCGATTAATCTTTGACCTGTCTCGTTTCTGATTCCGTATCCGTGTTCTTTCATGATCAGATGTTCATCTTTGTTTGATATTCCAATTTTCGCATTTAAGTCGCCCATCAGTATGTAAACTTTGTGTGCCAGTTCCAAAGCCTTGTTTCGTGTCATATAAAAGCTATCGATTTCAGCGTCGCTTGCTGTTGCAGTGGGGGCGTAGACTTGTATGATGGATAAGCTAGAACTTTCAAATTTCAGGTTTAATAAGGCTACTCTTTCTGAAAGGCCAAGGTAACTTTCTATATTATTTTTGAGTTAGGTTTTTATTATAAAACCTATGCCATATCTTCCAGGTGTTAGACCTGTATGGCACAAAATGAAGTTTTCATGTTCTTTGATTTTGTTTCTAGTGCGTCTCGTTTCAGCTAACCCCACCACATCGAATTTGATTTCCTTGAGAGCCTCGTCCAGTTCCATCAAGCGTTCGTATGTTGACAGTGTTTGGACGTTATATGTCAGTATGTCTAACTTTTTTTGTGGGTTCTTATGTCCCTTGGAGGATTTTGGTCATGATCTTCCACGGTGACCAGCCGGCTTGGAAGATGGGTTTCGTGTTCTGATAGAGGTTTTTGTATGTTGGCGTTCCGAGAGGGGGGCGGTGATTGCTATATATTATCGCATTTGTTGTCCTGTAGATCTGCTGAGTTGTTTGGGTTCTTGTTGATTAAGTAATTCAACATGCCTGGTTTTGTAATTGCCTCCGATAAGCTAGAAGTTCTTCTTGCTGGTGTCTGGGTTTTATTTTTCTTGCTAGGCTGTGAATTAGTTTCATTTGTATTAGTTTCGGCACCTTTGGTGGTATTGATTTCCGGGGATGTTGAAAGCATTCTTTTGTTGTTGCTAGTTGTTTTGTTTTTTTACGCGTATTACAAGCTTGTCGTATTTTATTTTTACAAGGTTTCCTTTCTCCTTCTCAAGTCTCGCTTGCTCTTGAAGTTCTTTTCTCTTTTCCAGAATATTTTGTGGGTAATCTTCCGTAATATAGTGTCCGGTATCTTTTAGTGCGATTCTCTGTTTAAACAAATTATTTTTTTGCCGAGTGTAGAAAAAGTAACTATTATCGGACGAGGTCTTTCCCCTTTTTTGCCTACTCTTCTGACTTCTTGGATATCCCTTTTTTTTTTTTTTTCGGATGGGAAATCATCAAATGACTTCTCCCGCTCTGGGCGGAGCAGGAGGGAGTGTCAGACTTTTACTGACTAAAACCCATCCATGTTCCTTCATCGCCCTTTGTGTTCCGGGGTCACGGTATCTCTTTCGAACAGTCCCGCAACCCCGGCAGGCATCGGTCCTTGCGGACCCCTTCCCCTTGCTGACTCTCTTTGAGGCGCGCGTGGAACACGAACGCGCCGTCGACACGGCCTGTCGTCATGAGACGGACGGACGGCGAGCTAGCCCATAGCCCACCGTCCACAGGCCCGCGCCTACGGTGGCCGGGGGTTCTTGGATATCCCTGCGATCTAAATTTTGAGTGAAGTGTTCTTTAATAAAATTGAGCATGATGCTTTCTAAGTTTGAGTATGACGTTTCAGTCTCAGAGAATGCTTATATGAAACCTAAAACTGATGTGTTTGGTTGGCGTAGCTGTAGAGATCGCTGTAGATATCAACCCTTAAAAAGAGCGAATATGAACTAGTTTTCAGTATTCACCTATTTCGTAAAGAAAAACGATGATCAGAATTTTTCTAGAAGACAATTTCTTTATAATACAGTTGATTTTAGACTCGGGTTTACAGTCAAACTGCTTACTAAACATGACGCCTCTTCATAATAAACATAATGGACTAAAAATACGAATTCTGAAGCCGCTCTTCGAACGCGAACATCCCCCAGAACATGAATCACGTCCATATTTTAAGCATAATTCACTTTAATCAAAAACGCACCGCCGCGCCGCGCCGCGCCCGAAAACTCATTCCAACAATCTAGTTACATGTTATACGAAAATAATTAATTAATAATTAATATTCAACGCTCTGCTGCAATTACTGCGGTATTAGCATACGTATCATATCAGTTAACATGTACTGGACGTGGACACGGACAGTCTTCGTTAAAGATATCACTAATTTAGGGAAGTTTTTGCACAGTCCAATGCATGCCTGAAAAGACTTTTTCAAATTATTTTTTGGGGTACCCTTGGACTGAAAATATGGTGTTGTCTTCAAAACTTTTATTTCGGAGCAGTAAAATTATTAGATAAGACCGGTTAACGAGATAAAATGTTTGGCAAATAAAATCTTTTGATACAATACAATACAACTTGCTCTACGAGGCAAGGATTCATCTTAAAGGTAAACCCAGCTTAATCTTGTAGATCAGTAAATTGGCACAGCTGCATAAATAGACTTCTTCTTGTTCAACCATTGGTCACTCAATGCTGAGTGTAGGCCTCTCCCAAATCGGAGACTAAAATTAAATTAATACTGTTATTCTAAAACGATTATTAAGTATGAACTCAAATCGACTGTATTCCAAATGGATACAAATAACAAAACAACAATTGAATACTAATCAAATTCCAAAACAGTCGAGATTAAAATGAAGCCTCATTCTTAAATACGAACCTCAAAGTAATCTAGACTACTAAACTAATCAAGATAGAAAAGGGGGAACTTTTCTTACTATGCTGCAGTATATTAAAAGCACCTAACTAGTACTAAAATATACCATACTCCTGCCTGGAAAATATGCCATAAAATACAGCCTAATCTCAGTATAAGGCGCACTGGCTTATTTATAGTTTTTAATTACAACAGCAGACAAGGGCAGACAATGTGCATCTATTGAATGCACCGCACCACGGCACTAGCAGTACCTAGCGTTTGCGGATAAAGTACCCCTTGAAACGCGAACCCCTTGTTAAAATGTAATTAAAACAAAGAAGGGAATTTTCGTAATACGAGTAATTATAACTGCATAAAATTACCGCAACGAAGGTAGTTTGTTATCGAACGGGTACCAATGACGTGTTTATATGGGGTTCTATTACTGCTTATCGAATACGAAAAGTTCTAAGGACCTTCGGTTTTAGAAACAGTAGATGTTTAATGCAACCGTTGCTTAAGTTAAACTCTTCAGTACTTATCTTAAACATAAACTAAAGCGTCACAGCACAGGTACACGCTGTTATTACAAAGGCAACAACCCTAGATGACTTCGTGAAACGTCGGAAGGTATATGTCATGACTAGTCTGAGCTCAGCCGTGACTAAGCCGAAGGCCTAAAGCAAACTTAGTAGTGACTAGTCCAGAGTTAAATGGAAGCTGGAAGCCAGTTATGACAAGACTGAAGACAGACGTCACTGTCCGACACATGAAGGCTGGTCATGATCATACTGAAACTATTCATAATTTGCCTTCGATCAACAATTAGCTAATTCGTCTAAAGTTAGTCGAAACAATAAAAAAAACACAAGGCCCCTTGTTGTACATAACAAGATAACTACACAGACAAACTTCTAACATGTTTGTACGGAGTTAATCAGTAGTTTTAACAATTCATTAGCAATAAAATGGGATTGGCCATTACAGTCGGCTTACAGCCCTCGCTAATGCAGTGTATTCCGCCGGGGACAGTAACTGGGGCGCGTACCTTACTGTATCGAGTGGATCGCATTAATTTTGGACGATCGTCGGGCACCTTCCAATGGAGGTAGATGCCCCTTTTTTCGGGAATGTGTTGCGTGTGTTTTTGGATCTGTAAATTGAATAAACACTGTTTTAAGCTATCACGGTTCATAAGTAAACTTAAAATGTCACTTCCGGAATATCTTCCGTGATTATTGTTTATTTTGAGCTGCCGATATTTTGATGCTGTTGCAAGCGTCATGATCGCAAGTTGACTAATCATTACCTATATTCACAAACGGCAATGATTGTATTTCTATTTAACATTTTAAGTGTGATCTTACTTTTACCTTTATTTGTCTAAACTCTACATGGAAAATGTTAAACAAAAATTTTACAAAACCAAATCTAGTACAAAAAATATTGCCAACTACTAAATATTATGAAACGGAAAGTTTTATACTACATATAGATAGGCCTATCCGGTTGATAACACAAAACTTGCCTTATCTAAAGCTTAAAGGATCTAGATTATATATCATGAAACAATCACCCACGGAATTGATTTTCTTTCACCATGAACTACCATCACCCATACCTCCCATACTTGTGCTCAATCCAAACTAACCACTCTCTCCTTTATCCTCTTTTTTTCGTGTAGTTGTAGGTACTGAAGGCACACGTCTGCCTCACCCTTCGGAGAAGTTCACGCTTGACGTTCGGTGTTAAATTAATCACCACTCAATCCTCATTAACAGGCGAGTCCTGAGTCCTGTGTAATCTCAATGCTCAGTTGAGTTCCTCACGCTCAGTTATGAGTACGACTAACACAAGTAGGCACGAGTGGGTGCGAGTTCTGAGGAGCCAGTATTTAGCGTAATTACCGCGAGGACCTCGTGTTTGCTATCGCCGTATGCTAATGCGCCTGAATTGCGTCTGCGCTCCATTCAGCTAGGTGGGTAGGGTTGCCAACGGTATGAATGTTGGGAAATTAACTTCTGATAGGCAAACCCTTAAATAGTAAAAAAAAAAAAACACTTTAATCAATCAGTTCTGCCGATAAATCCTATGCACAATGCATTAATCACCGCGCTATGTAGTGAGCTATAACGAATAATAAGGACCGTGCGGTGCTCCTTCATCGCAAACCCGGCCGATCGAAACTTTCTATTCAAATAGCTTTAGGTTCGTCACTTCATAAATACAATCCTATCGTCACAAGGGCGGTCGTACGCCAAAGTGTTTTTCTCATATTTTTCTTTCGCACCGCTCAAAATGAATTCCGTTTTAATAAGTCATTTATTATGGAAATAACCTGAGCTTTCCGTGTCGACCGAACTCTTCCGAAACACCCCGAAGTACTCCACCGCATTCTACCTTTTCATACAATTTATATGAGACAAGCCTTCAGAGATTTTATAATAGATATAGGAAAGTGAAATTGGGAGCGTTTGGAAGTGGCACAAGTGGTCGAAAGCCCGAGGGAGGTAAGTATGTGTGTCGTTCACTCGACCTGGTCGGAATTGAGACACGATGCTGCAGTCTTTGTGACTGGAGTATTGACTTTACCTAGACTTGAAGCCGAGTTTAAACGAGGCACGAACAAAAAAAGGGATAAAATAGAATTCGATTTTGTTCTCTTTTTTGTTTTATTTTTGTTCTTGAGAGTGACTTGAGACTACAGGTTTTCAAGTTTTAACAAGAAACTATTTTTATTTTTTCTTTTAAAGTTATATAAGTGGTCTCAAATGTAGATACGTAACGTTGACTATAAACCTAATTAGAACACACTGGGGGCGTATTCAAAGAAAACAGTGACATAATACTAAGGAACCACTTAGGTGTCAATACAATAAAAAATACAAAGGCACACCTAGAGTACGTCAATTTGAAACCTCTGTGACCAAATCTTGTTGAACTTCGTTGTATAAATACCGACAACAAACGTTTTGAAAGTGACTGCCACTTGCCTACCCTTGTTTTTGAGCTTCTAGGTACGCCGAATTTATTGGTCTCTATAATAAACGGGAAACGACGCAAAGTGGCTTAAATTTTCTTATCCGGTACCATAAAAGATATTCAGTATGCATCCCATTTTTGTAGCCTGATTGAGGCTGTACTGCCAATCCCCTTCGCCTCAGTATTGCGATCACGGCGGCCATACTTTATAGCGAAATCAAGACGTTACTGGTGTATGCTAATGCCGATAAATTGATCTTTATACCGTCATCAGAAGGAGGAACGTGATGCGAGTGTATTGTGGACTTGTTATATAGGCACTGTTTTTATTTTATTTAACTTCCTCGTTGTGTGGCCTATTTCTATATGACATGGAGTTGAGCTTTGAAGTTACTACAACTGCAGCATTGGGGCATGACCACATCTCTATCTTGTAAGCCCACGTTTGGCCTTGAAAAAAAAAAACTGTACGGCCTTAAAATTTAGTTACTCTGCTAAATATGTGAAACAGAAGTTTCAAAGATGCCGCAGACAGAAGAGGCAGAAAAGTTAATTGAATCTTGTCTTCTAGTTATCAACTACAAAATGAGGTACACACAAAAACTCCAACCACTAATTGAAAGTCTCTCCCTCATACATAATCCCACAAGTTATATACTCGTATAAAGTAGTAATTTGGCACCGCGTCGCGACCTCCTCTTACCAGACACATCACATATTCCATCCAGACTGGCCAGTGTCAATTTTTAACGTACGGACATGGGGGGAGAGCATTAATTGAGTTTGGACTAGAGATAGATTGAGTATACTTGATTGGACAACAAAGTAGTAAGAGAAAACCAGTGTGGAGTTTTTAACGGCATGTAAAGTCAGGATATTTGTGGGTTCGAACCCAAGTAGACAGATTACTTTGTGTAATTTATTTCATCACTACTGCTGCTCTCCAAAAGGTGAAAGAAATCATCGTGAGAAAACCGTCATGGCCTAGAACCAAAAATTTTAAGACGTGACATCTACCAACCCGCAAGTGGGCAAGTGGTCTGGATTATAGCGGATTAGGCCTGTGTCCCAGCAGTGGGGACATTAAACGCTGATTAGGCCTATGCTCAGCATCTTGACTACCAACTGAATGACAAAAAGAATCCGAGTCCAAAAAATAAAAATAATATGAGCGTTTTTCTGCATTACACTTTGTTGGCTACAAGCTTTTAATTAATGTTCCTATTTACATAGATCTCATAAATATAATTTACATACGGATCATTTAGCCCACTCCCGCCTGTACAAGGTCAGCGCAGGCGGATGTGACGCGTAATTTCCGTCCATCGACTATTTTCGTAATTGCCTACGCCGTAGCCGGTGCTATGGACGCTACGCCGTAGCGATGTAGCAAGCGGCTACGAGCGGAATACGAATGCTGTAAAAGGGATGTTTGTGAACATTATGTAACTCACTTTGTAAATGGGTTAGTAGAGATGTGGCTGATAATGTAACAGTCTTCGATGATATTAAATTCAGATGTATGTATCTTGTTTCATCATCATAATCTGCATGTTCTAAACTATGTTGGGGTCGGCTTCCAGTCTTACCGGATTCAGCTGAATACCAGTATTTTACATGGAGCGACTGCCTATATGACCTCCACAACCCAGTTAGTACTGAGTAAGACTGATGTTATGAAATGTAAGACTTAAGCTTAAGGTTGTAAGACTGCTGTCAGACTTTCGGGCCACTCACTGAATAACGACGGTCAAAGATCTATTAAATCATTAAGAAAAAACCTGTTTCTGTCGGATACTACGTATCTAAATATATAAAAGAAGAAACTGACTGACTGACTGACTGACTCATCTATCAACGCACAGCCCAAACCACTGGGTCTACAGATTCCAAATTTGGCAAGTAGGTTCCTAATGTGGTCTAGGGGTGCACTAAGAAAGGATTTTTCAAAATTCACCCCCTAAGGGGGTTAAACGGGGCTCCAAAGTTTGTATGGGGAAACAAGATTAGTTAGACTATTTTATTCGAAACTTTACAATATTGTTCCTTTTGATAAATGAGTAGAAACGGGTTTCAGGGTTTTTCAGAATTCAACCCTTAAGAGGGGGAAATGGAGTGACAAAGTCTAAAAATCAATGCACAGCCTAAACCGCTGAGTCTAGAGATTCCAAATTTGGCACATATGTTCCTTAAGTGGTTTAGGGGTACACTAAGAAAGGGTTTTTCAAAAGTCACCGCCTAAGGGGGTGAAACGGGCCTTTAAAGTTTGTATGGGGAAACAAGATTAATAGACTATTTAATTAAAAACTTCACAGGAGTACTCCTATTGATAAATGAGTAGAAATGAGTTTCATGTTTTTTTCAGAATTCAACCCCCAAGAGGGGGAAATGGGGTGACAAAGTTTAAAAATCAATGCACAGCCCAAACCGCTTAGTCTAGGGATTCCAAATTTGGCACATACGTTCCTTATGAGGTTAAGAAAGGATTTTTCAAAATGTACCCCCTAAGGGGATGAATCGGGAGTCGAAAGTTTGTATGGGCAAAGAAGATTAGGTAAGACTGTTTTATTCAAAACTTCACAGGAGTACTCCTATCGATAAATGAGTTAACATTTGTGTTTCAGGTTTTTCAGAATTCAACCCCTAAAGGGGGAAATGGGGTAACAAAGTCTGAAAATTAACATCGGTATTTTTTGTATGGTGTATCGGGTCGGGTGTGTTACAAAAACAACGATTTTAATATTTAATGTGGCGGACCTGAAATACCATCATCATCCCCTGTTGGGGTGCGATGGGGTTGAAGTCTAAAAATCAATATGGGTGTCGATACCAAAATTATCAGGGATGCAGATTACGAAAATGGCATTTATTTTGAGATCCAGAAGATGGCGGAATCGATATACAGGGTTATTGTTGATTTATTGTGATAACGATGATGATGATTATGATACTGATTATGATGATTGTGATTACGATGATAATGATTGTGATAATGATGACAGTAATTGTGATAACGATGATGGTGATTGTGATGGTGTTTGTGATAGTGATTGTGATTGTAATGGTGATTGTGACAGTGATAGTGTTTGTGATAACGAGAATGGATAATGTGATAATGATGATTGTGATTACGATGATAATGATTGTGATTACGAAGATAATGATTGTGATAACGATGATGGTGATTGTGATAGTGATTGTGATGGTGATTGTGACGGTGATGGTGATTGTGACAGTGATGGTGATTGTGACAGTGATGGTGATTGTGATAATGATGATGATGATGATTGTGATAATGATGATGATGATGATTGTGATAATGATGATGATGATTGCGATGATCATGATTGTGATTACGATGATATAGATTGTGATTACGATGATGATGATTGTGATAACGATGATGATGATTGTGATAGTGATTGTGATGGTGATTGTGATAATGACGGTGATAATGATGGTAATAGCGATGGTGATGGTTATTGTGATGGTGATAGTGATTGTGACTGTGATAGTGATGGTGATTGTGATAGTAATTGTGATTGTGATAACAATTGTGATTGTGATAACAATTGTGATTGTTATGGTGATTGTGACAGTGACGGTGTTTGTGATAATGATGATGATGCGCGTGATAACGATAATGAAGATTTTGATAACGAGGATGGATAATGTGATAATGATGATTGTGATTACGATGATAATGATTGTGATTACGAAGATAATGATTGTGATAACAATGATGGTGATTGTGATAGTGATTGTGATGGTGATTGTGACGGTGATGGTGATTGTGACAGTGATGGTGATTGTGATAATGATGATGATGATGATTGTGATAATGATGATGATGATGATTGTGATAATGATGATGATGATTGCGATGATCATGATTGTGATTACGATGATATAGATTGTGATTACGATGATGATGATTGTGATAACGATGATGATGATTGTGATAGTGATTGTGATGGTGATTGTGATAGTGACGGTGATAATGATGGTAATAGCGATGGTGATGGTTATTGTGATGGTGATAGTGATTGTGACTGTGATAGTGATGGTGATTGTGATAGTAATTGTGATTGTGATAACAATTGTGATTGTGATAACAATTGTGATTGTTATGGTGATTGTGACAGTGACGGTGTTTGTGATAATGATGATGATGCGCGTGATAACGATAATGAAGATTTTGTGATGATAATGATTGTGATTACGATGATAATGGTTGTGATTACGATGATAATGATTGTGATAATGATGATAGTGATTGTGATAACGATGATGGTGATTGTGATTGTGATAGTGATTGTGATTGTGATAGTGATTGTGATGCTGATGGTGATTGTGATAGTGATTGTGATGGTAATTATGATGGTGATGATAATGGTTGTGATAACGATGATAATGATTGTGATAAAAATGATAGTGATTGCGCTAACGATGATGGTGATTGTGATTGTGATGGTGAGGGTGACGGTGATTGTGATAGTGATAGCGATGGTGATGGTGATTGTGATGGTGATTGTAAATGTGATGGTGATAGTGATTGTGACTGTGATAGTGATGGTGATTGTGATGGTGATTGTAATGGTAATTGTGATAGTGATGGTGATTGTGATGATGATGATCATGATTGTGATTACGATGATAATGAGTGTGATAACGATGATGGTGATTGTGATGATGCTAATTGTGATTACGATGATGGTGATTGTGATAGTGATTGTGGTTGTAATAGTGGCGGTGATGATAGCGATGGTGATGGTTATTGTGATGCTGATAGTGGTTGTGACTGTGATAGTGATGGTGATTGTGACAGTGATGGTGGTTGTGATAATGATGATTGTGATAACAATAATGATGATTGTAATAACGACAATAATGATTGTATTAACGAGGATGGAGATTATGATGATGATGATTGTGATTACGATGATAATCATTATGATTACGATGGTTAAGATTATGATAACGATAATGGTGATTGTGATAGTGATTGTGATGGTAATTGTGAAGGTGATTGTGATAGTGGCGGTGATTGTGATGGCGATAGTGATAGTGACTTTGATAGTGATGGTGATTGTGACAGTGATGGTGATTGTGTTATCGATAATGATGATTGTGATAACGAGGATGGACATTGTGATTACGATGATAATGGTTGTGATTACGATGATAATGATGATGGTGATTGTGATGTTCATTGTGATGGTGATACTGATTGTGATTGTGATGGTGATTGTGATAGTGATGGTGTTTGTGATAATGATGATGATGCGCGTGATAACGATAATGAAGATTTTGATAACGAGGATGGATAATGTGATAATGATGATTGTGATTACGATGATAATGATTGTGATTACGAAGATAATGATTGTGATAACAATGATGGTGATTGTGATAGTGATTGTGATGGTGATTGTGACGGTGATGGTGATTGTGACAGTGATGGTGATTGTGATAATGATGATGATGATGATTGTGATAATGATGATGATGATGATTGTGATAATGATGATGATGATTGCGATGATCATGATTGTGATTACGATGATATAGATTGTGATTACGATGATGATGATTGTGATAACGATGATGATGATTGTGATAGTGATTGTGATGGTGATTGTGAAGGTGATTGTGATAGTGGCGGTGATTGTGATGGCGATAGTGATAGTGACTTTGATAGTGATGGTGATTGTGACAGTGATGGTGATTGTGTTATCGATAATGATGATTGTGATAACGAGGATGGACATTGTGATTACGATGATAATGGTTGTGATTACGATGATAATGATGATGGTGATTGTGATGTTCATTGTGATGGTGATACTGATTGTGATTGTGATGGTGATTGTGATAGTGATGGTGATTGTGATAATGATTGTGATAATGATGGTGGTTGATATAGTGATGGTGGTTGTGATGGTGATTGTAATAATGATGGTGATTGTGATAGTGATGGTGATTGTGATAATGATTGTGATAATAATGATGATTGTGATGATAATAATTGTGATGATTATGAAATTTGGCACAAAGATTGTTCATAACCTGGATTAACACGTAGGACACTATTTATTCCTTTAATATAATCCAGTAGGACGGTTACCGAACTTTACGCGGGCGAAGCCGCGGGCAACAGCTAGTATATAAATATAGTATATTAAAATAAGAAAAACCTACGTGACCAAAAATAGCTCTAGACTAGTCTACTTACCAGTGTTGAAATGAAATGAAATGAAATTTATTTATTTGCCAGAATATAGGTGCTTACATGATATCATGGTAAAATAATTTTAGTTTCACTATATTCGACTTATCAGTCGTGCAAATAGTTCTAGCACATGCAAAATAATATCATTAAATTACATCAATGTCATAATAGAATTTACGCGGAATTTATGACACCTATGCAGCGAGCTTGTAAATACTGGTATCGACAATAGTACATTACATTACATACACATTACATACAAGTGGAGAAAGTTTGTTATTGCATCCGCGGCGGAATTAACTACCGAGCCGTAGGCGATGGTGTTTTTGAGCCGAGAACTGCAATAGCAAATGTCCACGTGTATCAAACGACGTTTATCAATACACTTTTGAAGAAATAAAATAAAAGAACGAAAAATATTTTTGTCATGAATTACAAGGAAACTATGATTTTTATTTTCTTTTTTTCCGCGCTTTGCTTTTGCCAGGTTAAAGGAGAAGCAAGGGTATGAAGCCCCACTAAACAGCCTAATGTAAAAAATATTTTTTTTTATATTTTTGAATTTAGAACACAAATTATTGTTAATTTGTATAAAAAAGTTTATATTACTTTTAAATAATCATGTTTATCTATGATATTCTATTTATATATACACAATTTTAATTTCAAAAAATATCTACGCCGTAAAGACGCATTATTGCTTTGCCGAAATGATGAAAAAAATCGCATGCGTGTGAATTACATTGCATGTTGAACCTAATCGTAGTGCGATAAGAACCAGTTTTCGAGGAAGTGTTTTGAAAAAGTATTAACATTACCGAGGACCATTTAGGCTGGCGATAAAAAAATCTGTTAGTCTTTCTAAGGGATCGTGAGGTCATTTCACCTACGCAAAGTTATTTCGATTAATAATAAGCTCGCTTCATGAACACCAAGCTAAATGAGTTTTATTTAAAACGAAACCTCTTAGTAATAATAGTTCTAAAGGTTTCAGTGAATTCAAGAAAAAACATTCTTAATTCAAATAAGAAAATTCCCTCAAGCAACAAACCGAGACCGCTCAGTAATTAATAAAACACTTCCTAGTAATAATTAACGATTCTTCAGCAAAAAATAATGGAACACAAAAGAATAATTCCACAAAGTTATACCTATATAATAGAGACCTTAAGAAAAACTCGCTTAAGAATTCAGAAAATTCTTCAAAAAAATTTACAAAGTAAAATATTGAAGAAGCGTTTCTTTTACATAGAAATATTGTACCTACATTAAGAAACGGTTATTTCTTCTAGTCGAAGAGTTTCATAATAATAACAACCTGGTGATAATACAGAAGAGGACAATGTGCCATCATCAATAACGTTATGTACTGCGGAGAAAGGTTACCTCCATCGTGTAATATAGAAAAAGAAAACTGATATAGATAGCAAAAAGAAAGTGGAAGTGGGCGGGCAATGAATGCCGTAGACTGGATGGAAGACGGGGAAGTGCTGGAGTGGGGACTACGGACCCCTGAGGAGGAATGTCGGAAGACAAACGACTAGGTGGACAGACCATCTCATTAAACTGGCCGGAAGAAACTGTATAGCCATGACACAAAACCGCCCAAAGTGGACAGATTTGGAAGAAAACTACACTCAGCATTGGGTGACCAAAGGTTGAAGAAAAAGAAGAATAGATATGAATCAATCAATATCTTTATACTTTTTACTTTATATTTAACTTTGCTGTTCGATCCCATGAAACAGCTATTGCACCAACCAACAGATTTTTCCCTTTACATGTGCTATAAAGCATTGCTTCTCGCCAAATTTCGCGATTCTAGGTCAACGGGAATTACCATTTAGGTTTTCGACCGAAAACCTACAGGGTACTTCCGATTGACCTAGAACTGTCAATTTTGGGTAAAAGCAAGGTCTTACAGAACAAGTAAAGGGAAAAGTCCAAAAAATAAAAAAAGTTGAAAATTAAGGTAAGTTTTGGTAATAGGTTTCGTGAAAATCTAAATTTGCACATATCTTTTTATCATGTTGATTTAGGACCTTGATTTACTAATAGGGCCTATAAATCTCAGTATCTGGTATAAATTTCAACTTGCTAGGTCGACCCGTTCCTGAGAAAATCGCTAGTGACAGACGGACGGACAGACTGACAGACGGACAAGAAAGTGATCTTATAAGGGTTCCTTTTTGACCTTTTGAGGTACGGAAGCCTAAAAATGGCCCACATGAGTCAGTTTGACGTAAGTTACATATGGCTCTGATGCAATGTTTTTGAGCAGTGAAAGCACGCTTCTTGTCTGTACTGTTGCCCCAAAATATTACACCGTACCTGAGGGTGGAGCGAACGTATTCGTGATAAGCTGTTAGTAAAGTAGATTGACTTGCTTTTTTCCCTAATCTGTGAAGTGCATATGAAAACTGTTCCAGCTTTTTGCATACATGGTCAATATATAATTTCCAATTAAGTTTGTTGTCAATATGTCACTAAACTTTATCCGACTTCCTCTGTTTAATTTTATTTTTATACACTTTGAGATGAGTTGGTTTATCAAGAATTTGAAATTAACAAATCAATCAACTAATAATAATTCAACTTAGCCTATCGTAGTCTACTGCTAACATACACGAGATTATAAACAACAAACAACAACAACAACATCAGCCCATAACTTCCACTGCTGGACATAAGCCTCTCCCATGATGGGAGGAATTTGCCGTAATCTCCACGCTTGGCAGGCGGATTGGAGATCGCAGTGATGAAAGACTAACAGAAAACGCTGCTGCCCATTCTCTGGTCTTCGGAGGTGCAAGGTGTTCTGCCTCAGACATTAGTCGCCTTATACGACACCCGTGCGTGTAATGGGTAGGTTCTATTCTACTCTGCCGGATACCACACGGCTAAGATTATAAACATATGACTACTAATAAATAAAACCAAAGTTCTTTGACATACGAGGAGAGAGAGAGAAATATTTTACTTGTATATTTAGATAGAGTGCAAGATTGTCATCTCCCATACCCAACGATAGTAGTTACAGTTTCCCGTCTATAAGGGGGGTCACGGGCGTCTGAATATAAATACTTACTTAATCTAACATATTAGTACTGCGAAAACCTAGTTTCGCTAAAGGTCAAACGCCAGTTGCCCTACGTACGACCATGTCCAATTACATTCAACACTTCGGATTCCCAAGAGAAAACGCTGAAATACTAAGTTCAGCGTGTTTTCTTGGGGATCATTTCTTGATCTGCTGATCATTTTTGTTCTTTAACACGTTGGTGGGTAACACAACATTATTGCCCAGCGAGTAAAGCTTTTCTGTGTACATCATCAGTCCGTCCGGAGCGCAAGTGTCAGGAAATGCTATAACGGGATCGTGTGTACTGTTCGCCGATGACATCTCAATATTGACTTCCTGTAATGACTCTCAACTCCTACATGACACTTTAAATAACATTATGTTAACTATACAAAATTGGATGAAAGACCATAACTCAGAAATAAACTTGTTGAAAACCAAAATCATGCAATTTAGGCCTTATCAAAAAATACCACTCGATATCAATTTTACGTTTGAAGGTGTCAAAGAGGAATGTGTAGATACTTTTACTTTGTTAGGTCTGGACTTAGATATTAATATAAAGTGGAAAGCACACATACAAAAAATAAAATCAAAGCTATCTAGTTTTACATATGTACTACGTGAGCTCAAAAAATCAACAGATCTAAAAACAGCCCTATCCACTTACTATGCTTACGCATACGCATGGCTTAAGTATGGAATAATTCTTTGGGGAAATAGTGTAGACGTAAATGAGTTGTTTATCATGCAGAAAAAATGTGTCAGGATATTGAAAACGATAAAAGTTGTAGACCGCATTTTAAAGAATTGGATATTCTAACTCTGACATCGATATATATTCTAGAAATTTGTAAATTTGTGAGACAGTATCCAAACTTCTTTATTAAAATCTCTGACCGCCCCGCCGACATGCACCGCGTTCACGATTCGAAAACACGCTCGTAATACCCCAATCAAAGCTAAAATTACACAGCACTAGCCCTTACGTTACATCAATAAAAATATATAACAAGATTCCAAATGACATCAGAAGAGAAGAGAATGACAAAATATTTTTAAAACGAGTCAAAAACCTTTTAATTCAAAATTGCTACTATTCATTGAATGATTTTTTTAATGATGACTTCAAAATGGATTGACTTTACTACATTTACTTATTTAACTTTGCCTTTTATTTTATTGACATTTTGTATTATTTTGATTCTTACATCTTTTAACATGATTGTATTCTGATTATTATTTTAATGACATGATATTTGACATTAATTTGCTTTTATTTTATTGACATTTTGTTTTTGATTATTACTTTTTACCATGATTGTATTTTGATTATTTTTTTAGTGACATGATGTATTTGAATTTAATTTTATTTAATTTATTGACATTTTGTTTTTGATTTATCTTATTGACATGATTGTATTTCGATTATTATTCTAATGACCGAGATGAGAATGAATGAGATGTATTTGATTTGACTATAACTTTATTTTATCGTTTGACATTATTTACTTATTTGAATGAACTTTTTAATTAATGATGTTTTTGCTACTTACTGTCTAATATTATAGATTGCTGTGCCCGACGGGTCCATGTGAACTTTATTTTAATTATAAGATCTTAACACACATGTGATATGCAATAAAGAATTGAAATTGAAATTGAATGTAAAACAAGATGTGTGATGGGGTTATTGATAACCAAACATCACATCAAAAGAGCAGAATAATGACAAAGCTGGCCAAATTAAATAATCAATATTACACTACTGGATTACTTAATTAATTTATATTAATTATGTAGTGACGTCATGCATTGTCATGTTAGTAAGTTTGAAAATTTTATTGTATTATGTGCCCAAATCATCCGAATCCCAGTTTGACGATAATATTGATTACTTAATTTGGTCTGCTTTGTCATTGCCGTAACAACGCTATCAAACTAAAGCCATTTCTTCATTCCCAAAAGCATCATAGTTGTTCTGCGCTCAATTAAGTAGCAGTCCTCGCAGCATGTTTTCTTCTTCCAGATTTCTCTATCTGTAATCATCTCAGTTGCAGTCACCCCGTTTCTAGCCATTTCATCTTTCACACAGTCCATTCGTACTTTCTTTGGTCTTCCCCAACTCTTATTGCCACATTCAACCTACTCAAAAATTCTCAAAACTACAGTTTATGAGGAAGGCATTTTATAATAACGTTCTTTTAATGTATTAAAAGAATGTTTTAAAAACAGCTTCATAAGAATATAAAACCACATTAATAGAATTATCTCCTAAGTAAAGAAGCTTTAAAGAAGGCTCTCGCGCACGTGTTACAATAATCGTTTGAAAACTTTCTACATCATTACTTTTATACGCGAAAGTTTTCTTATCAAACGTTTTATAAGGTGTCGGGAGCCCATCCGAATCAATTCCACGGACCCAAGTTTAGCATGTTATTACTTTACGGTTTATTTGCAACTTTTTACAGACGCACGAGTTTCGCGGAGAAAGTTAATGAATTGATTATTAGGTTGGATGGGAAAAGATACATTTCATTTTCTCAAGTTGGAAGAGATTTTGAGACATTATTCTAAGAAGCTGCAAAATTTTCTCAGTATTCATTTTATGTTTTTCACGAGATCTTAATGGATTTCGCAAGAATTCGTCAGGTTGACAGATGGATTATGAATTGATATCAATTATGGTAAAACTGTTCCTCAACACAATCCCTGATAACGAAAGAACTTCCACGAAGCATGGTGGTACCTCTAATTTAACAGCTTTATTTTAGCGTTATTATGGGATTTTATAGGGAGGTAGTATCCACATGTAACTTATTGTATAGGGAGGTAGTATCCACATGTAACTTATTTTCTTGAAGTTTAGGCAAATAAACTATATGCTCTGCTTATGACACCCTCTGCTAGACAAATAGTGGTTTGCATTGCCGAGAACAACGCCGATACTAAACAGCCCAATCACTAATTGAACTTGCTACAGCATAGAACAGTAATCACGGACACTCCAATCACAACCGGTATCCCCAATGTACCTACGAAAAAAAACAGAACATACCCAACCTAAAAGCTCCCAGCACCGTATTAGACGTACAAAAAAACTTTCGACTAAGTCCAATTCAGTTATCGGCGTAATCAATGTAATCTAGAACGTAAACGCAATTAGGTGATGACCGCACTCGGCTGGCAATGGGGCCCGGCTGGTAATGGGGCTGGCCGCGCCTCGCTAATTACTTGAAAAACTAATACTTTTATCGCTTACCATACGTACTTGCTAACCGTGTTGACTTGCTGGGTGGGCAGGTGAGTATGTAGTAGATATGAGGTATCTATCTTTATGTAAACAACAGTAGACGGATCCGCTCCTGTTAATAATAAATATCGAAAAGATAACTAACACATGTATTAACAAAAAAGTGGATCGTATAAGTACCAGAATTATGAGATCACGAGTAGACAGTAACAGGCAAGTACAGACGCCAGCACATCAGTCTACCCGAAACTGTCAAATTTTATCAATCAACCTTAAACCTAAACCATAAGCGATAAAGTTTAAAATCTATTAAAGAAATGTACAGATTGTCAGAATTTACAGATGTCTGTGCATTTGCGACCACAATTTTGACTTTCTGCTTTCAAGTTTTGTTTAGACGCTTCTGTTGCGTATCTTTTTTACTTTACACGCTTGACCTACCTACTCATTGTTTTTATAGAAGGCTTACCAGATAATGTTTCCTTTGGTATTAAAATAGGTAAATAAAATATTCCTAATCTTTGAACTGATAAAGTCTACATCTGAGATAAAAGTTAATTGAAATATTCATATTTAATTAGTCTCGGTAGCATCTGGTCATTTCTTGAAGATTTGAGTTAGACTGATTACAAATAAGCGGTCTTCAAACAAAAGTAATTACGTAAGTACTTTTACAAAATAACCTTGGGCAATAGACGATAACAAGCTGATAAAAACTGCCTGAAAAACAATAATTATAAAAATATTTAAATAATTGCTCTACTAAATACAAAATAATAAAACGTAAATGAGAAAACAATACCGTCTAATACCTACCCAGGCAAAACTTTTTCTTCAAACTTCAGTAAGTAACATCATCTGGCAAACTCGATTTAATGTCGCGAAACTCGTCTAAGTTAAGTGAAGAAAGTATTCTCTTCAGAATCTAAAACAAGTTACAGTTTTCTCTTAAAAATACTGAAATCAGTATACACTTAAAAAAATCCGCCAACTCTTTTGAATTATTCTCAAAGTATTTAGAAGTGAAGAAACTGATTTACTCGAACTTTGAATATATCCAGATTATAATGATCAGGGAACAGAGAAGCCGGCAGAGTACCTATTCCACAGACTGGTGGTTCACACAATAAACGTGGGCGGTGACGCTACGCCGTATCTCTTCTCGTCCGATGATAGAATGGGGATGGGAGAATTAAATTGTGAAATTTCAATACACACTCTCCGAATGATAGAGAGAGATAAAAAACCTCACCAACACTAGATTTCACTAACTTTTGTCTTCGTAGAGGTCGAAAATTATCCCACGAGAACGTTGGTATTAACTTGGTACCTAGTACTTGGATAAAAAGTAAGTATTCATGTTAACGTAACCTAACCGAAGTCGTAGTCTAGCCGAGTGGCAAGTTTCATCGAAATCTTATCAGTAATGAAACAGGCCGCCAGATCGACTGACAGACAAACAGAAGTTACTTTCTTATTTATAATTTTATCATGGAAATATGGATTGTTATCGAATCAGACGCAAGCTAACTTAGGTAACTTTGTTATCTTTTGTAAGAAGTATAGGTACGTACGCTCTTTTGAATGTTCCATGAATAAAACATACGGTTTTAGATGTATTCGTAGTGAAACTGTGAAGAATTTACATGCGATAGAAAGAAGCGCGCAGATCGATCTTGGGTTGAGAAAATACCGAAGGTAAGGTTAAAATGTTTATCTTTTGCCAAGCGAGAGGCAAGCTAAGAAAATAGGTTTGTGTATGAGAAAATATTTTTATATTTTCCAATGTGGCGAAAAAAAAATAACGTGCTATAAGTTGTCACAAGTTATGATGGCTACCACTGTGTGTATTTAAAGTTTACCCACCACAAATAGTTCATATAAAATTACACATGGCAACACAATCAGTAAATATTATGTAGGTACCTAAGTACTTAGCTAAGCAAAATGTTTAATTCCCATGTAATAGCCGTTCGGTACTTACATTATAGGGTGCACCGTGTGCATCTTTACCTTGCCCTTCCAGAATACAGGCGTGATGGATGTGGCAACACAAATACAATACACACACAATACCTACGTGTAAAAAAAAAAAGGTAGGTGGACCATGGAAGGCCACGCTCCTTTGAAGTTATTGCCAATTATTAAAAAGTCGTAGTTATTGACATGTTAGGACATATTTTTTCTACACACACTAAGATCCATCAAACTCAAGCTCACAGACACAGACGCGGCGCGGCGGCGAGTCGCTCGCGCCGCTATTTTGGCAGTCCGAGCCCACGCTTCGTAGACTTCGGTCGTCGACGTTAGAATTGTAAATCGCGCGCATAGCAAAACGTAAGTTTTTAGTTAAATAACCTATAATTTTCTCATAGTTTTTTTACTGGAGGAGGTGTACATGAGCCTGACAAGGAACATTTACAAATCATGAACATATAAACACTTAGGTGTAAATACGTACCGTGAAAGTTAAAACAATGACTTATATTTATAATATTTCATTTAGAAGGGTTATTAATTTTTTATCACAGATTGAAATTTTGGACTTACAAAGAACGTGCGCTCTTTGTAAGGTCAAAAAGAAACAGTTTTTTTAGGCCCTCTTCGATGTTGCATAAATATTATTCATATTACACCAAAAAAAAGTAACCATGTTATTATAGTAATAAACGAAAGATTACATAAAAACGAAACCGGAATCTTAAAATAATAATAAATAAGTTATAATATGATATTTTTTGCGAGTCAAATCATTCCTGCTGTTGTAAATGTCATTTGACAGAAAATACTTACGTATATAGGGGCGTTTTTTTCCGTTTACAAAAAAACAAAACGGTATCCATTGGTAATAAATGCTAAAATAAAAATAATGCTATTTCTATTATAATTAAAGCAGATATTGCTTTAATTATATTAGACATAGAATATAATATAAAAATAAATAATATTAAACTGTGAGCTTTTTAATGCTATTTGTAAAGGTTTCCGCTAAAATCTTTTAGATGGTATAGAAAATCATCATGGCACGGAACGTTGTAAATCCGTCTTTTTGTTGGTTGACAGACAACTGCATTTGACATTTACTCTTTCCGTTTATTTCGGTTTTCGTGAAAGTGTTTCTGCGATTTTTTCGCGTTTAATAAAAACAATTTTATGAAAATGGTATCTGCTGGTCGTTGTGTCAATTGTGCAGTAAGATTTCAACGCAATGTGCGAATACAATTACTTTCAGATAATGCTACAGACGTGTTATTGTTATTGTTTATTGTTAGATTCACGTTTTCATTTTCGAATTTCTCATCATTCAGGTTAGACATGGCTTAGCTAATATTACCACTGTAATCTAGAGATTATAAGGAAGAAATCTATATACTTTTCATTAATATCTGCTACAATTTATGTGGGTGGCCTGTTCTCCAACCAAACTAAAAAAAATATCTCCTTTCAATCCTAATGAAATTTCATTATAAAACGCATTGGCAAGTTATTTGATATCCATTTAATAGTCATTACTACTATTTTTAAATATTTTTTTTAATATATTCTTAGTTATACGATGGTGTTCAAGTAATGTTCTTTGAGTTTTTTAAAGATGATAAAAATATATTAAGCATTTAATGTTTCGCTTAAATGAAAGAGCATATTATGTAGTTTTAGGAAAAGCCGATATATTAATTGTTACAACTTTATTTTTAAGTTAAACACCTGATTTATAATATTGGCCTTGTTTGGAGCCCTGTTTCTTGCAAAGCCAATTGGAAGAGCTTTATACCTACAACTTAAGTTTAATAAATAGTGAATAAAGCTAGCTTAAAAAAACGTGATTTATATGGTACACAATAAAACCAAGTATTACTTAATCATTTGTTTCCTTCATTTATCCAGTAAATAAACGAATAAATAGTGTTTATTCGTTAGCGTGGCCTTCTATGGTCCATGCACCCACCTTACCTAGATAAGTAAAACATATTCCACACACCAACCTTTACTCACAATTTAATACATACACAGGCATCTATGTAAATACGACTAGGAATTTCAATATAGGCACGAAATGCCTCTTAAACAGCGAACTGCTCCCCTGCCACGGGGAATAAGCCTTATGCTAAACAACAATAAAGGCTATAATACATGAGCACAATATAATATAGCGTGTTTACTCGCGTTGTGAATACAATATCTGATAGTCGCGACGTGCGTTTCCCATGTTATAAAATAAAATATAAGACTGTCACGGGCATAAGTTTTATTTTAAGCAGTTGCAAAAAAAAAGTTGTTTGTGGTACGTGGCCCGTGGGCCATCTATGTACCTATCTTTACTCACGTAAAGATAGGTACATAGATGGCCCACGGGCCACGCCTTAACGCAATTAGCATGTACCTCACTGCTAACCTGCTAGAACACCGGCAGCCCCTGTACAATTTTATTGAGGGGATACGCTTATTATTTAACAGTCGAAATCGCGTCCACTAGATCAACAAGGCTGCCAAAGACCCATTCAACAAATCAATCAAACATATCTCAAGTACCCAAACATTGTTAGTCTTTTAGATCTATAGGTATTGGTCGTGTTATTAGGCTTCTTTTGGGTTAGGTCGTTCCATAATCGACCTCATCTCTGTCCTCAGGACAAGATTGAGGTTAAGAGTAGGCCCATATACCTGATATACCTACAGGCACGTATACAGAGGGGGGGGATAGTTGGGATTTATCCCCCCCCTAAATCTGCCTGAAAATAAACGGGATCATAACCACCGCAAAGTACGTAAACCATAGATTTTACAACAAGTTCACAAAACGAACCGTTTTTATCCGAGACTTTTAGCAGACAGAACCGAAGGCGAGGGCTGATAGTAATGTCGAGGATAAAATGGTTTTGTTTACGAGTTATAAACTCTGCTTTTCACTTCGATTACGAGGAAATAAAACAGTACTTAGAACATAACATTTCTTTAATTAAAATTCAAAGTAAAATTAGTACAGTTTTGAATACTGAAGGAATTTTTTTTTCCCGGCATATCGCCGCTTTATTTTTTTTTTAATTCTTACGACATTGCTATTAGGCTTTGGCTTGGGCTGCAGCCTACTAATTAATTAATTTTTCACTCCTCATGCTCCGAAAGTGCTTATTTGTGCAGGATATAGGCTGCACAAAATCGAATTTTGTGCACAAGTGCATTAACGTGTCTACTCGTAAATGTATCTATATTAAGGCAAAGAAAATGAGCCATACAGCCAAACACAATAAGAAGTTCATAGATAGAATTTGTTATTTTATAATATTTACTTTAATTAATTTACCTTATGTGTTTTTTAAGACATAAAAGATATTAAAATTTAATTTCAAGGACGGTAGGTTATTTAATTAATTTAGGAAAATTATTATCACAAACTTAATTTAATAGTAGGCTGCATAGGTCTGCAGCCCAAGCCTAATATTAATGTCGGAAGATTAAACAAAATAAAAGCGGCGTTATGCCGGTAAAAACAATAGGGAATTTCCACGTAATTTTTTCTTCATTGAAATCAATAAAATACAGTACTATCAACCCAAGAAAAGTATTAAAAGTTCAACTATTGCTTGTCGCTCAAAAATAATATTAAACTTCTGCAATTTTCTACGACAGTTTAAACGTCCGTAGCTGTCGCGACCATGATGTGACGTCATTATCCACAATCTGCCTTGTTTAATTTTTTTGGCCTTAATAAAATAATTTTACTAATTATTATTGTATGTGCTTTAATCAAGTTAAAATTGCAATAACAATATGATACAAAAAAAATGTGAAACTTTAAGATTAACTAAACTTGCAATTTTCTTTTGTTGCCGCGGGCATGCAGAGCATCAGGGAAGTTTGCGGATGCACAGGTGGACGGCTTCCATAATATGCCATCTTGCGCATATTTATAAAAGTACTCTGTGATCTTACGCAAGCGGTGCGCCGCCGCGCGCCGCCTTGCGCTGAAGTGTCCGCGCCAGCCTTAACAGCATTCTGGCGATGTTTAGTGACCGACTAGACAGTCGGTTACATAAGTTTTGGGGCAACTTACATTTAAGTTTAAATATTTTAATAGTTATGTAAGTTCTATAGTTCTACTAACAATTGTGAATTAATTTTGTGAACATGGATTATTATGAATGTAGCTACATGGATCATGTGACATCTGAATTAAATGAATTTATTTATTTAT
This sequence comes from Xestia sexstrigata, assembly GCA_941918905.2. Classification (NCBI taxonomy): domain Eukaryota; kingdom Metazoa; phylum Arthropoda; class Insecta; order Lepidoptera; family Noctuidae; genus Xestia; species Xestia sexstrigata. The sequence goes on from OW799210.2 coordinate 1,320,903, forward strand.
TTAAACACTTTTAAAATAAAAGTGTTTTTTTGACACAATGAACTTTGACGTCAATACCGGCGGCGTTATCGAAGACGATGCGTTTTGAGAGTGCATTCCGTTTCACAAAAAACATGCCACTTAGAACAGTAAATTGTAAAATAAGTGATGTATTAGAAACTTACAGAAGTGTACCACAATGTTTTTATGCGCCAATGCAAGGCATTTTTCATTATTAAAAAGAGTTTTGTATTTCATGCATATTCCTTATTTCCTTCAGTTTATGTATTCAAAACTGTACTAATTTTACTTTGAATTTTAATTACTAAAAATGTTATGTTATACTGTTTTATTTCCTCGCAATCAAAGTGAAAAGCAGAGTTTATAACTCGTCCACAAAACTATTTTATCCTCATAATACTATCAGCCCTCGCCTTCGGCTCGGGCTGATAAAAGTCTCAGATAAAAATGGTTCGTTTTGTGCACTTGTTGTGAAATCTACTATTTTTGAATTCAGAACACAAATAAATCTTAAAAATGCATTAAAAAGTAAATATTAGTTGACACACGTGCGGGAAATTGAAAAAAAAAAACGCACGTGTGTGGAATACATTGCATGTTGAACCTAATCGTAGACATCGTAGTGCGAAAAAAAAAATTGTTCTATTAACCACCAGCAATGAATAGGATTAATCAATATAGATCGTGTTAAAATGTAATTATTTGTACTCGACCACAGATGGCGCTGTGAGTCCGTTTTTAAATCACTGTTTGTTTTCCCACTCATTGATTTTTAATTCTCTTCATTTTAATTTGACAAAGTCAAAGTAGAATATAAAAAGTAGAATCTATGTATAACAATTATTTCTTTAGCCAGCATCAAAACAAAAAACAAATGCAAGTCAAACAATTTTTTTCTGTCAAAAGAGTGGGCCCTGCAAACAACAGTTTTTAGTAAGTTACGTTTTTTTTAATCGATTTTTTATTGTAATCGGTAGGGTGGCCCGCATGAGCTGCTAACATTCCTGAGAACATTTCTAACTGTTAATCTCTTTTCATTTTTTAAATAACCGGAAAAAAAGAAGAGGAAGGATGGGATTGTTTGTGATTGTGACCACTTGTGGCACACTTAGCTCGTAGAAATATAAAAATGCCCTTTCAATATCAAGAATCAGGTTTTATCAACATTTTGACCCACAGTCCCCACAGACCTTTTCCATGTCTCTGAGCTGAAATGACTCCTGTGCCCAATCCCAATCTGTGCCGTAATCACTGACGTGGCCGTAATGCTTGTAATGTAACTTTTAATTTGGTTGATGTTTGCTTTCCATCGATTTGCTAGCTAAGCTTCGCTTTTTGTGGAAGATACCTTTACAAGATAACTAGATAAACAACTGCATAACATAATTTTGTGCCCGTTTTGGCTTTCTGATAGGTTTCGTCTTTTCGTTTAGATGTAATTATCATTGCTTGCATACTACTTAGAGCGTCAATAAAACGACGCGGCGTGGACTGTGATGAGTGCGTGTGGCACGTATGATGGGCGGGCAACGTGGCGGGTAGCCTGCGCCCGTGCGGGAGCCGTCACCTCGCGTTATCTCGTTAGCTCGGCCGGCGTCTGCGGGCGGCCACTGCGGCGCGCCCTCGCCTCGACCGCGAACTAGGGCATCGGGGTGATCGTGAGCAGCCGACCAGCCGCCGCGCGCCGCAGCCCGAGGCGTGAGACGCCGCCGCCGCTGGCCGCCACTCGCCGTTCGCCACTCGCTCCGCGGCCGCCGCTAGCGCCCGCAGTGACGCATTGCAGGTGCGCGACGGCCAATCGGCGCGCGCCGAACGCCAGTCCACGCCGCCGCACCAGCCCGATATAAAACCGACAATCCTTTGCGGATCAAATTTAATCCTGTGTCGTGCGTCCCGAGACATGGACTTGGACGTTCGAGTGATAAAGTTTTAAAACGAAACGATTGTAGCGTAGTGTTAAAAACTATACCGAACGTTGGACGACAGATATGAAAATACGGTGTATCGAATAGTCGATTCGGAACGATTCGTGACCGAGCACGAAGCGAATCGCGGTCGCGAGTTTCCCGGCGCGACCGCTCGCGCGAGTGAGGGCGGCAGTATCGTTTCAACCGTCGATCCGTGTGGTCGCTTTTGCGGCGTAGTCTGTGATTTTTTTAGTGTAGCTCCTGATAATCCAAGTTAATCTACAATGGTGAGTGATATTTCTGCTGAAAGGTGTCGGGAGTGCATTCAGGGGATCGTCCTGTATTGGTTCCAGGCTATATTTCTGGGATGTGGTGCATCGGTGTTTATAGTGATGACGGGCCTCCATTATATTATTGTGATGGCCGTTTTTTACCGCATTGCGGATCGGCGACGAAACCAATGTCTTGGTCAGGATACAAGACCAATGATTACTAGTTCATAGGAAGGATCGCGAGTGCTACGAGATTTCTAAAATTTATAAAACGACCGTTAGAAAGGCTCGAGAAACATCCGTCGCCATAGTTTCCTAAGTGGTGCCGGCTAAATGACGTTAGTTTTGGTTGAAACTGGCCGTCAATGACGATCTAATATGTCGTTCGGGATTTAGTATAGAGAATACAAGTGGTTTAGTGCGTTGTTTCGATATTGGGAGGCCTAGTCGCGCCCTGTTGACGGTGGATCGATCGGCCGGGCGCAACTGTCAAACGCCCGTTGACTCATCGCTACGCGCGCTTCTATATTTTTCATACGCAATTCGCTAAACGGGTCGCGTTTCTACGCCGGTCTGGGAGGCTGCGGTGCTAAACAATAGTAACATTGTGCGGCGACACGTAGTGTGCCGTGTGCGCGCCGGCCGTCCTCTCAGATAGTTCGTGGCTCGCATTGTCGCTATGGTATGTAAATATCGTTGCATCTGGCACAGCTGACTCCAATCCGTCTTGTGTTCGTGATCTACTTTCTCTCAATATTTCGCTTTTTTCGAAAAACGTTCCCAAGCAAGGTTAACAGCTTGCTAATAAGAACCTAATTCTTATTTGGAGGCCTGTCACTTGTAGGATGAATGTCTTTGGCTGATAAATTGCCTCTGCCAAGTCCTGTTAAGGCTGACATATTCAATTATGCAAAGGAAATGCATGCTAATGTACTGAATAATGTTAATAAAAGCACCATTTTTGTATGTAGTTGGTATAATTATTGCTAGCCTGCCTTTGATATAAAGCAAATCTAGTGTGATAACATACATTTGAATATGAGTAAGTTATAATATGATCATTAGAAAAACCCAGTTTTAAAACAGCCGCTTATTTAACCGAGTTGGTTTAAAAAAACTATCAGTGTACTCTCAAAATGTTGAACAAGTTTAATTTGTCCTGACATTTACACAGTAAACTGGTTATGTAAAAAATCCTCTTTTATCTTGCAAATATTTGGCATTATTTATTATCTTGTTTATTTATTTTTCAACCAACTTCCAAAAAGAGGAGGTTCTCAATTCAACTGTATTTTATTTTAGTTAATCAGAATAATGATGAACTACAACTATGTTCCTTTGCCTTCCACTGTTCAAGTTGACAACACTTTGTGTTAGCCTCATGTCCACGCAGTACAATCATTTTAAATATCATTGTTACCTTGTTACAAAAAGTAGTTGAGTGATATTTTTTGCCAGAGAACAATGGTGGTAAATAATAGGCATGGTTACTGATAAGAGATGGCCTGCAGTATTTTTAGCAGTGATTACAGCCCACATCGCTGAGCATATCAGCAGGAAAAACCAGTGCCTATTATAATAGTACAAAATATATTTTAATGACTACCTCTAACTGTGTGTTGAGGAAAATGGATCGCATGACATAACTAGTCCTTATTTCCTTATTGCTGTCCATGTTTTTATTGACCAGTGCATATTTTCAACTTATTTGTTTCAATCAAACGAGTTGAAATAATACGAATAAAACCAGTAGGTTTCAAAACCTACTAGTTTTATGTGGGTGGAGGCGTTGTTGCTCAAGTTTAAATGGGAAACTTTTTTCTGATGGCCAGTACTGGCATTTGAATGAATATGTAGCCTCTTTTTTGTTAGATTTATTAAAAAGGTTAATCACTGAGTGGCTATTGATTTGGTTTTGTAAAGGTTTTGGCTGGTTGACTTGTTGTAGCCATAATTAAATTGAACATGGTAGGTTGGTCAAAGTTGTATGGGTAATCTATATTATTAGTATGTTTGTGTCAATAAATTCCAAAGCCACAGGACATCTAACTAAACGCATTCTTGACATACTAAACTGATAAGTTACATATTACTTCATTGGATAAAATACTTAAGGCTTTATTAATTTTACGATGAGTTTGTTGCCTAGCATAAGTACCTTCGTCGGCGTATCCACTTTTCAAAACAATCGTATTTGTAAAGTGGTTGTTATGTTATCTCAATAACATCGTATTTATTGATAAAAGTGGCAATGCAGTATTTTGTATCTGTGGCGCAAAAGCCCGCAGTGTGACGCGCCGAGGCCGGTCCGGTAATTACACATAATCTCCGGTGTAATCTTATCGCACACGATAACCGCCTGCGTTCGTCTACCGTCTTTTCGTATCTGACACTCATTAACAATGGTCGTCAACCAAACAGTACGTTATTATTAATATTTTGTGAAAAAATGTTATAAAAAAAAACTAAAATGGGTATTATTGTAAAATCGAAATTTAAACATACTTCCAGTTTACCAAACAAAAATGTGTTCTATTCTCTTCAGATTAAGGTAGGTTTTCTAGAAATCGTGTTTGTTGGTTTCAGGCGGATCAACTGACAGAAGAACAGATCGCCGAGTTCAAGGAGGCGTTCTCACTGTTCGATAAAGACGGCGATGGCACCATCACGACCAAAGAGTTGGGAACCGTGATGCGATCCTTAGGACAGAACCCCACAGAAGCCGAGCTTCAAGACATGATCAACGAAGTTGACGCTGACGGTGAGTCCACGCCCTTATCTTTCCATACCGTAATCGCGACAATTCTTCGAATTCCTTGTGACTAGTACGTTTTTTTTTGTCGATGCAGTTACATATTTTTGCCAAAACTGAATTATCTATGAATTATGTAGTTTTGAGTCAGTAAAATACCTACGTGATTTAGGTATCATTGCAGCGAAAGTATGAGTTTCGTTTCCGTTTACCTTAATTGAAACGTGAAATACCTACAAATATTACGATAAGATTAGATAGCCGAAAAAACGGAATAAAAAATTGGTAAAAAACCGAATACCAAAATGATCGTGGAGGAAATTACTTGATGTATGAAAAAAATACATAATTACTGATGACAAGATTAAAATAATATTGATAGCGAAAAGTAATCAGATTATAAATACAAGACGATTAGATATCGAATACCTACTTATTTTAGTGGTACCTACGTGTATCTTAATTAGAAGTGCAGTTTCGGTCTAGCGATTCGAAGTTATGATTTACTTGACTGTTCACTAGAACTGCCATCCTGCTTCATATTAAGGAAAGAGTCCTTTATTTGAACATGAATCTTAAGTTAATAACATTACCAGTACCTTCTTTTATCTTTACGACCTTTTGTTCGAACAATAACTGAATGTTAATGTCGTTTCACTTGCACATAAAATCTGTTTATAGTTACCAATAGCCGGTTTGCTATGTCACGTTAAAAATAACGTGTTTTCAATTTTATACGCTAATTATATCGCAATAACACCTGTATATCGCTGAAAACCGTTTGGAAACGATATTTCCTTTTCAATTTTATCCTCAAATAATAATATGATGCTTAATGCACCATGATATTGGAAGTTTCTTGATACAGATCATCATTTTAGGAATTGATTTTCTTGATAAAGGTCATCATTTTAGGAATTGACGTACCTAACACGACATTATGGCGTCAATATATATATTTTATAACTAATAGGTACTAGGTATTGCCATATATCGCCCTATATAGTCGGTTTTCCTCTCGTAGCAACGATAAAATCAAAAAGCATGATACAATTAATTCGCTATCAATTCAATGTAGCCCTAGCCACGTACCTACTTAAAATAAGGTAATCGTTACCTATTGTGATTCATTACAATTATAATAAATTTCATATCGCACTCGTTGTAATCGGTACTATTATCGTCTAAGGTATTATAATGTCGATAACAGCCATGCTTGAATATCTATGAAAGTCCTCTGGAATGTGCTATGTGCCTAGCTGTCGATTTCAAGCCATAAACAGAGCTCTTAACGTTAATTGAGTAAATGAACATAAAAATGTAAGAGCTAACGCCTGATCTGTTTATGAAAACAATTATTATGGTTTAATTGGAGTAAATGTTTTTACTCGCTGCCACGATAAGCTTCGGGCGAATTGTGGTTTGATAACACATTGGTTGTTGATGTTGTTAATCGGAATTGGGGTCCTGAATAGCATAAACATACCTAGTCGAAATTATTCGCCCAGAGCGTGGAGCCTTCTTTTCTCATAATGACTGTCAATAATTCAGGTGCATCATTATTCATCGTTTAGGTATCCACCCAACACCCGGTGGATTATAATATCTCATACCAAATTTTTGCCTCGCTGAAAATGAAGCCTCCCCGTTATCTGTTCTACTTCAACGCTAATGAGCTACTTCTGTAGAACTCAAAAAACAAGCTTCCGCGCAATTCAAGTGTTTACATTTCAGTTCATTAGTTATTAAAACAGTTATAAGTTAATCCTACTGCGTACGCGCCGTAAAAACATTATCACCACGTACTTACGTAGGCTACGTGTACACAGCACTTTATCAGTGTGCATGTGTGTGTAGCACTGTTTAGCACACACATATAGCTCTCAACAAACACGTGATGTTTAATTATGTCGCCAAAATATTGTTCATTACAGTAATGTAAATGTTAATTGAGAATGTCCTTTAGTTTTAACTTCCTACTCACTGCAATGCGTATATTTTCAAGTAAAGGACGACTGGAAGAGAATACCAAATGGTATTAGCAAAATTTCTCTACTATTCTAATCTCTTCTGCAATCTTAAAAGTGTACTATCAAAAATCCCTTCTAAATTGGTTCTGACTTCAGAGCATGGTAGAAGGACACCCATCCACCCACCTTGGATCGTTATAGCATGATCAAGTCAACCGCTGTGGCGCTTGGCACACGAAGGGAATGTAATTCGATGTTGTCTTTGGTGTTTGTGATGCTGCCAATCCCTCCATATGATATAATCCCCCTTGATCGACTTATGACACAAATCAGACTGCAGGGAGTGGCCTAATTTCGGGGCTGCGGGACTGTTCGAAAGAGATACCGTGGCCCCGGAACACAAAGGGCGATGAAGGAACATGGATGGGTTTTAGTCAGTAAAAGTCTGACACTCCTGCTCCGCCAGCGGGAGGAGTCATTTGATGATTTCCCATCCGCAAAAAAAAAGGGAGTGGCTTAATTTGAGAAAACAAAATCAGCCCAGATTCTCTTTAACTAAAAGATAGTTTTTTTATCTTGCCGATGTACGGGACAAGATTAGTCCGTGTGTCAAATTGTCAAGCTACAACTCCCGAGCACAATCGATAGTTTAGCAAGCTTTTAAAAAGCTCTAAATTTTATTAACCTATCGAGAATACGGTTTCGTAAAGCTTGGTGGAAAATAAAGGAGCGTACTTACAAACACTACGCAAATGCGGCAGCAAAATCAGTTTAGAAATTCTACGGAAAATCACACCAGTCGGGGCATTTGGTCCCTGTATTACTTAAAAATACATAGTCATCATAAGAAATAACACTGAGAAAGAACCGGGGATAATGCCGTCAGCAGTTGAAACCAGAAATGTTTACATTTCAACATGAGACAACGCCTGAACAAACGTACCTGATTAAACTAGCATGCGAATCATGTGAGTTTACACAAAGTATTTGAATTGAGCCGAAAAATACGCTATCTAAAAACATACACAACGCAAAGATAAGAACGGGAGCATTGTCTTGAGAATGCGGAGTAACGCACGCGGTAAGGATTAGAATTTAGATGTAGGTATAAATAGATTTAAATAAAATATAGATTTGTGAAATAAATGCATGGCGTTCCCATCCCAGGGATGTCGGAAGTATTGTGAGAAATCGCCATGGAGAATGCACTCTTGTACTGCATGCTACCATTCATGTTAGCGATTCCTTAAACCATTGTCAGGGTTCTATCGCGCAAAAGAATTGCCATGACCCTCATTAATATGCGAGACGAACTCCTTTGTGATTCAAGCCCCATATGGATTCCTGTATTCTCATACTTTGCATGGGAAATATTAACGATATTTCATGGGAAAACCTAATAAACAATTTGGAGCAATCCAAACAAACGTGTATAAACGTTCATAGAAACAATAAATCTGGCTCATTTCTAGAGCTACTCAAAATAGAAATAACTCAATAAATGTTCGTCACTGTAATTTGAACTACAATTTAAAAGGCATTAGTTCGTAAACCTCTTTAGTGGGTGCCTTTATTTGGCTGTCGAAGTACAATGCGGTGACGTCAGCGACTTAGCGATTGGAAACGGACTCACCGGTACATTACAGACTAGAAATGAACTTTTCGCTGTGAAACTTTAATTCCGCAAAATTCGGATGCAGCAGAACGATGTATTAACCGTTAGTGAATTACTGTTACATATTTAAACCCATACGATCATCTTTGGTGTGGTTTTTGTGACTAGAACGTCAAACAAAACATATTTATCGAGAATGGAGAAAAAGCTGTTCGGTCACCAAACATTGGTGTCGATTCTGTTGTGCACAAATTAACTTAATTTAGGCTATTGCTATCTTTTTCTCTATAATAAAACGAGAAAGACGCACATAATTTAGTGCTGTCAAATTTAATTGGAACTAATATTTCCATGCAAATGAAGGGTGCACGTAAAAACATGTCGATTGAAAACACGGTAAAGCGCAAGGCATAAACTAGTTTGCCATCTCTATGTTAGTCCATAGCTATAGCCGTCCGTTTCTCGCACTGCCTTTTAGTAAAAGATAGCAATAGCCTAAATTAAGTTTAGTTTGTGCACAACAGAATCGACACCAATCTCACAGAATGAAACAGCTAAAAATATAAAGTAACTAGACAAACAATAGCACGAGATGTTTACACTTTTGGCTCACTGGTCTCGTAGGCTTCGCTCGGCTGACCTGCAGTATGCAAAACGAGGGCGTCTACCCTATTTCTAGCAATTCACTTCACATGGGCATTGTGTTTACAAGCCTGGTGCACATCGGCCGACCCTGACATTTCCCTTATCAAGCCGATGTCGCCAATATTTATAGATGTCTTAATGGTGTGTCAACCGTCCCATCTTTACGATATGTCAATAGCAAATACGTATCAACGTTTCCAACTTGATGAACGACTCGTTTTTTCTTGAAGCAGATCATTTCTAAACAGATAATGTTATGCGTGATTGAATTTAAATATTTAAACTCGTAAAAAATTTAATGCTGCCACGTAATAACAATTTGGCTTCAAGAAGATCAGCCACAATATCCTCTCATCAGATTTTGTATAAATTATTCATATAACTTACATAATAACACAGTCGGGCAAAGGACAGACTTGTAGAACCTGTTTACTACTACGTCGTGCTGGGGCCTAGGGCACAGTTTGCATGACAATAGGGCGAGATGCGAACAGTAATTAACACGACAATTGGCATCTCTTTACACTTGTAATACAATACCTCGTTTGCAACAAGAGTGGTAATTGTTCAGTGTATCTGTTCACACAAAGTGCGACGTTGACCAACCAAAGAGATAGAGGTCTGTGTAGTTTGTAGGCAATAAATACGCAATATGACTTGTTTGACATTGCAGCTGATAAAATGTACCCAATTTAGATGAACAACTAGTTTATTACCAAGATTTATGTAGGTACACAATTCACTATCCAGCCCAGCAAAACAAATTGGTTGGAAAATAAAAAAATCAACCCTTGTTTCATGCACGTATTCTCTCATCGTTATTTTATATTATCTTGTTTCACCCTTGTTTCTGTCAGACTCAAAACATAAACTAAAAGAAGGTAAGCCATCGGCTGCACGACATGGCTCGATGATTAGGTACCTACAATGGAACCGAATCGCTCCCATATCGAACGGTCCGTCTACGTAGCAGTTTTCGATATTGAAGGAAATGTACTGATATCAAAGCAATAATAAAGTAATCATTTGCAACGAATCGTTTAAATGATAGACGTGTTTGATACACATGTAAATAAATTAGTGTTCGGCTCAATTTAAATCCGATACAAAAACATCGTACAGACACGTAGGCATCAAATTTTATAGCTGTTGATTATTATCATTTTCACTAAATATGATATAATATGGCTCATTCATTAATTCATTATCAAGGATATTATGCTATTTTTTCAAGGAAACTGATAGCTGTTCACGTACCTTTAATGTTATGATAAACTTGTCGACTTATCCACAATCAAGATGATTTACTTACATTGTGTGGGTTTTTTGAGGTTTTATCGTAACTAATAAATAAATATCTTTATCTTTCATGTACCACCAATAGTTAATGTCGAAGCTCATACCTCCGACAATTTACGCTCTGCACATTATAATAAAAGCAAGACAGAGAATACAAAAGGATTTTACCACATAAGATAATCCAGCCACGTATATCAATTAGGTACCTTAGCAGGTTAAAGATCGCAACACTAATGATAGAATATTCAGACGTACCTACGCAAGCACCAAGACAACCCTTCTATTACCAACAATTCAAGGGACCCATATATGCCAGCCCGGTTGACGTAGACGGTGTCCGTATAAAGTTTCCAGCCCAACAATACAATACGATACATCCGGGAGCCCAGCAAATTAATTCGCCGCTAACAAACGGAAGCCCGATAAACGCGGCGTGTTCCTGCGATATAAAAGCATTATTCATCACACACACAACATGGAACGAGCCATTGATGCCCCGACATGAGGCAACTGGACAAATAACGAATTATTTTGTGGCGTTCAGTCACCCGAACAGTTAGCCAGAGGCTAAACATCCGACTACCGGCTGGCTAAGTAAATACAAACGTTATATTGAGCTTATGATGCTCGATAGATAAAACAGTTGCAATTGGTGCCAAAAGACACGATTAGTAGGTACCAGTATCAACAGGAACTTCACTGTTTTACATATCTCGAAATTGCTTCCAAATCGTTCTGTAGTAACACCCCCTCACGGATCTCGTACCCACATCACCCACATGTCTCGTGGACATGTATAAATGACAACAGTTAATTATGCAAGTGGTACATTTAGTTTCATGTTTTTTTCCGACTCCCAGATGAAGAGTAAATTACGAAACCCACTGAAAAATGCGGCATTTACGTCTTGTATATTATTACCAGTTTCATTCACTAGTCGCTAGTCTGAAAATAAAGGTGGAAGAGCTTGGTATTGAAAGTTCGAAACATCCAAAATTAAAATCCTAAAAACACAGTTTGTATCAATAAAATCCCTAAACAAACAGTTTACGCTGATTTAGCTCGTGCGATACCATAAACTAAGCTTCTTCCTACAAGCCTGTAATTTAGCTAATATAAGACGGGCTGGCAATAAATACGAGTAGTCAGTCGAGATATCACTTACGTTGTAGAACGATTCCAGTTTTACCTCACCGCAGCGGGAACAACTCTGCTTGTAATCTTCTCTATAAATTGATGCTACATAACATAATGCTAGCTGGACGTAAGAAAAGATTCCGAATGAACAAAATCTGGATGGAACTCTTGATTTACCTTGAAATGTAACATGGCAGTTTAATGCTTTCCCAGAACTGATGGATTTGAGGTTTGACGAACGACCGAGACAATGCTTTAAAATCATACCATTCTACAAATCTCGTAAGATATAGAAATTCAAAAATATGGGAATGACATTGTGATGGGTAACATGAATGACTTATTCTCGATAGCTCTTAAGTTTCTATTTAAGTAGTCTCATTTGATTAAGATCGATAAATATTATTTTGGGCAAGCTTCCATCCGTAATGAACGTCGTCTGCCCGTTCTGCAATAATTATTTTAATGTCCGCCGTACTAGTGGCGATACTGGCGATTGTTTACAACACCACACACCACCGCATTTGCTCTTGGCAAATCGACTGGCGCGGCGTACTACAACGGAATTGCGGGCACACGTCGATGTGGGGACACCTTACATATAGATCAAACCATTCGTATTTTTAGACCACTTGACCTGCACGATACCAGTTGTTAGCAGACTTCGCTCGTAATGAAACTATAGAAACCTGTCACTGAACAGAATTTTGTGTAATTTATCTGCGAATTGTGGAATATCGCAATGACCTAGCACTTGACCGCTTTTATGCAACAATCAATCGGAACTATACAATGAATTATTTACGTCTGATAGAAGTGTATGAAGACCAATGTCAAGTGGATAATTTGTATTGGTTACATGACGCGTATCGCGCAATTCATCATGATGCGCGGATGCAGTCTTCCTGAAAACAAAATGCTGCGTCGGCGCTGTCGTTACATTATTTATTTTCGTAGTTACTAACAACAAGAACGCGTCGTACTGGCGGTAAATGTGGTATAAAATCGCAGTCGGTTTTCAGCTTTTTTTTCGTATTGGTAATATCACAGCGGACACGTGGGCGGCCAGCGTGAGTGCTCGCGTTGATATCCACAAAGACGCGCGCCGTGTCGTCCAACAAGTTTCAACGACCTCAGCCTTAGGAATGTTGAAAGGTCGTTATAGGATTTCAAGTGCAGGCTGCAAAGACGAGTGCACCAGAAATGAATGCAAAATTACGTCCGTAACTTAACAGCGAAACATCGTGCCCTGTTCATCATTTCATCGATAGTAAGACGACGTTACTAGCACACACGTTGCCGGATGAATATTTATAGTACATACACGAAAAGACAGCAAATCGGAGTAACAGTTCTCTAGTTGGCAAGAAGCTTGCTGGTGATGTCACGGACGTCGCGATAAGGAGTCGTTCACTCGTCAGACAGAGATAGCCGCCGCCGAGCGCTTCCACACCGCACACGCTATTTGCGGAACAATGCTAGCGAGCATCAAACTCGAATCTAACTGACGCCGACGATTCATCGACAGCTGACCACGACTTTGTTGCATACGTGTCTCATCTACGCACGATTTATAATCTACGGAAAAACTCGAAACTCGTAAATGGCGTGCATGCGGTGATTAAATGCTAGCAACAAACATGATTACAAGATGATGATGATGATTATAAGAAAGTTTTGGCTTTTCGATGCAAAAGGATTGTCTCTCCAAATAATGATGTAAGACTAGGAAAAATGCAAACGATAGTCCGGCAGAATATAAATGAGTAACAAGACCTCGTGCTCTATGTTAATTCGACCTAATTTCTTTTGTTGGCTCTGATCAATACTCTTGATGGGGTTTTATAGATCTTACTGGCCGACTAATTATATAAAAAGATTGTCTCTGTGGTAGAAGGGTTTGGGTCGTTCGTCACCGTCAGCTGAGAGAGCGGCGGGGGTACGATCGATCGATAGCCACACGTGTCGGGGGTAATTCGGCGCGAGCTTCACGGCCCGCCTATCCTGTCGCTCGTTGGTAAACTCCCGTATTTGCGCTCAATGTTTGGATTATCGTCGTCCGTGTTTGCAATCTGAATTTTCAACGTTAAGACCCGGTTCTCGTTCTACTACGGTTCAGTAATGTGATCATGTCGTCGTTATGCAAAGACAATAAAAATGCTAATTTGAAATATAATCATAGGTGGGCTCGACCTCACAGCGTTCCACTCCATAGCCCATTATCATGGAGGCGACCAATTAGCTCGATTGTATTGTGTCCATACGAAGCGTCTGGCTTCGATTGACCCGATGCCTCGGCCATTACACTTTTGATTGTATTGAATATCTGTCACATAATCTATTTACAACCATTCGATACGTGACATGACGAGTTCTCTAGAAAGCTGTGTCATGAGAACTTATTCATTATTTATAACCGCGCTCGTCAGCTCGTAAGCGACCGGTTCGCTTTCAATCAAACCGGCTCCCGTGTTTGCGTCGTGCGCTATGGTTATTAGCAATCACGGCCCATTTGCGAGTTACTTGACAATGACATCAGCTGTTATGTACTCGTCGGACACTCGGCCCACCTTTGATGTATGGCTCGTAAAAGATAAAAGACGGCTCACAGCGCATGCGCTTGTTTATCCATCTAATCTGAGTTCACAATAAAAATAGGTTAGGGGCCGGTCAAGCAACTCTGCCATCGATTGTACTGCGAACGGTCGCTGCGAATATTTTACATCGTATCTCGTCACAGACTGAACACTTTCTCGTGTTACGGACCGGTCGTTTTTTAAACACGAAACGTGATGTTGTGAAAACTACTCACGTATGTATGTACATAACAGTGAGGAGTGAAACGAATGTTGATTGAGTTTTGGACATGTTTAAAGTGGCTACAGATTTTATAATCATCTTTTTTTAATACAGCCCTGACATTAACAGCAGAAGAGGGCGCACATGAATGACCTATTGTCTTCGTTTGAAATAGTGGCTCGTTCATACATACATTATATTGTTCTACAGATTGAATGCTATATTTGATCAAAACTAATGACTGTATATTAATAGGCGTTTATTTAGGCTAGCATTTAGCAATGATGTCATCATCACGAACATACAATTTGCGGAAGACTACACAAATACAACTAAAGCCCGATACGAAAAACTTAATCTTTAAAAAATCCCTTCGGCAAGTCGCAGGAGGAGGTAGATTTCGAAGAAGGTTCCAGGGAATATTTATTCCGGAAATTCAGACACCATACACACACACACACAGTTGCGCAGATTTTGTCAGAATTTAATTTATTTGTGTTTGTACATGTTTTGTCCTACCTACTGCAAAATTTTTACTCTGAAACGTCCAGGCCTCCAAAGATACCTGTCACGTGACTGCCTCCTTGTTACGACTGAATACTATTTAGAAGTACATCCTTTATGAATACGTCAGTTGCCAAAAGACCTAAATTTTTCAGTTATATTTTTTTTTAATTTTGAAAAATCGCTACCTTCCCCTAACTTAGGGGTTGCATCAAAAAAGTTTTAATTTAAAAGTTGTCCGTATTCTTACTCGGAATAATAAAAATGTTAAGCGGTTCAAAAATTTTCCAAAGGAAAAAAGGTTATGGCCAAAAAACTGATTTTCGAAAAACCGTCCCCTCGCAGCCCCCGTGGACGAATTCCGCCCATTCACGAACTTAACCTAAATTTTGATCCTTTCGATTTTTGGGGTAAGTTTGAAAGCAATGGGTGCATAATTGCGACCTGTAGAGTGTGGCTAAATTGAGGAGCTCGTGGCTATATAATAACAGCTGCTCGGGTCGATCTTTAAGTTAAGCCGTGCTTACCTATTTGGTTGGTTTGGTTGACCATCCTTACATACCGAGTTTCCTCCGTGCCTCGGAAAGCACGTTAAGCTTTTGGTCCCGGCTGTCATTTGTAAATCTTGACAGTCGTTACAGGTAGTCAGTGGCCCAAAAAGTGACAACCAGTCTTACCAAGGGGTATCGTATTACCCAGTACTAATTGGGTTGTGGAGGTCAGATAGGCAGTCGCTCCATGTTAAATACTAGTATTCAGCTGCATCCGGTTAGACTGGAAGCCGACCCCAACGTAGTTGGGAAAAGGCTAGGCAGATGATGAGAGTGTGGCTAAATTTTGCTTGGCGCCCCACATACCAACATACATACATAAATATATAATATATATAAATAAACTTTTTAACTGGCGGTTGTTTTGGGCTCTAGGGGTCATAACTAGACCTCCTATCCTATGGTGAAATTGGAAACCGCCCAGGACAGTTACGAGCAGAAAAAACTCCGTCCATCCAATTTCATCTAATTCTTACATTACCAACCACAGCTCATTATTCACCTGATATGATGTAAAATGGAGAAAACGTGTAGCACAAAAGCGAATGGGAGTCATGAAATTGATGACGCAATGCGTCAGCGGGTGAACTCTAGTTGTCCCTGTATTATATATTTCGCGCCTCAGCTCCGCCATTATGTTCTCCTTCCCGGTCGGTGTCCACACGGGTACATTTGCTTGCGTTTCGTGTCTTTACGGTAATATTAATTTTCAACACGTCAATTAGCACCGCTCTGTTATTATTTAGGGCTACCACACACAATAGTCAAGACTGTCTTTAGACAGACTATTTCCCTACTAGTGCGAGGGAGAGATACATAGTCTGTCTCGCTCGCACTAGTAGGGAAATTGTCTAAAGACAGTCTTATAATGTGCGGTAGCCCTTATTAGCTTGTTTCCTCGTTTTATCTAACACGTACCACTGTAAAGGTTTAAATTGGACGTTTCGTGCTAACGGCGTGTGAATGTTCTGTCCCGCAGAAATTCTCGCCCAGCTTCTGTCTGGTTTGTGTCGGGTAATTGCAACTGTGATATAAATCAACCAAGATGGCGGATAACGGATGAACACACAAATTCCCGGCGACGTGTTACGTTATGTTTTGGTGACATAGTCGTGGACATTTGGCTCCACTGCATTGAAATATTAACGTTCTGGATGTAAACACTAGTTTTACTAACACTCTTAGGCTTGAAGACAGACAAAACCTACCTAACAGCATTTCCACTCGTAACAAATTAGTTAGTTCCTTCCGCAGACGACAGTCCTAATGTTATACGTTAACAAACAATTAGTGAACACAATAGTCGCTACGCCTGCTACATTATATACTTGTATATAGTGTGAAAACTAGCTTTGTATAAAGGCGAACGGCAGGCTTGTATGGGAATATCGTTCCGCTAATAAAATGTCGTGTTTCGAGATATCTTTTGTTTTAATTGGTAGTTAATATGATAGGAAAGCCCTTTTTAAATTCTTAGATTTTGAGAACTTGGGACGTAAAAGTTATAACCAGTCTTATTTTTTAAGGTTATGCACTAGTGTACATTGATACGTAGAGATGCCTAACCATTGTTTAGGTGATAAAGTAAATGCGTAGTTTTTGCTATCTTTGTAGCAGGAGCTCGACTCAACGTAAATAGGGCCAGACAATTCGCTAAATTGCTCAGATGCAGTCACAAACCACAATCCAAAACAACAGCAAAGAACTGAAGTGAACTGAAGGACAGATTTTCTTTACCTGTCAATAAATATTTGCCCTACGAACAAAAAAAAAATTGATGACGAAAATCATTCCTATCATTAAATCGTTATCTATTATAATTACGCTTTCTTAGGTATAATAATTATGTAAGTGTATAATTATATTTAATGTTATTTCTATGTCTAAATAATTAATTAACAATTCGATTTTTGTGTTATTTTACTTATGGCAACATCGAAAAAAAAAGCTGCGTTTAGTTTACGATTTCATTACGTTTAATTATTAAAATCTTTTTATTGATATTATTAATCAATCCGAAGTTCTAAAAATAGTACACTTACATGAAAATAAAAGGCTTATTTGCCTTATTAAGGTTGAACTACTCGACATGTTTTTCATACAAATTTCGGGGGGGGTATTACTGCACTGTTTGACACGGTACATCTAAAGTTAAACATGATATCGTTTTGTCTCATTATTAATTGTGTCTGTGTGGAAACAATAGTAAAATAAAAAGCCATTCAAAAGTTACGAGCTACCAAAGATTCGTTTTTATTCCTAATTTTAACGCAACTTTGGGCTTAAATTATTAATAAAAGAAGTGTCAAATTTCCATAACAAAGTCCGTACCGACACAGCACAATTATAGAAAAATTCAATAAATTTTATTTGTAATTGATTTATGCAGTGGTTTTTTCATAAAATTCGATATCCCAATGGCGTTTTCGTATTTTTTACGCGCGCCTATTACTATGAATTTTCGTGCATCTCACTGAATAATGTTCCCCCACCCCCCGTGGCGGTGCGGGAGGATGACGCTCACTCAAACATATGAACAATGTGTCACATATAACTTTGTTTGATAGAAGAACAAGAACTATATTTCTGTCCTTTTCATTTCATGCATGACGTCAGTGACGTGTCATTTGTTTTTTGCTGAAGTTGAAGGATGCCTGGTACATTTTTATTGCACTCCTATATTATGGTGTAGCGACCTACTTATTTAGAAACTTTAAATACATATTATAAAACCTTCACGATATTACATTTTACTTTTCTTTTGATCTACTATACTAAATATAATGAATGATGAAAAATATTAATTTAATTCGATTAGTGTACAACAACAACTAAATTGGTGACCCCGACGTGATACGCCCTGAAAAGGAAATCCTACATTTTATCAGGCCAAGGAAATCCACAGTACCGCGATGATAATATAAAGCAGTCGTCTGCCGTGCAACGTCCAGACTCTGCTAGCTTCACAGCCACTTACTTCTCTCGAGGGATTAGCAGACCTGGCGGACAGGGTCCAGGACATCGTGACCCCAGGCCAACAATAACAATAGTACATTGTAATACAAGGGGCTAAAATTACCCATTATATTCAAGGTAGTTTTACTTTAGCGCCGCGCCGGGTTTTACACTGTACTTTTCACTTTGAGTGCGAGAAAAATAGTCAATTTAGTCAGACGGACAGACAGACAGACAGACTGACGAACAGACAGACTGACTGACGAACAGACAGACAGACGGACAGACACGATCAGACAGACAGACGAACATACAGACGGATAGACAGACAATACTAACGAAACAAATTAAAATAAAGAGGTTATTCTATGAAGTTGAAGTTGTTCGTGTGGCTGTTGGACCGATTGCCTTGGTCTTCGACGAAGATTTTACTTTATGCTCTAGAGCAGAAAAAGCGACTTTGTCGCCTATGCACGACATAAAGGCGAACTTTAGAGCATGAGAAGTGAAAACAATATAGTTATACAATATTATTGTTGCCACTAATTTCGTGAATTGTGTAATAACGTTATAAGTTGATAGTAAAAGTTTTAATGGAATAGTTTATTTTATTCTTTTTAGCGCTTTTAAATAAAAGGTCAGACGAAAGTATTATAAGAAAACGTTATTTTAAAATATTGTAGGTAAATATAAATAAATAAATAAATATCTGGACATAACACAGCGCCATCTAGTGCCACACTAAGCAACGAGGCTTGTGTCGTGGACACCAGATAGTTGATATACTACATATTATATACTTTTTATTTGTAAATACATACTTATTATACATATAAACATCCATGATTCGGAAACAAATGTCCATGCTCATCACACAAACATTTGCTCCTACCTGGATTCGAACCCAGGACCCTAAGATATTCATGGCGAGTGTTGAGCGGCGTCGAATAACATTATGTGTGCATGGTGTAACTTCGTTTTTGTTCGGAACGGTTCGGAACGCTGTGTGTGTGCGTACGAACTAGACTAGCGTCTAACTGCTCATCACTGATACTATCTCTGTCGGGCACGATGCCAGGTGAGATAGCGTGCTTTTTGGCCACGCCCACCTTTGAGTTCGAGCCTGTGAGATGTGTCACCTTAAGTGGTACAAATTCTTTAACAAAACAACAAACAAAGTTTGCTGTACGAAGCCTGCCGTTCGTCTTTCATAGTAGGTACTTAGTTATCATAAAACCTTGGCTCACAACACAATGGATGTCCCATAGTTAAGTCAACCGTCACTGCCATTTAAACGGTGAGTATGTAATTATTTCATGCATCAATGTCCACGCATCGCATCGCGCATCTAATCTCATTTAATGTGCGGGATGTCGTCCATCAATTCGGTGATGTAATTTACATATTGTGAGTATTTAGCAGGCAGTGTTGCATGACAAACCGCAGCTGTATTGAATAGACTGGTGTTAGTCGCCACCGCAGACTACTGGGTCGATAACTATAAGGAAGTGATAGCTCCATTCAATTGTGACATTTTAAACAAAGCCTTGTTTTAAATGTCTTGAGTTACTGGTGCCCACATCCGGAAGCACCTGCTGAAAAACTATTGGCTATAATATCTTGCTGATGTCTTTGATGTATAGTGACACCTTGCTAGTATCAAATATTTATAAACAATAAAGACATAAAAACACCCGTTTGTGTTGTTGTAACGTATACCGTGAAATAGTACGAGGTTTAGTCATTGGTCGCGCGCCAAGCCTCGTACCGATCAATACACCTCACTCTCACAGGAACACCTCCCCCGTACCACGGTAATATTATAATACAGTACTCCAACTTCATACAAACGGACGAAACGCGAGCTATACCTACGCGCCTCGATCTCGGGGTGCGCTCGGGGCGCAGACAGTCACGGCTGTATAGCAGTGTCGAACGGACGGTGTGTTTGTTTTTTTTAACAATAACCGCGCGATTTTTTCTCTAAAAATCAGTTAATATGACGAGTAGGAAATATTGTGCTGTTTTTGGTTGTATGAATTCGTCAATAACGCATCCAGACATAAGTTTTTTTAAATTACCTGGAAACTCTGAATGGTAAGACTATAAAATAATTTTACTTACTAGTACGTAGGTACATAATGTGTCTTTTTAATGGATTAGTATTTCCTTTTATCTCACGAAAAAAAGGTGTTTGGATTAATAAATAAAGCGAATAGAGTAACGGGAAGTTGTTGAGACGAGTGAAATAGGAATTTATTGAACACTTCCTATTCAATATACAAAGCATTTCATTTATTTATATAAAAAGGATATTTACAATCACAAAACTAAATAGAAACAGAAAGTAGGCAAATGTAATTAAAATGCTGGAGACGGGCAGCCCTAACGCATGTTTACGTACCGCGCGGCTGTAGGCATTTATTTCTATCATGCGGCCGAGTTACACTACTGTATTATAATATTACCGTGCCCGTACATTGTCTACATCACTGACCCACTGTCGTCCTAATTGCACGCTGCCCTTTCAGATACTAAATCAGGCTGATTTAACTCTTTGGAGCTAAACTGTACCCAGTTTATGAGAATTAAACTCGTAGCATTAAAACGTCCAGACATCTTACAAAAATTCGATCGTTTATTAGTCTGCTATGAACTGTTAAAAAACTGCACTTTTTAAACATGCTTTGAACTATCTATAAACAAAGTAAAGGATAAGCCTTGTTGACATCCTGCGTACCCACTCAAACTTGTCTGGAATCGCTGTGAAATTGCAAATGAATTTGCATATTCTGCTGGCGGCATGCCAGCGTAGTTGTCGCGAGTTACTCGCGTGGTCGAGCGTGTGCCGGTGTGCGTTGGTCCGGAGCATCGCCCTAACTTACTTCTCGTTTACCTTGTTTATTATTATATTAGAGAAAACGTTTACAACATGTTGCGAAGGGTTCGTGGCTTAATTGCAGATGCAAAACTATCAATTCCGTAGTTTTGTGTCTCATATTCATATTCATTTATTTATTGTAAAACACGTACATAAGTTCTTATTTGGTAATACATTGAGGGCGCTATGTTTTGCCTCTAGGGCGTACAAAAGTATTTATACATGCAATATCTAAAATTAAACAAAAAATAATACAGATATAATTATGAACCACAAATAAACAAGTAAGTAAATAAATTAGATCATCTATCGAATTACAAATGTTCAATTACATTGAACAATGTCGATTAGATAAATAAATAAACTGAGTGTAGCCTGTGCCTGTGCCTGTGTGTGGCCTGTGTGTAATACCATATCCCCTTATCTTCTTTACGGCCATTCTATACTCCTTCCGAAGTTTTAGAGGTACTCGGAAGACTTAAAAAACCACCGTAAATACGTGACTAACTCAAAATTTTAAAGCTTCAATGATTATCTAGTTCCATATGCATCACCACGTATGTTTTTGATCTTCAGACTATGCCTGCCCTGCTCTTAATAAATATCTCGTCATGACTACATGAGACATCCGCACCGCACCGCACACCGCAGTCGATGTAACTCCTTCCGCATGTTTCTCTAGCCAATTCTATTGTTACACTCCAATCTACAATAGTTTACATACCATCGAGCTACATTTCTTGACATTTTATGTTCCGGTTGATTGCTCTGCGACAAACTCTCGAATTGCTTTAGTTGTTTAAGTTTATCAATAAATGATGCCTAGCCTACGTAGATAGCGTATCGTATAAGGAATGTGTCTGCGGTTCGCTAATCGAGTGTTCAATGCTGACGCCATGTTGAGTCAGGCGTCCTTGCCGGCTCGTTTGTAAGGCTTCTCAACCGCTGCTCACATTAGTTACGCCTAATTTTACTCGACGTTCAGCTCAAGTTTAAATTATTGAGCTTTGTCATTGTTACAGCTACCACGCACAAAACCAGCAGAATAATACATGTCAGCCGCAGTGATTTTTTAAATGATTACCTTCATAAACTCCACCGCACAAGTAATTAACTATTGTATGTTTAATCCAGTCTGCAAGATATGAATAGGGATTTCGTAATTATTGTAATTATACAGGCGACAACTTGGATTAAAAGATAATACGTTAGATAGAACATCTCGTGTTGTCTGGATAATCAAATTAAGCTGAATTACTCACTTGAATTAATTAGAATCTGCAGATTGTCACGTTCATGGTGGCATAGTGATTCAATTTCTTCCAGAAGCCAGTTGATATAAAGCAATAGGCCGCTTGAGTTCATCAGCCGATGTAGCCGTGATAATATAATGAACGTGGGGAGGCGTGGGCGCGATGTGTTTATGGACTATGCACGCCAATCTAAAACGGCTTAATCGAACTTTCCCCGAAACAACCGATGTTTACGGGATTGATTTTAGATTGTTGGTCCGGCTGCACCGCGCTTCACCGCCTTTGTGGCAACTTCAGGACACCGAACCAATCCATTACGAACAAGATAACGTTGACAGACTTGTTTGATGTTTACCAGTATAATTATGCAAATGCGGACACTAAGTAAAATTGATTAATGCGCGCAGATGGAACAGAAAGATAGCATAAACACATCATAAATTATATTAAGCCTGAACCACGCGGCCCTAAAGCGAATTAAAACATATTTAGGCAACTAAATTCTCATTGTTCCCATTAAACCCCATTACACGTGTGTAGTTATGTCCAAATATTTGTATCGAGAGTACGACACATTGAAATAACAAACATAGATCATAGCTTCTTTTGTATATTGTAACTCATTTCCATTAGTTACATTGCTGGTTTTGGTCGAATTCAAACGTCTGGGGAAGCATGCCAAGTGTGCGCTTTCCAGGGGTGGATATTGATCGTGTTTCCGTCGTCTCGCGGAGTCGTGGTGCCAACCGCAGCGCGTTGCCTGACCTCGGAGACTCGAACAAGTGTAGCTCTAACTAGTAACATAAGCTTTACGAACAATGTATCCAGACATTCAAGAGGCCGGTTGATTCATTTGCAAATTAGACCTTGAACGTAACAACTCTAATTTGGACACTCTGCTAATATTTCAGTTTTTTTTCTGTGTGAGTAGTAACTTGTTTGACAACTTCTGTCATTGCCAAATGTTGCCTTGCCTACAAGCAATAAGTAAAGGAATATTTCGGCAACAACTATACTTATCCTGAATCGCAATTTAGTGGAAAATTCTTGTCTTTCCTTATCATAAGAAATCATCTCATGAATTAATCATTCTGCTAAACTCGATGATGTGATATCTTCCATCATAGGACGTGAGTGAGACAAGGTTATAAGTTGCGATGACAAAATACCATGTTCGTATATAGGGTGGGTGCTGTTAGGATCGCGCGCCGGTTGACTCACAGTTTTGTGACTCGTTTGTTAATTGCTATGCGCGGAACAGAACACGGAACTGCGCAGTTGAGTTTTGCTGTGAACTTTATATTAACGTTTGAAGTAATTCATACTGCGTTGATTAATTTTCTAAATGAAAATGTAATACTCAGTCATTTCACCTAGTTTCCTTTAGATTCCTCAAGGGATGAAGCGTGTCCCACAACACTTCTCTGCAGTCGTAAGCGCGCAACAGGATCCGGTTTGTCTTTGACTCGCAGAAACTGCAAAACAACAAATACTTATCGGGTTTAGTGTTGCCCCGGGCCATAATTGGTTTTACAATACAGAACACATCTGCAACCCAGACAGACTACGAGATCAATTAATAATGGTGACAATCTTTAATTATATTATGTGGCTAACGTCTATTACGACACCTACAGACAGCGAGATTATCTAAGAGTTAAAAGCATATAGAAAAATGATCTAAAAAGTTATTGTAATTCTAAAGCATACACGAGCGTGACAGATTTACAGCCGACAACGGGAGTGGTCCAGGTGCGCCTGTGCGGATCAACCACTGAGTAGAGAGCTACAGAAGAAACACTATGTGGAAACGGCCTCGAAACTTACAGAACTAAATAAGAAATAAGTTGACCCTGAAAATTGGCAACAGGAAAAGAAAATATGCTTCTGTCACATAAGCATCCTGGTTAACTAATCAGCGTACTTAATAGCGCCATTTTCCATTGTAAGGCCTGATTTGTCAGCTTTATCGGCTATTTTTGGTACGGCTTAACGTCAACCCTTCCAAGTCTGTACCTTATCGCACAATCCAAGTGCACCTTCTGCGCTCTTTCAGCAGCGTTTAGCGAGTATCGGCGTGCATTCTCCGAAGCTCACCGTTTCGCTCGCACTTCTATTATTAGGCCGCGAACCACCTCGGAAAGGTTAAACCCAGAATTAGCCGGCCAAACTTAACTCGAACTTATTTTTGCAACGCCTCGGGCCGGCTGTTCGAGCGCGGAAGGAACTGATTGCATCTAGATCTAGATTCGTTTAGAATTCAGGAACTTCGTGTGGCTCGTTCGTGTGTTGTATCGTTCTGAGGATTTACTTGGGAGGTTTCTAATTTGGAATCAAATTAGTATTTTTCGCCAACGCCATTACGTGCGTTACAAACCTTCGAATACTAAGAATTGGTAAAAAGATTTGTAACTCGTGGGACTTGTGTTGTGTAAAGCTAATATTATTTTGGAACCGTCAGTCTTGCAAAATGATCAAGAGCAAGTAGCACAGAACTGCATTATAAATGTTCACTTAAGGCCTACAGCGTTAATCTAAGCATTTATACTGACTTACTAGAGTTCACTTGGGCTGCAACACCTGTTTAGAAAAAAACGAGGCTCACTTTAATGATTTTTTCTGTACTGTAATTCTATTAAACACCACAAACACGCCGCAGATATCACTGTTATTCAGCGTTTAGTAGTGCAGTGCCCTATAAGTTGGTTTGTGAACACAACTAATGCAGTTTTCTGAATAAAAACTCAAGCGTGTACTATAAAACAGTTGCATTTATAGAGAGAACATATGAACTACTATAACGTCAGCAGATACTTTGTGAAGTTATTTAACAAATAATTAATGCTTTATGCTGCATACAGATAAACTTTTACCCTATTAGTCAGGTGTCACTATACACTCGAATAACAGCATTTATCTAGGCCAACTCAGAACTTAGTGGACTTCTATGCAGTTACATAGCAGCAAACCTGGCAGCCAGTCTTGGGCTGAATAATTGAACTTGCGTAGGCATTTAATCTGCTGATTGAATTCAAGAGTCAGCAAGCGCGCATCGAATATTAGAAGAGACGGGCTCCGTATGTAATAATATGATTACGAACGAGATTGTCCCAATGATTCAGATAGTTCAGATACGAGTAATTGTTGTATACATGGTAAAAGACAGAAAATTCAATTTACAAAAAAATGGGCCATATTAAAAAATATTTATTCTCATCTTTTAATAATTTCATGGGGTATTTATACTTGTCGGTGGCCACCGTAGAACTCCTTAGTTTCCCACAGGGCAGGAACGACTGACAGAGTGGCAACACCTTCCTCTATTGTCTGAACGATTTTGTTAGGCATGTTCTGTAAAAACAACAACAAAATCATAAGTAGATACTTATATTAGGAATTATTCAAGAAAATCGTCATGTGTATGTACACATGACGATTTTCTTGAATAATGATTAGGTACCTACCTATCTATATTTGGTCCATGAAATATAAAATAACAGATTTCTTCGCGTATCGAATAATTAAATAGTTAACGTATTATCTATTTAATTAAATTAGAATAACAGCTACCTATTTAAACTACAATTTAAATTAAGTATTGGTGCCGCTGAGTAATTACTAAAATAGGATTAAAATGGTTTTAGCAGAACCACAGCGGGACCTTAAAAGCTCGGATCCATAATATGGTTTTCTGGTTAACTAGCGCAAAATGTGAATCACTACTACTCTTCACATCGATCCATGGCTGATTTGTTTCTCACAAGTGCTTAACTAATTTACTATTTGCTGAATCATAAGCCACTTGGGAACACCCGTACAGACCTTAGCATTAAATTAATATTAGAACAGTTCACTTGCTATCCGCCATTTTCGCTTGCGTGACTGTGAAGTATTGAACAATTTTATCATTTTATTTTGGTTTATTTTAGAAGATATCGATTGGAATTGATTTGGTTTACAAATAATTTACACGTAAACAATTTTTTATCAATTTCTTTGTAAAAAACAAAAACATTTATTTCGTTTACTGTCCATCTAAGATAGTTTTTTTTTTCTATATTTAGTGGTATTTTGAGAGCGCATGAAAATTTTGAACTAAACATGTATGGTATTTCATAGTAAAGTTACCTCCCCAATAAGATTTCAGTTTAAGATTTCCTATTATGATAGGAAGAAATCGAAGTTTTACTTACCGGAAATTATATTTATTTTCTTACAAATGGCACTTGAGATGTTGCACACAACACTCCATGTTTAACAAATTGACAGTTCCCATTAAAGAAAAATAAATAATAAAATAAAGTTATTGCATTCTACAATTTCGCTCAGTGTGTACTTTCAACTCTGTAAAATCATATAAAATGTTACACATTCGTCTTTTTTGCTGTATTATAGGTAACACGTGTATTATTATTCAGGCAATTTTCAGCTCTTGGGGTGACTGTTACACACAGAAATGCTAATATGATGCTGATATAATTCAATTATTTGATAATTGGAATTCTCATACAGCTATGTGCTGAATAATTTGTGCCCAATTTAGAGTTATATCAGCAGAGAATGCGCTGCCTATGCTGTTATACAGCAAGCTTATGCAGCTGATGTTTTCAATGTGCACTGTAAAAATGCTGTTATAAAGTACTTTTGTGCTACTTGGGTGACAACAATAGTTAAGTTACTCGAACAGTTTTGTAATGTATTGAGTGAAAATATTACCAGTCTATTTGAAGTATAGTTTTAATGATAGTTTGCAAATCTTGAAGGATTTAATAATAATAATCTTGAAGATAAATTATCTAACTGTACGTATTTCCGTACGTTTGTTAATAACGTCGATCAAAACCGAGCGTTTGTTTCGTCTCTCGTTCTCGTTCCAACCGCGCCACGTGTGAAACGGCAATAATTAGTTTTTGCTATAACATACTATTTTTATTACGTTTACCATAGTAATAACAGTTGGAAGTATAAATAAAGGTCGATTCACACGTCCACTGACGGAATACTTTAAACAAAACATGATGGGCTAACAATGTAGCGATGTTCCTATAGGTACACGTATTATGGCTCAGTTATGAAAAACAACGTGATAATAAGTCTTCTTAAGTAGCCTTGAATGATAGCTGCTGTAAGTAATTAAAAAAAAAACAGAAAACATTTTTCATTATCTACGATAATTAAAATAGCATTTTATACATAGTTAAATACTTCGTAGAAGAAACCTACGTAAATGTCACGTGCCTTCAGACCCATTTAATCCCAATTTAGCTGACCGATACGTATAGACAAAGATATTTACGTTGTATAGAGAGAGGCTTGGAGACTTTGAGTCAAAACATTTCACTGAAGTAATGGCAGGAAAAAATGTTGGGCGCGTGTCGCCGATTCTATTGATTCATAGCATCATAGCGAACTATAACTAAGCTACTCGAAATACTACGACATACAGCCCGAAATACACAAACATAAAATCACGCGGTTTGTTGTTCCACTTAGCTGAATATCAATTAGTAAATCCCACGCTTCTTGTAAAGGTAATAATAGCTGTAATAAGAACCTACTTACCACAGAAACGTGAAAGTTATTAGAAATTAAAAATCTTCGACGCTTTGTAACTCAAAAACGTAGGTGGTATTATAAAGTGACATATTTTTTTAGCGATGATAATCACGTGGTATTTCGTAGCGTTCACGCCAGTGTTATCATCGCAAATATTTGTGTAATTTGTATTTAATTATTTTTATCACACTAACATAATTTAAACGTCATACCTGATATAGCTTTAAAAAACGAACGAGGAATGAATGTGGTTTATTATATTCCCAGGCAGAATTATGATTCATTTGTTGTAAGATTATCTCATTCATTAATGTTTTTAAATACATGACGTATCACAAGCACATCACGGCTTGTACCGCGAGGTCAGACAATACACAGACCCAGTCAGATGATAAATGTATGTGTTTATAAGTCGCCGTGTTCGTGGAAACGCCAACACTTGCCGTCAAGCAAAACAAACAAGGCTGGTCGCTAAAGCCGCGCCGCCGCCGCCGGCCGCGCTGATGCCTGCGCGCATACTCTCGCGTCTTCGCACATTAACGACTCATAACAATTATACTGTTCATTATGTACTTTTATACATCGTGAATCTATTCAGCGGCCCCTTGATCTTCATCTGATGCGAAAATTTCCATTGATTGTTTAATCTTAAGCTATTTATCCATAGGACGCACCTGTGTTTCAAACGATTCCTTGTTTGTTTAAAAAATCTTCACATTTAAGCTCGCTACTTTTTTGTATTCGAGTCGATAATGTACTCCTTTTTATGATATAAACGGATTCTTTTAGAACAAAATTAGAATTGCTAACAATATGCAGTTGTTTTTATCGACATGAACCCATATTTTCTAGTCAGACTAGACAACACGCGTGACCTGCGCTCTGTTTCGCATCTTCACTCGCATCACTTACTTTCGTATGCCGTATTACCGCGTTTATGTTTAAAAATGTTATTGTTTTAATGATCAAAACTAACATCTACCCTTTTCAAATTCCAGGCAACGGCACGATAGATTTCCCCGAATTCTTGACGATGATGGCCCGCAAAATGAAGGACACCGACAGCGAGGAGGAAATCCGCGAAGCGTTCCGCGTCTTCGACAAGGACGGTAACGGGTTCATATCCGCGGCCGAGCTGCGCCACGTCATGACCAACCTCGGCGAGAAGCTCACCGACGAGGAGGTCGATGAGATGATCCGCGAGGCCGACATCGACGGCGACGGACAAGTCAATTACGAGGGTCAGTACACAAGCAGCACACGCTTAGGCCTGCACACCACACCGCCACACCGACACGACGCTCAAGAAACAAGTGTGCACTGCCACGTCACTTTAATGACATTTGCAAACTATTGTCCGTTTTTGATACAGACCTTGACTTGTTTCTAGAGCGTCAGTTTATGTGGATCTTTATTTGCAATATTATCACTCACGTTTAGTTTTATCAACGTTGTAACCGCAAAGAATTCGCAGTCACTATGACGCATGACAGATCCACAAAAAATATTGTACCGTTAATGTTACACACTCGCTATGATTATTACTACCCTCTTGTGTGATAGTACTCAGTATTATAATATAACGATACTCATACACGATACTCCAGCATGTAGTAAATAGTACGTGTTCACACTAACAGTTGGGTTTGCTTGTTTCCAAAAGGTCCATTTTATTTATAAACTGACTTACCATAAAATTATGTCCTAATTATTATGATCACTCCGAAACTTCAAAAATTGTTGAGTCTTGGTTTACGGTACACCAATCATTTTAAATGCTATTCATGTGTAACGTTGACTATTTATTGAATCCCTGCAATGTACATGGTACTATAGTCGAGTAGTAAAAAAACAGGGCTGTCATTTGATCTGCAGATTCGCAACAATGTGGATCTGTAACGTTTTTATTTAGATTAGCCTAATTTTGAACCTGTTCAAACAACTCGAAGAGTGGTATTTGGATCACTAGTTAGATAGTATCGCTTGTTGAATAAGCTTGCTGTCCCGTTGTGCATGGATTCAGTGTCTGTCGAGTATCGGAAGATGGGGCTGGACAGTCGCGTCCAGGACTACAGACCTCGCCCCGGGGCCGGTCGTTGTGCTCACAGAAAGGCTCCGAGAGCGTGCGGCAAGCTGTCTCTCAACTTGACCGGTGTCTGCTCGCCGCACACACTCGCAGCGTTTCCCCGCGTCCCTTGTATGTGCAGTTTGTATTCCATCATCCGACCGAGCGTTCTCTCTCTTGCAGACTTCCATGCATTCGCCAAAATCATTTTCGATCGCGGCGACGGCAGCCGTTAGCGCACGGCCCGCTGCCACACTTGTGATATTAGTACCGTAACTAACCATAAGAAAAGACTCTACGATAAAGCTGTGATCTCGAAACGATTTCCCCTAGTAGTGTGTAGTGATCGATGCAATGCAATGAGCCAACGGCCTACGTCGAGTGCGGTATGACAATAGGTATATCCCAGTGTTAATCTGAATGGTTTGCTGCTCGTTATTAACTGTTCCTTCCCTTGGATATGTTAGCTGGTCCCGCCACTCCCGAGCTGTCCCCCCCCCCTCGCCCTCTCACTATCTCATTGGGATCTCACACTTGACTATCGATTGTGTCTATTTTACTCACTATTGGCGTGGCGGATCGTCTGCAATTTTGTTCTTATGAAGACGACAAAATTACACGCGTCCGCCTCACAGGGACATGTTGATTATTGTTTTCCTGTTGATTGGTGCATGTGTCTAATATCTGTATAGAATTCTTCCTAATAGAAATACCACCTGGTGATCCGCTCCGTTGTTCCGAGGAGGCGATGCTTGGTCGTCCGCTTGCGCGTGCGTGTCCGGTGCTTTGCTCTCTCGAACACTCGCTTGTCACGAACACACCCCACTCGCACTCAACACACTGTGCCTCACGAACGAGCAGCAAACGATAACGCGCGATATGCGATCGATATTGTATCGACTTCATGTACATGAGTGAATAGGCTTCGCACAACACTTCGGGATATGTTCGCAGCACTGGTATCTAATCGAGTGCTTTCGCCCATCACTTATTGTTACTTTATCATCAATATTATATATTTTTGTGGATATATCCAGAGGGTGGTATTTCACATAATCCCCTTGTAGTGGCATGATGAGGTAAAATACGGTTTATTTATGTTGTTCGTCGCTCCATCAAGTACATGCCTAGCTTTGATTATTTTCGTTGTTATCCGCAAGGCATATGTTTGGTGTTGACTCAATTTATTTACTATGTTAATACATTTAGTGGCTATCTGTCTAATAGCGGTTACATCTTTAGTGCATCTCTATCTCTGTCGGTTACTTTCGTTGTGTTAATAATGTTTGTGTTAACATTTTATCTTAGACATGCTATGCAAGGGTTTATGTGAAACTTTTCTTGTAAACCTCGGCAGTGCGCTGAGTGATGACGTCACTAATGGCGTGTTGTGTTTCTGTTACAGAATTCGTCACCATGATGACGTCGAAGTGAGCCGCCGGCTAGTGTGTGTGTAAAAAGCAGAGAATTTAAATATACATTTTGTTTCATGACACACAATATTACCATCGTATTGGACCTGCATTTCTCTAGTGTTTGCGATAAATTAAATATTGTCATCGTTTCAGTTTAATGATGTACTTGTAACGTATGGGCGCAGACGACAGGCGCGGGCGGCTGCGTCGTCCGCTTCCGTCGCCTCCGCCTTCTCTTTTTATTTAGATTTAAAGTATTCCGTTAATTTTACTATGTAAGAAAAATTTTAACTGTAGCGGTACAAAGGGAAAACGAATAGGTGTGCGTCGCAATGTGATGGTATAAGTCTCGGGTTCGTGTCGGCTCATAATTTATATTTGTGTATATTTCGGGCGCCCGCCGTCCTGTATGTGTGCGTGCGTGCCTCTGTTTGCGTCGCGCCCTAGTGTATGCGGTGCTAGCGTCCCGCACCTTTCCGATACATTTTAATGTAAATTTTTTTCAAGTATGAGATATTTATAAAGTACGTGAGGAATAAAAAATTAAAAAATCCCAAAAAAATATAGTGTACCCGGCGGACGGCCCCGGTCGTCCGCTCCACTCCGTGTACATTATGATCGTAATAAATGTTTAAATTTAACTAACTCAGTAAACGAATAAATTAGATTTATTGGTACTGCATTAATTGTATCTGTAAATGACTTGATAAATATTATATTTCTATTGTTGGTGAAACTAATTCTATCGAAATGGAAAGTAATCCGCTCTGTTATTCTCTTACCACATTTGATTCATTCTGTTATTAAATTTTACAAAAGACATACTGAAAATAAATGTTTCTTCATTTTTAGGTCAATAAGCATTAGTGTTTCATTTCAGTCCCGTTGATTTGATTACGTGTTTCTTTTTGTTTGCCATCGTATGAACTCACACTTCCTAATGTTCTGTTGTTGATTGTGTACACTAGTGAGATCACACTCGATATGTTTGTGTGCTAGCTAGCTGCTCTGAGAACGCCTACACGTTGGCTGTGGGATGGTCGACTTTCTTGAATGTATGTTTCGAGTGGTGTAACTTATAACGATAAAGATCTCAAGGCATGAAATTTTGTATATTTGAAGAGATAGTCCTTTAAATTAAGTTGACGAATACACATTTTTTATTAAACCAAATAACTAATAATAACATATTAATCAAAATACACAATACAAAGTCTACATAACAATTTATCAAAAATATGATTTAATCTTTTAATTCATGACTGCAGGTAATTTGATCAGATAATTTTCTTAAAAATGCTTGTCTTGAAATCAGACTTACAAGATATTGGAAGGCAAAATATTTATAAACAAAAACCATGACTGATTTTAATTGCACTTGTGCTTCATAGGTGGCACACAAGTCTGTGGGTTAGGTGCACAAGTCTGGGTTGAGGGCGGACATGTCTGTGGTTTTGGAGCACAAGTATGAGGTGAAGCCGAACAAGGTTGACTTTGACTACCTTGCTGCGAAATCGGTCTACATGGCTGAGGATCTGTCGGGCAAATCGGCGCACATGGCGGCGGAGTCTGTCTACGTGGCTGGGGATCTGTCTGGAAAACAGGTGCACATGGCGGCGGAGTCGGTCTACATGGCTGGGGATCTGTTGGGCATGGCGGCGTAGTCGGTCTACATGGCTGGGCCTCTGGCGGGCATGGCGGCGGAGTCTGTTTACATGTCTGGGGCTCTGGCGGGCATGGCGGCAGAGTCGGTTTACATGTCTGGGGCTCTGGCGGGCATGGCGGCGCAGTCGGTCTACATGGCTGGGGCTCTGGCGGGCATTGCGGCGCAGTCGGTCTACATGGCTGGGCCTCTGGCGGGCATGGCGGCGGAGTCGGTTTACATGTCTGGGCCTCTGGTGGGTATGGCGGCGCAGTTGGTCTACATGGCTGGGGCTCCGGCGTGCATGGCGGCGCAGAGCTGGCGGCGGCGAGCTGCTGCAGCAGGAGGGCCAGGGTGCGCGTGGGCCGGCCCGTCATGCGGCACGTGTCGAGGTAGGGCGGCGCGCCCGAGTGCGCCACCTTGCCCACGCCGGTGATGTCCATGTGAAGCCAGTCGCCGCAGATAAAGTTCTGGAACGAGTAACAAACTATTTACTGTTTACGGAGACACATTGATGAAATGAAATGATGTTTATTTTTGCAAGTAGGTTTTTACACGTCATTTTTTAAAACTACACTAAAAAACAGGCACCTAAGGAAATTTACGTTCTAAGGTCGATTTCAGTTAATTCACTGAAATTTAATTGTTAGACGTAGTCTGTACCTATACTTATAATCGTGTTAATTAATACGCGTGAAGTGAAAACTGACAATTAGAAAACTTTTTGAGGAATACGTTCCCACTCTTCTGCAATGACTCTTTAGCTCCCTGATGTTTTTTGGAGCAGGTTGCACTGATCTTACCCGTCTCTTTAGAATATCCCAGACATGCTCAATTGGATTGAGGTCAGGACAATCTAAATAACGGATCCCAACTTCTTGCATGTACGCTTCCGCGTCGCCAGAACGGTGCGGGCGAGCATTATCGTCCATAAAAATGGAATCTTCCATAAGTGCAGTCAATGCGGGTTGTACATTATGGAATAGGACTTCCATTATGTACCGGTGTCAATGCTAGCAGGGTTGCCTGGGTGTGCGTTACACCAGCCAGATGTTGTCGAAAATGGTCATTTGAATCTTATCGATAATTAGTTTTACGGCTTCTATAATTGTTGCGCACATTTTTAAATTTGTTGCGCTTATAGTTTTTTAATTATTTCACAAAAAGATTTCCTGCTGAGGTAACGTTACCCCAGCCAGACCTTTTTCTTTCTAATGGGAATATTTAAATAAATACTAGCTATAAAATTAGTTGTCTAGTTGAAGTAAATGTTGTGCCTTATTTTGTATTTGTTCTTTCATCGGTTGCGAAGTTATTCGAGATTTTGCTGGGGTAACGTTTTTGGTTTTGCTAGATCTTTGAAATGGTTAAGCGGATTCTTATCATATTTTGTACATGACTTCTTAGGAATTAGTTTAAATTTGTTCTGCAATAAAAAAAAAACAAAATAATGCATACCTAGCTTAAAGGTTATTTCATTAAATAGAAAAACACTTCAATTGGTCCCAGCACTCTAAAGACTTACTTTAAACGTTATTTTAAAGCTTGTAACTGCCTTCAAATGTATGTGAAGTTTCATTAGTACCGTATCCTGTAAGTATTTAAGAAGTTATGATGATATTCAGTTCTTCACGAGCACGGTCTTGATGCGCGCGGTGTTATTTGGCCACTGGATTTTTTTAGTTCAGTTTTAAAATTTTAGCGTAGTACATTGGATAATTAATGAGATAATACGATTAAAGTCATTAGGAAGTGAATGACCGTGGTAACCCGACCAAGTTTAGGTGGTTACGAAAAAGCGAAAACGCAGAACATTATGGTACCTTCTAAAATATGTAGGATAGTGTTACAAATTTAGTACAGATTTAAATTATAGATTTCAGTATACACAGTACACAGTTACAGTTTTTATTTAAATATACACATTGGAATGTGTAATGATCACAGACAATAAATATTATACAATGTTTTTTTTCAGTTAACACTAAACTTACGTATGTCTACTAATACCTACTTATATCAATTAAAATCACAGATCAATGGTAATATTAAATGACATCACAATGTAGTAAAATGCTCACAGTTAGTCCTACTGTTTTGTTGTCTCATTTCAAATATCACATTTCACAAATCGTAGTAGTATATACCTAGCTAGATATAAGTACGTACTCACCGTAGATTGAGAGTTTCTGAGTTACAGACATAGAGACGTCAAACGATATTTTTTACAACTTCACCACGCAGCCATAGTCGCCACCACACTTATACGTAGGGATTATGTCGCCATCACCGCGTCCATCATCGCGGCCCACGGCTATTGCTATGTTGCCATTCTGTTTATGCCTACAATAAAAAGAAAGAGTACATTTTTTTTGTCTAAATCCTTAATGGGGTTTCAATTGTAGTTTTGCTACATATTTGAAACTCGAATCGTCGTCTATTTGCGAGTTTATATCAACGCGAGTGTCGCAACAAGGTAATTATGGATTTCTTAAATACTCGTGTCCAAGGAGTTTGTGGAAATAAATACCTACCTACCTGTTGCGATAGTCCCGACTCCCGACATTGATAACGATAAAAATCGGTCGCTAAGTCATGAATTTCATTAATCAAGTTTCAAGTCATATGTTGACAATGTATACACAAAAACCTTCCACTTGAATCAATCTATCTATTAAAAAAAAACTGCTTCAGAATCCGTTGCGTAGTTTAAAAGATCTAAGCAAACAGGGACAGACAAATGGAAAGCGACTTTGTTTTATAGGTACTATATGTAGCGAAGGATAAATATGTCGTTATCATTGTTGAGAATTCCAGTCTAGGTAATAACTAAGTACGAAAAAAAAGAAAATAATAAGTAAGTTCCTAAATTCAAATATTTAAGCCTTAAAAAAAAAACAGTTTTAGATAAGTACCTAACAACATGTACCTACATATTAATAATAATTTTGCTACTATTTCTGTAATTACATTATGCAAGCTTACCTTGTTCGTGAATTCATCAAGCAGCCCGCACCATAATTATGATCATCAATAGAAGCACTCCACATTAGCAGTAATTCGCCACACTTATTATTATATAATAGCTCTCACGCACTCGATAAATATTTGCAAAAACAGGAAACGGAAATGCCGAAGCGCACGCGCACTCTACAAGATGAATTATGTGATTATGGAGCATGCTTGCTTGCATGTTGCGTTATGCAATTGCAAACAATGTATTACCCCTTCACCCCAACCCTCCCGCGTCCCACCGAACGACATGTTATATCGGTGATTTTTGATAAGTTTGTGCAACTGGAAGATAATAATAATGTTTTCATAGTACAGATATTATTATGTATTTAACAGTGTACGCGTCTGTACCGAAATTGTAAGGTGTATTATACTAAACATTTCAAAAGATAGTATTATGCTCTGCGTTTTCGCTTTTTCGTAACCACCTAAACTTGGTCGGGTTACCACGGTCATTCACTTCCTAATGACTTTAATCGTATTATCTCATTAATTATCCAATGTACTACGCTGAAATTTTAAAACTGAACTAAAAAAATCCAGTGGCCAAATAACACCGCGCGCATCAAGACCGTGCTCGTGAAGAACTGAATATCATCATAACTTGTTAAATACTTACAGGATACGGTACTAATGAAACTTCACATACATTTGAAGGCAGTTACAAGCTTTAAAATAACGTTTAAAGTAAGTCTTTAGACTTCTTATTGAGAGTGCTGGGACCAATTGAAGTGTTTTTCTATTTAATGAAATAACCTTTAAGCTATGCATTATTTTGTTTTTTTTTATTGCAGAACAAATTTAAACTAATTCCTAAGAAGTCATGTACAAAATATGATAAGAATCCGCTTAACTATTTCAAAGATCTAGCAAAACCAAAAACGTTACCCCAGCAAAACCTCGAATAACTTCGCAACCGATGAAAGAACAAATACAAAATAAGGCACAACATTTACTTCAACTAGACAACTAATTTTATAGCTAGTATTTATTTAAATATTCCCATTAGAAAGAAAAAGGTCTGGCTGGGGTAACGTTACCCCAGCAGGAAATGTTTTTGTGAAATAATTAAAAAACTCTAATAAAAAGCGCAACAAATTTAAAAATGTGCGCAACAATTATAGAAGCCGTAAAACTAATTATCTATAAGATTCTAATGACTATTTTCGACAACATCTGGCTGGGGTAACGCACACGTTGCCTGGCGGAAATTCTGCGAAGAAATTGAATCGAACAGCGAAGCCGCGCGTGTGAG
Source organism: Xestia sexstrigata (assembly GCA_941918905.2). Lineage (NCBI taxonomy): Eukaryota > Metazoa > Arthropoda > Insecta > Lepidoptera > Noctuidae > Xestia > Xestia sexstrigata. The sequence continues at coordinate 1,358,391 of OW799210.2, forward strand.
AAAGATCTTAACTACCGATCAGGATCGCACCTTCGGTTCGCTGAAATTCCCAGACAGACACAAACACCAAGTCGGACCACGAAACAAGTAAAGTCCTTTTGAAAACACTTCCCAGACTGCAATGTTTAATTACTTTATTCATAAATTGTTGATCTAATCTTTTACTCTGGACGCTTTTAGTGTGCACGTCTTTCTACATCGTTCTCACATATAATTATGTATAATCTCAAAATTAATGATGTAACCAAGATTTTGTAACAATATTTTGATTTAAAAAAAGTCTCCATGGAGTTTCTTGCCCGTTCTTCTCCATAGAGATCTGCGCTAGGGACTGGGCAACTACAGTACTTTCTCAAGTTATTATGCCTTGTGACTGGGACTGTAGCTTTGATTTTCTTTTTTGTAATTTTGACATTCAAAAGTGCCGTAATGGTCTAATTGAAATAAATGCTTTGAGTTTGAGTTTGATCTCTCCGAGGACCGGACCTGGGCAAGTGAGCCAACGCACATACCAACTGACCAAGACTGGGCCAGAGCCCGCACCATAGTAACCGCAGAGAGAATAAAATGGACAATAAAGACTTTTTCCAACACACTTGCTCATAAAATGGCTCTAATTTCACCGCAATTAGGCACATAATGACACCTATAATCGAACTGTGACTTTTTCATTACTATTATTCACAAGTGAGTTATAGGGTTTTTTTTTGGTTGATGTGCTCTTTGCTTTGATCCTACAAAAGTTTCTATATAAAAAAAATCGTGTTCAATAGTACAAATAAATTAATGTACCTATTGCTTGCTCATTTCACTGACATGTAACTTTTGTTTTCTCTGTAATAAAGAAAACTTTGAATTCCACATTTTGTACGTGGATTCGCTATCCGCGAAAAGCCAAAAAAACAAACTTCATTATTTTAGTCTATGGCCGATCGCCATTGTTAGATGCGCGCGCATAGGAAAACTGATTAAATTATCCCGCCATTGCGAAAAACTTTTCATTACTCGTTTTCACTGTTGAAATTATATTTATTTATAAATAAAAAATGTCTACAAGTACTAGTTATGAAGAAAATGATTTATGTTGTACACCGCCCGTTATAAAAGATGTTGAAGCCCTTAACGTTATGGAAAGTTTACTACCTGAAAATTCCAAGGGCAAATATCTATTATCTATTAAATAAAATGATTTTTTTGTATTATTTTATTCACAAGTGTGTTGAAAAACGTCGTATGACACACGTGTGTATTGATGATTACCGTCCTCGGCTCTCTTAAGACCCTCGCCTAACGGCTCGGGTCTCAATCGCGCCTCAGCGGTAATCACCAACATTACACACTTGTACCATAATGTACTATTTCAACACATTTGCTCATAAAATGGCTCTAATTTCACCGCAATTAGGCACGTAATGACACCTATAATCAAACTGTGACTTTTTCATTACTATTATTCACAAGTGAGTTATAGGGTTTTTTTTTTTGGTTGAGGTGCTTGCAGCTTTGTTCCTACAAAAGTTTCTATATAAAAAAAATGTGTTCAATAGTACAAATAAATTAATGTACCTATTGCTTGCTCATTTTACTGAAATGTAACTTTTATTTTCTCTGTTATAAAGAAAACTTTGAATTTCCCATTTTGTACGTGGATATCCGCGAAAAGCCAAAAAAACAAACCTCATTATTTTAGTCTATGGCCGATCGCCATTGTTAGATGCGCGCGCATAGGAAAACTGATTAAATTTTCCCGCCGATGTGAAAAACTTTTCATTACTCGTTTTCACTGTTGAAATTAAGTTATTTATGAATAAAAAATGTCTACAAGTACTAGTTATGAAGAAAATGATTTATGCTGTACACCGCCCGATATAAGATGTGAAGCCCTTAACGTTATGGAAAGTTTACTACCTTAAAACTCCAAGGACAAAAATATCTACTAAATAAAATGATTTTTTTGTATTATTTTATTCACAAGTGTGTTGAAAAACGTCGTATGACACACGTGTGTATTGATGATTACCGTCCTCGGCTCTCTTAAGACCCTCGCCTGACGGCTCGGGTCTCAATCGCGCCTCAGCGGTAATCACCAACATTACACACTTGTACCATAATGTACTATTAAACCATATAAATCCGCAGGCTTAGACGAAATTTTCCCCGCCCTGCTACTATGGGGAATAGACGTCCTAACGCCATGGCTGACCGCCATCTATCAAGCCTGCATAGCACAGAAATACATACCACTTGCATGGCGAGAGGTGAAAGTAATTTTCATCCCTAAACCAGGCAAACCAGATTACACACAACCCAAGGCGTACAGACCAATAAGCCTAACATCTTTCCTACTGAAAACCCTCGAGAGACTGTGATCGACACATTCGGGAGCGACCACTTCACAAACTAGAACACGCGTATTCTTCAGGAAAATCTACAGAATCTGCGCTACATAGTGTGATCTCCAAGATCGAATGTGCAGTGGACCACAAATGCTCCTCACTAGCCGTCTTCCATAGCATCAACGCAGTACTCGAGGAACACGGTGTGTACTCGACCCTGCGAGGATGGATCACAAATAAGTATGCTCCGACTGAAAGCCGTACAAGTTACGGTAAACGACACCACTAGAGCCATAGTGGCGAAGGGCTGCCCCCAAGGTGGTGTCCTTTCGCCACTACTATGGAACCTCGTAGTAGACAGCCTCATCAAACGTCTCAACAGCAGAGGCTACTACACGGTGGGATATGCCGATGATCTGACCATAATAATAAACGGCACACACGAAAACACTATGCAACCTTATGCGCCAAGCCCTAAGGAAACCAGCAGTGAACCCTACCAAAACCGAACTCATCCTCTTCACAAAGAAAAGGAAGCAATTACAATTACCAAGCTTCTTTGGGACAACCCTAAGCCTATCAACTGGAACCAAATACCTGGGTATATTTTTGGACAAACAGCTGAACTGGGCAAAACACACTGACTACTAGTTACTACATCATCACAAAAGCCAGTATAGCCTATGGCAATGTAAGAGACTACTCGGGAGAAATTGGGGCATAATGTAACAGTTAGTCGCCAGCTGTAACGCCATCTACCGACATTGAACGCAACTAGGATAACAGCAGCCAAGATCTACTGATGATTGCATCAGTAAATCTGCCTACCTAATAGCGCCATCTATCCATTTTTATAGACACTATAATGTTGTGGTCATTTTAAATATCAAAATCCGTTGCGAAGTTTTAAAGATATAAGCATACATAGGGACAGACAGACAGCGGGAAGCGACTTTGTTTTATACTATGTAGTGATAGTGATATACTTAAGTATTTGTAGTATTATAACTTGTCCTTTCCTCTGAGCATTCATTTATTAATTAGGAAATATTACTGTAAATTATATTCAATTGTAAAAGTTTACTTTATAAAACCTATAGCTTAGATTGTTATGATTATTGTAATAAGTATGTCAATTTATGTAGGTGTTACGAATATTTTATAATAATAAAAAGGAGATGTTAGTTTGACTTCCTGTTGGCGGCGGGACTGGTTAGCTAGCGTTACTGGCGAGACGTATTCTTTTGTAAGCGGCTTCATAACTTTTGTTAAAATACAAACTAAAGTATAGTGTGTGCTTCTCATTTCCCCTTCTGAACACTCATTACAGTTCAGAAGTGGGATGGAAGAATTCCACGGCCCATATATCGGCGGCATGGGAAGGAATGGCTGACAAAGGCGTTTCCACGTACCACCGATTTCGTCGACCGCCTGGAAGAAATGCTGGCACGCCAAAAAGGGAACGAAACCATGACCCGATACTATCATGATAAAATATCTCTAATGAAAAAGTGTCGGCTGGATGGGGAGAACGCAATGTCGTGCCTCATCCGTGGATTGCCGGTTGAACTGCGTGCGAACGCGAAAGCATGCGGCTACAAGACTCCCGAAGAACTATATTACGGGTTCCTTTCGTCACTAGAAAACTACGCGGCTGAAAAAAAACAGACGATCCTCCGACCAGAAGCTGATCAAGTCGACATGGCAACGGGGCTCTGCGGCAGGGAACCCTGCTCCGAAGGTGTGCTATAACTGTCGGCGACCGGGGCACGAAGCCCGTGATTGCCGAGCTGCACCGGCCCTACGCTGCCAGGTCTGCCAGCGCGCGGGACACGCTGCCAACACCTGCTGGTGTGCGGCCGGGGGGAGCTCGCGGGACATGCCGGCACCACCGCTAAGAAATCAACAGGTATGGCAGGTTTATCATGTAACCACAGAAATAATTTCAGATTTATACCGTAAACAAATATATATTAATGGTTTTGAAGCAATCTGTTACATTGATACTGGCAGTAAGGTTAATATAATCACGATGCAAGCCATCGAAAAATCGCGATCATGTATATTACCATCAAATGTTGTAATGAGAGGTTTTTTGGAGGTTTACTTGTAAATTCTCTAGGGAAAGATCTAGTTATAGATAATATAAGTTTACAAACATGTGTCGAGATAACAAATGCAAACCTCAAAGGTATAGATTTAATTGTGGGGCAGCCTATTATTAATCAGCCGAACTTAAACTTAATTATAACCTGTAAATCTGTGAAATTAATTGCAAATAGTGCGTGCGACTGTCCCTTATCAACCATCTGTTTGTCTAGCCAGGACTTCATAACAAAAGTTCCCCTATTCTTGTTCAACAATGTCGAAGTCCTGCCGGGTTCGAGTGCAGAATTACGCGCCTACACATCTTATGATTTGTCGCCAAGTGAAATACTTGTTACCCATCTACGTTTGTATTCTATGGGTGATGAATCGTACTATATCCCAGAATTAGTCTTGAAAAATACACCAACATTACAATTACGCATAATTAACATAGGTGATTTTTGTTTACAATGGTCCGCGGGCCGACTGATAACGCGCGCAGATGTGTTCACGGAAACCGACGTAGCTTTCGTTACTCAAAGTCGTGCCGCTATCGCTAATAGTACACAGGATTATGTTCAGCCAAACAAGACATTTGTATTGTGTGACATAAATATTGGCGAAATGGAAGAAAAACATTCTAAATTATTATTAGATTTGCTAAATAAGTATCCCAGTTGTTTTGCTGAATGTAGCAGTGAACTTGGTTGTACAGATTTAATTGAAATGCATATTTCTACCACATCAGAAACGCCTGTGTTTTGTAAGCCCTATCGATTATCCTACAAAGAAAATGAAATTGTGCAGGAAAAGGTGAATGACCTTATATCCGCGGGAATAGTGCGAGAATCAAACTCCGAATACGCGAGTCCTGTAATTTTAGTTAAGAAAAAGGGAGGCGACCATCGGTTATGTATTGACTACCGCGCGCTCAACGCACGTACTGTAAAAGATCGATTTCCTCTTCCACACATTGATGATCAGATCAATCGACTCTCGGGAAAAGTGTACTTTACGGTTCAAAATGGCGGAAAATTCAATTCATAGAACCGCCTTCATAACGTCGACTGGACAGTATGAATTTCTAAAAATGCCGTTTGGTTTGGCCAACGCGCCGGCGGTTTTTTCACGGTTAATTCGTAAGGCACTAGGTTCCTTAGATAATAAAATAGCTACATATCTTGATGACGTCACTTTGCCTACTGTTACAATAGAAGAAGTTATAGACCTATTGGAAGATGTTTTGAAACTTCTCTCTCGTGCTAATTTAAAACTAAATTTAACAAAGTGCTCTTTTTTGAAAACCAGCTTAAATTACTTGGGTCATGAAGTTACTGAAGGGTCTGTACGCCCGGGGCAAGCAAAGATCACTAGTGTTATTAATTTTAGGCAGCCGCGAAACGTACATGAACTACGCCAATTCATCGGTTTACCATCGTATTTCCGTAAATTTGTAAGAGGTTTCGCTGAAATTGCCCGACCTTCAACCAGCCTAACAACCCGCATGCTAAAACAGAAATCCATACAGATGCTAGTAGTTTGGGGTTAGGCTGTATTCTACTTCAATATCAAAAAAATGGTGATTTAAAACCCGTTGCTTATTTTAGTCGCGTTACTAGTAGGGAGGAAATGCTCTATCATAGTTATGAGCTGGAAACTCTCGCCGTGGTTGAATCTCTAAAACGCTTCCGTATTTACGTAACAGGTATCCCAGTAAAGGTAATCACCGATTGTGCAGCATTTAGAACCACACTGACTAAAAAAGATTTGATACCCCGTATAGCCCGATGGTGGCTAACGATCCAGGATTTCGATATTGAAATCGACAGATTAATGCGGGCACGAATAATCCGGATATAAAAAAAAATATAAGTACCATTGTTAACGGATGTCTATTTCGAAAAACTTTACACGGCGATCGATTCGTAATACCTAAACTGTCAAAGTGGTCATTGTTACAAAAATACCACGACCAAGTTGGGCACATAGGTTTCGAAAAGTGCGAAAAGACAATAAAATCTAAGTTTTGGTTCTCTGGTATGACTCGGTTTACACGAAAATATGTAAATGCCTGCTTACAGTGTGCTTATGCTAAGGGAAATTATGGCAAAGTAGAGGGCGAGCTGCATCCCATTGAGAAAGTAGCGATACCAATGCATACTTTACATATTGTTACGTCGTACCCGTACTTACCTACAGTTACGGTAGTAGGTACCTAATAGTAGGTAGGTAGGTAATAGTAGGTAGGTAGCTAAAACGAGTCCCGAATGATGTAGGTACAAATTCGCAAACTACCTACAAAAGAACATCATTGTAATTTCGACCGTACGCCGAGGGCATAAAGTCCCTACTTCTTTCCTCTGTACAAGTTGTGGAATTGTCTAGAAGATTCTAGGAAGTCGTGGATATTTCTCGAACGTTCGATCGCCATATAAATAGTCGACCAGTTTGCGGGAGCAGGCAGTCTTATTTTGGCTACAGTACGAAGCGAATCGAAGTGAAGTAGAAGTGCGATATCTAAGCGAATAGTGATCAGTAGTGTACTTGTGATTGAGTTATAAGTGTTTTGTGATTATTAAAGTTATTTGTTGTTTAATCGGTAGTAATTAATTTATCCCATACCCAGCTCGTAACAATATAGATCATTTGGGCCCATTCTTGAAAACACGCCGTGGTTACTCGTACGTACTTGTAGTAATTGACTCTTTTACGAAATTTGTATTTGCTCGAGCTGTTAAAAGCGCTGGTTCTATAGAAACTATTCAGAACCTAAAGGAAATATTATCTACATTTGGCAATCCTCATAGAATAATTACAGATAGAGGGGTCGCTTTCACTAGTCGGTATTTTATTTATTTATGTACACACAAAATACTTTACAGGACAATATATTTACATAGAAGAGCACAAAGAAAAGAAAGAGAAAAAGAGAAAAAAAAAAGAGAAAGAAAAAAGAAAGAGAAAAAAAAAAAAGAGTTTTCTAAACAAAAACAGTTCAAGCATGTACTAAATGCAGTTGCTTGTCCACGATCAAATGGTCAGGTCGAACGAGTAAACAGAACCATTGTAAACGGTGTAAACACTACCGCTGAAAGTGAATGCACATGGGATGAAAAACTTTCAGATGTAGTCTGGGGAATAAATAACAGTCCTCATGCTGTTACAGGATTCTCTCCCTTTAGCCTTATGTTTTTGCATGACAATGCCTTATTACCTGCTTACCCTGCAAACGTTGGTACAAATGTTGACCCTCAAAAGCAGTTACTAGAACGTAGACACAATGCAAAGTTGCGCATTGATAATAATATGACAATGATGAAAGGTCGGTATGATAAGAGGCATAAGAAATGTAGTAAATATAATGTAGGTGAATTGGTTTTGTGGAAGGGAGGTTTATCTCGTGATCATACAGTTGGGGTCACTAAGAAGTTAGGGAGTGTGTTTACAGGACCGTACAAGATCACTAAAATAGACCATACCATTGACCGATATACAATAAATAGCATTCAAGGGGTCAAAGGATATAAAAAGTTTAGTGCAGTAGTTGCTGGTGATTCACTACGCCCATATAAGTCATCAGTGCCAGACAGCTCTACAGATTCAGATCATGAAGTAGATAGAGACGATTTAATAGATTTATTGGAGAGTTAATAATTCTAATACCATTTGTTTGCACTAGATATAGTTGTTGTGTGTTTTATTATTCATAATATTGTTTATTTTCACTGTATTCCCTACTTTAAACAAATATCATTGTCTTAACTTTCTCTGATAATTTTAAAATTAAATACCTACTTTATATTCTAAATAGTTGTATTATTCCAATTTAAACATTCAACACACCTTAGAGGGATTCATTAATTTTCGACGACTCGAATGGCGTAGCGGTAGTGAGGCTGCTTTACGTTCTAAGGGTCTCGGGTTCGAATCCCGGTGGGAGCAAATGTTTGTGTGATGAGCATGGACATTTGTTTCCGAGTCATGGATGTTTATATGTATAATAAGTATGTATTTACAAACAAAAAAGTATCTATGTAGTATATCAACTATCTGGTGTCCACGACACAAGCCTCGTTGCTTAGTGTGGCACTAGATGGCGCTGTGTGTTAATGTCCAGCGATATTTATTTATTTATTTATTAAGTAGCTATTAAAAATATTGCCCTAACGGCAGAACTCAACAACTACTTGATACAGCTAATCTGTGTGTATATCTGTCCCGCTATGCTGTGTGATATGCCAGAAAGGACTGTGTGAATATCTATCCTGCTAAACTGTGCGATACAGCAGATAACAACAACAACAACAACAGCCCATAACGTCCACTGCTGGACATAAGCCTCTCCCATGATGGGAGGAATTTGCCGTAATCTCCACGCTTGGCAGGCGGATTGGATATCGCAGTGCTGAAAGACTAACAGAAAACGCTGCTGCCCATTCTCTGGTCTACGGAGGCGCAAGGTGTTCTGCCTCAGACATTAGTCGCCTTATACGACACCCGTGAGTGTAATGGGTTGGTTCTATTCTACTCTGCCGGATACCACACGGCTAATACAGCAGATAGGTCTGTGTGAATACCTATCCTGCTATACTGTGTGATATGCCAGAAATATCTGTGTGAATATCTATCCTGCTAAACTGTGTGATACAGCAGATAGGTCTGTGTGAATATCTATCCTGTTCCACTGAGTGATACAATAGATAAATCTGTGTGATTATGTTTTTTAGTTACACTAGCTATTATAACTGAGTGAATGTCTTTCCGATTATGCTCTGTGAAACTTCAGACAGATCTGAGTGCACTTCACTGTGTGTGTCTTGTGTTCCTTGTGAGATGTCAAATAAATCTATGTGAATAACTGAACGCTAATTTAATAAAAACTTAATGTGTCTCATAGAAAGAACATATTTCATAATTTATTATGTTTATCAAAATATACTGTGGGCTGTTTGATTACAGGTACCGCCAAAAATGGACTCTGCTACTACTACATCTGCTGAAGGAGCTGGAGCCCAACGCCGTGGGGGACCACGACAATAGCAGGATGGCCGAGTGTAACAGTTAGTCGCCAGCTGTAACGCCATCTACCGACATTGAACGCAACTAGGATAACAGCAGCCAAGATCTACTGATGATTGCATCAGTAGATCTGCCTCTATCCATTTTTATAGACACTATAATGTTGTGGTCATTTTAAATAATAATAACTTGTCCTTTCCTCTGAGCATTCATTTATTAATTAGGAAATATTACTGTAAATTATATTCAATTGTAAAAGTTTACTTTATAAAACCTATAGCTTAGATTGTTATGATTATTGTAATAAGTATGTCAATTTATGTAGGTGTTACGAATATTTTATAATAATAAAAAGGAGATGTTAGTTTGACTTCCTGTTGGCGGCGGGACTGGTTAGCTAGCGTTACTGGCGAGACGTATTCTTTTGTAAGCGGCTTCATAATTTTTGTTAAAATACAAACTAAAGTATAGTGTGTGCTTCTCATTTCCCCTTTTGAACACCCATTACAATAAGCCCCAAAATCACCGGGCTATAAACCACAGTTATCCGACCAATTATTACTTACGGCTCTTTAGTTTGGTGGCCCAGGACCAACCTAAGTACGACCCAAAAGGACCTCGAGAAACTACAAAGATTTGCCAGCGTAACAATCACCGGCAGCATGAGAACTTCCCCCACTGCTGCCTTACAGGTGATGCTGGGGCTACCACCCCTACACCTCGTCGTAAGAGAGGAGGCGGCCATAGCGACTTTCAGACTCGAAGTATCCGGCACCCTAATCAATCATTCCAGAATCAAACACACACGCATCAGAGAAGATGCAATCAAAGAACAGCCGATGATGGCATCACCCATCGACAGAATCCTGAAGACCCACTGTTTCCAAAAACACTACAACATAGAGCTCATAGAGGAGTTGTGTGACTACTCAGGTACAAAAGAGCTTAGGATTTACACTGACGGATCAAAAACCGACGATGGGACAGGCGTCGGGGTGTTCTCCGACGACCTAAACATTAAGATATCCGAACCACTTGGAATGCTCAACTCTGTTTACCAAGCAGAGTGTGTAGGTATTATCCAAGTGGCACACGCTATAGAGGCCAGGGAGGTTACGGATACCAATATTCGAATACTCTCCGACAGTGCCTCAGTTGTTCAATCCCTAAAGAGTAATCAGATCACGTCGAGACTAACACTAGAAAGCCACATGGCCCTAGAACGAATCGCGGTACTAAATCACAACACGGTAACGCTACAATGGATTAAATGTCACAGTGGATCACTTGGAAACGGTGCGGCTGACGAACTTGCCAGAAGAGGATCCAGCACAACCCTACGGACCCGAACCCATTGTGCCCATTCCTTTCAAGCAGCTAAGAAGCTGGTTAAAGGATCACACTCGAATACAAGTGGAGAAATGGTGAACCTGGACACCAGGAAGCAGGCAATCCAAGAAAGCTATGCCATCCCTGGATACAAAGCTGACCAGGCGCCTTGCGCCTAGACAGAGATAGCCTGCGTCTGGTGGCGGGGACCATCACTGGACACTGTTCACTGAATAAACACTTCCACACCCTAGGTATCACTGACAGCCCCCTGAGCAGAGCATGCATGCAGGCGGAGGAAACGGTGGCGCATGTGCTCCTTGAGTGCACCGGCGTTACCAAGATTCGCGAGGAGATCCTGGGAACACCAAGATGCGGATTGCGGATGCCCTGAGGACACCGGGAAGTTTGATCTGCTTCTGGAGGGAGGTGGGCTGATTAGAGTAATCGGCCACCATGGCTCACGCACAATGGTCCACTTCAAGGACTAAGTGCGGAAACCTATATACCCCATGATAAATAGATAGATATGTACCGGTGTGCATTTAATGTTCCATTTTCTATGAAAATTAACTCCGTACGCTCCGTCGAATTAATTGCTGCCTAAAACATAACGGAGCCTCCGCCATAAGGAGTGTTTTTTTCCAAAACACACTTCCGCATAGCGTTCCCGTGATCTTCGCAGCGTTCGCGTCGGTCCTCTACACACAAAGAGATTCTAGCTTCATCAGAAAACAATACTTTATTCCAGTCCTCCAGAGTCCATGAAGCACATTTTCGAGCAAACTGAAGTCGAGCAACATGGTGCTCACGCAGTAATTTAGAGCCATGAGCCGGGCGTTAACTCCTGATATTGGCAGCCAAAAGGCTCATCCTGACCGTCCACAAGCTAACTTCTACTCCTCTTACTTCTTCAAGGCTCTTCTTCAGGTCCACACTTGACGCCTTACGATTCCGCAACGCCTGACTCACCAAAAAGCGGTCATTTCTTGGTTCTGTGCATCGTTTTCTTCCCGAACCGGCTCTTGTTTTGACAGAACCGGTCTCTTGATACCGTTGCCAAGTTTTTCTGGACAGTTGAACGACTCACATTCAGCCGCTGAGACACGTAAGTTTGCGAGCAACCAACTTCAAGTAGGGGTATTATTTGACCGGCCCTTATCGCTTTACCACTATCAAAAAGTGGTATTTATTGTGAAAAGAAAGAATAAATTGCAGTAAATATCCAAAAAGTTTTAAGATTTTAGTAATCAGTAAAAAAGTTGTCTCATTTATATTCAATTCGCGCCATTAGTAAAGCAATTTTACAATAATCCACATTAATCATTATTTTACTTTTGATAATTTCAAAATTTAAATTTGGAACGTAAATAATTATGCCAGGATGCAAAATAAAGGAATAAAAGTTCTTTCTTGTTCTTCTTCATTGAACTAGAGAAAAAATCTGAAGTGCCCGTTTTTTTTGCAAAATAGTTTAGATGGGGCCGGTGTTTCGTACCCGACTACTCTGAGAAGAAACAGCCGAAACAAACTTAGAGGTCATAGTCTCTTTTGAAGTCCAGACATAATCTTGTTCAATTCACATGAGGACTATGCAGATTAGTGTTTGAGATGGTCTTTTGAAGAAAGAACCACACAGATTTGAATGGACCTGTCCAGTCAGTGCAAGCATTTGTCAGTTATCGTGTAGCTCGACTTGTAACTCAAGGAGCTCAACAAAACGACGAACAATACCAAAGAAAGGATATTTGGGTAGGTCGCATATAGTACGACAGTCGTGGGGAAAAAATTAAAATATGTGACCCACATGGTCCTCACATTCACATTATTTAAATAAAATTAATAATAATTTACAAAATAAAAAAAACATAGTATGTCAATAATAACAAAAAAAGTAAAATACTTAACAAAATAAAGTATTCATGTCTAATCGGTAAATGTCACAAAATAATAAAAAGTAAGTAAAAAAATAATAAAATACTGAACTAAGTATTCATTAAGTAGGTACAAGATTTATATTCAATTATTTTTAAACTAAAAACTTGAAAAATGGCGTAAAAAAAACTCCTCAACACTGTCAACTGGTAATGTCCCCAAGAGACTAGCAGCGTTATCACGCTGTATGGCAATGCTAAGCCTTTGGCCAAGGTAAAAGCCAACCCCCGGCCGTTTTGAAATTTCCACTCATTTCGCACCATTCGGCCCGCAGTGACAACAACTTTGTGGCGCAAGCTGATTAGAACTATATTCTAACAGCATTTCAAACGAAGTTTGAACCACCACAAATAGAGTTGCTAATTTAGCAGATACCCCAGCATCCCAAGCCTTTTTATCTTTGAGATAGTGATTAACATGATAGTAGGCTTTCAGGCACAGCTTCCGTTTTACAAACGATTTGAATTTATTTAGGCTTATAATGCTTGAATATGGCTCGGAAGTATTGTAAAAACGTATAAGTACATTGGCATCTAAACGTACCCTATTTTCTTGAGCCTCGTTGCAGGAACGACAAAATATTTGAGTTTGTGCCTCGTATTTATGTTGTGGATATTACTGTATTTTTTAAACAATATAATATTTTTATGTGCATACAAAAGGTTTTCATAAATAAACTGAGAGGGCACAGTAAGAATATTAATCTCTTTAATTTTTTCTCTGAGGGAGTATCTGGGACTTAATTTATAAATTGAACGAATTGCCCTTTTTGCAAAACAAATATTGGATTTGTATTGCATTGAAAAGGAAAGGGTATTGGTTATTGCAATATGAAGTGGTTAAGAGGCTAAATATAAACAGCTGCACAGGCCTTCAAGTTTAAGTAGTGCTAGCGTCGCCTCGCGCGGTTTCGGAGGCGCGCGAGGCGACGCTTGCTGCCAGCGTCGATATTCATACAATTTTCTACTTGAAACAACAGTAATACTGTTTTCAATGAACCCAGTAATTTCCTCAAGGATTTTTCCGTTCTCTCTATACTGACCCTTACCCGGCGTTAAAATAACGCTAACAGGAAATCCTAGTTACCCCTTCAAACAAAACTCGAGCAACCTAGTACTCAAATGCAGTGCATTTAGAATCTTTGGTTTCAAAAGTTGATAGGTTACTGACCTTCAAAAAGGCAGCTCCAAGACAAGGGGTCGCGTGTCCACTACCTTGGTTTCTCAAATCGACAGAAGGGTCATCTGAAACATTTATTGCACTGCTAAGTGGGTATACCAACTCGTACATTAGTAGAATATTGACATTCTGCTGCTGGGCCAAGGATACTAAGCAATGCCTAACCCACCAAAAACATTTTCATGTGTAAAATGTTGCCAAGACGAGACCATATGGCTCGCACTGTCAAAAAGTTATCAGATCTCATGTAAAGCCAAGCTTCTACATCTCTACACGGCCAAACCACATATTTTGACTAAGGTGTAGAGTTTGTAGGGCACGCCACGATAGTGGCGATAAGTCCCCTCTTTGAGGAGTGGCTAGAGAGACGCCACGGCGTCCTCACCTTCCGCCTGACGCAGGTCCTCACCGGACACGGTGTTTTCGGGAGGTTCCTGCACCGAATCGGGCGGGAGGAAACGCCCGGGTGTTTCCACTGCGAGGATCGACCGGAGGACACGGTGGAGCACACGGTGGAGGTGTGCCCCGCGTGGGCGGAGCACCGCCGTGTCCTCGAAGCGGCGATTGGCGGCGGCGACCTCTCGCGTCCGGCCCTGGTGCAAGCCATGGTCCGGAGCGAGACGGAATGGGACGCCGTCACCTCCTTCTGCGAAGCAGTAATGCTAGAGAAGGAGGTGGCGGAACGTGAGAGGGAGAGAACCTCACAGCGTCCCGGCCGCCGCGGGAGACGCCCCGGGCGTCGGGGGCCACCACGTGGCTCCCGGCCACCGTAGGCGCGGGCCTGTGGACGGTGGGCTATGGGCTAGCTCGCCGTCCGTCCGTCTCATGACGACAGGCCGTGTCGACGGCGCGTTCGTGTTCCACGCGCGCCTCAAAGAGAGTCAGCAAAAAGGAAGGGGTCGCATGGACCGATGCCTGCCGGGGTTGCGGGACTATTCGAAAGAGATACCGTGGCCCCGGAACACAAAGGGCGATGAAGGAACATGGATGGGTTTTAGTCAGTAAAAGTCTGACACTCCCTCCTGCTCCGCCCAGAGCGGGAGAAGTCATTTGATGATTTCCCATCCGAAAAAAAAAAAAAAAAAAAAAAAAGGTGTAGAGTTTGTGAAGTTAATCGGCCATAGAGTTGGAAGCTTGGCTCTACATGAGATCTGATATCTTTTTGACAGTGCGAGTCATATGGTCTTGGCAACATTTTACATGAAAATGTTTTTTGGTGGGATTTCATTTCTTTTTGTAAGTTGCTTGTGACATTTTTTTTGTTTGGTGTATGTATTTCTTCAACATCAGAGGCGCCAGGAGTCCCTATATCAATTTTCAGACCTCTAGCGTCAAAATTGCGGAATTCTCATACAAACTTCCATCCCCTAGTTTAAGGGGTTGGGGGATAAAAGTTACAAGTTTTTTTTTTTTTTTCGTTGCTTGTGTACTAATTATAGCTAACATACAAAATTTCAGCTAAGTTTTTTGATGATCGTCAGTCAGTGACAGAACAGGGTTTTTTAGATATCAATAAAATCTAAAGTATTAGAGCTATACAATTAAAACTTTATTTTTGTCGCCATTGACAACATATCCCGAGAATTTTGTTTATCTGGTATAATCCAAATCCAAGTTTTAAGGGTTCAAAAAAAAACGGAGCGCTTCGAGAAAAGGTAGGTACTGGCCCCCAGATATTCGTAGTACAGACCATTTTTATGATGCAAGGGCATAATAAATCCATCTTAGAAAGAATAAAAAGGAAGCATACCATAAGTGATTTGAAAGAGATTTTTTAGAGACAATGGTGTCGATTCTGTTGTGCACAAACTAAACTTAATTTAGGCTATTGCTATCTTTTTCTCTCTAATAAAACGAGAAAGAGACGGGCGTAATTTAGAGCTGTCAAATTTAGTTGGAACTAATATTTCCATACAAATGAAGGGTGCATGTAAAAACATGTCGACTAAAAACACGGTGAAGCGCAAGGCATAAACTAGTTTGACATCTCTAACTTGTGTGCGTTTCGACGGCGCGGCCATGGCGCAAGATTTTGTAAAAATATAAAAGTTGATTCCCAAAACCATAAATTTGTCAAAATAATGGTTAAAAAGTTATAAGGGTTTGAACGTAGCCGCGCCATCGAAACGCAAAGAACCGCGCGGTCACGGAGATCTTTAAAACTAAGCATTGCAGAGACCTGAAATTTAGGTAAATAACAGGTTGAATTTGTAAAAGTCATCATCATCATCATCTGCCTAGCCTTTTCCCAACTATGTTGGGGTCGGCTTCCAGTCTAACCGGATGCAGCTGAATACCAGTATTTTACATGGAGCGACTGCCTGTCTGACCTCCACAACCCAGTTAGTACTGGGTAATATGACACCCCTTGGTAAGACTGGTTGTCAGACTTTTTGGGCCACTGTCTACCTGTAACGACTGTCAAATATCACAAATGACAGCCGGGACCAACTGCTTAACGTGCTTTCCGAGGCACGGAGGAAACTCGGTATGTAATGAGTGGTCACCCATCCACAGACCAACCTAGGCAAGCATAACTTAACCTAAAGATCGACCCGAGCGTTGAATTTGTAAAAGTATAGAAAAAAATCCTAGGTCTAATTTCAGGAGGTTCTCCGCGTTTCGATGGCGCGGCCACAAACCCTTATAACTTTTTAACCATAACTTTGACAAATGTATATGGTTTTGGGAATCAATTTTTACAAAATATTTTCTTGGTTATATTCTTTTTCGTTTTTTTTTAAATGCCGTGTCCTCGCCGTCGAAACGCACACTCCAACTTAGTTCATAGCTGTAGCCGTCCTTTTCTCCATTGCCTTTTAGTAAAAGATATAGGTAAGCAATAGCCTAAATTAAGTTTAGTTTGTGCACAACCGAATCGACACCAATGTACACTTGAGGCAAAATTAAAGAAGTGCAAACAAACATATTTAAGCATTGATTTAGATATTGCTTAGTGTAAGTGGGCGAAGAAAACGAGCGGACGTGTTTTAATCAAGAGCGGGTGCCGAGCGGCAACGAGACGCGTCTTGTCGCCAGTTTAATTTACAAGCTCATCAAGTGAGCAATGAACAACGCGCCCGCACCCGCAGCTTGGCCTCGAACTTATACGCAAATATGGGGTAATTATAAAAAAATGTTAACTCTCGAGATCATAGTAAATATAGCACGGAATGAGGGTCGAACGATCATGACGGGACTCACTGGTGATCTGTCTGTGGAAGTAGTCCCACAAGGGGAAGCGCCAGGGCCGGTCCCCGCTGGCGGCGCCGGCGCAGCGCGCGGCTCGCCAGGCGCGCTCCGAGTTGCTGAAGCAGCCGAACGATCATGACGGGACTCACTGGTGATCTGTCTGTGGAAGTAGTCCCACAAGGGGAAGCGCCAGGGCCGGTCCCCGCTGGCGGCGCCGGCGCAGCGCGCGGCCCGCCAGGCGCGCTCCGAGTTGCTGAAGCAGCCGAACGATCATGACGGGACTCACTGGTGATCTGTCTGTGGAAGTAGTCCCACAAGGGGAAGCGCCAGGGCCGGTCCCCGCTGGCGGCGCCGGCGCAGCGCGCGGCCCGCCAGGCGCGCTCCGAGTTGCTGAAGCAGCCGAACGATCATGACGGGACTCACTGGTGATCTGTCTGTGGAAGTAGTCCCACAAGGGGAAGCGCCAGGGCCGGTCCCCGCTGGCGGCGCCGGCGCAGCGCGCGGCCCGCCAGGCGCGCTCCGAGTTGCTGAAGCAGCCGAACGATCATGACGGGACTCACTGGTGATCTGTCTGTGGAAGTAGTCCCACAAGGGGAAGCGCCAGGGCCGGTCCCCGCTGGCGGCGCCGGCGCAGCGCGCGGCCCGCCAGGCGCGCTCCGAGTTGCTGAAGCAGCCGAACGATCATGACGGGACTCACTGGTGATCTGTCTGTGGAAGTAGTCCCACAAGGGGAAGCGCCAGGGCCGGTCCCCGCTGGCGGCGCCGGCGCAGCGCGCGGCCCGCCAGGCGCGCTCCGAGTTGCTGAAGCAGCCGAACGATCATGACGGGACTCACTGGTGATCTGTCTGTGGAAGTAGTCCCACAAGGGGAAGCGCCAGGGCCGGTCCCCGCTGGCGGCGCCGGCGCAGCGCGCGGCCCGCCAGGCGCGCTCCGAGTTGCTGAAGCAGCCGAACGATCATGACGGGACTCACTGGTGATCTGTCTGTGGAAGTAGTCCCACAAGGGGAAGCGCCAGGGCCGGTCCCCGCTGGCGGCGCCGGCGCAGCGCGCGGCCCGCCAGGCGCGCTCCGAGTTGCTGAAGCAGCCGAACGATCATGACGGGACTCACTGGTGATCTGTCTGTGGAAGTAGTCCCACAAGGGGAAGCGCCAGGGCCGGTCCCCGCTGGCGGCGCCGGCGCAGCGCGCGGCCCGCCAGGCGCGCTCCGAGTTGCTGAAGCAGCCGAACGCGCCGCCGCCCGTCGCCATCAGCACGCCGTCTGGGAAGTGGACACGCACAACAATACATACACTACCCAACTAACACAACTGCGTCTAAAAACGGACTATTAGATATCTAATAAAATTTTATTTTATTTTCTACCTTTTTTTTTCTTGTGGGAAATCATCAAATGACTCCTCCCGCTCTAGGCGGAGGAGGGAGTGTCAGACTTTTACTGACTAAAACCCATCCATGTTCCTTCATCGCCCTTTGTATTCCGGGGCCGTGGTATCTCTTTCGAACAGTCCCGCAGCCCCAGCAGGCATCAGCTCATGCGGAAACCCTTCCTTTTGCTGACTCTCTTTGAGGCGCGCGTGGAACACTCCTGCGCCGTCGACACGGCCTGTCGTCATGAGACGGCCGGACGGCTCGCTAGCCCATAGCCCACCGTCCACAGGCCCGCGCCTACGGTGCACGCCCGCATGGGCGTGCGCAACGAAGAGGCAATTAGACCAAGCCTACCCTACCAACTGGGGGAATTATTATAACTAATGAACTATGTAATAAACTAACACTTTGTACAAAATATTAAAAAAAAGTTCTAACTCCTGTTCGAATACTTATAGCAATTTTTTGCGCCCGTGTTACGTAACTAACACTGTACTGGAAGTTGCTACGAAGCTCGACGCTCACCCGCCGGACGCATCTTATAGGCAAGCAATCCACTCGCCTTAATCCCATTGATAAATTTACGCACACAGCGGCACATTGGTGCATATTTTCGTGTGTATGAACCGCACACATGTATAGATTGCAGCCATTTGTGGGCAGTAACTCCTGCGAGTGTAGCTGGACTATGATTGGCTGCTACAACACAAGGCCAGGATTCAAGGTGGATGTTCTTTAGCCCGCGAAATTCAAATTTCCTTACGTTTTTTTGCAATTTGCAGGCCAGTGCTATGTTGTATGTTGATTAAAATGTGACTACATACGTCTTACAGCCGCAAATCATATAATCATCAACATACAACCTAGCACTGGCCTGCAAATTGCAAAAAACGTGAGGAAATTTGAATTTCGCGGGCTACCGTGCAGCAATGCACTAAGCAGGGTTGGTTCCGGTTCTTTTCCAAATTAAATATAAATTAGTGGAATTTCGTATTATCCTGCAAAATTTTGTTGATCACTGTTGTGAACCAACTCGATATGAAAATGATGCAATTTTATTTGGTCGTATTTTTCCATCGACAAATTAGAAATTATATTTTTCTGAAGGAAGCCATTATTGTTTCATTGTGACAAGCAATTTATATCGCGATCTTGAATGTTTTAATTTTAACATATTAAGTTATTTACACATTTGTTTTGAAACAGAAAACGTACATTTAACAGTAACAGTAGTGTAAATATTAATTTTGTTGTGTATTAATTGTTTATTCACCTAACAATGGTGTTTACTTGTGAAGTTTGTGCTGATAATGTGTGTTTGTTAGAAGTTAAAGGCAATAAGTTTTCTCTATTATCGTATAATGACAAGCTTCAAGTTGTGTCTAAAGGTAGATGTGTACCCGAATTACGAGAATTAATCCAAAAATATGGTAATCCAGCGCGTACTCGTCATTGCAATCCTCAAAATTATGCAACATTTACCTGGCTGTGTGGCTGTATACATACAAATAAATTATTTTGTTTTCCGTGCATTTTGTTTAATACTTCCAGTAAGTGGAGTGAGGGATTTATTGATTTGCATAATTTTCATTCCCCGGCCAAAAAGCATGACCTATCAGAAAAACATATAGAGGCTTGCTTAAAGTTAAATACATTTGGTAAATCACGTATTGAAACTAGTATTAACAGCCAGTTAAGATTAGATATAGAAAGGCATAATTCTAAAGTAGATAGGAATAGAAATATTTTTCAAAGACTGATCGCTGTCGTATGCTTTCTGGGAAAACAAGAATTAGCTTTTCGCGGCCACGATGAATCATTATCATCAATGAATAGAGGTAATTATTTAGAAACAGTAGATTTATTAGCAAAGTATGATGGAGTTTTAGAAACCCACTTACAAAATGCAAGTACCTCATTCACGGGCATGTCGAACAGAACGCAAAATGATTTGATCTCGAGCGTTGCATCTGTGATGAGTGATATTATTAAAGACGAAATTAAACAGTCCGATTATGTTGCTGTCATTGTGGATGAAACACCGGACATAAGCGGCCGAGAACAATTAGTTCTGATTTTAAGATATTTTCGTGATTCCGAAGTAGTGGATCGATTTATTAAATACGTAGATGTCAGCGCGGATCGGACCGCTGTAGCTTTAAGTTCTATAATTTTGGAAATTTTAGAAAACTTAGATTGTCATTCTAAATTAATTGCACAAACTTATGACGGGGCAGCAGTTTTATCCTCTCAAATTAACGGCGTACAGGCTTTGGTGAGGCAAAAATGTCCGCAAGCTATGTATGTTTGGTGTTCCACACATGTATTAAATTTAGTTTTATCGAAATCTTTTGAACGGGTTCCTGAAACCAAACGCTTTTTTAGTATAATAAAATCAATTGCGGTTTTTTTTCACAGTAGTACGAAACGAATGGCGTATTATAACGACTTTGCCGTTATGAAAAAGCTGCCTCGTGTCGCGGAAACAAGGTGGACATATCACTCGCGCACGTTAAATATAATTAAAAACGAGTCCACACACCTCCTCCAGTTGTTTGAAGAAATGAATGAAAATACACAACACTGGGATGGTGATACATTGTCACAAGTCACTTCATTTTTATTTAACATGAAAGAATTTGAATTCAATTTTTTTTTAAAAACCTTCGCGGATATTTTTGCTGAAACCGATGTTTTATACGACATTATACAGAAAAAAACTTGTGACATCGCGTATTGTGTTAAAAAGATAAAACAATTCGAGTCATTTTTAGCTCGTTACAGAGACAAGTTCGAGAACAATTATGATGCAACTGCCCTCATAACCGGACCACCCAAAAGAAAGCGCAATGTCGATAATATAAAAATACACTATCGGCGAATTTTTAACGAAATTATTGATAATGTACTCACCGAATTAAGAGATCGTTATATGAATATAAAAAATTTGAAATTCTTTGAGTTACTTTCTTATGAGAATTTTAGTAAATATAGTGAACAATTCCCTGAAAAAGAAATCAGAGAATTCACTAATACTTATCAGGCAAATTTTAATTTTGATAGATTAAAAAATGAATTGCGCTGTATTTATAGATCGCCTGAATTTGCGAATTGTAGCATATATGATATCATTCAAAATTTGTATAAAAGTAACTTAGATAAAGTTTTTTCAGAAGTTTTGCGTTTGGCAAAGTTTATTGTTACTATCCCAGCAAGCAGCGCATCGGCAGAACGTTCATTTTCGTCCTTAAAACGTATCCACACCTATTTACGAAACACACAAAGTCAGCAACGACTCACAAATTTATCTTTAATTTCTATAGAAAAAGAATTAATGGTCGAACTACGACGCAAGCCTACTTTTTATGACGAGGTCTTAAAATCATATTTGAAAAAGGATAGGCGAGTAGATTTAATTTATAAATGAGTTGATTAACTTATTAAATATATTTATGCATGCGAATCACAATGAAATAGGGCCTTCAAAGGCCGCTTCGGATATCTTGCAAGTGACGTGTTCTGTAACTATCACCCACTCACTTGGTTAAGATATTTGAGGTGGCAGAATCTTTCTTCTGTTTGCATCGTTAGAAAATCGTGAGTTGAACCTTGAATAATGAGGTGAGTTCTTGAATTCTTGCATTTATAACTTTTGTTTTTACAGGCTTATTTTCAAATATTATAAATCAATAAATGTGACTACTTTGAGGGCCATCATAATTATGTAGAGCGACGGACGTTGTGGAGTTGCGCGTTTTTTTTTTTTGCTATCATTATTTCGTGGCCTACCCAGCCTGGTAGACGACTGCACGCCGCTGCACGCCCGGGGCGTCTCCCGCGGCGGCCGGGACGTGAGGTTCTCTCCCCTCTCACGTTCCGCCACCTCCTTCTCTAGCATGACTGCTTCGCAGAAGGAGGTGACGGCATCGAGGTGATGGCTTGAACCAGGGCCGGACGCGAGAGGTCGCCGCCGCCGATCGCCGCTTCAAGGACACGGCGGTGCTCCGCCCACGCGGGGTACACTTCCACCGTGATCTCCGGTCGATCCTCGCAGTGGACTTATTGTCTACCTTAAGAGTATATAAAAAAAAAACAATTGAATTGAGAACCTCCTCCTTTTGGAAGTCGGTTAAAAATATCTCCTATATTCAAGAACGCTTATAGACACAGTTTAGTAAAAGTGGGCACAACCTTATCCCTTCTAATAAGAATGAGTTCAGAAAACATGAATACTTATAGATAAGAGTTGTAAATGTTCAAATTGTCTGTAGAGATTTTTCTAATGTCTCACTAAACTGTTTATAGACCACAAATTTTACTAGGAGATATATTATAGATAAAGTTGAAACCTGTAAAGAAGTCTTTACTCGTCAAGTTTTTAAACCAAAATTAACTCAAGATTAACAACTTTAAGTTACATTTGATTTGTAATAGACAACGACACATAATGGCGCAGAACTTACAAGAGTTATTTAAACTTATTATTGTATTGCATCATGGCGTAACAATTTTCTTATTTCTTACATTACTTGTGTTTTAGCTAGTTAATAATGGTTAAACAAGCAAATCTATATGCGATTGAAATTCTATCGTCGAATATTATGTAAAACTCTCTTACAATAAGAGCGCCCGCTGTAAATGTAAGTTTTTTTATTTTTTTACCAAATATGAATATTATTTATTATATGCAAATTTTTTAAATTGCATTTTTGCTTTTTTTTTACGAATAATATAAAAGTGATATATTAAACACAGACTAATAATATTTACATTATTTACTAATAAATTCACACTAACTCTAATAATATTCACACTAACTCTATAAAAGAAATAAAAATATTTTACAAATATCAAAAAAGGTTGCAGGGCGTCGAAAAATTCGTCCACATCGCTGTCAACAGGAAAAGTGCCCAGAAGGCTGGCAGCATTGCCACGTTGGATGGCAATGCTGATTCTTTGGCAAAATATAGTAATTTATTTATTTATTTAAACTTCATGTACAAGGGTGGTACATAGGCGGACTTAATGCCACAAGGCATTCTCTCCAGTCAACCTTTGGGTCAAATAGGATAGCATTGTGATAGAGTACAACAAAAATAAATAAGAAAAATACCATTTTGCAGGCATCAATTAAAAACCATAAATGGGTACATAAATACTAATACATATAATATTTATGCTAAAAGAAACTAATATATACTAAAATACATACAAATAGTCCGAAATACGAGAAACCTTATAATAATTACTACAGCACTAGTAATGACTGGAAAGTAATTTAGACTGACTTTAAATAGAACTTCCGAACTGCTCTTTTCAATTTGCTTTCAGCTTTTTTAATGCCAAGGGGTAGCGCGTTCCAGAGTAATACATTCAGCCAAAAAAGTATCGGGAATGGATGATTTGTTTATGGTTCCAAATTTTTTTTGTATTTTTTTTGTTGTTGTTAGATTAGCACAACTGTTTTCCATTTTGGCGCGGAGTTTGAGTTACATCTGTTAATTAGATTAAATACAGTGCTGTTTTTAATTATATCATATCTAGTGTATATTGCGAATTTCATAATGGACAAAAACATCGAACAAAGAGTTTGTCCTAAATTTTGCATCGCCAATGGAATTTGGTGTTCGGAGTCACTGAAAATGTTACAGAAGGCTTACAGTGAATCGACTTTATCAAAAACACGCGCTTATGAGTGGTACAAAGCGTTCAAAAGCGGTCAAGGTGTGGTGGAAGATTTGCCTCGCTCTGGTATGCCATCAACGTCTGCAACTGAAGTTAACATCGCAAAAGTGAAGGAAATAGTGACTGACAATCTTGCCGGAAGGTCAAACGGTAAATAAAAAATATTATTCGGACGTTATGCAGCGTTTAAGAGAGCAAATTAGATAAAAGGGCCAGATTTGTGGAAAGAAAATTCTTGGATTTTGCACCACGATAATGCGCCTTCACACAATTGTGAACGATTTTTTGACCAAAACTCAACAAATACCATCGAGCAACCACCTTATTCACCAGATATGGCTCCAGCCGACTTCTTTATTTTTCCTAAACTCAAATTACCACTTCGTGGCACCCGTTTTCATTCAGTAGAAGACATAAAGGAGAATTCGCGGCGAGACCTGAACTCAATTCTGGAATAAGCATTTAAAAAATATTTTTATGATTGGATTATTAGTTGGCGTAAGTGTGTCGGTTCTGAAGGAGCATACTTTGAAGGTGATAAAATAAATTTGGATGAATAACTAATATTTTGTGTTTTATTGATCTTTTCCCGGTACTTTCTTGACAGAGTAGTATAGTAATTTAAAACATATTAAATGTTTAATTAGACATAATTTAATGATAGAAATAAGCATTAAAATGTGTAACGAAAATCATTTCATTATTATTTATTTATTTTATTTGATGCAAAAATAGGCAGTAAAAATGGCGTCAAGATAAAATTTACTAGAAAAACGAATTTAATAGAACAAACACTCTAAAGAATTTTCTGTAGTATGGCTCTAGCTCTATGACAAGAATAATTTCACTTGCTACATACTAAACTAAACTATCTAGTGAAAGAATAACAGATTTATGAGTGGTTTAAGATTACCTACCTAGTAACTGTCATCTCTGTATTCCTTTTTATCTTCTCACAGTATTTATAGACGTTCATCAGTGAACAGGTAATTTGATGTGTTGTGAACGGAAGACCATTTTATTATGCAGTAACAGAATAATTTAATTAATCAATTCAAGAGGGTAACTAAAAGATATTTCTGTTTTATTTATAGACGATGTGATGAATAGTAGGTAGGTATGTATAGATATACGCCGGCGGCGGTGCCAAGACGCAAAGTGTTAACATAACGCTGGTATACAAAAGTGGACGGATCCCTCCGTAGCTGCGTATTCGTATTTAATTTGTATTGTGATGTTGTAGGGGACACTGCAAATTCAGTTGTATCTTCTGTCGTAGAACAATTTCCCGCGTTTTGGAGGAAGTTACTAGAAAGTTTCGATTCTGAATCTGAATTATTTTGCAACTCTTCTTCATTTTTCTTCCTTTTTAAATATTTGCCGATTTTTCGACAAAAGCCACCAGACCTGTTAATTTTTTTCACTGTCTCCATTGCATTAAATCGTCCAATTGAAACATTTAATACAAATGCACTTAATTAAGCCATTTTTAGGAAAAAACCAATAGCTACAATAGAATAAAATATATCATCTTTTCTATAAAATTATTTCAAGTTAGGGACCTTTAGGCTTTATTAAGAGCCATTTCACATTTTCGCGCCAATTTCCAAGACTTAAGTCGCCTAATTTACCATCTTAGATAACACCCTGGCATTTTTGAATACATGTTAAAAATAGACTAGTCTCTCTTATTGACACTTCATGTAAAACATTTACAAAAACTTATTTGTTTAGTAAGTAGTGATTAATCTCCCACAACTAGTTTACTGAAAAATCATCGCAGAGTCAATTTCAGATTCCTATATCTATCATAAATATTTATAAATTTCACTGAAAAAAATACGTAAAGCATCAGACATATACTTTTGTCGACACATAATGTACTAGAATATCGATAATTAATCACATTAATTAGTAAAAAAACAAAGTCTTAGGTCAATTTTTACGTTTTATATCGCTATTTTATCGTGATTTTTTGGTTTGAATAAAGCGTAATTACATTAAACAAATTATGTAAAAATAAACTATGATCTTTTACTAAACTAATTCCAAAGTTTTTTTAAAATCAATTCATTTAATCAGACATAATATAATTTTTAACATCACTCTAAATTAGAATAAATTACGACGCATATGCGAGCACCGATTAGTACGGCCCGAGCGCCCATCGACGAAGGACCTGTGCCTTTTTTTTCCGCGTCCCGATTTTCAAGCGTATCTATCGTAAACGCATTGTTATACTACGACTACAATATTTTGAACCGCTTTGTATTTTTTTCATTAGGTTAGAATTTTGTTTATCAAGTAAGGTTTTATTTTAGTAGTTTGTAGAATATTTGTTATATTTCTGTTTTATTAGTTTTAGCAATGGGGCGTAAGGGTTGTATTATCATTGTGTCAATTAAAGGAAATGAAAAGAATAAAAATTCTGCAAAAGCTGAAAGCAACTGAAGCGAGATGGATATTATTTTTATTTGCAATTCATATACACAGTTATCGATCACGTAAGTTAAATGCTCCGAAAATGACTTTTTTAAGGTCAAAGTAATTCCTGCACTTTTATGAACTTGGAGGGTTGTATTGATAATTTTGATGATTTTAATTCTGTAACTACATACGTCTTACAGCCGCGAATAATATTCTAATCAACACACAACCTAGCACTGGCCTGCAAATTGCAAAAAAACGTAAGAAACTTTGAATTTCGCGGGCTACCCTGGAGCATTAGCCTTAACATAATTATATCAAACCGAATAACATATGGAATATAGAACCGTAATTACAATTTGAAAGTTTTCCCTTGGGTTTTCCTTTATCAGCGAGTATCATAGGCTATATTTTATCCCCATACTCCCACGGGAATGGGAACTACGTGGGTGAAACTGCGCGACGTCAGCTAGTTATACATACAGGGTGGAATTTTTCAATGCTACCTATTTCATGGTTTTCCCTTCATTTAATTTATCATGTTTGTTAGAGAGATTTGATCCATATGATTGCCTCTATCGATTGATATAAAAAAAAGTACAGGGTGTTATTTTTTCGAACTTTAGTCGATTCGATTCCCGAGTGTGGCGGGCGAATTTTCGAAAAATCTGTGAATGCAGATTTGTTTCTTTTTAAAAATAATGGAGTTTCCTTCGAGTAAAATTTGATATCTCCAGTATTTCGAGTACCTACTTTCCCTCCAGGTGGCAATGAAAAATTCCACCCTGTATATGTAATAGAAACACACATAAAATACATATTTACATAACATAATATATTTGTGTTTTATTAGTCTAGAAGGCTTTAATAGAATACAGACTGAATAAATAAATTATCTTTTTGCATAAATCTCAAACCAAGGTGCATTACGATTATAACGGCCCAAGATTGTTTAGTCCATCTCGGCACTCGCGCTGCACTGTTTGCGTTGTGTATGTGTGGATTGCGCACACATACACAAAGCTGCGGTTTTTTAACTAAACTCGAGCGTTGTTATTTTGTGAAATGGCTGTTAACTATTTGTAGAGCATTTTATCTTAAAACATTAAATATACCTAAAGACGTACTTAAAATAAGTGTGCTATAGAACAAAAATGCTCTAAAAATAATCGAGCTTGAGAAAAAAAACTCTAGAATACTTTCTTTATTGAAACCATCTTTAGAAAGCCCCTATCTAAAGATTAACCATGAATAGACTGTCAATAGACAGATTTGTTTTAAACCTCCAAGACTGTGTTACTTGGGCAAGGACTTGTTTTTGGAGATTCAAATATGGCGTGGTGCGATAGATTATATAAAAAGCTTTCTAATGCGTTTCAAAGACGGCGCATAGGCGCAAATATGGCGCAAGAAAAGTCCTATTGGAGTTTCCTTGCGCCATATCGCGCTGCGGAGCATGCCTCAATTTATCGGGGGCAAGTTTCGCGTCAGCAGTTATGTGTTCGTCGTCGCAGAACAGGAGTGTGCAGAGCGCGCCCCGCATTCGCCGAGTTACCTGACCCGCTGACACAATGTCTGTGTCTAAAGCGCCTGTGAGAGTTAACGACCTCGCCAACGCTCCCGCAAAAAAGCCCGTGCCTGAAAAGGCATCGAACCGGGCTGACGATGATGGGATGACGGTGCAAAGGAAGAAGCGCCGACAACGAACCAACAAGAAGCGCTGCGGCACAGCTCCTATCAAGCCCGACATCCTTGTTCGAGCCGCCCAGCCGACACACCCCTACCTTCCCGCCTACACTATACCACTAAGGCCGAGGACATCGTGGAGTACGTGTGCCAAAGAAACAAGTACAGGCCGAGAGTGCAGTTGCTTGAATCGCGCCGCAACGTCAACTTCAAGGCGTTCGTGGTGCGAGTACCTACATGCTACCTGCACCTCGTCATGGCAGAGGACTTTTGGCCACAAGGTGTAATGTTCCGTCGCTTCCGCGGACAAGTGGCACACGATCGCACTAAGACAGTGCTCGAGTAAAGTGTGTTTTACTAACATAGTTTTAAGTTTATACACTTTGTTAGGTAGTCTGTAATCTATGGGCCAAAGTAGCTTGAAGATAAAGGATTTATTATTATTATTTATTTATTTATATTGTGACGTCATATTGTCATATTGAAAAAGTTGGGAGGGTCAGACGAAAATATTTGTCCAAAAGATTTTTTATTGCCAAAATAAAAGGTGAATAAACCAGTTGTTTCTAATATGTAGTTTGAATCAACACTTCCAGGCTATTAAAAAAACGATATTAATATAAAGGAAACCAGAATAACGATTAAAAATATTACTAACAATTTATTTGTGCAATTTTTTTTGCTAACTGTACTTTTCAACGAGCGATCTGGAATTAGCAGAACTTTCACCCGTTTCAGTAACGGATAATTTGATGGTCCAATGATTAGAAGACCATAGAATCACACTATCTTCACATACAGTGCTTCATGATTTCTTTCTTGCTTGAATGGCAGCAGAACGGGAAAACACAAGATGGTGGTGCTAGTTCCGATTATGACCACCAGGTTTACACATAAGTATACTTAATATGAATGACGCAGTTGACGTGTAAGTCTTATTAGTACCTAGTGGTTAAAGTATGCGCGGCCATCTCGAGATCCGAAAATTATACATACGAGTGAATGTGGCGACGTCGATGACCAGCGAAGGCTTGTATAGGGACTGGCCGTACACCAGCGCGTCCGCCATCATCAGGCGACCTTCCATGTCTGTGTTCTCTATCTGAAAACAAATAGGGAAAACTGAAAGGGCAAGGTTCCAAGTGTGATTTTAGAGAGTAATTCACACTTACTTAGTGTCCTAGTCCCCGACACAGAATAATATTATATACATGCAGGAGGGATCTAGCACACGATACGCGGCGCCATCTCGCGCGTGCTAAAAGAATATTATTTTGACTCCTCCCATCACGAGATGGCGCTATTGACAACTCATACCATGCAGCTCCTTACAAAATTATTTTTTCTGAGCACGGCACGTGTTATCAATAGTATCACATAGTATAATAACGATTTTATACGCTACCACAGAACAAGGCAAGGAGTCTTAAACAAGAATGAATTAAAATACAAAATAGATTTTCAATAATTAGTTGAATGTCTCCGATCTCTCACTTGTATCGACATTCCGTTGAGTGCTTGTACGACGTCGCCGACCTTCATGCACTGGCCGCTCACCATGTTCTCACAAATCGGGATGACGCCCATCACATTGATGGGCAACTGTAACCAAATACATTTTTTTTTAAGGGCAAGGTTGGTATGCGGTGTTTCAAATAGGTTTTGATTGATACTTCTGGACACAGGTCGCTTGAATGACAATATCATTACATCCTCTGGTTGGACTTGTTCGGCACAGCAGGGCAGTAAAATAAACATTTGAATTTGCCGCCCGACTTGTACCGAATCAATACGTCCCGTACATTTGTGTCGCACCCCAGACCCGGCATTGTCACTCGTATCCGAGTGTGTCATCATCATCTGCTTATAGCTCTAAGGGCTCATTAAGGGGTCGCCACAGCTGGTGAGGGCTCACCTTAAGCCTGGCGATGATCTCGAAGGCGGCCAGTACTACGGCGGCTCCCGCCATGCTGCCGCGGTTCTCCGTCATCGACTGGCACTCCTTCAGGCACAGGCCTCCGCTGTAACACGAGGGACAACGTTTCCATACAACATAACATCATCACCGTAATCCGAAAGGTTATACGCAAGTGTACCTGTATAGTACACCCACATTCACATACATTTCGCCAGTTAAGTATATTTAAGTCCCAACTCCAACGCAATAGGAGACGAATGCAGACTTCATCGTCGCTATTGAGAGTTTTCTAGTAGAAAAACGCAATAACACCGCTCGACCCGGGAATCAAACCCAAGATCCCATACTCGGCACTTGCGCTTACTTAAGGTACACTTAGCTATATTAGGGTAAGCAAAGTGGTGGGCACCAGAGAGTTTTCATGACGACGGACACAAAATGTGATATATATAGGGTAGACCAAAGACCAAATCAACCCTTGCACGAGTGTAAGGCGAATCACATCTGCCCTTACAGAAGTCGCTACGTGATGACCACGAGTGACCACGACCGCTGTGCCAAGAGTGTCACGAATAACAAATAAGTAGGAAGGTATAATATGGCTGCCTCGTTGGTTTAGTGGTCGTAAAACAAAGTCTGATGGCCATGAAGTCTTGGGTCGATATAGAACGGGTATTATTTTTGGGGTTTTCTCAACCTGATAGAAAATCCCAAGAATAATACCCATACCCACATAATTATACGAGTATAGCAGCTGCCTGGGCATTGCGGGTTGATGGCAGTAGGTTTGCCCTATTACACGGTGAAGGAAAACATCGTGAGGAAACCGGTATGTCCTATAACCAAAAATTCAAAGACATGTGACATCTACCAATCCGCACTGGGCCCGCGTGGTGGATTATAGCCCATTCCCTCTCATTGAGAGGAGGCCGTGTCCTAGCAGTGGGCACATTATAGGCTGATGATGATGATGATTACATGGGACTTAAACATAAATGACGAAAGATGGGTGTACAGAATACTCGTAGGTACACAGGTACATCTTTACGTAATACGCCTGTTTCCCCGGAAGAGTTATGGCGCGATTGACGACGTAGGTAATCGAATTCAGACTAATGACCCCTGTCAATAGTCTGAATTCGATTACCTACGGAATTCGAACAAACGACCAAGTTTGAATGAACGGGGTCGAGACGCCCGACCGTCTTCGGATAATCTCGTCCGTATTCGACTTCATTCAAACTACGTGTAGTTGTAAGCTTCGTGTTCTATTCCGATGCCCAGTATACAGGGTGTAAAAGACCTCATCACGAAGCCGTCAACCAAGCATTCTGTACATCAAACTAAGTAACTTTAGGCAAAAATTATTGCTGGGAAACGTCTTTTTTTTTTGGGGTGAAAAATCGTTTTTTTTGATAGAATTCAATGTAACGCACTCAAAACATTGTGCTGATGGATACATTCAATAGTACGGGGGTCGTGGAGGTGTTTAAAGTAAAAATGTTACATTAAAAACTTGTATTTAAAAAAAAAAACATGTCAAAAAGTTGGAACTTTGAACTTTTTTTAGGTATGGTGTAGAACAAAAAAATGATCACAATGACGTCCTCGTCATTGAAGAAGCCAAAAGGCACTTGTTCTCCTGAACAAATTCCTTTCGGCTTCGTTAAGAGGTGTTTTACACCCTTTTTTAAATGCATCGGGTACTTGAATTGTGAAATTGTTGTCGCGCCATTACGTAACTCTTCGGGGAAAACAGACATGGTCTATCATACATAAGACAGGTAACGCAATACCTGTCGAAGGTGACTCCCTTGGCCGCCAGCAGCACGGGCGGCGCGTTGGGTGCGGCGCCGCTGTAGCGACAGTCCAGGAACACGGGCGCGTCGCACGAGCCGCGCGCCACGCTCAGGAAGGCGCGCATGCCTTGTGCCTCCGCCCACTCGCGGTCGTACGCCTCCACGTGGATGCCCAGCGGACATAGTGTGTCCAGGGCACACTGATACGAAGGATAGCCTTAGCCACTATGTGAATCTTGCTATACCTACCCACTATTAAAGAATGGAGGATGGATGGAAGTGTAGCCACGAAGTTACCACGTTTTTGACGCACTCTGATAAAAAAAAACAGTGAAGCAGACCACCCTGATAAGGACGCACGTTTTGACGCTCTATTATTAATAGCTCTGACAAGAGCTCTTGTTTTGTACGTTTGACGATTTCTGAACAAAGAATTATTTCTTTGTTCAGAAATCGTCAAACGTACAAAAGAGTGTCGGGAGCTGTGAGGCCACTCTTCAATCTTCTCTTCGTGCCTTCGCGTGTCTTCATTCTTCATACACGTGTTTTAGTTTCCCGGCAACTCATTCCACAAGACGTCTTCACTCGCCGACGGCCACCCGATGACATGCCACTCATATTTATGCCTTCGCGAACTCAGACTCTGTTGGCGCGCGGCTCGAGCGCCGCAAGCCGCCAGCGGTACCGCAGCACACGAGCTATTACTGAATCCGCGGAATTATTACTACAACAATGCTGTGACGCGATTGATAGAAATATCTCATTTCTTATTGGTTTTTATATTTTGTAATTGTTGATTTTTTTAATGTACGTGTTTTATTGGTTATTTTTAAGTTAGCAAGTAAGTTTAGAATTGTATATAAGACGCGCCTTTTGCCGACCCCCCCGTAACATCACCGCCCGACCCTTGCTCGACGAGCCAGCTCGCGCCGCTGAGCATGTAGCTTTAAATTTCCCAAATAACAATCCGACCCAGCCACCCTTGCTGCCCTCCCTCAATGACACACTAAGCCGAGGCCCGAACGCCCTTAGTGATGTTCATTTAAGTAAAAATCCATAGTTTGTAAGCCCTAGCTGAGGGCCTTAATAGTATATTTCATTACAAGTGCGGAAAGGCTGTCATTGCAAAGAGTTTCGACAAATGTCTACCCGAGCCGAGGCGCAGCCGAAGGCGAGGGTTGACAGTCGGAACAAGTTGCAATGACGGTTCCGCAGGTGTACTGAACGACTATTTTTAATACAGTTGCGAAAAAATGAAGCAATTTAATAAAATAATTTGACTTTTCGGGTAAAATGTTCTCCGAAGTATTTTGTGCAATTATACTGAGTTCCGGTGGTGTTCATTAAAAAAAAATAGGGTTGAAATTACTCATTTTGTGCAACAAACAACTAAACTTGCAAAGAAAATTTCTGGAAAATGGCGCCAACCGTAGAATATAAGCAGTTTTTTTTTCTTCACCCATTTTGGTAGGCAAAGGGAAAATAGGGTTGAAATTACTCATTTTGTGCAACAAACAACTAAACTTGCAAAGAAAATTTCTGGAAAATGGCGCCAACCGTAGAATATAAGCAGTTTTTTTTTCTTCACCCATTTTGGTAGGCAAAGGGAACTATCCATACAGCTTAGTCTTCAGTAGATTTTTTTTATTGATATGAAATGAAAAAGAAAATTAATGAGATGAAATGAAATGAAACCTAACCTAACTCATTCAATTAAATCATTAAATCTGATATTGAAATAAATTAGTAGCTTCTTTTTAGAAATATACGTATTTGTATAATATAAATATAATAATAATATAAATATCGCAGGACATTACACACAGCGCCATCTAGTGCCACACTAAGCAACGAGGCTTGTGTGAATCACAAAAACTCTTTAGTAAAAACTTCATGGTTGATTTTTCTTTTTAATAGACATTATTTTGACAGTTGGGAAAGAGAACGCACGAGTTCCGGCAAGGTAAAAAAAAAGCACTAGTATGTAA
The DNA here is from genome assembly GCA_941918905.2 of Xestia sexstrigata. Lineage (NCBI taxonomy): Eukaryota > Metazoa > Arthropoda > Insecta > Lepidoptera > Noctuidae > Xestia > Xestia sexstrigata. The sequence continues at coordinate 1,392,340 of OW799210.2, forward strand.
TAGCCCACATCCCGAACGCTATACGTCCCTGCAATACACCACTTTTTGAGCAACTGTATTAAAAAGTAATTTTTGGCCACCACAGGATAGTCCGGTTAAGCAGTTTGACAACCTTACCGTGTTGTGTATGCGAGTGGTCAATGTGGTCATACCTAAAAAACAAAACAAAAAAAAAACATTTAATATTAAGTTCATTCAGTTTACACATTCGACGGAGTTATTATTCACCTTCCGATCCTCAAACCATAGTACCTAAAGAAGTTTGTTACTCTTTCACGGATTTTGATGTAATTTGGCACACTGATAGTTTATGTTCTGGATAAAACAGGATACTTTTTATCCCCGTAGTACGATCCCTCGGTACTATGACCGAACTACAAGCGGGGGAAGCCGCGGACATAAGCTATAATAGTTACAGATACAATTATAGAACTTTCTTGGCAAATATAACGATTTTTTTTTTCCGCAAGAAACAGCTTCAAATTGCCAGAAAAGTAATACACAATAATAAATACTTATTCAATGAAACTAATTAAGCTATAAGTTTAAAAAAAACCAACGCTATCAAGCGCCAACCCCAAGTGACAAGGATTAAGGGGCGGAAGAAGATGATGTCGTTAAGCTGGTAGGCACCTACCTGTGCCAGATCCACAGGCGTCATCTTGTTGGCGGGCATGTCGGACAGGCAGCGCGCCCAGTTCTGCGCGCGGCCGCGGATGGAGCCCTCGAGCCACAGCTGCGAGCCCGCGTCCCCCAGCTGACACACGTGACACGCCGGCTTGCGGCATCCCGGCGATTTGAACACTTCGAATCTAGAATTACACGAGTCATTCTATACTTTAATTTTTGATTCAATACTATTGAGCTATTATTACTACGTATAGAGAAGACAGCGCGAACAAAATCAGTGCATCAAGCCAGTGGCATAGCGTGGGTTTTCGCCGCTTGAGGCCGACCGGAAATAGGCCACCCCCTGTTTTTATTGACCCCGATAACTTGGGGTCTAATCTGGGTAGCGTTTGAGAAATCGAATTATAAAGAAAAAAGTTTTTTCGAAATTATGTCAACTCCAACATAAAGTGCTGATTATGAGAAATGTACGCCGTTCAGGATGTTAAACTGATACTTTTCTAATAGCTAATGAACGAATGTATCCTTCGAAAACCAATTTGTCAATCAATCTGCCTTTGGAAAATAAGCGCCATAAAGGTCATCAAGGTTTTCAAGGTTCTGAAAACTTTTTGAAAATTCCCCATTCATTTTTTCCATTTGTTTTTCGAGGCAAGTTTCTTAAAATAAATGTCGACAAGTTTTTTTCCAAAATGGTGCTACAGTATACTTTTTAGGGTTCCGTAGTCAACTAGGAACCCTTATAGTTTCGCCATGTCTGTCCGTCCGTCCGTCCGTCTGTCCGTCCTCGCTTAATCTCTGTGACCGTTAGCACTAGAAAGCTGAAATTTGGTACCAATATGTATATAAAAAAAAAAATATGGTTTATTAGGGTAGCCCCCCTATATGTAAAGTGGGAAGTGATTTTTTTTACTTTCAACCCTAACGTGTGATATATTGTTGGAAAGGTATTTAAAAATGGATAGGGGTTTCCTATAATATTTTTTGATAATGTCAATAATTTCGGAAATAATCGCTCCAAAAGTAAAAAACAATGTCCCCCCCCCCTCTAACTTTTGAACCATAAGTTTAGAAAATATGAAAAAAATCTGAAAAGTAGAACTTTATAAGGACTTTCTAGGAAAATCATTTTGAACTTGATGGATACAACAGTTTTTGTACAAAAAAGACAAAAAGTTGTACAAAAGTTGTTGTTGGTCAAGTGTCCTATGCCCTTAATAATACGAACTACGGAACCCTACACTGAGCGTGGCCCGACACGCTCTTGGCCGGTTTTTTTTTTAGTAAGTGAATAACCTGAAAACAACGATTGGTCCTGAGAAGGTAGTATTTTAATAAAACTGGATAGTAGTTTTTACGATGTACCTACGTCTTCCTTGTTGCAGATTTTCTTGTTACCGCTATGTGATGTTAGCTATTTGATTAAATGCGCCGGATCCTGGTCGATCAGATCAGGTAAAATCTGTCTCTCTCAGGTGTATTTTAACATATCCTATCAGACAGTTAAAGCTGTAATTTTCTGCTATCAGAAAAGTATCAGTTTAACATCCTCAACGGCTTACATTTCTCACAATCGGCACTTTATGGTGGAGAGGTGATAAAATTTCAAAATAACTTTAAAAGTTCGATTTCTCAAAAACCACCCAGTTTGGATCCCGAGTTATCGGGGTCAAAATTGTAGCAAATAAGGTGTTTAATGTTTTCACCCATTTAAAGGCCGGCCGACCCAATTACCAATCAGCCTGTATATCAACATTTATATTGTTTTCTATGGCAAGAATGGCATGACATTGCGCGCGCGATTTCGAATATTTTCTTACATTTTCCAAATTAAAAAATTGGCGCTTCCTGCCGCCCCCATTCGTATGCTGCCTGGGGCCGTGGCCCCCACCGCCCCCCCCGTAGCTACGCCACTGCATCAAGCGCGACAATGCGGGGCGCGCGGGGGCGGCTAATAAGTCATAGATGCGATGTCACCGTTAAGAGGCGACCCTTTGTGCACATTGTTTGACTTACAATTTTAATTATAATATTTATTATAGGTATAAACTGACTTTACTCTGCGGAACAAATAATATGTTCTGGCATATATACCTATACTAACTGGTTCAGTCAGGGTCATGAGAAGTCTCATTCCTAAACAAATTGTATTGTATTCCTAAATAAATAATTATTTTATTTCAGGCCTTCACCTGTACAAACAATTAATTAATTAAAACCAAACAATCTAAAAAAGCAATTAGGTACCTACGTAGCTAATTGATTTTCTTCTATCATGATTTTACCTTCCTTCAATGATTGAACACAGTCTATTCTTTTCTAAATGTGTAAGGTTTATTATTTTCCACTATAAAAATATACGTCACATCATAATATCTACAAATCTTGTTACACGCCCAACGCACAGCCCAATGTCACTTCTTAAATTTTTAGTCTATGAAAAATGACGCAAAATGGCTCCGTTAAATATTTTGCTCGAATTATTTAAAAATGATCTAGTTACTTACTAATGGAAAGTTATTCCTTTGCACTTTGCCGTGTTGCTTGAATTATTAGTGCAATATCGTAACACACGTGCCTAATCATATTTGTTGAATTTTCACAGCGAGCAAGCGACTGAGTGGAATGCAGCCAGCTGACTGCGTTTGAACGGAGCATAGATTTTGTTCGCGTTGTCTTCTCTATACGTAGTAGTAGTACATAGTAGCTCAATGTTAAATACAAGGTTTATGAGGTTTTAAATAACGAATATTCTGCCTTGTCGGTGTCGTGATTGCAAGCGCTTCTGCTGAGCACGAAGCATAAAGTCGGGCAAAGACTATTGGGTTATCCCATTATGTTGGAATTTCTCAGTAGCAGCCCGGAGATAGGACTCGTGCCCGGTTGATGACAATCAGCTTGCCCTCTATTTCATGGGATTCGACTTTTCAAAATGAAATAAAATGAGGGTAGGTATACTGAGACACATCTCTGCATCCCCTGCAGGGATCACATGGCTTATGCTAGTCATTGTGACAGTAAGAACAGCAATTCAAAGTGGATCGTTAAGGGTTCGAAAGCATTGTAAGTATATTAGTGGATGGAGTCTGGCGACCTCCAGGCCGCGAGCTCGGCGGCCTCGGCGGCGGCGTCGGGCGCGGCGCACGGGTCCACGTGCACGGTCGCGCAGCCGCACTCCTTCAGCAGCCTCACGCCCGCGCCCACGCCCCAGCGGATGTTCTCCTGCGAATCGAAGCTTTAATATAATACTAACTGCATGTGAGCACATCATATTATGTGACGAACGAATATTATGTCGAAGATTCTTTTCGAAAACTGATCATTGAAAAAGAATGCCATTTCCGTTGATTAGCCACTATATATTTGTTCGCATCATTTAATACTTGTCAGCAGCACTATCGCTTAGTATAAAAATAAAATATAATCCTTTAAAAGGGAGCGGGTTCGATTCCTGGCTCAGGTAGAAGCTCCGTCAAAAAACTAAACATATATTTTTATCTTCCTCCAAATTGAAGGCTTCGGTGCCTTTAATCACTTTGCTCTACTACCCATAGTTTCGGATTTAGCACTGATGAGCTAACGTAGAAATAAACTTAAAATGTCACTTACGGGTTATCTTCCGTGATTATTAGTTATTATTAATTTCGAGCTCCCGCTATTTCGACGCGCCATGATTGCGGGTTGACTGGAGAATAATCACGGTAGTTATCCCGTAAGTTACATTTTAAATTTAGTTATAAATCGTGAAAGCTTATACTTAACAGTGTTTAACGTAGAAATCTCCTGTAGAAACTGATTTAACTCAAAACGGTCTTTACCACCATTGATATACAATATTTCGTTTGTTATGTTTAGAATAAACTCATTTTTTTTAAATTGTTCGTGGCCGCCAAAAACAAGAAAAGGCACTAATTTTGGTAATTTTCTTTTGTTATACAAACCCGTGCTTCATCAAGCGACTCGAGCGCATCGTAACCAGCGTTCTTCGGGCCTATGGAAGTGATCGCTACTGCGGAGTACTCCAGTATGTCAGTTATCGCGAAGGCCTTGCCCAGGTGTAGTTCACACGCGTACCTGAAGCATTTAATAAAAGATGATTTTTAAAAGAGAGAAAGAAAGAACCTGTATTTATTTAATCCAGGATAAAACAACATGTGTTTTTCTAGTCTGCGAACAGATCAAAACAGGTAGAAGCCCCATGTACCTAATTAGGGGCGAGCCTATTGACACAAATCCAGACTTCGTCGCTGCTACTAAGAAATTCCTGATGGAAAAACCCAGTACACTTTACCCGACCTGGGAATTGAAACTAGGACCTCATGCTCAGCAATTGCGGTTGCGACCACTACACCAACGAGGCAGTCAGTTTTTTCAAGAATTGTAAGTTCATATTTTCTTTAGCAGAGGGAAAAGAGGTCAGGGGTCAGGAGAAATTCGGGGTGTTCCCCAAGGCAAAGCTATATAGCAATACTGCAGCTGATAATGATAGACTTGTGAACTGTTCCAATGACGATCGTAATAAATATTATTGTTTCACCGTGTTATTACTCGTTGGTCGAGTGTTCGCATGCGCGACTGCTGACCATGAAGTACTGGGTTCGAAATCCGGGTCGGGCAGAAGGGCAGAAGTGTAATTAGGTTCTTCCAAGGAAATTCTCAGTAGCTGCCATAGTCTGCGTTGATGGCAATATTGGCAATAGGCTCGCCCCCTATCACATGGGACTTAACATCACTGGCTATGTGGGTGTACTATCAGGTACAACTCTGCCTAACCCTGCGGATATAACTGGCGTGATGTTATTAGCAGAATTAGGAAAGCAGGCAATAATAATAATTATTTTCAAAGCTGGTTGTTGCTGGTTGAGACAAGAAACTTACGTATTTAATTGTTGTGATATCTTGCCGCCACACTTTTGATCCAGTTCCGCTGCAACGGGCGACAGTTCCAACTGATTATTTTGTTCATAACAGCAAATGACACAACCTTTCTGTAAAATCAATTGTAAAGTTTATGGAATTTGTTGAAAACAATCGTTTTTTATCCTAGTTTTTAGAAAATTCTCTCCTGAATGTTATTCTAAGTGGCTTTCATTGGCCCAATTAACTTTGACTTTGAAAATATTAATCCAGCACAAGAAACAGGCAGTAAAAGAAAGCTACCGGTTGACGGTTATATACATTTAACTTAATAATTATGGTGGTATCGTATTACTCAGTACTAACTGGGATGTGGAGGTCAGATAGGCAGTCGTTCCATGTAAAATAGCTGATAAAAATAAAAGTAGTAAAATAGATGTAGCTGCATCCGGTTAGACTGGAAGCCGACCCCGACATAGTTGGGAAAAGGCTAGGCAGATGATGATTTCAGCCTCTTCTTCTTCTTATCTTAGAATAGCTGATTAACTTGGTCAAATTTGGAATATTATCGTACCTTTTGCGCTCCTCCACCCCCTGGGGCTGGGGCACTGTATGTTCTTGTACCATTCTTACCATCATTTATTCTTCTATGCAAAAATCTAACACTTGGAAATAATTTTGTAAACCTCATTTTGATCAAAAAATTAAAAAGCTGTATGTAATTTCATTGTTTAATTTTTGTAAAAATATATGTAAACCATCTAGATTTGTATAAAATAATGTTTGAATGTTTCATTTTTTTCATAGTGTTTTTAGGCAAGTTAAATATTTAATACATAAAGACCAAGATACATGGTATGTGCACTACAAATTCATGGCCAGTTTTATGATATAGTCATCATCATCATCATCATTTCAGCCGAAAGACGTCCACTGCTGGACATAAGTGTCGTCACATTGACCGGTCCTGTGTGACTCACATCCAACGGATTCCTGCAACCTTCACCAGGTCATCGGTCAAGATATAGTGCTGACTAATAATTTTATTAAATGCTTTTCAGTAGGGCTACTTAGATATTTGTCCAAATTTCCAAAATATCACTTTATTACCTCCCAGGTGTAAAAAGATTTCTGTTACAATAAATGTTGTATATTATGGTTGCAACTCATTTATCTTTGTAGTATAGGTAAGTGTGAAGTGGTCAAGACATTGTTAATTTCACCAACACTGTCATTGTTAGACTTTAAATAAAATCAGTCTATAAATACATTGTTTCATTAGAATTCTCTAATTGTGGGTAGTTAAATAAACAAATGGTTAGAGCTAGAAGACTATCTTCTACCACCACCAAAAATTTTAAAAGATGTTGTTTTTGGCACATGTCTTATTGTCAATGATATTCTAGTTTCCCTAGGTACTGTTATATGCCTAACATATTTGTCTGAACACATATTTATGTTGACTATTGACGCATCCAGTAGGTCCTCCGTCAACTCCTCTATACAATGCAAATAATTATGAAAGAGCTTTTCCTGCAATATTAACAAACTTTGTGGTTCAAGTAAAAATGAAAATGCAGGTGTTGCTCTAGAAGGGTCGTCTTCACTTGGCTTAAGGAATTTTAAAACTATGTGAGATCCAGCTGATATTGTAGTAATAGTTGGAAAGAACAAAGATCCATCTAGGTGTGGCATGATGCCCTGCCCTGGCATGTACTCATTTACTAACACATGGTTGGGCCTATTACCATCCATGACATTGAGAGCATGTATTTTCTCAAGATATTTATCCAGCCACTGTGGTATTGTCTCGGCTATCATGCCTTTACTGTGAGGAATTCCGCCCCAGTTCTGCAATCTTCGGTTTGAGAGTTGAGTCCATTTTGGCTTTGGAACCGCGTAAACACTCGATAAAATTCCCCTTTCTTCAGTTGTCGTTATAAACTCTGATACGTAGTAAGCAGTTTCCGGAGCCTGTCGACAAATTAGAGGTTATAACTGAAATAATCGCTTCAAGATAAGATTACCGCGCTATTCAATTCATATTACAAACATAGCCCATAAAATTAAAAACACATGTAGAATGAAATTATTATTATTATTATTTTTTTTTATTAAATCCTGCTTTAAATTGATACCTACTTACAGTAATGACTCTGTAGTCTTCTAAATTAAAATCAAAAGAATTCATATTCGACCAGTGCGAATTGTATTTGATTGAATGTTTTGTGATGGCCTGTTTGTTTTGTCTAAATTGGTAATTAAAATTGTAGAGATATTATTTGACGTTTTGGATGTAAACAAATGTTTTAACACCTCTTTAATTTTTTTTTACATGTACATTATAAACATCTAACATTTTAATCAAAATGTAAACAAATGAATGAGTGAATATGACATTGACAGGCATGAAAAGTTGTTACGTATTGGTATTACTCTGTGCTAACTTGTTTTTGTTAAAAAAAAGTGTGACAGTATTGTGTCCCGGTACATATTGAGAGTTTATATGAAAATAATTAAATCTAGGTTCCTGTTTTCGAAAAAGAGCTGCCACTAGTAGCTCAAATATCAAATGTTGAATGTTAGCTTTTAAGAATTTGAAAGATCATGCTATGCAATTAAACGTAAGGATTTAGAGGTTACCACTACTAAAAATAGCAGATTGACGTTTCATGTAGTTGTTTGCGTTTTGTTTACGGCGGCTAACAATTATATTTTACGTGTTTAAAGAATATGAGGTTAATTGAAATCTCATAGTGTCCCTTTTCTTACTTTACCAAAAACGTAATATTCTATAAATACTAAAATACTATGAAATTCGAACGTATTTCAAAACTTTCTAAGGAACGTGTTTAATTCACACGCGACCTTTCAAAGCAGTAACAAAACATAATACAGCTAATCTTTTTTGACAGAAGCGTACAGAAGATCAAAATGTTATTTGTTAATAATTTTTTTGTAAATATTTGTTAGATGTGCAATTGTAGAATGTGATCATAATGGGCGGTTGCATAGGAATAACTAGAAGTGGTAGCGGACCCATAGAGGAGTCTTCGGCTACTGTGTCTCGGCCTAATTCAGGTGGGGTAAGCGATCATCTTTCTCCGTGGAGACGTCGAGTGCGTGTTCTCATAACTCTTTGTTATAGGCGGGCTGAGGAAGAACCAGTCGCTGTGCCACGAGACCATACGATGGAAATCAGACGTGCCATTGACAGAGGGACAGTTACGTAGCAAAAGGGATGAGTTTTGGGACACAGCGCCGGCGTTCGAAGGACGCAAGGAGATTTGGGACGCACTACGGGCGGCCGCCGTCGCTGCTGAGGCGATGGACTTCCAGCTGGCGCAGGCGATACTCGACGGAGCCAGTGTGTCTGTGCCCAATGGTTACCTTACTGAGTGCTATGATGAATGGGGCACAAGATATCAGGTACACACTTTGTTTTACATTTACCTACACATAATGTGGCTATGAGCACATTCTCCTCAGTCTCATTACAATTTCTTATGATATTGAATGACATTAATTAGTGTACTATCTATGAGTAACATTTAATGACTGCAGTCATTGTGGATACCTTGAAATCTTGTTGTGATGATAAAGAAAATTATAGGTAACTAGCTCATGTTTACTAACAATAAACAACAAAACTTTTTTTCCTTATAATTTAATTCTTACAAAGTCAGAATATAAATGTAAGAATGGTGTATACCTATTTAGTATTTATGTATGTATCATTGTTTCCTGTTGAGCCTTTTTTGATGCTGTGTATATTTGGTCCCTTATCAAGTGTGGCCAGCCACAACAATGTGTCATTATCCTCAATCATCCTATGGCAAGTTATATTGAATCTGAAAAAAAAAGATTAAAAACATTGGTTTTGGGATTACCAAAATTATATTGTTGCTAAACTCCAATTAAGAGATTATAAATAAAAAGCCTTTTATTTCCAATTACAGGTAATTTACACAGTTTTATCATCATTAGGTACTAATTAATAATTAAGTGTCAGTTGTCAGTATTTAAGTTATCCTAGTTAGTACTGTTAGTTTTAATTAAAGTTAAGCTAAATCTACTTATTTATCCCATCCCAATTTATTAGTATATTTGACTAAAACAAATAAATTTTAGTCAAACACACACAGAATATACAGAAGAATCTCACCTGCTAAAATCCTTGCAAACTCTTTTGCTTTCTACGCATTCATACATCTGGTCATACAAACAGATGTGTGTGAATGTCATTAATTACTACACACCTGACTTTTGTTTTTTTTTTTTTTTTAATAAATCTCAACCTCATTGGTCAATGCTATGCAACATAATCTAATATATAAAAATCTCTTGTGTTTGTTATGGAACACCTCCGAAACGGCTTGACCGATTTTTATGAAATTTTTTGTAGTTAGGTATATTTGGTAGGTCTGGGAATAGGTCGTGGGCTATTTTTCATACCATAATTTATATGGCAGAACAATGTTTGTGGGGTCAGCTAGTATTATATTTATAAACAAGGCACTTGCACCTGGATGACAGTTCTTGGTTAGTTACTTAAGCCCACAGGACCTTTACTAGTATTGGCATACTCAGCCTATTTTACATTCCCTGATGAGTCACATACCTCATGCAGGTCCAGTGTGGTGGTGGATTTCACATCATGGATTTTTCTGTTCTAGAACGCCCATGCCAATTTCCTCATTATGTTTCTCTGTGAACAAACTTAAAGAAGCTTCTTCTTTCTTCTTCTTTTTAATCCCCAGATCTACTTCTTTATTTGATTGTATGTCCCCAGGTCCCAATCTACTGCCTATCGCCCCCCATAAACATGGTAAAGGAGGCGAGCGGGCGCGACTCGCCGGCAGAGTGGTCAGAACCGGTGGAGGGCGGCACGGAGGTATCGCTGCGCCTGCGCCTCTCCAGCACCTGCAAGGATGTGGACTTGGCTGTGTACTCCCGGCACACAGTGGCGCAATGCAAGAATAAGTTACATGTGAGTTATCCACCGATTTTGATTTTTTTTTGGTTGTATTGGGTGTTACTTGAAACATGGGTGAGGTAGGCAAAGAGAGGCCTATGTCCGTCCAGCAGTTGGTGGGGTCGGGCTGTTGATGATGATAATGAAGGATGCTTATAATTTATTTTTCACCTTTTTTTGCGCCTTTGGCTGTGTGATGTAAGAGAGATCTTCAAATTATGTAAAGAAATAGACTTTCAACCCTGGCTGCCCGAATTAAGCTTCTTTTCAAACCTTCTAATCAACAAAGACTTTGTAATGTTGCAAAAATGAAGCTTAATACATAATTTTTTGGTGTAAAAATAGATACTGCCAATTTTTATTGGCACAATACCCTAATGTCTAGGGGATTATGCCTAGACATTTAGCAAAATAATCAACTTTGCGCGAATGCCCATAACTTGGGATTTGGAAGATCAACATCTAAGATTAGTGTGGAGGAGATGATAGCTGATAGCTTATAACCTTGTATTAAAGACCTTGATTCGGAGTGGTTACGGATGTGCTAATACCTTTGATGTTAGCACCTTTTAATTAACTGTTCGCAGTCGAAATGGGTTTACGGAGTATTTGTAAACCCTCAAATACAGTTTGCAAACAAAGTGAAGAATTTGGGTTGTTTAAAAAGTGCATTTTCGTATTGAAAGTGATGAATGACGATAATATATTTTTGGCTAAAACTACAGCGCCTGTGCTAATTGCGGGGTTTCCTTAAGTGCAGTAAGGCATTTTATTGCTTAATTGACCTTCAAAAAAATTTTTTTTTTATTACGATCCTTTGCGGTAATTGCGGTTTCAAGTTATTATTTCAACTGTGTCACCCAAAATATTGCCAAACGTGTTTTCACCTTCAATTCTGCTTGACCTTATAGATTCGTAATATAATAAATAATATTCAATACTGTTATGTGAATGTAATTCATAACAGGATGCAACGTGATCGACGCCATTATCATTATTTGAAGCGACAACATCTAGATTGTAGAGTAAGGTTCCTTCTTCGTCAACTAGATTAAAGTTAAATGAGCTTCGAATGGAACCATGACCAACCATAAGGTTGGTCAAGGTTCCATTCGAAAAACCAACTATTATTATAAACCATTCGCGATCATGCAATTCGGCGTTTGAAGATTTTCAATTACCAAAAATGTTACAGTTGTTTTTGAGAAATTGCGGAGATACATACGGGACCTATAAAGAACCTTGTTTTAGTTGGTTTCTTGAAGTTCATTGATAAAGTGTTTGTTCTGGAAAGCAAACTGCTAAATGCAACTGCTCAACTTTTTGTTATTTAGGCACTCATTTCGGTGTAGCTTAATGTTACTAACGAGTCGAAAGTACAATAATTCAATTTTAATATTCAATAATACAAACAAAATAACAACAAACTTCCTCACCTTTCCCTATCTGTCTTCTGTTATTTCCTTTAGATACTGAGATTACAAGAATTTGTGTGGTATACTACAACTAGAAAACCCGACTACTGAATAATCACGCTATAACTAAATTCGGGGTTTACAAGGTAAAATAACTCCATTGTTGAAGTTGGTTAAAATGTAGCCTATGTTACCAGGGCCAAAATAACGAACCGATTGACACCTTATTCATCAAAATCGGATGAATAGTTTAGGCGCTACGGTGGAACATACGTAAATACAAACATACATACATAGTCAGCTAAAATCATAACCCTTCCTTTTGGCTTCGCCGTAGTCGGATAAAAAAACAATTGAGTGTTTAAGTTCCCATAAACTTGAATGCAAGAACAGAATAGTTTAAACAGTAATATAATCTAGAACGAAACTTGAACATGATATTTATACAACAGGTTGTATAGAATCAAAACAACCTGATAATTTGTGTGGCCATGATGGCATGTTCTATAAATAGGTCATTGATTATTATTAATATCTTAGCCCGACGCGACGTCTACTTTTGTAGGGCAAAGGCCTCCACCAAAGGCTTCCACTTGTCCCCCTGTCTACCTAACCTGAGGTCAATATTTTAGGTTTCTTGGCTTAGAATGCTTAGATCGATTCACATTCTATAAATAAAAATTTCTTCGAAAACCCTAAAGCGGCTGTTTGACCTACGGCGAAACAAACATGTTCGGGCCGTCGTTACGCTTTTTCGCAGCCGGGCAGTAAAGACATACTATTATGCCGCCCATCCTAAGCCGAATCCAGGCTGACCCGTGTAATACCACTTACTAGCCAGTTAGATCGAAGCTTAATTCAGAAAACGGTACCGATTTTTTAAGAGATTTAGTTCTGTGTTCTGTGGAGTTAAGACCTAGTAAGTAAATAAAGGGTATATTATTGTGACTTATATAAGACCAAAAATCATTTATAGGACTCGTTATCAGCAGGTATAACTATTACAATACTATGCTACCTCTAAAGTCAGTAATAAAAAATATGTACACTGTGCCGCAGGTCGCCGAACACGGTCAGTCGGTGACGTAAGCGCATGCGAACGATGCGAAATTTTGCAACCGTTCGCTGTCGCCTGCCTTCATGACACACTGTGTACTTTTATATAATGATAGGGCTGCCATGTCATTGTGTGGTTAGGTATCTTTTAGTTTATATTGCCTAAATAACATGGCAAGTCTGACAAACAGTCTTACCAAGGAGTCTCGTATTACTCGGTAATTACATAGGCAGTCACTCCATGTAAAATACTGGTATTCAGCTGCATCCGGTTTGACTGAATGGTGACCCCAACATAGTTGGGAAAAGGCTAAGCAGAGGATGATGATGATTTGTCTTACAAACATCCTCCCTTTGAGCTACGCCGCAGTCGGGTAAATACTTCACCTTACCTACATAATACAACCTGGAAGAAGTTTTTGCGTACGGGATTACTGGTAATAATATTTGCGTACGGGATTACTGGTAATAATATTTTGCAAGGCAGCTAATGTTATAGATATTTCAACTACTACAACAGTATAGCTACGGATATGTATTCATATTTCCGGATACGTTTTACAATTCTAGACCTTGATTAAATATTCAATGTAATAATGGATTTGTAAGGTTTTAAGATTCGGCATGACAAGAATAAACATTTTAAATACTGCCCCTACAAAAGGTTCTATTTGCATTTTTACGCGATTATCATGCAGTTTCCGAAACGAATTCTGTTCTTGTATAAATGTTTGCATTACAAACATCCTTACAATCGTAATAACTTGAACATAACGGAGTTCTCCTTCACATTTGAACGACACAGCCCTGAAGTTTACATACCTATAGAGGTAGTACTTATATGCTCCAAAAGGTCGTACTCACCTGTTAATGTCTCACAATTTTGGACGCCGCGACAATTGCTGTCCGTTGACCTACATTAGTGACCCGTTCGTATTATGGCTAGGAAAATGATTTCATTGTGCTTTCTCTTTGTTGTCGGCCGAACTTACTAACATGGACATTAGGCGCATTAGCTTATTTTATTAATGGTTCTTGGCTAGCGGCCAAGGTCAAGCTTGGAATGGTAGCACTTTAGCAGTTAGTCCATGACTTTTTGTCCTTTTCAAATGAAGTAGGTTTTATAATAAATACTTCATTAATTTATAATTTACCAAGGGTAGTATGTTTTACTAGTAGTATATGTTTTAGGTCAAATGATGATAATAAAAAAAAATCAAATTCAAATACCTTAGAATGACAGTCTTTAACCATAATCTATTGTTAGCTTCTGTGCTAATTTAATGAAATGAATTTAAAAGAGTGTCCATGGAGTTTCTTGCCCGTTCTTCTCCATAGAGATCATACGCTTGGGAATGGGCAACCACAGTACTTTCACAGTTTTTATGTCTTGTGACTAGGACTGTAGCTACATTTAATTTTCATCTTTGTTTCGACAATTCAAAAGTGCCTGTAACTGGCCTACTTGAAATAAATGCTTTGATTTTGATTTTGATTACAGATTTGTAGGCTGAAAATATAAACCAACAGTTTTCATAAGTGACATCAATTGATTCATCCCGGAAATTGAAAATCGAACCTTAGGCCAATAATCCGATTATCAATTTCCATTTCCAATGATCAAACTGTCGGGGGGCTATTTGGGTGTTTTGCAAATAAGCGCTGCGCTATGTTTTTATATTGTGTGTTAGTAAAAACCATGAGGGTTCGAAGTGATAATTATCTTGAAAATAACAAAAAATATAAACACAATGTTTGTACATTGTGTTAAATCAACAACACGTGTTCGGTTCATCATCCCAAACCCCGAAATATTTTTTTCATCGGTCATTTTAAAAAGAAATCTGCTGTACCATACATTTTTAATTTAGAATTTCTATGTTGAATGTTTTGGAATGATGTGCTGAACACGTAGTAACCGTTTGTACGTCCCACCCTGTATAGGACCAGAGTGAAAGTTGGAGTGCCGAAAAATAAAGCCCCTGTTTGGATTGAATTCGAGTGGGTTCAAACAAATAAGTGATTAGAATAAAAAAATAAAGAAATCAAGTTATGAATCAGATTGATAATTTATCAAAGAAAATAATTTCCCGGTGAAAACGGTCGAAAATCTAATCAGCTTATGCTAGTACTGCTCGGACACAGGCCTCCTCTCTATGATATATAGGGGAGTGGGCTGCTGTGGATCGCCCACAGCAGCTGACGTTGCGGCTGCTTGCAGCGGGTTGGGCGATGTCACACGTCTTCTATTATTGGTTCTAGGACATGCCGGTCTCCTCACGATGTTGTACTTCACCATTTTGGGCAGTTTGTTTACAAATTAAAGCTGTATCAAAACTAACAACACCTTAACACAATTCTCAGGCTCAAGAGAACATCGAGCCTTGGCGGCAACGCTGGTTCTACGGCGGCAAGCTCCTCGGGGACCGGCTGCTAATCGAGGAGGCGAAGATCACGCCAGGATACGTGGTACAGGTCATCGTGAGCACGGACCCTCAGCCCCCCAGCTAGTCGCGACAAGCACCGCGCCATATTGCAATCAACAGCGTCTTTGTGGTACTTTGCATTTATTTTTAATTATATTTTTTCCATTTTATTTATATTTCGAAGGCGTCTGTGCAAGGTTTAGTATGACATAGACAAAACAAGCGGGAGAACAAAGATGATTTGACTTTGTGGGAGATTAAAGTTGACCCCCCCCCCCCCCCCGCTCCCGGTACCTCACACCCCTGAGCTGTCGTACTTGTAGTTTTATTCTTATATATTCAATATGTTTGTCTATTTATTTTTGTATAGGTTGTAGTTTAGTTCGGGCCATTTAATACGCTTTGTGTGGGATGAATCGTAGAAAGCACAAGCGATTGTGGAGCCCTCTGCTGAGTTAGATGTCGATATTAAGGAGGTTTATACATCAAAATAACGTAAAACTTCTGTGTAACTTCATATCATGAGAAGAAGAGTTTATAGTTATACTCGAGCTGTTATAATGTAAAAGTAATTACTTTGATTGAAAAAAAATACGATATAGTTTATTGTAGCTGGTTATATATATAGGGCACTTTAGGGATTAACACGTATATCAAATTGTGCGCATTGTCGAAACCCTGAGTGTAATATTGAATAAGAAGAGAATGAGTGTAATATTAGGTTATTTTTTCGTTTTGCACTTATAAAACCGCCCAGTGAACAAATAACTTAAATATCGGCAAAATATCACAAAGACGCTTCAGTGAAGGTACCAGAGCAACATGATCCACGTAATAAATTTATTCTAAAGTAACGTTACAACGTAGGTTATAATATGTTGTACGATTATAGCCCCTAGCTTATACAATGATAGAGTATATTTTTGTTTGAGAAATTATGAATCAGGACCTTGTTTTTCAATCAGATTTTATATTACGCAATCATGATCCTGGAAACATCAGCAACTGGAATAAAAAACGGGCATTATTTATGTTCTTACCACTTATGAATGTCAATATTATTGCACTACTGAATTATCACTTAGCTCAGTCGCAATTCATGCGAAAGTTAATCTTATTTGCATAAATATAATGTGCATATTCCTGCAAACGCCTGTCATCAAACGTATCATACGAATAAGAACATTAAATCCATGCGAATAGGGTTCATTTTGCGCCTGAGGTAACCTTCATTGTAAAAGTTAGGGGTGAAACAAAAGTTTTATCCTGATTCCGCTCGAAATTGTACCCTGAGCTCGAGTACTAGTATCCACGATTATCTTGTGAACGCTTAAGATGGGGTGTCACCTTGATATTGCGTTCTAATTTGTCACTTTTGATCGCCCATACAATAGGAAACATTGGTAAAGTAACAGTTGACAAACGTCCCATGCGTCAAACGTCTCAACCTCGAAGGGCCGGCGCACATATGGCGGAGCGCAGCGCAGAGCATTTTTCACTGTCAAACTATTATCGACATTGTCCTCATTGAAATAATATCTCAATCAATGAATCCGAGAATGCGCGGTTAATGGATTTGAGAATGAATTTGACAGTGAAAAATGCTCTGCGCTGCGCTCCGCCATTATGTGCGCCGGCCCTTAAAAGCCCATTGTATTTATCATATAAACGAGACCAACCGTGAAATTGGAAAAATTCACATATTATTATATATTATCTTCTCATAAATCATAAAAACGTAGGGAACCGCTAGTTTCAGGATTCGTCCCAAGATATAAATTGTTCATTTTGATGAGTAAAATGACCCCCTATGAAATGTAAGGTAAAACAAAAAAATAAATAACCCAGTATGGTCGTTTTATGTGAAATGTAACATATTGTATGGACGATCCCTCACTCAGCATACCTTATCATTTGTAGGTACTAGATTCGTATAAAAAATGTTTATATTTATATAAAATGCCCCAATTGTAGTGATTAATATATTATATGTATATGACAGTGAGAGCGATACTTTAAGGCTGTATGGTTATTACGATACACAAGAAACAAACGGAATTTTATTGTACTAAATGTCAAGGGAAATATAATAGTGTAAATTTATAATTACTTATGTGTTTAAAATTTGTCTGAAATTAAATTAATTAAATTTGATAAAATAGTAACAAGTGTACCATTACATTAGAGATAAATAACAAAATAGGTTGCAATGTCTCAAAACTGAATAAGCGATTAACTTATTAAATGTATAGCAGACAATAACACGGCTCAAGATATTAGTGCTTTAATTGTCCACCCAGCATCTTATCTAATTATTTACTTCGAATATTATTGTGTAAAGGCGGTATTCCACTGTCATTCGAACAGACCAACCAAACTCTATTTCGAAACCTCATCAACTAATAACCTGCTCGTAGGATACCGCCTTTACATTACGGTCGACTTTATCATTTATACAATTAATTATGTATCTACATTTAAATGTCTGGAAGATTTTTATTTAATAAGAGCTTGCACATCTGTTTTCTATTTGTTCTAATGTGTGTTTGATGTTTATTTAATGTTAAATGGCCGCAGTGCCATGCTTTCTAAACAAAGAACCAATTTAAAAAGTAATTCGAGTTGTCCCAATAGCTTCCATGCTATAATACGGTGTTATATGCAATATGTAAAGATAGATACTGAAAATTGTCTTTATTTTTATCTAATAGAAATCATCTCGATAAATCGACCTATATTAATCAGCCATTTCGTACATAAAGCGACTGCCATCTATTGTGATGTGAAATTTTTCTTAAATACTAAATTATTATCATATAATAATATATTGTTTATTTTGAATATTTAAATCGAACTCTAGGTGTTAATTTTGCATTCAAATGTAAAGATGGTGGTATGTTTATAAACTGCTGTAGCAGATAGTGGCTGCCTCACGGAGCAATATTATTAGTACGACCTAGATACCATTGTTCTTTATTTGTAGCAAGTTCAAGACATGCTCACAATATGATGAATGTGCTATTATTTCCGTAGCTCGTGTATCTCTCATATCTAAGGCAGCCGTTTCGTTGCTGGTCAAACGACGCGCCATTGTTCTGTTAGAGCTGCTATTTCGGCGTATCATTTGCTTTAGCGAGTGACCTCAAGAGAGAACTTCATGCTCATGCAATAAAAGAGGAATAGACGTCATTCTGTGTGTCGCCTATTCGCTTATACAGGTGGTCCAAATAGACTGATCACGTCCAGGAGTTTACAAAAATACCCCATTGTGTTTTTATAACGTCACTATTTGCACCACCCAGTATTGTATGGACATAAAACTGTTTCTGATCGGCCCATGCCGGTTCCTCGTCGTAAGGCGTGGTCACTCTCTTCGCGTACATATTGTATCTTGGACAATGTTTAGTGTTAGATTTGCACACGAGTTAATTAAAAGCAAAATTATTATATTGTTAGTGATTCGTGGAATGTATTCATATAAAAGAAATTATTAACATAAGTCTCGGGTTAAATTATATTTTGTTATGATTGTTTAAGTGGTAGGTAAACAAATTAATCTTTGATGTGATTTTGTGTCAGTTAAGGCACCAAGTTTTTTTTTTTTTTTTTGAGCAACATGCTGACTTTGAACTTCAACTTTTAATTATTTTATTGGGTTGATAGTACTGTACTTTATTGATTTAAGTGGAGAAAAAAATACATGCATATTCCCTTTTACTGATGAAAAATGTATATGTGGGATAGTTCGGAATGATGTACTGAACACGGTAACAATTTGTGCGTCGATGACCCTTCGACCTGTATATTCATAGTTGATCACTGACTTAACACCCCTGGCTGGTAAAAATCTGTCAAATAAGCAACTCATATTAAGTTTATTTACGGCCGTTTTCTATAACTTACTTACATATAACTGTTAGTTAATTTGCCTACGTCTCGTAGCTATCGGTGTTTCTATTAACAAATATAGCTTGAAATATCCTATCCGCGTCACCTGTCATTTGATTCATAGAAAAATCAAAGAAAGATTTTCTGTGACGTTTTGTTATAAGTTCATATTCTCTTTGTAAATATTTATTTATTATAATACCCATGTATAGTCACTACGTGACACTGGCAGGAATTGCCGGAGTCTTCGGCAAATTGCTATTAAAAACAACCGTCCGTAAGCATAATATCAAACAGACAGAGATAGCAACCTACCGAAAAATCATCATCATCATCAGCCTATGAATTGTTCCCACTGCTGGGACACAGGCCTCCTCTCTATGAGAGGGAATATGATATTTTTCGTTTACCGAAACCTGATAGTAAGTTATTAAAAATGGCCGTTGTTTAGTTGCTACTTGCTAATCTCCAATGGCGGGACAGATGCATTAATATGTTTTCATGTAATTATCTGATTACGTATTGCGATTAATTTCTTTACGGCAACACAGTAAAGTTAACTAGATTTTTTTGTTCGACAACATTTTTGACTTGACGTTAAATATTCGCAATATTTTTTAGGACAAAATATTATTTAGTTATAAAAATTAAATTAGTTATATTTAGAAATATAATGGCCTTATATTATGATACTCAGTTGAACGCCGATTGAAATAAGATTTACAAAGAAATAATAATACAAAAGTATACTTATCACTGTAAAAACTGAAACAGGGTGTAAAAGAACCTTTCACAAAGCCGTCAACCAAGCATTCTGTACATCGAACTAAGTAATACTGCGCAAAAAATAACTATTTTTTTTTGCTTGTAGTTTGACTGTGTACGGCAACGCTCAAAGCATTGTGCTGATGAATGGCATCGGTACAGGGGTCATGGTGGTATTTAAAGTAAAGTTGGAACTTTGACCTCTAATATCTCCGTAACTAGAAGGGAAGGGGAGCGGTACAGGGTACGGTCCAGTTCAAAAAATAGATTCACCATGACGTGAAAAACAAGCGCCTCTCGGCTTCGTTAAGGGTGTTTGTACACCCGTTATATCTATACAAACAAAACACTTTTTTTATTTTTTTGACGGTGTTCTAACTGAAAGCGAATGTCTTGCTCGCTTTTGTGAATATGACGTACTTGCGCGATCAATCAAGTTGCGTTAGTTTGTAATATTCATAGATGTCGGTCACTTTCGGTTAGACAAAAGGTTACTCATAACATGCTTTATCTCTGAGTAAATTATATCTGTTCCTCATATTATGTTCGTGAAAAAATGAGATGCAATATTTTTTTTATTTTCCTTCTACAAATTATGCGTAGCGTGCGTGCGGTAAATGTCACCATTATTTTCTACAATGATGGCCTTATAATATTCTCACATATCGACTCAACAATTACTAAGCTCGATTTTGTTTATGTCGATAAATTAAAAAATATCGATATCGATGTTTGTTTTATACAGAGTGTTGTTTTATATTCATACAGGAGTTATATATTTTACTACAGGAGTGATATAAAATAAAGCCTCAGCAGCATTTATTTATAAATCGGAATAATTATATGTCTATGATTATAGTTGGTTTATTTTTTGTATCGAAATTATTGATATATGGCGATATAGGTTATAAAGATGTTAAAATGTTAGCAGTTACAATTTGTATGTTCTTTTTTTTACTTTATTTGTTTGAAATGTATAAGTTTACAATACTCCCTTTGAAATAGCAAGGCTAATGTTTCGATATTTCCTGATTTTGAAGTTTTTCTTAGAACCTGCCATTTAAATTGTAACTGCTACAAAATATACGTTATATTTCTAAATTGTAATAAGAGGATTATAACATTTTAGTACTAACTTATTAGGTTAGCTTTAGTATTTATACATATAAGTTAAATTGGGAAGAGGCTCGAGATATTATTTAGTTGGACAATGGTGTCTCTGCAAAAACTATGATATTTTTCGTTTCAATAAAAATATTTTTAATTAGAACTTCTGTTCTACGAGACCATTAGAGATGATAAATAATACGATAGCGATAACTTTATTTTACAAAAATGTTGCAGATATATCTTTGTTACAAAAACATTTCAAGATAAATCGATTTTATTATAGAAAACTAACAATACGTTCATGTAACTCGTGCACGCTACACTCTACTTTATGTAAAGAAGTTAACGTCTATAATCGCGTTCACGACTTCTGATGTTAACGTGCGAACTAAGGCGTGAACTGCATTGTCTATAAACCATCTTACTACGACACCACTCCGCCTATTCAAATCGTCTCTGAAACTTGTTTCTTTTAAAGTACGTTTACTTCTGTCCACATGACAATGATCTTTATGAATGCTTCAATAAGGTTGCTTTTCGATTGCTGATTCTGTCAAACAACAGTGATCTTTATTCTCATTAATATAAGATTGATTCCTGTTGTCAGACGTAAACCAACTGTAAAACAAGTGTAGTTCGCGCCTTATCTCACAAGACTGAAATTGCCAGTGAAAAAAAAGTATTTGTTATCTGTGAACAATTCCTCCTGTGTTACCATCAACAATATAGTGTTGCCTCACTTTACTCTTATAGTTTATCAGTTATATTTAGGTTACAAATTGCAGTCGGCCATAGCTAGATTATACAATAGTAATTACGGTCTAAACATGTTTTATTTCGGACTAAGGAATTATGTATGGTGCTACCATTTTTTTTTCACTGAAGGACTTATTTCTTGCTGATCTGGTGTATTTGACTATCTGGCAACATGATTATTGTAGCTTTGTCTTAGTATCGATCCGGTAAGCTTTTATACTAAAGTTTCGTTTTAATAGTCAAAATCGTAGGAATGGGCCCGCCATAAATGATTTCTCACAACTAATTGTTAATCTAACAGATACGGGTAATGTCCAAATTATAACTTTATTCAAATGTCATACTCACATCTTTACATGTTTCTCTTTTATTTATCTTAGCACTTTACTTGTTAAGAAATGTACAGTCAGCACCACATTTGTTATTTTTGTCGCTGACTATACGAACCCTCAGAAATGTACCTTAAGCAATAAAATTTATTTACTTACGCAAGATATTGAAGAAATATTTATTTGATGATTTTTGAATTTTCCTTGGATCCATGTTTTGCTTGTAATGTAGTTTTATTACTTTGTGTGGGCACATCACGCTCAATATGACAAAATAATTTAAAATTGGTATTTTATAGATGATTAATGCAGATCACTGCTATTATGTTTTTTTTTTTACTCGACGCTAGATGGCGTTTTATCATAAGTAAATTTATTTTTGCCGTCTATTGTTTTTAAACGAAAAAAATATTATACATTTTTCGTTCCAATTTGTACCATTAGAGAAAGCTGAAATGTCCATCTGTTATCCGTAAAGGGTACGTCTAATACTATACTTGGATGCACAATAAGTAACAAATATATCAAAATGGATGTGGGTTTTGACGAGCGCAGTTTGGATCATGCCTGTATTGTAACAAGTATGTAGATAGATAGATATATATGTAATAACAAATTCACTGCGTGTATCGTACGGCTATACAAAGTTGTACATTTTGTTGGCGCCGGCGCAGTCGGCTCGACGCGGCACATCTGCGATTTGTCTACACACAGTTTTGTACATAAAAACAGTTTTTCAGTGTGTAAGCAATATTAGCATTTTAAATTTTCAAATAAAACACTTTGTGAATAACATTGTTTGTGTATTTTGTCGAAAAGTGTCCCTGTACGATTGTCATGAAATTGTTAAGTCCAGCTTTAACATTTTATAGATCTTTACTCTTACTCGATATAATAGGGAAAATATCAGAAACTACTTTTGCTCGCAGCTTCGCTCCCGTTATGTACGCAAATGAACCCATGGGAACGTTTTAAATGTAGCCTATGGCACTTGCGAGATAATGTAGCTTCCCGTTAGTGAAATAATTTTCAAAATCGTACCAGTATTTCCGAAGATTACTCCCTACATACAAACAAATTTTACCCCTTTATAATATAGATTAGTACAGATAAGACTTATTATTCCAGAAAATGCTGATAAAGGTGAGTTTATCTTTATCTTACGAGTTGTTTATCAAAGATATTTTTAGCAGCTAGCAGCTTATCTTGTGGTCTTAAACACTATACTAAGATCACTTGCTTTATAACACTTTCTTAATAAAACAGTCATAATTTCACTAGCATAAAGTTTAATTTACAATACAATAATACAGTCTGTTATCTACTTTGGTATGTACTTCAACAGTTTGATCTCGTGCGTGAGCCAGATGGCTAGCGACAGGAGGACGAGCGACCCTGACTGATGCGAGGCAGCCAGCGGCGTGGGCACGTAGTACACCAGCGTCGCGATGCCGAGGGACACCTGGGCGGACGAGAGGAATTAACATGACGCTTGTATATGGTTGGGCAGAGGTGTGGTACACATCACACAAATACCAGGCTATTGCCATCAGCCGGTCAAAAATCTAGACTCCCGGCTGCTACTAAACAATCCCTGGAAATCGAACTCGGTACCTCATGCTCAACAGTGGAATTTGTGACCAGTAGCCAAACGAGTAAGTGATCTGTTCCTAGTTGAAATATTATGATAATACTAATGACTATCGTGTCTTCGGTCCTCTGAAACTTGTTGGATCGAGTGATGTCGGATTCAATCATACTTGTGCTGATGTGATCATGGGACGAATTATTGGACCTCATAAAATTCATGGAGTCAAAAGAGTTGCCTGAGTTGAGTTGGCTAACAGTAAAATGTACAAAAAACCAAAGGCATTAAAGTATATCCTTACCTGCAACCACGCCATAGCCCCAACTCCATTGACAACCCTCCTAGCCATGGGCGACAACGGCTTCTTCCTCGCGATATACCATAAGCCAGTAACCAGCGCCAGGGTTGTGGTGCCCAGGATCCTGTGGTCGAACTGCACGGTGGTGGGGTTCTCGGTGAAGTTGCGGAGCGTCGGGGAGAACTCCAGAATGTCTTCTGGTATCCATCTGTCTCCCATCTTGGGGAACGAGCTGTAAACTAGACCTGCGTCTAGACCGGCCACGAAGGCACCTGGAAGGTGAGGGTCTTGTTAGGTAGGAGATACATTTTCGAATATAAGGGATTATTAGGATAGCCTTAGCAGTCATTGTAAAAAGGACTTTAGGAGAACCATGGGTGTAGGCAGAAACTACTGAACGCCACCTGCTACGATCCTTAACCTTTGGTATGCGGAATGTGGATCCACGCAATCCCGTTATACTGCCGGAACGCGGATCCACGACATTACGCGTTTATTTTTTTTGAAAACTTTAGTTCGCGGTTTCACGTTCCAAGGTTACTCTTCGCTTCGCCATACATCTGGTCATACATACACGCACGCCAGTAGAAGAAATATTATGATATTTTTGCGCTAACAGGCAGCGCGTGAAAGTATCCAGTATATTTGTATCAGTGTAACTTATTGCAATCTTCATGTGTCGAGACAACACATCATCCAGCTAAATTTTTTTGCGACGATTTTGGTGTGGCTCTCTTATATTTTACTAGCTGATGCCCGCGGCTTCGCCCGTTTGACAAATTATATACTAAAACCTTCCTCTTGAATCACTCTATCTATTAAAAAAACCTGCATCAAAATCCGTTGCGTAGTTTTAAAGATCTAAGCATACATAGGGATAGACAGACGCGGCAGGGCACTTTGTTTTATAATAAGTAGTGATTTTACATAACACATTTTATGAGAGGCCAACTAACCGACTGCAGATGCCGTAGGCGATGGTAAAAATTTTACATACCTGACACAGCAGTAAGGAACGCCATAGCCTTAACAGAATGCGCAAGAGCAGTTACACTCTTCAAATCCTTCAGAGACTTGAACGTGGCAGCCACAGGGAAGGGCCGAAGCACCCTTAGGGCTCCGGCCAGGAGCCCCGTGTAAAGAATAAACGCCAAACTCAAGTGCGCTGCTAACCGATACTGTGATACTCGGGGCACGTCTGAAGGTCCTTGAAAACGGTCTTCTAGACCTGATTTAACCATGTACCAGCCCATTAGACCCTGTAGAAAAAATATGTATGTTAAGTAAAGTAGAATTTTTATACAGTTAACAATAAGTCATCTGTCCACTTGTAGATTGTCTTAGGCTAGATGCAATTTATATTTTGTGTAAAGTTTTCGTGATAAGTGGCAATGGCGGACTTTGCCCTTTTTTATTTTATTGCTATTCGGACGTCGATCTTTAGATCGACTTTAGTATTTAGTTTATTACTTGAATCCGTAAATAAATATAGGCCATTATCACTATTGCCACGAAATTTGTCACAGACTTTATGTCGCAAGACAACCAAGGTTACCGACGTAGCCCGAAGAATTGTCAATCTTAAGTGGCAGTGGGCACATTGCTTTCCGAAAAGGTGGTGGAGGTGCTGGAGTGACGACCGCGAACCCGGAAGACGTTGCGTTGGAAGACTTCCCACTAGGTGGACCGATGACCTGGTGAAGGTTGCGGGAATCCGCTGGATGCGAGTCACACGGGACCAGTCAATGTGGCGACACGTAGGGGAGGCCTATGTCTAGTAGTGGACGTCTTTCGGCTGAAATGATGATGATGTATGTCGAGTCAAACACTACGAGTTAAACACTATAGTCCCTCACCTGTGCAGCCACAAGCGCGCAGTACACGGCGACCCTGATCTTCATGGGCTTGTCGAGGTAGCCGCGCGCCCAGAACAGCGCGGCCGGCACGAACATCACCGCGCCGATAGCGCGGCCCCACGTGCGGTGCGCGAACTCCATGTACCAGATCCACTTGAACTCTGATACTGTCATGTTTTGATTCTTACTGGGGAGTCAAATTAATGGTATTAAGAAATATAAGTCGTGGCAACAGTGACTGAAAATTTGTGTGGTAACTGGTTATGGTATGGGCATATGAGGAATGAGAAAAATATGGTGAGGAAAGTTTTAAGAATGAATGTGTATGGTTATAAGAGTAGGGAAAGACCAAAGAAACCGATCGATGGACTGACTAACGAGATGGCGACTATACGTATATAGGAACACATGCTACGTCGACCTCAAATAAATTGAAATAAGGGCGCGGGGAATGATGATATATAAAGACCTTCCTTTTCTTGGGTATTTCAAATGGTTTGGTCTTATCTTCACCATTTCCACGTTGTTGTCGACGGCAGCGCTGAAGTAATTTTGACAGCATGTTTTGGAGGACATTGGAAGTGGAATAATGTTTACGCCACATATTCACATACCCCCCGGGGCTACCTCGACGGATCGGCACGGCAGCAGGGTTGCTGCCGTGCCGATCCGTCGAGGTAGCCCCACATAACAAGGTTCAATTAATCTTCCGACTTGGGTTCGGACATCTGTAATAATGACCTAGATATAAGAGAAAGGCTACTTACTAGATAAACTCGGGAAACTGCTTATATTTCTCGAACTCCTGCTGCCATTCCTCCTCAGTCCTCGGCATCTTCTCTCCCAGGAGTTTCCACGTCACCATCGATAGCCCTGACTCTGTTAGTCTGGTCACGCCACCTGCACAGCGTTGTGAAAAACTGTTATAGACAGGATATAGTCGAGACTATCGATAACGTTTTTATGGTCAGTAAATAATCATCTATAAGCACTTTAAAATTAAGTCGAAAATAGTTGAACTAAACTACTCTAGTCAGTAGATGTTCTGTCAAACTAGTGGACAAGTTGATTTTTTTTAGGACATAGTGCAGCGATCTTCAAGTTGATTATGTTATGACGATGTGCTTGAATGCTTAGTTGTAAAGAGGCCGTAAAACAAATTCTGAGATTGATTACGATTTTGTGTTGAATCATAATTCGAAAATACAAAATTTAGTATCCATGCAAGGCGGCAAAAGATAAGTACATTTTATACATTTACAAAATGTTTTACAATACGCTTTACAAAACTGTTTGTTTGCTTCATCGTAACACTCGTATCAATCGGATCAATGGAAACCAAATGATATCAATATGTGTTTCCATTCGAATTGCAGTGATACCCAAACATTTAACTGAAGTGTGTGAAAGAAGAGAAATAAAACAAATTTAACTTTTAAAGTATCTTTATTCAATGTAACATATACCTACCTTAAAAGCTAACACATATTATTATGTTTAGAAATTCCATTTCTATTTCCTCATAATCAATTAAGTGGTATTTTACTTAAAATGTAACTAACAAATTATTTCGGTCATAGAGACAGTACAGGTAGAAAGGTGACATATTTACTAAAATTAATAACAGTAATACGAGTATTGGAGGCCTTTTTAGCTTGTTTTAGTAATGATATTAATGATAATAGTGTTAGGTGCGTATTTGAAAATTAAATACACTCAATATATTGTATAGACCGAATACTTAAGGTACATAAATAAATACCCACTAAAAAGAACCTCCTCCTTATTGAAGTTGGTTAAAAAACTCAATACAAAATCTAAACCCAGATGAGACAGAACTTTGTACTGTAATACCCAGAGTTCCATGTGCTTACTACAGTTATATCAGTCAATTCATGTACTTAAACTGAATTTTGCATAAAGTGGAATGGAGTTAGCAAACTACAAGTACAAAGAGACCACTAAGGACAACAACAACATGCAGAATGTTGTTCTAGGACTACTATATTATGCAGTTAGCGTGTTCTGGAACAACCACAAACATGCTAACTGTACCCTCCCATAATTATTGCAAAAATAATTTTGGCTGCATACTTTTGCTTGACGTCTATATTTAGCCCAGCAAACAAAGTACTACTTTGGTAACAACGAATTATGCTCTATCTTAACCCTTTAGAACTAAAATCCCCTACTTCTTCCCATTAGTAGTTCGAAGCGCCACATCAATAACATAGTATATGCTATACAGTAGTACAAGATACCCAGCTACCATACCTAGGACCACTGCGGTGAACACCATTCCGGAACATCCTAGAAGCCAGTAGCCCACCACTTTAGGAGGCGCTTTAGGCTTCGGTGCGGTCTGGCAAAGGCGGACGGCGATGTTCTGGGGCTTTAGCAAGTCTGTGAGCTGGGAAAGAGGAAAACCAAATATCAGAAAAATATATAAAAACTGGTCAAACAGACCTCAAAATTCAAAAATATTAGTTTATCATTTTATTTACGATTTCTCTCATACTTTTCAACTGCGCACTGTATGTTGCCATCTCTGATCAATCTCCTAATTTTTATTTTTATTTTAATGTAAATGTAGTAAACTATTTTGAAAAAGGTCTTATGATACGAGTTATTATTATTAACGTTTTATCAAGGCATAAAATACTTAATTATATAATCGGTTTTCGATTATTAGGAACATGTTAATCAGTACTTAGACTTATTCACATATTCTAGAATCATCAATACTCATCATATTTTCAAGAACTGATAATAAGTAATGATAAATATAATGATATAATAAATATAATATATAAAAAAGAAATGTTTCTCAAGTGTGACAAGAAAATAAATGTAATTTTAAAAGCTCTTATGAGAATTATTAAATATAAGAATAACCAAATTAAACAGTGCTATTTTATTCAAGTAAAGTTGTTTTAACCATAAAAAAACTCGATAGAAGATTGATCTAGAAGTTTTTATCAATTTTCAAAACAAACATCAATTTTTTTCTTTAAATTGTATGATTTCAAAATAAAAAGAGATATCTTATGTATTTCAAATTAGTAGACCCACTTTACTTTACACTTAATTGAAATACATAAGTACCACATCTCATAAAACAAATACTCAATGAATTGTTATCTTAATACAGGTATAAGTAAACAAACAGCAAGTAAGTCAATAATGATGTCCATTGTTTGATCCAGATTACTGTAAAATCTTTAATAATATTATGTCACGTAAACTGCATTATCAGATAAACATGATTAACTGATACTGACTGTTAATTGTCATTGTTGTACATACCTGCATATTTTTATTCAAATTCAAATATATTTATTTTGGGACAACTAGATCCAAGGGTTATACAAAAACTTAGAAACCATTGTTAGTACTTAAATACAATTATAAGTGACAATCCTCATCATAATAATATATATACATCTAAGCACATAAATGAAATACCCCTACACCCCGCCCCGTCAAGACAACCAATCGGGAGATACCTCCCTAGAAATCACCAGACGAACATAATGCCTCACAATGTCCTTTTATGTTAAGTACATGTAAATCATGGTGCAGAGCAGCTGTGGCCCAGTGGTGGCAGCCCTGACTTACGAATAGTAAGTTGTGGGTTCGATCCCAGGCAGGCGCATTACTTTGTGTAAATTATTTCATCACCGCTGCTCTCTAAACTGTGAAGGAAAACATCGTGAGGAAACCAGCATGTTCTAGAACCAAAAAAATCGAAGACATGTGACATCTACCAATCAGCACTGGGCCCGCATGGTGGATTATAGCCCATTCCCTTTCATAGAGAGGAGGCCTGTGTCCCAGCAGTGGGAACATTAATAGGCTGATAATGATGAGAATGACATCATGGTCACAAATCATATTTAATCAACTTGCAACCTGACATGCAAATTGCATTAAAAATATAAAAAACTGAATTTCACGGGCTACCTTAGTGCATCCTCCTTAAATGAGACACTCCATACCATGCAAAATCGGTAACCATTAACTTATTGCTGAATGACGTAGTGCTGATAGCAACCAAAAGGTAAAAAAAATATATCTTACTCTCAATCCCTTAAACTTGCTGGCTTTGTTATTTTGTGTGATGAGTTGTCTGCTGATGATGCTTGTTGTGTTGAAGCCATTCTTGGTGCCAGTGACCAGCAACTTGCTTTGAGCTGCCCGCAGTGACTGTGTACAGCGGCATAAATGTGAAACATACATTGCTGAAAAAAAAAAAAAAAAAAAAATCATTGTGTTCATACTTTCATCATTTATTTTAATATAACATGCTCTTTTACAGGCTGAATGAGAATAAAATAATTTTGATCTTGTCTTAATAAATAGTCCATCCAACAAAGAGATAGTAAAGTGCGTGAGCAAGGCCCTAAGCAATTACTTCAGAAAATTGTTCAGGGTGCTTAGAGAGTTAACATACTAAAAGTCCTGACATCTAGGGGGTGAGTCGGGAGGGGTAAGGGAGTAAGGATGTTTCTGAGGTGAAACAAAAAGGAATACTCGGCCTTATCAAAGCTAGAAAATTTGGTGCTTATCATCATTCCGATCTTTACTAGCTTTGATAAGGCCGAGTATTCCTTTTTGTTTCACCTCAGAAACATCCTTACTCCCTTTAATGATGTCCTTATCACACACAGGACACTTATTATTATTAGCACTCATGATGGATAATCCAATTGCGTAACTAATGACGATTACAAAGCAAAGAACTGTTCTGGCTGCTCCCCTGCGTTACCGGGTAGGCTACCGTGCCAAAGAGATTGAAATCATAAACGACAACAATAACATAAGCCCGAAGGCATGGATGATTATGGGAGTTTTAGCCAGTGAGATCTCGTTTTCTACGACAGGAAATATGGAATGAAAAGTGACAACCCGCTTCTGCTCCATTACCACTGGTAGAAAATGAGATCTCAAACTGTTACCGCCTTCAACGCTTGGAGGTACTCCCAGCTTATGTTATCAGTAAAATACCTAATTAATATACTAGCTCATATTTAACATTCGGTATCTATCTATCATGGAGTTTTGGTTTCCGCACTTAATCCTTAAAATAGACCATTGTGCGTGAGCCATGGTGGCCGTTTACTCCAACCAGCCCACCTCCCTCCAGAAGCAGATCAAACTTCCCGGTCTTCTCAGGGCATCCGCAAGGGATCTAGGTGTTTCCAGGGTCTCCTCGCGAATCTTGATAACGCCGGTGCACTCAAGGAGCACATGCGCCACCGTTTCCTCCGCCTCCATGCATGCTCTGCACAGGGGACTGTCAGTGATTCCTAGGGTATGGAAGTGTTTATTCAGTGAACAGTGTCCAGTGATGGTCCCCGCCACCAGTCGTAGGCTATCCCTGTCCAGGCGCAGAAGGCGCCTGGTCAGCTTTGTGTCCAGGGATGGCATGGCTTCCTTGGATTGCCTACATCCTGGTGCCGAGGTCCACCATTTCTCCGCTTGTATTCGAGTGTGTTCCTTTAACCAGCTTCTTAGCTGCTTGAAAGGAATAGGCACAATGGGCTCGGGACCGCAGGGTTTTGTGTTGGATCATCTTCTGGCAAGTTCATCAGCCGCATCGTTCCCAAGTGATCCACTGTGACCTTTGATCCATTGTAGTGTTACCGTGTTATGGTTTAGTGCCGTGATTCGTTCTAGGGCATTATAGCATTCTAGTATCAGTCTCGACGTTATCTGATTACTCTTTAAGGATTGAAGGACTGAGGCACTGTCGGAGAGTATTCGGATATTAGTATCCGTAACCTTCCTAGCCTCTATGGCGTGTGCTGCTTGGATAATACCTACACACTCTGCTTGGTAAACAGAGTTGAGTATTCCAAGGGGTTTGGATATTTTGATGTTTAGGTCGTCGGAGAACACCCCGACACCTGTCCCGTCGTTGGTTTTTGATCTATCAGTGTAGATTCTTAGCTCTTTTGTACCTGAGTAGTCACACAACTCCGCCGTGAGCTCTATGTTGTAGTGTTTTTGGAAGCAGTGTGTCTTCAGGATTCTGTCGCTGGGTGATGCCATCATAGGCTGTTGCTTGATTGCATCTTCTCTGATGCGTGTTTGTTTAATTCTGGAATCGTTACTTAGGGTACCAGATACTCTAAGTCTGAAAGTCGCTATGGCCGCCTCCTCTCTTACGACGAGGTGTAGTGGTGGTAGCCCCAGCATTACTTGTAAGGCAGCAGTGGGGGAAGTTCTCATACTGCCGGTGATTGCCATGCAGGCAAATCTTTGTAATTTTTCGAGATCCTTTTGGGTCGTACTTAGGTTGGTCCTGGGCCACCAAACTTAAGAGCCATATGTAATGATTGGTCGGATAACTGCGGAGTATAGCCAGTAGGTGATTTTGGGGCTTATGCCCCAATTTCTCCCGAGCAGTCTCTTACATTGCCATAGGGCTATACTGGCTTTTGTGGTTATGTACTCAGTGTGTTTTGCCCAGTTCAGCTGTTTGTCCAAAAATATACTCAGGTATTTGGTTTCAGTCGATAGGGTTAGGGTGGTCCCAAAGAAGCTTGGTAGTTGTAAAGTTGCCACCTTCCTTTTCTTTGTGAAGAGAATGAGTTCGGTTTTAGTAGGGTTCACTGTTAGTTTGTTCTGTGTACATTCGGTAATGCTTGTCACATCACACTAAATGAACTCCATTTTCACTTTCTTCGGAGCACAATACTCCAACACTGGTGAAAATTTGGAAAAAGTGTATATAAGACAAGTGTAGATAAAAGTTTCGATATCCCAACAGCTGTACAGATTTGGATAAAATTTTGTAAATTGATATAGTAGGAGTTGATTTAAGATATAAGATACTTTTTATCCCCAAATAACATGAAGGAAGTAGTATACAAAAGGTAGTGTTCAATTCAAGTAGTTTTTTTTTCAATTTTCACTTTTCCAGAATGTGTAGTTCGAAAATAGGTAGAAATGTGAAAAAGTGTATTAGATAAAAGTTGTACATAATTTTATAAGCTTTAATTACGTAGAAGACTTCTTATCTCCATGACGCACCTGAAAAATAGGAACTTTAACCCCCTCCCCTCACCCCGACTCACCCCCTAGATGTCAGGACTTTTAGTATGTTTATTTCCTAAGTACCCTGAATAATTTTCTAAAGAAATCACTTAGGGCCTAACTCACGCACTCTACAACTCCTTATGGGTGATTTATTGGGTGAACTAAAATGTGTTGGTCAAAAAGACGACCCACTGACCCAAAACTTTAGTTCAATTTACATGTGTGTCACCATGCAACTTTGGAATGAACTGATTCAAAATACCAACATGTATATATTTCCAATAAAAACTTTAAGCAAGTTACAAAACATTTTTTTCTGAACTCAGAATTGATTAGATAATTTAGTGAAAATGTATTTTGGGAATTTAAATAAGTGTACATTTTTATACTTCAACGGTTTAGGTACTTCTATATCAGGTACAATACAATCTAAGTTTACATAGTGTTTTGAAATACCTACTTATGGCATGTATGGTATATTATTACGGTTTGTAAGCTAACACTAACCACTGACCATGATAAATACGGTACATTCATAATTTCAACAATTCGTTACTATTGCTAAGTATTAAGGAAATAGAAAATAAAAACAATACAAAATTTTACTTACTTGAGTAACTCCGATTCCGAAAAACTGTAAGCAATTTCAGTTGTATTTGTGTTTTGTTGGCTTATTCAGCACTTCACTTTAACTTATAGTAATAATATACATTGAGAAAAATACTGTTAAGTTACTGTAAATGCTTCACATGGTTCAAGGCTCAAGCAAATGTAAATCCGCTCAAGAATGTGCATTGAGCGAATGCGATCATAGAATGCGATTGCGGTTCGAAGGAACATGCGATTGACTTGACACAACAATTGACAGTTGTTTATCTTGCTAGTGAGTGTCAAGTTGACAGCTGTGCCAAAAACACTAAAGACTAAACTACGGTGCTTGTCAAAAACCGTAAACTATTTTATATTTCATGCCGTAAATCCTTTTTAGAAAGGTACACTTCTGAGACGACAGACTGCAGACAGCAGCGGTGTTACGATTAACGATAAACACAAATGGCAATGCCACTGAGGTCGTCACAGCTACTAGTGTGCCATTTCGTCGGCCGCCGCTCGATCTCAGCCTCAGCAGCAGGTCACAATGTCGCCATCCGCAGCAATGAGGTTTTTTCTAGACTAGCTTCCACCAAAAGACGATAGATGGCTCTGTACATGACGCGTAAAATTTTTGTTTGGCTGTATGGAACTGATGTTCATTACCTTTCAAAAGTCTTCCTTACTAGTTTGTGTGCGTACGACTTTCTTTGTTCGATTTGCGTTTTTGTTGCAATGCAATATACATTTTAATTTCGGCTATTAGGAGGTGTTTTCAAGACCAGCTTCCACTGAAAAACGATAGATGGCACTATGCAAGACTGAGTGTAAAAACTTTTGTATAGCCCCATGGAGCAGGCATTCATTGCCTTTTAATAATTAAATACTAGCTAGTAAATGTCTGTGGATGCACTGATGACTAGGCAGCGTGGTCTCAGACCTTAGCCTGTTCCGTCAGGAACTAATTAAGAAAGAAAAAATCTGTGGATGCTTTATTTTGTTCTTTTCTTGCTTGCTTGTCAGTAATCTGAATAATAATAACTCAAATCGAACGAAGAAAAGGCAGACAAACAGTAGCGTCATTTTTAAAATTCCTTTTTATTTTATAAAATATAAATATTTTGAATGGTTCAGATTAGGGATGGGCGTTGAATCAACGAACTAGTTAAATCAACCGTTAATCTCCTGTCAACGTAATTTTAAGAATAGTACATAAGATGACATTGATGGAATAGCGCGTCCCGCTCGTGCCGCATGCCGCCGGTTAGTACTAGTTTGTTTGTTTACGTCATCACTGCTGGGACACAGGTCTCCTCTCTATGAGTTACGTCTCTATTGTTTACGTGTGTATAGCTAATTGTATTCTATTCAGTCAGTCCTCATAAGCCTGATGAAAAAGTATTAAGGGAAGGTCATCTATGAAGTAGAACCATCAATCAAACGTTTTCCAATACAAACATTGAATCAAATTGTTTCTAACTAAAATTGAACGTCGCAGCGTTGAATAAAAACCGTTAAATTAATTAACGGTTTACGTTGCAAGTTGACATTAGTAGTAAATTAACTCGGACGAATTTAACTAGTTGATTAACCAGTTGACAAACGTAACTCAACGTTAACGTTTCGTTAACGGAAAAACCGTCAACGACCCATCACTAGTTCAGATAATATTACTTTTGATCACTTTTGATACTATTTTAATTTATAAATTTAATAGTTTGTGTGCGTTTAAGCAAGAAAATACAATTATAGCACCCACACACATATTCTAGCCACCATTTTATTTTTAAAAGCCATTTAACGCCAGCTCCATAAACCCGAAAAAAAGTTTTTACGCCAAGTATTGCAATGCGCCATCTATCGTTTTTTCGTGGAAACTGGACCTGAAAACACTTCATTCCCTATAAAATACGACCTGGCACCGAATATAAGGACACCAATATCTGCTGCACGTAAAAACTTGATTTGGCTACGTACAAAAGGACACCGAAAACATTTTTTTACATTAAGGACGCTGTTACGTTTTCGATGAACTCCAATGTAGGTATCTAGAGTCGCACACACAGCAATGTGCTTTATTCAAGAATAAATTGCAATAATAATATTATAATAAAATATTCGTCGAACTTGCAAGTACTTTTCAAATAAGTGTTTTTTTGACATATAGACTTTGACGTCACTACCGGCGTAATCGAGGGACGATGTGTTTTGAGAGTGCGTTCCGCTTCTCTAAAAACATGCTACATAAAACAATAAATTGTAAAATAAGTTATGTTTTATAAACTTAAGGTGAAAGCGTCAGGATAGCCTGCGAAATTCAAATTTTCGTTTTTTATCAATTTCCAGGCGAGTGCTAGGTTGTATGTTGATTAAAATATTGTTCGCGACTGTAAGACGTATGTAGTTACAGAATTATAATCATCAAAATCATCAGTACAACTCTCCAAGTACATAAAGATCTAGGCACCAAAAAAAAAACAAAGTCATTTCTACACCTTTATGAACTTGGAAGGTTGTCAATCAAACCTGTGTGCAACATACAATGCTGTTAGGAAGAAATGAGGTTGTACGCAGCATTGTTGGGATTATAGCTCCGATTTATCATTAATCCTATTTTATTTCGAACGTTCATAATTACTATTACCGAATTTCATTAGTCTGAGTCCGACTTATTGATAATAGAAACATTAAAAATACGAAACCAATGTTTTCTTTTTCATTTTTTTTAATTTATTTTTTACGTACTATTGAAAATCGGAATGTTTTTCGGACTAACGATCCATCGAACTTTTGATTCTTCGGACATATGAAAATCGGACAGCAAAAAAATTAGTATCTATGACTTTCAGAATTATGAATTCCGGGATTTTAAATAATAGACATTTAATTCTTCGGTATTATCAAATTCGGACTTTTGATAATCGGAATATCGAAATTTGGAATAAAATTTTTCTGAATTTTTGGGTTATGCCGAAATAGACATCCATGACAAAAAGTGACCGAATTTTCATCGGCGTCATCTTGGATTTTGGTTATGATCATAAATCCGATACCTGCGACCCCAAAAACCACAAAAATGACACCCATCACAAAAAGTTGCCAAATTTTTATCAGCGCCATCTTGGATTTCGGATTTTTATCCATATTCGTCATACATACAATACAAACCGGTTAAAATCATAACTCTCCTCCCGCCCATCCACTTCCAAACCTCACCACCGACAGCTTGACCTTATCCATCCAAATCCTAACCTTACTTAGAGCTGCTTAACCCCACTCATCCATTTTGCAACCTTGTCAACAAATGCCATCCAAATCCCGATCTTACCCAACATAATTTCTAATTCACATAATAAAAGTATGAACCTCGCACATACTTTTTTATTTCAGTTCGCAAAAGTATCAACTCCTTCCAATTACGTTATACGACGACAACGGTACTCACACTACAATATTTTCTAGTAATTTTATCGTATTTATTTTTTGCGAGGAGCGATACAAACGTACGAGCGCTTCTGAGCGCGGAATGATGAACTGCGTGTGCAAAATGTATGAAGAAATCGGCAAATGTTTTTATTTTAGCAAATAATTGGAAAATTAGTTGATTTTGATACAAAAAAAATAGCTGAACCTTTAAAGGACTATAAAATCCGCAATTTAATATAATTTTTAAGATAAAATATGCTGTTAATTTACCTAAAATTGTACCTATTCTGACCCTACTTTTTACAATTTTCTGCGATTATTGTGAACGGAAAAACGTATTTGTGCGAAAATTTTATATGACGACATACAATTTTTCAGATACCAATCTGAATATATTACCTTTAAATTAAGACCATGAAATATTCACATATGTGACTGCTTAGACATTAAAATGTTACCTGAAAAACACTGTTATATTTGTAGAAAAATGTTAAAGCGTCCTTATGTTATCACCATCTATCGTTTTTAGTTGAAGCTGGCCTAGAAAAAACCTCATTAAATAAAGGGTATAAATGGACTCTTAACGAAGCCGAAAAGCACTTGTTCTTCCCAAATACCATACCTGTAGGGCTATTACGTATCTCTGTTGACAGCTCGAAATGATAGTAACTGGGCTCATTGTCCATCAATTAACTGTCAAAAGGTTAGTTTCGTATTATGTATGACCAGTCGCGATAAAATATGACGTCATTGGTTGTCATCGTGGCTGATAGTCACCGTAACTCATTTTGACAGACGCTTTCGTATCGATACATATATTATTTCGATTAGGTAAGCGTGGACAACAAATTCATGACAACTGAGTTTGAAGTGGCTTTCGTGAAAGACGTTACACCGTACCCGGGCTGTTAGTCACCGTAAAGTGATATTCACTCAGTGCGGGACGTAATACCAATATTATAACATTTTCGGTTGTCATCAAAGTTCGGTGTACAACCGAAGCTTGATAGTCACTGGATATCAGAAAGATACGTAATAGGCCTACTGGAAACCATAGATATAATAAAGAAGGACATATGCCCGCTAGACGAAAATGTATCGGAACCCTGTGTCTCCACTTTGCCCCTACCAGACGGCTACGTTCAGTTCAGTAAAAGTAATAGATATGCAGTCGCGCACACTGAACTACACAATCAATTATAAACCTTATAACATCAAACACAGCGTGTATTTACCATGCACTGAACAATTTACCCACACAAAAACATCAGTCGCTATCGTTGTGCTGTTCAAAAGCATAGGTACGCTAGCGATTGACTAAATCGGAAAGTTATCGAATCTTCCATTTATTATCGTACAAATTTATTTTTGGGGTCCTGAAAATAATTAAATAAAAAATTATGTCCAGAATATAATAGAAATAATGAACAGAATATAATGTTATAATAAAAATAAACAATATGTAACATAAAAATATATTGTTAAGTAAATTAAAACAATAAAATATCCGGTTACGTTGGTTTAGGCTGTCATGGCCTATTGAAACAGTAGTTAGTAGCACGAGGTTATGGCATAATATACGATAATTCAAAGCCAAAAACACTCCACCAATTTAACCTGAAATTTAATTAACTTACTTTACGAAATTTACGCATTTTTCTACTATGCTGTAAAATAATCAAAATACATAAAAAAACATTATTTGACATCGATCTTCCAAACGGGTTAAAACGGTTGAATTGAAAAATGAAACTAAAAAAAAAAGACATTGTCGATTGACGAATACGTTAGTGGATCTGCACAAGCACATTACTAACTCGTCGCAAGAAGCAGCGGCCGTATTACGTGATTCATCGGTTTAATGAAATATCATTTTGTGATTTTTACATTACTTGTTCAGTCATTTAGCGACAAACTTCGGTAGTGGTTAAGGAGTAATGTATTTATTGCAGAAATAGTACAGTCGCTGTGATATTTGTAAACAAAAATAACATAGTAAAAGCAAGAAATATTTTACGATTTGTAGGTTTTCATGATTTTAAAGACAAATATAGTAAAATACGTCTTGTACTCACGTACGATAAGTAATTCCGTGATCAACAAAGTTTATGTTTATGCTTCAGTTTTTACAAAATACCCCTAAACAACACGGAATTGCTATAACTTGTCACGATCGCGGTCGAAAGCACACTAGTTCGTGGAGATGGTCATTTGCTTATGACATGGCCTGAAGGGCATGTCGCGCGGACACCGACACGCCCCCTTGCCACTTCTACTGATTTTTTATATTTCTGTGCTGGAAACCTTCTAGTTCCGCAGATATTGGGGAGTTTTTCACAAGTTTTTTTAAATACATGTTTGTAATGTAAGATTTTTACATATAACACCTCCACAACCCCCTTAATATTCAATCCATCCATTAGAACAATGTTTTGAGTGCGTTAAATTGAGTCCTACCGTAAAACGTGATTTTTCATCCCAAAAAATCGTTTCCCAGCAATAATTTTTGCGTTAAATTACTTAGTTTGGTGTACAGAATGCTTGATTGACGGCTTCGTGAAGAGTCTGTTTACAAACTGTATAACACATTTCAAATCATCACCAATTTCGTACAATTTTATTAAAAAAACACCCTGTATAAAAATTCA
This sequence comes from Xestia sexstrigata, assembly GCA_941918905.2. Lineage (NCBI taxonomy): Eukaryota > Metazoa > Arthropoda > Insecta > Lepidoptera > Noctuidae > Xestia > Xestia sexstrigata. The sequence goes on from OW799210.2 coordinate 1,431,998, forward strand.
TTTACATCCTGATTTCATTGTGGTATACTAAAAATAATATTCTTTTGATCTTAACTTTTATTATGAACCGTAGTATGTTTTTATTGTTTTTTTTTTAATATGACATAACTACTTCAAACATTTTGGAAACTGTACGCTTACAAAATTATTTCATCTATAGGTTTTCGGGTCTGAATTTTCACCTACCCTTCCATTTCCTTGTAATCTTTTGCTAATGCCTTGATGTTTAAAAGAGCATTTTTAAATTCACCTTCTTCTAAACCTTCACCAACATAATGGTGCACGAAGGCACGCTTGGCATACATTAAATGAAACTTTTTACAAAGACGCTCCCAGGCCCCGCGTATTGCTGAAGTGTTTGATACCATCACAACTGCTCTCATTAAGGCAGCTAAGTCACCGCCCGGGACTGTCAGTGGTGGTTGGTAGTTTAGCCCGATCTGTGTGAATAAATAAATAAAAAATCTTACTGATCTGGCCAACATTATTTTGAATCATCGCAGGACATATATAGGTACTATGATTGCATACCCAGTTACTAGCTGATATCTCAAAATTCAATCAAGTTATGTAGGTATAAGCAAATAAACTTTTATTACCTTAAATCCAGTGGGAGACCAAGAAACAAATTTAATTGATCGCATGGTTTTAATTTGAGCAATGGCTGAATTAATATCGTTTGGATTCACGTCTCCACGAAATAATAAGCAGCAGGACATATAAGATCCTTGTCTAGGATCACATTTGACCATCTGATTGGAGGGTTCAAAACATTGCATCATCAACTGATACGTTGAGTTTTCTTCATGCATTGCCCTGGCAGCTGGTATAAATGGTGCAAAAGTTACCAATGGAAAATGAATTCTTGGATAAGGAACCAGATTGGTTCTAAATTCCACAAGTTGCACATTTAATGAACCTTCAAACCTCATTGAAGCAGTAAAACACGACACAACCTGAAGAAAAATATTATTATTTAAACATAATTTGTCGAATCCTCAGAGATAGATCGAAGAATAAGTTGCACTTGCTGGCCTGGCTGTTATTCGTAGATCTTTTAAAGTTGTTGCGTTACGTGTAGTCACCAATTTCGGCAACCAATCTTACCAAGGGATATTATGTTACCTAGAACCTGGGTGGTTAGATAGGCAGTCACTCGGAACAAATATTGGTATTTAGCTGCATCAGGTTAGATTGGAAGCCGATCCCAACATAGCTAGGAAAAAACTTGGCAGATGATAACACTTATGTGTAGAAAGAAAAATTATAATGATGTTTATGTACCTGGGCGACAAGCCGATTTAAATTAGTGTATGTTGGACGTGGTGTATCCAATAACCTTCCCAAGATATCATATAAGGCTTCATTATCAAAAATAAAGCATACATCTTCGGTGTCCATAGTTGTATGAGTCGTTAGCACAGCATTGTATGGTTCAACAATTATAGGCGATATTCTTGGAGATGGGTATATTGCAAATTCAACCTTAGACAATTTTCCATAATCCCTTGATAGTCCTTCAAGTAACAATGCTGTGAATCCAGAACCAGTCCCTCCTCCAAATGAACGGAATATCATAAAGCCTTGCAAGGAATTGCAACCTTCTGCAACTATTCTTACACGATTTAATGCCAGGTCAATCATCTCACGGCCAACACCAAAATACCCGCGAGCGAAATTGCTTGCGGCATCTTCTTTTCCGGTAAGCAGAGTGGAAGGATGAAATAACTCTCGATATGCTCCATTTCTTATTTCGTCTGTAAGGGTTTTATAGGTTTTATTTAGTCACTTAAGCACATCTGCTAGACATGGCCGCGTCGTGTTCTAGATTTGATCCCTGACTTGGACTTGTTGGGTTTTTCATTTTGAAATTCATTTAACAATAAGCTTTGGTTACTACAATTTTTACACAAAGTTATATTTAATAATAGTACATTTTGATACAAGTGGAAAAAGTTTGTTATTGCATTCGAGGCGGAATTATCTCCCGAGCCCTAGGCGAGGGTGTTTTTGAACCGAGAACAGCAATAACAAATGTCCACGTGTATCAAACGACGTTTTTCAATACACTTTGAAGAAATAAAATAAAAGAACAAAAAATATTTTTGTCATGGATTATTAGGAAACTATGATTTTAATTTTCTTTTTTTCCGCGCTTTGCTTTCGCTAGGTTGAAGGAGAAGCAAAGGTATGAAGCCGGTAGACAGCCTAATATAAAATAATTTATTTTAATATTTTTGAATACCGAAACAAAATATTCGTTTTAAATATCATGTTTATATATGATATTCTATATATAAACACAATCTTAAAATCAAAAAAATATTTACGCCGTAAAGACGCATAGTGCTTTGTCGAAATTAAAAAAAAAACATTCACCTCCGACTATACGTATTGAACCGATTTGAACTTCGCATAAGTATATTTATCTGTGGAAATTTACTTTCCCACACACGTGCGGGAAAATGAAAAAAAAACGCACGTGTGTGAAATACATTGCATGTTGAACCTAATCGTAGTGCGATAAGAACCCGTTTTCGAGGAAGTGTATTGAAAAGATACTATTGGGAACATTCAGATATAGCTTACCTATTGGTGTTGGTTCTAAATCAATCATGACAACTCTAGGCACAACTTTTCCAGCGCCTGTTTCGTTAAAAAATGCTCCATAGCTGTTATCTTCTTGACCTGTATACGCCAACACACCATCCACTCTAATACCATGTTCGAGACAATAAAGCTCCCAACAAGCATTCGCTATTTGCACTCCTGCCTGACCAATGTGGATGTGAATAACTTCTCTCTGTAACAAGAAAAAATATATTTCCAGAAAAACATTACTTAGAGTTATTACTATGAATATCTACCCCATCATCCAATTATAGGACTAAACTTACTTTAGACATTGAGTTGAATTATAAAACTGAGAATTTTGTTTCTAAAATAGTGTGAAAAGCTATAATTATATTCTACATGTTTATTACAAAAAATACTTACTTAAAAAATGACATATTCTAGTCGCTTGACATGTCGCTTTCATAAAATTATAATGGTCTATTTGGTTGTGACTTATCGTTAGATCCTTTTTTGAGTGACAAAGTTTCCTCACTGATTAAGCTTTTAAAACCGTACTTGAAATTCTTGGAAAACTACGGTTTTAGTGCAGCACTACTTGCTTTCAAGCCCAAAGGTCAAAGTAGGTCAAACTCAAGGTCACCTATGTCAATTTGTTGTCATGTGGTGTTATCTATCACTGTTATCTTTTGTCTGTTTTCATTGACCAGGACTCTGAGATTTAAGTTAAATTTAAATACCGTTCTTTGATTGGCTTTTGTGTGTATGTTGTCAGACAAGTTTCAATTCAGATAAGATTCATATCTATCCCTGTAACTTGTTTTTAATATTCATGATAAATGATACATAGAGAACAAGTCAAACAGAATTTGCTTTGCCCTATTTGTTTTAATATGTATGGCTAGCGATAAGATAATTTCGTGATTTAGTCGTTAAACTGTTCTACTTTTGTGTTGTCGCTTTCGTGGAGAATCCACCATAATCTCGCTCATGTCACTCAACAGAGGTGTTCAGTTCGCAATAAATACAGATCTAAAGAATAAGATGAGTTTGGTCGGTAAAGTCGTACTTGTGACTGGTGCAAGCTCCGGCATCGGGGCTGCGACGGCGGTATTCCTATCAAAGTTGGGCGCTCAACTGTCCTTGACTGGCAGAAATGCTGAGAATCTTCAAAAAGTATGTAATGACTGCGAAAAATCCGCGGCTACTTTTGTTACTGCTGCGGATTTGACAAAAGAAACTGACATTGAAAAGATAGTGCAGAACACAGTCGACCACTACGGGAAGATCGACGTGTTGATCAACAACGCTGGGATTATCGAAACTGGCACCATCGAGAACACGTCGCTCGCGCAGTACGATCGGTTGATGAATACTAATGTGCGATCTATTTACTATTTAACCATGCTAGCAGTCCCACATCTGGTTAAAACGAAAGGCAACATTGTGAACATATCCAGTGTCAATGGAATTCGCTCCTTCCCTGGTGTTCTCGCTTACAATGTGTCTAAGGCAGCTGTGGACCAGTTCACAAGATGTGTAGCATTAGAGTTAGCACCAAAAGGTGTGCGAGTCAACTGCATTAACCCTGGAGTTATTTTGACTGAGCTGCAGAAGAGAGGAGGTATGAATGAGGAACAGTATGCAACTTTCTTGGAGAGGACCAAGGAGACCCATGCTTTGGGTCGTCCAGGCAAGCCAGATGAAGTAGCAGCTACTATTGCATTCTTGGCAAGCGATCTGGCAAGTAATATTACTGGTGTTAGTGTCCCAGTTGACGGTGGCCGCCATGCTATGTGCCCACGATAATCTCTCATACACTACTGACACATGTTACAAGATTGTGCCAATCATTTTTTAATGTGCCTTAAGGTTCTTTGAAATGCATTTATGAGAAGTTTTAAATTTTCCTTTGTTTAATTTTTATACATGGTATTGTTGCATTTTTTTTTCTGTTTTACTTTTTTATTAAATTGTTTTTAATACATTACTTAAATCTGTATTTGTTTCTATTTTTGTTGAACACCTTTTCATCAATTTATTTTACTTCAACTGGATTTGTATATACCAAATCTAAAAAACCAAACCAAATTTTGGCGACCCGAATGGCGATGGCGCAGCGGTAGTGAGGCTGCCTTACGTTCTTAAGGTCCCGGGTTCGGATCCCGGTAGAAGCAAATGTTTGTGTGATGAGCATGGAATTTTTTTTTCCGAGTCATGGATGTTTAAATGTATGATAAGTATGTATTTACAAAGAAAAAGTATCTATGTAGTATATCAACTATCTGGTGTCCACGACAAGCCTCGTTACTTAGTGTGGCACTAGATGGTGCTGTGTGTAATGTCCAGCGATATTTGTATAAAAAAAAAAGTTTAATAAAACTTGAAACCCCAGCTAGAATAACAATAAAGGGCGTAAAACACCTCATAACGAAGCAGAAAGACACTTGTTTTCACCGTCATTGCGAACATTTTTTGTTCTACACCATACCTGGGAACCTTCTAGTTACGGAGATATTGAGGGTCAAAGTTCCAACATTTTGACAAGTTTTTTTTTTAAACAAGTTTTTAATGGAAGAGTTTTACTTTAAACACCTCCACGACCCCCGCACTATTCAATCCATCCATCAGCACAATGTTTTGAGTGCGTTACATTGAGTTCTACCACCAAAAAATATTTTTCACCTCAAAAAAAAAGTTGTTTCCCAGCAATAATTTTTGCGTAAAGTTACTTAGTTTGATGTACAGAATGCTTGGTTGACGGCTTCGTGATGAGGTCTTTTACACCCTGTATTTAATAAAACATACTTCTAATCAATCTACTAATTATATTGATAATAAAAATCGAATAGTTCAATAAGTTTATTTTCCATCCATGTCCATTTACATAATAAAATGTTCAGTATTATGTGGGTCTCAGCCTAGCATGCATGGGTATTTACCAATTTGTATTGAACTTTATTTTGCTTCTTGTTTGCTAACCATATTTTAAATAGAGAATGAGTTACTTTTCATCATCTGTCTAACCGGATGCAGCTGAATACCAGTATTTTACATGGAGCGACTGCCTAACTGACCTCCACAACCCAGTTAGTACTGGGCAATATAATACCCCTTGGTAAGGCTGGTTGTCAGACTTTCGGGCCACTGAGTACCTGTAACGACTGTCAAAGTTTTTAAGCAGTCATAGAAAATATGGCTATAGAAACTGCATTGGATTGCAATCATTGAATTAATATATGAATTTAAAACCGGCCACTTGCTATTACTCAATAGATGGCGCTACTAGGTTCACAAAAGAAGATCACAAAGTTACGACTAATCTTCATACTAGGACCCTGTTAATTAATAGATCTATTGGAACCTTCTAATGTGTCGTGAAATCTTCCGAACTCTACCAGTTCAAATAGGTGTACTTCAAGGTTCAATACTGGGTTCACTCTTATTCATGACCAGGCAAAGGTAGGTACCATTATGCATTCTGTACAATGTCCGAGTTATCCTTATCTGTATCACATTTCTGCCCTTGATTATACTTTTATATTACGAGGAAAATTATAAAAAAACCAACACACGTTTTCACCAGTTTATTTTAGAATAAATTAAATCTAAAACCAACTTAACTAACCTAAGCTAATTATCACAATTACAATCAAACAAACCAACTTATGTTATGCGCCTATAAACACTTCCTAATGATCGAACAGATCCAGTCTTGTACAATGTAGGTACAGAAGTCATTTTGTGCAGAATTTCGTAAAACGTGGTCCAACGAACAAGATAGCTGAAATAAGTATACATTAATGGTGCCTTTACGCAGTTAAACCTCGATTAATACGATCTCTTTTGTGTCCTAATCAGACCTAAGAAAATATGATGGTCCTTAGAATTTTACAATCCAGGAGCTTAGGCTTCAGGATTTCATTCATTTATTAAGGAACATGAGAACATCCAAAATTTAAAATCATGCTTGTTATCCCCGAAGAGTTAGGCAGAGTTATATCAGTAGCACACCCACATTTCACGCATGATTCGAGGTATAACTGCATTACTGATGAAGAGACTCAAGGTAGAAGCAGCTGGTTGAGTGGCACTGCGGCGAACAGTTTCTTGGCTTCGTCGACGCACGCTTTGATGATTTGTTGGAAGGCGACCGGCCCTATATCCCGCATCACAGGCTCCCAGTTTACGTTTATTACTTGGTGGATTGTTTCACCTGAGAATAAATATAAATATTGTTAGGAATTTGAAGTTTCAGACATACACGATAAGACGCCATCAATGATGAGGTGTTATTACTACATTTCGTCATGGTTAATTATGGTCTGACTTTTTATAGATTATCGTATTTCAGCAAATGAGTTTTAGTTAAACTTGAACCTAAATGAATGTAAGGTCCTCTACCTATGATTTATTAGGCGGTGATAGAGTTATGAGAGTGTTAATTTCTTCGACTTTTTTTAAAGAGTAGGTATGCATGGAAAAGTTAATATTGTCAAGATTTCAATCACAGGTTAAGAATTGACAAGGTGAACCATGAAGATTGAAATGACGAATTACAGAAGACAATCTGGATTATGTTGACTAAAAAGAGAAGCCTAAGTAAAAGCCTTTTGTTAAAATTTAAGCAAAAAATGATCAGTCAAAAGTCTTGTTGCCGAACCGTTCAGGGCAGTAACTCTCTTGCCGGAATCACTGAGAAGAAGTTCTTGACTTGGTCGACGCATTTCTTGATGATCTGCTTGAGGGCTGGAGGTGCTATCTCGCTCATTATGATCGCCCAGTTCTCGTTTGTGAACCTCTCTGTCGTTTGTGCTGTAAATATGGTGTTTGTTAGGAAGTGTGGGTGTGGTTCTGTGGTAATGATTCTGGCAATGTCAGGGATGAGTATTTTGTTTTTGGATTGTTGTTTCTCGAAGAGATAGTGCCTACCACTAATACTAGAACATTACGATAGTAGGACTACATGCACCTTTATTGCTCATCAAATATAGATCGTTACCATGCATCTTTGAGGTTGACATATTGAGCAAGAAATTCAGGTTAAATCGTGAATAATGAGATATTCGTGTTCATTTATTAGGTAAATTAATAATACTGGTAATACCTACACGATACGATGACAATTTCCTATAGGGAAGTGTAGGTACTTGTACCTAGGTAATTTCAATGTGGTTGCTATCAACAATCTTGTTTTCGTTTCTGATAAAGATTACCTACAGTGTCATGAGATCACATGATAACACGAATTTGGTCAGTTTGTCACATGCTGGCAAGGTCGAGGTCGATCGGAGCGGTTCCCATACATATGTCACTGAATAGCAAACAGGTCTCACCGAGTTCCTTGTTGCCGTTGAACAGGTTGGTGAACTTGAATTGGGCTCGGTCCATCTTGTAGTGGTCCTTATATGTAGGCACGATCCAGTGCCCGTCTTTCTCTATGAAGTCGTATTTCACTATGATGTTTAGGTTCGCTGTAAATTAAAGTTTAGATGAGTATTTTAATTATTTGCTTTGTAAGGAACTTTAAGAAGAAGGCATTATCTGCACCTTCCCACGTACTTTCACGTCCTATCGTCCAAAAGATCTCAATAGAATAGTTGAGTTGCGTACTGACGATAGGATCCCATATACACGACAACGCCAGGCGACGCGGCGACATTGTATTGTGATTTTCCCCTTAGAGTGTAGTTGTATAGTATTTATACTACTTTTTAACAAGCTCACGTAAAATAATAAAACCGACGCTATCTTCCAAACCTAAACCATATCAGAATTTATAATTGTTCATGAAACAGTTGCCTCAAGCCTTACTTACCTACCATTCGCATACTACGGCAGCCATCAATTATTTGTTGCTGCTTCCTTTGCCGATCGAGTGAGCAGTGTTGCAAGTAAGTTTATTATGTGTCGGTCTTGCAAACCCGTCGTAGGTACCTACTTACATATCTACTGCTGTTACGCAAATGATCCTATAGCTGTTCGTGTTTGGTTACATTTTAGACAGGTTTTTCTTGATGAAAAGGAATTGGAGCTTTGAAGATGTGGTGGATTACGCAGGTATTATAATAATACCAATCAAGATTTAATTAGAATTTTGTACCAAGGTAATATTGATGTTATTTCAGATGTTGTTCTAAATTCTCCATCAACATTATAGGGATTCTGCCTAATGTTGTTGATATTAATAACTAAGATAACAAATTATTGCAGAAATCTCTTTTTTAAACTACAATCCTATCTACAGTGTTTTCAGGTTGTACTAGTTTTTTACTTCTTTAAACTCCATTTTGTTCAGCTAATTGACAGGGAAGTACTTACTGATCTTGATCCTGGACTGTCCATTGCCCCGGATGGGTAGGATGAGGATTTGTCCGTCCATGTCGTAGTGGGCCTTCAACGTCACGTTGGCGGTGAAGTCCAAGGTAGCTTTACCTTTATCTGGGTTGATCCTGAAGACAACGTAAGATATTTTGAATCTTGTATACTTAGCAATCGTATTAAAAGAGTCCAGTGAAACAGTAAAAGGCTAAGATAATAAACTTTAAACCTTGTTCTGGTACGCATCACTTCCGAAATGGTCGCTAACTAAGATTCTGTCCCGTGTTGCTTTGGTCGTAATAGTCCCTAATTTCAATACTTGTGCTCAACCTTCGTACCTACTATGTGGTTTAGAATTGAATTGTTCTTTTCACTAAGTCAAGAAAGAACCCCAATAAACTTACTTGTAAGAATTAACCCTAAAGCTCTTCAATCCAGTAACAACAGTGTCAGTAAAAGTGAGCTTTAAGGCCGGATTGTCCACGAACACCGTGCCCAGCTCCACAGGGTCCAGGGGTTTGATGCCCAGCTCGGGAATGCCCTCAGTGAATTTGGAGCCGGCTGCAGTGATCACCTTCTCTACGCAGGCGTTCAGTTGAGGGTCTGATCGGGAACATGGCGTGATGAATGAGGCTGGAAAGAAAGGGAAGGAAGTATTGAGTTGTGGTTTCTAGAAGTCTGTAGAAGAATAACTTCAGTTAGAATAAGGTACAAGCATTGAATCAGATTTCTCAAGAAGCAATCAGGTTTCTTCATATTAGAATGTAGTGGATGGTAGTTGGTACCTTCCCTCTAGCGAGAGCGAGAGGGAACCTGTGTCCTAGTACTGAGAACTTTGAAGCAGGTAGATCTCAGCTCTCAACCACCCTATGGATGAAACAATCCTCTCTGTGTTTCATTCTTGATAGTTCTGTTTGGATAGATTTCATTTTGAAGTGGTATATGTAAAGCATATTCATAAAGTATTATTCCATTTCTTTTTCATATTTTCCCCTTTCCCAAGGCATTTTCTAAGGTGCTTGTTGAATTGAACTTTAATAAATAAACACGATGCTCTGTTGAAGCGTTGTTAACAACGTTACATTGTTTACTGTGAAACATTGATGTTGTTCTTCTTGTTGATTTTATCTGTTTCCGGGCTAAGAGTGGATAATCAATCTTGCTACTTAAGAGGCAGGAATTTTATTGACTATCAACAAATAAGTAGTGATTATCTTTACTGCCGGCACAGCTGGCGGTTAAATGTTGACAATGTTGTTGATCAATCATCATTATTGCATAAAATGTGCGAAGTGCACTTATGTTATGTATATTTTATACAAAAGTAAATAGATACTAGTCCTTGGTTTTCTCTTATAATTTTAAAAAGGTTCGATAAACATTACAATTTGTATGTAAGTGGGATAAATAAATTCTTATTAAAATGCTCACAAATCGAGCGATTCGAGGTAAACCCGTCAGGTCGGTGACGGGTGCGCAAGTCGACCTATTACGAGTTTGATATAAATTATACAATATACCTAGCCTTCAACCTAATAAACCAGTTTATAATCTTAGCTTTCGAGATAATTGAAGAAAAAATGACAGTGCGGTTTTTCTTTTTTCTCTTGCAAGTGAAAGTATTTTTTTAATTCGTAGGTAGAACAGTCAACGTCTAGTGTAGATATACTGTGTAAGTATCAATATATATACATACATAATATATACCTAATAGTGTGCATACCGTGGCTCTCAACCACCCTAAAAAGTCACCGATCGAATGCAATGACTGTCAATGAAATCGGCTAGATAGCATGATCACCATCTTCGTTGTGCAAGTTCAAGAGACAAGGTGCTTATAGACACGTCAGAATAAACACCTCGTCAACATAGTAAATATTATGCTTTTCCAGACCAAATAAATTCACTGTTTTAGACTTTCACGGTCCGCGATCATGATGCTTGCAACAGCGTCGAAATATCGGGAGCTCAAAGAAATAGAAAATCACGGATATTATCCCGTAAGTACCTACTTTAAGTGTAGTCAAATAAATTCATTCGCATCACAATCATGACGAAGATTACCCAACCACGAATCTACAAATGAAAACCTTTTCAAGGTCACAATATTCCAAGAGCAATTGACTAAAGGCAAACACTTGGGTGCTTTCGTTAACCAAGAGCTGTTCTCTCAAAGGTCTGACGTCCTACAATCAGCTTGGTTGATTACCTCGAGGTCACGGTCGCAATCCCCATGTGGAGTCGGCAAGCCGGGTCAATGTCGAACCGTTCGTTATACGTAAACCGACCGGTTTAGGCTCACGTGCACTCTTTGAGCTGGTTTAATTGATCTGCCGATTAAAGTAGACGCTTGTTGACGCCCCTTAGTGAGAAATAATATGGTGCTTGTTTGTGATAGAAGGGCTTTTGTCTAATCACAAAGGCATTGGTACAGTCTACACAACATACGAGAGTAAATTGACTGTATGTTCTTTGCCTAGACGACTTTTCAGTTAGGGACCTCTGTCCCTAACTGAAAAGACCTGGACTTTGACTTTCAACGAATTATTGCTTTATTGTATTTTTATTAAGGTAACTCCAAACTAACTGGTTTAATTCAAGTTTTCTGTCAAGGTCAGAAAATCCTGAAACAGCCCCCCCGGTAACTTACTTTTAACTCAATCAACCCAAGCTAAGTATATTTGCAATCTACTTTACTCAGGTAATTATAAAATACGTTAGGGTCATTTCTTTTAACCGAAATTACTATATTTTTTAGGCATTTTATGGTACCTATTTTCCCGATTATAGATGCTAATTATATCAGTGGATGACACATTTATTCGGTAAAGAAACAGCTCTATCTTATTTCATCCATCAGAAACTTCTAGTATTACACACATCAAAAGTATCTAGGGATCAACATATATTTTTGCAATAACTTTTCTCCTGATTGATATTAATTAAAATTTTCTTTAAGGATTCATCAAATAAAGTGTTTTCGTTTGTCACAGTAACGATAAACCAAGTCACCTTTGCATTAATAAAGAAATTTGCCATTTTCCTAATAAAGGGATTTTTGACATTTGAACCACTAACATTAAAGTTCGAAAAAAAGACTGAAATAACAGTTTTCTTTAAAATTTTATTGGGTAACTTAAACAATTAATAATCCGTGTTTCTACCGCGAACACTAACAACACAAGAACATCGGTTTGGCATACTCAAAATGAGTTCATCCAAATCACGCTGTGGAATGGCCGCCCATGTTCGTTGCAACAACAAAAAAAGGTCTTCTTGCGACTGGATACCCTCCATATTCGGCAGAGCTCTTCTCTGTAGCATATCCCATGCATGCTCAATCGGGTTCAAGTCTGGCGACTGAGCAGGCCAGGGCAGGACATTGATGTTAGCTGCGGCGAGAGTCTGTCTTACAACTCTTGCGGTGTGCGGTCGTGCATTATCATGCATTAACTGAAATAAGGGACCGATTTGCACTTGTAGAGGAACGATGACGTCTGATACAATCGTCTCAGCATAAATTTGAGCGTTGAGGTTGCCTCTGATCCAAATCAACTCAGTTCTTCCGCCGATCCAAATACCCGCCCATACCATGATGGTTCCACCACTATAAGGATGGACTTCCTGGCAGGATTTTAATCGCTGTTGGCGTCCAGGGGTTCTCCAGTGTCGTATACGTCTTGTATCCGGTCTCATACCAAAACGAGACTCATCAGAAAAGCACACGAAACGCCATTGTTCTTCTGCCAAATTTCTGTGTTCAAGAGCCCATTGATATCGAATCCTACGATTGTGCATTGCTATAGGTGGTACCCGTAGCGGTCTTCGGGAATGAAGGTTCACTTCATGCAAGCGGTTTCTGACTGTTTGGTCGCTAATTAAGTTCCCTGAAGAGTGATGAAGCCTCACGGCTAACATCATGGCGGTTATTGTTGGAGCTCTTCGAGTTAAGATTTGAATGTATCGGTCTTGTCTCCGTGTGGTGCAGCGATACCGTCCTCCATGGCGCTCAGCCACGGTACCAGTGCTTCGGTAACGTGTCCAAAGTCGACTGATAACACTCTGACTTGTATTCAGAGCTAAAGCTACAGTACGTTGCCGGGAACCAGCTTCTATCATTCCCACGGCTCTGAGCATTTCTTCCCTGCTTAAATGACGTCGCCGCTCCATAATAACGTTGGTTTTAATCAGTAGTAGGGAAACAGTAGCACTAATAATGTCTTCAATGCGTTGTATGTTTTTATAGGGAAAATATTGACAGCTTATTTTCATCTTTTACTCGAATTTGATTGAGAGTTCCTGATTCAAATTATGAAATGCACCAAAAAGGATCCATATAAATTTATAAAATCATAAATTTATTACAAAGCCACATCTCAATCTCAAGAAATCCGCATAAAAATGCTTGATCCCTAGACATTTTTGATGTGTGTATTTATAGAGAAATTTGACAGCGAGATTCCATATAAGAATGTCGAAATACTACTCTGTCAAGAAAGTACCGGGAAAAGATCAATAATACACAAAATGTCTGTTATTCATCCAAATTTATTTTATCACCTTCAAAGTATGCTCCTTTAGAAACGATACACTTGCGCCAACGAATAATCCATTCATCAAAACATTTTTTAAACGCTGCTTCCGGAATTGAGTTCAGTTCTCGCCGCGAATTCTCCTTTATGTCTTCTATCGATTGAAAACGGGTGCCACGAAGTGGTAATTTGAGTTTAGGAAAAAGAAAAAAGTCAGCAGGAGCCATATCTGGTGAATATGGTGGTTGCTGGATGGTATTTGTTGAGTGTTTGGTCAAAACTTCGTTCACAATGATAGCCTTGTGCGAAGACGCATTGTCGTGGTGCAAAATCCAAGAATTTTCTTTCCACAAATCTGGCCTTTTTCGTCGAATTTGCTCTCTTAAACGCCGCATAACGCTCAAATAATATTCTTTATTTACCGTTAGACCTTCCGGTAAGAATTCAGAGTGCACAACACCGCGATAGTCAAAGAAAACAGTCAACATGACTTTGACTTTTGATCGACTTTGGCGTGGTTTTTCGGTTTCGGTTCAGTTAGAAGGCGCCACTCCGAAGCTTGTTGACTAGTTTGCATGTCAAACTCGTAAACCCACGTCTCGTCACCAGTAACAATGCGTTTCATGAATGTTGGGTCCGAACTGACTCGTTCTAGCATGTCCTCAGCGACTTTCATGCGATTGAGTTTTTGGATAAAATTCAGATCTTTTGGGACTAGCCGAGCAGCAACATGTTTCATACCCAAATGATTAGTTAAAATGGGATCGACTCGTGAGATACAGAAAGTTCGGCGGCTATCTCTCTCAGAGTTGAATGGGGATTTTCAGTCACTATTTTCTTCACTTTTCGATGTTAACTTCAGTTGCAGACGTTGACGGCCTACCAGAGCGAGGCAAATCTTCCATCACATCTCGACCGCTTTTGAACGCTTTGAACCACTCATAAGCACGAGTTTTTGATAAAGTCGATTCACCGTAAGCCTTCTGTAACATTTTCAGTGACTCCGAACACGAAATTCCATTGGCGATGCAAAATTTAAGACAAACTCTTTGTTCGATATTTTTGTCCATTATGAAATTCGCAATACACACTATATATGATATTACTAAAACCAGCACTGTATTTAATATAAATAACAGATGCAACTCAAACTCCGCGCCAAAATGGAAAACAGTTGTGCCAATCTAACAACTACAAAAAAAAACAAAAATTTGAATTTGGAACCATAAACAAATCATCCATTCCCGATACTTTTTTGACTGAATGTACTTCCATTCCTTAATTTTCCTTAATTTTTCATTCAGTTTTGGCGCAACTTAGTTTTAAGGTCTATGAATTATACTCTGGTAGTAAATCCTCCGCCTGTGTTGTAATAAGTATGTTATTTGTTTTGCATTAGGCCTTGTTAATTAGTTAATTCCTTGCCCAATGTAAGTCTAGTCATTGGCCCCATCATCTCACCCATCATTTTAACATAGGTAAGTGCATTTGGTATATTTATATAGATAAAAGTTAAAATAAATAAAATCGATTCCTTAAAAAAATAAACAAATCTTTTTGACCGTGACCGTTCGACAACAACTATCACAAAAACGAATATTGTTAAAGAAAGTAGTGTTATTAAAAAATTATCAAGAGCGAACCGGCGGCCGCGTCGGTGGCGTTTCAATGAACTGACGATCTTTCGCAATCAGTTGCAACGCACAGTCACATGCATTCAACGGCTTGCTATACAGCTGCTACAGCTGGACAGGTCCACTCAAATCTGTGTGTTTCTTTCTTCAAAAGACCATCTCAGACACTAATCTGCATAGTCCTCATGTGAATTGAGCAAGAATATGTCGGGACTTCAAAAGAGACTATAACCTCTGAGTTTGTTTCGGCTGTTTTTTCTCAGAGTAGTCAGGCACGAAACACCGGCACCATCTAGTTTTAAAAAAATGACATGTAAAAGTGTTTGTAAAAACCTACTTGCAAAATAATCATCATTTATCATTTATAAAAGTTATAATAATGATCAAATAATAATATTATGGTAATCGATATTAGGTCATTGATTTTGCAACTCTCAAGAATGTGTGAATAAGTTGAGAAATAAGGCGTTCATAAATATCTCTACCATTTTTTTTTTTTTTTTTCGGATGGGAAATCATCAAATGACTTCTCCCGCTCTGGGCGGAGCAGGAAGGAGTGTCAGACTTTTACTGACTAAAACCCATCCATGTTCCTTCATCGCCCTTTGTGTTCCGGGGTCACGGTATCTCTTTCGAACAGTCTCGCAACCTCGGATATCTCTACCATCAATTTTAATTTTGTTGCCAACAATATTTAACTGTAAATAGAACTTGCAGATTTTTACATGTTGAAACATTTTGATCTTGGCCGTTTTCTATAACTTACTTACATATAACTGTTGGTTAATGTGGCTTCTTCCGTAGCTAAAGGTCTTTCTACAAACAAAGAATATCCTATCCGTGTCACCTGTCACTATATATAAAAATCAAAGAAAACTTTTCTGTGACGTTTTGTTTCTACCCGTCGAGTAAGCAAAATGTCAAACAGACAGAGATAGCAACCTACCGAAACTGGCTAGTAAGTTATTGAAAATGGCCGTAGAGAGCTCTGTAATTAGATTAACTAAAGGTTAACGAAATGTCAAATTGTTTCGTTTGTGCCATTTCTAAAGTTTAAAGGAATGAACAAATAAATCCTCCAATTTGGTACATTTTTTTTTGTTTTTTTTTTTATCGGATGGGAAATCATCAAATGACTCCTCCCGCTCTGGGCGGAGCAGGGAGTAGTGTCAGACTTTTACTGACTAAAACCCATCCATGTTCCTTCATCGCCCTTTGTGTTCCGGGGCCACGGTATCTCTTTCGAACAGTCCCGCAACCTCCAATTTAGTACCTCAAATATCAGTTTCGTGATTATCAAATCATCTATAAACCTGACATTCAACATAGGCAAGTTGACTTGAAGTCGCATTAGGAATCAGAGGCTCGAGCCTACCTGCATGGGGACAGTGGTGGACCATCAACTGTAGAGGTGTCACGGTCCCGATTACATTTTTTTAACGATGCTCTTTGAATTTTTTTATGTTTCCAGTGTGCGTTTACAAATATTTAAGCTGCATAGCTACGAACATACTTATAGCCATACAAATATTTGTTCCGAGCGGGGATCGAACCAGCGACACTCAGTGCAGCAGCCAATCGCTCAGCCAGGATAAGTTCAAGTATGCACCTTTTACACAATATCTTAGAAACACATTAATTAGAGCACGTCCTGCCAGAAATATTAATGAAATATAATATTTTTTAGTGACTTTCATTGTCTTTCCGTAGTTTTATACAGATAATTATTGTTGCTAGAAGGAAAACGGAAATGCAAGTTCGAGATCGAGTTTAATTAAAATTGACTAATCACCAGCTACCTTGTCCTGACCCTAGACAGTTATTCTCAGGAAAATAAGCAGCAAATGTTACCAACTAAGTATATTGACCTTGACCTGTCGACTACGTAACTCAACTATGAATTAAATGCAATACCTAAATTATAAGACTACTAACTTCTGTCCACGGGTTCGCTCGCGTTAAGGTCGGACATTATCTTACGGGAACGTCCTGTACATCAAAACTCGGGACGTCAGAACGCACTAAAAATTATACCACGGCGCGGCGCGACGGCGTGACGTATTGAGAATATTAAAAGCGTCGTATCTTCGTCAATTTTGGTTTACGTAACAAAAGAAAAAATACGGGTCAAATATTTTGATAATCTAACTGACGGACTAATTCTATTTTTTCAGTACACAAGCCTATTACTTAATAATGTTGTTGTAATTTTAACATAACACGTTTTAAAATAACACATTTGCTCGTAAAGGGTCTCTTAGTACACCAATTTCAATATCGTATTGTATCTCATTACGTACTTGTGCGTTATTGTAATGTAAAACGCACGGTTTATCAAGATGCTCCGTCTAAAACGAACGGTACTTTTTTAAATATTAACAAAGAGTTATTATGTCAGAAAAGTGGTCAACATTTTATGAATAAAATTAGCTTTGGGAGATAAAATATAATAATAACAACTTGACAACATTAAAAATGCCAACTGGCAACGTAATAATCAATTTTACAGTGACAACAAGTGATTTATTCGTTTAAGAAAGTCCGAGTTTTATTTATTTCCTCGCAAATATGTTATAAAACGTTGTATGACATTTATGTGAGCTTTGATAATTACAGCCTCTGCTTTCTTGTAGCCCTCGTCTCCGGCTCGGGCTAGCAATATCGCCTCGGCTGTAATTTTCAACTTACCGCACTTATATCATAATGTACTATAATGTATTTGTAATGTTGTAAAGTAAAACCTAATCAATTATGAGATGTTTTAAATATTTGGATCGGGTGCCTTAATAAATAAAAAGGTGGTCAAAAAGTTAGAAATGTATCTTGATTAACATCTAGGTTACTTAAAAGCTCTTATTGAAGCTCTGTAGGGAAATAAAAAAAAGCTTTAAAAGCGATTACGTAGCAGGGCGTGCGGGTAGCAGTATTATTAATCAGTTTTCGTACATTTTTGGCATTCATTTTCATTATAATATGTATTGGTAGACTTCACACACCATGCACACAGCATGTCGGATGTCGGTAAGTAACTTTCGTACGAAAAATACTTGCCCGGTTTTGATGTTTGAGCTCTGTTACAATATTCTGCAAGTTATCTTCAATATTAAGTATACCTACCAACGTTCTTCGTCGTTAAAAAATATAGCCTAGTTCTCACGACGCGACCTGTGTTTATATTAGAGCATTACAATAATTTGCTTCATTGTAAACGATCATTGAATAATTTATTAGAAGGATTACACGTTGAACTTTCTGTCACTTAGAATTAAATTGTAAATCATTGTAATAAATGTATATTTATGTAGGTGATGACTAGGAGATTTCCCATCGCGTCCTTTCAATTTCCCATGAAGTCATTTGGATTAGCTAGATTTGCATGATAAATAAATTAACATGTATTTCTTTTGTGTAACTATGATAACATTTTTGTAAATCAGTAATAATAATTAATTAAGCCTAGTATTATTAAATTACTCAGTTTTATAATATTTATGTGTTCACGAATTTATCAGTGAAAATTAAAAATCCATAACCAGGTACTTTAATTTAGTAACTTTACCTATGTTATTGATATAAAGGGTGTAAAACACCTCTTAACGAAGCCGAAAGGCACTTGTTCTCCTCGTCATTGCGATCATATTTTTGTTCTACACCATACCTGGGAACCTTCTAGTTACGGAGATATTGAGGGTCAAAGTTCCAACTTTCTGACAAGTTTTTTTTTAAATACGAGTACAAGTTTTTAATTTAAACACCTCCACGACCCCCGTACTATTCAATCCATCCACCAGCACAATGTTTTGAGTCCGTTACATTGAGTTCTACCACAAAAAAATATTTTTTACCCCAATAAAAAGCCGTTTCCCAGCAATAATCTTTGCGTAAAGTTACTTAGTTTGATGTACAGAATGCTTGGTTGACGGCTTCGTGATGAGGTCTTTTACACCCTGTATTCTTTTATTCCTTTAATGAAAGTCGTACTTCCTAATTTAAAAATAAAATAAAACTCACGTAGCGTCCCAGCGTATGCGAAGGCGACGTAACTCAAAACGAGACACAAATGCACTTTCATCTTTTTAGAATTAATTAAAAAATAATAAACAAATAAATATGTGTTATCTTAATCAAGTCTTGTTTCCGACTGTGCCCCTGTTTGGTGGCTATAGCCTTTTATACGTTGCGCAAGCGACAACATACTTATGTGCGCGTGCGTCCACTGATTCACACCTAATTAACTATTTTGCTATGACCTGTTGCAGCTGTACGCTTTTCATGTGTATCATCAGCCTTTGTTTGGAAAAGAGGGTTAGGGTAGCTCAAGTTATGTTGGATGATTTTCAGTAAACTCGTCATGTTATGTTTATTCCAACAAATAATTGTTAAATTTTGAGGTGTAATTTCCGGGATATAATTATATGGGGAATAAATGTAAGAGTTTACTGCTGTATCAAATATAAATCATATCTCGTTCAGCTGTCAATGACAACCGACTGTACTTGCTCTAATTGACATTACAGACTGTAACTATTTGGTACCTAACTCTATAAAGTAAAAATTGATTGAAGATTTCGGCATGAGTATCTAGACGAATAGACTTGATTGTCTGTTCATCTTTTCATTGATTGTAAAAGGTAAATGTGAAAAAAGACTTCGAACCTGAAATTGATTTGCACAAGCTGGTTACTTACGCGACCGGTTTCGAACAATAAGTTAGTAGTAGTTAACATTAGAACTAAATAATTTACAATGACATCTTTGTAATTGTCAGTATAAGATCGTAAATAGTACCTAACTACTTTCTAGATGTAGGGAAATAAAAGACATGTTTCGCTGATCCTAATTCATCGATGCGTTTTTTTTCTGTTCCAACAAACGACCATTCTAATGATTCCATCAACAAAAAAGGAGGTAAAGGGATTATTAGAAAACCGTGTCATGATTATTGTAAGTATTGTAACACGACTATCAGTTTCTTCTATCACATCAAATTCTGCTGTAAGTTTTTCGGCCAACTTTTTGAGGATGCATACGTAACGTACGTGACGAGATCATTAGGTAGCCTGAATACCTACCAAGGAATGAAATACCACAAAAAAGATAATATTTAATAGATAAATAGGGTAATTAGGTGTCTTTTTACATCTCGTAATGTGTTCGGTGAATTGTCTTAAGTTGTTTTGGAACAGTTCTTGTTTGTGGTAAAACCGTTGGGTTAGAAAGTCTGAAAATACTATAGGTATTTTCAGACTTTCTAATTCTACCTATCGGAAGTCAAGAGTAAAGATTATTTTAATTGAGTATTACATAAATAATTTTTCAATACACTTCCTCAAAAACTGGTTCCTAACGCACTACGATTAGGTTTAACATGCAATGTATTTCACACCCGTGCGATTTTTTTCATTTTCCAACACGTGTGCGGGAATGAAAATTGCTACAGATAACAATACCTATACTTAGTCCAAATTGGTTCAATACCTACAGTATTTTTTTTTTTTTTTTAATTTCGTCAAAGCAATAATGCGTCTTGTTTTTTGAATTTTTGAATGTTCAAATTGTTTTTATAAATAGAATATCATAGATAAACATGATTATTTAAAACTAATATTTACTTTTACAAACAAATTAACATTTATTTTGTGTTCTAAATTCAAAAATATGTAAAAAAAATATTTTTATTATTAGGCTGTTTAGCGGCTTCATACCTTTGCTTCTCCTTGAACCTGGCGAAAGCAAAGCGCGGAAAAAAAGAAAATTAAAATCATAGTTTCCTAATAATTCATGACAAAAAAATCTTCAAAAGTCAAAAATCAAATATCAAAATCAAAGCATTTATTTCAAGTAAGCCAGTTACAGGGACTTTTGAATTGTCGAAACAAAGATGAAAACTAAATTTAGCTACAGTCCCAGTCACAAGACCTGTGAAAGTACTGTAGTTGCCCATTCCCTAGCGTAGATCTCTATGGAGAAGAACGGGCAATAAACTCCATGGACACTCTTTTAAATCACAATATTGTTACAAAATCTTGGTTACATCATTCATGTTGAGATGGTATATTATGTGAGAACAATGTAGCAAGATGTGCACGTTAAAAGTGTCCACAGCAAAAACACACAAACAAAAAAAATACAATTCAGAATAATTCATTCTAATAAGCCATGGCAACTGAGAGATGACCAGTCACAACTGACAGCGCCCGTTCATAGACATGACGCATGGATCAGCACCATTCAACTCAACCATTTTGAAGGGAACTAAATAATCCGACACATGCGCCACCCATCAGCGAGACATTTGAGTGAGCATGACATACTCTAAACCGCCAGGGCACATTCAAGTCAAGAAAAGACGTAGGTTTCCAGTGAATGATAGCTTTCTAGTACATAGTACTCACACAATATGGGCTATGCATTTATATAATACTAAAGAGATTAAATCTATATAATGCAAAGATAGTTGTACAATCTTCAGCAGCTCCAACAATAAAATTTAATGCTATCAATTTATGCGCCCCTGTCCGTGTGGAGCAGGACCAGCATTGAGCCAAGCATTTTTATCAATATAATCGCTCAACTTGTAATAAGCTTGCTTACATAAATAAAATAATAAAAATAAAATAAGCCTTTATTGCTGTTTTACAATAATTACATTAACATTTGTTGCTGACGATCGGTTTTAAAACAACAGCTTGTCCTTCGACAAAGGCCTCCTCCAAAGACTTCCACCTACCTATCTCTGTCTCTTGCAATTCTGGTCCATTCTGGACCGGCGACTCTTTTACCATCCCTTTTTTTTTTTTTTTTTTTTTTCGGAAGGGAAGTCATCAAATGACTTCTCCCGTTCTGGGCGGAGCAGGAGGGAGTGTCAGACTTTTACTGACTAAAACCCATCCATGTTCCTTCATCGCCCTTTGTGTTCCGGGGTCACGGTATCTCTTTCGAACAGTCCCGCAACCCCGGCAGGCATCGGTCCTTGCGGACCCCTTCCTATTGCTGACTCTCTTTGAGGCGCGCGTGGAACACGAACGCGCCGTCGACACGGCCTGTCGTCATGAGACGGACGGACGGCGAGCTAGCCCATAGCCCACCGTCCACAGGCCCGCGCCTACGGTGGCCGGGGGCCACGTGGTGGTCCCCGACGCCCGGGACGTCTCCCACGGCGGCCGGGACGCTGTGAGGTTCTCTCCCTCTCACGTTCCGCCACCTCCTTCTCTAGCATTACTGCTTCGCAGAAGGAGGTGACGGCGTCCCATTCCGTCTCGCTCCGGACCATGGCTTGCACCAGGGCCGGACGCGAGAGGTCGCCGCCGCCAATCGCCGCTTCGAGGACACGGCGGTGCTCCGCCCACGCGGGGCACACCTCCACCGTGTGCTCCACCGTGTCCTCCGGTCGATCCTCGCAATGGAAACACCCGGGCGTTTCCTCCCGCCCGATTCGGTGCAGGAACCTCCCGAAAACACCGTGTCCGGTGAGGACCTGCGTCAGGCCGAAGGTGAGGACGCCGTGGCGTCTCTCAAGCCACTCCTCAAAGAGGGGACTTACCGCCACTATTGTGGCGTGCCCGGCACGGGGTTGCGACAGTCGCTCTCTCCATGTCGCCATGAGATCACGCCGGAAGTCTGTACGCTGCGCGACAATTTGTCGCGGCAGCAGAGTTTCCCCCCGGCGTAGCACCTCCGCGCGCCATTCATGTAGGCACGCGAGGACTATCGCCTCCAGATCCCATGGCGGCAATCCGGCAAGGAGGCACGCCGCCTCACGGGAGATCGTGCGGTACCCACGGACCAGCCTTACGGCTACCACCTTTTGGGGCGCGTTCAGGTAGTGGGCCGCACGCAGCCTCAAGGAACGCGCCCACACCGGGGCCCCGTAAAGGGCCATGGACCGCACGACTCCCGCGTAGAGCCTCCGGCAGGAGGCGTTTGGCCCCCCAAGGTTGGGCAGGAGCCGCCTGAAGGCAGCCCCGGTCCGTACCAGTTTGGGAGCCAAACGTCGGAAATGCTCCACGAAGTTCCATCGGCTGTCGAGGACGAGTCCCAGGTACTTCAGCGTCGACTCGACGCCGACGGATACCCCTCCTACCGTCAGTGAGGATCCCGGAAGTGGCGCATTCCGAGGCCCATGAAAGCACATGGCCTCGGACTTGTGCAATGCCACCTCGAGACCCAGTTGCCGGATCCTCTCGACGACAATCGCAACCCCGCGTGTCATTATTTCGGCCGCCGCCTCGTGCGACCCCGCTTGTGCCAGCACCAGCGTGTCGTCTGCATAGCAGACCACGCTGACGCCGCTAGGGAGGTCGGCGCGCAGCATCCAGTCGTACCCGATGTTCCACAAGGAAGGCCCTAGGACCGATCCCTGTGGAACACCGCACGACATCTCTCGCCGGTTCCATTCTCCGCTGCGACCGGGGTAGATAACGGCTCTATCCGTTAGGTAGTCCCCGACCACACGACAAAGGTAGGTCGGCACCCGGTGATTCCGTAGTGCCTCCCTAATGCAGCTCCAGGGCATGGAGTTGAAGGCGTTGGCGATGTCAAGAGACACCGCCAAGACAACCCCCCCCCCGGGACACTGCATCCCCCGTCGTGAGGGCTCTCACGCGCATGATGGCGTCCACCGTAGAGCGTCCCTTGCGGAAACCAAACTGGTGTTCCGCAAGATCCGGCCCCGTCCCCGCAAGGTGCTCGGCGAGGTGGTTTGCAATGGCTGTTTCAAAGAGCTTGCCCACCTCGTCGAGCAACACTATGGGCCGGTATGCGGACGGAGAGTCCGCAGGGCGCCCCGGCTTCCGAATGAGGACCAGCTTCCCCGTCTTCCAACGAAGCGGGAACTGGCCTCTCTCCAAGCATGCGCTTAGGAGCCCCTCCAGTCGGGGCCCGAGAGCCGCTTCGCCGCTCTGTACCCCTCATATAGCTCCGCCTCAATGGCTGCCGCATCCGGTGGGCGGATGCGGAGCCTACGATGCCTGGCGTACAGGTGCCGCGCAGCCACGCACGCCTCACGCAGAGACGTCAGCTCTCGCGACCACCAGTACACCTGACGCCGGGCGCTTCCTGGCCGGACTCGGGGCATTGCCACGTCACATATGTCGGACATGGCCTCCTGGAACCACCCTGCCTCATTGTTAATGTCGGCAGGCCTGTCTGGTGACGTCACCCAGGCCTGCACGATCGAGGCTTCCAGGAGGAGCTCCCGGTCCAGCTGCTTCAGCGCCCAGCGCGGACCACTCGGGGCCTGTTGGACCGGCGCGCTTGAGGTCTGGGTGGAGACGTCGAACCGGATATACCGGTGGTCGGAATAGGTCTCCACCCCCTCCATGACACGCCAGTCAACGACACGTGGCGACAGAGCGGGGCTAGCGAACGAGATGTTCACCACCGACTCACCCCGCATCCGCACGCACGTGGGGACAGAACCCCGGTTTAGGACGACCAGGCCCTTCTCCAGAGCCCAGTCCTCCACCATCCTTCCCCGCACATCTGTGCAATGAGAACCCCATGCCAAGTTCTTGGCATTGAAGTCCCCGAGGACAAGCACGGGGAGGGAATGGTTCCCGACGACGACACTCAACTCTGCGAGAGAGTTGTGGAACTCGGCGAGAGTTCGGCTCGGGGAGAAGTAGACTCCCACCACTACGATCTCTCCGAACCGTGCTGCTACGCACCCCCGACCCCTCCTGACACCTTCAAGGGTCGGGGTACCGGCGGCGGCCGACGACACTATGGTCACTGAGCCGCTAAGGTCCGCCGCCCAGTCTTCCCTGGGCTGGACGAAATACGGCTCAGCGACCACAGCGATGTGTATCGACCACTGCGCCATGCTCTGGAGCAACAGATCCTGAGCGCAGGCGCAGTGGTTGATGTTCGCTTGGAGGAAGCGTAATGGGGCCGTTATTGGCACTCCATTACCGCTTCCTCCTCCCTGGCCCCCTGTGAGGGCCCCTCTACGGCAGCGGCAGAGGCAGCGGCGGCAGTTGCAGCTGCGGCGATGGCGACGGTGGCGGTGGCGGCGGAGGGCCTTCCCTTGCCTCTTTTACCATCCCTGGGGTACCATTCTGATATTAGTCTAGTCCATTTCTCATTCCTCTCTCTTAGCATATGTCCTGCCCATTTCCATTTAAGTGTTTTTCATACTTTATTCACATCTCTAAATTTAGTTACATTTTTAATTTTGCTTAATCTTATTTTATCTCTTCTTTTTACTCCGATTACACTTCTCTCTATTCCATTTTGACATACTATTATTTTATTGTTTAGTTTCTCTGTTAATGACCATGTTTGACAACCATATGTTAAACATGGCAAAATACAGGTGTTATATACTTTTCTTTTGTCTTTAATTGGCATGTCTTTATTTTTCATAACTTCGCTAAGGGACCAAAATCTTTTCCATGTGTTGGTGATTCTTCTGCCAATTTCTTTGTGCATAGTATCCAGTGTGGCTATTAGCTGTCCTTGGTATATATACTCCTCAACGTATTCTATTTTCTCCATGTTTACAATGATGTTGTATTTTTGTGAAGCATTAGTCATAATTTTGGTTTTGGTTGTGTTCATTGAGAGTCCTGCTTTTATGCTTTGATCTGCTAGTTGTTGTAGCATTTGCTCTAGTTTTTTTGGACATTCTGAGAACAATATTAGATCGTCTGCGAAACGTAAGTGGTTCAGGTTTTCACCGTTTATGTTGAGTCCGTCTTTACTCCAATCTAGGCTTTTGAATACCATTTCTAAGGCTGCTGAAAACAGTTTGGGTGAAATTGGGTCGCCCTGTCGGACGCCTCTTTCTATCGGAAACTCCTCCCCCGTTGCTTCCAGCCTGATTTGGGCCGTGCTTTTTGAGTATATATTCTTTAGTATTTGTATGTACTTTCCCTGTATACCTTGAGAACGCAATGCTTCCCAGATGTATTCATGTTCTAAGGAATCGAAGGCCTTGTTGTAATCTACAAATCCTATATAGTAAGTTTTGTTGTATTCGTTGTATTTCTGTAGGACTTGTCTTAATACGTGTATATGATCTACTGTTGAATATTTACTACGGAACCCCGCTTGTTCTTTCGGTTGGTTTTCCTCGAGTGTAGATGTGATTCTGAACAGAATTATTTTAGAAAACACTTTATACATCTAGCTGATTGGTCGATAATTTGCTATTTCTCCTCTGTCTCCTTTTTTATGGAGTAATATTATAATTGATTTGGTCCAATCTGTAGGAATATTCTCAGTCTCTATAATTTCATTAAATATATCTGTTAGAATAGGGGCAATGATTGGTAGGTTAGCTTTTAGACATTCATTCGTTATTTGGTCGGTTCCAGGAGTCTTGTCTCTCTTTTGTGTATTAATTGCTGTTATTGTTTCTTCCTTTAATATTTTTGGTGTCGGTTCAAAGTCTGTTATATTAATTTCTGTAATCCCTTCCCTTAGGTTCTTAGTTTGGTACAATTTTCGGTAATAATCTGTAGCTATTTTAAGTATTTCTGGTCTTTTATTTGTATAGTTTCCGTCTTTAGTCTTCACCTTTTTTGGAATTCAGTTCTTTAATAGCCTTTTTTGTTCCCCCAGTTTTTTCGATATGTTTTTTCAACGTATTTTGTCTTTTTAGTTTCTTATATTTTCACTTATCTCTTTGCTAATTTCTGCTATTTTGCAGCGGTTGATTTTGTTTTCTTTTCTCTGTAATAGTTATTTTCTTTCCTGTAGCAATTGTTGTGTCTTATCAGAAATGACCTTTTTGCTTTTTGGATCGACTTTTTTGGTTTCTGTTCGTAAAATGTTTATAAATTTTCCATACTTGGCCTGAGTTGGGTTGGCGGTTTCCTTACTTTTTTCTATTGATTTCTTTAGACTTGTCATAAGTTGGTCACCATTACGGGTGTATATGTAGGAAGGACTATCATTATGGAACATTCTTTTTCTCTTTATAGGCGTACTTGTCAGTCTAGCTCGGACCATTTTATGGTCTGAATTAAAGTTTAGAGTATGTATGATTGACACATCCTGGATCATTTTGGCCTTATTAGACAATATGAAATCAATTTCATTTTTATGTAATCCGTTAGGGGCCATCCATGTCCATTGCTTTGTTTTATTTTTCTTGTAGAAACGGTTGAGAATCCTTAATTTATTTACCCACTGTGTATTCTTCTCCATTATTACACGTTCCTATTTGGCCATTAAAATCTCCCATTACAATAATATTTTCGTGGCAATTTGTCAAAGTTGTTCGTAAATCTTCATAAAATTTTTCAATGTTTACTATATCTTCTCTTTTATCTGATTCAGTTGGTGAGTAGGCTTGAATGATGGACCACTTTAAATTTTTATGCAAGGGTAATGTTATGTTCAACACTGCTATTCTTTCCGTTATCCCTTTGATTTCTTCGAGCTTGCTTACATAGTGTGCGTTTAATGCATGTTTTAAATTTCGTCTCATTCAGTTCAAGAATACTTTGTGTAATTTTAATATAGCATCTCAAACAGTAGCCCATGAAAGATGAGTCTACTTTAGCGAGTCTGAAACCTGGCTGAACTAGTTGGTCCCTATTTCTAGTACTGTAATTATCTCTGTCACCCCTTTTACCAAAAAGGTACAGATTTTTTCTGACGTACATTATGTTTTCATAGATGCATTGACAATGTACCGTCATGATGCCAATATCCTTAAACAGTTTCCTTAGAGAATCGCGCCTACGAAGTTTATATAAGGCTCTGATGGCTCTTTTCTGCAGAATAAATATAGACTCAATATCTGCAGCCCGTCCCCACTGCAAAATGCCATAAGACATTATACTATGAAAGTAACTAAAATAAACCAGTCTAGCGGTACCTACATCAGTATACTAACGGATTTTTCTAATGGCATAGGCTGCTGAACTTAGCCGCCCCGCAAGAGGTGTCAAATGAGAACCCCATTGTAGCCTTGAATCAAGCGTAATCCCCAGGAAAACCGTTTTATCTACGAATTCAAGTTTCTCTTCATTCAATATTATATCACAATCACTACTTTTAACATTCAGTAAAGCAAATCTTATGCATTTGTTTATTTTTTTCATTTAATACCAAATTGTTTGCTGTGAACCAATTTTGGACCTGAAGTAGGGCATTATTCACGTCATCTAGATTTTGGGCCCGCCTATTTATCTTAAAAATTAGGGAAGTGTCATTTATTTATTTATTGACACACCAACGACTTATTCACTAAATCATTTACATTGATTAGTTTCTATTTCAACGGCTTTGCGGTGAATTCGTCACTTATAGGTGTGCACAGCACTTGTATAATCAATAATAATAATTGAAACGGAAATATATGATGATAACAAAATTAAAATTTACAAAATTTACATTGAATTTAAAATGTCTAGTAGTTATTGTAAATTAAATTACAGTATAATAAAAAAAAAACATCAATTAAATTGGAACAATTATAAATTAAAACTATAAAAATAACAAATAAATTAGGACATACACACAAATAAATCGTCAGCGTCGTCGTCGTCGTCAGCGTCAAAAGTCATCAGCAAATAACACCATATTTTGAGGTTGGTTTTTCAGTAAATAGGGTAGATCATTTATATATACTAGAAAGAGAAAATGACCCAATATTCAGCCTTGTGGAACCCCCATTTTTACTTTTAAGCCCTGTGAATTAACACCATTTATTTGAACATGTTGTTGTCTATCATTCAAATAAGATTTTACCAAACTAAGTTTACCCAGTCCGTAATGCTCAAGTTTTAAAAGTAATGTGTCGTGATTTACGCAATCAAACGCTTTGGAGAGGTCACAAAAAAATCCTATGGCGTCTTGAGACTCTTCCCACGCAGTAAATATGTGGTTTGATAAGGTTACACCGGCGTCAGTTGTACAACGTCCCTTACTGAAGCCATACTGTTGATCATGTAAGATTCTGTTGGTGTTAAAATGATAGCGCATTTGATTAAGAATTACTTTTTCAAAAACCTTGCTAAAAACTGGTAACACGGATACAGGTCTATAATTATTAGTATTTTTGCTGTCTCCGGATTTGAAAAGAGGTATGACTTTACTGTATTTCATTAAATCAGGGAAAACTCCTTGGTCTACACATAAATTAAAAATTAAAGCTAAGTAAGGGGCTATAGTCTCAAATATGGATGTACAAGCTTTGACAGACATTCCCCATAGATCTTCGGTTAGTTTGATTTTTATTTGCCGGAAGTTTTAACAACAATCATAGGGTTAATGTGTTTAAATTTAAATTCAGCCAGGCAGCCAGACACATTCGCCTTTAATAAGCCAATTGAGAGTTCAGGTGAGGAAATAAGAGCCTCCGTTGTTTTTAGTGGTATATCGGTAAAGAAATTTACAAATTCTTGAGCTACTTCCTGATTTGAGCTTTTAGGACCACATGCTGTATCTAATGTGTAGCTAGTGTTACGTATTTTCTTCCTGTTAGTCTCGTTATTTATAACTTTCCAAACTGTCTTTATTTTATTTTCTGCTGTTTTGATCTTGTTGCTAATGTGCAGTGCTTTAGCAACCTTGCACGTATTTCTAAAAAAAATTGAATACTTAGCAACATACTTGTTAAAAGTTTCAGTGTTTATAAAAGGCTTAAGGCCATAAAGCTCAAATAGTTTTTCCCTACTTTTTCTGATACCTCTAGTAAGTGTATTAAAAAACGTCGTTTGATACACGTGGACATTTGTTATTGCAGTTCTCGGCTCAAAAACACCCTCGCCTACGGCTCGGGAGTTAATTCCACCTCGGTTGCAATAACAAATTTTCTCCACTTGTATCAAAATGTACCTACTATAGGTACCTACTCTCGTGTGAAGTTTATAATAGGTATTCGTAGGTGATTTCAAAGACGGTACCTACCTACTCTCAATGTTCATCATCAAAATACAAAAATTAGCAACCACCTCCCAATATTCGGCTGGGAAGAAGTGGCTGAATAAACTCAAACTCCAGCAAATCCAGCATACAATCTCTTTGCTAATGTAAAATTCCAGGCTGAACGCTAGAGCATTTGTACTTATCAAGACAATCACAACTTATCAAGATTCTGGCAAGTTAAGTAACAATGTAACTCTCGGAGCATGAAATTGCCACAACATCTAAGGATCGAATCATTGAAGTATGGAAGAAATTCGAGGTGCTGAAAGTGCGTTCAGGGTAGAATTTCACCCACCATTCGAAGCCGTCATTTTCTATAAGTTAAAGTGTGTTTTAGTGCGAGTTAACGGTGTTGGAAAGTGTTGACAAAGCCCCTCTGCCTCTGTGCTCTATGATAAAGCCATAAAATACAAAAAAAAACGTAAAGAACTATGTATATTATACTGAAAAACAGCCCACTCATCTCAAGAGCCACAACCACGTGCAAGAGCATTATATTATATCACTTGAAAAACACGGTGTTCAACAAAAACTGGGGTATTCAGAACTCGATGATATTTGTCACAGACGATTTGTTTAGCCATAGACAATGTGGAGGAACATCCGCAAGCCAAATGATGTTTTTGTGCGCCCACGCAAGTCGAAATGTACTAGTGGAAGTTTTTGTGTGTTTACTCCACAAGTCGCTTACTACATTCTTAGGTTTGGGATTGACTGCCCTGTTGGTCTCGTGTTCGCAAGCGTGACTTTTGTCCTGATCTCGATCCCTGGCCGGACAAAAAGTGTTAAATTGAGTATTTTTCTATTAGGGATTTCTCAGTAGAAGCCAGAAGTTTGGAAGATGGCGGTGTGATACTCCCATGTCATGAAAAGCACGTTAAACCGTTAGTCCTGCGCCTGATCTTTCTCCGTGTCGGAATGCCATCCCATCGGACTATGGCTGTATCTGAGCACATAATTGTGTACACATAGGTACATATGCGGCGCGGATGGCAAATCTCCGTCAACATTGACCGTCGTGGCTGAATACGGGCAGCAAGACTGTTATTAGTTTAGGGTTCAATCGGCGTGTTTTCCTTATTGCGTTGTGATGACGGCAATTTCACATTTTAGAATTTTTTTATTGGGAATTTAGCTAATGAATTTCTATAAAAGTACCAACTGAAGTGTGGTCAAACTCCAAGCATTGATTTCAATAAAACCATTTACATGCAATTTTGAACTGCCAAGGAGTCGGCCAGTTAGGAAACTTGAAGCTAGTAGCCCGTTCCAAAACGTACTATTGCATATTTTGTAATATCTAACTTGATTTAAAAGATTAATTCAAGTTAAATATTACAAAATATGACGTGAATGTGATAGTTAAATTAATATCGTTTTCAACACACTTGCTCATAAAATGGCTCTAATTTCACCGCAATTAGGCACATAATGACACCTATAATCAAACTGTGAGTTTTTCATTACTATTATTCACAAGTGAGATATAGGGTTGTTTTTTTGGTTGAGGTGCTTGTTGCTTTGTTCCTACAAAAGTTTCTATATAAAAAAAATCGTGTTCAATAGTACAAATAAATTAATGTACCTATTGCTTGCTAATTTCACTGAAATGTAACTTTTGTTTTCTCTGTAATAAAGAAAACTTTGAGTTCCCCATTTTGTACGTGGATTCGCTATCCGCGAAAAGCCAAAAAAACAAACCTCATTATTTTAGTCTATGGCCGATCGCCATTGTTAGATGCGCACGCATAGGAAAACTGATTAAATTTTCCCGCCATTGCGAAAAACTTTTCATTACTCGTTTTCACTGTTGAAATTATAGTTATTAAGGAATAAAAAATGTCTACAAGTACTAGTTATGAAGAAAATGATTTATGTTGTACACCGCCCGATATAAGATGTGAAGCCCTTAACGTTATGAAAAGTTTACCTGAAAACTCCAAGGACAAATATCTATTATCTAAATGATTTTTTTTGTATTATTTTCTTAACAAGTGTGTTGAAAAACGTCGTATGACACACGTGTGTATTGATGATTACCGTCCTCGGCTCTCTTAAGACCCTCGCCTGATGGCTCGGGTCTCAATCGCGCCTCAGCGGTAATCACCAACATTACACACCTTTACCATAATGTACTATAATGGTGCAGCCAAGTATGTTAATGTTGGTGTAGGTCATAGTAATACCCGGTACCTCATAGTACTAGCTAGTAATCAGAATCACTTCTGCGGAAGAATATAATGACAATAATGTAATGTATCCATTTCCTATATCGTTATACTGTGTGTAGATGAAACTGATTACTTAAATAGGTTTAGAAAATTGCCTATGACCAAGTTAACGCGAGTTGACTATGGATTAGTTACGCGAAAGTAATTCTGTTTGTCATTTTACGTGATAACGGTTGGAAGTATTATATTTTTGGCACGCAGATGGATCATAAAAAATATGGGTTTTGTTGAAGGATACTTTTAATTCCGGTAATACGTTTCTGTGGGATAATCCTTACGAAGCTTATCTCAAGTACCTCTACAAAGATGTATTTCGATATTAAGTATATAAATGTATGTAACCTACAGTTTCTTTTAGGATGTTTGAATTTTAATTTTCTTATAGTCAGGCGTCCTGTTGGCCAACTAACAATTGCGTATAAAATAGGCGAGACGACAAAAAAAAACTAATTAGTCCGTCAATTAGATTATCAGAAAATATTTGACCCGTGTTTTTTCTTTTGTTACGTAAAACAAAATTGAATAAGAAGCAATAAGAAGCTTTTAAAATTCTCAATACGTCACGCCTAGGTATCATTTTTAGCTAGTTCTGACGTCATGAGCCCCCACTCCCGAGTTTTGATGTACAAAAACAAAAAATACGTGTCCATTAATTTCCAATACTTTGCAATTTTTTGATACTGTCGACATGCCTATTATACATTGTTATATCAACGCCTCGGAATTACATGCGGAGTTGTGTCAATTATTTGTTCCAAATAATTATATTCGCTCTAGGAAATGTAAATTGTTTAATGTCCCATTTAGTCGTACTGTAGCTCGATCCACTTCCCCTATACTTACCGCGTATGCTTATGAGGCTCACTCAACGCTCTCGTGGAGACCAACCCTGGATTGAACTTGTTTGCTGATGAATGGAAGACGATATTATTGGAATGTTTGTGGTTCTGCGAGAAGACCGAGTAAAAGGATTAGGTATTAAATTTAGTGTTAATGGTTTTAAATACTGTACTAAATAAATAATAATGCCCATCCTACATTCCTATCACACATGCAACAGTGGATAACGTAGTGTGCAGACCACGAATGTATCATCATCATCATCATGATGACCACGAATGTATATTACAGTGAAAAGCCCTGTAGGTAGAGGCAATAGTTTATCCGACCCTGATTGCCGAAACGCTGAATCACATTGGTACTTGGGCCTAACATGCCTCAAATGGCTTAGCATGATCCTCCGTTACGCCTAAAATACTGCAGCATTAGTTTTGAAATAAATATATGGTAAAGTTGAGGATTATTACTATGTGTGACAAAAACAAGATTCCATAAACTTTTATCGATAGAAAAAAAAAACAAAGTTACCTCTAAATCGAACAATAAACCGCTGGTATTCAAAAAGTACTTTAAATTAGATCATGAAACTTTGCATACTAACTGAACTAACTATAAAGCAGGTCTTATGTGTTTTATTTTTTTAGTCCAATCAATAGGTTTTTTGAAAATCGCAAAAAAACACTCATTTCGCAGTATTCGGCCGCAATGACTGACGTAACAACCGCTTTGTAGTGCAAGCTGATTAGAACTTTATAACATAACATATAACAGTTTTTCAAACAAAGTTTGAACCACCACAAATAGAGTTGCTAATTTTAGGGTTAGAAGGGCCTTAAGATTCTACGTAATAAAGTAAATACGCTGCGGTTGAGTCATTCTAAGGTAAAATTGGATAGTGTAGTAGTTCTTTTTTTCATCATCATCATCATCATCATCATTTGCACCCACTACTGATCAAAACAAAGTGTGTATGCTCATTGTCTGAAATTTAATAATCCTTCTGCTCCTACCTATTTATTGCGTGACATACTCGTGCATAAGCCACCCAAAACAAGTTGATTACGAAAACTGTACCAAAAGTGGAAAACTTGAGTACACATTCATGTTGTCCTTGTTTACTTGAAACAAGCAAAATACGTAAACAAACACACACCTTGAACTTTTAACTTCGTTTCTAAGAATTGTAATAGTAGAGTATAAGCTATCTACATAAGGTTTTTAAGTACTTAAATAGTCTGATTGACGACTGAAGTACTTAAATAGTCGGATTGACGACTGAAGTACTTAAATAGTCTGATTGACGACTGAAGTACTTAAATAGTCGGATTGACGACTGAAGTACTTAAATAGTCGGATTGACGACTGAAGTACTTAAATAGTCGGATTGACGACTGAAGTACTTAAATAGTCTGATTGACGACTGAAGTACTTAAATAGTCGAATTGACGACTGAAGTACTTAAATAGTCGGATTGACGACTGAAGTACTTAAATAGTCTGATTGACGACTGAAGTACTTAAATAGTCGGATTGACGACTGAAGTACTTAAATAGTCGGATTGACGACTGAAGTACTTAAATAGTCGGATTGACGACTGAAGTACTTAAATAGTCGGATTGACGACTAAAGTACTTAAATAGTCGGATTGACGACTGAAGTACTGAAATAGTCGGATTGACGACTGAAGTACTTAAATAGTCGGATTGACGACTGAAGTACTTAAATAGTAGGATTGACGACTGAAGTACTTAAATAGTCGGATTGACGACTGAAGTACTTAAATAGTCGGATTGACGACTGAAGTACTTAAATAGTCGGATTGACGACTGAAGTACTTAAATAGTCGGATTGACGACTGAAGTACTTAAATAGTCGGATTGACGACTGAAGTACTTAAATAGTCGGATTGACGACTGAAGGTTATTTATACTGAGTTATCCTTATTTTTCCTACTTATTTTACACTTACAAATATGGATTTTCGTTTAAGTAGAAATGACATACTTTGCATATAGTTAGATACTTGAATTTCTATTACAGAATCCAGGCTACCAACATCCGTAGTACCATAATGATACCTCCTGATAGAGATATGGTTTCCTCATGGGTTGTGGAGGTCAAGAGTTGTGCATACAATCATCTTTTAATTTAACATTTTATTGTAGTTGAAGTAATTAGTTAATTGAAGTTATGGGCGATAATGATGACTTGTTACTAAATACAGGTTGTAAACAGCCTCATCACGAAGCCGTCAACCAAGCATTCTGTACGTCAAACTACGTAACTTTACGCAAAAATTATTGCTGGGAAACGACTTTTTTTTTGGGTGAAAAGTCATGTTTTGTGGTAGAACTCAATGTAACAGACACACTCATAAAATTGTGCTGATGGATGAATTGAATAGTACGGGGATCGTGATTCGTGGAGGTGTTTCGAGTAAAAATATGACATTAAAAAATTGTATTTAAAAAAAACTTGTCGAAAAGTTGGAACTTTAACCCCCAATATCTCCGTAACTAAAAGCCTCACAGGTATGGTGTAGAACAGCGTTTCCCAAAGTGGGCGATAACGCCCCCTTGTGGGCGCTGCAGGCCTAAAGGGGGGCAATAAGAGACCCATAAAAAAAATGGGGGCGTTGTGTGTAGGGGGCGATTTATAATTTCATCTTGGAGGACTCTAGTAACGGACTAAGCTCTCGACTCTCGACTACAACTTGTGAACATCAACTAATATATTAATTAAGAGATCGAGATCGTGAGAAGAATAGATTATGTTTGTTTTATTTTGAATAAAAGATACTCTGTCTGAATATAATAAAGTTGCGTTTCAATAATCATTCTCACTGGCAGGTGTAGCCCGTAAGAGTTAACTTGAGACCTGAGCACCGTTGTGTACTACCTTCTGCGCTCAGGTCTCAAGTTAACTCTTGCGGGTTATAGTAAGTCTCGTTTAGAATGAATGTTTAATCTCCGCTGATATAGCTCACAAAAAATAATTTAATTTGAAGTTAAAGTATTGTTTAAGTAGGTGAAAAAATGGGGGCGCTAAAAAATATTTTTTTCTCAAAGTGGGCAGTAGACAAAATAAGTTTGGGAACCCCTGGTGTAGAACAAAAAAATTATCGCAGTGACGCATGACGGGGAGAACAAATGCCTTTCGGCTTCGTTAAGAGGATGAGAGGAGGAAGGATGGCACAAAATGAAAGAGGTATTCAGCAGGTGGTGGAACAAAGCTTTCGTTGATGATGAGATGGTGGAAATTTGACATGAAATTGGGTGGAATAAAAATATGCCTACAACGAATAAGTGTAGGAAGATAGAAGAAGCAATATCATGTAACAACGAGGTCTATATTTATTAAAGGAAAGTATTTATCACAGCAAGTTACAAGGTTCATATCAAGACACGTAAAGATTTAAAAGTTTTACAAATATGAGAGAACCTAGGACTCGTACGTTATTTCTACAATATTTGGGATCAAAAAATCAATCCTCTGCAAATTAATTACGACATTTTAAAACCTGATGACATCGCGGCAGAAGATGGTGTCACGAGCTGGACACTTACCGGACGCGCTGATAAATGACAGAATTGTATGGAAAGCTTATGAGAAATGCCTCTAGAGTCTACACGGCGCGCGGCTAAGCGCATCTAATAAGTTCAGTCACTTTTATCGTGCCACCAAATTACGAGGCACAGAAGAATGTAGGTAATGTATGTATGTGGAATGTAGATAATATAGACCTAATGAGTGTGATTAGTATGCAGTGTGTTTGTTACGGCGACGGTGTGACGAGCTTGCAGTCACTGCAGAACCGACTGATTTGGACACTGGCGTCACTGCCAAGGTCGGAGTCTCCGAGAGGTCATTTTAGTTCGGTGCCGGCGCATCTACATGCGTGCTGATGTTGGGCTATTTATGTACAGCTCGTTGCTTAGCAACATGAAGCTTGTGGCTATTATAGCTGCACGGGTCGATCTTAAAGGTTAAAACGCGCTTGCCATGGTCGACCTGTGGGTATATGACTATCCATACCGAGTTTCCTCCGTGCCTCGGAAAGCACGGTAAACCATCTACCATTTTACTTCGAGTGACTGACTATCTGACCTCCACAACATAGTTACTGTGGGTAATACCGTAACCCTTGGTAAGACTGGTTGTAAAACTTTTGGGCCACTGACTACCTGTAACGACTGTCAAATCTACAATTGGCAGCCGGGACGGCAGCTTAACGTACATCCATGTTTGGTCATTCGGTGACAAGATCAAATAGATCGTTGCTGATAATCGCTATATTGGAACCAGTACATCCAGTGCCTCGATCAGGAAGTCATTAATTAATTTGTTGACACAATGTGACCGTGACATAGTACGGTGTTGTTTGTTTTAATAATGTATTAATTGAAAATTAAGGTAAATGATTTGTTTTTGTTGGGTTAACTGTTGATCATGTTATTCTACAACCTGTTTTTTTCAATATCCTATAACTCTAGGGTATGATTGAGACCATATCAAAGAATCAACTGGCATATGAATTATATTTCAATCATCCTTTTTTTTTAATTTTTCATACAAAATAATTCGGAAAAGTCACGTCAGCAGGAGGGAGTGTCAGACTTTTAGTAACTAAAACCCATCCATGCTCTTCCTTCATCACACAGGTTTAAATAAACCTAGATCGGGCAGGTGACAGGTCGCTAACAAACATTTGAATTCCACATTATCGTTTTTTGCAATTGTTAAATATATTTTGGTTATAGTTTACTTTTATGCGCTAATTATATGTTTCAGAAATAACACTACTGCACCTAAATGTACATTTTTTTAATACTTTTTTTTAAATAAATTATTCTTATTCTTATTCATCGCCCTTTATGTTCCGGGGCCACGGTATCTCTTTCGAACAGTCCCGCAACCCCGGCAGGCATCGGCCCTTACGCGCGCCTCAAAGTGAGTCAGCAAAAAGGAAGGGGTCCTCCTTTTTGCTGACTCTCTTTGAGGCGCGCGTGGAACACGAACGCGCCGTCGACACGGCCTGTCGTCATGAGACAGACGGACGGCGAGCTAGCCAAATGCCCACCGTCCAAAGGCCCGCGCCTACGGTGGCCGGGGGCCACGTGGTGGCTCCCGACGCCCGGGGCGTCTCCCGCGGCGGCCGGGACGTGAGGTTCTCTCCCTCTCACGTTCCGCCACCTCCTTCTCTAGCATGACTGCTTCCCAGAAGGAAGTGACGGCGTCCCATTCCGTCTTGTTTCGGACCATGGCTTGAACTAGGGCCGGACGCGAGAGGTCGCCGCCGCCGATCGCCGCTTCGAGGACACGGCGGTGCTCCGCCCACGAGGGGCACACCTCCATGCACAGTGTGCTCCACCGTGTCCTCCGGTCGATCCTCGCAGTGGAAACACCCGGGCGTTTCCTCCCGCCCGATTCGGTGCAGGAACCTCCCGAAACAACTGTGTCCGGTGAGGACTTGCGTTAGGCGGAAGGTGAGGACGCCGTGGCGTCTCTCAAGCCACTCCTCAAAGAGGGGACTTATCGCCACTATTGTGGCGTGCCCTGCACGAGGTTGCGACAGTCGCTCTTTCCATGTCGTCATGAGATCCCGCCGGAAGTCTGTCCGCTGAGCAACAATTTGCCGTGGCAGCGGAGTTTCCTCCCGACGTAAAACATTACGTGAAATATGACAACGTCGCATTTTCTTAGCTTTAAATATGAATGATTGGTTTGAATTAAAATGAATTACTCGTATTTATCAATGAAACTTAGACACTTATTTTATAACTTAGATTTATGATATCTCCGAAACTTTGCATTTTTGGACCACCTATTCTAGGAGTTTTAGTATTATTTTTACCTAGTTATGGGATACAGTTACCCTAGAGTTATGGGATATCAACAAAAAACAGGTTGTATATGATACGGATTTGCTCGATCTATTCCTTTAATGGGAATATTCGTATTTGTTTGTTTCTTTCTTATTTGTTTGTCAAAAGTATTATTTTGGAAGATACTGCTTGCAAGTGCGTACCTTCAAACTTCTAAACCATGAAAGGTTCTCTTGAAATTGGCAAAGAT
The DNA here is from genome assembly GCA_941918905.2 of Xestia sexstrigata. Classification (NCBI taxonomy): domain Eukaryota; kingdom Metazoa; phylum Arthropoda; class Insecta; order Lepidoptera; family Noctuidae; genus Xestia; species Xestia sexstrigata. The sequence goes on from OW799210.2 coordinate 1,471,087, forward strand.
AGAAGATTAAGTAGGTATATGGAAATCCCAAAATATTTATATTTTGCGTGATATAACGTTCTATTAGCTAATACCTGTAATGTGTGTGTTTTACCTGTTATTATAAATATAAACCAACTGTCCATAAACTTTCCTACGATTATGCAAATTAGTTTTAGATCAGAGAGAGAATTCGAGGCCAATTCTGTTATTGAATTAATGCCTTGGGAGTGTGTCGAGTTGACAAGAGTGGTTATGCAGGTACCTAATACCTATGTTTGGATTTCCGTTTCCACTATCGTCATTCTCCTGCGCTGATCACTATTTATTTAGGGTCGGCGCAGCATGTCTTCTTCTTCCATATTCATCTCACCAGACGCTTCCTGGATTTTCGTTTTACATATTTTGTTGAATATTATCTTAGGTATTCATGGAAACCCAAAAGTATGGTAATATCTATGTATTTCCCAGAAGCGAAGAACTACTTCAGTTTATGTGTTTCTGAGTTCTTTACTCTGTTGCGTAACCAAACACGAATATGTAGTTTTGATACAAAAACATGTTTACATTTCTTTTATTGTTGTTGACTGTTTCACAGAAGCAATCATTGCTCGGGACATCAGAAATTTTCTGCGAACTGTAATAAAAACTTCAATATTTATTTCTCGCCTGTCGATCGAATCCGCATAAACCTATGACGCACAATCATTAACCCTTAAACGGGATATTACCATGATAATGATATGTGATCATGGCGCGGCGCTTGCAACAGCGCCGAAATATCGAGAACTAATAACAAATAGTAAACATTTTAAATATCCCGTTCTATGTGTTAATAAAAGTGTTAGTGACCATGCCAGTTTAAAAACTTATGACACACAGGCTATGGACCCATCCGATTCGATGTTCACGTAAATAATATATGGGAAGCACTAAACTGGGCGGCATTTTTACTTTGTTGGTATAATAGTCTAAAGGCGTTCCAATGCAAGAATAAAAAAATAATACAAACGACATTTTTCCCGCAAGAAGTCAGTACCTAGTCTTGAGACAGATCTAGGAGAGAATTGAGGAGATGGTATGATTAAAGTCGGGGTCGCAATATAATGAGTCCTTATTATTATGTGTAATAAGTATCGTAACGTGCCACCCTGACCTCGCTGGTAACTGCCCTGAACTGTATTTGCCCTGTCAGGGGCAGAGCATGTTACAAAGCAAGCAATTATAATTAAGTACATAAAGTATGTACAAAACTGACGTACTGTCGAACAAGCTATTTGGTTTACAGTTTAACCCACAAATTACTTTGTAAAGTGTAAACCAAATAGCTTATTCGACCGTACTTTGATCGTGATGAACTTTTCTTGTATAACTTTCATGTATTCAATATTTATGATTGTACTTGTTTGATTCGTGGTCGTTGTTTTTCTTATGATCTGAAAACCTGGAAAATCAATTCATCATGTCCACGAATCTTGAACAGAATTTACTTTTAGTCATTACGGTGTATGATATCGAAACTAGTTTCAATTGATAGAAGAAAAGACTTCAACGCGTCGTTCACATTTGAAGAAAGAGATAAAAAAATAAAATATTTGTCGCAGGGATATGACGTGTATACAGAATGACAAAAATAAAAAAGTAAGTGTGTAGGCTAAGCAAAATAAACATAAATACAATATGAAGACATGGCGGGTTTTTTTTTATCTCGCTCCGTCTTTATGCCAAGGTGGTGTGCCACCTTGGCATAAAGATTTCAACGCGTTTGACGCACATTAGATTTTCCATAGTTTTTGTAACGGTTTCCAAGAAATATGTTTTAGAATAGTATATTTTATTATCTGTGGAATAGTGTATATTTAGAATTAACTGCAGCACAGACAGCAGTTAATAAGCAGACCAAAGTCATTGTGACCTTTTGTCCTTTGACACCTCTCGGATATTTCATATAACAAAAATAAAACCTAGGTTTCATAATTTGTTCGCGTTTTTCCTGTTGTGTACTCTCTACTCTACTTTTACTCGAAATCGATAATAAATTCTCAGTATCCAATACTTAGTTACTTTATAAACATGTCATGAGCATGTGGTGAACTTGATCGTTACTTGGTGGAATCTTTGTCATGTACCTATGACGTAAGAGATACGTATTTCACTGAGCCCTGCGCGTAGATTACGGGCATACGTGACTGGTAGGCAGTGACAATGTCATTCAGGCATACTAATCATGATAACAAATGATTATGAGCCGTGGTCAGGTGACCATGTGTAATGAACATAACATAACGCTACGCCTTGAAATCCCTAATGCTTAGGTTTACCTGACAGTAGTCAGACACCCACATTTCCCCAGTTATGTTTAAGTCCCATGTAATGGGGGCGAGCCTATTGCCATCAGCGGGGCCCAATTGGTGGAGAATTTCCTAATGGAAAAACCCAGTAACAATTTGCCCGACCCCGGAGTCGAACCCAGGACCTTATACTCAGGGTCTAGAAGAATGATATTTTGCATACAATGACACAATATCAAGAGACAACACCAGAGTACAAAAAAGTACAAACACCAGAGTACAAGAGTTGCTTAGATGAGAGCAGCCCTAAGAAAAAAAAACCTTAGGTAAATGGTACAAGGGTTTAACTTTGAATTAAAATTGGAATTGCGTTGTTTTTGCTGCAAAACTAGCTAGCTCGTGTGTCAATAACCTTAAATAAAGAATAGATGAACAATAAGATAAGGTAAGCCAATAACCCTATAATGCTCCCCCCGACCTGTTGATAGGTATAAATGTCTCGCCCTACGTCACACGTCACCTTTGACGTCAGCACCAGGTACTTTATACCGCCTACGTGCTCTCCATAGAGATGGGAACTGGTTGGTCTGGTTCTGCATATGTTTACGAGTAATGGGTTGTGTTTGTGGTAAGGTTCCGCTCATAAATTCGAACATGTCTCGGAAAATTGGCGCCTAACTCATAGTCGTCGCGTTTATTTTAATTTATTTTTCCATTTTTAGTTGTTCCCAAACAAATATATGCCATGAATTTATTTGACATTGTTAACAATACATGTCATGGTAATAGGCGTATTCCCAATATATGGAACTTAACATACCATTTTTTTTTCGGATGGGGAATCATCAAAGGGAGTGTCAGACTTTTACTGTTTAAAACCCATCCATGTTCCTTCTTAGTCCTTTTTGTTCCAGGGCCGCAGTATCTCTTTCGAAAGGGCCCGCAGTGCCGGCAGGCATCGGACCTTGCGGACCCCCTTCTTTTGCTGACATCTTTTTGAGGCGCGCGCGGAACACGAACGCGCCAACTTAACATACCTAACTGTCGAAATCTGGGTGTATTGAACACATCTGCGTACCCCCTCTGAGCATACAGGCGTGATGTTACGTCATGATGTTGTATAAACTATAAACATCCAAGCGATTGCAGCAATCATGGCAGATTTGCCGTCTATTTTTTAAGAGTTCCATTGTATATCTCCGAATGTCAGCATCGTTCACAAAATTTAAATGGGACTACACAGGAAGTACCATCTTTCAAATTAAAAAAGAATCATCAAAATCGGTTCAACCAGTCGAAAGTTCTGAGGTAACAAACACAAAAAAAATACAGTCGAATTGAGAACCTCCTCTTTTTGAAAGTCGGTTGAAAATACTGGTATTCAGCTGCATCCGGTTAGATTGGAAGCCGATACCAACATTGTTTGGAAAAGGCTAGACAGATGATGATATAATTTTGTACCTACTGCAGGCACTAGGTATGTTCTTTTCCATACCGACAGCACTGGTTCAGCTAGTTTATGAGTCGTAAAATTATGACTACTAAAAAAAATCCCTTCATTAAAAACTAAATTGAAGTTTAATTGTCTTATTAAAAGTCTTCGCATTCCAATTCCGTTGAGTTCCTCATATCTTTAATAGTTTCTGTTTCAATAAAATGACGCACATTAAAAAGAAAAAAAAGGATTTGGATAAGATAATCAAAAGCGGTTGTTGTCTGTTTGCAAAAAGCCAAAAAAAACCCCTACAGCTACAAAAAGACACTTTATTTTAAACGACTTGGAGTATTCAATCGGTTCGTTTTCTCTGACCTTGGAAACACGTGTCTTAAAAATATCAGATGAAATGATTCTGTGTGCATACTTCAGCTTTGGTCACACTGACGCAAATCCCGCAAGAAACAAGCCTATAATTCAACTGTCATCATCTCCCTGCCCTTCTCCCATGTTACTTGTGGTCGGCGCATCACGTTTTTTTCTTCCATTCTCCCCTCTCAACCGTCACGCTATCATTTACTAGTGTTTCTTTCATATCATTCCTCACACAATCCATCCATCGTTTCTTTGGTCTTCCTCTCCCTCTCCATCCATCAACATTTATTTTCATCACCCTTTTAGTCACATGCGATTCTTCCCTCCTCATCACATGCCCATACCACGACAGTCGATTCCCTTTCAACTTTTCTGTAACTGGCGCAACTTTCAAACTTCCTCTAATATACTCATTCCTTATTTTACCCATTCTTGTCACACCACACATTCACCTCAACATTCTCATCTCCGCTACATGCAAACTTTTTTCATCCATCTTCTTCACAGCCCAGCATTCCGATCCATACAGTACGACAGGCCTAATCACGGACTATTAGACTATATTAGTATATTTTCCCCTTTAACTTGAGAGGCATCCGTGGGTCGCAAGTTGTTCCAGTGACCTATCGCCATTTCATCCATCCTGAGTTGAACCGGTGCGTTACGTCACGGTCTACTTCACCATCCCCTTGGACAAGCGACCCGAGGTACCGGAAATCGGAATAGATCGGTATGGGCGTTCCGGCAAGAGTTATGGGCGTAGGACTGGACAGACCGCCGAAATCACAGAATAAGTATTCTGTTTTGGATCTACTTAATTTCAGGCCAACATTCTCCAGTCTATGCCACCCCACCTCCATCTGCTCTGGACCTCTAGGCCACTCTCAGCGACCAACACAATGTCGTCGGCAAACAGCATACACCAGGGGGCCTCTTCCTGGATGTCCGACGTAAGTGCGTCCATTATCACCAGGAATAATAATATAACATCAAATATAATAAAATATATAAATATAAATATATATAATAAAATATAATAATATAATAATCATAACATCAAATCATCATAAAATCACGCCTGTTATCCCTGAAAGGTTAAGCAGAGTTGTATCCAACAGTACACCCACATTTCGTCAGTTATGTTTAAGTCCCATGTAATAGGGGCGAGCCTATTGCCATCAACCGGGCACAAATCCAGAATCCGTCGCTGCACTAAGAAATTACTGATCGAAAAACCTAATAACAATTTGACCACCCAGCAGTCGCGATTGCGACCACGTGCTGTATAAATTTTATTATTATACAAGGAAAATAAGAAATCACGCGACACTTTGTCCCATTTTAAATTCGCGAGCGAATTTCGTCATGAATCCCGCTTGGTATACGCTTTAGTAAGACCAAAGCTTTAAATACGAGTAAATAAATCCAAACTTCGTAAAAGCTCACCGCCACGACGACGTCAACAAACAAAAAAACTAATAAAAATGTTTTGATACCATGATTTACGATGTAATAAAACTAAAGCCTACGTGCACGCATTCACCATGACTCATTCGTTAATTAAAAACAAAAACATTAATGAACAACAAAAATGTCGTTAATTTATACAAAAATGCCACGTCGTTACGCTTAGAGGATGCTTAAGGTCGCGAAGATGCAGGACAAAAGGTGTATGAACTATTTCCGTGTTTCTGGTCAAGCTACAAGCAACTCAGGCCTGGCTATTTAAATATATAGCTGTTTGAATATAGTTCTATTAACTAATACGCATTCTCCGGCCTTTTCCCAATTTATTTGGGGTCTTCTTTTTCCATACTTCTCTCATCTCAGCAGAAACCTAACCTAACCAGCCTCCGGGGTGGAAGACTGCCCGACTCGGAAATCGAACTGAGAGCTCAACGATCAGCAGTCGCATTTAAGACCCATTATCGAAAGAAGACATTGAACTTGGCGGTATCGAAGTAACCTAATGACTGCATTAGTTGTTTATCAAACCTGTTTTATACACGTTACCCTTTTCCATTCTAAGTAAAAAAGAACATAATAAAATCAATGAGTATTCGACTACGTCTAAAGAGTCACGTACGCCGGCGCCGGGTGATCTTGATATGAGTAGTTACTGTTACTTACTGGATGGTTAAGTCGTTAGAAGTCCGTCTATGGTTATTAATGTGCGCAAAGGCATTGCTTCATAGTTTGTTGATTAAGGTTCTTTGTCGGTTTGATTGATCTTTAATCAGCTGATATTTTGTTTCGTTTTTGAGTTAGGTAAATCTATGTATGACTAGCCTATACCCGCGGCTTCGCCCGCGTGGAATTCGATAATTGATTACTGGGATAAAAAGTAACTTATGTGTTAATCCAGATTATAAACTACCTATCTGTGTGTGTGTGTGTGTATGTGTTTCATCCAAATCCGTTCAGTAGTTTTTGCGTGAAAGAGTTACAAACATAGGTATACGTACGTATAATATAAAGTAGGATAGTTGATTAGTGATCTGAACTTCTACAGTTAGCAGTTGTTTAACGCGATTAAAGACTTGTCCCAAGAGGATGGACAGAAGTCTCTGTTCTTCCTTAGAATTACTTCCGATTGTTCTTGGCGAGCTTCTTAATAGCTTCTGAATCTGCTTGAGTAAGACCTCTATAGGAGGTGCATTTTCCGCATAATTATTTACTTACGGTGGCATCAGTCAAGCGAATATGGTGGAAGACACACAGACACACACACTGCACGTGGGATTGGTAAAGTAAACACTTACTCAAACAAAATAGAGATGTGGAAAGAAGACACAAGCAGAAAGTAATAATAATTTATGACGCGGTGGCAAAGGCAATACCGCTCAGAAAATCCCTAAGTCAAATAGAAGTTTACAGTTTATGGCTATTGAAATCAAAAAAATCAAAGCATTTATTTCAAGAAGGTAGGCCAGTTCTAGGCACTTTTGAATATTCGAAACAAAAAAACATTTTTGCAAAAAATAAAACAGACTTCAAAAACACAACAAAGTGAAAAATAACTTTAGCTTGAAGTCGGTGACTTCTGTGTGTTTGATTCAGTTTCTTTGCCACCAACTTCTAAAGCTAAAGTTATTTTTGACTTTGTTGTGTTTTTGAAGTCAGTTTTATTTTTTGCAAAAAAGTTTTTTTGTTTCGAGTATTCAAAAGTGTGAACTGGATACAAATATTAAACATTTATTTTAACATAACATAACATCACGCCTGTAATCCCCGAAGAGTTGCGCTGAGGTGTTCCCAGTAGTACCTACACCCACATTTCGTTATGTGTTAAAGTCCCATGTAATAGGGGGCGAGCGCTGGCGCTAATCCAGACTCCGTGGCTGCTACTGAGAAATTCCTGATGGAAAAACCCAATAACACTTTGCCCGACCTGGGAATCGAACCCAGGACCTCATGCTGAGTAGTCGCCACCACTAGACCAACGAGGCAGTCATTTATTTCATATTGTTAACAATACATGTCATGGTAATAGGCTTATCCCCAATAAAATGGAACCTAATATAACTAAATGTCGATATGTGGGTGCAGTACACCCACATTTACACATCTGCATACTCCCTCAGATCATACAGGCGTGATGATATGTTATGATGTTGTGAAAACAACAAACATCCAAGCGATTGCAGCAATCGCGACCGATTTGCTGTCTATAATTGAAGAGTTCCATTGTATTTCTCCGAAGATCACCATCAGATCTTCACCAAATTTAAACGGGACCACCGCGAAGTAATTTTCTTCCAAACAAAAAAAAAAACATCGAAATCGGTTCACAATTAGCGAAAAAAATTTTGAACATAAACACAAAAAAATCAGACGAGTTCATAACCTCCTCTTTTTGGAAGTCGGTTAAAAATAGGAAATTTCAAACATGTTCTTTATTGCGCTTAATTTCAACAGGCAGATGTACCTACTTTTTTGACAAATTGGTTTTCAAAAGATTCAATTTCAATCGTTCATGAGCTATCAGGAAAGTATTAGTGTAACATCCTGTACTGCGTAGATTTCTCACAATCAGCAGTTTATGGTAGAGCGCCTACTTAAGGCTCTAACTGACTAATTTTACTTCTGCAAGTCAAATTATTTCTAATTTTCTCCTCGCTCGTAATTTATCGTTACGTTAAACTAACATAGCTCCGCCACGCCATTGGAATAGGTAACGCCATCTGTAGGTCCAAGTGAATACTAAAACGACATTCCAAATAATCCATTGCTGCTAATGACGAACAATGGAAGGCCGCTGTGCCCGTAAACACTTTGTACTGACGAGGTGTATAGTTTTGTCCATAGATGGAGCTTTGTTCCAAAGAAGTTTTAAAGAAGTCAATCACGCTTGTATTTTTATCAGCAGCAGCAGAGGTGTGTGTGCCTAAGCCCTGACACGCGATAACGCACGGGCAATTTGACACTATATTTATTTACAGGCGTATGTTTTAATGTGGATATCTGGTCATTGTTTTAGTCCAGCTCGTCCCACCATCTGCAACGAAGTCTGCCGTGACGCCTTCTGGCTGGAACAAACTGGTAGTTCGGTAGGAGAAGCATTTTCCCAGCAGTGATGACGCAGGATAACAGTATCAATATGATTTTCTAACGCACTGCTTAGAGCTGAGATGTAAAAATTCAACAGTGCAACTGTTTTGACGCACTTGTGTGAGTTTCGTTAGATTCTTAATACCAAGTGTCGATAGTCGATTGTGCGATAAAAAAACGAAAATCACGTAATTCGACTCGATTCGGTTAGGACAATGCGACTCGACACCGTGTCGGACTATTTGCTTTTATTGCATTTACATAAAGCTCAGAAATAGCCGATAAAACGTTTACTGACCGGCTCACTAAGCCGATCCGACCCGTCAATCATTTCAATATTCTGACAATATTTTCTACTCACCATCTCATCACCTGCCTAGCCTTTTCCCAACTATGTTAGGGTCGGCTTCCAGTCTAACCGGGTGCAGCTGAATACCAGTATTTTACAAGGAGCGACTGCATGTGACCTCGACAATACAATAAGTACTATGAAATACGAGACCCTTTGGTAAGACTGGTTGTAAGACTTTTGGGCAAATATGTGTGTAACGACTGTCCAAGATCTACAATTGAAAGCCGCGACCAACAGCTTAGCGTGCTTTACGAGGCACGGAGGACACTCGGTATGTAATGGATACTACTACACTCAGCTTCCCTTTGTGTTGAGTAGACTGTCTTCACAGGTTTTCCTTTTATCGAGCCTCCTAAACCAGGAAAATACGACGACATTATTGACAATAAAATAAAATTTCCAAAACACTACACATGGTTACCTATTTACGATAAAATATTATTTCCAAGACACATGGAATCTCTTCGGGAGAATTCCACATCAAAAAATATTTATCCTCAATAATAAATAACCGTACTTAAAAGAAACCAAAATGTTTGAGGAAAGTTAATATGGCACGTTTATCCATGGTTTAATGCGATAAGGTGTCTTCTCACTACACCGTACCATAGTCCATACCATAACTGTGCTATAAACGTATCAACAGAGTACCAAACCGTTTATAACGGTTATGGTACAAAAATTAGCACTTTAATAATAATAATAAATTCACTAATTCACTTTAATACAAACGGATCCCTGAAACCGGCCAAGTGCGAGTCGGACTCGCGCACGAAGTGTTTCGTACCAAATCTATACAGCATTAGACAAAACGGCAAATAAATCACGTTTGTTGTTAGAGAGCCTCCGTAAATATTTATTTCATTTTAATTTTAATATTTATTTTTAAAGTTAATATACAACTAAATATTCTGTGAAATGTTTCTCACGGGTTTATTTTATTATGTTTGTTAAAGCGGCAACTGAAGTACATCATCTGTGAAACTTTCAACTGTCTAGCTATCACGGTTCATTAGATACAGCCTGGTGACGGACAGACGGACAGACGGACGGATGATTTTTTGACGTTTTTTGCTCGATATTAATAACGGCAACAGGTAGACGCTTTAAATATTCACAGAATATTTAGTTGTATAAATACTTTAAAAATAAATAATTAAATTAAAATAAAATAAATATTTAGGGGGCTCCCATACAACAAACGTGATTTATTTGCCGTTTTGTCTAATGTTGTATAGATAATGGTACGGAACCCTTCGTGCGCGAGTCCGACTCGCACTTGGCTGGTTTTTTTATCTATCATTATTGCTCACTCTTGTTAGGTTAGATTTTATATATATTTAGGATTCAGTAGCAGAAATTCTTAAAAAAAAACAATTATCTTACACATTAAAAATCATTTAATAACTAAAATCAAATTCAAGCTAACAATTCACTTTAAAGGGGCTTTTACATAACTTTAAGGCTAAAATAAATCACCAATCACTTATACTAACAAAATATCACGTACTTACAGAGTTTATCAGCACAAATTATTATCACAAAGCACTCACAAATCGCGTCGACGACTACCGTTCCGTACGAAATCCCACGAGCAAATGACCGATACTCGGGCGCGCACCGGCTTTTATAGGCATCGCCTTATAATAGAAATGAGTTTCCTAAATATATATTTTAGCTGCTGGGGTGATTGTGGAGAATGCAATTGTGTACCCGCACCGAAGCCGGATGTGACGAAGAGGAACACCGTTTGGTTTCATCAGTCAGTAGGAGTCTGACAGACCCCACCGCGCCGCCCCCATGGCTGAGGACATTCATTGTGGATGTTCCGAAGAACGTAAAAAAAAGGTTTTGTACGTAGGCATTATTAGGAACTCTTGTTCCAAACATGCTTCTAAGCTAAGCGTTTTCGTCAGTGAGTGAATGAATTTGTATGCATGCACTCACATAGATGTAAAATAAACTCCGATTCCCACAAAAATCACACTTTCTTCCAAGGAAACCAATCAAAGATCTTTCTTGCAACGAATCATTACACCCTTTGGTTGAACCAGGAAGTGACGACAGTGACGTACCCTTTAACACGATAATTCCGTAGGTACATGAGTGTAATCGAGTCAGTCGAATTATCGCCGCTCTTTATGGTATTAAGACCGGCACTTCCTGGGTGCGTGCGGCGAGAGGTGAAGAAAACTGTCGTCACTCAATGAAAGCCTTTGTTTGTTTTTAAGGCTTTATGATGTGCTGGCACGTGGTTCGAATAATGTTGTTTATAATATTAAGGTCCCGTAATCAGCCAGTTTCAAGCCAACTTGTAAAAAAACACGATCAAAGCAAAGTGTTATTGGGTTTTTCCATCAGTAATTTCTCAGTAGCAGCCACGGAGTCTGGATTTGTGCTCGGTTGATGGCAATAGGGTCGCCCCCTATTACATGGGACTAAAACATTGGGGTGTACTATTGGGTATACCTCTGCCTAACCCTTCAGGGATTACAAGCGTGTTATGTTATAATCAGTTTTTCACATTCCCACAGCTGGGAAACAGGCATCTTCTGAGTGAGAAGGAATCGGCAATAATCAATCACAAGGGCCCAGTGCGTGTTTGGTTCTAGGACATACTGGATTCCTTAATTCTTCATCTCGATCTTTTCTGTTAATCTTATTCTTTGTTGCACACAAAATAACAAATATACATATAAATTGCAATAAAATATCAGAATTGGGTTTTGTTACAGCCTGCAAACCTGTTAGTTTTGGGAGCAGTGGTGAATAGAATAATTTACGTTTATACCTGTTACGTTTGGGTTCAATCCAAAACTGCTCTTTCGAGTGTTGGCGTCAGCCTGCAATCTTATTTAAAACTCAATTACACTTTTGCCCGACCCGGGAATCAAACCCAGATACACTCAACAGTTTCGCTTGTGACCACGGGATCAACGGGACAGTTAAGCCAAGGATATAAAGTAATACTAAGATTTACTAAGGTATCATTAGTCAGGTTTTAATTGTAATCATAATCATTAGAACCAAAAAGAAAAAATTACTGAGAGCACTCACGCGATATTTTTTTCCGTTCAGTCATGTAGATTTTATGACCTTAGGACCTAGGTTAAAAAACAAACATGAAAACGCATTATTTCACATTCAAAAAAACTCAACAAGTATTAAAAAAAAAGCACTGTCGATAAACATTGCTTGTTTACTTGACACACACAATATCATCTGTCAAACCATTTCGCTGTCATGTTTGATACGGCTTTCAGTCTAACCAAATGCAGCTGGGTACCAATATCGTACATGGAGTACGACTACTTATCTGACCTTTACCAGAATAATAACAAAATAACTGATTGATCATTACCGCAGTGACATTATTTGTCTTTAAAGTTATTTAAAACTTTCGATAAGTGCGAATTGAGAGCTAACATCAAGGGTTCTGGGTTTACGTGTCTTAGTAAAATGGATTTAGGGGTTGTGTGGTTTTTATTCAGAGTAGTAAAGTAAACTACAGATCGGTTGGTACGTACCGAAATAAAATAAATACGACTTGTAGAGAATGGCTACCTTGTTTTTAACAAATTGCTTTTACCTAAGACGGTTGTTATGGTCATAATATTGTAGTTTACATCGTCACAATAGGCTCAGATACGGAAAATATTCTTTTACCTAAGACGGTTCTTATGGTCATAATATTATAGTTTACATCGTCACAATAGGCTCAGATACGGAAAATATTCTTTTACCTAAGACGGTTCTTATGGTCATAATATTATAGTTTACATCGTCACAATAGGCTCAGATACGGAAAATATTCTTTTACCTAAGACGGTTCTTATGGTCATAATATTATAGTTTACATCGTCACAATAGGCTCAGATACGGAAAATATTCTTTTACCTAAGACGGTTCTTATGGTCATAATATTATAGTTTACATCGTCACAATAGGCTCAGATACGGAAAATATTCTTTTACCTAAGACGGTTCTTATGGTCATAATATTATAGTTTACATCGTCACAATAGGCTCAGATACGGAAAATATTCTTTTACCTAAGACGGTTCTTATGGTCATAATATTATAGTTTACATCGTCACAATAGGCTCAGATACGGAAAATATTCTTTTACCTAAGACGGTTCTTATGGTCATAATATTATAGTTTACATCGTCACAATAGGCTCAGATACGGAAAATATTCTTTTACCTAAGACGGTTCTTATGGTCATAATATTATAGTTTACATCGTCACAATAGGCTCAGATACGGAAAATATTCTTTTACCTAAGACGGTTCTTATGGTCATAATATTATAGTTTACATCGTCACAATAGGCTCAGATACGGAAAATATTCTTTTACCTAAGACGGTTCTTATGGTCATAATATTATAGTTTACATCGTCACAATAGGCTCAGATACGGAAAATATTCTTTTACCTAAGACGGTTCTTATGGTCATAATATTATAGTTTACATCGTCACAATAGGCTCAGATACGGAAAATATTCTTTTACCTAAGACGGTTCTTATGGTCATAATATTATAGTTTACATCGTCACAATAGGCTCAGATACGGAAAATATTCTTTTACCTAAGACGGTTCTTATGGTCATAATATTATAGTTTACATCGTCACAATAGGCTCAGATACGGAAAATATTCTTTTACCTAAGACGGTTCTTATGGTCATAATATTATAGTTTACATCGTCACAATAGGCTCAGATACGAAAAATATTCTTTTACCTAAGACGGTTCTTATGGTCATAATATTATAGTTTACATCGTCACAATAGGCTCAGATACGGAAAATATTCTTTTACCTAAGACGGTTCTTATGGTCATAATATTATAGTTTACATCGTCACAATAGGCTCAGATACGGAAAATATTCTTTTACCTAAGACGGTTCTTATGGTCATAATATTATAGTTTACATCGTCACAATAGGCTCAGATACGGAAAATATTCTTTTACCTAAGACGGTTCTTATGGTCATAATATTATAGTTTACATCGTCACAATAGACTCAGATACGGAAAATATTCTTTTACCTAAGACGGTTCTTATGGTCATAATATTATAGTTTACATCGTCACAATAGGCTCAGATACGGAAAATATTCTTTTACCTAAGACGGTTCTTATGGTCATAATATTATAGTTTACATCGTCACAATAGGCTCAGATACGGAAAATATTCTTTTACCTAAGACGGTTCTTATGGTCATAATATTATAGTTTACATCGTCACAATAGGCTCAGATACGGAAAATATTCTTTTACCTAAGACGGTTCTTATGGTCATAATATTATAGTTTACATCGTCACAATAGGCTCAGATACGGAAAATATTCTTTTACCTAAGACGGTTCTTATGGTCATAATATTATAGTTTACATCGTCACAATAGGCTCAGATACGGAAAATATTCTTTTACCTAAGACGGTTCTTATGGTCATAATATTATAGTTTACATCGTCACAATAGGCTCAGATACGGAAAATATTCTTTTACCTAAGACGGTTCTTATGGTCATAATATTATAGTTTACATCGTCACAATAGGCTCAGATACGGAAAATATTCTTTTACCTAAGACGGTTCTTATGGTCATAATATTATAGTTTACATCGTCACAATAGGCTCAGATACGGAAAATATTCTTTTACCTAAGACGGTTCTTATGGTCATAATATTATAGTTTACATCGTCACAATAGGCTCAGATACGGAAAATATTCTTTTACCTAAGACGGTTCTTATGGTCATAATATTATAGTTTACATCGTCACAATAGGCTCAGATACGGAAAATATTCTTTTACCTAAGACGGTTCTTATGGTCATAATATTATAGTTTACATCGTCACAATAGGCTCAGATACGGAAAATATTCTTTTACCTAAGACGGTTCTTATGGTCATAATATTATAGTTTACATCGTCACAATAGGCTCAGATACGGAAAATATTCTTTTACCTAAGACGGTTCTTATGGTCATAATATTATAGTTTACATCGTCACAATAGGCTCAGATACGGAAAATATTCTTTTACCTAAGACGGTTCTTATGGTCATAATATTATAGTTTACATCGTCACAATAGGCTCAGATACGGAAAATATTCTTTTACCTAAGACGGTTCTTATGGTCATAATATTATAGTTTACATCGTCACAATAGGCTCAGATACGGAAAATATTCTTTTACCTAAGACGGTTCTTATGGTCATAATATTATAGTTTACATCGTCACAATAGGCTCAGATACGGAAAATATTCTTTTACCTAAGACGGTTCTTATGGTCATAATATTATAGTTTACATCGTCACAATAGGCTCAGATACGGAAAATATTCTTTTACCTAAGACGGTTCTTATGGTCATAATATTATAGTTTACATCGTCACAATAGGCTCAGATACGGAAAATATTCTTTTCAGAAAATACATAAGTCTAGCTAGCCTAAAGCGTTATTTTATAAATACTTTTACTCCTTCTCTTTACTTCTTATCTTCCTAAACGGCTTGATAGATTTTTATGATGATTTTTTGATCAAATGGGGTCACCTGGATAGTTCTGGTCACCGTGATGGTGGCGCCGTTCTCGATTGGGACATCTGTCGGTAGCTGATCGATTCGTCTGAAGGGATCCTATTAGTTGTACTTGTAACTTGGTTGTTTATTTTGTTTTAACATTGCCCCATACTATGTACTTCTTCTGTATCCTGTTTGTGAGTACGTTTACAATCATTAAAACTCACAACACACAAACCGTCAGACCCGGAACCTGTAGGCCATACAAATATTTGTTTCGCGCGGGAATCGAACCCGCAGCAGGTAATCGCTCAACCACTGCACCAACCGCGCCGTCATTTTTGGACATTTACATTGGTCTTAACTCTGAGGAAATAACTTAACAATAGGGGATCAGTCAAATAACACTTGGCACAACTTACCATGACGGGCCAATTTGTTAAAAAGCGGTTAGATTAAATTGTCAAATGTTTTTTTTTTTATTTCCACAGCACTATAAAGCAGCTACCAAATCAAAAAAACGCGTTTTTCAATTTCATCACGGATCTCTAAAATAAATGATCTTTCTTCGTCCTTTAGGTATTCAGTTAATATCATTAAGGTTCATTTGCCGGCTCTTGATCGCAGTATATATTGCGAGTGCAGCGGTGCGCCTACGCATTGACGCACCATCTTTGATTTAGTGACGTTTGACAATGAAGGGCTTTGTGGTGATAGTTTGTGTGGCCCTCTGTGGGCTGGCGGAATGTGGAGATGGTAAGTGTAGTTCAATAAGATGTGACATGGATACCAATTGTTAACATAATACCTAAAAATATTACGCTAGTAATTCCCGAAGGGATAATATGCAGAAGTAGTACCACCGAGTAAAACGAAGTGAATGGAGACGCAAAGCTGAATCGAGACAAAACTTTGAAAGGGATTTTAACGTTGTATTCACATGATATGCCTAGCTCTTCGGTTAGGCACATGCCATCTATTAAATTTAAAAAAAGTCGCGAGCGGCCAATTTTTTTTGTTTAACTTTCATTTCCACACCTCTAGGAACTTAATAAAAAAACTCCCTTGAAATCCCACCACTATTAACTTTGTTCCACCTTTTGAGTATTTGTTGGCTAATTGCACTCGGCTAATAAGATTTAATGTATTTCGACTTTTCTCTAACCGATGTGACACAAAAAGTTTTATGTGTAGGTACTTATTATTATTTGTCAGGTACCTAGCATTTGTTTACAAATTTCAAAATAGCTGCAAATAAGAAATATAATTAGTACACGTAGGTATGCTCATGGGATGTTATAATTCAGTTTGTTCACAACATTATCAAAAGTGTAACATAAGCATAATCAGTGTATAATGTTCCCACTGCTGGGACACAAGCCTCTTCTCCGGGCCCAGTGCGGGTTGGTCTCTACACTTATGAGCGAATTCTTGCTTTGAGGATACGGCGGTTCCTTTTCCTTACACCTTACTTATTACCTTCACCGTTTTGAGTGTCACACAAACTGCCAGATTGATGATATTTATTTTGATCGAGATTGAGATTGCCGGTGGAGATAACGATATGGAACATTTTGTTACTTCAACGTTAATTACAAATGTACATTCGTTCGCCAGCACATCAAGCTACTACAATCTGTCAAAATCTTTAATAGATTTTCAGCTTTATTGCTAAAGTATTAGGTTCAAGGTTGACTGGGAAAATTTGACAGTTTTGAATAGCTCGATGTGCTGGCGTATGTACATTGCCCATTCAAATTAAAAAGTTAAAGATATCTTAAAGAGTTTTAGAAACGTTAATCGATTGAAACATTAACATTCGGTGTGGTTGTGGTATTTCCGGACTATATTTATAACGAATTGTTGGAAAGCCTTTATCAGAATACATACTCGTACGTGCTTAAACTCACGTCTTTTGCCCATTTGGGGTAGGCAGACTCTACAGAACGCCACCTGCCACTTTACATACTCCTCCCTCGTCCACGTTCAAACATCTGGTCATACACGCCACGCCGGTTGGTGTACATCCTAGAATAAGCCTGCAATTTAACTGGTACCTCAACAAAGTCATGGTTGTGTATAGAACTGCCTGTTAACCAGCCCTTACGGCTACTATACAGGGTGTAAACAACCTCATCACGAAGCCGTCAACCAAGCATTCTGTACATCAAAGTAACTTTACGCAAAAATTATTGCTGCGAAACGACTTTTTTTTTTGGGGTGAAAAATCATGTTTTGTGGAAGAACTCAATGTAACGCACCCAAAACATTGTGCTGGTGGATGGATTGAATAGTATGGGGGTCGTGTAGGTGTTTAAAGTGAAAATATTACAATAAAAACTTGTATTTAAAAAAAAACTTCTCCTTACCTTCTAGGTAAGGAGATACTGACCCCCAATATCTCCTTACCTAGAAGGTTCCCAGGTATGGTGTAAAACAAAAAAAAGGATCGCAATGACGAGGAGAACAAGTGCCTTTCGGCTTCGTTAAGAGGTGTTTTACACCCTTTATAGGGTGGAAGGAACACCAGGTATTCATTACATCATTCTGAACCCCACATCGAAATTTTTCATCGGTAAATTAAAATACAGTGTACATTTTAATCGTGTAGGTATTGCACTTTTGAAGGAAGCAACAGATTTTTTTATACTCGCAACTTTAATTTGTGCTAAAAGTACGGAAATTGATGTACTTTAGTCGGGTCGCGAAATGTCACTATTGTGTGCCGAAGTTTTTTTGGGCATTGTGGTTTTTGTATCCTCAGGTACGCATTAGCGCGTATGCTATGTTATAAAATAACTCTGGTGTACGTTAGTGGGCTTTGGTGGCAAAGAAGCAAGCTTGTAGGTTGTAGTTGTAGGACTCACTACCACAGCCACTTTGTGTCAATTATTTAATCCCCATTACTCTCAAAACGCTGGAGGAAACCATCGGGAATCAACGAACAAGTCCAGAACCTAAGACCCGCACTACTTCATCTGACAGAAGGGAGGCCTGTGTCCTAGCTGAGGAAAGTTTACAGGCTAACTAGTGACTATGTTGTTATGTTAATATCTCATGCAATACGCAATTACGCACGTCCATACATACGAACATAACATAACATTAAGTTTGTAGTCCCCGAAGGGTTAGGCAAAGCTGATGCTGATTGCTGAAGTGTACCTAATAGGGGTTCACCCACATTTCGCCAGTTACGTTTGTTTCCCATATAATAGGGGGCAAGCCTATTGCCATCACACGAGATACAGATCCAGCCTCCGTGGCTGCTATTGAGAAATTCGTGGTGGAAAACCCAATAACAATTGGCCCGACCCCGGGAATCGAACCGGGGCCGCAGGTTCAGCAGTCGCGATTGCGACCTACGCTACTTATACGCTTACCCTCTTCGCTCTTCCTGATACGTTTTGCACTCAACTTAATCTCCCTGTTTCCTCCATGCAGAACCCTTCATCACGCCATGCCGGGAACAAGACTCAGTCTGCCTCAAGCGCTCAGCACAGGCAGCAGTGCCACTGCTGGCTGCTGGCGTGCCCAGCATGGGCATCGCTGTCATGGACCCCATGTTTGTGAGCCAGGTGAAGACGACCCAGGCTGGACTTCAAATAGACTTCAGGAACACAACTGTTACTGGCTTGAAGCATTGCAAGGTTGAGTCGTTGGAGTAAGTGTAATTGTTTATTTTTCTGCCTCTAGTTTTTCTGACACGCTTGTTGCAACAGCAACTGCGGGAAACAAAGTGTCAATCACACGTGTCACTTGGTCCGAGGTAAATGCCAAACAAACGTCGGCCGTGCGTGGAAACGAATGGAACGTTCGTAGTTTCGGCAGCAACTTCGTTTTTCGTAGAATAAGAGTAGACACGGGTTAGCGTCGCAAGTGGCATCACCAATAGTCGTCAACGGGTAGTAAGTGAGTTATACCTCCTTGCGTCAAAAGGGAGGAGAATTTCTGTTCTTCTACTACACAGTACTGTTGAAAGGTGCCGCTTTTGCGAAAAATCAATTATGGCTTCTTCAAAAACGATTTTGATTAACAATTCATTTGGATTACAATATGAGCTACTGCCGCTACTGGTAACAGATGTAATATCTTGAAAACTCGTAGAATATTGCATCTGATATGTTGGTCGATAAGTAACTGTTTTGTGGAATTCTTCTGCTAGTCATGACAACAATGCAATCATTTGCATGTGTGTGCTTTTTTGCTTGTTGTTAATAAACAATGTTAGCAGATCTCGACTCATCTAATTAGAAAGTATAAAGTCCCTTCCAGCGCTATTCTCTTATTTCTTTGGACTATTATTAATTATCAGTTACAAAGTTTAAAAAAATATAGTATTTTAAAAAGTAACAGCAACACAAATTTAATTCAGAAAGTTTTAAATAAGTTTTACATTATTTACACACTGAACTCTATAATAGAAATAAAAATATTTACAAGTATCAAAAAGGGTTACAGGGCGTCGAAAAATTCGTCCACATCGCTGTCAACAGGAAAACTGCCCAAAAGGCTGGCAGCATCGTTGGATGGCAATGCTGATAGTTTGGTCAAAAAATAGGCCCGCCCTCTGGTCACGTGAAGAGTCGACCAACCGTTTGGCGATTTCCCAAAATACTTGGTGGGCCCCGTGGCCCTAGTATTTCAACCCCAAAACGGCTCAAACACATAATTACCAATTAAATTATTGTATTTGCGCCGTTTGAGGTTTTCAGCACCTGCAGCAGCCGCCCCAGCGCAGCACACTGCGCTAGGAAGATGGGATGGCGCAAGGGTGTCGACGCAAGTTGCGTCCCACACCAAAGGCCTACCCGACTTCCATGGCATTACGGTCATACCATCTGGTCTCTTGCCATCGACGCGTGCCAAGCCAGTGGGTTCTAATACAGCAGGCACCCTGGCGGTGGCAAGAGCACGACGGATGAGATCATTAATGCTAGCGTGCCGCACTATCCGACCTGAACTCGTACTGCAAGAAAGGCCATGGTGTCCGAGGCAGTCGACTGATTCACCACATTGACAGCGATGTGGAGCCCCACAAGGAGCGCCCAAACGCAAACATGTAGCGAATATAGTGTAATGAATGTTTCCCATTACATTGTAATCATATCGGTTTTTTTCAATTTCTTGAGAATCTTTACCTAATGATGTCTTAATACTTATGTAAATTAAAACTCCATTATGAAGTTACTTTGTATACCTAGGTAGAGAATAAAAATAGATTCGTTACTAAGTAGCGATTAATTGACTTTGGTTATAATTTATTTGTCGCTTCCGTCTGTATATCCCTATGACGTGCATATTAATAGACAGAATGACAAAAAAATAACAATAAACATACAACACAACAAATAGTTATAGGTACATCGTACAGGATGGACCAAAAAAAAGTTAACAGCTTGCACGTCGTGACTGCGACAAGCAGTGCTATGGGGGGCACACAGCACAGCGCTGGTTTTCAGTGGTCGCCCGAGAAAAAACGTACGGTTTTACATCACGGAAGCCAAGCAAATATTTTATATTTCTTACTATAAATGCGAATGTTTGGTACTCAATCATGCTGGATGAAAGGTATATAAAATAGAATCTATTCCGATCTGGAATAGCATAATAGGTCACTTTTTTTCTCACATGTACCCATCAAAACCAATCGAAAAAAGGATACGCGGGCAACAACCAGTTAGTAATAATACTTATTCAAATGGAACAAACAAAGGAGTTTCTGCCACTCAAGCATTTTTTCCATGGGGATACATGGAAAAACAGAGTCTGTATGGTGTCGGACGTAAAGAATAGCACCATCCCATATCTTCCCGTGGGTGTCGTAAGAGGCGACTAAGGGACTTACCAGAGAATGGACAGCAGCGTTCTCTGTGCTTTTGTAACAACCGTACTGCTATCGCCAACCCGCCTGCCAAGCGTGGCGATTATGGCAAAACCCCCCAATGAATAGCGCATCAAAGAAATGGCCCCTAGTGCCCGGCAGCCCGTCTACCCTCGACTACGGCAGCGGTGAAGGCTACGGCGTAGCAAGGGGTGCGAAGAATCTCCAGAAGGGATCCGGCTGCCAATACCAACGACTGGACCTGGCAACATACAACACGCGCACACTCCGGACCGACGAGAAGATAACGGAACTCGAAGAGGAATTGAGCAGGCTGCGATGGAGTATTGTGTGATTATCTGATGTCCAAAGAGAGGGGGAGGACACTATAATCCTGACATCCGGCAACCTGCTCTATTTCTGTGAGGGTGACCGGCAGTCCCAGGGTGGTGTTGGGTTTATCGTCCACAAGTCCCTTGTGAACAACGTGGTGAAGATCGAGAGTGTGTCGACCAGGGTGGCGTACCTTATACTCAGAATATCCTCAAGATATTCGCTGGAGGTCATACAGGTCTCGCGAGCCTGTGGACGGTGGGCTATGGGCTAGCTTGCCGTCCGTCCGTCTCATGACGACAGGCCGTGTCGACGGCGCGTTCGTGTTCCACGCGCGCCTAAAAGAGAGTCTGACTCTCAGGGGGTTGACTCGCAAGGACCGATGCCTGCTGGGGTTGCGGGACTGTTCGAAAGAGATACCGTGGCCCCGGAACACAAAGGGCGATGAAGGAACATGGATGGGTTTTAGTCAGTAAAAGTCTGACACTCCCTCCTGCTCCGCCCAGAGCGGAAGAAGTCATTTTATGATTTCCAAATTGAAAAAAAAAAAAAATATGTCGTACAAGGTAAGGTCTTCGCCCCGACCTCAGCACACCCCGACGACGAAGTGGAGACCATGTATGAGGATATTTCTAAAGCCATGCATGGTTCCAAAACTCAATTCACCGTTGTCATGGGGGACTTCAACCCGAAACTGGGCAAACGAGACGGGGATGAGCTGCAGGTTTGGAGTTGGACGTCGGAATCGGGCCTTTATATGATGAACTCCTTCTTCAGAAAGCGTGAGCACAGGAAGTGGACCTGGCAGAGCCCGATGGTGCAACTAGAAATGAGATTGACTTCATCATGTCAACCAAGAAGCAAATGTTCAATGATGTCTCGGTGATCAATTCGGTGAAAACCGGGAGCGATCACCGCATGGTAAGAAGCACATTGAACATCAATATCAAGCTTGAAAGGTATCGACTGATGAAGTCTACGCTCCGTCCAGCACAGATCCAAAACCAAAACCCCGAGAGCTTTCAGTTTGAACTTCAGAACCGTTTCGAATGCCTAGGAAGCTCAGTGGACGAATATAACGATGGGTTCGTGGAAACTGTCCATACAACCGGGTCCAAGTTCTTCAAGGCATGTCGTACAGATCAGAACAAGAGGCTCTCCGATCACACTCTCAAGATCATGAAGGAGCGGCATGTCATGATCCTGCAGTCTTCAGACGAAGCGTGTACATACCGGCAGGTCAATAGACGGATCTCTAATCCTTGAAGAGCGACCTCCGCCGCTTTAATACCGAGCGTATTAAAGACGCGATTGAGCGGAATAAAGGCTCCAAGGTATTTGCAAGAGATCTGGCTATCACGAAACTGAAGACCGACGATGGTAGGATCTTATCCGCCAAACCGGAGCTTCTGAGGGAGATCGAGAGCTTCTATGGACAGTTGTACACGTCAACCAGTCAACCCGTCGTAGATCTAGCAAACGACCCAACAGCTAGACTGACCCGGCACTATACCGAAGACATCCCGGACGTCAGCCTGTACGAGATTAGGATGGCTCTGAAGCAGCTCAAAAACAACATAGCACCGGGTGATGACGGAATTACGGCCGAACTCCTGAAGGCGGGTGGAAAACCGGTACTTAAGGCCCTTCAGAAGCTGTTTAATTCCGTCATACTTGAGGGAAAAACGCCACAGGCATGGTGCAGGGGTGTGGTGGTACTCTTCTTCAAGAAGGGCGACAATGCCCGGTTGAACAATTATAGGCCCATCTCGCTTCTAAGCCATGTCTACAAGTTGTTTTCAAGAGTCATCCACGAATCGCCTCGCGCGCAGGTTTGACGATTTCCAGCATCTCGAACAAGCCGGTTTCCGGAAAGGCTTTAGCACCGTGGACCACATACATACGCTGCGGCAGGTTATACAGAAGACCGAAGAGGATAACCTACCCTTCTGTTTAGCGTTTGTGGACTACGAGAAAGCCTTCGATTCGATCGAGACCTGAGCTGTACTGCAGTCTCTCCAACGATGCCAAATCGACTATCGGTACATCGAGGTGTTGAAGTGTGTACAAAAACGCCACCATGTCAGTCCGACTTCAGGACCATGCCTCGGAACCTATCCTCCTGCAGCGAGGTGTGAGACAGGGAGACGTCATATCTCCGAAACTGTTCACCGCTGCACTGGAGGATGTCTTCAAGGTTCTGGACTGGAGAGGGCTTGGCATTAACGTCAATGGCGAGTACATCACCCACCTTCGGTTTGCCGACGATATAGTGGTCATGGCTGAGACCATGGAGGACCTTAGTACAATGCTCGATGACCTCAGTAGAGCTTCCTTCCGGAAGCTCTACTGAGGGGTGTGGGTGTGGGTTTTAAAATGAACATGGACAAAACCAAGCTCATGTTGAATGCCCATGTCGCACCCATTCCTATCAAGATCGGAGACTCTACACTCGAAGTTGTAGACGATTATGTGTACCTGGGACAAACGGTCCAGTTAGGTAGGTCTAACTTCGAGAAAGAGGTCAATCGTCGAATCCGACTCGGCTGGGCAGCATTCGGGAAGTTGCGCGGTATCTTCTCGTCCAACTTACCACAGTGTCTCAAGACGAAAGTCTATGACCAGTGTGTGTTACCAGTGATTACATATGGGGCCGAAACGTGGTCGCCCACAATGGGCCTCACCAGAAGGCTTAAAGTCACCCAAAGGGCAATGGAGAGGGCTTTGCTCGGAGTTTCCTTGCGTGATAGAATCAGAAATGAAGACATCCGCAAGTGAACCAAGGTTACCGACGTAGCCCGAAGAATTGCCAAACTTAAGTGGCAGTGGGCAGGGCACATTGCTCGCAGAACGGATGGCCGATGGGGCCGAAAAGTTCTGAGTGGCAACCGCGAACCGGAAGACGTTGCGTTGGAAGGCCTACCACTAGGTGGACCGATGACCTGATGAAGGTTGCGGGAATCCGCTGGATGCGAGTCGCACGGGACCGGTCAATGTGGCGACACTTGGGGGAGGCCTATGTCCAGCAGTGGACGTCTTTCGGCTGAAATGATGATGATGATGATGATGACATGGAAAATATGCTTGAGTTTATATCACACAAATCAACGGGTTACGACGGCCAGGACCGCGAATGGGCCAGACACAAAGTTGTCCAGAGACCTATATAGGGAGGAAGAGGGACATCACTGCACAAACGGTTACCAAGTATTCAGTAAATGTAAAGAATGTTTGGTCCGAATTAATTTTTTTTTTGTACCTCATTCCGAACCCCTCAGCTAGACCACTAGTGGTAGTCCAAAACCAGTGTCGGAGCAATCTATCATTTTGCTAAATTTAGCTTAGTTGTTTAGATTTAAGTTTTCTTTTGTTTTGAATTGTGTAAATAAACGTATTTTCTTTCCTTCTTTAATACAATCGTATGCTCTGTTATAGACGTCGCGGACATGTAACTAAGCTGATCCTGAAGTGTTCGGTGATCATGAAGGGAGAATACACCCTCGGCGGGAAGCTGCTCATCATGCCCATCGAGGGCGACGGCAAATACACTATCAAGATACGTGAGTATATCATATAGTTACTAGTTATTTGGGCTCGATGCAAAATAATAACAGCCGAACGGGTCGAGGAAGCCACGCTTGCCAAGGTCGGTCTGAGGACGGGTGACCATCCATTTCGAGACCCCTCGGTACCTCAGAATCCCCCGGAATTCAGGCCTTAGATCTTTGATAGTCGTCACAGGTGGTCAGTTGCCTGAAAGACTGAAAACCAATGGGTATCGTATAACCCAGTTACTCGGTTAAGGAGGTCAGATAGGCAGCCGCTTTGTGTAAAATACTGGTATTCATCTGCATCCAGTTAGATTGGAACCCACCCCCAAAATAGTTGGGAACAATTTAGCAGTTAATGATTCTCATCGCTCTGTGTTTCCAGATGACATCGTGGTGAAGATCCAGTTCCATGTGGCGGATAAGAAGAAGGATGGAGACGTGTACTGGGTGGTCAAGGATTGGCAGTACACCTCCGAGGTGGAGAAGGGAGTGCACTTCAGGTTTAAGAACCTCTTCAATGGGAATAAGCAGCTGTGTAAGTATACCGATGTAAATCTTACTTACTATAAATGCAAAAATTTGTGAGGGATGGACATATGGATGGATGGATGCTTGTTAGTAACTCTTTCGCGCAAAAACTACTGAACTGTTTTGGATGAAATTATTGCTAGGGAACTACTGTTTTTGGGTGAAAAATCACGGTTTACGATAGGCAACTCAATGCAACGCACTCAAAACATCTGATGAAGGCACTGAATAGGTCATCGAGGTAAAACTAGGTACCTAAAGTTATAATATAACATTTAAAAAAAACTTGCATTTTAAGAAAAAGTTTTATTTTGACCTTCAATATTTCCGTGATCTAAATTTCTAGAACATTAAAACGATCGCATTAACGGAGAGAACAAGTGCCTTGTGGCTTCGTTAAGGATATTTCTTCATGATTTATTTTACCCTTTCGATTGTTTCTTTTCTTTTTTAGCTGATGCAGTCCACACATTCGCCAACAGCAACTGGCATGGCATCTTCGAAGAGGTGGCGCCACCTATAGTCAAAGTGATCGTTTCCCAACTTGTCAGCGAATCCACCAAACTGTTTGACATAGTGCCCGTCAAGAAACTTGTTATTGAATAAAGCAGATAAACCTAGTACCTAGTCGTTAATTAAATAGTTTTCTTTACTATTGTTGTAGTTTTTTTTTAAGTAGAGTTATCCACAAAAACTTTTGAGTATACGTAACTTAAACGTCCTTGAACTATTGACTCAGTACCTGCGTACGTACAAACTGTGTGAATTTAATAATTAGGTATGATCTAAACTGTATGGGCTAGGTAAATTACGAGAAAATGGCGTCATACAATGATGATAAGAAGGAGAAAGAAAGCCTATGTTCTACAGAGGTGAAAAAGTGCAAAGAATGATCACTGTACCTATTGAAGAAACTTGATAGGGAACCATACCTAGGGTTACCAGGGCCTAAAATCGGAAATCCGGTCTTGGAGGACAGAAAATCCTGATTTTCGACAAAAAGTCTGGTCTAGCCTAAAGTTTAGCTACAAGCAAACAAAAAACTTTCTGTTTTTTTTTTATTTAAAGCTATAAAAAAAAACAATAAATCGTGGTAAGTTATCAATAGTTAAAAGTAAAAGTGTAAACTAAATTTTTTATAACTAGAAATAGCTTTATAAATTTGGTTTTGACCGCAAATATGATTGAACAATTGCTCACAACTGTAATCTTTTCAATTATACTTCGTAAGTACGATGGTTTCTTTCTCACGTCTGGCATGAGTCGAAAAATCCGGTCCGGCAAAAAATCCGGGCCAAGTCCGGTATTGTCATTAAAAATCCGGTCAAGACCGGATTTATCCGGTCAGGTGATAACCCTAACCATACCCAGGTATTAATAGGCACAGCCATGTTGTATTACAATTTATTTTGGGTTTAAAGCAAGACCGTTCAATTCTCATTAAAAACTAAAATAAGTATGGTTGGTGTCAATGGTGCACGCTTGTATATCTATAGGTAAAGTAAATATAAGTATATAAGTACCAAGTTAAACATTACAAGTAGTGTTTGTCCATTCTCGAGCAAACACGGGCAGAAATAGTAGCGAATGTCTAATGGAAATGTTGGACTAACGTTAACAGAAACAAGTAGAGCCAAGTTTTAGAAATGTACATAATACCTACATAACATCACGCCTGTAATCCCTCTGACGGTTTATTACCTAATTGTTATTTTTAAAGTATGTGACTTTAACGTAATAGAGGGCCCGCATATTTATCAACCGGCCACAAATCCAGACTCCGTGGCTGCTACTGAGAAATTCTTGATAAAAAACCCAAGTAGAAAATTACTTTGATTTTTAACCGACTTCCAAAAAGAGGAGGTTATCAATTCGACTGTTTTTTTTTGTGTGTATGTTCAGCCTTTTTTCACCAATTGTGAACCGATTTTGATGATATTTTTTTGTTTGGAAGAAAATATCAGATGGTGATCTTCGGAGAAATACAATGGAACTCTTCATTTATAGACAGCAAATCGGTCGTGATTGCTGCAATCGCTTGGATGTTTGTTGTTTTCACAACATCATAACATATTATCATGCCTGTATGCTCTGAGGGGGTGCAGATGTGTACAGTACACCCACATTTCGACAGTTAGGTATTATTGGGTTTTTTCATGGATTTTTTCATGAATTACATGGGACTTAAACATAACTGGCGAAATGTGGGTGTAGGTACTATTGGGTACACCTCAGCCCAACTCTTCGGGGATGGTGGGGGACAGGCGTGATGTTATGTTATGTTAAAATAAATGTATAGCTAATATTTGCATAGGATATTATGTAAAAATTCTAAACTTTTTTGCAAAAAGTTTTTTATTTTTCCATTTTTATATCTATCAAAATAAACTGGTATTTCAAATACCGGATAAACAATAATAATAATAGTTAACTACTCGGTAAATACGAATAAAAATGCAGTGTTTACGAGATGACTTGCACGCATTGTTATATTTTGATGAATTTATTTTACACACCACTTTACCTCAATACAAAACATAATAATAAAAAATACATAATATAATTCATTTTTTATTCATTCGAGTTTCAAAGCCTCACGTTTACGAGGCAAGTTCAAAGTTAAATCTTAAAAAAAACATTGAAATAAAATGACAATAAGAAGGCTAAGGATTTTTGAAGTCACCACGGCCTCTAAAGCAGGTATTTATGTCAACTATTTTAGTGTTTAGATATTTTCACACTACACTACAGCATTAAAGCTACCTAATAAAAATAACGGCTGTGTAACTTTTTCACAAAGCCTAAGATATTTTTGTCATGTTCAATTGTTAAGAAGCGAAAAATCTTCACATTTTACAATTAAAACAGTTTGGGATAGTTAGTTACTGACAGATAATAAAAATTCAACCATGTACGTCAGGAAGGCCGAAGAAGCCTTCCCCATAAGCGGGCTGGAAGGGGTAGACTTGCACTAAGAAAGTGGGTTTACTGAAATTTAGCCCCTTATTTGAGCCAATAATACTAGGCTGAAGTTTATAACCCAAAGCCAGCGAGGTCGCACTCAATGCCAAGGTCGAAAAACTAGGTAATAATAGATATTACCTAGTTTTGTCGACCTTGGCAGGACACACTGCCGTGCACACATTTTACGATTTATTATGTTTATGACTATTGGTAATGGTGGTTAATAAGTACCTATATACTATGACGTAATAATGTGGACTTCAGAGAAACCTATATCACCTATGTACTTACAAGTAAATATTGACGAATATACCTACGTACATATAAAAAACTTTTTACAACTGTGAACTTTGTTACATACAAAAGAATTGGTGTTTTCATGGCATTTAAATGTTTATTACTTTACATTATGAGGGATTCAATATTTACGTTTGTGTACTGACGCGCAAGTAAAATAACACGTAACAATATGTCTGTCCCGAAGGGTTGAGCACAGGAATGCCTGGCTGGCTCGGCGCAAACAGGCCACCAACCACAGCCACCGGTGGCTGTCGCACGCTACCGCGAGTCGCCCACACTGCTGTAGCGATTGGCCGCCACCGACACGTGTGCGGCGAGTTTCAACAAAATGTATGAAAAAGCGTGTGAACTGCTTGTCGCTGGCTACCGGTGGCTGTGGTTGGTGGCTGTGGTTGGTGCCTGTGGTTGGTTGCTGTGGTTGGTGGCTGTGGTTGGTGGCTGTGGTTGGTGGCTGTGGTTGGTGGCTGTGGTTGGTTGCTGTGGTTGGTGGCTGTGGTTGGTGCCTGTGGTTGGTGGCTGTGGTTGGTGGCTGTGGTTGGTGCCTGTGGTTGGTGGCTGTGGTTGTGGCTGTGGTTGGTGGCTGTGGTTGGTGGCCCGTTTGCACCGAGCCTAAGCGGGCGAGCCTATTGCTATCCACATCCGAGCTGCTACTGAGAAATTAATGATGGAAAAACCCAATAACATGAAAACATTCCTACCATAATATATGTATGTAATGTAGTCCCTATTTTCAAAATAATCCCCTCTCCTCTTCATAATAGAACCTAGAGTAAAAAGTAAGTAGTTAAAGTTGAATAAAAACTTTTTATTTTTGTGTTCCCCAATAAATGGAACTTAACATACCTAACTGTTGAAATCTGAGTGTACTGTACACATCTGCGTACCCCCTCAGAGCATACAGGCGTAATGTTACGTCATGGTGATGATTGTATTAAACAATAAACATCCAAGCGATTGCAGCAATCACGGCAGATTTGCCGTCTATTTTTGAAGAGTTCCATTCTATATCTCCAAAGATCAGCATCAGATCTTTACCAAATGGGACCACACCAGGAGCATATTCTTTCAAACAAAAAAAGAATCATAAAATCGGTTCATACACGACGAAGTTATCCGCGAACAAACATAAAAAAAAAATATTTACGGTCGAATTGAGAAACCTCCTGTTTCTGAAGTCGGTTAAAAATGACACCACTCAGCATATTTATGTCATATCATAACTATCTTGATCGCGTTAACATATAGATCTTGCTGCGCATTAAATGTCTGTTTATTCTCTACATACCTACTTATATACTCAGGAAGCCAATGCGACCACAATAAGCATTTATAAGAATCCTTTATGTTGAAATCTATTTGGATATCAATTCAAGTTTTTGCGCAAACACTTTAAAATTGCATTGTTTAACTAAGATCAAAGGGGGGAAAAACCTCTTCGGGAACAAAGCAGATTAGCGTCTAAATAAACTATTTTACCTTAGTAAATAGGCCACTTTGACCTTTTTAAGGCAAACACCGAAAAGAGCATTGACCAAAGTAACTAACTGCGTAAGAGTATTGTAAGTCGTCAGTAAACAAAACAGGTGCCCGCCCCTGCTTCGAATGGCCCAAAGAACATATAAAAACATCGAGATTTCTTTGCCAAAACGAAGTAAACATGAACGTATTAAATACTCACTAACCTTCTGGAATCGATGTTCTGAATGGTAGTGAAGAATGCATAATAGTTATTTATGCAACGGTTGTATAATGAGGGCTATTAAAACACGAATGTGGGTTCATCACATGAGGCGAAGCCGAGTGTGATAATAGTATCACATGAGTGTTTTAATATATAATTATGTACAGTATATAGCATACAAGACTTTATCTACATCCATGATATGAATCCTCCATAAAAGGTTCTGAAACCATAGCTTGTTGGAGTGTTGTAAGAAGTCTATGTAAATTCATGGAAAGTTGAATTGCTGAGTATTTAATACAAACAAACCATGTATAGGTAATAATATAATTAATTACATTTTGGATTGTACAATTATTAAAATACACAAAGCTTATATCACTCATTTTTGTAAACAACAAAGTAATGCAATACTAATATCGAACAAAACTGGCGGGATTCGACTTGAATTCGAATTAACCTATAAGTTTTTTTTTTATTACGGCGATGTGGTAGTGAATTGCACGTGCTCGACAATGTTCTTTTTTTAAAACGAGTTGCATAATGAAATTTAGTACAACATTATAACACTCGTTTGGGTGTTATAATGATTATTATGACAGTGGTGCCGATTCCCTTGTTCACAAACTAAACTAAATTTAAGTTGAATGCATCTTTTTCTTTCTATTTCATTATGAAAAGGACAGAAGATAAAATTAGTTTAATCCTGTCAAATTAGTCAGCACCTGACGTAATTTGATGTAATTTTAGTAGTCAACTTTTTAATCGCGTCTAAAAGTTGTATGGCGCTGATTAATTTGACAGAACGTAACTAAAATTTATCTTCTGTCCTTTTCTTAATGAAATAGAAAGAAAAAGATGCACTGAACTTAAATTTGGTTTAGTTTGTAAACAAGGGAATCGGCACCACTGGCTGTTTTAATGTTGGCCATAAGCTAACTGTTTCAGATACTTTTATAGAGGATTTATAGCATGGGTGTAGATAAAAATGCATTGTGGATTGATTTAGCAGATCCAAAAAAGCAAAAAGAAGCACTTTCCATGTCTACTGTGTGACCACACAGCAGACATGGAAAGTGCTTCTTTTAGTAGGTACTAAAAATGTAAATAAGAAAACGTGTTGCGCAGGAAGATGATGATGATGATGATGATGATGATGAAAAATGTAAATAAAGTGGACGACATAGATTTACAAAATTTAAGAAAAAATCAAATCAGCAACGAAACTATAAGATTTTTCCTATAATTAAATTGCTATTATTATGTATTTTTTTTAATCTGAAAATCATTAACATCAACAACATAAAACGGATCAATAGATCCGTTTTCTATCACAGTCCACTGCTGGACATGGTCACATGGACCTCAAGCTGCGCCGTAACACCTTGGCGTCCACCTTCTGCATCCAGTCTGCCATACCACCGCCTCCACCAGCCACCTTTTCACAGTCGTCGGTACCTCTAGCTGATGGGTGTCCAACGGATGCTGTGCTTCATCGGCCCTTCGACAGACATGACATGACCAGCCCAATAACCACTTCAGCTTGCTTACCCTGTATGCAATGTCGGTAAACCGATAAACCATCTTTTCTGTTTTCAGTACTCGGTATTTTCTTACGTAGCCTTAATAAGTATGTTTTTTAATTGGCATTTAATCTGAGTCCGCCGTCCATTCAGACGTTATGCAAAATTGCAACGCGTTCACAGCGAATTATAATAATTGTCTACAACAACGGAAACAGTTTATAACATCTAGATGACAATGGAAACGAATTAGTGTTTATTGTAGATTCAATTTCAAGATCAAGGTTTAATTACATGCAAGCTTTGCCTGCGTTATTTATAACGTAATTTATTTTATTGTTTTTTCTAGCACCTGAGCTAGCATGAGCAATAACACGTGAAGCAGTATCTCAGTACCTTACCTACTAGGTACCTTACCTTATACAATTTGTAGTAGTAGAAAAAACTCTTTCCGAGTATCTAATACTACAACATTATGCACGTTTTTATTCCTAACTTTATCAGTAGGGAGTGGTTTTCTTTAACATAAATCTCTACCTAACCCTTCGAGGATTATAGGCATGATGTTATGTTATGTGTTTTATCACTGGATAATCAGATAAGGAATATTATGGTATAATTTGTATAAACGTAAAAGCCAGAAAGTGGAGAAAGGAAGAGGAAATCAGGTTTTGCCAAACACAAGCAGCTTGGTACATAGCTACCGAAGTGTTTCCGTTTCGTATTGCTACAACAATTTTCAACATCCTAATTGACAAGTTGTAGGAAGGAATCGGCACTGGCGTTATTTTGCGGAAATCCATGACTTTAATTGTTTTGCAAAATGCGAGTCAACCAACACGTCCTGAGGATGCCCCGTGGAGGCGAGCAACACGAGTCGAGTATAGGTTTGGGTGCATGCTACTCGTGCGTACATGGTACACTTTTCCTACTTGTGCATATTTTTGCGGGCGAGATGGCGTGCTGCATCCTGCATCCCATCCAAGCCTGGATCTTTTTCGCGGAATTAGAACTAAGTATGTTGCTTAACATTTAATCTTAATTGACATAAAGGTAGGTAAAGTTACTCTTTGTGGCAGGCGGAACAGTCACTTTTCGAATATGAGATGAACCTCTATTTAAATGAAAGTAATATTACCAAAGCTGAAAACTTCAACTTCTGAGCTTGGGGTTTATTCATAAACGCTGCAAAACTTGCCTTAACTTGAACCAGCATATAAACCCTCTTGTCCCGCAGGCCATAATTAATGTTTTTTCGCTCTGCAGATTGGTACGGAACAATTTAATTATACTTTATCCATTCTTGTCACTTCACACATCCATCTCATCCATCTTTTATTTTTATTTTGTGTGTGGTTTACAACTGACGTCAAATAAATATGTCTTACTTTCTTTCTTTTACATCTCAACATTTCCATCTCTTCTACATGAATTCGTTTTCATCCATTTTCTTCACAGTCCAGCATTCTGATACATTACAGTACGGCAGGTCTAATCACGGACTTGTATTTTGACGATAAACCAAATTAATTCATCGTTAAAAAGCCTTTCAAAGTGTCATCCCACCTAGACAACCAAAGGTAAAAATACTGATTGATTATATAGAACTACTAGCTTATGCCCCCGGCTTCATCCGCGAGGAGATCGATATTTGTCCCACGGGATTATACTACCGGGATAAAAAGTATACTACGTGTCCTGTAGACTATAAACTATGTGTGTGCTAAATTTCATCCAAATCCGTTCAGTAGTTTTTGCGTGAAAGACTAACAAACATCCATCCATCCTCACAAACATCCTCCTATTTCTGATGAAGTGCTGCAAACAAATTATAAATGAATTATTTTATGGTCATTTTATGGCTGAGCAGTGACAGCTACTGTTTGACCTGTTCGACCCCTGATTGAATAATAATTCGCATAAATTAATAGAAATACTCAGGAAAACGAATAATTGTTAAATGATCATTTGCTAATTGCAAACCACCTTTTCCGTGGAACTCTTCGGATGCTGCCCGGAAAAAAATATGGAAAATGTTTAATAATTTTGCTTCTATTCTTAGTATTTATAACTATATGTAAATGAATTAATATATGTTATTTATCTTGATCATATTTTAAAGAGTTATTTTGTAAGTTCGCATGTAGGAGGCAATCTCTGGCGCTACGCATCCGATTTAACTATGTAAAATGAAAGATTTTGCGTCCACGTGTGTGCTAGCAACATTTTCAGCATTCAAATTCCTTTTAACCTTTTGAACGCCATTGTCACATATATACGTGACAAGCAAGCGCGTGCCCTGTACACCAAACGACACAAATATGTGACGAAATGGTAGGTGAAATTGTGGCTTGGCGTGAAAGGCACGCGCGTGCGATACTGGTCACTGCAACTCCTGTAACCTGTGTACTAGGAGTCCAGGATATTTTCTTCTTCTTTTCTATCGATGGCACGTCTTATCTTTTTGGGCACAACAGGCGTGAAGTGTAGCGTTTAGCAGTTAAGTAACGGTTTTCTAGGTCCGCCAATGTTTAACTTTGTACAGTCCAGAAACCAGGTCAATGAATAAAAATCAGAAAGTTAAAACTAGAGTTTTAAGAGTTAACTGCAGTTAATCTGTTGAAGTTGAGCAGTTATTGTTCGCCGCAGTTCAAACCTCAAGATCAAGGTGAGGCGACCATGTTGTTTTGTGATGGTGCTGGCTTGCTTGCTTGTATTTCTTAAGGGGAAGCCCAAGTTAATATGGTGAGTCAGAGACCGATTTGGTGAACAGTAAAATTACCATTGAAACTTTTGGTAATCCTTGTCTTATATTTTGACCTACTTAGCAGGACCCTTGCAGACGCGTTGCCATCGTATAGTGATAAAGCTGGAAACATATTTGTCGGTGTTTCTGACTATTTGCGAATACAGCAACGCTCCTTGTCTACAGAAATAGAATATGAGCGACTCCTGACATAGAGCTACAACTACTACTAAGATATTGGAAAGAATAACCATTCTCATCTTATTTCAGAACATCTCACATCCACCACTATCCAGTGCAATACCTAACCGATGTTTAATCATCATCATAAACCAAGCCTATCTATGTCGGTTTCCAGTCTAACTGGATGCAGCGGAATACCAGTATTTTATATGGAGCGGCTGCCTATCTGACCTCCACAGCCCAGCTGCTAAAATGAATCTCACTTAACACCCATTTCCGCAAACCATCCCCTTAACTCAGTCAGAACACAACATTGTTGACAATGTACGAGTGACGTCGAGCGCGTACCTACACCTCATATAAGTATGGTCCCGCCGTGACGGCCACCAGACTAGCGCAGGAGTCTGTTGCGAACACTGTGATACACTAAGTGAACTATGACGAACAAACTGACGTATTTGTGCTTCTTAGCTGTCATTTTAGGCGCAAAGTCGGGATTAGGTAAGTAAAATATTTTTTTTTTTAATTTTTGGATTAGTAGTTGGTCTCTATAGTCGGGCAAAGTTAAAATAACAAGTGTAAAACACCCCTAAAATCCGAGAGGCACTTGTTCTACCCGCCATTGCGACTTTTTCGGTTTTTCGTTCTGAACCATCCTGCAATGGTGCATGGTAATGTGACATGTGAAAAGCAGTTACATTAGGAACTCATAATAATTCAAGAGAAATTAACAAAATTGGCATGATTATCACAAAACTAGCCTGGCTCCCCTGTAGTTTCGGTCATCAAATGCTTCCTTCGAAGCTTTCACCTAGGGATGAAAGAATGTATTGAAAATCATTGATTCAACTTAAAGTAAGTTAGCTTACTTACTTTGTTTTAATTAGTTTTAAGTACTGTTAATTTCACCATTTTAATTTGTGTGTTTTGTCATGTGCGGGTTAATAAATGATTTTTCTTTCTTTCTTTCTAACTAGTGGTCAAATTCTCAAAAAATCGTTCATTGTTGCCCACCTTCGTTCCATAAAGAACCTTTTTGAAGAATTGCAGTGTGATTATTCCATTTAATTTTTCATAATTTTCTTGTCAACTAAAATAGCTTTTTGATTTTACATATTACAACGGATTTCATTTATTAACGGCAAACACTATTGTAATATCAAGCCACAAAGTGTTTGTACACTGTTCATGAAAATGTAATGATGACGGAAATGGTAACATAACACCGTTTGCCGACTTTTATATACAACTACGTACTTGCATAATTTTATCTACACTATATGTCTTAACTTGGACAAGAAAAAGGACGCGGGAAAAACTAGAAATATTAAATAAAATTGTGTATGACAAACTAAGAAATATATAAACTATAGAAAATAAGTGCTTAGAAAAACTAAACCTACTACGCCGTAGCAAAAGAAAGTCCTTTTATTGCTACGGCGTAGACGGGCGGAACGGACGGGACGGGACGCTTATTTAAATTTCGCTTAAAAAGTCATTTTGTTATTTTAAAACTGCCTTTATAAGTATTGAACACATGTCTCGCCGGACTCTCAGGACCTAATTCTATTTGCTTAGTTAATGAAACCGAAGAAAAGATTTCAACGACCTGAGTATAACGACAATTAATGCAGTAAAATATTTACGGCGTCAGATCTTGATAAGTGATTACGCCTACGTTCTGGCTATTCAAAATGTTATCTCCAACCGGTTACTGACTAACAGTTTCATCTTACGAAAGATCATCATCTGCCTAGCCTATTCCCAACCATGTTGGAGGAGTTGGCTTCCAACAACTTTTAACAGGAAGCAGCTGCATTAATGCCAGTATTTTATATGGAGCGACGACCTATCTGACCTCCACAACCCAGTTAGTACTGGGAAACTGATTTTCAGACTTTCGGGCCACTGACTACTTGTAACTACTGCCAAGGATCCACATATGACAGCCGGGACCAACTGCTTAACGTTCTTTCCGAAGCATGGAGGAAAATCGGTATGGAATGGGTGGTCACCCATCCGACTGGAAGCCGACCACAACATGGTTGGGAAAAGGCTAGGCAGATCCACCCGACGACCGATCGCTTTGGTTAGGACGCCAGATTCCTTTATACTCGGTAGACAAATCCTCCCTTTGGTACCTATTATATATTGTATTACTTTCCCACAGCTCCTTTCATATCACCATGCAAGTCTGGAGACAACGTCTGCATCCTCGAATCCACACAAAAGGCCGTGCCCATCATGGCCGTGGGTATCCCCGAGCTGGGGGTCCAGCCACTAGACCCCATGCACTTTGACGAGATCAAGGGGGACCAGGGGGGTCTCACACTCAACTTCAAGGATACCATGGTGACTGGAATGAAGGGGTGTCGTGCTGAAGCTATTAAGTAAGTACAGGTTGTTACATCTTTTAATATATACTAATATTTTCTATAGGAAAGATTTGTATTTTTAACCGATTTCAAAAAAGGAGGAGGTTATAATTATGTTCGTGTGTATGTATTTTTTTTTTAATGTATATTACCTGATTTCTCCCCCTTTTGTGAACCGATTCTCAAAAATTGGTGAAGATCTAATGCTGATCTTCGGAGATATACAATGGAACCATGAATGGAACTCTTCAAAAATAGACGGCAAATCTGTAGTAATGCTGCAATCGCTTGGATGTTTATTGTTTATACAGCATCATGATGTAACATCATGCCTGTATGCTCTTAGGGGGTACGCAGATGTGTACAATACACCCATTTTGTTTGCGGATGGATGGACAAATATTTTATTGGCCTGTCAGAAGTATATTATTGTGAGAGGAATTTATGAATGTGTGAACAGCTGACTGCGGCGCGGTCGATGTCCCCGAGTGCCCGCCCGTTCGGCGGTCAGCTGTTTCCGAGCGCATTAGGGTGAAATGATGTTTAGGAAAATAGTGGATTTTCTTCAAAAAAAAAGGTTGCTTTTTTCAATGGTTTTAGGTTCTACTAATGAAAACAAACCACTGGTTTCAAGGATAACGGTGTTCACACTGACACCCTAATTTTAGGTTAAAAAAAAAATTAAAGGTATTTTATTTTTATTTTTTACGGGTTCCTTTATCGATACTGAACTCACCCCTAAGCTATGGCACGCGACTTCTTTAACACCCTGTATAATTTATGGCATACAATGACGAACCACCATATTTAGCAAAATGTAACGGCAAAAAAAACACTATTTATTGCCAAAATTAGTTAATGATCACCAAAATTAATCCCCATTTTAACGTGAAATTAGAACCAACAATTTATTTTTTAGTTTTAGACTGCCAAAAATTGAACTGTTATGCTCTTGCATCCGACGAGAGGGAGACCCGGTCGACAGAGCCCCGCAAAAAATAAATATCGCCCCAAGTCGGCCTAGGCAAAACTAGTTTGTCATCAACCACCTCATTAAAATTTGGTGCTCAATTTACTACATTTGGTGATCAATTGCTATTTTAGGTGACAGATTGTAGTGGTCACAAGGTTATTTTTTGTGGCCATTATATTTTCCCCCATCATATAAAGCCTCTTATCTCTCCCTTATTAGCTTCAGCCAGCGGCTTCGCCCGCGTGAAGTTTGATAATTGTCCCATGGGATCTTACTACCGGGATAAAAAATCCTATGTGCGTCTTTGTGCATCAAATCAAATCAAATTTCATCCAAATCCGTTTAGTAGTTTTTGCGTGAAAGAGTAACAAACCTCCATACATCCATACATACATCCATACATCCAAACTCACAATCTTTCGCATTTATGATATTAGTAGGATGGCATCCACGGATAATGTAGCGTTCTGCCAGTGAAAGGATTTTTACAATTAGTTCATTAGTTCCGGAGATTACCCCCTACTTACAAACAAATTTTACCTCTTTATAATATTCGTATAGAGTTATTTCTTAACTTGATGACAACTTTCGTGAATAGTTAACTGGTAGAGAATGCCCTGTGGCACGGCTTAAATGAAAAAATAGGTAAACAAAGGAATCTTCTTTCTTTATCATATTTTCGACGATTCTCTATACGAATCCGTAAAAAAAAATCAAAATAAGGGTCTCTTAGTTTCCGAGATACGATAGGGAGAGGGAGGAAGGGGGGTGAAAAGGGGAGGTTTGGCACTTTTCCCCTACTCGCAAGAGTTACTTGTTTACGAATCTGTCAAAATATACGCCCCTCCCCATCCACCATCTGGGAGAACAATTCTATCAGTGAGTAAGTGAGTGGTAATCGAGCTTTATGTATTATATGTAATAAGTATGTATTTACAAACAAAAAGTATCTATGTACCTAGTATATGAACTATCTGTGTCCATGACACAAGCCTCATTACTTAGTGTGGCAATAGATGGCGCTGTGTGTAATATCCAGCGATATATATATATATATATATATATTTACCTCGGATCGCGACTTCTACTTACGGCATTAGGTACATATTTGTATAGAACAAAAAAATAAAACCGACTTCAAAAAAACACAAAAAAGTGAAAAATAACTTTGGCTTCAGAAGCCGGTGACAAAAACACCAAATCAATCAAACAAAGGTCAAGCTTCAGAAGTCGGTGACAAAAACACTAAATCAATCAAACAAAGGTCTTATTCTGTTTTAGGTCTTAGTCTTTTTGGGAAAAAGTTTTTATTTTATTTTTCCATTTTTAACCGACTTCAAAAAGGAGGAGGTTATTTAGTTGTAATATCCTATACAAATATTGCATTGCATTGTATTTATTTTACATTGTTAACAATACATGTCATGGTAATAAGCTTATCCCCAATAAATGGAACTTAACATACCTAAACAGTCGAAATCTGGGTGTATTGTACACATCTGCGTACCCCTCAGAGCATACAGGCATGGTGTTACGTCATGATGTTGTATAAACAATAAACATCTAAGCAATTGCAGCAATCACGACCAATTTGAAGAGTTCCATTGTATATCTCCGAAGATCAGCATCAGATCTTCACCAAATTTAAATGAGAACACTTCAGGAGTATACTCTTTCAAATAAAAAATC
The DNA here is from genome assembly GCA_941918905.2 of Xestia sexstrigata. NCBI lineage: Eukaryota > Metazoa > Arthropoda > Insecta > Lepidoptera > Noctuidae > Xestia > Xestia sexstrigata. The sequence goes on from OW799210.2 coordinate 1,511,269, forward strand.
AAAAATTTTGAGAATCGCTCCACAAATGGGAAGAAATCGGTGAACATACATAAAATTAGACCACACCACTGAAGTAAAAATGTTCATAACAAAAAAACTACTGGGCCAAACTATGTTAATTTTTTATGGGACCAAATGGCAACTATTCCGCATCAAACTAAAGAATAATTACGTAAATCGGATCATAAATCTCAGCGTAATCGGTGCACACACAAAAAACAAAAAAAAAATATACAATCGAATTCAGAACTCCTCCTTTTTGAATTCGGTTAATGAAGTCGGTTAAAAAGTAATTAGATACATGCAGGTATGTGTTAAATATTTGAATAGTCTACATATATTTTGTTAATTTTGTGTTGAGCCTAGATATTTGTGTATGAGACGTGTCTGTACGACGCTCGCGTTTTCCTCGTACGAGGTAACGACTTTACGTTTACATTTCTCACCTTTGCCACAATATCGACAAAACTTACCGTTGTGGTAAAAAAACAGATTCTTAAATTGACCTTGGGGCAGACCACAAAATGGGGCATTGTAGACCCGTCAGATACGTAGCCAATGTGTGTGCGGTATTGTGGTGCTGTCTAGACCTTGCCCCACTAGTTACAATGTGCCAGGTGTCCATAAACACCTTAACACCTGAGGATCTAATGGCCGCCACTGACGTGGTGACTAAAGTGGCCACTTGCTGGTCCCTCCCACTCCTCGCCGCGTATTCTTTATAACTGGTGGTCGTCATTCCCATGACGTGAAGTCAACTTTTGTTTGACGATGCTTCGCCATCTTCGTCTATACTTGTAATGGTGAAGTGCATCGTGGACTTTTGTGTCTAGAGACGAACAAATTTGAACGAACCAGTGGGCCCGACTAATGTAAAAAGTACCATCAATCCGAAAGCATCTGAAAACCGGGAAGTGACGCATATATTCACAAAGACGGGTTTTCCCGGAATCCGAATAGTTGTTTGTATTCATAGTCAATATTGATACGACGACGACTAAACGTGTTGATGTTTAATGCACAGTTTGTCTTTAGTTTAGCAACCTCTTTTGTGGAAATACTGTCATTCATGAGGTTCTAAGTTTGATCCCAAAATTTGGGGAGGATAAATTATTCTATTGAATCTTGTTCAGCTAGTATAGAGCCATTTTGGATTTACCATTGTGAATACTTCATATTTTTGGCAAACAGCCTTCATAAAATAATGGGAATAGGGCCCTGTTTCAAAATTGTTTGGGAGCCCTACGAAACTGAGCTACGAACCGTTAAAGAGCTCTCAATTTAATTATAGTGCTAATTTAGCACTGTTTGTTTTACACATCCGTTGGAAGCGTAAAATAATTTTGCTTTGTGTTCTATAGCTTCAACTTCATTTTCCAAGAGCTTTTCTTGTTTTTCAATCCATATATTTATAGTCCAGTCTGGTATGCATTGCTAGGATTTTTTGGTGTTGGAGCACGTTAACTCCTTCAAAATCTCAGTTTTTATGGATTAAAGAACTATGTTTAGAATAATTTTCCTCGTTTGGTTGTCAAGTCCGGTTGTCCGAGGACAAAACACGTGCCATTGTGGCACTAAATGAAGCCATAAACAAACCATAAACATAAAATATAGATAAGTAGGTATATAATTGGTACAATGATTTTATTGTTGTTGTGTTTATGAACCGAGAAGAGTAGGCGAAAAAGTATCTTTTACTACTCCTACATACATATTATATAAAACATCATTCTGTCACGGTACCCGGGAAAGTGTAAGCCGTTACCATCCCGGCCGTCATTTGTAGATCTTCGTAACTGTCGAAGATCATCACACCCCTTCGTATGACTGACAACTAGTCATACGAACATCATACGAAGGGGTATAGAGTAAAATAAGTATATAGGTATAGGTTTCCTCAATAACTGGGTTTTGAAGATCAATTTAAACATAGGTACCTACATATTTTAGATGCGTAGGTATTTGCAATAGTTTGTAATAGTGCCAGTGCAGTATTTTGACCGTATCTACGAGTACTTAGACCGATATCGGTCAGTTCGCTTTTCATTTGGCATGTTTCACTTGCTGTGAAACGAACACAAGATAAAAAGGCACGTTCAATTCTACGTAGGTAATTTGTATTTCTTGTGAATACATCGAGTAAACCGTTCGTTCACTCAAGGTTTTAATAAGTCATGAAACAAAAAAAAAACATTGTTCACAGGCATGACCTGAAGAAAAGCAAGCAGGTCTTAACGATCCGATGCAACGTTGAGCTGACTGGAGATTACAAGTTGGATGGACAGTTAATCGTGCTGCCCATTCAAGGAGAGGGGAAATACCACATCTATATACGTAAGTACTTACCAGTTCCTAAATATCCAAATGAAGCCTGCATGTTAAATAGAAGACATGCAGATGCATTTGCCGAACCGCATTGGTCCTGCGTGGTTGGACTACCGTTGTCAAGAGGAGGTCTGTGTCCTATTAGAGCAAAAGTTAGACGCTTATAAATGTAGGTACTAAGTTATAGGTATATATACCGTAAAACCTTACAAGATTGCCCAACTAATCTAACTTTGCCCTGCAAGGTACTTTTCACAAATATTGAAAAAACTGGTAACATTTTTTAGTTACGGTTATTATTTAAACTAGAGAGGAAATTTAAATATGTGTCGGGCAACACTACGTAACTGATGTTTTCTAATGTCACTTCAGTCGGCTGTCAAACTGTGTCAAAGTTGGTGGTGTTTTTGCGAGCCAAAAATTGTGTAAAAAACTTTTTGTGAAACTTGATTTATAATAAGAGCAGGTAAGTAAGTTTTTAACCACTGTAAGTTTGTAATAAGTACACATGAATAATCGAATATTCAACGCAAAATCTCTCCTAAATTCGAAAATATGATGGTGGGCAATGTTAAATTAGTTTTTCAAAGTCAGTTGTCACGACTTTGCCCACCAAAATATTACCGTTAGGGTTGTCACCTCAATGTTAAATTGATCTGAGATAAGTAGATACTTACCTACTCTATGTATTCAAAGGATTACAATAATAATAATTAACCAATACATGTGTTAAAAAAGTAAATTTTGTTGCAAAAAGTACATTAAAAGTATTTGCAAAATAATTGGTTAAAAATGAGAAACAAATTAATTTCTACTTTTTTTTTTTCAAATTCTTATGCGTTGATTTCTTTGTATTGGGATACAGATATCTCGATGAAACTGTTTCTAAAGGGTCTTTGTTAATTTTGATGATGTATTTTTTTATCATTTATTTCAGGATGAATAATACTAGAAAAAAAAGAAGAATGTTAGGATCGCGAGCCTACAGAAATTATTCAATTATTATTAATTATTTAATTATTTATTAAATTATTTTATTTATTATTAATTTGCTTTAAAATGTTACTATTATGATTATTCAAATTTTTAAATTAGTGTTTAAGAGCGAGCCACGTGACCGTAACGTACCTGCGTACCCCAGTATTAACAATAAAAAAGTGACAACCCTAGTTCATCGTTTTATTTGTATGAAAAATTACAAAAAAAAAGTTTTGACTTTGCCCACTCAAATTTGACGGGTAATATGAACGTTTAAACGTATAATATTAAGGCCCTATGACAGATTGCTATTTTTCTAAAATTATCCTTAAACATCTTCATCATCATCATTCATTCATCATTCATTCATCATTCTTAAGGTAGAAAATACTGAAGTAACGGAGGTTTCTGCAAAATGGGCAAACTTGTAAAAAGTCCTATATATTTGGTCCGCTGTAAAAACTGCGATTTTTAGCACTTAAACATTTATTATTTTGATATTATCATAATTCTATGCAAAGAGCATTGCATTTATGAATGATGTAACACAATCACAAGTGAAAAGTATTATTAGTTAAAAAAATATTTAGGGTGGAACAAAAAATCCGGGCAAAGTTGTACGGTTTTACGGTATATGTCCATCAGCTTCATAATCTTTAGACACTACGACATGTAACCCCATATTTTCGTAAAGCTAAAATCCTTGTTACCCCCGCAGAATCAAAGGGCGGGAGTTTTGGGACACAGTGTTATGTAATTTTTACCGTTCAAAAAGTTCTGATTCTCAGCCTAGTTTGAATAAGTCACTTTAGTTCTTGAATCCTTTTGATTTTTTCAGTCTTGTTGGGTGGCACGGGTAGTATTGTGAAGTTTAATTTTTGTTTGGCCAATATCCGATCGGGAGCCTACACTTACAGAGGTTTATAACTACTTACTTGAGGCGGAGATTATCAAGCCGTAGCGATTTTTTTTAGGTTTTATATTTTAATCATCACCTCACCGTGACCACAATTGTAACAAGTCCTTTATCAATATTGCAGGCGACATTATGATCAAAGCCACCACGGTGCTGGTGACAGTGGACGGTGATGATGGTATGAAGCACTGGCACATCGACAACTGGCACTACACTAGCCAAACAAAGGGCGGTGCTACATTCACCTTTGAAAACCTCTTCAATGGCAACAGGCTCTTGGGTGAGTAGCCACTGTTCAATATATATCTGCCTTTGTCCCTAACTATAGGTACTATAGGTAGGTCGTGGAAAAGATAACCATTGGGGGTTCGAACTTCCGAAACAAGGGTTTTTGAAAGCAAAAATAAGGTAGGTACCTACCTACCTAAGTACTTAGACTTTAAAAAACAAAATGTACAGCAGGCCTATTATGTATCTTTCTGATATCCAGTGACTATCAAGCTTCGGTTGTACACCGAACTTTGATGACAACCGAGAATGTCATAATATTGGTATTACGTATTACAGAGTGGATAGCACTTTACGGTGACTAACAGCCCGGGTACGGTGTAACGTCTTTCACGAAAGCCACTTCAAACTCAGTTGTCATCAATTTGATGTCCACTATGCTTACATAATCGCATAGAAGAATTGTTACGAAAGCGTCAGTCAAAATGAGTTACGGCGACTATCAGCCACGATGGGCACCGATGACGTCATATTTGATCGCGACTGGTCATACATCATACGAAACTAACCTTTTGACAGTTATTTGATGGACACTGAGCCCAGTTTACCTACAATCGTTTCGAGCTGTCAACAGAGATACGTAATATATAATGAGATACACACCTGCACACCTGCAGATAATAATATATTTGCAAAAGGCTGGATTTTAGATAGGACTTTTCAACAAAATTGTAAGTATCGCCGAGGGATTAACATCTGCACGAAATCTTTAAGTAGGTTTAAATAATATATAAGTTTTGAAAGTAGGAGGTAATCTCTGAAACTACAAATCCTATTTCAAACATTCTTTTACTGATTGAAAGCTACACTATTGCCGAGTGAGTGGCGTAAATGTTTAAATACTTACCTGTCTTCAAGTTGTATTACTTATGACACAAACATCACTGCCGCAACGTGGTTTTACAATAGGTACACATTACCCTTCAGGGATTTGAAAGATCCACCCATACTTAACTCATCCCAACGTATTTTTCTTTCAGCTAAACCAATTGAAGACTTCGTGAATACAAACTGGCGTGACGTAATGCACGAGATTGCCCCGCCGATAGTTAAAGCCATCGTAGGGCGCACCGTGGAGGCTGTCGAGCAATTGTACAAGGCTGTGCCCGCCGAAGAACTGTACATCGAATAAATAGTTGTGTTTGCAAAGAGTAGGTAGATCAAAAGTGATCGGTAGGGTGACAAGCAATGTGATAATAAAGTAGATTAAGTTTCGTACTTGTTTGATTCCAGTATGAAATTTTAGCCATTAATTCCCATCTCTCCCCATGGTTGTAAAATTCCTTTATAAAGCCCCGTCATCATAACTTACTAGGTTTTATAGGATCGGCCCTCCGTACAATAAAGGTAATTTATTCAACAGTAGAGTTTTTTTCTGTTTATTGTCAGGCATCCGGCATCACCTTTTTCGATGGAGTAGTCTAGTGCAAATGGGTCAGGTCGGTCGAAGGTCATTGTAGATATCTTCATATCGATGGAGCCAATCTGACGAATGAGCAGTGCAAGTACGTAGGAATCGATTTGATAAATCTGACAGTTATTCTCGACAAAATGACTTTTTATCTTTGTTATAAACTCATTTTGTCGAGAATGACTGTCAGATTTATCGAATCGATTCCTACGTACTTGCACGGCTGGTCAAGTAATTTTAAAATATAGAATGACGGGTTTTCAAGCAATGACGATTGGCAAAACAATCTATGCTAGCGTCATTAGCTTAACAGTTACTCGTCCTGCCTAGCCAATGTGAACTTAAAACTTAAGGTGAATGCTCCGACCAGCCCGCGAAATTCAATTTTTTTTACGTTTTTTGCCATTTGCAGGCCAGTGCTAGGTTAATTGTATGTTGATTAAAATATTGTTCGCGATTGTAAGACTTATGTAGTTACAGAATTATAATCATCAAAATCATCAATACAACCCTCCAAGTTCATAAAGGTCTAGCAATGACTTTGACCTTAAAAAAATCGTTCCTCGACCTTTATGAACTTGCAAGGGTTGTATTTTGATGATTTATGGAATATGCATGAATTACAAAACTCTTTTTATTTATGAAAGATGCCTTGTATTGGCGCCTAAAAACATTGTGGTACACTTGTTTATGTTTCTAATACATCACTTATTTTACAATTTACTGTTTATGTAGCATGTTTTTGGTGAAACGGAACGCACTCTCAAAACGCATCGTCCAGCGTCCTCGATAACGCCGGTATTGACGTCAAAGTTCATTGTGCCAAAAAAACACTTTTATTTGAAAAGTGCTAGTTTAACTACATTTTTATTATAATAATGTTATTGCAATTTTTACTTGATTATAGCACATACAATTTAGTAAAATTATTTTATTAAGGCCAAAAAAAATAGATGTAAACAAGGCAGATTGTGGATAATGACGTCACATCATGGCCGCGCCAGCTACGGACTTTTGAACTGTCGTAGAAAATTGCATGAGTTTAATATTATTTTTGTGTGACAAGCAGTAGTTGAACTTAACCTAAAATACATAAGTTGATAGTACTGTATTTTATTAATTTAAGTGAAGAAAAAATTACGTGCATATTATACTGTGACCTTTATTCTGTAACTACATACGTCTTACAATCGCGAACAATATTTTAATCAACATACAATTTAGCACTGGCCTGCAAATTGCAAAAAACGTAAGAAAATTTAAATTTCGCGGGCTACCCTGGAGGTATACCAAACCGAAAATATGTAAACGTTGGTACATCTCTGCCTAACCCTTCGGGGAGTACATTATGTTATGTTAGTCGATGTGACTGATTTCGATTTCAGAAATCAATAACATCACTATGAAGTGAAATGTCAATGCCACTGTCAAATGCTAGGTTATTATTGTTCTAATGGTGTTCTGTGGTCAAATGTCGCGAACGCGCGAGTAGCCAAAAAGTAGGGTTGTTATTATTGTGCATACCAGTTTTAAGTTCTTAAACAGTAACACAAAAACCCCTCAATAAATCTACATTATGCTATGCCCAGAAGTTTGGAACTTTCCTCTACCAAAAGTGATAGTGACTCACAGAGTAAATCAAGATTTAAAATCAGTAAACCAAACTGTAAATATGAACAATTTCTATAAAAGTTTGGTAATAACATGCCCTGATGAAATACTGACGCCGAGTTTTATTCAAGAACTAATAACAGAGGACACAGACTATTATAAATTAACGGATTGTTTACTAACAGAATTCGTGGAACCAGTTTTCATTAAAAGTTTTGTAAAAACTGGAAAACTTTACTGTTTGTCAGTAGACAGAAACTGTGTCATACAAAATTGCGCTGCTATAACTCCTGATGGACATCTCATACTGAACATTCTTGAGTACACATATCAAACATTAGGAATTCAAGGAACAAAGCGGCCTTTTGGCTTCTATGAGGTAAAAATAGATCTTAAAACAAAAAGTAACTATTCCAGAGTGTGGTCAGCGCTTCAGAAACTAGAACAGTTCGATTTTAACTTAAGATGGGAGCCAAATAATGAAGATATCTGCCCATCATCTATAGCAAAATATTTTAGTGAGAGGAGGAACATCAATGTGTCAGTTCATTCCCTGAAAACTAAGAATATGTCACCATCAGTGACTGAAATACCTTCAATAAAAGATGTTGATGCTGAGGAAATGGTTGAGTGGATTGGGTTACTGGCTCACGATGCAGACATAACTCCTACAGAACCTTATATTAGCACGTACTGCCAACCAGAGAGTGAGAATGCATTGAAAACTGGAAGAATATCCATTCTCATAACTAAAGGTTTTGTAACTCCATCCCTGATTTGTAATTTATGTAAGAAACTGGCAGAATATGTTCGGGACCGGGTAACGGAGAACTATTGGGCATCTATAAGTATACAAAGTGATGAAAACAGTTTGTGGCGATGGAATACCAGTTACCAAGCTATGTTTCAAGCTCACAATTCTTCAAGCAATGTATTCTTTACTCATAATGGGCATGTACTGTATTCAATAGGTCAATTAAAGTATTCATAAGAACCAAGCTATTTTTCTTATATTGTTATTTATAATCTTAAGTCCATAAGTAATTTTTCCTTCAAATTTCCAAACTAATATTGTAAACACAAAAGTAACACACAGTAACAGCACAAATAACACTCACACCTTAATGATCTATCTATCCATCGTGATCGTGGGGTATAGGTTTCCACACTTAGTCCTTGAAGTGGACTATTGCGCGTGAGCCATGGTGGCCGATAACTCTAACCAGCCCACCTTCCTCCAGAAGCAGATTAAACTTCCCGGTCTCCTCAGGGCATCCGCAAGGGATCTTGGTGTTCCCAGGGTCTCCTCGCGAATCTTGGTAATGCCTGTGCACTCAAGCACATGCGCCACCGTTTCCTCCGCCTCCATGCATGCTCTGCACAGGGGGCTGTCAGTGATTCCTAGGGTGTGGAAGTGTTTATTCAATGAACAGTGTCTGGTGATGGTCCCCACCACCAGATGCAGGCTATCTCTGTCCAGGCGCAGAAGGCGCCTGGTCAGGGATGGCATAGCTTCCTTGGATTGCCTGCATCCTGGTGTCGAGGTCCACCATTTCTCGGTTATTCCCGTTCGCCACCGCCAGTATTGCCCCCTCCGGTGGCGACTGGGAATTATTCTAAAAAAATATCCCAGTCGCCACCTCCGGGTGGCAAGCGGGATTGTTGGTAGTAAAAATCCCAGTGGCCACCCCTAAATATAGTTAAAATAAATGCTATATCTTTATATTTTTTTGGAATGATTTTAAAATAATTACCGACGTCACAGAATGTTTAAAGTAAATGAATTGTTTAGTTAGGTACCTTTATGTATCTAGATATATATGCATTGAAATTTAGGCAATAGGTACGGTTCACTATAATATTGTTGCCGATGTCCTTTGTTAATATTTCACGTCTTTAAAACCATAAAATAGGAAACGGCGCGAGCGCCTTGCGCAGCGGCGACCCGCCGATGACACGAGCGCCGAAAAGCCAAAACTATCGTGAGAAAGGATTACTAATCCTTTTGTTTTGCTACTTAAACTCTAGTAGCTCAATTGAAGATGCCGATGTCCTTTGTTTACATTTCACGTCTCGGAATAAACCATAAAATAGGCCGTGTGCTTTGTTTTACCTATAACAAACATGCCGAAAAGCCAAAACAGACACAATAGACAGAAGGTCATAAATCTTTAAAAACACAAAACAGCTTTTTATTGGGCTTGATGGGGATGGTTTTATGAGTGATTCTTGCAAAACTAAACTTTAAGTACAATGCATTTAGATCTAAAATGTAAAACAAGTATCGGCTGGCAATGCGTTGTGGCAGCATTTCTAATTATAACATTATTAGTGCATTCCTAACCATGTCAGGGTCAAGTACATCGTGTACTACCTCGGGTGAAGTGTCATTAATTTATATTAAAAGAAAACATGGTGTTGTTTTGCTTCACGGTGGCCACCAATATTATGTGAAAAAAAAATACCCAAGTGGACTAAGTGTGTGGGAATGCAGCCAGCGAAAAAAGAAATGCAAAGGAGTTATAAAGATTCGTGTAAGTTTGTCTACTTGTATGCCTATTAATCGTAAGCAATATCTTTTTCTTTGTATTATAAAGAGATTTTTTGTAACGAATAGGATCCGAAACTACTGGATCGATTATAATTTCGTACCCTGATTCCTATACTCTTATTTAATAATCAAATTAAATGTTTAATAAAATCTTTTTTTCTTCGCAGAATAATAATATCGTAAATGAAACGCCGCATTTATGTACTCCAGATTTCCTAAAAAATGAAATTGATGAGCGGCTTTATTCCTGCAAACAAGAAATTATCAAAGGGAATTACCCGGCAGTTCCTCAGTCTTATAATAATATGATTGCAACATTAGAAAACAGCGGATTAGATTTGGTGTGCAAGATACCAACATTCAATAGCGTGAAATCATCCTTGTACAGATTTAGGAATGTACAAGCTGGAGTACAGTGTCTACAGCCGCAGCTAGTAAGAAACGTTGAAGTCCCGAAGCAATTCACAAATTTTTTACTAGCTGATTATGCTGATGGTGACAGCCGAATTCTAATTTTCTGCACAGAAAAAGCTAAACTTTCAATTTGCAAAGCGACTGATTTTTACAGTGACGGAACTTTTAAAAGTTGTCCGAAACCTTTTTCGCAGCTATATGTTATACATGCAGATATGGGAAGTACATCAAATAGTACGAATTTAATGCCTATTGTTTACGCTCTTATGAGTGAAAGAAACGTGAAATCGTACTTCATTCTGTTTTCCATGATAAAAGCTCAAATCCCCGGCTGGAATCCGCTTAAATACAAAACTGACTTCGAAAAAGCGGCAATGACTGCTATAAAGAATTTATTTCCGCAAGTTAACACAAAAGGATGCTATTATCACTATAATAAAGCGGTTTGGGAGAAGGCCCGTAAACTTCAAATTACAAAATCAAAAGATGTGAAGAAAATAAGAGAGGTTGCACTAAGTGCAGTTCTACCGTTATTGCCTGCACACGAAATTTCAAACGGCTGGAAGTATATTACTCGCTACAGTACACAAGAGGAGGATTTAAAAAAATTCAGAAAATACTTTGAAGAACAATGGCTGAAGGAAGAATTTATTCCAATTTGGTGTGCTTACGGAGAGCAGCATAGGACCACTAACTTCTTGGAAGCTTGGAATCACAAATTAAACCAAGAAATTGGAAAAAAGAACCCTAATATTATTCATTTATTAAATGTATTGGTTAAAGATTCTGCATATTTCAGTGTTTGTGATAACATTAATAAAACCAAAATGACACCTTTTAAAAAAAGAAAGAAAAATAATGTCCTTACTGATCAATTTATTTTGGATATTCAGTTAGAGCTGTTACATGGCAATATATCAGTAGGTCATTTTTTAGAAACTGTAAGGCATTAAGGCTTCTTGGCAATGAAAATAAATAAAAAAAGGTAAAAAAAAAGCATAAGAGGTATGGTAAATTAAACAAATTATTCATTACTTGATGACGATCAATGAATAACGTAGGTCAATTATGGGTACCTAAATAATGATGTTGATTTGTGCCAGTCATAACAAATTACCTAAGTATTTTTTTTTAAAGTAGCAAAATATCTAGTTCTAAGTTTTTTTTTTACATATAAAACCCAATTACTGTAAATACTCTGTGATACGAGTACATTAATGACGAATTTAATTGAGAGGACGCATCTGTGATTTTTTCTAATACTGATTAGGGTAGGGTAGAGTCTCGTTATGTCTGTGATTATTTGAAAATACTCATTATGCTTAGTGCATACTTTTAATTTTGTTAAAAATATTTTTTTTATTAGGGCAGAGTAATACTTTATTTGTTTTGTATATTTTCTAATAATATTTTTTTTCCTATAGAAATGATTGTTGACTTGTTGATGTGATTGTTTAGAATTTGTATAAAACTTGTTGATTTTGGAAATGAAAATGTAGATTTAAGAAGGCGGAGAATTGTTTTTTCAAGTATATTTTAAGAAATATTTTATATTCTATTGAAAGTACCTAATTATCTGTGATTTTGGATTTGTGTTTAAAATAGTTGATTTTGAAAATAAAAATAGTAAAAAATAATGTTTGTTTAATTTTCTACCAATTTATAAATATTGTAACTCTCTCGTTTGATTAACCCTACGTACTTCTATTTTTTAATCAGAAATTTAATAAAATTAACATTCTTTGTCATTCCAAAAAAAAAAATTAAGATAATAGGTAGCATACCTAGTTTTTATGTTAACTATATTTAGGGGTGGCCACTGGGATTTTTACTACCAACAATCCCGCTTGCCCCCGGAGGTGGCGACTGGGATATTTTTTTAGAATAATTCCCAGTCGCCACCGGAGGGGGCAATACTGGCGGTGGCGAACGGGAATAACCGCCATTTCTCCGCTTGTATTCGGGTGTGATCCTTTAACCAGCTTCTTAGCTGCTTGAAAGGAATGGGCACAATGGGTTCGGGTTCGTAGGGCTTTGTGCTGGATCCTCTTCTGGCAAGTTCGTCAGCCGCATCGTTTCCAAGTGATCCACTGTGACCTTTAATCCATTGTAGCGTTACCGGGTTGTGATTTAGTACCGCGATTCGTTCTAGGGCCTTGTGGCATTCTAGTGTTAGTTTCTAGGGATTACTCTTTAGGGATTGCAGAACTGAGGCACTGTCGGAGAATATTCGAATATTGGTATCTGTAACCTCACTGGCCTCTATAGCGTGTGCCGCTTGGATAATACCTACACACTCTGCTTGGTAAACAGAGTTGAGCATTCAAAGTGGTTTGGATATCTTAATGTTTAGGACCTACAGACCTTCGGACAGGTCCCATCGTCGGTTTTTGATCCGGCAGTGTAAATCCTAAGCTCTTTTGTACCCGAGTTGTCGCACAACTCCTCTATGAGCTCTATGTTGTAGTGTTTTTGGAAAGTGGGTCTTCAGTATTCTGTCGATGGGTGATGCCATCATCGGCTGTTCTTTTATTGCATCTTCTCTGATTCGTGTGTGTTTGTTTCTGGAATCATTGCTTAGGGTGCCGGATACTTCGAGTCTGAAAGATGCTATGGCCGCCTCCTCTCTTACGACGATGTGTAGGGGAGGCAGCCCCAGCATCACCTGTAAGGCAGCAGTGGGGGAAGTTCTTATGCTGCCGGTGATTGCTACGCAGGCAAATCTTTGTAGTTTCTCGAGATCATTTTGGGTCATATCTAGGTTGGTCCTGGGCCACCAAACTAAAGAGCCGTATGTAGTGATTGGTCGGATAACTGTGGTGTATAGCCAGTAGGTGATTTTGGATTAAGATTTTTTACCTAATTAAATAAAGTTGAATTGGTGGACCACACATTATAAAAATGATGGTGCAAGCTTTGTTGGAAATTTAACTATCTGAATATATTATTGCAAAAGAGGTAGGATAGGATTTAGAATACATGATATTAGTGCCACTGAAAAGCACCTCTCGCAAAATGATGATTTTGTTACTGGAGATCTGTTACCAAAAAAAAAGAAAATAAAAATGACATCCATTTAGATTACATTTATTGAAACAAACCAGTACATATGACATTTATGTGCCCTGCACCAATAATAAAATAAAAAATAAAAGTTTCCAACAGTTTGTTCACTGAGATATGCCAGGAATGCTATTCAATAAATCACAACATCTAACATACATAGTCTTACATGCTACCTACTTATGTGGTCCTATTTTGCATTGTGTTGTTTTCTGGACTTTACAAACCCAGATACATAGACAACATTCATTTAAATATCCAAATTATTACATTTATTTATAGGCACAAATATCAGACCGGGTTAGAGGCTGCTTCTTGAATGCACCATATACTGTTCCTGGAAATAGTACTCTTAGTATCAATTAGAACCACACCAATGAAGAGTCCAGGGCACGTTCAATATTAGAAGAAGCCGTTAACCCTTTACCAAAAACTTGTTGCAAGCAGAGACATCACTAATACTACAGTAACAATTGCGGGGTACACTGAAGATTATGTTTCTAGACCTTGGCTAGTCCGATGACTCCGCATGCGATGCGGGCGCCGGCGTTGCCCGTCGTCTTGCTCAGCTCGTGGCCGCCGACGCCAAGGTCGTCGGGGTCGGCGTGCACGACCAGAGTACGACCAATGATGCTGTTGGGGCCCGACAGAGAGATCTGACAGTCCTGGATGTTTACCTGAAATGTTGGGAGTTGGTTAAATTAAAACTGTATTAGGATTTTAAAAGTTTTAGACGTAAGAAATGGTAGTGATTGGACTATAAATTATCATCATCTGCCTTTTCCCAACTACGTTGGAGTCTGCTTCCAGTCTAACCGGATGCAGCTGAATACCAGTATTTTACATGGAGCAACTGCCTATCTGACCTCCACAACCCAGTTAGTACTGGGTAATACGATAACCCTTGGTAAGACTGGTTGTCAGACTTTTTGCCACTGACTACATGTAACGATGGTCAAAGATCTGTAAATGACAGCCGGGACCAACGGCTTAACGTGCTTTCCGAGGCATGGAGGAAACTCGGTATGTAATGGGTGGTCACCTATCCACAGACCAACCTAGGCAAGCACGGCTTAACCTAAAGATCGATCCGAGCGGCTGTTTTTATTTAGCCACGAGCTCGGGCGGGAAATCGGGAAAACGAGGTCATGTTATGCTGGAAATGTATGGCCCAGCGCACACTGCTGGAGGCGCAGTGGAGCGCATTTCAAGATAACAATTTAATATAAACCTTAACTACCTTGATATACGGTCAATATAAGAATACATTCGCACGCGGTACTCGGAGCGCCCTCAGGCTACTACAAGAGCTTGCGCGCGACAGTATATCAAGGTAGTTAAGGTTTATATTAAATTGTTTTCTTCAAATGCGCTGCGCTGCGCCTCCAGCGGTGTGCGCTGGGCCTATAGCTTCATGTGTGTCGCCGTGTGTACAACAAAGTAGGTATATTCTGTCTTTTCTGAACATCTGGGGAATTATAGAAACTTTTGAAATACTGCAGTGGGGGAAGGCGTTACAGAAAAAGCTAATTGTACCTAGATGGCGTGAGCATAGCTTAGTCCCAATCTGACCAAAGCAGACATGCATTTTTTTTTATTTTAGGGATTACTTAATTTTTATTTTAATCAAAGATTATGTTCACATGTTACGAACGAGCATGCTCCTACTTTACTTTGCTAAAAAATCTGGTTGTATTGGAATCAAAGGGTTTGAAGAAACTATAAATAGGGTTTCAGAAGCAATGTCACATAACAAAATGACCCTTAGCTCAGTGATCCCGTTGGATTCCGTTTCCTGCTGTCACTTAGGTTACACCTACGAAAAGTGCTCCAACTTTGTTAATCCTAGATATCTGTCAAATCTATAGATTGTGTTTTAAAATGTCGTTAAACCTGAAGACCAGTGTCATGGACTTACCCTAGAGATATTTGTTTTATTGGAAAGTGCTTGTGAACATTAGAAAATACTAGAGATTACAGTGCGGTACCGGTTGTAACCTAAAAGGGCACCTCAAGAAGCCAAAACCTACAACCAGCATGAATAAGCTGTAGGTAATGCCGATCGGATGAGGCAGTGCACAGTGGCTTGATACCGTGCAAGATCAGGAAACATCATCTACCTATTGCTGAATGTTCCAGGACAGATTGCATTAAGGTGAAAGCGTCAGGGTAGCTCGCGAAAATCAAATTTTCTTACGTTTTTGACAATTTGCAGACCAGTGCTAGGTTTTTCCAAGTAGATTAGAATTTGTTTGTGTTGTCCCGTCTATCGTCTCATAAACATAACATGGCGTAACGTCACGTCTGTAATACCCGAAGGGTTAGGCAGAAATTCACCTAATAGTATGGTCAAACCAGCTATTTAGTTTACAGTTTTATCAACAAATCACATTGTAAAATGTAAACCAAATAGCTTGTTCGACCATATACCCACATTTTGCCAGTTATGTTTAAGTCCTGTGTGTTTGCCTACTGCCATCAACCGGGCGCATATCCAGACTTCGTGGCTGCTACTGAGAAATTCCTAATGGAAAACCCAATTTCACTTTGCCCGAGTAGGGAATCGAACCCAGGACCTCGTGCTCAGCAGTCGCGCATGCGACCACTAGACCAACGAGCAGTCTCATATTAATTAATTAAATTTATAATTTACCTTGGTGATGCCGCCATCCGAATCAATATTGCCGAGGTCTCCGACGTGGCGAACATCGCAGTTTGGCGCTCCATGGTCCAGCTTCAAGGGGTTGAAGTGCGGGCCGGCTGACGTGCACCCGTTTGTGTTGTCTCCAAACTCGTGCACATGGAAGCCGTGCTTACCCTGAAAGGAGAGATGGAAAATTTTATATAACATCAGTCCGGTATTGCTTTGAAGGGTTAGACAGCGTGTACCATCCCCAGTTATGTTTAAGTCTCATGCAATAGGGGCGAGCCTATTGCCACCAACCGAGCACATATCGGAACTCTGGACTACTACAGATTAATTCCTTGTGGAAAACCCCAATTGCTCATTGCCTGACCTGGGTATATTCGTTGCTGAGTGGAAGGGCAGATATTATGTGAACTTATCTAGTTATGTACGGTTGAACAAGCTATTTGGTTTACATTTTACAATGTAATTTGTGGGTTAAAATGTAAACCAAATAGCTTGATCGACCATACATCCTGGAATAAGGTCTCCTATGTAGGTAAGCAGTTGCGGCCCAGTGATGACGAAACAGCCCCAATTAACTTATCGTACACGTCGGGCATGTGTCTGGGCAGGCATTTTACTTTTAAGTAATTTATGTCATCACTGTCATGTTTATGTGTTTTAGGTTTCAAAACTGAAAACATTATTTGACATATACGGCATGTAGGCACTCATCAGTCCACAACCTCTCACAGAGTAAACGCCTATGTTCTTAAGCTGATAACAGATGTTTTTGTAACCTAGGTATCACAATGCTGTCCTATTTATCCGAAAGGTAGACTGGTAGAGAATGCCTTGTGGTATTAGGTCCGTCTATGTACCACTATTGTACATAAAGTTAAAATAAATAAATAATTGCACACAAACTGTTATCATAAAGTAAATCAGATAACATTGTAAGAAAACCGAAACCTAGTTATGCAATAAGTCATTGTTATTATTATTTCAAAAACAACATTTGGTTTTTTATTTTTTTTTATAGTAACCTATAGACTATGTATAAGTTTAACAGGACAAATGTCATCATTGATAACTTATCGTCACATAGTTGTTTCTTCACTGCAAGTTAAAACAAATGTCTTTCTGTTATTTATGGCTAACTAGCTGTTGCCCGCGGCCTTCGTTCGCGTGAAATTATTATAAAAATATTTCTTACTGATAACATTACTTACTAATATTACATAATGGAATATTACTTCCATTTTTTAATCGGATTTTGTTAACAATTTTAAGGGTTTTAATTTTTAAGTTACAACTTATAACATCAGCTATCTGCAAGTGGAAGTCCCGTCAAAATCGGTCGAGGCGTTTCGGAGATTAACCGGAACAAACAGACAAACAAAAATATATTTATTTGAAGCATTCAATAAAAAGCTGTTAGTTTGATATTACCAACAGAAACTTTAATTTTATTTACTTGTTTAGAGTAGGTTTAGATAAAAAAATTATGAATACGAAAGTTAAATAACGTTACCTTTTCTTCACGCATTAAGGCTCACAACCCGTTTCTACTATCAAAATATTTTATTTCACATAGGCCTACATGGGCACTAATAAAACGCCGCTAAAAGGTATACGACGCTTGTTCTAAACGCCGCCGGTCCATTTGTTCGTGGCTAGGTGTTACGTATGGTCACGGGTCAAATATCAATCTAGAAGCGCTTCTTGGTGAGGTCTGACGTACGCACGGAGCATGCCATCAAAATTGGACCTCTTTCAGGCTAACAACCAGGTTCATGTACAAAGTTAACCGCGTCGGCCCGCGCTGTGCCATCTATTTTTATTTTATTTTATATCTAGATACGGGTTGTGAACTAGAACCCTAACGGCTATACGGATTTGTATGAAATTTGCTACACAGCTGCACAGGTAGGCCAGCACCTGGTTTAGGACATAGGGTAAGTTTTATCCCAGGAGTACTTTTAAGACCTCCATACAGGCGAAGATGTGGGTAAAAGTAAGTAGGTATTCACATAATTATAGAACAGTTCTGTTGGATAAGTAATTTATTTAGCTGATAACGAGTATTACGACATTATATCGTGACCTTGGCGTGTTGTTTCTGTTTATCGATAGTCATTGTACATGCTAATGTATGTGAACACACTACCTACCTATATCAAACTTGCAAAGTCATTCTGATTTTATATATTTAAAAGACACTTTTGCCTGTGTATGTTATCCCATGAAAGCATGCTACCTGGATGGAGTACTCTATGTCCTGATCCAGGTCTTGGCTTGATTACCTAATTTCTTCAAAATCATCAATCATCAATTCATTATAGGTTTTTTATTTTTTTTTATTTTTTATTTATTATTAGTTAGTACAGATTATATCATAGGTGACAGTGACATGTATCAGAACAAGCAAGTGTCACCACAAAACTCAAATCTACAAGTTTTACAGTGTATTGGATAAACATTGGTCTGGTGTCCGCAACTCAACATCCTAAGTGCATAATTATTTTGCATAAGGTAGGTAACTTATAAATAATTAATTATATTTAAATAACAAATACCTTTGATAGACCTGTGACTTCACCGGACACAACTACAGGTGCATTGTCAGACTGGAATTAGAAAAACAAAATAAAATTTATGAGGGCACCCACAAATTGCTCTTCTTCTTCTTTGCGTGTTGATGGACTCAAATAATACCAGACCAGTATGTTGCCACCTGCACAGCTTTGTCGTTGGCTTCGTTTAAATCCTGGAAAGTGCAGGTGGCTGTGCAGGATGGGCAAGAAAGAAGGTGGGGCATATCCTGCAGAGGGGCTCCACACTGACATTGTATATGGGACGGGTCGGTGATACCCCATTTGGTCAAATTACTTTTACAGCGGAAAACCTGGGCCCACAAACGGTAAAGAGATTTCCAGATTGGCCACTGCAGTTCCTGTCCAGGAGGAAGATGTTTTGCTGGATTGATGAAGTAGGGATGGGTGGGATGTCTGTTCCTCCACAATTAGCATCTTTCAGCTCTTTCTTTTTGCATCTTACTTGGGTAGATAGTACTGTAGTTTATTGATTTGAGTGAAGAAAAAATTATGTGAGATTGAGTCAATAGGAAATATTTCCTATTGACTCAATCTCACAAATTGCTGACACATGACTTGTTAGCAATTGACCAGCAAAAAAACTGGTTGTTAAAAATAAATTGTTGTTCTTACATATCAACAGGTTTTTTAGGCTCAGTAGGTTGTCAAAATAATATTACTATAGAGAAAATTGAGGACCTATGCGGAGGGTAATTTCTGGTAGGTAATGTGACACCTATTGGAAAATTATTTCACCATTTGAAAGGAACATTATTCCAGACATGGGCTTCTTATTATCCGTACCGGTACCACACGGCTGAAACCGCTCACAGAACCTAGTTAAATAAGTAGGTATAACAAACTGTAAGCTTTGCACTATTTGTGTTCTCTTCATCTAAGTAATGATGATGAAGATTTTTTTTACAAATCATAATCAGAACGATTTTAGATTACATTGTCACGCTTTTACATAATTTGCATTAATTCTGCTGAAACCATACACGGAATCCGGTTTACGATATTTCACATAGCAAAACCTTAAAACATTTGCATTCAATGTTTTTACATCTTTCCAGAACTATCTTTCTATGCATGTTATGAATCTATAGGTTTACAAGTAGTAGGTACCCACAATATATAACCAACACGATAAATACCGTAGTTGTAACTACGCAAACTACGAGTTTTCTAGGTTATTTGAATAAAAAGCAGTCCTGTTGCAAGTTAGTACAAAAATTAAGTAAAATTTTTACCTTTTGGTCGAAATATACGGTACCGCAGACATCGCCATTGAGAACACACACAGCCCGAGACATTTTGGATTCAACAAGGTTTTACGATATCTCTGTAGAAATTAGGAAATCAGTAATAACAGACGATATTTAGACCAAACGGTTTAATTTCTTCCTGTTCCTGATGATTTTACACAGATAGTACGAAACCAGTTAAAGAGCTCCAGAGTCGAAAAGGCCGATATTGTACGACACGAATGACGATTGATTGACGTTTCTGCACAGGGTTACCAACTCAAAAATATTTACCCCTAAAGCTAAGTCTAAAACCACTAAAATTAGCACAAATACTTGACTTTTTTTTCGGTTTTATGCATATTATCGAAAAATTGCTTACTTGCAACAGTTTAATTACAACAGCTAACTGCAAAACTATAGATTAAACTAAACAATAACCAAACCAAGGTATTTTATAATTTCCAGTAAGCGTAAACAAAACAAAAACAAAGTTACCACAAGCTATCTATACCTATCGAGTAGATGTATTGACTAAAACACAGTTGATAGAAAAAAAAATCCTTTGTATAAGGTTAACATTATTGAATGTTGTATTTTTCTGTAATAGATAGACTCCACATTCTTAGTAACGAGGAATTGCTGTAGATGTCATTACGTGTCAGCAAATAAATATGATTTGGTTATCTTAGGGTCTATACTTGTAAATAATCCCTAAAAATACCCCTAAAATTGAACACCCCTAAAAAAATCCCATCTCACTTATTTACTCCCTAAATTTGGGGGGAAAACCCCTAAGTTGGTAACCCTGTCTGCACCCGGTACGTCAGTCGTCAAAAGCTGTCTGTGGTCGTCAACGTGACGAATGACGGTGAGATATGTAAGGCCCTTTTCACACACGGTTTCCGTATAAAGGTGAACGCAGACCAGCATAGCTATTCCATTCCATAATTCGAATGCAGCGACTGCGGCGCGTACGTGTGGTGCGGCCAGTAGGGCTATTACGTATCTCTGTCGACTGCTCGAAATTATAGTAACTGGGCTCAGTGTCCATCAATAAACTGTCAAAAGGTTAGTTTCTTAGTATGTATGACCAGTCGCGATCAAATATGACGTCATAGGTTGTCATCGTGGCTGATAGCCGTAACACATTTTAACAGACGCTTTCGTATCGATACTTATATTATTTCGAGTATGTAAGCATAATGGACAACAAATTGATGACAACTGAGTTTGAAATGGCTTTCGCGACGTTACACCGTACCCGGGCTGTTAGTCACCGTAAAGTGATATCCACTCAGTGTGATACGTAATACCAATATTATGACATTCTCGGTTGTCATCAAAGTTCGGTGTACAACCGAAGCTTGATAGTCACTGGATATCAGAAAGTTACGTAATAGGCCTACAGTTAGAATCATTTCGGGCTGTCAACAGAGGTACGTAATAGCCCTACAGAGATACGTAATAGTCCTACTGGTCTACCGATTATGGGTACGAATATACCGATTTTAGTGGGCAACTCTACCGATTTCGTACTATGACGTTCGAGACCACTCACCACTGGAGATGAGTCGTACTGGCCCTACTGGGTAAATTTTGTACTAAGTACATCTAGTCCGATTCCGTACAAATACTTGATCCAAATACCTATTCCACCTAGTCCATTAAGTACGCATACATTAAAGTATGCTTAAAAGTCTTTGCGTACCACCGATACGGCCTGCACCTGCACCTGCAACAGGGTACATACGTAGTAATTAATTGTAATCTTCCCATCATACTTTACAACTGTCACTGTTTGGTTTACGACTGTCAGAATAAAGGTTTATCTAAATTGTAGATTGTTAAAAGATTCAATTCATTTTTCAAAATCCTGAGCCATTATTTTTTTGCCTTTTTTGTACTTTTTTTTAATTTTTGTTTTTTTTTCACCATTCTTCAATCATTGTTTTTAATATATTTTAATAAAACTAAAATCAAAAGGTACACAAAACTACGTTACGAAAAATTTTTGCTTAAGTCCGATACGCGTATCGCGTACGCGATACGAGACGTCAAGTAGGTATCAATATGGTGAGCCGGCAGTCATATCCGAACGAGTCCGTGTTTGATACTCGACGTCTTTGTACTAGACTAGTACAACTAGTGCAAGTGGATCATAAAGTCTTCATTCACATCGAGTATTTACAAGTACCCAGGAGACTGTGGAATAATGTAGTTAAAAAAAGACAATGTATTCTTGCACAACCCGAGAACGCGTCGCGTTAGTTTTATTTGTATTGGGTTAAGGTTCAAATTCAAATGAATAATACACGAGATATTTAGGTAAACATGAGTGCGCGTCGCGTTACTTTTATGAGCATTGAATATGGTTCAAATTCAAATGAATGGCACACGAATGATTTTATGCAAACACGAGTGAGCGGCAAAGCTGACTAGTAACTATGGAAACAAAATGCTATTTCGCTTCGCCGCGCCCGCGCCGGTACTTCGGACTTCGATACGAGCAGGCCGCGGGTGCCGGACGCCGCGTAGGCAGAGGTGGATCGAGTATCTAAAGAGTTGGAACAGGTGCAACCTAGTTTCGTTAAATACCTAGTGCCTGGATCTGTTCTAGTATATACGCTTCATATCTACTCACCACTTCACCAGCAGTGTTGCCAGAAGGTTACTTTGGTAACCTTATAAGAGATTTTTAACTCCTTCAGGTTATTTCTAGGTTAAACGACACAAAAGGTTACATTTAGGTGATTTTTTGGAATTTGCGTGCGGAATGCTTTTGTAAATTCCCTTTAGTGGCTTGTATTATTATTATTCTGTGGCAGTGGTGCAACCACAGAATCAAATCAAACATACCTTTCTCTTTTACACCAATGCATAAATCAACCTTCTGTTACACTTACTCGCCGGTCAATCCGATTCGTTCGTATCCTGTAGCTCGATTTTCGTGACTCGTGAGTTTCGCCACAGGTGTTCAGAAGAAGTAGATTTTGTAAATATTAAAATAAAACTTAAATATAAGGAAGATTTTTACACTACCCATAATTCAGTTTTTTTTTTTTTTATGCTTTTGGTCATTATATGTAAATGGTTACTTTTCCTACAAAAAGGTTTTTTGTGCATTTCAGGTAACTTTTAACAAGATCTCGCTGGCAGCACTGTTCACTAGTGCCATCCACCCAAGTTCTCTATATAATCCACAGAACACATATAATATAGGAGAGATCCGACCCAGCCTGTTGTCCCTTGCTGCCCTCTTAGCAATGACGCACTAAGCCGAGGCCCGAACCCCACAGGGGGTGCCCTTAGTGACCGTTCATTTAATTTAAATCCTTAGTTTAAAGTAATTTTTGGCCACCACAGGATTGTCCGGTTAAGCAGTAAAGCAACCTTAGCGCGTTGCAACTGCGAGAGGTCCCTCCTAAAAAAAAAAAAATACTCTGGGAGATATAATCTGTGCATCCACCACAGCTAGGTTATGAGTGTTATGTGCACCACAGTCACCGGCTTGTGAAAGTGTCGAGTTTTCTATTTAAATTTATGTTTGTAATTGAAACCTATTTTGTAAATTAGTTTTTCGTTAAGTATTGTGTATGAACTTATTCAGTACTCACTAGTTTAATTTTCTAACATTTGAAAAACAAGGATACCAATGGCAGCAAAAGAATTTCAATTTCAAACTCCACTAGATGCGAATGTAAGTAAATAATTATTATCATTGTGTGCTCATTGTTGCCGCAATAGGCTTGTCCCCTATGACATTGGACTTAAATATGACTGGCAAATGTGTGTGTGTCATACACCTCTGCCTAACCCTCCAGGAAAAAGGCTTGATCTTATGTTGTGCAAGTTAGTGAGCACATGCATTGGCTTAGCTCTGTTCTTGTCTCTGTCATTCACTAGTAGTTTGTCAGTTGTGCAACAGTGAACAGAATAATTGTTTGCTCGTCTTTGAGTTGTTCCTACTTTTAGTTTTGAAGACAACAGTGTCGTTATTAGTTGGAAGCTAGTGTTGTTCAGTCTGACATCGTCTCTTCTGTTAAATAACTTGTTTTCTTGAGTAACATCCTTTTTTATGCGAATATCAAGCTATTATTTCGTTAATTTATACTAATATTTTAGAGAGGAAAGATTTGTGTTTTTATAAGTAACAAATAAACTTAAAAAACTACTGAACTGATTTGAAAAATTCTTTCAGCAATGGATAGCTACATTATCAGCGAGTAACAGAGACTATATTTAATCCCCGTACTCCCACGGGAACGGGTACTACGCGGGTGAAACCGCATGACGTCCGCTAATATTTCATATACCTACTGCTTAGACTCGGCTCAAGGACCTCATAAATTACAATTAATTTGTATTTTTTTCTTTGCAGACTGTCAGTACTGATATTGCTAAAAACAGTAATATTATAGAGGAGGGTCCAAGTGTAAGTTTTTGTCATTAACAACAGCTTCATCAATGAGTTTTTTTTAATAGGTATATTGAATGATTAATTTTTTTTTCAGGTTTGTCCCCTGTGCAGGTCCGTCGTGCGAAAATACTATATAAATTTTCATGAGACAATATTTATGTGCTCAAACTATACATGTGAATACCCGTTTGGAGAAAAATTCTCGGTTTATTCCAGTGATGATGAAGGAAGCTACTTAGGTAACTTCGATTTAGCAAGCATGCCTCGTAAGCGATACACTCGCTCAAATAGATCGACTAAATCTGGGGGAATCAGTTCAAGAGGTACATCGACTCTTGGAACTAATTCTAATTTGTCGGCATCGGAATGGGCTGAAATGAGCCCAGCAACAAGCCAAAGCTACGACTCGGATGATAACAGTAGCTTGAATTCTTCGAAATTTTCGAGGAAAATCAGCCCACGTCTATTGGAAAAAAAAGCAAAGAAACAACAGGAAGAACAACTTATCAAACAGAATGTTGAAAAAATAAAGGAATGTAACAAGGCTTTATTTGATACCCAGGAAGAATTCTCTACAATTCGGAATGAGAAGTGGATCAGGAATTTATCTACGATGCAGTCCTCATCTGGAATGAGGTTAGTCAAAGAAAATGAACTGCACAAATTAAAGAGCACAGAAGATATTTGTCATGGCGAATTAAAAATTGACATAGAATCTAAAACAGATGCCATGTCTTCTATTGTAATTGAAATTGGTAATATTTCTCCAATTAGTAAGAAATTCAAGAAAACTTAAGTACCTACTTCGTCTCTTTTGGAAGAAAAGTAGTATACTTACTATGTACTATGAACTGCGTAAATTAATTTGGCAGTTTGCAAGGAGCCACATGCTTAATATATGGCAAAAGTGAAACAATTAAGTTTCACTTTTAATTGAGAGTCTACAAGATTATGGCTCTTACTCTGTTGTTATATATGGCAGCCAAAAATACGCGCAGATGTTCGTTATGTTGCTAGTGCTGAGACCTTAGCTTCATAGTTAAGGGCCTATACCCCCTCAAATGGCTTAGCATGATCCTCCGTTACGCCTAAAATACTGGAGCATAAATTTTGAAATAAATATATGGTAAAGTTGAGGATTAATGCTAAGTACTATGTGTGACGAAAACACGATTTCAAAAACCTTTCTCGATAGAAAAAAAAATCCAGTGACCTCCAAATCGAACAATAAACCGCTGGTATTAAAAAAGTACTTCAAATTAGATCATGAAACTTTGCATAATAACTGAACTAACTATAAAGCAGGTGTTTTATTTTTTAGTCCAATCAATAGATTTTTGTAAATCGCAAAAAAACCACTCATTTCGCACTATTCAGCCGCAGTGACTGACGTAACAACCGCTTTGTAGTGCAAGCTGATTAGAACTTAATTCTAATAGTATTTCAAACGAAGTTTGAACCACCACAAATAGAGTTGCTAATTTTAGGGTCAGAAGGGCCATAAGGGCAATGGGTACCGCTACGGAAGAGACAGTTTAAATTTTGTATCCATTATGAATCTGAAGTTGAATGTATTGTGAACTGATAACAATTGACCTTCCGTGGTGGTGCTGTTGCATTTAAGGAATAGGTACCTCCCTATTATGGACAGCTGGTAATTAAAATAAAATATGTCGTTCTGTGTATGTAAGGGTATTATTTAGTAAGTTAGAGCCTGGATTATAAGCAACTAAAATCGTCGAAATATGCATGAATGCTAATTCATTTGCTTATAATCCGGTGTCTATTTATTACCAAAGAATGTATGTGTAATGTTAAAATTGTAAGGTAGTATAATTATAAAGTGTTTTTAAATTGTTGGTTTTTTTAATTCTTTTCCTATAATTCCCAAAGAACGGTATTTTTAAACCAGAGTAACTTCCTTATGCACCCTTAAGGAAGTTACTCTGGTTTAAAAATACACTCCCTCTCACTGTCAGGCCACCGCTTGACAGTGAGAGGGAGAGAACCTCACAGCGTCCCGGCCGCCGCGGGAGACGCCCCGGGCGTCGGCGGCCACCACGTGGCCCCCGGCCACAATAGGCGCGGGCCTGTGGACGGTGGGCTATGGGCTAGGTCGCCGTCCGTCCGTCTCATGACGACAGGCCGTGTCGACGGCGCGTTCGTGTTCCACGCGCGCCTCAAAGAGAGTCAGCAATAGGAAGAGGTCCGCAAGGACCGATGCCTGCCGGGGTTGCGGGACTGTTCGAAAGAGATACCGTGGCCCCGGAACACAAAGGGCGATGAAGGAACATGTAAAAAGAAAAAAAATAATCTTGCCTTGCAAGCGAAGATACCCCAACATGCAACATCACCAAAAACGGAGGACTAAAGGCTTGTGCAGGAGTGGCAGTTAATAGTCGCACAAGCATGCATTAGAGGCATTGAACCGCAGCTTGCAGGACATCCGCGGCAACCAGGCGCTGATGGGTGGCGTCGTCGTTTTGCTCGCAAGTGACTTAATACAGACACTAGTTATTGAGAGGAGCACACCAGCGGATGAAATAAACTTCTCATGGCTTCGCCACTGTGAAAACCTCGATTGAAAAGCTCCATATTACGTGCAACACGTGCGTTCAACTGTACAACTATCACGAAGCAGGTGCCTTTGCGAATAAGGAAATGGAAGAGGGTCGTCTGGAATCGAACGCAGATGGAAAAATGCAATTTTCCGAAGAATTTTCCCATCCAGTGACTACAGAGGATGAACTTATCATGCACGTTTTTCTCAATTTGGAGGTTAATATAAAAGTAAAGAGTGGTTGTGTAATACTGTCTTACTGCATTACTGTCGCCAAAGAACGAGTGAGTCAGCAAAATGAACAAAAAACAAATTACAAGATCATCGGCGATTCAAAATTAAGTACCTATACACCATCCATAGACACTGTGATGGCTAATGACGATGGAACTGCCTACCCCGTTGAATTTCTCAACTCCCTGGAGTTAACGGGCGTGCCATTATATCCCATCAGCTAGAGCTTAAAGTTGGGGTTTCAGTTCTGCTGATGCAAAACCTTGATGCACACAGACTGTGCAACGCACCAGGCTTCGTATTACGGAGCTGGACAGTAATATTATAAAAGCGGAGCTGCTAAAGGAGAGAGTGGTTTAATTCCCTGCTTAACCATTATGCCAAATAACGTGCCATTTCATTATTGTTTTTTTTTTTCAATTTCTCTTAAATATGGCTTTTACAATGACGACTTTCAGATCCCAGGGCCAAACCATAAAAGTGACAGGCATTCAATTGTGCACTCCATGCTTCTCAGACGGTCAATTATTTGTTGGTTGTTCAGTGCCCAAAAACTTCAAAATTTATCGCAATTGCTTATGTACGTGTCCGTCATCGCCTGATCAAACGAAAGTTACTCTTTATTATATTTTGTTAATTCATGTTATTGGCGGTGTAAACGCGATGAGTAACGATCAACAAATAATAACAAGTAGCCACAAAAGTTACAGATAGTTACCTAATGTTACCGTGTTGCTCCACAAAGTCAGTGTGGATGCACCATAACCCTGGACCAATATGCTTAAAAGTCAGTGGGGTTAGCCCGACAGTAGGGTGATACCAACTGCCATTAAGCAGTCAGCGCAATAATTGTTGATTATGGATACAAAGTAGACCTTACAAATCTGGAAACAAAATGATATGATAACGTGGCGTCCTACAAGAGTAGTTTTAAGATAATCCTTGCGCCTGCCAATTCTGAATAGCAAATTGTCTATATCTAGTAACATTAAAAGCTATTATGTCAGGCGCACATGAAATCCTCACAAAGATTCTTCACCAACAGGCGCGATAGACGAATACTTACTCATTATTAAAAAATACTATACGGTCAATGGGGACCTCTTTGTGAGTTTTACCGGCTCAAAAGTTAGTTTTAGTGAGATATATATAATTTAGTGAGAGAGTAAAACCATTTTAATCGAGTAAACGATACGCGAACCGGAAGACGGTGCGTTGGAAGGCTTCCCACTAGGTGGACCGATGACCTGGTGAAGGTCTATCTATCTATCATGGGGTTTAGGTTTCCGCACTTAGTCCTTGAAGTGGACCATTGTGCGTGACCTGGTGAAGGTTGCGGGAATCCGCTGCAAGTCTCCGATACGAGTCGTACGGGACCGGTCAATGTGGCGACACTTGGGGGAGGCCTATGTCCAGCAGTGGACGTCTTTCAGCTGAAATGATGATGATGATGAAACGATACGAAAATTTAGTACTTTGCTGTAGGCACATAAAGCCGGACTGCACTGCAAGTACGTAGCAATCGATAACGATCGAATCGATACGATTCGATAAATCCGACTTTTCGATTGGTTAAAAACTCATTTTATCGAGAATAACTGACAGATTTATCGAATCGAGTGCTACGTACTTGCACTGCTGCTTCGTTAACCCTTGGTCTAGTGGTAAGATGGACCGTCCGCGCTCACGCTACACGCCCTAATTGCGAACGGTGTTCCCCACAGTCTTCAGCGCGCAGTCTTCTCATGTAAAGCAGCAGCTGCCTTGTATGCGGCGCGCACATTGACGCGATTGGCCATCCCAGTTGTCGCGAATGGCCGGCATTCGCGCGCAAATTTCCTCGAAAAACGGGCAATCGGCAGGAAACAACAAGCGCGCTACAAATGGACGTAGAAAATGAAATGTTTGGAAAACATTGCATGTTGCGTTGCGCATTATCTGTACCTTGATTTATGTAGGTATTTAGGTTTACCTCACCCAACGGCCCGGATAAACTCAAACTCAAACCATTTATTTCAATTAGACCATTACGGCACTTTTGAATGTCAAAAATACAAAAAAGAAAATCAAAGCTACAGTCCCAGTCACAAGGCATAATAACTTGAGAAAGTACTGTAGTTGCCCATTCCCTAGCGTAGATCTCTATGGAAAAGAACGGGCAAGAAACTCCATGGACACTCTTTTAAAAACAAAATATTGTTACAAAATCTTGGTTACATCTTTAATTTTGAGATTATACATATATGTGAGAACGATGTAGAAAGACGTGCACACTAAGAGCGTCCAGAGTAAAAGATTAGATCAACAGTTTACGAATAAAGTAATTAAAATGAACCTTGGCAGCTAAGAGATGACCAGTCCCAACTGACAGCGCCCGTTCACGAACATGACGCATGTACCGGCGCCATTCAACTCAACCATATTGAAGGGAACTAAATGACCCGACACACCCGCCACCATCAGCGAGACATTTAAGTGAGCATGACATTCTCTCAGCCACCAAGGCATATTCAAGTCAATGAAATATAAATAAATGTAAATGGTGGCTGAACAGTACAAAGTACTCACACATGTGCTATGCAATTATATAATATTATGAACTGGAATCTATATAATGCAAGTATATTTTTACAATCTTCTGCAGCTTCCACAAAACATTAACATGGGAATCAATTCTTCATCTTCTTCTTTACGTGTCGATGGACTCAAATAATGCCCGACCCAAACAATCAATTAATTTGCCCCCCCCCCTTATGGTTGTGGAGCAGGACCAGCATTTAGCCAAGCATTTTTATCATCAATGTAATCCCCCAACTTATAATATGCTTGCCTACATAGTGTGCGTTTTATACAAGATTTAAATTTCGTCTCGTTCAGTTGAAGAATGTGGGGAGGTATTTTATTGTAACATTTCAAACAGTACCCCATGAAAGATGAATCTACTTTAGCAAGCCTGAAACCTGGCTGAACTAGTTGGTCCCTATTTCTAGTGTTATAGTGGTGTCTGTCACCTCTTCTACTGAATAAATGCCGATTTTTCCTAACGTACATGATGTTTTCATAGATGTATTGACAAGGTACTGTCATGATATTAATTTCCTTAAACAGTTCTCTTAGAGAATCGCGTCTACGTAATTCATAAATGGCTCTGATGGCTCTTTTCTGCAGAATAAATATAGACTCGATGTCTGCAGCCCGTCCCCATAGTAAAATACCGTATGACATAATACTATGAAAATAACTAAAATAGACTAGCCTCGCGGTATCAATATCAGTGAATTGACGGATTTTTCTAACAGCATATGCTGCTGAGCTCAGCCGTCCTGCAAGAGATATTAAATGAGGACCCCATTGTAACCTTGTATCGAGCGTGATTCCCAAGAAAACCGTTTTATCGACAAATTCTAGTTTCTCTTGATTCAATATTATGTCACAATCACTACTTTTGACATTTGGTAGAGCAAATCTAATGCACTTAGTCTTTTTTCCATTTAGTACTAAATTATTGGCGGTAAACCAATTGTGGACCTGCAGTAGGGCGTTATTTACGTCGTCATGATTAGTGGCACGTCTGTTTATCCTAAATATTAAAGAAGTATCGTCAGCAAACAACACCATATGCGGATGGTTGTTAAATAAATGGGGTAGGTCATTAATATACACTAAAAAGAGGAAGGGACCCAATATCGAACCTTGTGGTACACCCATTTTTACTTTTAAACCCATTGAGTTGACTCCATTTATTTGTACCTGCTGCTGTCTATCATTCAAATACGATTTTATTAAACTGAGCGCAAGTTTACCTAATCCGTAATGCTCAAGTTTCAAGATCAGGGTTTCGTGATTTACACAATCAAATGCCTTCGAAAGGTCACAGAAGATTCCTATGGCATCTTGTGCCTCTTCCCACGCAGTAAATATGTGTTTTAATAAAGTGACACCGGCGTCAGTTGTACAACGTCCTTTGGTGAAACCATACTGTTGCTCGTGTAATATTTTATTGGTGTTGAAATGGTTAAGCATTTGATTGAGCATTATCTTTTCAAACACTTTGCTGAAAACCGGCAACACGGATACGGGCCTATAGTTATTGGTGTCCTTACTGTCCCCGGATTTAAAAAGCGGTATTACCTTACTGAATTTCATTATGATAGTAAGAGTAAGGGAATTGTGAAACCTAAAGCCTAGCCCACGCGTTGTTTGGCTGTCCTTCCTCGGTTGATCTATTCTATGCAAGTATGTAGTTATGTATCTACATGTGGGTCTAGGTGTGTGTGTATGTGTGTCTAGTTATGTTTCTACGTGTGTAGACCTACCACTGCTTGTCTCTGCATCACCCAAAGGTTGACTGGTAGAAAATGCCTATGGCATTAAGTCCGCCTCTGTACTTTGTGCTTGAAGTGTTAAATAAATAAATAAATGTACCTACTAGTTATAATCTAGTATTGATGATACTCTAGAGTCGAGGGAATCGAGTCACGTCGTTAGGGAAAGCTAATGCGGTTGCGTCTCATGTGTCTTGGAATTACCTTGATAACATATTACTTAGGCAAAGCTTTTTATGTGCTATCTAGGCAATTCGAGATTCTACGGGAATCGACACATAATAATGTCTCGCCTGTGATCCCGAAGGTTTAGGCAGAGGTGTACCTACCTGTTAGTACACCGACATTTCGCCAGTTTTGTTTAAGTCCCATGTAATGAAGGCGAGCCTATTGCCATCAACCGGGCACAAATCAAGACTCCGTGGCTGCTACTGAGAAATTCTAGATGGAAAAAGTCAACAACCCTGTCGACCTGGGAATTGAACCAAGGACCTCATGGTCTGCAATCGCGCTTGCCACCACTAGACCAACGAGGCAGTCCAACAGAGGAATGGACTCGTATTTCCTTAACGGATAGTTATATTAAATAATTAATTTCCGTTTTCACAAAGTGCTACTTTTAAATTAATGCTTCAATTAGTGTACTGTCGGAAATTTCTGGGTTCAACCCACGGCGCTAAACCTTGCGATGATCAACAGTCCCAAAAGTGTCTGAGGTAGCTAGCCAACCTAGCTCAAAAGAGCTCCTTACATTAGGTACATACATAACAAACACAACAAACTACAGAACGCCACACCCTACGATCTTTACATACTCCTGAAGCTGCGTCCACGTTCTTACACCTACGCAAACGACCTTTCTGAAGACCATGACCAAGAAAATCGGTGTACCTATGTCCTTTTATTGCATCCCCTTTCGGCAGTTCAACTCGTATGTCTTACAAGGAGTACTTAGGTACCTTCTGTTAGTCGCCTTTCATTAATGTAATTCCTGCCGTTAATTCGTTGCGACAGGCTCCACGCGCATATTATATACTTACTTTCATAATCGCAATGTAGACGATCAGGTACTAGGTACATCCAGTAGCTGGTAGTTGTTTCCACAGGGCGTGGCAGGACGTTTTCCGAGGAGTTTGAACTTGACTTTCCCTAACGGACGCCCGCCGGCCGACGAATACGTAAGTCTACCTACGACGAATTTGAGTAACTTGATCAACGTCCGGCTTGGCCACGGGGATCGGCGCGGCGCGGCAGCGTGGCGGTGCAAACGGCGATGCGGGGAGCGAGGCGACCATTCGCGCAGCATCGTTTGCAGGCCACGGGCAGGAGTCACGTTCGCCGCCGCGACCAGTAAGGAAGTCCGAGAGCGAAATGTCTTTATCAAAGTTATCTCGATATTGCTTAGAAAGTAATAGTTTTTTGGTTCAAGACATAATATTTGGAAGAGATTGTGGAGTACATGATTTGAATAGAAATCGAGGTATAGATGGAGAATTCCACACAAAGTACGAGAAATACAAAAATTATTTTATAAAGAATTTTATTTTAATTTCTTCCCACAATCTCTTCGCTACATGTTTATATTTATGCTGTGGGGGGCCAGACTTCCAAATAGGTGGCCTTGCTAGTATTTCAGCAATAAAAGTCTGGGTGTTCATTATTCGCGGCGAAAACCACTAATCTCGTTTGATCATTGCTCTAGCCGCCGCGACTGCCGCTCGACTGATTCATGTATTTGTTTCACTCGCCGGCCGCGCCGCCAGTCGCCCGTGCCGTTCGCGCGGTACATTTCGCCGGTCGCTTCGCCGTTCGCCGCTCCGCGTGGCTTGATAAGTACATTTTTAAGTTTGTTTCAGTCGTTAGACGCCTCGCCGTTCGCGCCGCGCAAATATTCGCTATGGCGAATGTCCCGTAGCCAGGCCGTACAGACGACTAAATTGAGTAACAATAAAAAAAATATTTATGCCTCTAGGGTTAGATCTTCAGGTCAGCTGACGATCTATTTGGATTTTTGCATTAGGAATTGCTCAATAGCGGTCTGGAGTGGTCTGGCCTTGTGCCCAGTGGAAGGCTATGGGCTCGCCCCATACTAACATGACAATTTGGGATTTTAAAATAACTGGCGTAATGTGAGTCAACGTCTATCCCGTCGGGGAACACCTTGACATTGACAGAAATAAACTGTCCTTCGGTTTCACGGTTGTTAAAAATAAAAACGCATCTCATTTAGGTACAGGCTATGTCTGTAGCTTCACATACCAGGAAAGTTTTCTTTCCTGGCATAGCTAGTTTCTTTCATGGCTAGGTTGACTTCGCTTCCATAACTTCTACCGAATGCCATAAGAATACACAGTCCTCACAGCAAAGCCGTGCACAGCGAGTCC
The DNA here is from genome assembly GCA_941918905.2 of Xestia sexstrigata. NCBI lineage: Eukaryota > Metazoa > Arthropoda > Insecta > Lepidoptera > Noctuidae > Xestia > Xestia sexstrigata. The sequence continues at coordinate 1,545,222 of OW799210.2, forward strand.
ATATAATAATATTTGATTATAGTTGCACCAAAATATCGTCAACCGTGCTCAGAGCATCTCGATATAGCATTCAGAGCAATTCTACATTCATCATAGCAAGCCCGTACTTTCGCTGTCGCCGGTCCGCCGTCCCGAGCTTATATAGGATGCTGTGCGGCTGCTCTCATCTTACTTTCATTGCGCCATCCAGTGTGTAGGGGTGTCGCCAGTGAACTTGTGCCAAATGGTGTGATACAGTGCGTTGCACTAAGGTAGGTCATTTTGTTTGGAAGAAGAGTGCAAAATGTGATTGTATCGTGCATACAGTTTACGAGATCGGATAGGGTTTTAGACAGAACTTCAGGGTTGTTAGTGTATTAAGGAGAAACTTAGGAAAATACAACAAACCGGAAACAGGATGATACATTCGCATCCGGAAACTGAATTTTTAGAATAACAACAGAAAAACATCACGCCTGTTATCCTCGAGGAGTTAGACACGGCCTAGAGGTGTACTGATGGTACCTACATTCACGTTTCGTCAGTTATTTTTAAATTCATTGTGCAAGAGTACTCGTATTACCAGCAAAATCCGGGTTGCTACTAAAAAAATCATGTTGGAAAAGCACAATAGCAAAAAAGGCACCCTAATATCCAGCCCTGGCTGATACCTAATTCTTGCCCAATGTGTATATTATAGGAGTGATCCACAATATTGTATGATAACTAAAGCCTAGGCCGAGAAGGTAGGTAGTTAATAGGTTCCTAGGTACTTTGGCCTTTGATCACATGGATGAGAGTCTTTTTCTAACAAGTAGACGAATAAACTGCCCGATGAAGTTAATCAACTATGCTTTTGAGTTGTCAGACACACGACGAGACAAAATAAAGTTTTTTTTTATGGCTGCTGAGCAATAAAAATCTATGTCCTGGAAAGTGTGAAGTATAAAATTTATCAAGCAGAACCAGTTTGGAAGTCATGCAGTTTCCAACAACGATGACAAATGCATTTTTAGAGAAAGTGTTTAAAAACACTTCATCTCCCGTAATTTCACTTTCTGTCACACTGCCTTGTTGGTATAGCCAGTCAAAAAATGTCTAGTTCTCGTAAGTAGTTGCCAGCGGAACTTCGAAACGTGTGGTCCTGGATTTGAGGTCGGCCAGTAACTGTTGCAGCCTGTAATCTCGAACACTAGGTGTCTTCTTTATGGTATGGTATGATATGGTATGGCTTGCGTTTTTGGTGACATTTTCCCATTGAAAGAAACCGGCCCGATTTGTCTTGTTCTATCCTATGGTGTCATGGTCATTGAAGCGAAAACTGCTACCAAGAATCCAGCACATGATGCTAAAACTGTTTTATTTAATTCCGAAGACAAAATTCTCTGCTGCGTAATGTAAAAACATGACTGAATGTTTGGTAATTGTTTGCGCGTCGATCTCCCTTACATTGTTTAACATTACAGGAACACAGATGATAATGATGGTCTACCCTATCAAATCCGAAGGTGCCTAGAATAGATTAACTTGCACGAATTTTACAAAGAAAGTCTATTATTTGCCTTCAGATGCAGTGGGTAGCGATGAGGACGTGTGTCTTGCTGGCTGCGTTGGTATACGGTGGGGGTGGAGTTACTAAGTCTTCTGGTGCGTATAACCTTTGTTGTTTTTGTCAAAATTGTGGTAGGAATGTGGCCCAACAATGTCAATGTGGTTACGACTGGGCAAATGGGGGAAGAAACAAGAAACAGATTTTGCAGATGCTTATAAAAAGGCCTGTTTAGGTTTAACATTACATCACAGATTGATCCTGTTATAACCATGTATTTAGTTGTTCAACATTTGGTTTATCTTTATTTATCTGGGACTCGTCGAACTTCATTGCCTCAGCGCTTTCCTGGTGGTCACCACTGTGATCCCGATTATCAAGAGTTCTATTAGTTTATATATTATACCATCTCAACATGAATGATGTAACCAAGATTTGTAACAATATTTTGATTTAAAATAGTGTCCATGGAGTTTCTTGCCCGTTCTTCTCCATAGAGATCTACGCTAGGGAATGGGCAACTACAGTACTTTCACAGTTTTTATGTCTTGTAACTGGGACTGTATATTTGACAATTCAAAAGTGCCTGTAACTGGCCTACTTGAAATAAATGCTTTGATTTTGATTTTGATTTAATAATAGTGTGAAGAGCTTGTCCGAAAAAAAACATAGAGTTGTTCGATTCTTAAGCCAAAAGGCTTAAGGCTCATTAGGCACAACTTATTTACACGTGTCAGCTTCTTATATAGCAACACATTTCGTGCTAATACCTGCCCTCATGCTATGTTCTATGTACTGCCATTAAACCATTGTTTCACTCTCTCCCTCATTCGCTTTTCAGTCTCGAATCGTGAGTAAGTATCATAAACGTTAAAACCGGAAATTGAATAAGACAATTGCTTGGTCGGCAGAGCAATATAACTACTTACTCCCTTTCTCTCGGTGGCTGTAATTAAGTAAGTCACGATTCATTCGCTGTGACGTAAGCGCCAAGGGGAAGGGCAGCATATCCTCTTTTGGAAAACAGTATTTCTTACGATTTGGAATAGAAACTTTTTTTATCAAGCGCTGAGTCAATCGTTCCTGACTCATTGGTCGAGCATGAGGGTGTAACTGAGTTTTTCCTACAGGAATTTCTTAGTAGAAGCCCGGAGTCTGTTGGAGTGCTCGGTTGAATCTAATGGCAATAGGCCAGCCCTCTGTTACATGGGACTTGAACATAAATGGCGGAATGTGTGGAAAACTGGCTTGATATTATGTAATGTGAAGTCACCACTTTTATTTATTAATGCCACCATCCGGTTATGAGACTTCTCCCTCATAGAAATACAATACTTACCATGGGCATCATTTTACCGGTTAGGTATAGTCTTTTATACTTGTATTAAGACTGGGTTCAATAGTGCAACTTGGGATCGGCTCCACGACCTCTCGCTCATATATCTTATACTCGAATTTCTCTCTCAAATCATGTAACTCGATGAGTCGACAACTTCGTTATTTGTATAGATTTAGGTTCTGTAAGCGATATGTTCGAAAGTGGCGATGTGTGGACATTGTATGGAACAGTTTAATGTCATTTCACATTTTGTAGTTGTGGACTTTCGCGAAGTACCGGTTGTGAAGCGTCACTGTTGTTTCATGTTACCTTGGAGTCGAGATTACACTTTAGTGCCACTTTCTTATGAGTAGGTACAGTGAAACTTCAGCTTTTAATGGCCAAAGGTATACGAATACTATGGCAGATCACTTTTTACTCAATGTTGTTTAATGACCACTTTCCTCTCATAGTGTTATTCAATAACTCCACGCGTATCTAACGAATTGACTATTAATAACGTGCAATAACAGAAGCAAAATTATCATTGTTATCTGTGTCGACCACAAAAAGTTTATAAAAATTAATGTTGCTTGGCAGGAATTGAACAATTTTGGACGGACGACTACAAAATTTTTGAACAAGTTTACGGTAAAACTTCGGACAGAGATATCTACGGGGAAACCTTACCACCAAGCATAATAATAGGCACAGACCATAAGAAAGAGGCGTCACAGAAGAACGAGCGATACCTTCTGAACCTCGACGAAGATACAGACGAATTAGAAGCATTCAACTTCGGAGATCGATACAACAATTTGTTGAGTAAACAGACTTTGAAACTCTTCAACGAGAAGAAGCCAGCTACATCGTCAATTAACTTCGTTAGCTACTCAGACTCCAAGCCAATCAGTCAAAGCAATGATCCAGAAACATACAGCTACATAAAACATTTAGAAGAACTAAATAAAGAAGAAAAGTACGCCTTTCCCGAAACGGTGGGAGGATTTAAACCTTACCTGAGTTACATTAACAGACATAAGCCAGAAGAAAGTGATGCTTACAAAAGCATTCAAGACATCTTAGATGCTCACGAAGCAAATAAAGAGAGCAATCACAAGAATGAAGAAGATAATAATATGAAGTATCTTACGTATGGTAAGAATAAGAGGAAGAAACCTCCCCGGGTTTACAATGACGTGCCAAAACCTAGATGTGTCTCTGGAAGGTGTAGGAAGAGGGGAGCAGGGCCTTATCGCTCGAGGAATAGGCCTCGTGTGAGCAGATTAAAAGCAGTATTTGTTGTTTGATTTAAAACTTTGTTGTTTTGTAGGAGCTGCTTCATTTAATAGACAAAGTATGATCATAAAATAAATGTGTTATCGCGTTTGCATTAATTTTTGCCATTGATTGGTTCACTCTTTTTGTTATTTTTATGTGTATAACTTGGGTAGCTCTTATCAACGTCTTAAGTTCATTGAGTTTTATTACATCTAGAAATAAATTCAACTAAGTTGTTTGGTTATTGTATTGTTCTTTTATCTTGTTTTATAACTTATTCTAATTATAATTATTTTCTTGAAATGTAGGTAGGTAACTTAAGTGTTGAGTTTGTTAAATTATTGTTGTTATTGATTTTACTGTTGGTAATAAATAGTATCTAAGTTTTTTTTAGTTTATTTTAAGCAAGTTAATAAAATGTTTAATTAAATTTTATTTCTTTTATTTTATTTTCATTTATTATTTTATTTCCAATCCGCACTGGACCCACGTGGTGCATAGGAGCCCATCTCCCTTCCTCCTATGGAGGAGGTCCTGGTAGCAGTGCTTCTTTGATTTAGTGCATGTTTCGTGAAATGAAAATCATCATATTTACCATTATTTTAATACTTACAAATTAAAGTAATAATCTTACAATTACATTACGTAACCCTTTTCATTCTAATTTCCAAATTAAAATTAGCTGAAAAGATTACTGCATTTTCACTCATTCGCCTTTTAATAAATTAAGAACCAGGAGCCTTACCCTTACCTGCAGTGGCTGCAGTACAGGTCATGCAATAAGGAAGAGGATAGATGAAATTATCTCATAAATAAACAACAATTTTGCGTCCTCTACTGCTGCTTAAATAGAAGACAATCTCGAAAAGAAAATAGAAGAAATTACTCAAAAATAATTTTTAATTCATCATGCACAATCAGTATTGTATTAGAAAAGTATTAAATTAGAAAATTTTGGTCCCAAAATTAGACCAAACAATTGTCTGAGTAATGGATGCTCGATATTAGTTTGTTACCATGCAAGACCGTAAAATATCTGCATGCATTATCTTTCGCAGTGTTTTGAGTAACAATATTTCACCAGTCTGTCTGACTCTCATCTGAATCTATTTCAGAAGCTTCATCATTTCATTCACCAATTAAATTGGTCCCAACCTTCCTGCTTTGACTATTGCCTTCTTCCTTAGGATAGGTCTTTCATTCAGTCGACTTAGATAGATTTCGTACACACGAATTATCAGCAATGGCATTCATGTTTGAGCAAGTGGTTTTGTTCTCATTGAGCGCTGGCAATGCACTTAGTGTAAACTTAGCAAGATTGTTATAAACATTTGAAGGATTGTAAGCCATTACCTTGAGTGCATTGAAAAAATCGTCGTTAAAAATATAGGTTGAAGTATTCAATGTTCTAAATGTACTACTGGTTATTCCAGAGACAAGTGTGAAGTGAACCACGGAACCTACTTCCTGAATGAAGAGAGCGAGCCAGTCTGGCAATGCAAACGAAAATATTTAATTGAATGAAATTGAATCAGAACTAGGTAACCGCAGTTTCAATGATGACGGACTTCCTGGATGCAGATAAAATTATATTCTACCGACGTTATTTTAAAATTTTCGAGAAAAAACACAAGTTACAGAGAAGTGAAAAGAAATGGGGAAATGCCCTTTGCTCAGGCTTGGGACGCGGGGCGGTACAGGCTAATAAAAAATAAAAGAAAAAAAATTAACCAAGTTCGACATAATCATTATTTTGACCACCTTTTGTAGCACATTTACCGCAAATAAATAATGTTGACTTGAAATGTAATGTTGGGTATTCCGGGGAAAGGTGTGAAGTCAACACTTGTCTTGAATATTGTTTAAACGATGGTGACTGTTCCTTGAACGAGGAGTAAGATCCAGTCTGTGGATGTGGAGAAAATAACGAGGGAACAAGGTGTGAAGCTGATAAAGACGACACTTTAACCCCTGCTCTACTCTGCAGAGACAAACCTAACCTTATCTGATTTATCTTCTGCCAAAACATCTTAACTACTGCATGCATGGTATGTGGAGTTTGAATAAAAAAGGACTTCTTATAAAGAAGAGAAATGTAGAGGGAAGAAAAAATACCTACTCTACTACTTCTGTTTCCCTAATCAAATATAAATAACCATGTTTGACTACTGCTTGCATGGTAGCTGTAGTTTTGATTAAAAAGGGGAAGTCCCCTATGGAAGAGAAGTGTAGAGGAAAGAAAAAAAATACCTCCTACTCCTGTTTACAAAAAAAAAGAAAAAAAATAACCATGTTTGGCATTATCGTTATTTCAGATGTAATGCTGGTTATTCCGGAGAAAGGTGTGAAATGTACGCGTGTCGTGGATATTGTTTTAAACAACGGTCACTCTTCCTTGAACGAAGAGAAAATTAAATTGGAAAAAATATCATAAACCACCGCCATACATGATCCTTCCTCATGTACTTCACACTTCCTCAGTAAAAGTTTGCGATCACTTTGAAAACGCGAAATCTTTTTTGTTATTATATTATGATTTCTTCTTCTTTTTAGACTCTTTGTTTAAAAATATAGATTTTAATTTTTTAATTTCAAACAGGGTGTTTCTATTTAAAGAAAACACACAACAAAGATTTTTTCTTGACAAAGTTCAATTTAAAAAAATATATCAGCTTATGCTAGTGATCACAAACTTTTTTTGATGAGTGTACGACTCTGCGAAAACAAACGATTCAAGTCGACGAAAACCTACTTCAAAAATGTTTATAGGTAGCTGTTGGTTGTTTTATGAACTGCCACGGTACACCACTAGGCGCACTGCAACGGTAATGTATAGTTTGCTCACTCAATCCTGAACATCATTGGTCAACAATTCACCTGTAGCTAGATTAATAGATAAAGTTAGGGTTGGTATCGCTTTGCCTGCCATTGGCAACTGGGTTGGCAAGACTCCTGGTCTTCATTTTGCTGTTCTGGATGCTCTGCAGCAGGAAGGACGGAGGGTTATTGGGCCTCTGTTGTCTGCTGTCGAGTTCTCGCGTTAGCTCTTCGACGAAGTGAGGGGCGCTTTGCCTTTCTTCGTATACACTCGTGGGCGTCTGCCTGTCTTGATTCACGAACTGCCCACCCGTCTGCCTGAAAGAATACGGGGATCAGTAGGAGGTTATCTCGAAAAATGTCAAAGACCAACCAAGGTTGGTGGCTAAAACTTCAATGTTTGGTTTGTTATGCTTTGCAAAAGAAACATGTCCAACAGTACAATGTACGGTGGGCAGGATCAATTGGATAATACCCTAGTTGTAAACGTAGGTGCTTTTAACATCGTGAAGCTGACTGTACTATAATTTTCAAAATCCAAAAATAATTAGGAGTCACAGTTAAGACTAATCTCTGAAATATCTTGCTTCTTATCAACGAAAGAATGTACGGTCGAACAAGCTATTTGGTTTACATTTTACAATGTAATTTGTGGGTTAAATTGTAAACCAAATAGCTTGTTCGACCGTACTTAATCATTACTATGTTAAGAAAGGTGACTAATTAAACGGAACAGATAATGACGCTTCGTCACCTAAAATATATGATGCCATCATATTAAGACCAGGCGATTGTTGTTGGAGTGAAGATAAGGAATTGTATTGCGCTTTAGATAACACCAAATTAAAAAATAAACTCCAGTTAATACCCAAAACTAATTCATAAATGAAAAATTAAAGTGTCACACTCTAACGATCTAACGAGTTTTTTTTACTAAGTAGTCTTAGATTTATAATTTTGGTAGGATTTTGGGGAGGCATCATTGAATGAGGTTGGGATCTCGAATTTCCATGGATATATCCTTCGAAAATGAAGGAGAATGACAGATATCTAGACTAAAGCCTCTTCAAAACATGTTATTAAGTAAGCTGTAAAAGACCGAATGTAGCATTTTGGGATCGGCTTCCAGTCTAACAGAATGCAGTTGAATACCAACATGGAGCAACTGCCTATTTGACTTCCACGACCCAATGGATTTTCCAGAGATTTCAGAAATCGCCGTGCCTTCAATCTACCAGGCTTACGTAAGTTATGACAGGTCGAGTATACACGTACCGCTCATGCCTCCCACTCTCCACATCCTCGTTGCTCTGGTACATGGAGTACCCTCGCCGGGTCAGCTCCTCATCAGGTGCCAGTCCAGGGTTGTGGAACGCATGGTTCTTGTCGTTGTTGTCCAACTTTAGCTTTCTGGAATTTTGAAGATTCAAAGGATTTAGGTAATTGAACTATTTTATGCAGAAATCACATGCGTTATATTAAAAAATGGTGGAAATGAAACAACCGCAACATAGTTGGGACAAAGCAAGTGATAAAATGGTGCCCGGTGTGATTTAACTGCTACTTATATTTTTTTAATGCCAGTAGGTACATGTCGTCAGCTTTTGTTGACCCCTTACTCCTTACTCAATCTATTATTAAACAATTGGTCTTTATCGACTGGGTTACACGTGTAAGCTCTTTGAATATACTCAAATATCAAGGTTTTAAAAATATTTTTCCTATTCGTATGATGCATCATGCAATTCCACTTGGTCGTTCGTCCGCATTTAATTGCCTTTGAAATTCGGGCAAACGATGTTATCTACCAAACGGGCTCAGTGCGAGCTGGCAGCTTAGATGTCACACACATATTATCTATATAGGATTGGCACATAAACAGTTTTCTAACGATATTAATCCAAACATAAATACCTTCGCGCTATTAATTTAAGATGTTATCGGAAAAAAATGTCATACCACTTACTTCTTAAAAAGTATGAACTTCTGACCTTACAATCAAGACGGAAACTTTTGGAAGTTATGACTCTTTACAACTGTATTATGACTGTCCGGACTTAGTAAGGAGTCTGTGTTACCTGGTTCCTCGAACAGTTCATGTACGTGAGATACGCACTCGACGTCTATTTGCTACTAGCCTCTGTAAATCCAACGCTGGCTCGCGTTCACTACTTCATCGTTTAGTTGAGACATACAACAATGAGTTCCATTCAATCGACATTCTCTTTCTACGTAAAAATGCATTACACACACAATAAACTAAACTAAATACTGTATAATTCGATATTTAATAACGTAACGTTAAAAACGCACACAAATTAAATTTTATTTTTTCTTTTATATATGTATAATCACATACATTTAAAAATCTTAGTTATTAGTTAGTTTTTAGTAGCTAGTTTTTAAATACTTTAAATTGTAATCTGTGGAAAACGTTGTGGGTAGCATAATTGTTTTAAAATGTAATATTTAAATTATTGTTACGAATTCTTATTGTGTTACTGTTTGTTTTTCTTTAAATAAATAAATAAACATCTTTTTTTCATCTTCTTTCGTATATACGAGTATTTAAATCTAGTGTCACTATATTCGTACATGCTAATCTCGAAACCGATTTCAATGAAATTTTGTGAATATGCATGGTTGGTTCCAGCTTGAAAGAGTTTTGAACCCTGTAGGTGGCTCCGTGCGAAGCAGGGGCGGGTCGCTAGTATACTATAAGATATGATTGTACAGCCCATAATTTTTCTATCTTTTTCACCTCTGGCAACGTCTTCGCGGAATCTATACGTGAAAGTAAACTAAAGCATACGTACTGTACCCTCATCCGTCCGGTGGCCTGCATCTCTGCGACCTTCTTGCGAAGACTGCGCACCTGTATGCAGAGCACGATGGCCACGATGAGCACCGCCAGCCACGCGGCCGCGAACACGCCCGCTACTATGAGGATCTGGGTCTCTGCATCCTGATAAAAGTTATAATTGATATTTATTTCATAGGGAGCTTGTTGGGTTTTTATAGGAGAATGGATTTGTGCCCGGTTGATGGCAATAGGCTCACCCCCTATTACATTATGCGACTCAAACATAACTGACGAAATCCGGGTGCAGGCATTGTTAGGTACACCTCTGCCTAACCCTTCAGGAATTACAGGCGTGGTATTAAAAAAGTCGTTAAGTTTTTTTTGAAATCATGACAATGATATCAAAAACACTGAACGACTTTTTTTACAAACTAGATGAGGTTTCTGTTTTCTATCTGACTACCCTGAGAAGCAACAGCCGAAAGAAACTCAGAGGTACTCAGTCAACATTGACACGAACATAATTGAAAAGCTTACCATAATAAATTAACAATTCTATAAAATATATACTATATCACTCGAGTGCACTCAACAAATATCAAGCATTTTAATAATACTGAAGGAAAACCACAAACTTCAAATACACAACATAAACACTTCGGGTAATGAACACAAATGCGACCAATTAAAACGAGGGTAGATAAAGAAATGTGGGTGAATGATTGTGGGTACGTAGATAATGACAATAATTTACGAAATAAATGACGACGTAGCATTCTTTTCGTAAATAGATATGGCAAGAGTTTCAATGATTATTCATTATTTTAAATGACATAACAAATATCTTTTATTTTGTAAGTACATTTGCTTTTTCACACAGTTTTACACGTCATCGTCTCGGTGTCTCCGATCTGACTACTCCAAGAAGAAATCGACATAAAACATTTTGAGGTAAGAACCTCAAAGATTTGAATGGAACTTTTGAGTACCTATAAATGTGAATGGTTGTAAAAGAGCAGGAAGAACAAAGATATAATGATGGTCGAATTGTGTTGCAAAGATAGTAGTAGTGTATTGATTAACTAGAAAGGGGATGATTACTGAGATCACGACAAGGAGAAGACATGCTGCGGCGACCACAAATAAATTGGGATACGGGTAGAATATGAGATGAGAATATGATCTTTGGTTTCGGGAATTCTGTATCTCTTGAATAATTCTCACGTTCCTATTAAGTAAGATTATTTTCAGTCAGTAAATAAACATTTGGAACTTAGATTAAATATTTGTACCTAAGCTTCCGTCGATAACGAATCGATATCTTTCCTCGTCACGAATTTTATCGTTTTATCTCAGAATTGTATGAAATTTCGATATTATTTGTATCGTGATAGGAAGACGCGGCATGTTTTTACTCTTACCAATAAAATTGTTTTGTTAATTTATTCATAATTGCAAGATTTCTTATCGATTTTATATCATTAAAGTTATTTTACTTTTGTTGATAAGTCAGTAAAATTCTTGGAAGGAATATAATTACTTACTTTTTTAAGTTAATTACGAAAGAAATGCCGATAACACTATTTTTGGAAGAGCACAAAAAGAAAAGTTGGTAGGTACAATTCTCTACAGAAGAACAATGAAATGGTAAAAAGCAAATAAATGAAAATTCAGGTTTATATTACAATAAAACACTACTTATTGTGATAAACCTGAAGTTGTCATATCCAATGAAGAAAACAAGTATTCTATTGATAGTAGGTACGTATGTTTTTATAAGTAGTTGTTGGTGCACATGACGGTGGACATAACAAAGAAAAATACAATGACTAATATTGAAGCAGACGTAATGCTAGTAAGCTACTCAACAGTTAATGTTACACATATTCTTCATAAACGGAAATTGTTATTAGTGAAACTGAAATCTCAAATTGTTGTCTGTGATAAAATAAGCTGGGAAATGATAAGCATGAATCATCATTGAAAAGAGGAATGCTGGAAATCTATGAATGAAGGTGACACTTATTGAATCAACTATATCCATGGAGCGTAACATGATTTAGGTCTACAAGAAAACGATTAAGTAGTAGGTAAAACTACTATTTTTCTTTTAATTAAACCAAACTTGAAACAATTCGGAGTATGAGATTTTCGTTGGCCTTAAATTAATGAAAGTTTAGACTTGTTCAAAGAAAAGCACGTTACTGAAGTAATCACCTTTATGAGGTTTAACTGTAACACAAAATTATCTCCAAATATTGTACGTACCATGTTTTAAGTTTTTAAGAGAAACATCGTTGAGTTGCGCTGCCGATGATGGCTGTGTGCACACTGACCGTTATCACTAGATACTGCTGATAAGGCCGACCAGCCGACTTATCGCTTTTTCACTTTGTTGGAGGAATATTATTAACATGCTCTAGAGGAACTTGACAACGATCTGGCAAGCGTAAAGTTTCAATTTATTTAATCAATCTAAGTAGTCTTATTATATGTAGTTTCAGTAAGCTGCAAATTTATGCTTTCCAGAAATCCATGCAGATTTTGAAAGGTCTTGTTTAGTCCGTCTCCAATATGGTTGGCTTATGTAAATTAATTGTGAGTTTGTATTGCTGCAATATTATAGTATCGTTTATTTCAGGTATTAACCCACATAGATTTATACACAAATTACATTAAAATTGAATCACATTACATTGCATTATTAAAATCAAAATTACAATCCTAATTTAAATCACATTCACCACTAAAATCTAAAATTAAAATACAAAATTAAAATCAGAATTAAAGTCAAAAATTAAAACCAGAATTAAAGACAAAATTAAAAAAGAACAATATCAACAATAATTATAATTTTCTAATCCAACCATTCAAAAAAAATCATTCAACCATCTCTGAAAATTTGGCCGGTCATTGAAAACGAACCCCTGTATAAATTGAACAATGTAGGAGAGGTCAAACCGCCCTGCCTTACGCCACATTCGCTTTTATAAGGGTCCGACATCGCTCCCGCCCATCGGACACTATTGACCTGGTGCCCATACCAGTACCGGAGCAAGCTGATGAGATCCGGCAGTAAGTCCGTGCTCTCCAGCTTCCTCCAGAGGATGTCGTACGAAACGAGGTCAAAGGCTTTGGACAAATTGAGGAAGCACGCGTATACCGGGTTCTTCCTCTTCGTGTAGTATTTAACGGTGTGCTTTAAACACAGTATTGCACTCTCTGTGGACAGTTTAGGTCGAAAACCAAACTGGTTGTCATGAAGTGTTACGTGCCTATTTAACTGTAAATATTGACATTTTGATTCAAATTTGGTATACAGTCTGTTGTCCTTTGTTTATGTCGTTGGTATAATTTAATTTAAGATGATTGACCCAACACTTCGCCTCATCTGCGGCATCGCCTTCAGTTTTTGAGACACAGAGGATAGGAAAGGAAGTCTGCAGGCATAGTCTTTGATGCAGTTCCACATGCACAACCTTCAGCTACTCATGCACGAATAGACACACAACATTTAAATGATAAACGAGACTACTGCACAGAGTAGGTAGCTACTCAGTTTTTGGTACTTGTACTAGGTAGGTATTAAAATTTTAGGATGTATTATTAGAAGCTTGAGTATTTTTGGTATCAGTAGAATTAGTCAATAGTTATCAGCATCCTATTTACTGTTAACAATATACCTAGGTGTCGAAACAGAACTATGCGGTATCTGTTAGTAGATCAATCAGATCTGATATGATTACGAGTACAAACACCTTATCAAACAATGGCGTATTATAATTTATAGATTTCAGTCAGAAAAATGTTTATGGTTAAAATGTAAAGTATCTAAGTCGATATTAATAAAATACGTGCAAATCTCATCGTAAATTAATGCATTTATTCAATAGTCCCCATTATCGTGTTTTTGTTTTCTACAATACGAGTATAACGTAGCTATATTACAGCTGATTGTGATATGTCTGGGACTTACCCGACTACCTCACATCAAGGCAGTTTCTTTTAAAAACTAATCTCAACAATAGCATTCGGGCACTAGATGTAAAAGGAGAAAGAGACTATTTAGGAATGAGGATATAAACCCTGTCCTAAAAAACTCTTTTATGGCCTTCGACACGTATTAAAAAAAGAAAAAACTTTCAAGAATACCAAGGAATGATCTATTCACACTTTACAGGAAGGTTATACATTTACAGTTAGAAACTATAATGTTTATAAACAAAACACTGATCAGAGCGTATTGGTGTCTCACAGGGTAACCCATTGGGTCCAGCAATAAAATGAATCTGAGAAAGATTGAAAATATTGATTAGGTCTATAGAATATTAAATAAATAAATATCGCTGGACATTACACACAGCGCCATCTAACGCCACACTAAGCAACGAGGCTTGTGTCGTGGACACCAGATAGTTGATATACTACATAGATACTTTTTGTTTGTAAATACATACTTAGTATACATATAAACATCCATGACTCTGAAACAAATGTCCATGCTCATCACACAAACATTTGCTCCTACCAGGATTCGAACCCGGGACCCAACGAACGTAAGGCAGCCTAACTACTGCTGCGCCATTCGGGTCGTCAATATGATAGAATATGGGATTGACTGCAATTACCTTAGTGTGGAGTGCCAAATATAAGCTTCTACACTTAGTATGAAGGTAGTACTGTAATCTGGAGAGCATTTATAGATACCTAGATTACCTACCTAGATATTTCTGCATCTATATGAGTGGTGCTCTTAACTGTAGGTAAGTATTGTTATGAAGTAGTTAATATTGTTTTCAGATTTGACACGCTTCTTGAATTTACTTGTAAGTTGTTAACATCATTAATTGTATAAGTGCAGTAAAGTGTCTGGTAGTGGAAAGATTCGTCAAAGCGCGAAATTATATCTTAAAGGTCTTTTGTTGCACAATTAACGATTTAGCTAAGTAGGTATTGATAATATCGAATATCACAGAAAAAGTTAATTAATGGTCTTTATAATTATCTGATAGCAATCGGACTTGAATGTTAAGAAAATAAACCTAAATCAACTTTTACGTAATAAGTGTAAGGTTCATTTTTATTTGTAAATATGATTAAGTACTTTTTTTGTAATAGGTGTTATCTGCAATTGGTCATTCATTATGGTTATTCAATGATACCGGATTCGGAATTACGCCATATACATAAATTAGGTACGTATTTTCACATGATTTCATCGTAATTTTACTTAATCTGTTAATGTCATAAATGTTAAATGATGATCACCTGTTCCCATTTGTGACCCTGTCCTGTAATACCGACCCGTCAGTGCTTTGTTGGTTACATGTTAACAGGCGATACTCACAGAGAGGTTGGAATATAACATTTAGTCATTTATATGTGACTGTTTATAGACAGAATGGTTCTTCAAAAAAGTCCCGATTGTTAAATACAATTGATCTAGTAAACGTAATCATAAGATCCATAAGCGCCTGATCAAATATCAATGCAACGAGACTAGCGACGTATGATAAATTTTTGTTTTGGTAAGGCAATCAGGCAAATCGGGCGATGACGAACCGTGTTGGCAGAAGCGACGAGCATCGGAATGACGTGGAGTGAGATGAAGCGTGAAGCTCAAGACCGTTCGCGATGGAACCCCTCTGCTGTATTTAGACCACGTAGGACAAACAATAATCCACGCAAACATTGATTGCCTGACTTATTAAGTAGTAGTGTAGTTGTTAGTAAGTTGATTATTGTTTGGGAGATGTTAAGACTGAGAATTTATTTCATGTGTATAATTTAAAGAGAATAAGAACACTTTGCTTTTAGGCACAAAAGCCATTGGTAAAATTAAAATACAATCCTGCTGTGCCAGTGCATCATTGGGTATCCACATTTGAAGCAAGGAGAACGATCAAAGACGTTGTTCCACACTACTAATTTAACTACTTAAATATTGTAGTGAATGGTAATATCTCAAGAGGAGCTCGTGGCTAAATAATAACAACCGCTCGGGGTCGATCTTTAGGTTAAGCCGCGCTTGCCTAGGTTGGTCCGTGGATGGGTGACCGCCCATTACATACCGAGTTTCCTTCGTGCCTCGGAAAGCATGTTAAGCCGTTGGTCCCAGCTGTCATTTGTAGATCTTTAACAGTCGTTACAGATAGAGGCCCGAAAGTCTGACAATCAGTCTTACCAAGGGGTGGCCTATTACCCAGTACTAACTGGGTTGTAGAGGTCAGATAGGCAGTCGCTTCATGTGAAATACTAGTATTCAGCTGCATCCGGTTAGAATAAAAACCGACCCAAACAGGTTTTACTCATCATCATCTGATGGTAAGTATTTCAAGCTTCATGGGCGCGTCACTTCCGGAGTTAACAAACCTTTTATTTGAACTGATAAAATATCGTGATTTCCAAACAATATCATCGATATTGCGTTGACAATAGAAATAACCTAGCAACAGCCTTGATTCAACACGAATTTGAGAGAACCTGAGGATTCACATTCAATAGACTTTTGGCTAACAATGGTCGGGATTTTTCATTGTTATAATTTATTGTATTATTCAGTTTGATTAGCATATGTATGCGGAAAATGGCGATCTTTGGCGTGGGCAGTGGCGCAAATTAACTTATGTTGTTATAAATGCGAATATTAGGCTGATTGCGTTTTGTTAACTGCTTGATTGTTCAATAGGTCTTCATGTTTGCATGGAAATTAAGATTTTGCATTTTAATTGACCTAAACATAATTATGCCAAAGAGTCTGTGCTGAAAAAGCAACACAAGGAGATTCCGTGAAACTGTTGAAACCGAAAATGTACCGGCTTGCGATGGCTTGCGAACACAGAAGTTGGGATCATCTGGACTCCTACGAGAAATGTCAGTAAAAATAACTAGTGCCTATGTACTAGTACGTTCATTCCATCATAGACCCCATCCATCGCTTTCCATCAGACGTGATCGAGGCCAAGAGCAGGCTACTTTTGTTATAAAAAAAAATGGAATAAATAATAGCAGGCTCGACACCCAAAACTGATCGATTCCCCGTTAAAATCCGATTAAGAAAAAGAATATTTTAATTTTTCACACTCGGAAAGTAGTGTTTGTTTGATCCGATTAGCGGGTGGAAGATGCTACTTTCCACCTTTGGGCGGGAAAGACTCATAATTGCTTCCTTCTCTAGGGTGGGAATAAATTTAAAAAATAGAACTAAATTTGGTTAGGCAGTCGGCTGCAAAAATTATTAAGAAAAAAATGTTGCGGTCTTGTGAGTGTATTAAAAAAATAATAAGTGGGTCCGCCCGCGGCAGTGACGCGGTGTCTTCCTTTTTTAAAATTTTAAATAGGCTACCTATATAATTTGGCTGGATACTAACTCTGTAAGTTGTATCGAAATTTCGGTTTAAATTTAGACTAATATCTTATTAAAAATGAGTTCAAGTGATTCTGAAATGGTGACCCTAGATTCAGTTAAAGACGAGGCAAATACAGTAGATTCTTAAATATATACAATTACTTTATGAAGTGGCGAGCAGATAAGAAAATAAAACGATGTTGTACGAGAAGAGTTTACACAAATAGTAAAAAATATCAAAAAATCAGACCTATAATATAATTATGATGATATAAAAACGGATCGATTTTTTCTCAACTATCAAAAGGTAAAAATATACTATAAACAAGTGATCGGTAAAAATAAAATCTCAGGTATGCCGAGCAACATTAGCAACATTAATCAACATCAATAGCAACATTATTTGAATTTACCAAACTATGAACGTCGTTATAGAAGAAAACGTCAGCGACACTGTTAGCCGATTCTGGGGCGAACTTGACAATGTTAAAAAGACATGGAGGATGGAAATCCAGCACAGTCGCGGAAGGACATTGAGAATTCTGTCCAAAATAAAACTACAATTTTCAAACAAATTAACTGAGACTATAAAACGCCCCACTTCGCCTCAACCAACTACAAGGGTGGGACTACTTTAAGGGTGCCTGCGCCATGGATTTCACCGTCTAATCAAATACTGGAGTCTCCTACTTTTACAGAAATTCAGCCCAGCCAAATTTGTCATAACATAACAAACAGCGTAAATATTCCAAACAACTTTAAATTTCACAAATTGTTCTAACTTGTCAATTAATTTTAAATAGGTACTACCCATGTTATTATTATCAATAAATATTTTAGAAAAACGACTATTTTTTTTTCCTGGTATTGAAAATTAAAAGTAGAGTGCTTAACACGGATGAAAGACATAAATTCCTACTCGGACTATAGCAGCCCTCGCTGCGCTCGGGCGTCTAAATACCTCGTATGGGCATTGATTCCTTTCGACCCTCGTGTAACAATCTACTATTTCCTATTTAAGACTCTTAAAACAATAAGGTGTCTGATTAGATGACGAGTAATACAGAAGTATAGAAGAAGATGACATGCTGAGCCGAACCCAAATTAATTGGGATAACGGCTAGAGAATGATGATGACACTCTTAAAAACAATGTTTCATATAACAATTCAATTTTTAAGCTACAAGCCTACAAGGTGTGCTATAAGTTAGTTTAGTTTGCTATTAATCAAAAGAAACAAAACCCATTGTAACATACACAATCGGTGCGCCACAAACTAAGCATCGCTTGTATCTTGTGGCTCGTACTACATCTACGAGTTCCAGTTTCGATCTCGCAAGAGCCAGATTGAATGACATTTTATTTAACAAACAACACAAATAAATGTGGACTCATAAATTTTTACACTTCCATAACATTTAAATCGATCAGATTATCTTCCACAATCGGCGGCACAATGCGATTGATTTATGGTTAATGGTCTGATAGTAACCATAACTGTGTCCGGTTAACAACGATTGTTTTATCATGCGATGCCATTTTTTATTTGTATTAGTAAATGTCAGAAGTTGCTAGAACCACCCACCACGGAATGATGTGACTTTAACTAAATAACAAATACCAACAGTGGCTACATTTTTTCAGACATCTTAAAGTACAACAACATACAGAAATTGTTTCCCACAGATAGGTCTTCTAGGTCCCAAACTAGGTTTACATATTTACCTATGACTTGGGAGACAGTGTTCCTACACATAAAAAGAAAAAGAAAACTATTATTTAATAAATATAATATTATTAAACTAAATTATTATCAAGATTTTTGGATTATTACCGTTATGGTGTAACTGGTGATATTATACAGTAAACATTACGGTTAAGCATTATTCTGGCTAGTGACACGGTTAATCCCGTAAAGCTAACAGTGATATTCCATCGGGGTTCCCTACTTGAAATCTCGTTAACTCGATAGTACTTGAAATCGATAAGTTATGAAATCGACAGTTCACTACCTCGATGCATCAAAATCTCGAATAACTATAGGCTCGAACCATTGGCAGCGCGAAGGCTCATTATCTTCAAACATCATTTCTCGACCGACCATCAGGGGTTCCCTCCTTGAAATCAAATGGTGCCTCACAGACTTACCCGGATTAATTCATTTACAGAAAGCTCTAAGCACTATTACATAGGTTAACTTAATTGCAATTGATCGCTATTGGATAGTTGCAAATCATCCACAATGAGGCAGCGACCAATCAAATAATAAAAGTCAGAGGAAAAAAACAAGGTAAAATATTGTATCTATTTTTAAATTGACGAAAATTCTGTGGCCTATTCACCTCGGTCTTTAATTTTGTAATCAACATGGGGGTCGTTTTAACAATCGTAATTAAGCTCAAATCAAATCAACAGATAGGTGAATAGACATTGATGATACGTAATTAACGTTCAGAATCATAAGAATACCAATTATTTATTAAAATTTAAGCCTTTGGTGACTCAGTAGAGATCGTTCAATTACTATAACAAATTATTTGCATAATATGATCGTGGAAACCCATATAATAGCTGCAATTATTGTTTCAAACAATGATAAAGTATGAATTCTGCTATAAAACCAAACTGCCAAGCAAAAATGGAACCTCTGCTAATGGTGGCAAGGTTGATAAGTCTGGATAGCTGAAGCAAACTTGGTGAGGATCGGTATGTAGATTGGTCGCAGATGAACAAACAAAAGATCTTGCACCAAAAGGGAGCCTTGAACTTCTCAACTTAAACAAGGGCATTTAATATTGACTATTATTTAGGTATGAAGAGCTCTCAATTTAGTACTGAATGAACCAGATGTATGTAATAACTGGTGAGTCATTCTTTTGTAATGGTATCAGAAAGGACTTTAATTAAATAATACATGACAATGAATAGCTAAACTGCCAATGAAAGGTCAGACGTTTAAATACTTAGTTTGAAACTCACTAAGTCCCATATCAAACTGTCTGATACCTAAAACCAAGCTGGCATAAACATTCCCAGTGTTCTACTAACAATAAGAGTGGGAAATATCACAGGTACATAGGTGTTACAGACTTATTATGTATGCAAATGCGGAGGTAGTTAGTGGCTGGTTAAATATAGTACGATGCAGATGACAATATTGCAGCGCCAAAAGAAAAGACAAGAATTTAATCAAATTAGGCTGAAAATGAGCACTTTTTGAACATCAATAACACAAGACAGTCCTCCAAAACGGCCGCCCTTTGCCACTTCCTATTGTTTTAGCTGGGAAGAAGAGGTTGAACATACTCCCCAGCAACACATCTGTTTGTTAGGTTGGACTGAGGAACCCAGTTCTACCACGTTTGGGAGCAATTCAAGCATAAGTACAAGAATGAGTGTACCTACTATCTAAGATACAATTATTTCCTCAGAGAAGGACATATGTCAACATTTTCAGATGTAAAAACTAATCAAACACTGCTATAGGCTATACCCTACCTACTACCAGAAATTCCATCGTGATCCTCTGAAACATAACAAAGGCTAAACAATAAGGCGGCCCTGTCAATCACATGTGACCCCGAATCGAGAGCACTCCACAAATAGGCTCTGATCACGGCAGCTGTCCATCAGAAGGTGTCAAGATCCTGACCTTTGGCGGGCCTTGTTCAGGATCAGAACAATCAGATAAAATGTTGTAGAATATGAAGCAATGAGATTTGGAGATCATTGGAATGTGGCATTGGTCCTTGATGGGACTGACAGATTGGGTGTAGAAGATGTGGCGTAAGTTCTAAGGGGTATGACTGATCGTTCAAGTTTTTCGTATGTAGATTGATTATTTAAAAATGAATACTAGTTCATTGAAGATGCGTGCAGGCTAGGGGTAGAAATGCGTTGAACCTAATTAAGGTACTTTTCGATCCTGTCTTGGCTATTGAAAAGTGTCTGCACTCTTGTTGTTTTATTTTGTAAAGTACACCTTTGTAACCTTTTTATAAGTATGTGATGGCTATAAATAGAAAACCCGCCGTAAAATCACGCTCTAATTAAAATCGGGGTTTAAAAGGTAAAATCGACTCCGTTCTATTGTTGAAGTCGGTTAAATGTAATCTATGTTACCCGGGCCATAATAACGAATCGATTGACACCATCCATCAAAATCAGAAAATAGTTTAGGCGCTCGGAGGAACATACGTAACTACAAACTTACATACATACATAGAATGCTAAAATCATAACCCTTCCTTTTGGCTTCGCCGTAGTCGGGTAAAAAAGGAAAAAGCGAAGGGTATTTGCAGTGTTTGATCATAATACTGATTGACTGACAAAACCATTTATTACGCAATCATTTCTAGAGTCTGTTTTCGTTTTCATCTAAACGTATCGCAACTAAGGCATTTATTAGTACCTACTTAAGCATGGCCTGAAGCTGATGAGCTAATGTAACATGATTAAAAGTAATGTTTATGGCGGTCAGAGGTTGTCCTGTACTCGTCACTTCTAAACTTATTATTACTGTATTTAAATCTGTTGCTTCACGTAGCTTTAGGGAAGTGCCATCTGTTTGATAGATTGCTTAACCGATGGGAGTGATCTAACACCTAATTTATTCTTCTAATGTGTGCTTTTATATCGTCTGCAGTCAGGTCTCAAAACTTGAGAAAGAATGATCGTAATGTGAGATTGTTGGCTGAAAGAATTCATATTAGTTGTAAGGGTTACGTTACAGAAATAACGCGCACTAATCGACTGCTGAGCATGATCATGAGGTTCTGGGTTCGATTCCCAGGTTAGGTAAAGTGTTCTTGGGTTTTTCCATCAGGAATTTCTCAGTAGCAGCCACGGATTTGTATGGGATTGATGGCAATAGACTCGCAACAAAATGTGGGGGGTTTTATTAGGTACACCTCTTTATATAGATTTAAATTCCACAGTTATGAATAACGTAAAAATACATCACTCTAAAAACAAAAGAACGTCAAGCTGTCCTATTTGTAATAACTAATCGTTACCTACTTCCATCATTATGTTAACATGACAAGTAACAAGGGTATTTAGTTACGAAGGTAGCCATCATTACACAATGGAGAACCAGTGTGGGTGGATAACTTGACAGATAGACACCCTGGGACATTAGAATAAGGATGGATGCGAGCTAACTGTCAATCTTTGTCCGTTTCTCATGAACTGTGGTATAGAGTATTGCAATTTGCGTATCCTTAACAATGATGAATAGGCTTGGGTCCTGAAAAAATCTAATTAGTCCGTCAGTTAGTTTATCAAAAAAAAATTGACACGTATTTTTTCTTATGTTACGAAAACCACAATTGACGAAGATACGATGTCTTAAAATTCTTAATACGTCACGCCGTACTATAATTTATAGTGCGTTTTAACACTTGTGACGTCACGAGGCTCCCGAGTTTTGATGCGTTTATCTTTGTCAATATTCATTGATTTACAAAAATACCAATCGAATTAAGAACCTCCTCATTTTGGAAGTCGGTTAAAAACAAAAAATACGTGGCTATTATTTTCCAATACTCTAACATCAAAAAAATGCAAATATATTTAGTCCTGACGAAACTAGCCTATTAGAATAGAATGCTATTTGTTAATAAATGCTATTAACATAATCAGCCAATAATGAGCCCACTGTTGGGACACAATCCTCCTCTCTATGAGAGTGAGTGGCCTGTGACCACCGGACTGTAAACTACCGGATCGGACCATGTACCAACCCAGACGTCACTTGACTTCGAATTTTAGGGTTAACAGACAAAAAGGTTTCCTCGCGATGTTTTCCTTTAAGGTTTTGAGAGGTGGTTAGATAATATATAGTTTGTGGCCAAGGGAAGTCGAAATCGTCTGGTTTTTTTACTCATCCACGGTTATTTTCTGGTTAATATCGTAGTCGGTTTCAAGATAGTGAATCGCTAAAGTGTCTGGCAGTGGTTTGAAGTAGCAGGGCTGGCTTGTCAGAGGAAATATAAAAAAAAATGTTGAAGATACATTTTTTTAAACAGCATTTCTAAACAATTTTTTTGTATTTTGATGATATTAGACCACATCCGTATTCTGCGTTGACCCATATTTATAAATAAGTGTTATTTATACCACATTCTTGGTGTCACGATGCTGCCCACGCTCATGATCTTAATGTAACGACCAGCTTTTCTAGTGTCCAAAATTTTATGTAAATCTGAGTGTTTTTTATGTAAATCTATATGAGTTGTTATTTTGTCATTGTTACGCAAAAGTATAATAATATTAACCGTGCATAATTGCACCACGACGAAGACTAAAAAAAGTATAGGTATTGAATCAGTGTTATTTCTAAAACATGGTTTTTAGGGGCCAGTCAATACGTAGTGAAGCACTGTTAGGATTGTATAGAGTTAGGTATCTCAATTAATGGTCAGAATAATTTTGTATATTTTTTAAACACTAGCATTTGCTAGCGGCTTAACTTCCTTTAATACAGAAATTAATCTACGGAAACGTTTTAAATGTTACCTATGACACTGGGGGGTACTTTAATATAGTAGTACTTTAATATTTAATATCAGTATTAAATGAGAAGAAGAGCTTGTTTTACTCTAGTACCTACCATCTAAATCTAAAGAACTCCTATGATTTTGAGAATCTGTCCAAGTTACGTCAATGTACACACTTTCTTTCTTCTTCTTCACTACTTTTTATAAAACAAAGTCCTCCGCCGCGTCTGTCTGTCTGTTCGCGATAAACTCAAAAACTGCTTCACCGATTTTCATGCTGTTTTTACCAATGAATAGAGTGGTTCTCGAGGAAGGTTTTAGTATATAATTTGTCAAGTTTTTGTATACATTGGCTAAAATATGTATAATGATATTTGTTGGAGGTGTCGGAAAAAAATTTGCCGTCTGGGATCTTTAATTTTGGTCGCGATAACCGACACCACACGGGCGAAGCCGCGGGCATCAGCTAGTTCTTCATAAATGATTGTTATCAGGGCCTACTATTGTGGTGCAAGTATGTTCAATAATTATGCAGGCTATTTGTACCTAAGTAGTTATGAACTGATTCAGTTTATCAGTATGACTTTTAAAGATCAGCCTTCGGCCAGAGTAAGGCTTGTGCTCACGGTCTAAAAATGTCATCTATACCTTGCGGCCATCGTGTCGTGTCAGTTTATTTAGCCGTACCTATTTGATGGTAATGGTTGCCGCCTTTCGGTGTGTCTCATTAAAAACATTTATTATGGTTTCAAAGTTCTAAGATGATTACCATAATATTCACACTTTCACACCTCACGTAAGTGCATCGGTCAAGTTAAAATAAATTGCTTATGCTAATGCATAGTACCTATGTCTGTAGTGTACTACATTGAAGTCTCTTTACATGTGTTGTCCCCAGGGTATAGAAATCTGCTTTTATTACACCACTGTATAAGAAGGGGTCCAAAACCGAGATTACTAATTATAGGCCTATTTCCAAGTTGTGCATTATAGCTAAAATTTTTGAGAGGATTGTCTATAACTAGTTATATCCCGAATTTGCTAGCTCGTTCAGCTCCTTTCAGCACGGATAACAGGTCACAAGCAGTAGTACTCAATAATTATATGTCTGGTTGGGTAAACGTGCCCAGTGGAGTGCCTCAGGGCCCTCAGGGTTCGCTGCTCGGTCCATTTTTATTTGTAGTTATGTGAACAACATCGATCAGTGCCTTTATTCATCCAAACTATTATACTTTTGCTGACGTGGCTTTATACGAATAATTCCAAAAAGTGGTGATAAGCCACCGGACGACCCTAAGTCGTACAGGCCCATAACCCTACTGCCATCTTTAGGAAAACTCCTGGAGTGCCTTATCGTTCCACGTTTGCTGCCAGACGGGCCAGTTTCATAACAACCAATTCGGTTTCACCGTGGGAAAATCTACCGTAGACGCGGCACTTTCTGTTAGAAAAATTGTTAATAACTCGGAACACAAGTACGTGGTTGGAATCTTTTTAGATATTTCCGGGGCCTTTGATAACGCATGGTGGCCGATGCTACTACTTAAACTGAAGAATCGTGGCTGCTATAAAAACATATATAATCTTGTTTATTCTTACTTTTTAAATGGTTCCGCGAAACTCAAACTCGGTCATTATTCTATGTCAAAGTCCCTTACCATGGGATGTCCTCAGGGGTCGGTAATCGCTCCGTATGTATGGAATTTAGGTTTTGATGATTTTCTCGCGATTCCCCTTCCTCCCGGCTGTTCATTAACCGGTTACGCGGACGACGGCCTGCTGCTCATTCAGTCGAGTACTCGGGCTGGTCTCGAGAATTTAGCTGACACTTGCCTACGATTAATATCTCAGTGGGGTGATCGAAACCGTCTGACCTTTGCACCGCAAAAAACTTATCAACTAATTTTAAAAGGTAATCTTAAATCGTGGCCTAGTATTAAATTTAATAACGTTCCCGTGAAAAGAAAGCAATCCGTGTGCTACCTTGGTTTGGTCTTAGAGAGAAATTTTTCATTCATAGATCATATAAAAACTGTCGGTGAAAAAGCTAAAAAGAACTTTTATGCCTTAACGAGAATATCAAAATCTACGTGGGGTCTGTCATTTATAACTTTAAAGACCATTTATGGGGCTACTTACTTGGGGTGTATGTGGTACGGGGCACCTGTCTAGGCCGATAGGGCCACCATAGGAGCGGCACGACGTAAATTGCTTCAAAGCCAGCGTTTGGCTTTGATATTCTTATGCAAAGCGTATAGGACGGTTAGTACTGAAGCCTTACCGGTACTTGCAGGTGTACTTCCAGTTGATCTTGAAGTGCAGCGACGGGCTGCAATGTACTATAACGCACGTGAGACCACGGACGCAGACTTTTTAACCCTACGTGACCGTGCTAAGATTGCTAGATTATTCAAACCACAGACCGACGTCTGGGAGGAACTTTTGTCTGAATGGCAAGGTAGGTGGGATAATTCCATCAAGGGCCGACACCTCCACCAGTTCTTTCCATCCGTTCGTGAGCGGCTGGCCAGGACATGGTTGGAGGTTGATCACTGTGTTGCCCAATTTCTCACCGGTCATGGTAACTTTAAGAGTAAATTATTTTCCTTCAAGCTTGTTGACTCGCCTTTTTGTCAATGTTCCACATCTGACTGCGAATATGAACAATCAGCAAATCACATTTTATGGGAGTGCAGTCTTTGGCAGAATGAACGCAACATTATGTTGGATAGTGTACAGGTTACATCCGGAGTTATTTACTATACAGACCTTGTGGAAACTAGAACAAATTTCCGTGCGTTCAAGCATTTTTGCCATACCTATTATTGGAATCAAATATAACAGCTCACAACTTAGGACCCAGTAATGTTAATATTTATCCGTGGTGCTAGGCAACTGGGCCTATCCCAGTTGTAAACGTCCCTTTGTGCCTATTGGCCTTGTTTCGTTCTGTCTCCTGCTGAAATGGAGGGAAGTGGAAATTACGGTTTTTTTCCTACTCCTCCACTATACTTTTCTGATTAATTTCGTTGCGGGATCCAAGACAGTTAAATTCATTCTCTGGGACTTCGTCGAGCTTCATTGTCTCGGCGCTTTTCTGGTGGTCGCCACTGTTGATTCTGGCTTTCAGGAGTTACAGTGGTTTGGGAACAGTGTGGCGGGCTTGTCCCATAAAAAAAAAAAAAAAAAATGCTTTTGCTGATGACATGAAAATCTTTGCCACTGTTTCAAAGCGCGAAGATGTTCTAGCACTTCAGGCCGACTTGTATCGGCTTGAAGAGTATTGTTGGGCTAATAAACTTGATCTCAACCCATCTTAGTGTTCGGTGATCACTTACACACTAATTAAATGGCTAGACAAAAATTATTTAAATATAAATTTAGATAAGACAAAGATAATGCACTTCAGACAGCGTACTCCTGGCGTAACTAATCTTCACATACATTACATAAATGACAAAATTATGGAAGCCGGAGAGACAACATTTTTAGGTTTACAAATAGACTATAGCTTAAATTGGAAAGCACATATAGATATGATGTGTAAAAAATTCAGTTCATCTGCATATGTTTTATATAGATTATCCTCCATAGTAGATACCAAAACACTCCTTACGGCTTACTACGGCATAGTTGAATCTCACCTGCGCTACGGCATCATTTTCTTGGGGAACTCAACTGATATAAACATAGCATTTAAGGCCCAAAAAAGATGTATCCGATCATTGTTTAAACTTAAAACTACAGACAGTTGCAAGACCTATTTTAAGCAATACAATATCTTGACCCTTCCTTGTATTTATATTTTCGAAGTAGCTATGTTTGTACAGCAAAATCCAAGTCGTTTTCAACGCCTTGCCGATGTATTCCCAAGGAACAAGCGTGACAATAGCAAACTTTGTCAAGTATCATGTCAAACTACTTTAATGCGCAAAAGTATTTATTGCATGGCCCCTATTATTTTCAATAAATTGCCAAGTGGCTGGAAAGATTTAAATACGGTGATGTTTAGGAGTAGACTACGTAATTTTTTGACAGATAAAGTGTGCTATAGCATAAATGAGTTTCTGACAGAGAAAAATATATTTTTTGATTAATTTGAATAATAATGATATTTTATTAATTGAATGATATAATTGTAACAAAAATGACAATTTAGTAATTTAATGATAATTGTAATGAAAATGATAATAATTTATTAGTACAGTGTACAGTGTACATGTACTAAATAAATAAATGTGTCTGTCATCGCTTGAGAATGATTATTTCTAATGTTTTCGTATTTTTAAGAGGAGCAACTATCTCTCCCAAAAATATTACGAAATATATCATCATGATCGTAATGCTGATGTATTTCGTAATATTTTACGAAACCATTAGAAACTTTAATATTTACTTATTTTTCCTACTTAAATGGTTCATTCTAGAACACAATCGTAAATATTAGTATAAATACATGATAAAAAAGCACGCCACGCGCCAACACTGTGTGACATCTGACATTTCGGAAGACCTTACTCTACGCGAACGCCTCTAGCGGCGAATACGAATGCGGTGAATATACCCCATTGAGCAAAAGCGGATACTGGCCAAATCACAAAGATTTTCCTTAGCGACTCTCTGTAAATGACATGTATAATTTTTTTAAATGTGTGAATGAAACCATAGCGCGCTTTAGAAAACGAAACTTGTCGGTACACCGCCATCTACCGAGCCATGGGTAAATTAAATGACGTTTTATTTTTGTGAAATGAAGCTTTTTGGAGTTTATAAATATTTTTGATAATTATTTAAAGGGAAGTTTTATTAACACAACAGTTTCCTGAATTTTAACACATCGCACACAATAATTAAAGGTCTTAAATATTTGGGCCATTTTTTTGCTCATTATTATCTAAAATTGTATCAAACATTATAATACAAAAAATCTTTTATAAAACTTACATAATTATTGTCCGTTTATCTGTTAAATGACGTAATTTGCATTTATGTAGGTACTGATGATCATTTTCAAGGCACAAGCTTGGTGATTTGACAGAATTAAAAATAGCTCAACCATTACAATTAACTTAAAAAGTTCGTAACTTTAATACGATTATAATGAGCGTCTTCAAGGAAAATACCGGCGTAAAAGTAATCCTCATTATTTTAAAAATAGAAATAATACACACATCAACACGGTCTAGGGATATTTCATACTCAATTAAATAACTCGAAAAGTAATGGCCGCATTGGAATCTTTTATACACCGATTTGTTTGTAATTTATCTCAGACTAATTCCAAATTCAAATTTTTGAAAATTCTTTTGTTTCGGTGGCATAAAAATGTCTTGATGTATAGGAGAGGGAATTTTCATTTGTGCGAAATTTAGAAAACGATACGAATTACGTTTAGTTACAGATTTTTTTCATTTTTAAACGAAAGATAAAGTTAAAATTGAGGTATTGTAGCCATGCAACGCCGACATTTGACGAGGGCGGAGATGTTACGAGCTGTGGGAATGCTGGAAGCTGGATCTGTTCAGCGTAATGTTGCTGAGGCCATAGGGACCCATCAAAATGGAATTTCAAGATTGTGGACACGCTATCGTGCCACAGGTGAAGTAGCGGAGAGGCACCGGGGGCCAAGTCGCATCACTACCCCCAGACAAGACCGATTTTTGCAAATTACTGCGCGAGCACAACCAAATGCAACGGCGACTCAATTGGTCCAAAGGCTGCGAGTGGAACACCAAGTGCTTGTGAGTGACCAAACTGTAAGAAGGCGACTGCATGAAAGCAATCTACGCTCTCGTAGACCACTCCGGGTCCCACCTTTACGGAGAGGCAATCGTGGACGACGATTAGAATGGGTTCGGAACCACGTGGACTGGGGCCGTGACCAATGGTCCAATGTGCTGTTCACGGATGAATCCAGGTTCGGCTTCCATCCAGATTCACGAAGGACGCGTGTTTGGCGAGTTCCTGGACGATGGAGCCGTCTCCAGAACCCTCAGGAAGTTCACCCATACCAAGGAGGAACAATTATGGTTTGGGCAGGAATTCGTCTTGGAGGACGGACGGATCTCGTTTGGGTGCGGGGCAATATGACGGCAGAACGATACGTCCAACAGGTGCTGGGGCCCGTAATCTTGCCCCACAGAACACAAATGGGGCAAGATTTCCTGCTCAATGCACACTGCTCAATGATCACTGCTCAATGCCCGGGCACACACGGCGAGAACGGTAGCAGCTTGGTTACATACACATAATGTTAGGGCCTTAGACTGGCCTGCTCAATCGCCAGATCTAAATCCCATTGAGCATGCGTGGGATATGCTGCAAAGAAGAGCTCTGAAGGAAGTTCCTGAAAATCTGGCTACAGAAGATCAACTTTTTGCGCACCTCAGAAGGACATGGGACAATATTCCGCAGCAAGACATTGACAACCTTGTTCTGAGCATGCCGAATCGTTGCCGATGTGTTATGAACATCATGGGCGCTTTCTCAGACTACTAACTTCAAGTTTATAAACACAAATTAAATAATTTTTCTATTTTTTTCAGTTTTTACTCACAAATTAAAAGTTCATTCATATACGGTTTCCGTCTATGCTTGATTTTTTTTCCATAAAATCCTGAAATTTTAATCTATACCTTAACCATTATTAAAAAATGGTAGAATATTAAATAACGTATCTTTTAAATATAAACATGTCATATAAATAATTAACACATTGATAGTAATTCGCTTTTTTAAAAATATCCCTAGACCGTGTTGATGTGTGTATTACTAAGAATGCAGAGAAACCTCTTTTTTTAAGTTGAATTTAACAGCAAAAAGAAGACACTGGAGGCGCCGGGTATCGATCCCGGTACCTCTCGCATGCTAAGCGAGCGCTCTACCATCTGAGCTACGCCCCCGTTCAAAACAAATTGAAATTACCGTTCATAAGCTACGTGAGTGTTCTTCGTTTGGTTTTGTTTATAACCGACGAAAAAAAGGAAGGTTCTCATGACGACGCATATGTTTCTTCTCCTATATCTATCCTATCCATCTCCTATCTGTTGGTTTGTTTCTTTTGGAGGTAGAAACAATTGAAAGTTTAGTATGTGATTGGAAGACAAAGGAGGGTAGTCGCCACATGATAGCAACAATTACAGTCGTCATGAAAATTTTTATCACCGATTTAAACCCACTAGCAGATTTCTGTAGCAGTCACGGAGTCTGGATTTGTCCCCGGTTAATGGCAATAGGCTCGCTCCCTATTACATGGGACCTAAACATAACTAACGAAATGTGGGAGTACTATGTGTGTACAGGTGGACGTCTGCCTAACCCTTCGGGGATTACAGGCGTGATTGATGTTATGTTATGTTGTTAAAACGACAATCATTTTCATGACAGTCAGTGTTATACGTCAGCTGCTCTTTCTTTTAATAAATCCTGCTGAGATGACGATGCAATCAAGAAGTATAGAAGGAGAAGATATGCTGCGCCCAACCCCAAATAAATTGGAATTAGTACTTACCTTATAATTGTCTATTTCCTATATGAATCGTTTTCACACAGGAAGACTAATATAACAAGTATCAACAAAACGTATGGTGCAATTATTTAAATGTGATAGCTAAATGTGTAGATAATAAATTGTTTTTTATTATGTATAAATAATTGTTTACACGCATGTGCGTATAATACAATATTCTCGGAAGTTTAGTGTTACGGCCGCGTCATCGGTAGGGTTAATTGCATTTGTTTAATCTAGGGCTACCAGAAGCACAAACTCTGCCTTGTTGGTCTAATAGTCGCCGCAAGCGCGATACGCTGAGCATGAGGTCCTGGGTTCCATTCCCGGTTCGGGCAAAGTGTTAATAAGTTTTGCCATCAGGAATTTCTCAGTAGCACCCACGTAGTCTGGATTTGTGCCCGGTTGATGGCAATAAGCTCGCTTTGGTACACTTTAAACATGACTGGCGTTATGTGGGTGTACTGTAAGGTAACAAACCTCTGCCTAACCCTTAGGAGCTTACAAGCGTGATGTTTGTTATGTTGTGTTGTCTTAAATAAAATGGGGGAAAATATATGACCACCAAAAATAACTTTGTCAAATTGTGACCACTAACATCTATCACCTAAAATAATATTATGTAATAATTTGGTGATCAATTGAGCACCAAATTTTAATGAGGTGGTTGATGACAAACTACTTTTGCCTAGGCCGACTTGGGGCACCCCGACACGGATCGGAGCCCTGCGATGCAGGGTTCCGTCGACCGGGTCTCCCTTCACTCGGATGCAAGAGCATAACAGTTCAATTTCTGGTGGTCATTAACTAAAAAAATAAATGTTTGGTTCTAATATCATGATAAAATGGGGATTAATTTTGGTGATCATTTACTAATTTTGGCCATCAAAAGTGTTTTTTTTTGCCGTTACATTTTGCTATATCTGGAGATTCGTTAATTGTATGCCAAATAAAATTAGGTCGGATCACAGGATTTTCCAATATTGACACCAACATTGGAATATTCATGGAGTTCCTTGACGGTACTTCTCGATAGGAAACGACCGTTATTTTAGCAAGCAAAATAATTATTGAATTTATTACTCTGAGGTGTGACATACTTGTAGAATTTAGGTCAGATGTATTTTTACCTATTGTCAAGTTTTGAGACTTCTTTCAGCCTGTTACGACTACAAAAGTTTGCAGAAATAGGTGTTAAACAAGATGAAGACTCCTTAGCCATCCCTATTATTCCACAACGCATCTATGTCATCCATCATCAGCTAACCCGGACGTGGGTGGCTTTACCTAAATACCATCGATTAGGGGCACATCGACAACCCTGTTAACCTGTGTGCGACTGCCAAGGTAGGACGTATCGTCGATATATTGTAATAGCAACAAAAACGTAATTAGCGACGTCAGCGCAGGCGCAGGTTACGTGTCAATATTGAGCAAATTGATGCTTGACGTATGACTTGTGAATGTGGGGAGTTGGTGAACGTTTTAGTGAAGTTGATTTAAAAGGCTGATTGTTATTCAAAAGGATGGTCTTATAATTGAAAACGTGCTGATTTTATTGTAATGCGACTATGTTGGGGTCGGCTTCAAGTCTAATCAGTTACAGCTGAGTCAGTATTTTACATGGAGCGACTGACCCAATCCAGTTACTGGGAATAATAACATGCTACCCCTTGGCAAGACTGGTAGTCAGATTCTGAGGTTTCTGACTACGATATACGACTACTAATAAAGTACATACGAATGAAAATAAAAAAGCCTTATCATTCATGCAAATTGAATTAATTACAGTTAAGTTCCATAGTGTAGAGTGAATTTATACATATTTCATCTACAAGAACCCCTCCGCAGATGAAGACCTTCTCCAAAAAAGCCCATCTCTCTATCTGTCTTGGGCTACACAATGGTAGCCAGAGACTTATTTACTAGACATAAAATAGCAAACTGTGAAAATATTGCAAGAAACAGAAATATCGGACCGATATCATAATTTCAATAAAACAGCACTCATTATAAAAAAAAAACTTAAGTTCACAGTTTCAGTGTGCGTAGTATCAACAAACAAAGTAATTTGATGAACTAACATATTGATATTACAATGTTGATAGATAACTTTAAAACACTGAGATTAAATAAAAATATGTAGATAGTGTATTTTGTTAGCTCGTTGCTATTTGAGCAAAGTAATTGTTCTGACAAGGTGCCTGTGTAAAGGTTGATATCAACTAAGGCGTATTAATGTACCATTGGAAAATACTTAATAGTGAACAACTGTTTCGAACATTTTGAAATGATTCTGCTGGATATTAAAGATTTTACAGACTAATATTGTGGATATGTGTGCCTTTAACATACTTAATCCCTAACTTTGAGAGTGACTTCAAGACTCGTTGCGTCTCCGATATTTATATTATATCTGATAGTATATGTATTTACATAATGCGGACATTTTAGGGCAGATAGGTTTGTGCCGGAAAGGTTGTGGGGGCGATGCCGACAGCCGCGCTTGCTGGCGGAGCCGCGCGCGCCGAACAATCCACACTCTCAAACTCAAAGCTCTCTGTAGCTACAGCAGCAACTATTTGCTGCCAGTTAAGATCGCAATAGCGGCCATTGCCCTTTCCCTAATATCTCTTCGTACGAACCAAAACAAATGAACCATGTATAATCTTTCATTAGAAAAAACTGTTGAAGATCACGATAGATGACGATTCAAGACTTGAACAGGATTATTTTTTGGATTTCAGAGTCAAGAACTTTAATAAATGTAGGTGGGTCAATGACCGCTATTGCGATCTTAACTGGCAGCAGCTAATAGTGATGTTGATTTATTCCATTGTTCTCCGAGTGAGTTCACGAAAACTGGATTGTTTGTAATTAGTCACAAAACTTAATATATTTACTGTGTACACTATCGCATTAAGTAACCCTGTAATGATAGTCGTAAGATTGGGGAAAATAAATAAATTTTGAAACAAAATAATTTCCAGTCTAATGTACGACTTACCTTCCAATATTGTCCGTGCCTCGTCCTTCCATGCAAGACGTTAATGAGTCCTCTTGAAGTCAGTAATTACCTCGCGAGTGATGCCACGGTGATTGATGATTGTCGATACATGTCGCTAATAATACTTGTAAATCTTGTAATTACCTTCTGTATTTATAAATACGTGTCAGATTAGAGTTTTGATGGACGCTAGCGACTGAGCCTAAGCGTAAATTAAAAATTCTGGGCGATTCGACAGAGATAACGACAAAATCGCTAACTTTCGATCGCTAATTACTTACGATAAAATTTGGTTGCAATAACGACGCTTGCGGGAAACGCAAGTCTCTACCTACACCCAAGATGCGATTCTCAAAGCATCGTAATTGCAATCAAATTGTGTCATTGTTATTTTAGTGATCGAAAGTTAACGACAGTGTCGTTATCAATGTCGAGGCCCTGGCCCAATTCATTAACTATAGATTCCCATTCTTGTGCTAAAGAAGAAATATTAGGCCGTAATATTTTCGAGCTGAATTAAATCAGTCAGACACTAACAACGACGAGAAACATGTATAACTGTCATGTTGATCTTGAACATTACATAAGAAGATTCATCTTCAATCCATCTTTACTGATTTGCATTGTGGTATGGATGTGGTACTTTAAATTAGCATACGACTATAAAGGGACTATGAACGATGAACTATGACTATACGACCATGCGTGTAACAGGAGCAAAACTAAAGTGAATACTGTGTATGCTACGTATTCATAAGGTAAATGAAGCTGGTCTTACCACTTTTTTTTTTCTTTAGCCTATTGTCCCAGTGCTGGGCAAAGGCCGGGCACCATAGCCCTCCACTCTTCCAGGTAAATGCGAAAATTTGTGGGGATGTATGTTTCTCTTTCTCGCAAAAACTGCTTAACAGATTTGAATGAAATTTGGCACTCAGATAGTTTATAACCTGGATTAACACATATGATGTTTTATCCCCCGAATATAGCTAGTCATGTATAAAAAATAATACTCCGATTCTTGGTTATAATGTTAAAAACTTGTGACAATGTTTGCTATTAATAGAAGAGCGAACGTTAATTCTGATGTGTAGTGTGACAATAATGTGGTAAAGAACGAATTAGAGAAAGTTTAAAAGTTGCGCCAGTTACAGAAAAGTTGAAAGGGAATCGACTGTCGTGGTATGGGCATGTGATGAGGAGGGAAGAATCGAATGTGAATAAAAGAGTGGAGGATATAAATGTTGATGGATGGAGAGGGAGAGGAAGATCAAAGAAACAATGCATGGATTGTGTGAGGAATGATATAAAAGATAAAGGAGTCAATGATAGCGTGACGGTTGACAGGGGAGAATGGAAGAATAAAACGTAATGCGCCGACCACAAGTAACATGGGACAAGGGCAGTCTGCATACTAAATTGACCAAAAGATTTTTTTTCATCATTACGCAAACATTATGCACAGTGCCCATTAGTTTCCAGTCTGCAACGTTTCCATTCAGTTATAAATTTGTATTGCCAAATGTTCCTAAATCGCTAGCATTCAATGCCAAAGGAAGATTTATATTTTAATCGTTGCATAGATGAACTTGCATGCAATTTGTACGGATACTGATTTCCTCGCGAACTCTAAATTACAAATGCTTCTAAAAGTTCTTTTGTGAAGTGTTGCTGGATTTTATAAGAAGAACTGAACCTTCTTGCTTTTCAGCATTCAGCAGT
Source organism: Xestia sexstrigata (assembly GCA_941918905.2). Lineage (NCBI taxonomy): Eukaryota > Metazoa > Arthropoda > Insecta > Lepidoptera > Noctuidae > Xestia > Xestia sexstrigata. Next base: position 1,581,050 of record OW799210.2, read on the forward strand.
ACCTACATAATTACGAGCTGTAAGGTTGTCTGCCTGTGAAACGTCCTCTGATCTTGCAGGCTGGTTGAATAATGTTACTATGGTCTCAATCGGTCGCTAACACCATTACAATTTTCGAATTAGAAACATGTATATTATAATGACCACGGGGTCTTGAAATGCCGCTTTGGTAAAATCATAATAGGTATTTAGCATAACAATATGAATCACGTTACTAGTCGTAAAATGGTCACAAATCACAAAGTGACAGTTCATAATATTAACTGTTTCTGCGACAATTTTAGGAATTGTAAGTTAACGTGATTCATATTATAATCCTATTATGATTCTACCAAAGCGGCCTTTTAGGCCCCTAGATTTGTTTTTTTAGTGCCATGCTGTCCCTTGTGATTAGTCCCGTTTTCTATTGGTTTGACCTACAACAGTGGTTCCCAACCTTACTTGGACCAGGGACCACTTGGTGTCTTTATTGTTAGCAGGGGCCATGAGGTCTGATGAGGGCCTAGATAAACATGGTCACCGACTGAAGTACTTAGGTATATCTTTAAAAAGTTGAATCTTTAACTCAGAGAAGAATTTAAAGAGATTAATATTCTTACTGTGCCTGCTCAGTTTATTTATGAAAACCTTTTGTACGCACATAAAAATATTAATTTGTTTAAAAAATACAGTGATATCCACAACATAAATACGAGAAACAAACACAAATTTGTTGTTCCTGCAACGAGGCTCAAGAAAATAGGGGGTACGTTTAGATGCCAATGTATACGTTATTACAATAAACTTCCGAGCCATATTCAAACACTAAGCCTAAATAAATTCAAATCGTTTAAAAAACGGAAGTTATGCCTGAAAGCCTACTATCATGTTAATCACTATCTCGAAGATAAAAAGGCTTGGGATTAAGCTGCTCCAATGAAATTTGCTCTGTGAATGTCGAAATTTCGGACTTCGCTTGATTATTATTAATTCCTTTCTTTTACACTAAACACTTTGACATCGAATGATTTGACATGAATACATAATTCAGTATTTTATTATTATTTTTTTACTTTATTTTATGTGACATTTATTGATTTGACATGAATACTTAATTTGTTAAGTATTTTACTTTTTTATTATATATTGTGACATTTAATGTTTATTTTTACTTTTTTTTTTACATTCGTTTTGTAAATTATTGTTAATTTTATTTAATTATTGTGAATGTGAGGACCATGCCCATATTTTATTACATTTTTTTCCCAACGACTGTCTGGCAGTTTGAGTACTATAAGCGACCTACCCAAATGTCCTTTCTTTGGTATTGTTCGTCGTTTCGTTGAGCTCCTTGAGTTATAAGTCGAGCTACACGATAACTGACAAATGCTTGCACTGACTGGACAGGTCCACTCAAATCTGTGTGGTTCTTTCTTCAAAAGACCATCTCAGACACTAATCTGCATAGTCCTCATCTGAATTGAACAAGATTATGTCTGGACTTCAAAAGAGACTATGACCTCTGAGTTTGTTTCGGCTGTTTCTTCTCAGAGTAGTCAGGTACGAAACACCGGCCCCATCTAGTTTTAAAAAAATGACGTGTAAAAGTGTTTGTAAGAACCTACTTGCAAAAATAAACATCATTTCATCATTTCATACTTTGCAAAATTGGAAAATGGGATGAAAACCTTTAGTATTAAGATAGATTCTAAAGGTTTTCAAAAGCAAAAACGGAATTAGTTCCGTATGAATGATTGCTAAATTTTTCGAGCTCACTTCGAGTAAGTTAGTAGAATTCTCAAAAAAATTAAGCACCTCGCCTCTGATAGGTTCAATTAGGTTGGGTTGAGCTTGCATCTTCTGTGCAAGTTAAAAGTACGAATAGCATTTTAACCTTTCGCGGACCTATTCGAGGCTAATGCGGACCACCGGTCCGTGCTTCGCGGACCAAATGTTGGTGACCACTGATCTACAAGTTTACTAAGTTGGCTATGTAGTTAAAAGTTCACCTTTTTACCTCTTCCATTAACTCTTAACTACCTGTAAGTGTTTTGTTTATAGTTCCCAAATACCTAGGTGCAGTGTTTTAGCATTTAAACTTAAAATGACTTAGCAATCACACACAACAGTTACATTGCTCAAGCTAATACTAACACTATTTTCAAAGATTTAAAGTCCATTTTGAGCTAGCACTGTTTTTTAATGGGTAACGATTCCGTAAAATAATAGAGGTGCGTCAGTACTTACAAAATGTTACATAGAATAAGTTGCAGAAGTGACATTGCAACCGTTATCAGAATTAATATAATTTTGATGTTAATCTGAAATCTAGACCAGATTTTATTTTTTCGCAAAGTGTTGTTCTTGAAATCAGTTCCATTATGAAGAAAGGAAGAAATTGTTTATTTATCTGTCTATTTAGGTACCTACATCTAATAGTCTGATAATATACAGGATGTATACGGATCCTTCACGAAGCCGTCAACCAAGTATTATGTGTACATCAAACTAAGTAACCCTATAACGTAAAATTATTGCTGGAAAATTAGTTGAAGTAGATTTTTTTTTGGGGTAAAAATCACGTTTTACGGTAAAACTCAAAAAATTGTGCTGATGGATGCTTTAAAAAGTTAACGGGTCATGGAGGCATTAGGCATTGATTTAGGTGTCACTAAGTATTGGTGAAAATGGACATTAGGACATTACTCACATGAGAACCTCACGTCCCGGCCGCCGCGGGAGACGCCCCGGGTGCCACCGTAGGCGCGGGCCAGCTCTCCGTCCGTCCGTCTTATGACGACAGCAGTCGTGTCGACGGCGCGTTCGTGTCCCACGCGTGCCTCAAAGAGATGTCATCAAAAGGAAGGGGTCCGCAAGGGCCGATGCCGGGGCTGCGGGACTGTTCGAAAGAGATACCGTGGCCCCGGAACACAAAGGGCGATGAAGGAACATGGATGGGAAACCCACTCCTGCTCCGCCTAGAGCGGGAGGAGCAATTTGATGATTAACCATCCGAAAAAAAAAACGGACATTACTCAAATTTGCATTATGTTGCAGGTACAGTCCCGCATCATCTGCGTCGTCTTTTCCCAAATATGTTGGGGTCGGCTTCCAATCTAACCGGATGCAGCTGAATACCACCATATTATTAAACCAGGAGTGACTGCCTCTTAGCTTGTATTTTTATTTGGTTGCATGCAGTGTCCCATGGCTGTGGTTAAGAGCAGACTCAGAGAAAATATTTATTTACTTATTCACTAAATCATTTACATTGATTAGTTTCTATTTCAACGGCTTTGCGGTGAATTCGTCACTTATAGGTGTGCACAGCACTTGTATAATCAATAATAATAATTGAAACGGAAATATATGATGATAACAAAATTAAAATTTACAAAATTTACATTGAATTTAAAATGTCTAGTAGTTATTGTTAATTAAATTACAGTATAATTAAAAAAAAAAAAAAAATATGCAACAGCCTTGGTGGTTCATATGCTTACTGGCCGTTGTAATGCCAGGACCATACTCTAAAGGCAGTGACCAAGGGGTATCGTATTCCCCAGTACTTACTGAGTTGTGGAGGTCAGATAGGCAGTCGCTCCATGTAAAATACTATAGTATTGAGCTGCATCTCGTTAGACTGGAAGGTGACCCCAACATATGTACTTGGGAAAAGGCTAAGCAGATAATGATGATGACTATAGAGTCATCATCATCATCTGCCCAGCCAAATACAACACACTCACCTACGAGTTTTGACTCAATAGTTAAAACTCGTAGGTGAGTGTGTGGTATTTAGAAAGTAGTTTCGAGAATAATTTTCAAATCTAGAAAATGGGCTGCTTTAGCAAATAAAATACGGGTTTTAAAAAGTATTACTTATTATAATTTGAACTTGTGAATACTCTTCTTACAGTAATAATATTCGAAGAAGACAAGACTTTGAAAATAAATGACGACTTTATAATAATTCTAATATAAAGGATATATATTATATCTAAATTCGCCAGTGTAACACAATCAAGTAACAGTTAGGAACAATTTCAGGTCAAACATTTCAGCCAGCATTCGCAGAGCCCTTAATTAATTTAACAGTACCAATAGGTCGAGGTGCAACGTTAATATGGCTAGTTCAAAACTTGGGCGGATACAGAACACAAGAGAAAAATCCTTAAAGTTTTAATTTTCTTTAAAATTAAAAACTCATTTAGAATTTACAGGTGGCATGACTAAAAGATCTTTTAGTCATGCCACCTACATGCCACCTACTACAGCAACCCCAAGCGATCCATGTTCACGTAATAGAAAACACTCACCGAGTAGAAGTGTATAGAGAGTGTGAGAGAAAAACATTCAGACCATTTGGAATGTACACAGAAACGTCTAAAACAGGACCAGGCTCCATACCTGTCTCAGAGCTATACGGATCCGATGAAAAGCCAGGTGCGGTTAGCAATCGCTAAATAAACCTATGAACATCCTAATTAGACACCATTGTTTTGCAAGATAACTGGCCACTCAGGGACTCCACGCTAACACTTTGTTTTACCTCCGTTGCATATAGGTTCTGCTTCCTATTGTAACCACGTATGCGGACTTGTCGGTACAAGAACTCTCTCGTCATTATTTCAGGCACAAACATTTTCCTACTTCTATACAACACCTTGTCCCTGGGCCCCCAACTTGCTTTAGCACTAAATAGCAAATTTAGCTTACCACGCCGATAGAACTTTATCACTTGTGCTAATATACCTACCACAATAATAAAAAAGTATATGCATAATAAAACATACAGTAACAACAAATCGCAATGTAGAGAAATCGATTCAATAAAATATGAGTCCGTAAACTCATATGTTGCCATAACTTTCCATCGAGCGTAAAGAATAACGCAAATAAAAATCGGGTTTAAAAGCCAAGCTAGCTTCCAAAAATAATTAGTTTTAATCCCTATCATAAATATAATGTCCACGTTATGTTTTTGGACACCATAAAACCAATACAAGCCAACAGAAAGAAACAAACTACTAACTGCTTGAATAATTTCTGTTGCATCCGTAAGGGTACCAGTCAAGTCGGAACATAGAAATGGAAGAGTACAGAGAATTAGAAATACTAACATTAACATACAAGATAGTTTCGTGTACTGTTTTGCCAAATCCACATGAAGCAATAATTCCTTTAGAAACAAGTACAAAATCCAAAAATTTATAAATAAACTGCAGAATACAATGGAAAACCATAAAAATCCCCAAAACGGCAACGCATCAAAATAACTCATTATTTCGGACATTGAAGCAAACATTGGAAAAAATAAACTTTCGCCAATTTCTATAACATTTGTTTCTTCACCGTGATAGTAAGACATGGTTTTGATTCCACTAAATGCAATTAGTGCAAACATAAATGATACGAATAGTGTTAATAAAGGCGTACTTATAGCAGTCATCGTGGCAGGACTCCGAAATGATACGTCACGAGTTAAGAAAATTAATATACCGTAGCCCGTTCCTACTGACAGAAACCCTCTATTGATCGTACTAAAACAGTTGATAAATGTATAGTTAGCCCAATTTATACTTACGCTTGTGGTGTACCAACTACCGGTGGTCGACAGCGCAACACAAAACAAAATCAGGATGACACCACAAACATAAACTGATGCTAGTTTTACTACAACTTGAATTATTTTTTCTTGTTTAATTGATAGAATGTAAACCATTGCACATATTACAATGATCGCTACGACTGTTTTCCATGGAATAAAGCATTTTACTCCGAGTTTCTCAGTACAGTTTCCGCCTATTTCACGATCAAAAAAACAACTGCTCGCAGTATTCATTCCGCAATCGTCTCCAAATAAAACTTGAGCTTCTATACAATGTTGGAAAATTGAAACATTCACCCTTTTCACCATACATTTGGCATGACCAAAGTCTTCACAACTGTGCCAGGGCGGTACGTCAAAGGCCGCATAAAATGTGTACACCAAATACCAAGAGCTTAACGCCAACAAGTATAAAGTTTTCAGGAAAATCAAGAATAACGTGCCATATCCAACATTTCGAAACAATGGGCAGAAATCCCACACGGTGAATATATTACAATTCGTGTACTGAGCTAAACATATCTCCGAATACGCGAGTGGCGTTCCGACCAAGATTACTGCCAATGTTTGTAGAACTGTATGCGCATAAAATCCATTGTGTGATATCTGGGTAGGAGAGAACATGACTGTGATTTCGTTCATCATCCACGCCCATACGAGAAGCCTGTAGTTATTATAGGAATTCCAGCGACTATTCACTTCCGGGCAATAAGAGCCATCAATTTCTACTTTTGCTTCGCGTCCCATTTTTTTACTGCAAAATTAATTTGGAAATGTCAGTTCAACTGTCAACAACTTCAATCTATGTGGTCATATCACATAGATTGAAACTGTTTATATGTCATTTATATAAAAGTGGTCTGATATGGAGAAAATTAAATAGCAGTTAAATTAATCGTCGACGAAAAAGACGTCCACTTTTGGATATAGGCCTCCCCCAAGTGTCGCCACATTGGCCGGTCCCGTGCGTCTAGCATCCAGCGGATCCCTGCAACCTTCACAGGTCCACCTAGTAGGAGGGCTTCCAACGTAACGTCTTCCGGTTCGTGGTCGTAACTCCAGAACTTTTCGGCCCCATCGGCTATCCATTCTGCGAGCAATGTGCCCTGCCCACTGTCACTTAAGTTTGGCATTTCTTCGGGCTACGTCGGTAACCTTGCAGATGTCTTCATTTCTGATTCGACCACACAAGGAAACTCCGAGCGGACTCCGTTAAATTAATCATTGGGGAGATAATATGAGTCACGGAGACGGAAGCGAGGCGAGGGACGCAGCGGGTAATGATCAGAGGCGTGCCTAGGGGCCAACAATACGGCAAGCCCCTAGGGCAAGCAGACTGTTGAAATTGATTGTTCAGAAACACTACCATCATGAAGAATAGCAGGTTATAAGGGCAAGCCAAGCATCTAAGACATGTATGAAATTCCCGCCACTAGTAATGATTAGTGCATGGTGCACCTAAATGATTGCGTTGCGCTGTAATTGATATATAATTCGCCAGCGGCGACAGCTCTCGAGGTTTCGTCTCCGACATTGACGCGGCATGAAGCCACTTGACGCCTCTTGACATTATGTACCTACTTTCGATAATTGTTCGGTTTGTACGCTCATCATCATAATCATTCTCCCCTGCCCTTCCCAATTTATTTGTGGTCGGCGCAGCATGTCGTCTTCATCTCATCATCTGCCTAGCCTTTTCCCATCTATGTTGGGGTCGGCTTTCAGTTTTGCCGGATGCTGCTGAATACCAGTATTTTACATGGAGCGACTGCCTATCTGACCTCCACAGTTAGTACCAGGTAATACGATACCCCTTGGTAAGACTGGTTGTCAGACTTTTTGGGCCTCTGACTACCTAACGACTGTCAAAGATCTACAAATGACAGCCGGGACCAAAGGCTTGACGTGCTTTCCGAGGCACGGAGGAAACTCGGCATGTAATGGCCGGTCACCCATCCACAGACCAACCTAGGCAAGCACGGCTGAACCTAACGATCGACCGGTGCGGCTGTTATTATATAGCCACGAGCTCCTCATGTCGTCTTTTTATTTATTTTTTTCGGATGGGAAATCATCAAATGGCTTCTCCCGCTCTGGGCGGAGCAGGATGGAGTGTCAGACTTTTACTGACTAAAACCCATCCATGTTTCTTCATCGCCCTTTGTGATCCGGGGCCACGGTATCTCTTTCGAACAGTCCCGCAACCCCGGCAGGCATCGGTCCTTGCGGACCCCTTCCTTTTTGCTGACTCTCTTTGAGGCGCGCGTGGAACACGAACGCGCCGTCGACACGGCCTGTCGTCATGAGACGGACGGACGGCGAGCTAGCCCATAGCCCACCGTCCACAGGCCCGCGCCTACGGTGGCCGGGGGCCAAGTGGTGGCCCCCGACGCCCGGGACGCTATGAGGTTCTCTCCCTCTCACGTTCCGCCACCTCCTTCTCTAGCATTACTGCTTCGCAGAAGGAGGTGACGGCGTCCCATTCCGTCTCGCTCCGGTCCATGGCTTGCACCAGGGCCGGACGCGAGAGGTCGCCACCGCCACTCATGTCGTCTTCATGTATACTTCTTTATTAATCGTCGTCTCAACAGTCACCTTCTTTCTACCCATATCATCCTTCACACAGTCCATCTATGGTTTCTTTGGCCTTCCTCTACTCTTAGTCGTTTTTTTAAGTTTATTTATCTTACTACAATTAATGCGAAAGTTTGTGTGGATGGATGGATGGATGTTTGTAACCTGTAAAATCAAAAACCAAACGGTTCAGTAGAGCGGTTTGGATGAATTAAATTTGGGACACGGATAGTTTATAACCTGGATTAACTTGTAAATTTCTGTATGATTGTAATGCTTTTAAAGATTTTGAATTCTATCAAGTTATAATAGTGTTTGTTACCTTCTGTTATAAAGGAACAAGATTTCTACATTCAAAAATTTTAGCGGCAGGAATAAATCAAAACATGGCAGATATTGTTGGAAACTTTAATTTGTTGTTATCAGACGTATTTTTCCTACCAGATGGGAAGAGCTTCTTCTACCCGAAGAGACTTCAGGAGAAGATAGAACACCCAAAGTTGCTTGAGGCTCTGACAATGTTATCAGGGATCTTAATGGAACGAAAGGTATTTAGGACAGAGGGTCGAAATAAATTCGCTAGTAAAACTCCGCAGACGTAATAGGTATACCTGTAGTAGGTGAAGCTTTAAAATAAAAAAAAATGCACAAGCTCGTGCTTAAGAAAACCTTTTGAATAAACACAATATATTACACGAGTTATATGATATTATTGTTTTACTTATTCCATTCACTAAATGAAATAGAGGTCCTTTTACAGTTCATCGTAATTGTTGTTTATCTCGCCTGTCTCGGTAACTTCCTGAGCAGTCGTAATTTTCTTTTTTTTTCTGGTTGTACACTGTAACAAATCTACTTGATCCTATCAAAATAAAGGATATAAGCAGACTTGTACAGTTAAAATTTAATAAGTGAAAGAGATGAATTTACAGATGAGATAAAATACAGCTAATTATAAAAAGACCTACCTAGCACGCACTATGGAAAGTATGAAGGTGGTAGTTTTATAGATCACGCACTTAGTTGGCGATAAATCAGTTCAGCACTGTAGGAGAGACAGGAACAGGCGTTAGGGTAGTACTGCAGGTTAGTTATCAGGACAGCTTCAGGGCAACTCTGCTGGAAGGGCCTCGTGCAGTTTTCAGAGTCACGCACCAGGCCAGCTCTATAGGAAGGCACCAGTGTAGTTCTTAGGGCCAGACGTCAGGGTAGCTCTGCGAGACAAGCGGTAGTGGCAGGCACGAAGACAGCTTCCGAAGATCGGGAGTAGAGGTCCCAGGTTGGATCACCTGGGTAGTATAAGTACGTGAATGAAAATGAATACTTTTTTTGCATATTACAAAATCAAGGGATACGTTGAAGATAAAGAAGTTTGGCTCTAGTTCCTTTTGCGCATGCGGCTTCCCTGGTAGCTCATAAACGGCACGCCTCGTGTGATAAACCCACATTCGTGTTTTAATACCCCTCATTATATAACAGTTGCATAAATAACTATTATCTACACCCATGCTATAAATCCTCTATAAAAGTATCTGAAACAGTTAGCTTATTGCCAAAACCTTATTGACCAAAATCAAAATCAAAATCAATTTTATTTGTGTAACATAGGTAATGAATACAGTTCTTAAATTAAAATAGGTCGCTATGCTATGCCAAGAGGCGTACAAATATATGGTTGCATGCGAAACAAAAAATATAAATCATGCGAGAGGTAAACACAAATTATTATATATATATGTCAAAATTAATAGCATGATGATAAAAAAACAAAAATGATAAAATGTCACAATATAAAGGAATTACTTCAGTCAATGTTTAGTTAAATAATCATATCATAAATTACCATTGCTCTCAATATTCTACCAGAAATTGTCGATTGCGTGTATTCTCCAGTCAAAAAAAATAAAATAAAAAATAAGTCTACATTAGTTTATCATTCAGAAATTCATCAATCGTATAATAACATTTTTCAATTAACAACAGTTTTAATTTTTTTTTGAATTGTGTAACATTCAAATTTTTCATTACATCTGGCAATTTATTGTAAATGCGCGGTGCCATGCCTAAAACACCCTTTCTCACTAAGGCCGTCTTACAGCGCTGATTGCTTAAAGTGTTTGCGTATTGGCTACGAATCGCAACATCTCGTAAAGTCGACACTTTTTCGAACAACCTCATGTTGGTTTTGACGAAAAGACTTATTTCAAAAATATATAATGATGGTAAGGTAAGTATTTTCAGCGATTTAAAGAATGGTACACAGCTATCATCAATTTTCAGACCACACATCCAACATCAAATTATAAAATTTGAAAGTTTAAAAAATGTTACACACGTACACTTCAATTTTATTTATTTGTGTAGAGGTATATGGCTTTTTGATACACATTCATAATGTTTTTTTTTTTAATATAACTTCTTTTCGTTTGGAAAAGTAGGTAAAAAAAACAGTTTCGAAAAATATTTGATTTTATTTCTTGTCTCTGTACACTGTGATCTGTTTCGATTTTGTTTTTTTCATGTCGCCACGGATATCGTGATCAGTGGGTAACACGGTAACGAGGAAAACGGATAACGGTATCAGTGGATACAACTCGCTGTGATCCGTGGCTAACGTGATCAGTGGAGACGTACCCTGGATGTCTCTAACTATTCTTAATTTCATTTTTTATTTTCTTTCCATTCGGTTTTTTACAATAGTTTTCAAATCATTTTTTTTTCTCATCTTTTGCTCAGAATAGCTACAGCACTGATGACAATCTTTGTGCCACTTGTTTAATTTTTTATATACTAAATTTTCTTACCTTTGTATAGGTTTTTGTTTTAACTTTTATTTGTGAATGAGTGAGCATTGTAGGCTTTGTAGATCCCCAGATGCTGGTTAACTTTTGTTAAATATTTTTCTGTCTTACGTTTTTTGTATAGTAAGCAACGAACTATTGTCGGGCCTACGTTGTCCCCCCATACTTAAATACTAATGCTGTAACAAAATAATATTGTAATACCTACCTAATGATTTGAAAAGAGTAACCATGGAGTTTCTTGCCGGTTCTTCTCCATGGAAACGACCAACGCGAATCGTGCACCTTTTTCAACGATTTATAAGTGCCGATCTACGCCTATGTAAAATAAAATATTTTGATTTTGATTTTATGTTAATGAATCGTATTTCTAGATCGATTTGTTGAGTGTAAACATAGAAACAAATAAAAATGATGATAAATAGTATTATGAATGATGAATATAAAGTGTAAATATAGCATAAATACTATAACCTAAGGGTCTGTTTCTGTCTACGCGTCAGCTCGGGCGGAGATTTAACTTTTATAATATTACTCCCTTAGTAACCCTATTTTGTTTAGTTGTCGAAATTGGAAAGTTACGAGATGGGCCGGAGCCCCCCAGAGACGCTAGCACGCGTGGATGAATACGTCGATTTTCAAGTTAAAAATACCCGTTTCACATTAATAATATCATGTTTTCATAGATTTAAGAATTTATTCATGTCTATGGTTGTACTCATTACTGATTGTGCTGGTTGCGAACAATCCTAAACGATAATTCTATTTTCGATTAAAAATCCAAGTAATTACGTAACGTTACGTTCACATCGCGCGCTCGTGCCAGGGTTTCAGGTCGCAATAATTAGGCAGAAGCAGCTCTGAAAAGGTTTTAATTTTCTCTTCTTCTGCTCGCATAGTCTATGTCCTACCACATCTGTGCATACGCACATCCACAGACACGATCGCGTATCAGCAGGCCAGCACAATGATTTATGACTACCTCCGTTTATTTCCAATTATTTAATGATACTACCGTCATTATCGTCAAAGTGATTGTTAGCTACGAATTATCAATTACACATTGACCAATTACTACTACGTATAGAGAAGACACCGCGAACAAAATCTGTGCTCCGTTCAAATGGTGTCAGCTGGCTGCAATTCACTCAGTCGTTTGCTCGCCACAGCATTATATATACGGGGTTAGCCGCCCCCCGCGCGCCCCGCACTGCGCACAGATTTTGTTCGCGCTGTCTTCTCTATACGTAGTAGTAATAGCTCAATGCAATTATAATTATGGAGTTTTAGAACAATAATTTGTTGTAATTTTGTAATGTTACTGTAGTTTTATTATTTGTAATGTCTAAATTGGTGAGGATGTAATGATTGTAACGTTGACCTAGAAATTGTGTAATATCTGTAGTTAAGAACTTAATATTATTTAAGTCGGTTATTGAAATTTCCAAGGTTTTATTTATTTACTTAATAAAGCATGTCTATAGCTTGTTAGTGCACGGAAATTGGTCATTTTATGTAAAACCCATTCTTTAATCACAATCACGGATCAATCTAATTTATTTTTAACCGATTTCCAAAAGAAGGATGTCAATTCGTTATTTTGTTAAATTTACTATTGGTATTTGGTTTTTGTGTATGTTCAGCGATATCTTCGCCAATTGTGAACCGATTTTGATAGTTATTTTTTTCGTTTGAAAGAATATTATTTTGCTGTGGTCTCGTTTAAGTTTGGTGAAGATCTGATGCTGATTTTCGGAGATATACAAGGGAACTATCGTGATTGCTGCAATCACGACAGATTTGCGGTCTATTATATTGAAGAGTTCCCTAAAAATGGAAAAAATAAAAAACATTTTTGCAAAAATAAAACCGACTTCAAATTACAAAAAAGTGAAAAATAGCTTTAGCTTTAGAAGTCGGTGACTTTTGTTTGTTTGATTCAGTTTTTTTTTGCGACTGACTTCTGAAGCTAAAGTTATTTTTCATTTTTTTTGTGTTTTGAAGTCGGTTTTTTTTTTTTGCAAAAAAGCATTTTGCTATGTGGTTTTCTTCTTTTTACACGGTATTTAGTTGTGAATTATGTGACGTTATTATTTGTTCACATGACATCACCTCCTGTTTCTATCAAGAACCTTTAGTGCACCCATTACTATCAACCGGGCACAAACCCCACCGTCCTGGCTGTTTCGGAGAAAATTTTGATGGATACGTTCAATAACACTTTGTCCAAACTGGAAACCGAACCAAGGGCCCCACGTTCAGCGGTTACCGCTTGCGACCACTATACTTAAGAGGCAGACAGATTCATTGTTTTGTAACCTATGAAGCTAAACGCCATAAATCTATTGAACCAAGTTCTTGAACAACATACGGAGAAAGATAACCATCTGGTACACTTTCCCTGCATCCCATGGATATTTCCCATAGATGTGGTAAACAGTATTAAAACATTAATTACGGACATAAGTAAGGTAACTCCTATGTGTTAGTTGGGAAACCCCTTTGTTGGCGTGAGAAGTGCGCTGTATGTACAGTCGATTTTAAAATGATTATCTGACGTTGTAAATATAGAAGTTCTGGAGACATTGTCGAGTCTTAGTAAATTACACACAACACTTACTTATTAATCGTTATAAAGCAGGTTTTGATTTTAAACTACTTTAAATGCAGAAAATATTTCAAAACATGAAATGATTACATACAACGCAAAGCTGAGGATTTGTTAAGATTAGAGTCTAGATAGACAACTAAAAAAAGGAATCTGTCATTTTGTCGATTCTTTCTTCGAAGAAACCAGTTTCTACGGTGGTCATGCTACCCGGGCAGGCAGCAGAATGCCGCCAACTTATTGCTTCAGATACCTATCTGAATAATCTATCTGGTAATGAAGTATGGAAATATTCGTCATTAGCTAGTAGGTCTACCGCAAGTAGATTACACAGTTTACATAGACACAACATAATTAGTGGCCTTCCTAACAGAAAAATATTATTATTTGATTAAATATTTTTTTTAACACCCTTGCTCGTAAAGCTGATGTAATTCCACCGGTTTTAAATATGTAAAGCGGGTCATAAAAAACGCGTGTGTTACCAAAGCAAATAGTTAAGTTATAGTCCATACAAATTCCATAACAGTATTATTTGCCATTTCAAATATGGAACTGATCGCCGCCGCACGACTCCAGCTAGTGAGCAGCGTGCAGCGCGCTGTTGCTATTCAAATTTCGAACTAATCGCCGCGCGGCCAGTCAGTAGGCAGCGCTAGCGCGCTGTTAAAATGGCGGGAAAGCAACAGTGTGCATTCACAGATTGAGTTTATATAAAATAAAAATAAAACAGTTAATTCGGTAATTTAAAAACTTGGCTGCATGCTCTAGCGTCTTTGCCAACATTTTCACGCAGCCACGGCAGAAAATAATCCTCGCGCCATTTTTCTCAAATTTTCTTTTCTTTGTACTTGTATTGTGAATATCTTTTTCTGTTTCCTCGCAAATGTGTTAAAAAACGTCGTACGATATACGTGCGTATTGGTTATAACATGCTCGGCTCAATTACGCCCTCGCCTTCGGCTCGGGCTGAAATTCCGCCTCGCATGTTATAACCATCTTAACGCACTAATATCGTAATGTACTATTAATGGACATAACTTTTTAATCAGCAGTATGTATATTAAATATTATTAATATTATCTTGAACATATTAAGTACTTAACATTTTTTTTATTTTTTATTCTGTACTAACATTTTAATTTGACATTTTAAATATTAAATTAATGTATAATTATGTGTAACTGCAATAATTCTAACTGTGACATCTTAATTAGTAACTCTATTTTTTATAATTTTTGCGTGCATATTTTCAGGCAGAATGTACAAGGGTCACTCCTTCCTACTCCAACTGTATTTTAATGTAACCTACATTCATTGCAAATAAATGATTTGATTTTTGATAATATCACGCCTGTAATCGCCGGAGGGTTAGGTTGAAGTGAGCCTAGTAGATTCAGTTTACGTCCGCAGATAAACATTTACAACCGTTTCTGAGACATACGAGTAGGTAGTTGGTTTACGTTCTTGCACAGTTGTATTTACAGCGACAATAGTACCAGCAGTGGAGATAGTCATCATGTTAATGCAAGGGATTGCGATGATCTCTGTTTACCGATGTAAACGATACATTTTGTTATGGTTTGTATATTATGGGAACCATAAATGTTGAATAATAATACAGCATTTACTTGACTAACCCCCGAATACTGAAACGTCACTCAAAATTTAAGTAGCACTTATATTTAACAGATACTCAAAAGTGACGTTTGGACATACGAAATTTAAAGTTTAGGAGCTGCTCAAATGTTAAGCAGCCCTTAAATTTTGAGTGACGTTTCAGTATTCGGGGGTAAGTATATTAAAATGTTTGTGTAAATAAGGTAACGCAATGTTTTAAAGGCTTTAGACATAATTAATACTCTATTTTGGTGGTAGGCTTTTTGAGTTTCGGAAAGGGTCTCAAGGAACCGCATAATTAAACCCTACAGTAAGAATTCGAAAGAAGGGTTGGATCTGCTATAAGCTGAGTGAGTCAAGCTTGAAATTTATCCCACGGCAGATTTTCACGCAATAGCCCTTGAAGCTCTTGCATATCTTAATTTTAAGCAATTTGTAGGTACATGATGTGATCTTCAACACCAAAGCTATTGTCCTAATAAACTCTTTAGCATGTCTCTTGCCAAAGTATTCACGCTATTGCATCAATGAGGTAAGCAGAGTCCAAAGTTGTTACACGATCAGTTAATCTAATGACCCATCTGAAGGATGTTCCCATACAATGTCGAAATGAAATAAAAAACGGCTACTGTTGCGCGATACACTAGCATTTACTTCAATTACTTTAGTTAAAAGTAATTGTTCAGCTACCGTTTGCTTCTGAATTGGTTCAAATTGATCGTTTTATACTGAACTAGCTTTTGTTAGCGGCTTCGCTCGCTTGGAAGTCCAAAAATTAACCCACGGGGAGGTATTACCGGGATCTTCTTCTTTATCGTGCGGTTAGTGCCTATATACAGGGTGTAGAGAGCAGCGGTGGCCCAGTGGTGGCGGCCCCGACTTACGAACAGTAAGTCGTGGGTTCGAACCCAGACAGGCGTATTACTTTGTGTAATTTATTTCAATACCACTGCTCTCAAAACGGTGAAGGAAAACATCGTGAGGAAACCGGCATGTCCTAGAACCAAAAATTCGAAGACATGTGACATCTACCAATCCCCACTGCGCCCGCGTGGTGGATTATAACTCATACGCAAAATACGCGCTTTGACGTGGAGTTGCTGACAACAGCCCGTTATACAATACAATACAGGGTGTAAACAGACCCTTCACGAAGCCGTCAACCAAGTATTCTGTACATCAAACTAAGTCACTCTACGCAAAAATTATTGCTGGGAAACGACTTTTTTTTTTGGTGTGAAAAATCACGTTTTCGGTAAAACGCAATGTAACGCACTCAAAACATTGTGCTGATGGGCGCATTTAATAGTAAACGGGTTATGGAATTGTTTGAACTAGTATTTGAAAAAAAAGTTGTGAAGAAGTTGGAACTTTGACCCCCAATATCTCCGTAACTAGTAGGTTCCCAGGTATGGTCCAGAACAAAAAAAATATCGCAATGACGGGGAGAACAAGTGCCTTTCGGCTTCGTTAAGGGTCTAAATAGACCCATAGCGAAGGCATAAGCCATAGCCAGGTGTGCGTGTCTTGCGTCTTGGGTTCGAATTCGAGACCGGGACAGACAAACAGACACACAGTTACTTTCGCATTTTCAATATTAGTATGGATTGTGAAGAAATAATGATGTGATCATTGATTTAATCATCCTCAATATTATGTTGGACTTATTACTTGGTGTGTACGAGTAGGTAATCATATCAATAATATGCTGGTTTTAAATAGATTGAAAGGGAAAGTTTGTTTTTTAGTGTCCTTACAAGATCTGAAGGTTTTTGAGCGGTTGTTTGGGAGTTGACAACGATAAACCTGCATGCTGTAAGAGGGAGTGACTGATAGCTGCAGACCATATTTTGTCAAATATAATATAATGACATTGCCGTGTGTCTACATTTATGAGATTGCTAGCTTCGCAAGAACTAACAAACATCTTTTTGATAAGTATAGAAGTAAGCGGCATGGTGATAAAATTTGTAGCAAATCTAGCAAGACGGCCTTATTTACCAGAAGCATTTTCAGTATGGCACCGCGTATATACAATCACTTACCAAAGTCTATACTAGAATCTCCATCCATCAATGAATTCAAAAAGAAATTAAATTATTGTAGTGCTATTTAAATGTTATTATAGTGACTGGTCTGACAACCAGTCTTACCAAGGGGTATCGTAGTACCCAGAACTGGGTTGTGGAGGTCAGATAGGCAGTCGCTCCATGTAAAATACTGGTATTCAGCTGCATCCGGTTAGACTGGAAGCCGACCCCAATAGAGTTTAAAAGGCTAGGCAGATGATGATGAGTATTCAGGATTATTTAATAGATAATGTAAGGACCTATTGTATTCAGAAATAATGTTGTTGATGTGACAATTTACTGATTAATTGTTTATCTTATATTATTACTTTTAACATTTATTTATAAACACATCTTGACTTTCTCATTATTTTAATACATTATATTTAATTTTAATTATTTAATAACTCTAGTGACATTGTATTTTTTTTTTTTTTTTGGTTTTTTCTGCTAATGTTTCAATATTATTTGCCACGGTGAAATTACCAAAATTATGTTATTAATTATTGTTGCAATGAATTGTATAATAAATAATAATGTTTGTGATACAGTCAAAGCTTGAGATTTGTATGCCTCAAGGCGTAATATGGTTGAACTACATATTATCTATTTTTTCAACAACTTTATGTAATTACCCATATTAGCAAATATATGATTTTGAATTATATTTGGAGTAGTATGCAAAATGTGAATAAGAGGGAAAGAGAAGAGACTATACATGTTCCATGGCTAGGAAGCCTCTTAATGACTCTGACCTTCATTTTGCCTTCCAGCGGTCATAGAAAAGTAAAGGGAAGAAATCCAGGGTGTTTCCTTCTAGCCTTCTTCCGAGACCAGAAACCAAATTCATGCTCTTGAATTTGGCAGTCTTATCTTTGCTACTTCTAAGCTAATGAGGCTGCAAGCATATATAAGTAAGATGTCAAGTACGAGTGCTTACCATAAATCCCTGTACCATTGTGCTAAACTTAAATCTTAAACAGAAACAAACTATATCCATATTTCAAATCGGAATCATCCATTTTTCTCCGTGAGTGACGTTTTGCCTTGACCGGGAGTCGAACCGCATTGTTGTAGCGCCATTGTTTGAACAGGAGATGCGATAGATTTATTTATTTTATCTTCTAACCGTAGCCAAATAAGGCACAAGGTGAAATTGAAGTAGGTAATCTGTTTTAAGAGGTATCTAAAGGTTCCTAATGTTATTTGCACTAATTTGGAGCAGGTGAGTCTGACAACCAGTGCTGCCAAGTGTGGTTGTGGTGCTGTGTCGCAAACTATGTTCCCCTCCTATCCTGCCCTCTTAGCCCAAAAACATGCAGCCGAAGTGATCTTTGCGCTGCCACCGACGACGCGGTGGAAGTCGCAAGTTCTTCGCTAACTTTTTACTAAATCCTAGTAAAAAGTCGTGCCAACGATACGAAGAAGAAGAAGATAGGAACTTTCATGAAAAATGCTGGTATTCAGCTGGAATTGCCAACACATAGGTAAAGGCAAGGCAAATACATACAGAATTATCATAACACAAAACTCAGCTTTGAGGTGAATTTTAAACCTAGTCAAAAGAACGAATAAGTTCTCGTGTGAAAAGATTCTGAGATATGAATCATTCTCCTTTAAAAAACTTCGCGCTTATGAATTTGTGATTAATTTTTGAGAACCATGTGTTCATAAATGTCAGAATTATTCATTGTTGAGAATTCGAGAAATTCAGACGGAATTAATTTATTGGTTAAGTAGGGTGGTAAATGCTTTATTTTGACAGTAAAAGTGAAAATGCTGGCCACTTGAGAGCATACCAAAGCTCTCGACAACCACTCTAGAATGCCATCGATTGCAGTAGCTGTGGCTGAAATCGGCTAGACGGCATCATCATAATCAGAAGTGAAAATCATTAATAAATAATTTGTCCTCTGTCTGAGAACATCAGCACTTTTTGAACGTCAAAATTACATGCAGACTGTCCCTCAAAACTTCCGCCATTCATAATTTCCTAGTATGTGTTAACCGAGGAGTATTGGTGGAACAAACTCCCCAGCAACACAGGCATATTATGTTATACATAAACATCTACTGGTCATCATATTCGTGTTATATTTGTTTTTCATATCATTGCTAGACAAAGCAACGAAAATGTAATTAATCATAGCTTAGTACTCGTAGTAGCAATGCGCTCTACTTAGTACCAGGATCTAGTTAATTAATTCAGTAATAGAACAAAAGTCGGATGCTTAGGACATGGCTTGTTAATCAGTTTCCAGCCAGGGTCAACTGACGAGTCAATAATATAGGGTAGCCATCAGGCTTAGATTCGGTTGGATTTTTCTCCCTGTTTAAATTATCTAGTTCTTTTATTCATCTGTATCATTCTCCTGCCTTTAACCAATTCATTTGTGATCGGCGCATCATGTCTTCTTCTTCCACACTTCTCTATTACTCGTCATCTAATCAGACACCTCCTTTCTAGCCATATCATCCTTCACACAGTCCATCCATCGTTTCTTTATTCTTCATCTACTTTTACTTAATTTACTCTAGGTACTTAATCAGAATCACTTAAAATAACATCTGACTTACCCTAATCTGCCTGACCTGTTACCTGCCCTTCATCTGTATCATTCTCCTGCCTTTTATTAACCAATTCATTTGTGATCGGCGCAGCATGTCTTCGTCCCCCATACTTCTCTATTACTCGTCATCTCATCAGACACCTTCTTTCTTGCCATATCATCCTTCACACAGTCCATCCATCGTTTCTTTATTCTTCATCTACTTTTACTTAGTTTACTCTAGGTACTTAATCAAAACCACTTAAAATATCATCTGACTTACCCTAATCTGACTGACCTGCTACCTGCCCTGCTATCTGACTAATGTTTTACTATGCTTTGTCGCATAGCTAAGATGTAGATTTTATGTTGTGTACTAAAACTGTTGTCGCCATTTTGGAACCCAAGCACATGCATAATAATCTTATATTTATAGCTAGCCCTCTGTTGGGACCTAGGTGTCTTCAATGTAAGAGAAAGTGGGCTGTAATCTACCACCCAGGTCTAGTGGTTGGTTCTAGAAGATACCTACCAATAAGCTCCCTCAAAAAAAATTTGAAAGTTTTACAGAGCAGTGGTGATTAAATTACCTATAGCAAAGAAACTGCTTAGATTTGTTTGAACCAAACCCAAACGACATACAATTAAAACCCTGGTAAAAAAAAAACATTATCGTCTGTAATAGTGGTAGGATATCGTCTTAAAAAAGGTTAAGGTGAAGCCATTGAACTATTATTAGCCGGGAAGTCACAGGGCCTTGAATTATCAACAATTTTGTTAATAAAAGCGTAAACAGTATTCAGTGGAAATGATAACGATTATTGTGTGAATTTGAAACAACAACAAGAGACAAGAAGACATAAAAAAATAATATTTTTTGTAATCATAAGCTCGACCTCATTGTTGTAAGGTTAAAGGTGTGAAAGACGCGATTATTTATATCGTCTCACATTACATTGTTCGCATTCAAGCTTTATATTTTGTTTAAGCGAAAAAATATTTTTTTTGTCCTCATGTTAACGAAATGTTCTAGGTTCTTATAATATGTAGAGGGTTTTTTCTTTGGTTATTGCTTTTTAGATTAGGCATTTTAAAAGTTTCTGTTACATACCTAAGTGTGAATACTAGTATCAATTCTCAATTTACATAACTAAACATCACGTCTGTTTTTCCTCGAAAGTTTAGGTGCAGGTGTACCTTCAGTGAGCCATTATGTCTTCACTATGCCATTATGTTTATGTCCAATATATGTCGAATAGAAGACGAGCTTATTACCATCAATTCCATAAAAATGTTGTAAACAAACAGAAAGTCACGGTTGTATTATATAAATTGAAGCCGCAAAATCTCCAACTCCTAAGATACAGGTCAGTTCAGGAGCCCGGAATCTGACAATAATTTTAAAATTTGTAGTACAACCCACTGTTTCTATATGCTATATACTGTGCTGTTGTTTTAGTTATGTACTAATAAACTTATTATTATTATCAACTAAGCTTAAATACAGACTCCGGGCTGCTAAAGAGAAGTTATCATTTGATCAGAATTAATCAGTTATTTTACGTTTAAACATCTCCCATGACACTTATTTTCATAGAACTACTTTTGGACTTTGGCAAATGAGACCTTCTTTTTTAAATAATACACTCACGTTTTCTTCTTCCGCTTACTTACTGCAAAAATACTCGTGAACTTTACTTTAAAGTAGGTCGTTCTACACATAGTCTGCATTTTTTCCCTCAAAGGTCAAACGCGTGGAGCACCTAGCGTTATTGTCAATGACTTGCGCAAGAGTTTAATTGTTCCATTATTCGCGGATTCGGGTGGCCTCAAATTTGGTGCGGATGTTAGGAAACGAACCGTTTGTTTCTTAGGAGATCCGTGTCCTGATAGATGGACCCTATTTACGCCACCGCCCTTTGTTTGGTGATCGTGAAATTTAATTAGTGATGCGCGTTTTATATTATATTTAGATATTTTCTTAGTGCAATGTTTATTCGGAACAATTTAGCGTGAAGTAGGTAAATCGCAGTGAAGGATAGTCGTAGTTGTGATGTTAATCTGTTATGCGGTTATTAACCTCATCGGAATAGAAGATTAATCTAGATGATTAATCTAGAAGGTCATAATCTCCTAATATATAAAAATCTCGTGTCACAGTGTTTGTTATCGAACTCCTCCGAAACGAGTTGACCGATTTTCATGTTTTTTTTTTTGTGTATATTTCGTAGGTGTTAGAATAGGTCGTAGGCTATCTTTATTCACCTACCACGCGGACGTAGTCGCGGGCAAAAACTAGTAATTATATAAAATTTTCTAGGTTGATGCTGAAAAAAATTGATTAACTGAACAGTTCAGCTACTTGAATATTTACTATGTTATAGTTAATTGTTACTAAAGTTCAGCTCTGTTTTCAAAATTAATTTAGCTGTGGCTACATTTATTATTTTGTTAAAACCTGTTGAGTTACCGACAACTAAAGCATTTGGTAACTTATTACTAAAATATAGGTGTGTACTAAACAACCGCTTAGGTATTATTAGCTCTGTTTTTATAAATGAGCTATTTATTACTAACTCCTGTTAGTAATCGATAGCAACACTGTTTGGCTGGTCTCACAGCTCAGTTGGTAGTAGCCCTGCCTGCCATGCTGTAGGTCGTGGGTTCGATTCCCAACCAGGACAAAAATTTTTGTGATGTTTTTGTGATTTTTGTGATGTTTGTTACGTGTTTGGGTATTATATTGTATCAATTATATATTTCTAAGAAAACAAGTACTTATTAAATTGAAAATTTAAAAGAGCCCCCATTTTTCCAAGTAGGAAATAAAAAAATAAAAATAAAATAAATAAATATCGCTGGACATTACACACAGCGCCATCTAGCACCACATTAAGCAACGAGGCTTGTGTCGTGGACACCAAATAGTTGATATACTATATGGATACTTTTTTTTTTTTTTGTAAATACATACTTATTAATCATATAAACATCCATGACTCTGAAACAAATGTCCATGCTCATCACACAAACATTTGCTCCTACCAGGATTCGAACCCGGGACCCATCGACCAACGTAAGGCAGCCTCACTACCGCTGCGCCATTCGGGTCGTAAATGAGCTGTAATTATCAACCATCTGAACAGATCTTCATAAAATATAGATTTATAGCTAAGAAGAGAACACGCTCGATCACGTCAGCTTTCAAACGAAAAAACCGCATTAAAATCGGACCATTCATTTAGGAGCCACGGTGCCACAGACAGAAATACAGATGGACAGATACAGACATGTCAAATTTATAACACCCCCCTTTTTTTTTGTCGGGGGTAAAAGAATTAAGGGCCTATACTATCTCAAATGGCTTTGCATGATCTTCCGTTACGCCTAAGAAAAACGCACGCGCGCGCGTTAGAAATAAGATAAAATATAGAAATATAGATGCAGCATTAATTTTGAAATAAATATATGGTAAAGTTGAGGATTAATGTTAAGTCCTATGTTTGGCGAATACACGATTCCATAAAATTTTCTCGATAGAAAAAATCCCAAAGTTACCCCTAAACTGAACAATAAACCGCTAGCAATCATAAATCATAAACCACCAAAAAACCACAAAACCACACTACAACTACTACTACTACAACTACTTTGGTACTAGAACCAAAAAATTCGAAGACATGTGACATCTACCAATCCGCACTGGGCCCGCGTGGTGGATTATAGCCCATTCCCTCTCATAGAGAGGAGGCCTGTGTCTCCAAATAAGTGAAATAAGACTATGTAGGTGATTGAGCTGCCACAGACAAGGTCCAGTAACTGGATCCCAAACTCCTTAGCAGTAGGAGCTAATACAATATAGCTAAATATTTGCAGAAAGCAACTAAGTAACTGTAATCCATACAACTAATATTTAGTAGTTCTGTGCTCTTTCATTTGTAACTACACACATCAACACGGTCTAGGGATATTTCATACTCAATTAAATAACTCGAAAAGTACTGGCCGCATTGGAATCTTTTATACACCGATTTGTTTGTAATTTATCTCAGACTAATTCCAAATTCAAATTTTTGAAAATTCTTTTGTTTCGGTGGCATAAAAATGTCTTGATGTATAGGAGAGGGAATCCAGATTCACGAAGGACGCGTGTTTGGCGAGTTCCTGGACGATGGAGCCGTCTCCAGAACCCTCAGGAAGTTCACCCATACCAAGGAGGAACAATTATGGTTTGGGCAGGAATTCGTCTTGGAGGACGGACGGATCTCGTTTGGGTGCGGGGCAATATGACGGCAGAACGATACGTCCAACAGGTGCTGGGGCCCGTAATCTTGCCCCACAGAACACAAATGGGGCAAGATTTCCTGCTCATGCACGACAATGCCCGGGCACACACGGCGAGAACGGTAGCAGCTTGGTTACATACACATAATGTTAGGGCCTTAGACTGGCCTGCTCAATCGCCAGATCTAAATCCCATTGAGCATGCGTGGGATATGCTGCAAAGAAGAGCTCTGAAGGAAGTTCCTGAAAATCTGGCTACAGAAGATCAACTTTTTGCGCACCTCAGAAGGACATGGGACAATATTCCGCAGCAAGACATTGACAACCTTGTTCTGAGCATGCCGAATCGTTGCCGATGTGTTATGAACATCATGGGTGCTTTCTCAGACTACTAACTTCAAGTTTATAAACACAAATTAAATGATTTTTCTATTTTTTTCAGTTTTTACTCACAAATTAAAAGTTCATTCATATACGGTTTCCGTCTATGCTTCATTTTTTTTCCATAAAATCCTGAAATTTTAATCTATACCTTAACCATTATTAAAAAATGGTAGAATATTAAATAACGTATCTTTTAAATATATACATGTCATATAAATAATTAACACATTGATAGTAATTCGCTTTTTTAAAAATATCCCTAGACCGTGTTGATGTGTGTATTATCTAAACCACTTGAGAAATTTACAACCAAAATTTAGCAGCAATTTAACAAAGTTTTGGTAGTTCGGTACCATAGTGTATAGCAATTTGATGCTAAACACATTAATAATTTGTAAATAATGTTTTGGAATTTTTTCCTATACAATTTAGTTACTATGAACTTGCATTGAGAATATTTTGTTTTCTAGCTCATTCTATTTCCAAACTAGTAACAGGTTCGTCGCGTTTAAGTATATCAAAATGTCAAGAGAGTGATGTATTCAGTGTTTTCCAAAGTAATTACAAGTGCTGGCAGGGATATATAGGTAGTCATGAAGTTCACACACGCCCGCCTAGTTATGTATCTGTCGCGGCCTTCTAGAATAAGTATTTTCCTGAGTGCAACTGCAAAGCTTGTCATGGGTGATAAATCTGTCGAAGACCATCTGGATTCTTGCGGTCTCTTAAAATACAAGGAGTAGTTTAAAGGTAGGTAACAATTAAAATGTTCATGCACATAATAAAGTTATATTTTTGTTATACACTTATTATCTGCTCATCGAGTCGTGGACTCTCTTCTCAGTAGTGAGAATTAAAAAGTTTAAAATATGCTACGTGTGCTAAGATTTATCCTTAGAATAAAATTTGTGTTTTGTTTTAGAGGAAGGCATAACGTTGGATGCGCTGCTTGTGTTATCCAAAAAACACATACATGCTCTCGTTTCTGCCACAGGAGATCGTGCTTTACTCGAAGCACAGTTTCAAGGGTTGAAAGATGGAATAAACAAAGCGCGGCCCGCGGGTGAAAGCCGCGCGGCCCGCGGGTGGACGGCTCGCCGTAGCTTAAATTCGAGGCAACGCTGGGCAACAGCTGTTTGTGTAGTGTGCCATGACCTTTATGGATATTTTGTGTGTTAATACTTAATCATAATTTTGTCCTTTGTTACTCAAATAAATAAATGTTATTTAATCATAATATTGTCATTTGTACTCAAATAATTGAAATACTAAAAGGTATAGACGTATATTTTCTTTGATTTCAGTCTCTTCAACTAAAGCAACAATACATCTCATGAGCAGACGCCAAAAAATGAACTAGCGCCGCGTATCAATTTCCTCACAAGACGTATTGTAATAGCTATATATACATATGAGCTATTTAGCAATTTTAGCTAAATAGCTCGGCCGTAATCACAGCACGGTCATAATCAACAATTTAGGTACATTTACCAAACATATCTTACCAAATAGGTTGGTACCTATCACCAAACAGTTTAGCTAACGTTAACCAATCTGTAGAGTTATATCATACCAAACAGTTCAGCATTTGTTAACCAAACTGTTATGTTATATCTTACTACACAGTTTAGCTATGTCATACCAAACAGTTCAGCAGTCGTTAATCAAACTGTTATGTTATATCTTACTGAACAGTTTTGTAATGAAAAGTAAATTAAGTAACTAAATTTGTTTTGTTACTGTACCCAAACGTTTGGCAGTCACCACAGCAACTACATAAATACTTAAGTAACTATCTAATGAAAATTCGGTAAATAGAAATCAAGTTGTTTTTTCAGTGTGTTAGGTTCGCTCTACAATTGTGTGCTGCATATTCCACATAAGTACAATATGTAGGTACTTTATTCAGGATCCGTTATAAAAATTAAGCTAGCAATTACTGCCTTGTATTTCAAGCTAAACTGCGTCTTACTTTGTTAGTTATGTCTACAATTAAAATAGCGGCATTTAAATACAATAAGGACGAGTCTCAAAATCTCACGCGAGCAAAAAATATGGAAACCCCTGTCTTTAACGAAAATGGACACAATTATTTATAGTGAATTAGACATATCCTGTTTCAAGCATTTTAACTTGAAGTTAGTCATTTAAAAGTAAAATAAATCTTAGCTCAAACAGGCAATAAATCGGTGACTACAATTTGCATTTAATCTCTGAATCTCACCACGTAAGAAAAATGTAATTTCAGATTTTCCTAACCAGTATTTTATGTCTTCAATAGGCCTAAAACTTTGTAATGAATATCATAATTTTACTATCATTGATTTCATAAACTACGACATGATAACCCAAAACTCTTCAATAAATTGTGTAAACTATGTACACGTTCAGCCAATGCAGTTCAACTAACTCCTCCGAAGCCGACGCTCGCGCTGTGCATGCCGCGCCGCCGATGCGACCGACGCGCAACTGCGGCTATCGATCGCACATGTTTGCCGCATCGTCTTCACCAAGAGACAAATATTATCAACACTGTTTCAGAAACCAAATCAACGTGTTTTTGTAACTAATTAATGTTTTTGAAACATTTAAATCAGCGGGGAACACTACGTGTTAAGCATCATGTTTCTATGCTTTACCTTTTGAGCGCGTACTCTGTACGCCAGACGACACAAACATGTGACAAAACGGTAAACCAGTGAAATTGTGGTTTGGCGTTCAAAAGTTTAAACAAAACTCATTTCACCAATAAGGATAACAACACTACGATACGTAACATCCCTATACCTATCTAAGTACAGTGTACAGTGCAGCAATCAACTCAAATCATCGCTCTAAATCGCTGCATCCGCCTACATATCGTAATCAGCACATCTCATACCCCGAGGCATCGATACAGATCGCTGATAAGCGTTCAGCGCCGTCAATTGTGTGAATACGTCAAATTGATTTCTTGCAGTGAGATTGCGAATTGATAAGTACATGTTAGAGGTCCATGAACAGCTGAGTAGATACGATGAAGTATATAATTATTTCGTTTAGTCTGACATCGATTATATCTGGATTTGCGACAGTACTTAATGTAAATGCAGTACCTACTATATTTTATAGTAATTTTGGGTACAAAATAAGAAAATATAATTATTTTGTTTTTATTATGGCAGTTTATTGTATATATTTACAGGTACCTACTTTTAATTCGTAAGCTTTTACCTGCGGCTTCGTGTGGTGGTCGGAAAATACCCCACGGGAACGTAATTCCGGGATATAACATATATCTGTATTCCTCAGTTTAGACGTTACAAGGTAACATACCTACTTTCGTATTTATTAGTATAGGTACAGTATTTGGGACGTCCAAGTAATACGCTCTCTATTTCCAAGCTTTTCAGAAAAAAACACAGCTCTTTCTAAAATACACCACAACATCGAAAAATAACGGAAACCTGGTTCTTAACTTCATAATAATTTATTCATTTCAATTCTCAGAAAATCCCCTTATCTATTGCGTTAATATAACAAACAAAACACCTTTGTTTATTGATTCAAAAAACTAATTAAATGCAACGATGCATACCACAAGGCCACAAATGTTTGCCCACCATCAAAAAAATGAATAAACAAATACAAAATAAAGGAATGGATTTATTAAACAAACACCTTTGTGAATGATTGTACAACCCCAGTATTTGATCAAGAGTTGATAGGTTTGCTCACAGTTGGCCTATTTTCGCAAGCATGTATTGAAATTCGTCGATCCATTGTATTTTGATGATGTTATGAATTGATGCATTTCGTTTAGTTCGTGCGTACGCACAATTCCTTACGCACGAACGTGTAAAATGCATGGGCTATAGCTGTTATGCCCGTTTTTAAGGTGCCACCTTAATCGATGGTTGGAATTTCAATTCTAGCCGTTGAAACGAGGGATGAAAATCCAACGGCGCACTTCTTCTCGGGCATTCACTTAGGTGTCGCCTAAGGATTCGGGCATTACAGTTGTTTCGGTAAATTCGTATTTGTTCTGCTGTAGTTATTGCTATTGAATCAGTATTTGGTATGGCTTGCTGTGAGAATAAATTGGAAGATTGGTCATTGTGTGTGATGAAATTGATGGATCGATCGAACCATTGTTTACAAAGTCTGCGTTCTAAGAATATAAATATATAAAAATATGAATCCTTTTTTTTTTCGTATTGTAACAAAGTCAAGGTTGATGTCTTATTCCTGTTTAATGATTTTTGGTTTTGTTTCATGGAAATGTAAATGTTAGTAAACGGACCGCCCAATATACCCAATACCAATGTCGAAGGTATGTTCCTTCGGAATAGAGATCCGCCAAACAAGTGCGTATCGAAGAAGGGTTCTGTCGAAGTAGTGCGTTACGAAGGTGTGTGTTGTCGAAGTATGTTCTGTCGGACTAATGGTAGTCGAATATATGTTCTGTCGAAGCAAAGAGTAGTCGAACTATTGTTATTCGAAATTGAGACCGTGTCGAAATAATTAACGGTCGAAGTTCAGGATGACACTCGTATCCAATACCAAATTGACACTAACGAAAAAAAAAACATCATCATTTTATTTTTCTACAGAATCCGCGACAAGCATCATTCAATTATATTACCCATTACTCACTAAAGTACGATACGTATCATGCTTGCCCTTTGTACTGTCGCAATCTAATTGACAAGTTAAACACTGGTCGATATGCGAACCGTGTGGGTGAAGTCACTATTTGCGCAGAAGACATAGTAGTTTTATCATACAGTATTTCAAATAGGAACAAATCCTGGCACCCACAAGATAGCCCGTATAATCTTCGAATCAACCTCAAGCTCATGGGATGACCGATGCAGCCTTTTTCCAGCTATTCTCCTCCAGAGATGCCCGAGTCTAGTACTCTATATGGTGCAGGTGCACCTATCGTGTACTCGCTTAGTTTATAACTATTTGTCCTGGATGAGTGGCCTTATTCTCAAGACACAGAATTACCTGATGAACAAAACGAAAAACTCCTAGGTAGACCTGGAGATGCTACCCCAACTAGGAACAAAATGGCCGGAATCGGTATTCCACATATGCAAAGCGTTAACGCGAAATATAAGCATGCTATAGGTAACAGATTGTACAGATATATACAAAGCTACCTGCGGAGTCGCTTATCCATTAATAGAACCCTCCACCCACCTCCACCCCTCCACCCTCCTGGAACCCTTCCATCCTCGTCTGTGCACACACATACATGCACGCGATTGACTAGTAATAGAGATAATTTATGTATTGAATGTAGTTTTTGTGCGTAGTGCAATATTTACAACTCAAAATAGGTACTGAAACACCTACAAACTGTATGAGCCAAAAATAGGTGAACGTGATAAAAATAGAAAGAAAAGAGAAACCATGTTGACTATTTTGGCCCGAGTAGAATTTTGTTTTAAATTGCTACATTGTTAATAAAGAAAAACTTTTTCAAACGTCTATTAGTCCGCAATATCGCGCAAGACAAGAAACACTCAAAGATAGAAAACTTATTAATATTAGAATTCTTCCTGTTAAAGCTCCTAGTAACGCCTGTTTATTCAAATTTTCTCTTAAAAAAAAAAAAAATGAAAATTTGCTTGCGTATGCAAGCACTGCAAGCCAACGCCCGTGACGAGAAAGCTCCAGTCTCACGGGGCAGTGTGCTGCTCAAGGTTAAAGGCGGATCGTTTGATTACACAAAAAGGATATAGAGTACGATTAAAGGTATATTTTTCAACGAAGAAGAACTCGGCCCGAGTTGGAATACTCGTTGACTTTATACTGTGTTATTTGCGAATAGATTGTATTTAGAAAATAAATACGATAAATTGGAGAAGAAGGTAGAAGTTCAAGAGAGTAGAATCGATGCTATTGAGAAGGAAATAAGAAAGAGGAATTTAGTATTTTTTGGCGTACAAGAAAATGAAAACAATTACTGGGACTTATGTCAAATGTTCTAATCAAGAGATAAGTTCGGTATGGCGGAAAGGCAAAATAGGAGAAAATATAAGACCAGTGATATTTTCATTTAATACATTATGCAAGAAAATAGAAATTATAAAAAAGAAAAAATTAAAAAGCGAAAATCGCTGAGATTTAAATGACGGAGGATTTCCCTCTAAAGGTTATACAGAAACGCAAAGAATTGCAAGAAGAGCTAAAACAACTATTAGACCAAGGGAAATCAGCATACTTAAAATATGATAAAATTATTATCAAAGAAGAAAACAACGGGCATCCGAATCGAAATCATGAACGAACTTTATCCCTATCACCAAATGAAAACAACCAAATAAAGAACAATACAAACATACACTCCCACAAGAAAAACAAGAAACTCAAAACTCAAAAAAACTCAAAGCATTTATTTCTATTAGACCATTATGGCACTTTTGAATGTCAAAAATACAAACAAAAAAAAAATACAAAGCTACAGTCCCAGACACAAGACATAATAACTTGAGAAAGTACTGTAGTTGCCCATTCCCTAGCGTAGATCTCTATGGAGAAGAACGGGCAAGAAACTCCATGGACACTCTTTTAAATCAAAATATTGTTACAAAATCTTGGTTACATCATTCATGTTAAGATTATAGATATATGTGAGAACGATGTAGAAAGACGTGCACATTATGAGCGTCCAGAGTAAAACATTAAATAAACAAATTAAAAATAAAGTAATTAAAATGAACCGTGGCAGCTAAGAGATGACCAGTCCCAACTGACAGCGCCCGATCACGAACAAGACGCGTGTATCGGCGCCATTCAACTCAACCATATTGAAGGGAACTAAATGACCCGACACACCCGCCACCATCAGCGAGACATTTGAGTGAGCATGACTTTCTCTCAGCCACCAAGGCATATTCAAGTCAATGAAAGATAACTAAATGCAAATGGTAGCTTAACAATACATGGTCCTCACACATGTGCTATGCAATTATACAATACTAGGAGATGGAATCTATACAAAGCAAAGATACTTTTACAATCTTCTGCAGCTAGCACAATAATTTGCCCAATTAGTTTTCCCCTATGGTTGTGGAGCAGGACCAGCATTGAGCCAAGCATTTTTATCATCAATGTAATCCACCAACTTATAATATGCTTGCCTACATAGTGTGCGTTTTATACAAGATTTAAATTTCGTCTCATTCAGTTGTAGAATGTGGGGAGGTATTTTATTGTAACATTTTAAACAGTACCCCATGAAAGATGAATCTACTTTAGCAAGCCTGAAACCTGGCTGAACTAGTTGGTCCCTATTTCTAGTAGTATAGTGGTGTCTGTCACCTCTTTTACTGAATAAATGCAGATTTTTCCTAACGTACATGATACTTTCATAGATGTATTGACAAGGTACTGTCATGATATTAATTTCCTTAAACAGTTCTCTTAGAGAATCGCGTCTACGTAATTCATAAATGGCTCTGATAGCCCTTTTCTGCAGAATAAATATAGACTCGATGTCTGCAGCGCGTCCCCATAGTAAAATACCGTATGACATAATACTATGAAAATAACTAAAATAGACAAGCCTCGCCGTATCAACATCAGTAAATTGACGGATTTTTCTAACAGCATACGCTGCTGAGCTCAGCCGTATTGCAAGAGATGTTAAATGAGGACCCCATTGTAGCCTTGAGTCGAGCGTAATTCCCAAGAAAACCGTTTTATCGACAACTTCTAGTTTCTCTTGATTCAAAACTACGTCACAATAACGATTTTTGACATTTGGTAAAGCAAATCTAATGCACTTTGTTTTTTTCCCATTTAGAACTAAATTATTAGCGTTAAACCAATTATGAACCTGCAGTAGGGCGTTATTTACAAGACAGACATTAGCACCTTTTTTAGATCAAAAAAAGGTGGTCCCGCCCCACAAGAAAAAGAAAAACAAACTGTGCCCTTAAATACAAACGAAATTTCAGGAAGCAACTCGAAGGAGACATCTAACATAATATAAGCAAGTAGCACGAGCCCCTCTACGAACATCTCCAATACAGCTGGTCACTGCGGAGATTTGCGATCAAAACCCTCCAGAGATACTGATTTCACATAATAAAATATAACGTGAGGACTTTTTCTTCTCACTCACGACTTATTAAACTAATAGATTATATAGAAAATATAGCTAAGATTAGACATAATGGGTACAATATAACATGTGAGGAGAGTTAGAAATTCAATTTGTGAATATTATGAAGTATTTTATAAATATTTCAATTATCTCTGGAGGAGGCCTGAAAGGGAAGGGAACCTGAAAGGGATTCTTGCTCCCAATTATTTGATTTTTTATTTAATAAAAAAAAAAAACATTTTTTTTTTAATATATTAATATTAATATACACACATCAAAAGTATCTAGGGATCAACATATATTTTTGCAATAACTTTTCTCCTGATTGATATTAATTAAAATTTTCTTTAAGGATTCATCAAATAAAGTGTTTTCGTTTGTCACAGTAACGATAAACCAAGTCACCTTTGCATTAATAAAGAAATTTGCTATTTTCCTAATAAAGGGATTTTTGACATTTGAACCACTAACATTAAAGTTCGAAAAAAAGACTGAAATAACAGTTTTCTTTAAAATTTTATTGGGTAACTTAAACAATTAATAATCCGTGTTTCTACCGCGAACACTAACAACACAAGAACATCGGTTTGGCATACTCAAAATGAGTTCATCCAAATCACGCTGTGGAATGGCCGCCCATGTTCGTTGCAACAACAAAAAAAGGTCTTCTTGCGACTGGATACCCTCCATATTCGGCAGAGCTCTTCTCTGTAGCATATCCCATGCATGCTCAATCGGGTTCAAGTCTGGCGACTGAGCAGGCCAGGGCAGGACATTGATGTTAGCTGCGGCGAGAGTCTGTCTTACAACTCTTGCGGTGTGCGGTCGTGCATTATCATGCATTAACTGAAATAAGGGACCGATTTGCACTTGTAGAGGAACGATGACGTCTGATACAATCGTCTCAGCATAAATTTGAGCGTTGAGGTTGCCTCTGATCCAAATCAACTCAGTTCTTCCGCCGATCCAAATACCCGCCCATACCATGATGGTTCCACCACTATAAGGATGGACTTCCTGGCAGGATTTTAATCGCTGTTGGCGTCCAGGGGTTCTCCAGTGTCGTATACGTCTTGTATCCGGTCTCATACCAAAACGAGACTCATCAGAAAAGCACACGAAACGCCATTGTTCTTCTGCCCAATTTCTGTGTTCAAGAGCCCATTGATATCGAATCCTACGATTGTGCATTGCTATAGGTGGTACCCGTAGCGGTCTTCGGGAATGAAGGTTCACTTCATGCAAGCGGTTTCTGACTGTTTGGTCGCTAATTAAGTTCCCTGAAGAGTGATGAAGCCTCACGGCTAACATCATGGCGGTTATTGTTGGAGCTCTTCGAGTTAAGATTTGAATGTATCGGTCTTGTCTCCGTGTGGTGCAGCGATACCGTCCTCCATGGCGCTCAGCCACGGTACCAGTGCTTCGGTAACGTGTCCAAAGTCGACTGATAACACTCTGACTTGTATTCAGAGCTAAAGCTACAGTACGTTGCCGGGAACCAGCTTCTATCATTCCCACGGCTCTGAGCATTTCTTCCCTGCTTAAATGACGTCGCCGCTCCATAATAACGTTGGTTTTAATCAGTAGTAGGGAAACAGTAGCACTAATAATGTCTTCAATGCGTTGTATGTTTTTATAGGGAAAATATTGACAGCTTATTTTCATCTTTTACTCGAATTTGATTGAGAGTTCCTGATTCAAATTATGAAATGCACCAAAAAGGATCCATATAAATTTATAAAATCATAAATTTATTACAAAGCCACATCTCAATCTCAAGAAATCCGCATAAAAATGCTTGATCCCTAGACATTTTTGATGTGTGTAATGTAATAATAAAATCTAATAAAGTTTCTATGTTTTTTTTAAGAAATATTTAAAAATGTACTTAAATAAATAAGATGTTAGTGAATAAAGAAAATCTAATAATTTAATGTAATAATCAAATCTAACAATGTCATCTTTTTATAATTTTAATTTATGTACTTAGCTTAAATGGCAAGAAATAAAAGGCATTTTATTTTATTTTATTTATTTATTTACTTGCGAATATATTACAACTTGATCATCATGGACGGTCCTTACTGGGAAATGCGACATGCCACCGATCCTACGCATTCTGCGTTACAGGCAATGAGCAATTTTATGAGTTTGTTAGGTAAGTGAATGCGTTTTAGAATTAGGATCATTGTGGTCATGTCAACACACAAATTATAGGAATGGATCCCTAAATAATCTACATAAACTCTTATACTAACGTTATAAAGAGTTACAGTTTGTTAATTTGGATGTAGGAGTTAATCTCTGAAACTACTCATTCAAATTATCTATTGTTAAGTTAGTGTTAATAATTTATTGTTATTGATACACTATTGTCGAGTACTATAAAATTGTGTTTTGTACACGGACAAACTCGCAGATAGAAGCTAATGATAAATAAAGTCGGTCAGCATACTTTTTCAAGTCTTAACAATTTAATTGGTCCTATATCGAAAGGGGATCGACTGGAGCAACAATAAACAGTAGCTTGCAGTCGAATAGTTGCAAAGTGTGTTTCCTTTCTCGAAACAAAACGAGAGAGTTCAATGCCATGCTTCCTGCGCGTCGCAACCAAATTCCATACATGCTAAGCGTAGGGGAAACTATGATTACAAAGGCAGTTCCTCTATTGCACAGTTCGATTGACCCCTACGATTACCTACTGAAAAACTGCTGCAGTAACGTTTGTCCATAGAAAATACAAGCACCTAAATTTTAACGGCCAAGTGTAATCAATAACAAAAGTGTTACACACACCGTTACATTGATGAAATACTAATTGATTTAGTTTAGCCACTTTAGCACTTACAAGATACACATCTACCCAGTCACCGATTGATCGATGGCGTTAGCGTTATGTCTTAATAGAATTTATTTTATAATCAATTTAATGTTAACCGTGCTTAAATGTGTTTGTCGCGGATAACATTGTCTATATTTGGTCAGTTTTACTTGTAACGTGTTTGTTTTGTGAAAGAAGAAAGGTGGCAAACCAATCATTTATGAATCTTTTATTTTCTTAAAGGCATTGACCTAATTAATTTGTTTCTATATTTGATTTACGAAACTGAAAGCCGTGCCCCCGATAGGAATTCCCACCGGCCAAACTAACAACATACAAACTCTCATTTGCTAATTAACCCATTTCGTTCCTTTGTTTCATAAATGTTGAGCAAAATTTAATCCTTCTAGATTCTAGGATTTTTTTCAGTGATGAAATGAATCATTACTCAACATTTGATTTTCAGATTTGACAAGTAACATCGTTATTTCCAAGGACGATTTGTGAAACACTTTTCCACTGAAGTGTCCTCATATTGTACTGGTACAGTCAGTGACAGTGATATTCTTGACATTATTACACCTAGGGATAACGAGATGAACGTATCTTCTCACGAAACTCATTGAGGCATTTTTTTTCTATAATTGGTGCGTGGGTGTATAATGTCAAATTGTGATATAGATTTGACAAGAAGAGCACTTGACACTAATTGGGCCAAGTAACTTAGGGGGATTACTTAATAGAATTTTTGATGCAAGACTTTGGGACTTGTAATAGGCACAAGAAATAACATAACATCACCCCTGTTTTCCCAAAGAAAACAAAGTGGCCTATTATAGTGCACCCACATTTCGCCAGTTATGTTTAAGTCTGAGCCTATTGCCATTAAACTGATGGATAAACCCAATATCACTTTGCCAGACTCGAGAATCGAACCCAGAACCTCAAGCTCCGCTGTCACTAGACAAACGAGGCATTGAAGTATTTTTTTGTAAGTAATTGGTGTGTGGGTGATAAAATGTCAGGAATGTTAAAGTGTGATATAGATTTGACAAGAAGAGCACTTGGACACTTGGCCCAAGTAACTTATGGGCTAAGATTGCTTAATAGTTTCATTGATGCAACACTAGAAGGCCTAAATAATATAAGACTTGACCGTAATATATACACACATCAAAAATGTCTAGGGATCAAGCATTTTTATGCGGATTTCTTGAGATTGAGATGTGGCTTTGTAATAAATTTATGATTTTATAAATTTATATGGATCCTTTTTGGTGCATTTCATAATTTGAATCAGGAACTCTCAATCAAATTCGAGTAAAAGATGAAAATAAGCTGTCAATATTTTCCCTATAAAAACATACAACGCATTGAAGACATTATTAGTGCTACTGTTTCCCTACTACTGATTAAAACCAACGTTATTATGGAGCGGCGACGTCATTTAAGCAGGGAAGAAATGCTCAGAGCCGTGGGAATGATAGAAGCTGGTTCCCGGCAACGTACTGTAGCTTTAGCTCTGAATACAAGTCAGAGTGTTATCAGTCGACTTTGGACACGTTACCGAAGCACTGGTACCGTGGCTGAGCGCCATGGAGGACGGTATCGCTGCACCACACGGAGACAAGACCGATACATTCAAATCTTAACTCGAAGAGCTCCAACAATAACCGCCATGATGTTAGCCGTGAGGCTTCATCACTCTTCAGGGAACTTAATTAGCGACCAAACAGTCAGAAACCGCTTGCATGAAGTGAACCTTCATTCCCGAAGACCGCTACGGGTACCACCTATAGCAATGCACAATCGTAGGATTCGATATCAATGGGCTCTTGAACACAGAAATTGGGCAGAAGAACAATGGCGTTTCGTGTGCTTTTCTGATGAGTCTCGTTTTGGTATGAGACCGGATACAAGACGTATACGACACTGGAGAACCCCTGGACGCCAACAGCGATTAAAATCCTGCCAGGAAGTCCATCCTTATAGTGGTGGAACCATCATGGTATGGGCGGGTATTTGGATCGGCGGAAGAACTGAGTTGATTTGGATCAGAGGCAACCTCAACGCTCAAATTTATGCTGAGACGATTGTATCAGACGTCATCGTTCCTCTACAAGTGCAAATCGGTCCCTTATTTCAGTTAATGCATGATAATGCACGACCGCACACCGCAAGAGTTGTAAGACAGACTCTCGCCGCAGCTAACATCAATGTCCTGCCCTGGCCTGCTCAGTCGCCAGACTTGAACCCGATTGAGCATGCATGGGATATGCTACAGAGAAGAGCTCTGCCGAATATGGAGGGTATCCAGTCGCAAGAAGACCTTTTTTTGTTGTTGCAACGAACATGGGCGGCCATTCCACAGCGTGATTTGGATGAACTCATTTTGAGTATGCCAAACCGATGTTCTTGTGTTGTTAGTGTTCGCGGTAGAAACACGGATTATTAATTGTTTAAGTTACCCAATAAAATTTTAAAGAAAACTGTTATTTCAGTCTTTTTTTCGAACTTTAATGTTAGTGGTTCAAATGTCAAAAATCCCTTTATTAGGAAAATGGCAAATTTCTTTATTAATGCAAAGGTGACTTGGTTTATCGTTACTGTGACAAACGAAAACACTTTATTTGATGAATCCTTAAAGAAAATTTTAATTAATATCAATCAGGAGAAAAGTTATTGCAAAAATATATGTTGATCCCTAGATACTTTTGATGTGTGTAGTAATGGACAGTACAAAAAAAAAGAACAAGCAAAATTCGGGTCTTTTGGTGAATCGACATAATTGCTAATATGTAGTTTTCAACGAATTTGTTCTGATTCGCCACACCGCAGTTAGCAAGTCCGAGTTATTAGTGGGTGGAAATACCTGAGGTTTCATGAGTTGTTATTGATACAATTAAGTGAGTCAGAAGTCAATGACACTTATGCAAATAATATATAAATAAATCTTAAGAACCTTTCATCTAAGATTTTCGTGTCTGGTGAACGATAGCTTTTAAGGCCCTTCTACCCCTAAAATTAGCAACTCTATTTGTGGTGGTTCAAACTTCGTTTCAAATACTGTTAGAATAAAGTTCTAATCAGCTTGCACTACAAAGCGGTTGTTACGTCAGTCATCGCCGAATAGTGCGAAATGAGTGGTTTTTTGCGATTTACAAAAAGTCTATTGTTTGGACTAAAAAAGTAAAACACATAAGACCTGCTTTATACACACATCAACACGGTCTAGGGATATTTCATACTCAATTAAATAACTCGAAAAGTACTGGCCGCATTGGAATCTTTTATACACCGATTTGTTTGTAATTTATCTCAGACTAATTCCAAATTCAAATTTTTGAAAATTCTTTTGTTTCGGTGGCATAAAAATGTCTTGATGTATAGGAGAGGGAATTTTCATTTGTGCGAAATTTAGAAAACAATACGAATTACGTTTAGTTACAGTTTTTTTTCATTTTTAAACGAAAGATAAAGTTAAAATTGAGGTATTGTAGCCATGCAACGCCGACATTTGACAAGGGCGGAGATGTTACGAGCTGTGGGAATGCTGGAAGCTGGATCTGTTCAGCGTAATGTTGCTGAGGCCATAGGGACCCATCAAAATGTAATTTCAAGATTGTGGACACGCTATCGTGCCACAGGTGAAGTAGCGGAGAGGCACCGGGGGCCAAGTCGCATCACTACCCCCAGACAAGACCGATTTTTGCAAATTACTGCGCGAGCACAACCAAATGCAACGGCGACTCAATTGGTCCAAAGGCTGCGAGTGGAACACCAAGTGCATGAAAGCAATCTACGCTCTCGTAGACCACTCCGGGTCCCACCTTTACGGAGAGGCAATCGTGGACGACGATTAGAATGGGTTCGGAACCACGTGGACTGGGGCCGTGACCAATGGTCCAATGTGCTGTTCACGGATGAATCCAGGTTCGGCTTCCATCCAGATTCACGAAGGACGCGTGTTTGGCGAGTTCCTGGACGATGGAGCCGTCTCCAGAACCCTCAGGAAGTTCACCCATACCAAGGAGGAACAATTATGGTTTGGGCAGGAATTCGTCTTGGAGGACGGACGGATCTCGTTTGGGTGCGGGGCAATATGACGGCAGAACGATACGTCCAACAGGTGCTGGGGCCCGTAATCTTGCCCCACAGAACACAAATGGGGCAAGATTTCCTGCTCATGCACGACAATGCCCGGGTACACAGGGCGAGAACGGTAGCAGCTTGGTTACATACACATAATGTTAGGGCCTTAGACTGGCCTGCTCAATCGCCAGATCTAAATCCCATTGAGCATGCGTGGGATATGCTGCAAAGAAGAGCTCTGAAGGAAGTTCCTGAAAATCTGGCTACAGAAGATCAACTTTTTGCGCACCTCAGAAGGACATGGGACAATATTCCGCAGCAAGACATTGACAACCTTGTTCTGAGCATGCCGAATCGTTGCCGATGTGTTATGAACATCATGGGCGCTTTCTCAGACTACTAACTTCAAGTTTATAAACACAAATTAAATGATTTTTCTATTTTTTTCAGTTTTTACTCACAAATTAAAAGTTCATTCATATACGGTTTCCGTCTATGCTTCATTTTTTTTCCATAAAATCCTGAAATTTTAATCTATACCTTAACCATTATTAAAAAATGGTAGAATATTAAATAACGTATCTTTTAAATATGTACATGTCATATAAATAATTAACACATTGATAGTAATTCGCTTTTTTAAAAATATCCCTAGACCGTGTTGATGTGTGTAGTTAGTTCAGTTAGTATGCAAAGTTTCATGATCTAATTTGAAGTACTTTTTGAATACCAGCGGTTTATTGTTCGATTTGGACTATAACTAGGGTAACTTTGGATTTTTTTTCTATCGAGAAAAGTTTATGGAATCGTGTTTTCGTCACACATAGTACTTAGCATTAATCCTCAACTTTACCATATATTTATGTCAAAATGAATGCTGCAGTATTTTAGGCGTATCGGAGGATCATGCTCATTTGAGGGGGTATATAGGCCCTTAAGGATATAATCAAAGATCATGATAAGGAGCACGCCAAGTTTCAATAAATTCAAATATTTAAGTGATTGCGTCCTTTCAGAGATTCAGGATTTCATGAAAGTAAAGATGACACGACAGTGACAAGAAACAAAACAAGACAGATTCATTGCATTATTTATAAACGATGGATGGATTGAGTGAAGAATGATAATTATTAAAGAAATAATAGTAAATGATAGCGTGACGGTTAACAGAGGAGAATGGAAGAAAAAACGTGATGCGCCGACCTCAAGGGACATGGGGGAAGGGGAGGGAGATGATGATAATAGTGATAAAAAATGAAACATTAAATAATTAACGAAATGGAAGCAGATTTTCTAGTTTGAATAAAAGGTCTGCTAGCGTTACCAAATTAGAAATAATGAGATGACCATTCAGAAATCGGTTTTTATTTATTCCAATTATCGCAGTTAATAATTATAAGGTAAGCAGATACACATGAATAATAGAATAAATCATCATCCACATAAGGTTAGATGACTTAACTACATAATATATTGTATTCAGTAACCATAATATGCCGTATAATTGCAGGCTCCTTAAAAACTAGTCGAATGGCAGGTCTTAGTTCGCTCGCTTCGCTCGCTCTCTAGCCCGCCATTCCCTTCGAACCTAAGCCGTCTGGAGTCAAAGTGCCCCAAATCGAAATTATATTTTAATCAACATAAAACCCGATACTGACGGTATCTGACGGTATAATATGGACAAATGGATCGATCCAATCATTCATACATTGGTACCGTGTAATTACAAGCTCTTAAACAACACAAGCAATAACACTTAAAGTACTTACGGGATAATATCCGTGAATTTCTTTATTTATGAGCTCCCGACGTTTCGACGCAGTTGCAAGCAAAAAAATAAGAAAGAAAATCACGGATATTATCCCGTAAGTACTTTAAGTGTAGTGAAAAACCGTGAAAGTCTAAAACAGTGCAACACAAGCAATGTTTAGAATCACTTAATTAATCAAACTATTATTTATTGATTTCCCAAAACTCCTACGCATCGCCATAAAATAATGTTGTAGGCCTTTTACTGTATGATGACCAATATCATATTCTATGTTGATGTATTTAGAATTATGACGTGGAGTCGCCAAGTTGTAAGGATTTTGGAGACCAATGACTAGTAAATTGTTAGGCTCGCAGTACAGGACCTTTAATACCAAAAGCGAGCTGCAAACGGTACAAGATAGTCTTTTGACTACATACATGCATAACATCAAGCCTGTTATCCCCGAAGAGTTAGGCAGATGTGTACCTAATAGTACACCCACATTGCTATCAATCAAATCAGCTGCAGGGTGGTAACTGGATTAAGTATTTAAAACATCGTGAGGACACCGGTATGTCCCAGTTGCAAAAATGAAATGAAACTTTTTTAATAATAAGTTTGTATCAGACTCGACACTGTCAATGTTTTTGCATACTGAAAAGATTTATAGATCAGCAGACTTTGTAAGCATTATTATTTCTAGAACACCTTACACCATTAATAATCTTGTACTAAGTGTTACTATTGTCTCTTGTCAATCACATTTAGTGATATTGTTCTATTTGATGAATAGTTAAGTCTTGTTTCAAAGACGCACCAAGTGATACCTGTCACTACTAAAACACGATCGTGATATTTAAACTTAACAAATTAACACTGAACGAGATTTCGACACTTTGAGCTTTGTTCACGTTGATGAAAAGAGTTAAAACAAAAGCTGATCTGGTTCTTCCCACGCTGCGGTTTTATAAAAGTAGAATATAGGTAAGTACTCGAAGATACTTTTAAAGTTAGTCACATGTCGATGACAAGCATGATATTTGTCATCATTTGATTAATTCGTCTAATTCTGTCGCAAAACTATGACTGGTTA
Organism: Xestia sexstrigata; assembly: GCA_941918905.2. NCBI lineage: Eukaryota > Metazoa > Arthropoda > Insecta > Lepidoptera > Noctuidae > Xestia > Xestia sexstrigata. Next base: position 1,623,389 of record OW799210.2, read on the forward strand.
ACCCAGGCAGTTTATTATTATTGAAATGAGTGATTCTGTGGCGTGACTAGGGGCCAACAATATGGCAAGCCAATAAGGTAAGCTGACTGTTCAGAAACCCTGACATCATAAAGAGTAGTAGGTTTTAAGGGCAAGCTAATTACCAACCACCCTGTATATCTGTCATTAGATTGCTGGTTTCTTAAAATTACCAAAAAATATTAGTTTGTTTTTCGGCTATTTAAAGGCACAGACAGAATATTAGGACAAATGCGAATTCATTTACGCTAAGTTAAATCTAAGCAGAATTATGATATGAACTGCGATATAGCGTCTACGAATCTTGTCAGCGATGTCGCCAAATCGGCTCCGGCCCATCTCGGAACTTTCCCATTTCGACAACTAAACCAAATAGCATCACAAAAGTCCCATTTCGTAACTATTTTGATCTTCATACATTGAATCCCATTTGGTAAACTTTTTGTTCGGCAAGTACAGTTAGCACTCAGGAATTGAACACAAAGACCTCTAACCTCCTCAGTAAAAAAACTGCTACGGATATCCGCCAATACCCCAAACTCACTTAACAATAAAAATGTCTAGCCTGCCCAGACAACAAAACCTTTCCATTCATCATTGTTTGGCAACCAGAACCTAAGCTTAGATTTACAACAATTACACAACTTGATCCAAATATTGTGTAACGAGAATAAAAGTGATAACATCTTGAACTATCTCTGGCCCATCGATAACCATACCGGGATCGAGATCATTATTGAGTATTGTATTGAATAGAACCACTAGAACATCGATTAGTCGGATGTTATGTAGATTAGTGATGTGATTGTTTGTGACCAATGAATTGCAATGTATTACATTTTCATTATGTAATAAGTCTTATTCGAATCTTCTGCGTTTTGTTTTTTGTATTCGTAGAACATCTACGTTCAATTTGAGTGCTCATCTAGATTTATTCGGAATTGAATATTGCCTCGCCTCTGCCTTGTAGGTCTAATGGTCGCAAGCGCAACTGCTGAGCATAAGGTCCTGGGGTCGATTCCCAAGTCGGGCAAAGTGTAATGGGGTTTGTTCATTAAGTTTTCTCAGCAGCAGCAACGGACTCAGGATTTGTGCCCGGTTGATTGCAATAGGGTCGCTCCCTATTACATTTACGGATTTAAACAAAACTGGCGAAATTTGGGTGTATCTACAATAAGGTACACCTCTATCTACCCTTTTGGGGATTCCGGGCGTAATAATCCTAGCCTATTCCCAACTATTTTGTGGTCGGCTTCCAGTCTAACCGGATGCAACTGAATACCAGTATTTTAAATGGAGTGACTGCCTATCTGACCTCCGCAACCCAGTTAGTACTTGGTGATACGATACCCCTTGGTAAGACTGGTTGGATTACAGGCGTGATGTTATGCTATGTTGAATTTTTAAGAGTTTCTATACCGATTATTATTAGGAAAATTCGCGCTGCATCAACCAGTAGACATAATTATCGTAACAGCGACATAAAGAAGACGAATGTTACGGTACCTACATCCCTATGAAGCAGTATCCCTGACAGGCTCTCCAAAACCGAAAATGCCAGATCATTATCAATTAACTGATCGATAGTACATATGATAAGAAAATTAATGATATAAGTGATTGTTTGGAGGTTATGTTGTTGTGCATTACTTATCTTTACATCCGTTGTGATTGTTGGTGATTAGCACTCTGGGAGCCTTCAACACTATATCAGAGCACATGGCTAGCAAGATTCTTATCGAGTAGGTATTCGGATGGCGAATGTATATGTTTTGCAATGGTCTGGAAACTAAGACCTGTACAGAAGTATTCAATGTTGTTGCTGATCTAGAAAAGATGCGAGACTGTAAGTTGAAAATCATTTTAACAATTTACTGGTAGATTACGATCCTTCTGACACTCGAGTGTGAATTGGATGCTTCCGACCGAGCCATGGCCCACTTCCTGGAATGTCCAATGCGTCCCTACACTTGCTTTTGCTGTTACATGTTGGATTTACTTGCTGCATGACATACATTCAGTCAAAAAAGTATCGGGAATGGATGATTTGTTTATGGTTCCAAATTCAAATTTTTGTTTTTTTGTAGTTGTTAGATTGGCACAACTGTTTTCCATTTTGGCGCGGAGTTTGAGTTGCATCTGTTATTTATATTAAATACAGTGCTGGTTTTAGTAATATCATATATAGTGTGTATTGCGAATTTCATAATGGACAAAAATATCGAACAAAGAGTTTGTCTTAAATTTTGCATCGCCAATGGAATTTCGTGTTCGGAGTCACTGAAAATGTTACAGAAGGCTTACGGTGAATCGACTTTATCAAAAACTCGTGCTTATGAGTGGTTCAAAGCGTTCAAAAGCGGTCGAGATGTGATGGAAGATTTGCCTCGCTCTGGTAGGCCGTCAACGTCTGCATCTGAAGTTAACATCGCAAAAGTGAAGAAAATAGTGACTGAAAATCCCCATTCAACTCTGAGAGAGATAGCCGCCGAACTTTCTGTATCTCACGAGTCGATCCGTACCATTTTAACTAATCATTTGGGTATGAAACATGTTGCTGCTCGGCTAGTCCCAAAAGATCTGAATTTTCTCCAAAAACTCAATCGCATGAAAGTCGCTGAGGACATGCTAGAACGAGTCAGTTCGGACCCAACATTCATGAAACGCATTGTTACTGGTGACGAGACGTGGGTTTACGAGATTGACATGCAAACTAGTCAACAAGCTTCGGAGTGGCGCCTTCCAACTGAACCGAAACCGAAAAAACCACGCCAAAGTCGATCAAAAGTCAAAGTCATGTTGACTGTTTTCTTTGACTATCGCGGTGTTGTGCACTCTGAATTCTTACCGGAAGGTCTAACGGTAAATAAAGAATATTATTTGAGCCTTATGCGGCGTTTAAGAGAGCAAATTCGACGAAAAAGGCCAGATTTGTGGAAAGAAAATTCTTGGATTTTGCACCACGACAATGCGCCTTCGCACAAGGCTATCATTGTGAACGAATTTTTGACCAAACACTCAACAAATACCATCCAGCAACCACCATATTCACCAGATATGGCTCCTGCTGACTTTTTTCTTTTTCCTAAACTCAAATTACCACTTCGTGGCACCCGTTTTCAATCGATAGAAGACATAAAGGAGAATTCGCGGCGAGAACTGAACTCAATTCCGGAAGCAGCGTTTAAAAAATGTTTTGATGAATGGATTATTCGTTGGCGCAAGTGTATAGTTTCTAAAGGTGCTCCTTTAGAAACGATACACTTGCGCCACCGCTACTTTGAAGGTGATAAAATAAATTTGGATGAATAACAGACATTTTGTGTATTATTGATCTTTTCCCGGTACTTTCTTGACAGAGTAGTATGTGCTAAATAAATGTACATATTTTCTTTTTTTCATCTTGCCGTTTACAGGCCTTGTTAATGGCGTGATGTCGCGGCTAACTTGGCCAACTTCTTTTACTACCACGGGAAGTTTAATTTTATTTATTTATTTAAAAAAAAACTTCCTACCACTGGATCGCTTGGTAGTACTACGGGATTTTTTTTTACCCGTGGTACTACTGGTAGTAAAACTGGTAGTACCAAAGGCAATAAACGGCCAGCTTTTCAAGATAATGATGATTTTGAAGATACAGATTCAAGGATAAAACGAATCATCGCTAAGAAAAAGATGACCTATTTTAAAGACATGAAAGTCTATCTGCACGATTTAAAAAAATGGCTATAGCTTTGCTTTGAAACCTTTCATAACTTACTTTACTATTTTCTTCGTCTTTTCATTCATAATTTAGATACCTATGCAACCGTCCGTCCATTCCTCTTTTAAGTATTTTTTTTAAATCTGTGGACAATAGTGTGGGTTATACGTTTATTAAATGAACCTAATTAGCTCCGATTTACAAATTGTAACGTTAAACTGTTTTTTGTCCCTTATTAAATAAAATAAAAATCTCTTTTGGAAGCAATCCTTACTTCCTTGCGTACTTGCATCAAAGAAGGACTACGCATGTTAAAATTCACTTGCAACATAATTCCATAAAGGACTACGCATGCTAAATGCTCTATTGTATTTTCGTGATTTTCACGATTAAAACCCATTCTCTATCCTCAATCGAATATTAATGATAACATCACATCAGGAGCAATTATTTACAGTAGACAACATATTACTGGCAACATTTTGACCTTGGGTTGATCTAGCGTAGTTCGGAGTTCTAATAGACTAAGAGCCCAGCTTACACTGGTTGGATTCCCACTAACGTGTTTCCTACCGTACTCAATCAAATCGAATCATTGTATCACATACGTTCTCAATACAAATTAATCTAAATTCTAAGAATAAGAACCAATCATTTTAGGTAATGCAATATTAATCTTAGCTGAATCTGGATCAAGATAATCGCTTTTTAAACTAGTATTTTATCGTTAAGGCGCCTCCCCGAGCAAATGACCTTGAACGAGCAGTTTTTTGGAGCCTACTCCTCTTTATCCAAAAGAAATACCAACTAATAAAAAATACATTAAATTACTACATATTCTTGACTCCAAAATTGTCGTTTCATTTTTTTTTTTAAGTAGCTTAATGTTTAATAAATCTCCTCACAACGAAACCACAGAAATGAGAAATAATGATTTATAAAATGCTACTCCTCGTAAAGTAACCATTATTTTGATTTGCTACTTATACTAATGGATAGACAATTTAATAATGAACATAATTGTCGTTTTATTTTTTCTAAAAGACGTAAATTTGATTTTATATAGAATAAAAACCACTCATTTCGCACTATTCGGCCTGCAGTGACTGACGTAACAATCACTTTGTAGTGCAAGCTGATTAGAACTTTATTCTAACAGTATTTCAAACGAAGTTTGAACCACCACAAATAGAGTTGCTAATTTTGCTCGGGGAACCGCCTTAATTCGGATTCTATGGAGAGGAATGCTTCGCTCCGGTTTTGAGTGATTGTTCGGCGTTTACAAATTGAATTGCTATAAATTGCTTAATGTAAAGCTCTTGCGTATCTTAGGAATAAAGAACACACATAAAGAATTTTAATTATCATAAGAAGGCCTAGATAAAGTGACATTTATCAGAGACAGATGGCGATGGATTGAAAAAACTCTTGTCTAACCTGTTGAAAATCATGACGCATTGAAGGCGATTGCCATTTACCTAGGTCTTCCGGTAGGTACCTATCAGTATAATTTTTCCTTATCAACATACTCATGCTTAATACAAGGAACAATGCTAATATAAGGAAAGTTTGTAGAGAAGTCTTTTAGGTATCCCAAAATATTTTGTCATGGGTTTTGATTACTTAAACAACACGCCTGTATACCCCGAAGGGTCAGGCAGAGGTGTAGCTAATAGTACACCCGCCACCCACATCTCGCCAGTTATGTTTAAATCCCATGTAAAAGAGGGCGAGCCTATCGCCATCAATCGGCCTTAAATCCAAACTCCATGCCTGCTACTGAGAAATTCCAGATGGAACCCAATATCAAATAACAATTTGTCCGACCCGGGATTTGAACCCAGGACATCATGCTCATCATGATCATCATGCGGTCGCGATTGCGACAAAAGACCAACGAGGCAGTTTTAGGGTTCTGTAGCCAAATGGCAAAAAACGGAACCCTTTTGGATTCGTCATCGTCATCGTCTCCTCCCCTGTAACTTCTAAAATAAGAGAATGATAAAACTAAATGAAAAAATATATGATGTACATTACCATGTAACTTCCACCGAAAATTGGTAAGTAGTTTTTTTTTAATCCGTCATATATCGTAAACCGCAATTTACCTTTCATTCAATAAAGTTTGTGCGGAACCCTCGGTGTGCGAGTCCAACTCGCTCTTAGCCGATTTTTTTTATTATTGAAATACACATTATGTAATTAACTCTTATTTTGAGCATAAAAAGTTCTTTAAACCCCACCTCAAAAGCTCTTAATACCTTTGATTAATTCATAAAATTGACCCAAGTGACACAAGAACCGTTTAATATAAGTCAACAAAAATTCTCATAAATAACCACTCATCTGTCTTAATTAACCTTTACAAATTGCGTTATGATCATTACGTAGCTTAACAGAAACAGATTTACTTGTATCTTATTCCCATACATTAATGATCAGTTTGTAATCCAATCACTGTAATAATAAATGGCGTGGGTATATAATCGATTCCCAAATAACTTCATCTACTACAAATTACTAATCAATAAGCTAAATATACCCACTGGTCGCCTTTTTGGCGTGCACTAGTCCAGTCACAGTGATTACCTCTAACCTAACCTGACCCATTTGGCCGGGGTGCCAACTTACTAACTGTAAAGAAAGAAAATACATTTATATGGCACATGCCCTAAGTGCACACAATATAAAACAAAAATAAATTAAGAAAAAAAATATCTAAATAAAAAATGTAACACTGTGCCTCGCTGCTGCGCGGCTGGCCCAGTTCAGCAAAATGCCGGGAAACTAGTGCTCGACGCTGGTTTTCAACTGTGTGTGTTTATATATATATATTTATTTATTTATTAAAAAGACCAAAAACATTAAGTAAAATCCCTGAATAAAAAGCTTTAATTATGATAAATTAGAAGATTAATTAATTAACTAGTTATCATCGATCGCAACTTTCCTCAACTATATTGGGGTCGGCTTCCAGTGTAACCGGATTCAGCTTAATGGATACCATAAGGACATAGAGCGACTGCCTAACACCACCTTCACTTTCACAAACCAGTTACTGGGTAATACGGAACCCCTTGGAAAGACTGGTGAGTAGGGTAGTTTGACTTTCAAGCTTTGGACTACTTGTAACGACCGTCAAACATACAAATGGCATTGTGTCAGCAATGTTAAAAGGATATCGTTGAGTAAAAGACTATTATTTTCATTAGAAGCTCAAAAAGTTATTGCAGGATCCATTAGTTATTCCCTAACCAGTTAATTTTCTGATAGAATTTAGTTTAGTACACGCCCTATTGGTGATAGGTAAGTCAAGGATGCTGTACGTTCTCTTACGCAACCGATGCGCAGACGCAAGCTCTACATCGCTTATTTAGTTAGGATTACAAATAGTTTTGGTATCGACCTTCTTGAATTAAAATAAAAAGCTCAGGTTTGATTTTGATTCTAAGTTATTTTTAAATTACTATAAACCAAGACTTGTACAGCTCAATGGCAAAGAGTGAAAATATCAAAGACACGAAACACTTAAAAAAATCCTGAGGTCCTTGACAAAGACCCACTTTACCACTATACTGCTGGCTACTGAAAAGCTAATGTTAATCCTGTTGAAAGTCAGAAAGTAAGAAATACGAATTGCTTTGGAAGCTATCGCCACTTGCTTAAACCCACTGTAAGTCAAGTTCCTTAAATACCTATTCGTCTTCCCACGATTTCCTCATAAAAAAATATTAATAATAAAAATATAATATTCTTCTATTTGAAACACTTTATTGAAGTTACTGTAAACATTGTCTTATGCCTGTCTTTTCACGCCAACGTTGAAGTCGTCAGTCTAACCAGGTACTGGTTAAAACAAGTATTTTATGTGGAACGACTGCATATCTGACCTCCACAACACAACCCAATTAATGGGTTCCTAATACGGTGGCCCTTGGAGGTTTTGACAATCCAAAATGACTATCAAAATAGTATTGACAGCCGATCATTATTTTAGACATAACAACATCGTCATTAGACGAAACATAATTTCCAATGATCTGTAGTTTTCCTCTACTAAAAGGTAATCAAGCTGACCCACCTACCAGTGCCTACTGTCATTATAATTATTGCACTCAACCTGCCCTTGGCACTACTTTGCATATAATTGATTTGACGTGGCTCTGTTTATGATTGCTTGCCTTCATCGCGATGACAGCGGCAGAAGAGTTTTTGGAGTACAATAATTATTGTTCGTTTTAAAAGGTATATTTTTGATTTTAATTTGAATGCAATTAACGCTTTGTTGATTTAGGTGATCTTTAATAATATTGAGTAAATGTATTCTATGTCCTAACTCAGGTCGAGGCCGTGTTCCGTTCAGTCATGATAGACAAACAAACCGAAATGGAGAGTTACTTTTGCATTTATATTTATCATTTTCCTACCGTTTTCCTAACATAGTTGGGGTCCGCTTTTAGTGTAATTTACAGGGTGTAAATGGAACCTTCGCGTAGCCGTCAACCAAGCATTCTGTACATCAAATTAAGTTACTCTACGCAAAAATAATAATAATAAATAAATAATAAAAAGTATTTATTTCCCAAAAACTTAGCACTTTGCTCTGTATACATTTTTTGAAAATAATATTTACATTTTGATGCAATGGTAGACTCTATCTTTTAAACTAGGAATAGCCTGTATCTTAAAAGATAGGGTTCAGCCAAGTGGATTTTGTTAATATTCACAACCAGAAACAAGTGAAGACAGTGTCAATGATTTGTACTAACAGCTGTAAAATAAAATAATAACAAAAACTAATCCTAAGTAACACAAGGAGTGTCAATGACAGCAGATATGCAGTGTGCATGTGTATGTATGTATATGTAGGGGTGTGGGTGTGTGTGGTATGTATGGGTTTGTGTGGTATGTGTGTGTGTGTGTGTGTGTGGGGATGTGTGTGTGGGGGGAAGTGATTCCGTGAATGTAATGAATATATAATAATTCGATGTAAAGTGTGAGATGTGATCTATGAGTATGTATATGATATTATATTATATTAAGAGATGATGCAGATTCACAAATCACGTTTTGCAGAAGGACCTAATGTAACGCACTCAAAACATTGTGCGTATGAATAGTACAGGGGTCGTGGAGGTATTTAAAGTACTAAGTACATTGATCAAGTTACTTATCCCTCTAATTAATATGCTTTATACTTTATTATAGAATGTAATCAAATGTCACTTGAACTAAGTATGTTTGTATAACTCGTTAGTGTGCGGCCAGACTGGCAGTGCGGTGCGGCGTGCGGTGCGGGTGCGGCAACGGGCGCGTTTTTCCTGGCCAGACTGACAGCGAGGTGCGGCGAGCGGCGCGGGATCGGAGATCCCCTCTCCCGCCAGGGTTACCAACTTAGGGGTTTTCCCCCCAAATTTAGGGTTAAATAAGAGGGATGTGATTTTTTTAGAGGCGTTCTATTTTTAGGGGTATTTTTAGTACTGGGCTAGACTACAAACGCGGGCGCGGTGTGACATACTCAAACATATGAACTTCATTGGAGACTTGGAGTGTCCATAGTGGGAACGCGGGCGAGGGGTCATTTGATGATTTCCCGGCCGAAAAAAAAGGGGGATTTTCAAGTAACTGTGGGAATTATGACTTAGCTGGAGGGGTAAATATTTTTGGGAATTGGTAACCCTGGCTCCCGCATTTGCCGCCCGCGCCCTCTTCCTCACTTGTATAAATAAACGAGCTATGGCTTGAGCTGCCCGCGCGCGATTCGCGTGCGGCCCGCGCCTACTAGCCCGCGCCGCAGCCCGCGCCGGCGTGCCCACTATTAATACTCCAATGAAGTTCATTATGTTTGAGCTCGTCGCACCGCACCCGCGTTTGCCGTCTGGCCGACCACTTATTCATCGATAGTCGGTCCACTTAACACAACATTCACAAGGAACACATCATCTATGACCTTTCTATGACAATACAGAACATGGAAATATAAAAAAGATAATCATTAAAATAATTACATTTTAATGACAGTGACATACACAAATGACGTTATTAATAATTATAATTATTAACTGAGTCCAGCTGCGCGCGCGCACAGCATCCGGAAAAACATAATAATTGTCACAATAATGGTTGAAGAATGCTCACAATACGAGCCATTTGTAGATCCGTGAGAAAAACTTACAAGGAATCGTAAATGTTATCATTTTATGATCCAATTCTGAATCATATTTGCGAAATGACAAATAAAATGTAGACAATCCTGCAAAGGCTGTGGATGTTGGAAAAAGCGATAGAGTATGTCAACAAAACAGTTCTCCTGTTTTCTCAAACAACATCATTTTCCTGCTAAATATTTGAATTTATTTCGGATCGGCGCAGCATGCATGTTTCTATTATACTTCTCTATTACTCGTCATCTCAGTAGCCATCCCTACTCTTGCATCATCTTTCACACAGTAACGGTGGATCCGTTACTGTCTTGTTTCCTCAAACAACCCACTGTAAAAGATTTACAATCATCGCCAGCGATTCGTTATTAAACTACATATGAACGTATATGAAAAAAACAAAAACTTCAGGATTGACATCAAATTTCCTTTAAATAGAAATGGTATATGGTGGTAGAAAATTACAACTTGCGGTTCAAGCACAAATATTATCATTCAAGTTTTATTTATTTATTTTATTCATTGGCTAATTGTCTAGTGCCAAGTACCCGTTACTTCTGAGGCACAAGTTACATAGATGACAACATAATAAGTGTCCCCCTGGAATTCCGCCAATGAGCAAGAAAATATATCCAAACGCCGAGAGACATTGTTGCAGTGACAATGTTTGCAGATGACAGCACTCTACTTTTCAACAGTGACCAATTAGATACATTAGAATCAGACATTAACTCTAACATAAAATCAGTTATAAATTGGCTAGAGAATAATAATTTGGTAATAAATTTAGGCAAGACAGTAAATCAGAATTTAAATTTAGATATAAGATATAATGATAAAAGGATTGATGAGACGAATGTGACAAAATTTCTGAGATTAAATATTGAAAGCACATTAAAATGGAATACCCAGATTGAAAAAGTATGTAGTAAAGTAAACCAATTTTCTCATGCGCTGCGTATGCTAAGTAAAACGGCCAATCGAAACACCGTACTAACTGCATATCATGGTCTAGTAGCCTCGACATTAAGATATGGCATTATGTTTTGGGGAAACGCCTCGGGTAATATGGTGTTTAAGTGTCAGAAAAGGTGTATTAGAGCGATCTGTAACCTGCAAACCACTGACAGCTGTAAACAATATTTTAAAAGTATGAACATTTTAACAGTGCCCTCATTGTACATATACCAGACATCTATGTTCGTCAAAAATAATATGGATAAATTTGACCGAGTAGGTAGTCAGCGTCGAGCTGACCGGCTACAAACTGTTGGATCTAAAACTGCTTTATACAAGAACAGTATTTTCGTAATGGCTCCAAAATTATACAATAAATTGCCAAAGTGTATCAGAAGTGAGGAAAATGTCAGCCATTTTAAAAAAAAGTTGTTCCTGTTTCTAGTTGAAAAGACGTATTACTCACTCGATTGAAGACTTTTTAAATGACAAATTGTGACTAAATTTAATTTTCTTTGACATTCTTAATAATTAATAATATAATTCAATTACTTTGTTTTATGCGGCTCATGACATTTTTCAATTGCTTCATTTCTTTTATCCTAGACTTTAATAATTATGATAGTAAAACTAACCTGCTTACTAATATTATATTTGTATGCCGATTATTGGCCGAACAGACAGATCAGCTAAAATGTATAAATAACACCTTTTTGTACTTATGTTCACAAATAAATATTGATTTGATTTGATTTGACATTATTGTGTATTCTTACTGCACGAATCACTGGTGCAAACTTTAGTTTGTTAGGTTGCCGGAACTTTAAAAAGCCCCCTCCCTAGGTCCCAACCGTAGCCTCCTGTCTGGGACGAGCAATCCCAATGAAGTTAGGGCTATATTCAGCAGATTTAACGACTATTCGACGTTGACGTAAGATATGGACAAAACAATCGACAATCAATTGTTTTCGCTTTTATTACGACTGGTTGCGGATCCAATCATCACCACTAATAATTATGACTTTCCTTAATAAAACGTACAACTAAAGGTGACCACAGAACAGCTAAGAATATTGAATTGTAAAAAGTTTTCAATTATGAATTATAGTTTTATTTGTGTGTATTAAGTTGATATTTTATTGATTCATTTCATCCGATTTGCCCGTTGTTAGAATACGAAACGCATAATAAACTTTTATGAGGTGTCATTACTTTTATTATGAGTGTTGGATTCGTCTTCGAAAAATATTAATATCTTTTGTCTATTATTGTAGCGTTGTTAGAGGTGCAAACAGATGTTTTATCTCTAACATGTATTCACAAATTTTACGATTTGATTACACGTAATAAGATGTGGATAGACTCGTCAAGATTCGTCCGCTTGGGGAGGTCCTTGCCCAGCAGTGGGACAACATCTGCCTAGCCTTTTCCCTAATACATATTTGGGGTCGGCATCCAGTCTAACAAGGTGCAGAGGAATACCAGTATTTTTCATGGAGCGACTGCCTATCTGACCCCCACAACCAAGTTAGTACTGAGTAATACGATACCCCTTGGTAAGACTGGTTGTCAGACTTTCGGGCCACTGACCACTTGCAACGACTGTCAAAACTCTGTAATTGACAGCCGAGTCTAACGGCTTAACGTGCTTTCCAAGGCACGGAGGAAACTCGGTATGTAAGGGGTGGTCACCCATCCAAAGCAGTGGGACAATATATTTATAGGCTATTTAAAAAAATCCATATGATGAGCTGATTCTGTTTTTGTTTCTGTTTTTCATGTTTTTCTTCTATCTTGTCTTGATCAGATCAAGATGGTTGAAGGGTGTCTCGTCTTTAATTTTCTGTCTGACCCTAATGTATACACTTTGCACGGTATGATTTTGGGCTCCTATCGGCCTCCAGTCAGTCTCCTGTTAAGAGAAAACGGTATGACATGGTATCGCTTTTATCCTTTATATTTGAAACTATAATAGGTACGGACGACCGTGGTTCGTACCACGCTCGTCCAAGGGAGAATGCACCAAGCGTAGGGGTGGTATGTGGGACTTTCACCGGTGATAATAAAAATGTAAAGCAAAGTCAGAGGCAGAAGGGCAGCATAAAAACTCTGATCGTGAGGTTAGGCTCTAACCACACGATAAAGATAGAGAAGAAGACTAGTGATACTTTCACAATCCTGTTCATTACTCCCTAAATTCGTCTTTACGCCATCTGCTGATTCAATTAACCATGTCAGGAAGCAAGAACAAATACATAATTAGCAAAATCCGCCAATTCAGACAATGGTGATAATAAGACCACATCAAATTCATAAATCGAGAACAGTAAAGTACGTTCAAGGACGCAGCACAGGTCGGGTAGGGGGGCATCAGTAACTCGTGACCGGCGCGGGCAAATGTCAAATAGTCTCTCTTGAAACTGCGCTGAGAACGTGCGCGCAACAATCGAGACAAGAAAACGATTCGAAATAATCGAACACGAGAAAAAAAAAACGATACTAATTCCTAACTTAAAAAATTTAAAAAGAACCGGTGATAATAGTGCTGCTACTTCCACAAACTTTTTATCTATCGATTCGGATTTTTTATCGATTGTTTACATAAAGTGCATTTGACATTTGTATCTTTTTAGACAATTACAAGGAGGAAAGGTGAAGCCGAGTGAATGTGGTTCCATCGGGCATTGTATCGATGATTAAATAGTGGGAATTGTTTTTTCACATGCAATTGTTCGATTGACAATTTCCTGTCGTAATTAGACCTGTATCGATTGTTTGTCGATAAGTGAGTAATGTTAGCTTGAGGTAGTGTGTAGTGCATCATGGGTTGTTTACATACGAGTATGTTGTTGGTGTGTGCTGCGGTGTTAGCCTTGCAGTTCGTCGATGTCAAGACGCAGGTGAGAGATAGTTTTGTAACTTTCAGCCGTTGGATGAACATGTAATTAGGTGCAGCTACAGTTTCCTATATTGTGACAAAATGTTTCATCACTTACGGAAATTTTCTCGATCTAAAACTTACTTACATTAAGTAGGTATTTCATAAATAATATAATTGTAAAAATGCGATGTCACATGGCGGAACATTAATTCATTAAGAGTTTCCACAAGAAAAACTTTTTAAGGTCGCAAAGGAAAAAGTGCGTATGTTTAGCATTAAGTGCTCTATAAATACCATAGACCAAATCATCCAGTAACTTAGGTGTATACTATTTTATGTACTATTGCCCAAAGTATGGAGTAGTGACTTATGTAGTTGATACAATTTTATTTAAAAGTTGTTATTCAACGTATGAGGATATTTTGATTCATTTCTCGGCATTCAACCTTGCTGCTAACTTATAAATATTATTTTTATTACAAAAACATCACAATAATTAACTTTACAGTACAAACGAACTTACCTGTTATTCTTAACAATTAAACTCAAGTTAAATTATGCGCATAATTTAAAAATCCACTTCACTTCCAGATTTATATTTAAATATAGTATAATTATACATATCTATATGAATATGTAAACATAAAAATGTATTTTTGACAACAATTAATTGATACAATTATGTTAATTGTGAAACTATTTATATTTATCATTAATATTTTATATTCAATGCATCTGCTTGCATAATTATGGAAGAGGACTGAAGGAAAAATATTAAGACGAATCGACCTGAATATGGCGCGTGGTAGATTAGATACGCATCATTGAACTGATGCACGACTGCCATCAGGTCGCATGACAGTCGAGGGGTGACAGCCCAGTAGAGCCCAGTCAAACCGAATGACAGAAACGGAATACTTCACAACAACGAAGTGGTATAATTATGGTTTCCGTACCTCACGTTTACTACAAAATATATTTATGTCATTACATTAAATAACAGGGAAATATTGTTTTTTGAAAGAAAGAGTTTGGTTGTCATACTTTTCTAGATATTTAACTATGGTCATGCATCTTAAAGACCGCTGTGACCTCATCAAAAATCGTCCAGTATTTTAGCGACAACCTTATTTTATGAATGACGCCCACCATTGTTTGCTAATATTAATTTATAAGTACAAATCTATTTGAAATATATATTTCTAGTAGATAAGTTAAAGCGTTACCTTCGATCTAGTGTCGGTGGGTGTAAGTTCAAGTTCTGCTATTAATTTAAATATTGTCATTAACATAATGTATGCAAGCCCACATGAAACAAAACACAATAAACATACACAATTTATGAGCTAAAATACAGCCTTAAATCATTTTCCCTATGTCATGGCATGGCACCTACCATACTCCTAAAATTAAAATTATCTTTTCTCAAAATTCTTCACTTGTAGGTTTTTCACGTACGATGTGTTTTTAACCTACTTCCAAAAAGAGGAGGTTATCAATTCGTCTGTTTTTTTTTGTGTGTATTTTCAGCCTTTTTTTCGCCAATTGTGAAAATTACTTCGCGGTGGTCCCGATAGTGATCTTCGGAGATATGCAATGGAACTCTTCAATTATAGACAGCAAATCGATCGTGATTGCTGCAATCGCTTGGATGTTTGTTGTTTTCACAAAATCATAACATAACATCACGCCTGTATGCTCTGAAGAGGTATGCAGATGTGTACAGTACACATTTCGACAGTTCGGTCTGTTAGGTTCCATTTTATTGGGGATAAGCCTATTACCATGACATGTATTGTTAACAATATGAAATAAATGACTGCCTCGTTGGTCTAGTGGTGGCGACTACTCAGCATGAGGTCCTGGGTTCGATTGCCAGGTCGGGCAAAGTGTATTTGGGTTTGTCCATCAGGAATTTCTCAGTAGCAGCCACGGAGCCCGGAGTACACCTCAGCCCAACTCTTCGGAATTACAGGCGTGATGTTATGTTATGTTTAAATAAATGTACAGCTAATATTTGTATAAGATATTACAACTAAAAATAGTAAAATAAAAAACCTTTTATGCAAAAAATTTAACCGACCAACTGCAAAAAAGTTTTTGTTTGGTCTAGGCATGATTCTCGATTCTGATTTCCTGGATGCGATTCTCAGGTCGGACAGAGTGTTGTTGGGTATTTTCACTTTGGATTTTTCAGTAGAAACCTAGCGTCGGGATTGGTGCATCGCTCTCTGGGACTTAAACCTATCTGGCGAAAAAGGCGTGAACTACTCATACAATACACTAACGTACTACGTAACCCTTTGTGAAAGTTACACACATGATGATCTGTTTTATTTTGTATACTTAAATACCTACTTAAATTCCGTTTAGTACGAAGCTCATCTTATAAAACCAAAAATCAAATGAAATCGTAAATAGAAATGACTATTATACATATAACTATTTACCATCCAACAGAACAAGAAAAGGAAGAACTTCCTTTTTCTAATCAACTAGACATAACTCAACTTATCGCTCCCCATACAAAAGACATCAACGCATCACACTTGTAGTCCACTCCCGAGCTGCGCTACCAACCTAGTACGGACCGGAACCACGGTAATATTATAATACAGTAGTGTAACTCGACCGCATGATAGAAATAAATGCCTACAGCCGCGCGGTACGTAAACAACGTAGCGTTAGGGCTGCCCGTCTCCAGCATTTTAATTACATTTGCCTACTTTCTGTTTCTATTTAGTTTTGTGATTGTAAATATCCTTTTTATATAAATAAATGAAATACTTTGTATATTGAATAGGAAGTGTTCAATAAAAATGCGTGTTGTTTTTTGATTGGTAGATTTAATTAAAAAAACATGTTACTCTATTCGCTATAATTATTAATCCAAACACCTTTTTTTTCGTGAGATAAAAGGAAATACTTATCCATTAAAAAGACACACATTATGTACCTACCTACTAGTAAGTAAATTCAGAGTTTCCAGGTAATTTAAAAAAACTTATGTCTGGATGACGACTGATTGACGAATTCATACAACCAAAAACAGCACAATATTTCCTACTCGTCATATTAACTGATTTTTAGAGAAAAAATCACGCGGTTATTGTTAATAAAACAACGCACCGTCCGTTTGACACTGCGGTACCGTACAGCCGTGACTGTCTGCGCCCCGAGCGCACCCCGAGATCGAGGCGCGTAGGTATAGCTCGCGTTTCGTCCGTATGTATGAAGTTGGAGTACTGTATTATAATATTACCGTGCCGGAACGGAACCATTGCCGCTAAGGTTAACGACACCTCCGCTTGCGTTGTTATGATGCCATGAATTATGTATACGATATGGGCATATTATTAGTTATGTCATCTGCATGGGTGACTGATCTGACTGAGGGCAATTAAGATACCTATTTATTGTATTTGCCAGTACTATGGCGGATCCACTTTTATTGTGCGAACCGCCAGTTTGTGAAATTCACTGCTTGGCATCTCTGTTTTCCGATCATTATAATCTAGATCTCTTCAAGGTCCGAGTCGACCGAGTCCGAGAGACCTTAGGCCGCATCATCACTTCACATCAGGCGACCTGCGGCCAAGCGCAATCTTACTTTGGGTAAAAATAAAAAGTGACCATTCTGTATGTCGAGCGATATTTATATATTATATTTAATTTTAATATATTCTGTTATTTAAGAACTCAAGGTTGGCGGCCGAATGGGGAAATTTAATAAATATTGTTATTGGTGTGGTGGCCAATACCCATATTCCTAAAATTTTTGTGATTACTATATAAGAAAATGAATAAAAAATACACTATGAGAACGGTGTCTAGAAAGTAAAAACAATGTATTTGTAAATATACGACATAAAGGAGACAAAAAAAATATACAAATACGTACATACCTAAACATTTTTTTCGGAACATATATGACAAAAGAATGAATCTTTGTTTTAAAAAAAGGTAATAATTTCATGCTATTGTCTTAGTGACAAGCCGATCACGTGACGTGCACAGATCGTCTCCCAATTCGTATAAAAAAAAACAACAAAAAATACCAATATTATGCATAAAGTAGTCATACAACTTGTTACTCAGACATTCTTTGAATCACAAACACGTGATACTTGACATTATGCATTGGTCTGGAGTATTGACATCGCGTGCTACATAGATAACACGACTATCTTAATATGTTATAATGACCTCTGATATCATTTGTTTTTGTTTGTTATCTTTTGATCAATAAGTAATCCAAACGGTATATTCCTCGTCTAACCTAACACTCCGTATTCATAAATTAGATCAGGGACAAATTACATAAAAATGGCCATCTTTTATTATAAGACCAACTTTGAAGTATGAAAAAACCATCAGCTATACAGGGTGTAAAAGACCTCATCACGAAGCCGTCAACCAAGCATTCTGTACATCAAATTATGTAACTTTACGCAAAAATGATTGCTGGGAAACGACTTTTTTTTTGGGTGAAAAATCATGTTTTGTGGTAGAACTCAATGTAACGCACTCAAAACATTGTACTGATGAATGGATTAAATAGTACGGGGGTCGTGGAGGTATTTAAAGTAAAAAACTTCAATTAAAAACTTGTATTTAAAAAAAAACTTGTCAAAAAGTTGGAAGTTTGACTCCCAATATCTCCGTAACCAGAAGGTTCCCAGGTATGGTGTAGGACAAAAAAATGATCGCAATGACGGGGAGAACAAGTGCCTTTCGGCTTCGTTAAGAGGTGTTTTACACCCTTCATAGTATGTTCCTCATTCAACCTAACATCCTGTATAATTTAAAATAGTAATTAATAATTGCCCTAACTTGTGGGTGTCAAAACAGCAAACATCTCAGGTTGAAGCATAAGATTTTCAGCATGGCCATATCATATTCAGTCTTCTTGGTGGTAATGTCATCAAATATTACTTTCAGGGGTGCACGCTTAATTGAAATGAATGCAAATAATTAAAAAATTGGAAAAAACATAGTGTGTTATGGATACCATAGTTAGTAATCTAACTGACAAATGCTTGCACTGACTGGACAGGTCCACTCAAATCTGTGTGGTTCTTTCTTCAAAAGACCATCTCAGACACTAATCTGCATAGTCCTCATCTGATTTGAGCAATATTATGTCTGGACTTCAAAAGAGACTATGACCTCTGAGTTTGTTTCGGCTGTTTCTTCTCAGAGTAGTCAAATACGAAACACCGGCCCCATCTAGTTTTAAAAAAATGACGTGTAAAATTGTTTGTAAAAACCTACTTGCAAAATAAACATCATTTATCATTTAATAGCTTATAAAAAAAATGATTAAAGAAACTTATCCATTAATATGACGGATAGGCTGAGTCACAATATTTTAATTATTGTGGGTTGCGCTCGTGTCGTTGCGGTCCAAAGATATTAAATAAGAAAATATACAACATCATGTGATGCTCCACTGGTAAAACATCACATGATTTTGTTCAAAACTTTTTATGAATAAGAAATAAACATGTAAACTTATTTTATTTTATTGCAATGTCGCCGAGTGCATTCTTGTGTGCTTATAACATTGTTATGAAGTGATAAATATTTATTTAATTACTTCTCTCCACTTTATTATTATAATTATAATATAGTAATAGTATAATTATACTTTCAGATTATCAATTTGAATGATTATGGAATTTGAATAATTTATTGATCAAGAAAATGTTGTTGTTATTTTATCTGAGATTTTCAGTTTTCTAGTGGTCGCAAGCACGACTGCTGAGCATGAGGTACTGGGTTTGATTCCTGGGTCGGGCGAAGTGTTATTAGGTTTTCCATCAGGAATTTCTCAGTAGCAGCCACGAAGTCTGGATTTGCGTCCGTTTGATGGCAACAGGCTCGCCCGTATTACATGGTACTTTAACATAACTAGCGAAATGTGGGTGTGTACTATTAGATACACCTCTGCCCAACCCTTCGGGGATTACAAGCGTGATGTTATCTTAATGTAAAAAAAACTGCATTTCAGAAAGATATCATAATATTCATCAAATCTTATAAATAAGACAAAGACTAAAAAAATAAGAAAAATATTTTTCATTTATTTTACAAAAGTTTAATTCAATCCAACCGGAGCATAGGTAGTTAAAAAGTGTTTTCCTCCAACTGTATTGATTTTAATTTTATATTGTCACGAACATAGCATATAGATTTTGCATCCTATACTATTTTGAAATGGGTCTCATCTCAAAGTTGCAATCGTTATTCCAGGAGTGAATCCCTCTAGAATTCTGCTCATGAATGCTCGCCACTGTACAGAAGTGCACTTGGGTACATTCAACTTACCCAATTCATCTCCTTAATCAAAACATCATCTCCAAATTGTCACTTGCGCGTGGGCAGACTTAACTTAAATCCACGTGATGACGTCACAAGCAGCCATTTTATACAATCCTTTTACTTTCAGAGCGTGATTTATATACCGTCGATTGTTATCTAGGATTCTGAATAGACTCTAATGAAATCTATAGACTTACTTATGTAAGATTTGTGATAGATTCGTCTCTTTAATAGTATTGTAGTTGAATGTTATTGCAGGATTATTTAAGCTTCGTTATGCTCTATTCATAGGGTTGAATATAGGCTAAGTTGGTGTGGTCGCAATATTGACTGTATTTATGTCATCAGCCTTTTCCCAACTATGTTGAGTTCGGCTTCCAGTCTAACCGGATGCAGCTGAATACCAGTAGTTTACATGGAGGGACTGACCTCCACAACCCATTTAGTACCGAGTAATACGGTACTCATTGGTACCTGTAACAACTGTCAAAGAGTTACAAATGATAGCCGGGACCATCGGCTTAACGTGATTTTCAAAGCACGGAGGAAACGTAGTATGTAACTGGTGGTCACCCATCCGCAGACCAACCTAGGCAAGCGCGGCTTAACCTGAAGATGGACCCGAGCGGCTGTTATTTGTTAGTCACAAGCTCCTCATACTTGACAGTATTTATGTAGTTGCTTACAATGATACGTTGTACAGCATTTGTACAATCAACTTGTTTTAATGTAGGTATTCGCACGGTGGGTTTTTCCTTCAACAGTAGGTCCCCAGTTTTATCCCAAAGGGCATAGGTTTAAGAAACTGAATTTAAATGTGCTGGATTTGACATAAAGTTCTATGTACTTTAAATAAAGATATAGGTACTGTCATACAAAACAAAGTGAAGTCTTATCCTATTAACCAGACCACTGATTAATAATTTAGTTTAAATTTTCGGGTAACACATGGCATTTTGTTTAGACTTTTTACCACGGGTGAGTCACGTATAAGAATATACAAGTCAAGTTCTTAAAAATTATCTCAAAAATTAAGAAACAAGTTTAGCACGATGATAAACTTTTTTAACTGAAACTCTTCAGTTCAAGGATAACTAATGTCATTTCGGGTCTGTAACATACACATATCAAAAAAAGTTTGCGATCACTTTGAAAAATCGAAATCTTTTTGGTTACGGTAGATTATATATTATGATTTCTTCTTCTTTTAGGATTCTTTATTTAAAAATATAGATTTTATTTTTTAATTTCTAACGGTATTTTTATTTAAAGAAAACACACAACAAAGAATTTTTCTTGCTAAAGTTCAATTTTATAAATTATATTACTTTATGGTAGTGATCACAAACTTTTTTTGATGTGTGAATGCCTATGGTTCGATTTATTGAAGCTGTGGTTAATTCAAAACAGGTTGACTGGAAAGTACTCAGAATATATCTCACTATGGTAGCTTAAACATTGAGAGCTGCTTAATAAAAAAAAAGTTTTAATTTTTCCTGTTCATTAGCTTCAACACGAATACTATTGTAACTTACTGGGGCTGCCTTAGTTTATTTAAGACACAATGTTTGAGATGAAATAAACATTTAAGTACCTATATTTTGCAAATCGTATCGATTTTTTACGTTTTTGTTAGAAAGTATCTTCTGATTAAATCCGTCTTTTCGCTACAACGATGATGATTATCATTACTGATACTCTGATACAATTTAAATGTCCCAATTTCCTTATACTGTATAATGATAGCATAGCACGACGGGAAACAGGCCATTCCAACGAAATCCCAGTCGTCTTCCGCCTTCCATGTCACGCAACCGGAATGCCCGCAGGCACTATCTAACTTAGATAACAGTGTTAACATTAACATTACCAGTCTCGGTACAACACTCTCACCGGCCAACCATACTCCGTCAGTCTGTCTGTACGTCATGTTACTCTCTGACACGTAAACGGCTGAACATTTTTTTTAAATGATCACTAATTTTTCAGCTTTCAGAAAAGTAGCAATTCAATGTTTAGAGGAGTGGAGCAGTTTTCTTTATAATTAAATGTTTTTGGTAACAAGTCACGGAATATCTATAAAATATAAAATCAAAGGAACCGCCACAGCTCGGTAACCATCCAGTTTGGCTCCTAGTTAACAGGACTTCATTGGTTGCTAATGGCCTAGTATAACCCTTTTCAAGGAATAGGTTCAGTTTCCCTGTTATTTATTTATTTAACGGTTTATGCACACACTACATACAGAAAAGAAGAAAGGAATAGAAAAATAGGTACAAAGGTGATGCTTATTTCTAAAGATATCTCTTCCAGCATACCTACCCTGTAAAATGCTATAATAGATCTCTACGCGAGCGAACCCGTGGACTAAACCTAGTGTACAAAATGACTCTTACCGTGTTACAATATTCAGTTTTACTGTCCATCCGTTCATTTTTATTATAGTTATTATGACTGCAAACGTTTGCATAATGTGAACATCCCATTAGAGTTTCGTAATTATTTTCTGTCGAGAGAGTGAATCTAGAATTTGATCTAGATCATCGAAATGTTGGGGGTCATTGTACTTGCAGATATTTCGTGGAGGATTTATGTAATTGTTGTTAAAGTGCTCTGCCATAAAGAGTATCATCAAAGTTAAGCACGACTTTTTTTACATAGATCGTACTAAGTGCTATCGCTAGAACATTATCTGTGACATTGTTACCTACTTTTTGTTAGTAACCTAAAGGCCAAATGCAGACCCTACCTTACTGCTTTGCCACCAGGTACAGTCGCATGAAATAACGGTTTCTACTTTAAGATATAAGAACTGTTCGTAATAGTATGGCCGAAGTATTATATTATCTGTGGTATGGCTTATAAAATGCTATGTTTATGTAAAACGTTAATCAATGAACTAGGAGAAAATCCAATTCAATTCTTTATTGCACATCACATGTGTTTTTTAAGATCTTAAAACAAAAATAAAGTTCCATGTACTATAAATAAGGTTATAGGTACTGTCATACAAAACAAAGTGACGTCTTATCCTATTATCGACTACCTATCTGACCTCTGTACTGGGTAATACGATACTTCTTGGTAAGACTGGTTGTTAGACATGATATGATTAACAAATTAAATTCTTTATTCAACCAGACAGTGCGGAATCATCCCGTAGGTTGCCTCTCTGAAGCAACCTAGGGGATGATTCCGCGATTGCCAGTGGATGAGACAGACCAGACAGTGCGGAATCATCCCGTAGGTTGCCTCTCTGAAGCAACCTAGGGGATGATTCCGCACTGTCTGGTCTGTCTCATCCACTGGCACTCTGAAAACAAAAAAGAATCGCTTAGCTAAAACTTTGTCC
The DNA here is from genome assembly GCA_941918905.2 of Xestia sexstrigata. Taxonomy (NCBI): domain Eukaryota; kingdom Metazoa; phylum Arthropoda; class Insecta; order Lepidoptera; family Noctuidae; genus Xestia; species Xestia sexstrigata. The sequence continues at coordinate 1,646,785 of OW799210.2, forward strand.
ATATAATAACATGCGTGGAGAGCATGGACCATCTTACACAAAATTTACAAATAAACGCTCTGGCTCGCCAATTACTGACATTCACATTGTCAGGCACAAAAAAATATAATATTTGACAGTAGCATTTAAAAAATTATCATGAGTAAAAAATGTGTAAATTCATATAAATATAAGTGAATAATGTCAAAGTATAACTTTTGAGAAGTGCTGCGTGTATACATTCTTGCTAGACTATACACGCTCAAGCAACAATGGCTTGGCTTCTGAAAAAAAAAAACCAATGAAAGAAATAACTTAGAGCCAGCCACGAGTCGAACGAACATCATTCATCTGCCTGCCTTTTCACAACTATGTTGGGGTCGTGTTTTATTCTAACCGGATGCAGCTGAATACTAGTATTTTACTAGGAGCGACTACCTATCTGACCTCAGTACTGGGTAATACGATACTTCTTGGTAAGACTAATTGTCAGACGATATGATTAACAAATTAAATTCTTTATTCAACCAGACATTGCGGAATCATTCCGTAGGTTGCTGAAAAGAGGCTCATCCACTGGCACTCTGAAAACAAAAAAGAATCGCTTAGCTAAAACATTGTCTATACCGGATGACTTTTTTATCACTTTCTAAAAAAATAGGTATATTAGGTGAACGGAGTAGAAGCTTATGGCTGGTTTTTGTTTTCTTTTTCCACAGCTTAGAAAAAAATTGATCTTTCATCAAAAAATACTACAAATTTCAAGTAAACTTTTCATATTAGAACAAAGAAAGAGAAATTAAAAAAAAAATATGAAAAGTTTCGTATTTAAAATTTAATGGATTTTTCATTTTCTTAAAATAAAACTAAGTATGCCATTTGCTTCTACTCCGTTCACCTATAATTACAGTTAACACTATAAGTATATACTTATAAAGTATCGTATAACGACAAAGGTACACTACCTTTGATTACTGCCGACATGATTTGTTTTGCTTATTTTTTTTTTGAGAGATAGCTCTCTAGAAAGATAGCAAGATTCCGCTACGAGAGACTCTAACAACTAATTGTAAAAATATACAATCTAACTACATCACTTAACAAATCTGTACATCAGTTAACAAAGCTCCTAAATAACTTCTGCAGTAAGTTGTTAACCTCGTGTTAGGCGCCACTACAACAATGAATTAGTACTTAGTAGGCGTCGCTAATATCTTGTCGATATCAACAGCCTGACTCATAGCTCATGCCTACACGTGCTTGAGAAAAATCGAAAGGTAGTCTTTGGGAGGTTTTAATTTATATTTGTTTAAATTGATTGTAGGTGTAGTTTACAATACGAACGAAAAAAGTTTAGAATGCTGCATCTGAAAAGTTCTACTAAAAGTGTAGTTACGCACATGAAGACTTAACATCCAAAATAAAAGTGACATTTAGGTTGTTGTTTTTTTTTACAGAAAAACATCCTAAATGTAACATACATTATAACGGCCACTGGACAAAGGACAATATATCTTATTGTGGAGATGATAGGTACATTTAAATATGACATGACATTAGTTGTTAAATGTAAATTATAGACCAAACGATGACATGATTGTACTTTGCATAACTAGAAATATTGTCTAAGTAATATGTCAACATAACTGACGACTTTGTCACTTAAGCTGCGGACAGAATGATATGACTCACAGAGTGGAACTGTTATTTATATAATTGTGTATTTTAATAGTGATGATGATTTGGGAGCTTAATCAGATACTATGGCTTGAATTTCAGGGAAATCATCAAGATTTTGTTGGACTATAAAGATCTAGACTACCCAGAAAAAAAGCTTTCCCATAATTGGTCCGATTTAAGTGATGCTTTCTTTATTTGGGAGAGTAAGCTTGCGCGGTGGTTCCATAGAAATTTTAACTTGTGTGTATGTGCATCATGTGCTAAAATCTTTCAGTTACAACGTAAAATTTATACTTGACAAGGATTTGTGTAAATACCACAACTAATGTCCTTCCTTCTCTTAATGATTATTATGCTAGCTTAGTTGAAAAGCATGTGACTAAAACAGTGATGAATATAAATTTAATGTTGATGGATGGAGAGGAAGACCAAGGAATATACGGATGTACTGTGGGAGGAATGATATAAAAGAAAAAGGAGTTAATGATAGCATCACGGTTGACAAAGGACAGTTTAAGAAATAAAAGTGTTGCGATTATCCGAAGTAATAAGGGACAAGAGCAGAAAGATGACGATTCGTTGAAAAGCCTTTATGAAATCTTCATGCGACCGTCTCTAGACGTTAGAAGAGCAAAGAGTCGAGTCTGAATACAGCCTTAGACTTACTTTCAAGTAAAATTAACTAGGAAGCAACTCAAGTTACGTAAGGAGGTGAGTTAACTGAATAACTTTAAAAGATTAACTGGTGATGGATGACACAAAATATTACTACAAGCTCATCAGATGCAGTAAGAAGTTAAGTAAGATAATTAAATTTAATGTACTTTTCGGTATAAAGCCAGGCTAGATAAACAGTCGCTTCATGTAAAATACGGGTATGTAAGTGCATGCGGTTGGACAAGAGGCCGACCCCAATATTGTTGGGAAAAGGCTAGCCTTTTCCCTACAATATTGGGGTCGGCAGTTGACGACGAACTTTTACAGCCACAAAGCATGTCATTTTCGATCAAAATGTTTTTACAAAACTCCAACTGTTCCACGCATTATCATAAAAAATAATACTATGTTTACTTAACAACGACCAGCTTCCACTGTTGTGATAGATAACCACACAAATATAAACAAAAACTAAGATAAAAAGTCTATTGAACCATTCGAATTTGTGTATACATATTGGTCAGATGTTTTGACTATTGAGATTACACTCGATGTGGCACCTCAAACCTTTTTTTTCTTAAGTTCTTTTCTCATCTATAGTTTGTTTTGACTCATCTTTAATTGATCTTGTCAAATTCTCAGTGTATTCAGGGTAAAGTGGCCTGTAAAAAGTGTTTTTGGTGTCTTCTCCTTAAAGTTATAGGTTTATCAAAGTGCTTATTTATCCATTTTGATTTTTGGCTAAAAGTTTTGCCCGTCTCAACCCTCTAATAGACACAGGCTTCTCCACAGTCCCACCACCATAAAAAGGTCTTAAACACAGTGGAAGCCAATTAGCGATAATGATACCGATACGACACCATTGACGTAAGCTATCGAAAAGTTTATGTTGATTGTCACTTGTCTATATCATTCTGTACCTACCAGCCATCGTCGGTTCATCTATCCTATCCTAACTTATCGTGCACAATAATTGTATGCAATAACCTCAAGTTACACAACACAAAAGTTAGCACACTCCAAAGTCATAATTATGATCCAGTCACCGAATTGAGACCGACACACTTGAGAGATTCGCACACGATCTGACGTTCAATTCATTCAATTATTTTATTAACACATGCATGCGTGAAGATGCAAGTGTCTTAGGTGTGTGGTATTGTGCAATGACACATGTAATGACACGTCTGTTGCGTGTCATTGCGTACTACTCAATACTCTGTGTCAGTGACACCCTGACATTAAGGACAAGTGTCTGTCGGATTTTCGAATACATTTTGTTTGATCATGCTTAGGGTATTTGAGTTTTGAGTAGACTTTTATGTTCATTATTTACGTTACGACAATTTAACTTCAAAATAACCTATAGTTAAGGAATATTGGGAATTGAAGAAATTAAGAAAAACTAACGATATTTTACGTACATACATGGACACATTAAATATAGCATTTGACTTTAGACACAAACAAACTATATCCTATTAATTATATTATATAATAGTAATTCTACTTTTATACTTGAAGACCGAGATATCGCTATGGAGAAACCATCAGCCCATTCAGTTTGGTAACGAAAGAAGCCACCTATATAATTCACCTGAATAATCCTTAATAGACATTACAGCCGCAGATTGAAAGCTACAAAAATAAATCATGTTAAGAGTTTTGATTCTCTACATAAGTCATTGCTGCAGACCTACAATCAATCAGAAATTTGAAAGCAGCAATTCGATACTTTATCCTCAATCAAAAAGTTACATCAATCAAAATATAGGAAGTTTCATAACTTGAAACTAGGAAAAGAGCTCAACAATTAATTCGTTAGCCACGGCTATACAGATTGTTGTATGATAGTCGATGTCAAAGCGATAAACACAATAATTGTCGAGTTAGGACATATAAGGTTGCAAACTCTCACTAAAGGTTATCAAACGTTCTCGAGCGACCTTGTATGAAAGGTTGTGGTTTTAATCATTTTTGGAGATAGAATGTACCTGCCTGTACTTGCACAAGATTGCGGGTACTTGATGTTCAGTGACCTGTAACATCAAAGGTCAACTTTGGCTATGCCTTTTTTACAAATCAGTGATTTTGTTCTTGTACTCTCAGTATTTGTGCGACGAACTAGGTACGTTGTAGGTCTTGTATGAAAAGATTACAACCCAAGTATTTAATCATGGTTCGTTATGAGACTGTCTGCATTGTCTGCTTGGGGTAGCTACGCCAGGCATATTCATATATTATACATAATTAGGTATCTGTCTGGGTCGTGGAAACATTGCACCCTCTTACCTTTCGAATACTTTGTAATGAGTTTGATACACGGCCTAAATTATGCTTGTGATGTGATGTATTTTTTATAGTATTATTTTAAAAGTGTTTGTTTTTTAAATCGCTAATCTCTTGAACAAAACGTGGGACTTTAAAAATCTTACTAAAAATCTAATCTTACATTTAATAGGCCAATCAAAAAGAAAGACTGCTGGTGAAACCTGGAAGCACAGCTAGTATTGTTATAAAACGTGAGGAGTTACTGATAAAATGTTAGCCTTTTGTTTACGATCAGCCGTTTTTTAGTGCACTTTAAAACACTTACCTCGATGCTCTGAATAGCAAATCATAAAGCCCTTGGGCAGCATCCTCAACGGCAGGTATCCACTACGAGCGATGTTTCTGAAAAGGTGGCATTCTAATCCAAGCTATATTCGACGAGAGGTCGCACGATTTTCCATTCACAGTAACAAATTACCTACATTCTGTCGATGGTATTAATCAATTACGTATGTCTCGATGAGAGGAGTTTATTGATTAGCAGTTTAATAAAATGCATGTTAGGCATATACATAATACTTACATATCTTTAAATATTGAGGGTTTTTTTTGCTAGCCTATTTGAGTGTCCCACTGCTGGGTAAAGGCCTTCCCTTTCTACTTCCAAACCTCTCTATCTTGTGCGGTATATGGCTGTGTTCGCCCCGCAAACGAGATCAGATCGTCACACCACCTTCGTCGCGGTCTGCAGCGACGGCGATATCCTCCGACAGGCGTCCAATGAGTGACTATCGTTGCCCATCTCTCTCGGCGTATACGTGCTACGTGGCGACCCCACTCCCACTTCAGCTTGGCTGTTTTTACTCCAACATCTGAGGTCAAGATCATCTCCAACATTGAGCGATAAAGTTGGTATTTAATCTGCTAGGGTGTTGTTCCGATTCTTTTTCTCCTTCTTCCAAGCTAAAATACTATGAAGTGATGAAGGGCGGACTTTTTGGGGGACTAGCTTTTGGAATATTGACAGTTCAAAAACTGCTGACTCTCAGGCTTATTTAAAATAAATTTTAGTTGAGATTTCCTGATTGCTAAATGCAATTTTAAAGAAAATAATTTTAATTTTTAATAATTTAATAGGGAAGACGCAACATAGCGTAGCCGTTAGAACATTACTCGTTTTTATTGCCTGGTTTATATGTGGTATGTTTGAAGTATAGTCTACTGTCTATACTGTGTAGCCTATCTTACACTGGAATATAATACTAACGGTTACATTCACAAGGCTCACATTGCATAACATAATAATGGGTACAGCTCACAAATTGCAGGGATACTGGCACTGCCAGACTGGCACGAAGCGAACGATTTGATAATAACACACCGACTTATGCAAATGTTGGCTGTCGGCGATCGTGATCTTGGAGAAGGTAGTTATTAGCGCGAAGTTATGAATGGGTGGTCCTTCGGTACGGATACACATCCATCTCTAGTCTTAGGTTTCTTGATTTGTAAAGATGTCTAGAAGAGGAACGCTTAAATATCTATCTTTCTTGATTAGGCAAAATATCGGCATTTCGCAGCTGCATATTGTTGATTTATTCGCCTTATTGCATCAATCCGAGAGACGCAGCGCGCAGGGGTGAATCGAGACGAAATTATAAAAGGGATTAATTGAGCGTAGTTTTTTTGCCTTTAAATGATATGAATTCAACTTTGATGTATTTTGTTTATTTATTTATTTAACAATATATGTACACATTAAATAGAGAATTGCAGTAAGGAACAGAAAATTAGGTACAAAGGTGATGCATATTTCTAAAGAAATCTCTATCAGCAGTTCCAGCATACTCGTACCTGCGAAAGGTGATACTAAAAAAAGCGATGTAGACAAAGTGTGTAAAATAAGAAGAGAAAATGGATTCCATAAAACATAAACCAAATAACTACTGTTTTTTTTTGCTTTTGTTGACAAAAATCGTATGTAAGAAAGCAAACATAAACTGTATTTAGGTGTGTGTGTTTCAAGCGCTTGTAAAAACGATTTTTAATGTCTGTTTGGAGATTACTAAAGTTGGACAATAAATAAACACTTGGTCACATGCATTTAGTTCTGTATTGCCCAATTTAAATGCCTTTAACCCACAAATTATCCTAGTAGTGCACAACTCGAACAATTTGTGAGGTATATAATGTTGACTAATACATGCCCACAAGTAGTGCTCATCACGAGTTGCGGGTTCAGAGTAATATGTAGATGCGTTTCATGTGTGACGTGTATGGAAAGGATGTTGTTTTATGTCAAGTGGAATTAATGCATTTTAATTTGGCTGTTTAGTAACAATTTATGTAACAGTAAGGCAGCACGACAAATAATCATATTATGCGTTTAGTGACGTTCTTAAAACATGTTGCTTCTGTTTTAATCGTTTAAAGATATCAGATTCAGAATTGCGTTTCAAATATGATTAGCATTAAACGCATTCAGTGATTTATGGGGCAGATGGGCCTTAGGATTACATAAATATAATGTGTGGGTTCGTGATACATTAGGTGTTACCTTAAACTTTTTGTTTAGTTTTTGTAGTCATGCGTTCGTAATTAAAAACTTTTAATGGGAAGTATTTAAAGTGCTCACAAATAGAGTAAGATAGACCTTAGCGTTTATTTGTGAATATTATTAATATTATTTCCGAGGCGCTTCTGTTCAGCTGTATCGAGTCACATAACACGAGACATTATTACGAGAAAACTACTCTCTCATTACCTTTTTTCTAATTATATATTTAGCCTAATTTGGTTCGTAGATTACATAGGTACCGAGTTTTCTCCATGCCTCCGAAAGCACGTGAAGCCGTTGGTCCTAGCCGTCATTTGTAGATCTTTGACAGTCGTTACAGGTAGTCAGTGGCAAGAAAGTCTGACAACCAGTCTTATCAAGGGGTAATACCCAGTACTAACTGGGTTGTGGAAGTCAGATAGGCAGTCGGTCCATGTAAAATACTGGTAGTGATATTCAGCTGCATCCGTCAAAGCCGATACTAATAAAGTTGAGAAAAGGCTAAGCAGATGGATGACGTTTGTTTTACCTCCATAATCAGTTAATAGTTTATCAATGCGTGCCTCCTCACCTAACTCCGAGATTATCATCCTGCGACATGCACGACAATCGTACGCACGATTGTGACCTTTGTCCCACACTTTAAATACTTCTCCATGTTACCTTTGATTTAATGTTAATTTAACTCTTCTCAACCTGTTTTCGTATGCAATTAAGAGATGGATCGATGAGTGATAATTCAAACTTTTTAAGTCATAGTTTTGAGCATGATAAACGTATTTGACGTTTTTAAAAACCTACTGAATGTTCTTGAAAATTGTAATCTCTTGTGAATTTGCCTCTGTTGATTCAGGTTTTCAGGAGTTGCAAGGCAAAAGTGCGGCGGGTTAGACTCGAAAAAAAAATATCGATATCTAACGTTGGCGTCAATGTAGCCTAATATTGAATTTGGAAACATCACGTAAACGTTTTCTTACTCTAGTAATCGTACCTACAAAAAGTGCACTATTTGCAATACACCTAAATGCGTAAACAAATTGAATATCTTACAAAACGGTATTGACCCAATCACAGGTACTGGAAAAAATATAACTTTATTACGATTCGTAGTACATGAGGTCACATTAGTCACAATTTCGATTCACAAATCGAGTTACAAGTTACAATCCATCGTGATCGAGAAATGTCCAAAGTAATCGATACGGGTCATCTTGTTCCCTTGTTGTGTCGTAAAGTATTTTTGTATCATTATTGATATTACTTTTATCTCGATTGTTAAAGGTCATCGATTCTTTTGCTGAGTTTCTCTTGGGTAGTTCGTTAGTTAAAAAGCTTCAGGATTGCATTGCATAATCGTGATTAACTTTCAATTGACATTTTAATTTACTGTCTACGACATCATGATCTCCTTTTGTGCCAATGATGCAATGTGGAACAAACCGGGAACGTTTAGTTTGTGTTATTTTTGAGAGTACTCAATGAAGATGACATTTTGTTAAATTTAGTTATTGATACATGTTTTGTAAAAATATTGCAAGGTAGAACAAAATGTTGTAAATTAAGGCTTTGGTCATAAGGACTATACTTTAATCAGTTTCCCGCTCACCTGGCAGCTGGATTGCTTTCAGGGTTATTTAAAAACAGAACAGCTTCATTTTGTTTTTGGAACGAAAAGGCTAAGACGGAAATGCTAATTAAAATAGTGTCAGCGATCAAACCAAAACGTGTTTTGATGTCCACACGTGTTTTGTTTGAAAACCTAATTTATTTATTTATGTTGCTAACACAAGATTAAACTAATGACACTAACGTTCTTACTCCTATATAGTCTCAAGGTTACATTCAAACGACACAAAATTATGTGACAGATTTTTTGGACAAAATATTCAACAATTTTAACACTACGATAAAATTACACAACGCAGACAGACGGAATGGGGGAATTAATCTAACCATAATTCTTATTATTAGTTTCCGACGCAAGCGTCCCGCGGCACCCCCTCCCTCCCTCGTGCCGGGGCAACATTTTTTTTTTCTTTTCGGATGCGAAATCATCAAATGACTCCTCCAGCTCTGGGCGGAGCAGGATGAGTGTCAGACTTTTACTGACTAAAACCCATCCATGTTCCTTCATTGCCCTTTATGTTCCGGGGCCACGGTATCTCTTTGCTGACTCTCTTTGAGGCGCGCGTGGAACACGAACGCGCCGTCGACACGGCCTGTCGTCATGAGACGGACGGACGGCGAGCTAGCCCATAGCCCACCGTCCACAGGCCAGCGCCTACGGTGGCCGGGGGCCACGTGGTGGCTCCCTTTAACGTTCCGTTTTACTAGCCCTTTTTTTTTTTTTTTTTCGGGTGGGAAATCATCAAATGACTTATGCGCTCGGCTGGCACTTTCTTTATCCTCGAACCCTCGCGAATGGTGCACCATCTGCAGTGTGAGAGTGTAATAAAGATTCCAAGAGATTTAATGAAAACACACAGTTAAAAATATTAAATAGGGCCTTTTATTAAAATTCAGTGCTTAATTAAATGTTTGGATTTTCTAAAGAAGAACTACAGCAAAAAACTCAACTTAATAATATGTATCGTTTAATAATACATAGTAAAAGCGAGGGGAGTACATTTGAACGTGAATCAAGGTGAGTTTATCAAACAAATATTTACTTATTATGTTCCTGTAAATACGTCACCTTCTTTCTGATGACGAGTAATAGAGAAGTATGGAAGAAGAAGACATGCTGCGCCGACCACAAATATATTGTGATGGGGGCAGGAGAATGGTGATGATGAAGATGATGTTTATACATATGTATAAGTTTCAGTTTCCAAGAAAAACACAATAGGGTCATCATCTGCCTAGCCTTTTTCCAAGTTTTATTGGGGTCGGCTTCCAGTCTAACCGAATGCAGCTGAATCCCATGTAAAATACTGGTGTATTTTACATGGAGCGACTGCCTATCTGACCTCCACAACCCACTTAGTACTGGGTAATAAGATACCCCTTGGTAAGACTGTTTGTCAGACTTTTTGGACCACTGACTACCTAGCTGAAACGACTGTCAAAGATCACAAATGACAGCCGGGACCAGTTGGCGGGACCAACTGTCATTTGTGATCTTTGACAGTCGTGCCTCGGAAAGCACGTTAAGCAGTTGCTTAACGTGCTTTCCGAGGCACGGAGAAAACTCGGTATGTAATGGGCGGTTAACCTAACGATCGACCCGAGCGGCTGTTATTATTTAGCCACGAGATCCTCTTGAAAAGTGTCTCAATTAGATTCTATAGTGCTAATGAACCACTAAAAAATTCTCAAAATTTCAATCGTTAAGTGTCATTAAAATGCATTTAAATTTTGCATTTTCAAATTTCGCGCGTAATTTGACGAAAACGCTGGACTCAGTGGACGCCTTGTTGCTCTGTGCTCATGACGTCAGTTGGCTGTGTAGGGGTTGCGGGACTCTGGGGTTGCGGGACTGTTGCGGGACTGCGAAAGAGATACCGTGGCCCCGGAACATAAAGGGCGATGAAGGAACATGGGTTTTAGTCAGTAAAAGTCTGACACTCCCTTCTGCTTCGCCCAGAGCGGGAGAAGTCATTTGATGATTTCCCATCCATTATTTTTCAATTTTTAATCGAGATAGCTTTATAAATAAAAGATGTTGTAGATTTAAATTCTTAATACGAGTACATACACATTTTATTACATGTAGACTTCTACGCTACAACTTGTCTACAGGTTTTTAGACCAGACGTGATGCTAATTTATAAAGCTCATATGACTATTAATTTAATTTATAATGTAAATTATATAACCAGTTTTCAATACAGATGTGACTGTCAAGTCAGGGTCTCGAGTTCGAACCCAAAGCACGCACCTCTGATTTTTCGGATTTATGTGCGTGTTGTATAATTTTCACTTGCTTCGGGGAAGGAAAACATCGTGAGGAAACCAGCATGCCTGAGAGATATTTCTTGACGGCATGTAAATGCAAAGTCAGAGGCGCCTAAAAATTCTGACACCAGGTTAGGTACTAACCTAAATAAAAGAAAGAACACAGATGATGATTTAAATTGTGCTTTGAAGACGATTTTCTCTATTTATTTCTATAGATACATCATTAAAACATTATATTAACGGAATTATGTTTTTATTTCAGGATAAATGGTTGCAATGAGATGCGAGTGGTGCGCTCAAATGCAAGAGAGCTGATGTATTAAATGATCTAGCTAGAACTTGGGAAGATGATATGCTATGATGTACAATTTAATTGTACGGTCACCTCTTGGTGGGCACGGGCAGGAGGATAAGAGGGATGGAACATATCTTAATTTCGTGCTTTATATTTAAGCATTTAAGAATTACTAAGTACGTTAAAGTAACGGACGGCTCAACTCTAGAGTTGAGCCGTCCGTTACTTGTGCCTGTTTATAAGTGCCTGCACCTAAATGGTTTAATAGAAATAAACGTTTGGAGTTTGAGTCAAGTATTGTGTGTGTTTCAACTACCCACTTACCTATCTACCAACAATGAATGATTAAGATTTAATTTTATTAAAGATCAATTACCAACATTCAGGCAAAAAATGATAGATCGAATGAATTAAATGTCAAAAATGTTGTAACATCAGTAAAGCACAGATCACGATATAATCAATCACTTATCTTTAATTTCACAATAGTAATGGCGACTGTTGAATTCGTAGAAATAAAGACTAATTAGTATTAGCTATGTGACATTGACCCCTAGTTTTTTTAAACAATTTTCTTCGTTGTCAAGTGACCCGTCTAGAGATCAGAACATCCCTGTTCTGATTGCTTGACCAAAGCAACACCCACAATACAATACAATATACCCAACATACAATGTTTGACGACACGGTTGGCGCAGTGGTTGAGCTATTGGCTGCTGAGCTGCGTGTCGCGGGTTCGATCCCCGCAAGGTACAAATATTTGTATGGCCTACAGATAGTTGTTCCGGGTCTGGCTGTTTGTGTATTGTGAGTTTAAATGTTTGTAAACGTACCCACGATACAGGAGAAATTCCTAGTGTGGGGCAAAGTTTAAAAAAAAAAAAAAATAACCACATGAGTTGCAGATTGTAGATTCTGTGTATGGTTTGTACTTGAATCTTTTGATTTTAATTTTAGAATTGGCACTGCCATCTTGTTTTTCAAATGTAAAACAAGGAGGGCTCCTGTCAATGTTGTTCATGCTCCAAGAGACCACGTTGTGGCAAACATACAAACTCGCTTTCGCTTTTTGACTTTGAAGACACTTACTTGAGACTTTGTCAATCGAGAAGCGATTTCATCGCTAGTATTCATTAATCAGGTTTGATTAATTGGAAAAAAATATTTATCGAATAGTCAGACATCGATTATGTAAATATGTTAATAAATACTAAATCTGTCTATTTATATTCGAAGATGACATAGACCTTCATTGACTAGTTTCATTATTATGTCTGAACCAGCTTTATGTCACGCCCGGGGCTAAAGGGGAGGGAACACAAAATGCAAGGTTATATACCCGACTTTGATACCGACAACCAACCGTTATCGACAACCAACCGGTTATCGGTTATCTGCACGTACATTTTCGAGATAGATGTCTCTTCGGTCTAGTGGTTTTAATTGGTACTGCTGAGGGTGAGTTCTTGGGTTCCATTTCCAGGGCTGGTAAAGTGTTGATGGGTTTGACGGTTGATAGCAATAGGCTCGCCCCTTATTACATATCTGGTGCAATGTGGGTGTATTATCTGTAAGTTCTTCTGCCTATACCCTTTGGGTATTACAGACGTGATGTTATATTTGAAATGTTACCTAAGGCTCAAGTTAAGCTTCTTATAGTCTATGAAGTATAATGTCACAACTAAAGAAAAAGACATTAACACACAGCGCCACCTAGTGCCACACTCAGCAACGAGGCTTGTGTCGTGGACACTAGATAGTTGATATACTACATAGATACTTTTTTGTTTGTAAATACATACTTATTATACATATAAACATCCATGACTCGGAAACAAATCTCCATGCTCATCACAGAAACATTTGCTCCAACCGGGATTCGAACCCTTAGAACGTAAGGCAGCCTCACTACCACTACGCCATTCGGGTCGACCAGTCGAGTTACATCTCAGCAGGATTTAGCCATTACAGGCCCTATTAAGTAAATTGGCTCATTAGCAATTATGGTTGAAAATGTAAGTTAATGCGCCACCATTGTCAACTACAACCTTCAAAACAAATCGTAGCGTATCTAAACAATTTAGACAGTGATAGATACAAATCGTGATGCTGCACACGTTACGATTTGCGTGCGCGCAACTAATCACTCGAATATGATTAGAATGGATATAAACTTGTTATTGGATGACAAGTTCTTGTGCCAATTATATTAATGTACCTTGTTGTTAATGGTATCGGGGTGTATGGGCCGGGGTTGTCACGCAGAGGGTGCTTGAGTGTGCTGCCAGGGTAGGCTAGTGAAATGATGTTTGGGAGACATAGAAAGAGGTGTACAGAATGATGGGAGAGAATGATGATGGGATGTATGCTGTGGCTGAAATCGGGTAGATGGCATCATCATATCGCCATCTGCCTAATCTGTTTTCCAATTCTGTTTGGGGTCGGCCTTCAGTCTAAACGAATGCAGTAGAATATCAGGTTTTTGCACTGAAAAAAATGTTTGGTTGGATTTAACAGATTTTGCGTAAATATTACCAAAGTTTGCGGTTGATTTCGGTCCTATCACGAATTTTGGTTGATTTTACCAAACACATTAAGTTGGTGTTGTACCAAATTTATTTGGTAGATTACACCTATATTTTGTACATTTTTTACCAAGGTAATTTAGTAACATTTCTCACCAAAGTACTTTAGTATAATTTTTTACTAAAATACTTTAGTAACATTTTTCACTAAAGTACTTTAGTAACATTATTAACCAAAGTAATTTAGTAACATTTATTACCAAAGTACTTTGGTATAATTTTTACCAAAATACTTTAGTAACATTTTTCACCAAAGTACTTTAGTAACATTTTTTACCATAGTACTTTTGTAACGTATTCATCAAAGTACTTTAGTAAAAAAAGTACAATGTAGTTTGCTGCAATCTACCAAAGAGATATTGTATATTTTACCCAAAATACTTGTGTTTTTTTACCAAACACATTTTGTATGTTCTACTGTTACCTTTATTGGTACAAATTACCGAAGGTAGTTAAATAGAAAATGCAAAGGTATTTGGTAAAATCTACAACAAAAATTTGGTAGATTGCACTTATAATATGGTAGAATGTATTAAATCAGGTTGATAGAGAAAACTAAACTTAACTCGTAAGTATAATCTATTTTATTTGGTAAACTCTAACAAACAAAATTTAGCAGTAATCACGTTCGGTGTATTTTATCAGCGTTAGTTTGGTAATAATTACAAGATTTAGTTTTAGTTACTACCAAGGGTTGTTTGGTTATATCTACCAGATGTGTAATGTAGTTCTTATCAAGGTTAGCTTAGTATAATCTATCAGATGTGTATCGTGCTTTTAATCAGAGATAATATTGTATTATCTATCATATTTGTTTCGTATTTTTTCCTAACATTTGTTTGGTAATATCTAACATATTTATGCTGTAGTTATTACCAAACTTTAACTGGTAATATCTACCAATATTTTATCAGTGCTTGTTTGATAGTACCGGTCTTAGTTTGGTAAAACATACCAAATAAATAGTGTAAATTTTACTGGTGTTAATTTGGTTAATTTATCAAACTAACACTAGTAAAATGTACACGACTTTTTGGTATATACTACCAAACATTGATTTCTAGAATATTAATAGGGTGTGGGTGGTGTCATTGAAAATTAGAAACTTAGTAGCTAATCGGCAATATTGTTGTTGTGGTATGAGAGTAAAATCATATTGCAGTTAAGATTACCATGGC
This sequence comes from Xestia sexstrigata, assembly GCA_941918905.2. Classification (NCBI taxonomy): domain Eukaryota; kingdom Metazoa; phylum Arthropoda; class Insecta; order Lepidoptera; family Noctuidae; genus Xestia; species Xestia sexstrigata. The sequence goes on from OW799210.2 coordinate 1,661,887, forward strand.
AGCAATATTGCAGATTAGCTAGTAAGTTTCAAATTTTCAATGATACCACACCCTATTATGGCACACCCTAAAAATATAGTAGAAAAAAAAAACTTTACAAGAAATACAGGGTCTGAAAAAAAAAGGTTTTAAGACCATTTGACAAACACTTCAAAAATATACAGGATTATTGGTAATTCAACATATTCCTTTTTAGGGAGATAAGCAGTAAAGTTCATTATTTGCAGTTAAAAAGGTCATGTAGGCTAGCCGAAAATCAGCAGTTTCTAGAATACGTCAAATGACCAGTAACCTTATTTAATATGGGCTTAATAAAAACGGTGGTTTAAAGAAAAATAAACAGATTTTTGGTACATCTCATAAAATTTATTTTACCAATCATAAATACAATTAAATAATCACTCATCTTAAAATTATATCGAGGCGAGTATGGAATTAGAATATCATACGCAACATAAAAGTCCTTTAGGGCATCGATGGTTGGTCCGACAGCAATAATGATGGGTTGGCACCATAGACCCTTAGCAGTTTGGGCTTTTCGCCGATAGTCCAGCTGGGTGGGGACTTCGCTTTGGTTCTGGAAATTAGAATGAATTGTTTACTTTTAACCGTATTTTTTTATAATTCCTAGTCAGTGTTGACACTGAGCATTTTTTATTGCTTAGGTATTGCAATTATATTTATTTAAAGTGGTTCGGAATGTAATTCACCCTTATGATTAGTCTGTGCGAAGCTCTCAAGCAAGAAGTGTACTTATACAGGCTGTTCCAAGGCTATGCCACATGGAGGGAATGTATCTTAAGTATTGTAGATAGACAGTTTTACTGAAAGAAGACATCATTTTGATTTTAAAAACTATTTGAACCGCATTCAAAGATTTTTGAATAATCGCCTATCTGAACCGGGAATCGAACCCGCCAAATTGTAAAAAAAAACGTAATTTTACGACACCGATCAAAAGGCTCAATTGGATGCTTTATTTAAGATGCTATGTTTTCCACGTAACATTGCATCTTAAATAAAAGGAAGATCATGAAATTTTACTTTTAATTTCAGGAAAAATAATACATTCTTAGCCTTTTCTTTGACTGTGCTGTGCTTCTAATTACTGAATTTATCATTTTAAGTATTACTAATAGGTAGGTACCCACTTAAGAAATAAATGAACTAGGGACACATTTTGAGCATTTGCTAAATTAAATTAATTTTAAGCAAAATGTAATTATTTTAATTAAATGTAAAATTTGATGTTCTTCCTTTTATTTAAAATGCCATGTTACATGGAAAAAAATAAAGCTTCTGATTGAACTTTTTGATCGATGTCGTAAAATTACGGGTTTTTTTTTACAATTTGGCGGGTTCGATTCCCGGTTCAGATAGGCGATTATTCAAAAATCTTTGAATGCAAGTCAAATTATTTTTAAAATCAAAACGATGTCTTCATTAATTATTAAAACTGTCTATCTACAATACTTTGTACGTTCCGCTTTTTTTCAATATCATCAATAGATTTAATTATATTCCTGTTTTAGTGTTTTATTGTTTATTGATATTTAATAAAATATTTAATAAACTAGATAAAGTACAAACATAGATTTTGGTCCGACTGAGGGTATATCAAAAATGTGTCAAAATCGGTTAACGCTTAGGGGGTGGAAATCGTCGTTAGTATGGAAAGTCGTCATCTTACAATAGTCTTAAAAGTGAAATTATACATACCTTTGCATGAAGAATGAAACTGTTCATGGCTTCTTATGCTTGGCTTTATGTTTTTTTTTTGCCAGCTGTTTAGTGCCTATTGGCACTGTATTCTCACAGTTGGAACTATTTCATATCCAATTGCCGCGCAATAACAGAAGTCTCTAACATCTGAAAAATAAAGATGGAATAAGTTATGATGCATATTCGTTGACTTAATTAGTTTAAGTTTTATTAAGAAGTTTATCCAGATAACTGGTAATTAGATATTTTTTTGCTAAACCTCCGAAACTATTTTTGCTATTATAAAAATACACTTTAAATATACATAATAAATATAAATGATTTTATTATCAAAACTTTCACTAATTTCACACAAATACCGAAACTTCGAGTTCGGTTTTAGTGTGAAATTCGTGAAAGTTTTGATTGATACAAGTATATTTAATAACCAACCTTCACTTGGGTTTTCTTCAATCAATTTAATTTAGAAGCAGCTTTAATTGTTTTCAAAAGATTAAGAGCTTTCTCTAAAAATATGGGCCATTTTTTGAACAGTCGTAAACTTGGATTCGAAATCCAACACCATCTGAAAAAAAACGAATATAAATATATATATTTTCAAATATTGCTCATAAGATTAAAACAAACAAATATACGGGGTCAAGCTAATAAAAAGCTTGTAAAAAGGGTCACAACTTACCAACTTATATCCGAAACTCAATTTTTAGGAGGGCCAATCATTCACGATGTCATGTATGTTTGCATATTTTTCGGATTGTAGTTCCTTCAGGCGTAATGTGGATGTTTTCCTCCAATTCTCGATTACTTCGGCTCCTTGTTGTATTTCAGCCAAACTTTTAACTCTTCATTCTTCTCTAGATAGGTACTATATATAGGTAAACAATAGATCAAGTTTAGTCTAGCTTCAGCCTAATTAGATATAACTATTAAATCTTGTATAATATATGAAATATATCAAATTTATACCACTTTGATTTTCAACTGCTGCAGCTGTGTCAGCCGGAACATCGTCGGTAAATTTTTAACAAAAAAACCCTTACACAACCATTTACAAAATTATACGATCGGGGGTCGCGAAGGAATTTTGATGGTTATTAAGAGCCGAGACACCAAAAAGTTTTGAAAAAAATAATATGAACACTTACCTGAATAATGTTTTGGAGTTTGTTCAGTCCTCGCTTGAATAATATTCTTTCCTTTAAACTCGGAATTAATTCTTTCAGTTCTGTTTCTTGTATATCGTCAAGCAATTTGAACGAAATTTGATTTACTAAAAAAACAAGAGATAAACATTAAGGCTACTTTTTCACCAGAGCTGTGCGAGGTTTCCTCATACATTCGAACCTCGTAAACTTTTTCGCAAACAAATAAATGTCAATATCATAGCCGTCTCGCTATTTTATTAAAGCGCTGTCATCCAGTTGCCTAGTTTCAGTCGGTCATCATAAGGAACACGAAGTTAGTCGATGCCCATTACCATTACCATAGACTTGAATGAATGAAATGTATGCCAACCAAACCAATCTGTTAAATTTACTAAAGTTCGTTTTGTAAATCTATCTATGTCAAATACCTGGCTAATTAGGTAGGTACTTAACCACTATTTCTAGCTGAATATCTAGGCATCCTATATAATAAGCCCCCCCCCCTTTCCTTATACTCTGACCCATTGGCAAAACCGGAACAAAAATAAATGTAGAATGAAAAAATCAAAAAAAAACACGTGGATTATCGGGCCTTGACAAAGGATCCTATATCCGTTTAAAGTTGAATTCTTCATTAGCCATCCACTCAATCGTTAGTTCACTGCACAATATGCTATCAATATTACACATTGAACAACCAAAATTAATTTAATGAACAATACAACTTAGAGGCATGGCGCCATCTTGAAACTTGGCTAAACAAACCATTATTAACAACATAGGTATATAATATCGATCAAAATAGGCACTCACCTTTTTTTTTTTTTTTCGGATGGGAAATCATCAAATGACTTCTCCCGCTCTGGGCGGAGCAGGAGGGAGTGTCAGACTTTTACTGACTAAAACCCATCCATGTTCCTTCATCGCCCTTTGTGTTCCGGGGCCACGGTATCTCTTTCGAATAGTCCCGCAACCCCGGCAGGCATCGGTCCTTTCGGACCCCTTCCTTTTTGCTGACTCTCTTTGAGGCGCGCGTGGAACACGAACGCGCCGTCGACACGGCCTGTCGTCATGAGACGGACGGACGGTGAGCTAGCCCATAGCCCACCGTCCACAGGCCCGCGCCTACGGTGGCCGGGGGCCACGTGGTGGCCCCCGACGCCCGGGGCGTCTCCCACGGCGGCCGGGACGCTGTGAGGTTCTCTCCCTCTCACGTTCCGCCACCTCCTTCTCTAGCATTACTGCTTCGCAGAAGGAGGTGACGGCGTCCCATTCCGTCTCGCTCCGGACCATGGCTTGCACCAGGGCCGGACGCGAGAGTCCGCCGCCGCCAATCGCCGCTTCGAGGACACGGCGGTGCTCCGCCCACGCGGGGCACACCTCCACCGTGTGCTCCACCGTGTCCTCCGGTCAATCCTCGCAGTGGAAACACCCGGGCGTTTCCTCCCGCCCGATTCGGTGCAGGAACCTCCCGAAAACACCATGTCCGGTGAGGACCTGCGTCAGGCGGAAGGTGAGGACGCCGTGGCGTCTCTCAAGCCACTCCTCAAAGAGGGGACTTACCGCCACTATTGTGGCGTGCCCTATAGGCACTCACCTTCAAAGTTTGATAAAGTGTCTTTAGATAGTCCCCATTCTGTTAAATATTCGGCGACCCCCACGTTTAACTCTTCTTCCTCACTTTCCATTGCGAGCGAAGCGACTAGCGCAAAATGAAATGAACGACGATGAACGCAGACGCACGCGACGCGCGCTTACTGCTCAGCAGCGCCCCGTGCGCAGGCGCGGTGGCGGCGACGCGAGGGCTAGGGTTGCCAACCGTACTTTATTATAAAGTGAAAATAATTTCAAAATAGATGACGTTATTGACGATAATGCTAGCACTAGCAGTAGTAGCAGTGGTAATAGGAAAAGAAAACGAATGCAAAACAATAAGCCGCTGTGGGAAGCGGAATACCCCTGGATCAAAAGTGATGGATAGCTTTAACAGTGAAATAATCTTTATAAATGAAATAAGGGAAAAAATCTATAGTAGTACCATTTAATATTCCTGTGCAGCGAAGGAATGGCAATCCATTTTTAGGGTTCCGTGCCTCAAACGCTCCAATCAAAAATTGACGAAATTGACAACTTCACTTCCAGATCAGAATATTTTATCCGTCAAAGAAAAAGGTGACAACCCTATGGCAGTGGCCGCAAACAAAGGTGACCGCTCCGCGGGGCTGTGCGGAAGGGCGGAGTAGGATGGAAATGGAATTATATTGCGTATGGTTTTGTAAATTCTACGATACTGTTTAGTAATTTTCACTTTTTTTAACCACAGCGACAAGTACGGTTACTTTTAATTTTAAACACTGTGTTGGAGAAAATAATATGACTTTGTTCGGCGTGAAAGGTTGTAATAACCAAAGCAAGATAGAATGTTATTACAAGCTTTTCATTAATTTAATTTGCAATGTACCATCTATGCACCTATGTATGTTTCTTCGGGTGAATCTTGCAACTCAATTTTGAAGTAGGTAGATATCCTCAACCGATTGAGCTGAAATTTAGCATATCTACTTGACTGGATGAAAATACAATAATATGGTACCATGGGGCTGGTCTGATGATGGAGCCGGAAGGTGGCCCTAGGAACTCTGTAATAAATAAAACAATCATACCGAGTTTAGGTTCTTCAGAATCGTCTTGGTGAGCAATTGCTGGATGTTTAAAGAAAAGTACAGTCGGCTATAAAAGCTTGTTACAAAAATTATTTTTTTGACAGAACCGACAAGTAAAGACAAAACGATTCATTAATCACTACATAGTATAAAACAAAGTCGCTTCCCGCTGTCTGTCTGTCCCTATGTAGGTATGCTTATATCTTTAAAACTACGCAACGGATTTTGATGTGGATTTTTTTATAATAGATACCTAAGTGATTCAAGAGTAAGGTTTTTATGTATAAAACATGCATAATATATTTAGTATGAGCATTGCACCCGTGCGAAGTCGGGGCGTCGCTAGTTTGTTATAAGTAATATAATTTACCAATTGTATTATCCACAGATGTAGATATGATTCTATGCTTTGAAAACATGTGATTTGCAACCAGATAGATCAAAAATAGGTAGGTAACCATAAGTCTGATAGCGATTACAGCGCAACTTTGCATCAGCAGTAGATTTTTAGGGTTACGTCCCTGAAGGGTGTCAAACGGAACCCTAATCATAATCAATAATTTATTTGCAAGAATACAATTTTACAGTGAGATCTTAATAGTATGTCGTTAGTATTCTGCCTGCAAGCAGACGCGCAAATGTTTGTTAAATTATATTGTTAGTATAACCATCAAAATGTCAAATGCAAGAATAATTATTAAATTCACAATCACATTAATAAGACAATCAATTTTTACAGTTCTTATATCCTATTAGTAAGCCTACACTGCCTATCTGTATATCCGACCTTTAATAGTTTTTTCTCTTAAATCGCAATCATTCTTAGCTACTCGTAGTTGAAATTTTCATATACTTAGTACCGTTATGGCGAACAAATCGTTAAATAATAAAAAACCGGACAAGTGAGAGGGTTCCGTCCGTACCTATGATTGTTACTTTGAATACCATAGACTTCTTATATGTTTTCCTGTGATCTATATAGGTAAAGAACTATTTTCTGTATTTTTTTTTTTAAATTGTTGAGATTTGTTTAGTAAAATGTACAATATTCTGTGGTAATAAACACCATGAACTCTAGTAGGGACGATATTTTGACCTCAACCTTTTTTGTTTCGTAAGCTAAACCACGAGTTTTTGTTATATTTATCACATTTTTCTTATAAAAATAACCAGATAAAATTGGTGAAATTTGTTTGGTAAAATGTACTATATTCTTTGTTAATTTACACCGTAAACTCTGGTAGTGACTATATTTTGATCGCAACCTATGTAGTTTTGTAAGTCCAACCGCGAGGTCTTGTTATATTTATTATATTTTTATGATAAAATCAACCAGACTAAATTGACGAGATTTGCTTGGTAAAATGTACAATATTCTTTGTTAACTTACACCGTAAACTCTGGTAGGGACAATATTTTGATCGCAACCTATGTAGTTTTGTAAGTTCAACCGCGAGGTCTTGTTATATTTATCATATTTTTATGATAAAATCAACCTGACTAAATTGTTGAGATTTGTTTGGTAAAATGTACAATATTCTTTGTTAATTTACACCGTAAACTCTGGTAGTGACTATATTTTGATCGCAACCTATGTAGTTTTGTAAGTTCAACCGCGAGGTCTTGTTATATTTATCATATTTTTATGATAAAATCAACCTGACTAAATTGTTGACATTTGTTTGGTAAAATGTACAATGCTCTTTATTGATTTACTTAAAAACTCTGGTACCGACTTCAACCTTTTTAGTTTTGTAAGTTCAATAGCGAGGTTTTGTTATATTTATCGTAGTTTCCTTGTAATTCAGCCAACCTTTGCTAATTTGGTAAATCCAACAAACCTTTTTTTTCAGTGTGCAAGGCGGGACTGCTCTGACATCCATCTCAATCCAATTACTAAGTAATATAAAAGTTAGAAGTTTATTGAAGTGGAGTGGAGTGGAGTACCTATATAGAAGTTTGAGATGATGAGTTTAAATAAATATTATATAATACGTTTATCTGCGAACAATTTAACATAATTATTACAATTGCAAAATATTTTGAAAAAGTTCTGAAAAGCTTCAGTGGGTCTTACAAAATAAAATGTTTAGGTGCTGAAAATCAAGCGTGGCTCCATGTTATATAATCACAAATATGACGATAGTGCTATGAATATTAAGTTTTGATTTTAGCATCTTAATGACGAAATATTTAAAAGATCAACGGATGCACTAGGAGTCAAATATGATTATCTGCGTGTAAACACGTTTGATTGGACAAGTGGACCCAGCAGTTTAATGGATAAGCAATTATTTACACTTGTTAATACGCCGAGTGCAAGAATCCACGGTGATTGACACACTTTGGAAAATATTAAGTCATCACCTGCCAAGCCTTCTCCCAACTATGTTGGGGTCGGCTTCCAGTCTAACCGGATGCAGCTGAATATCTGTATTTTACATGGAGCGACTGCCTATCTGACCTCCACAACCCAGTTAGTACAGGGTAATACGGTACCCTTTGGTAAGACTGGTTGTCAGACTTTCTGGTCACCGCCTACCTGTAACGACTGTCAAAGATCTACAAATGACAGCCGGGACCAACGACTTAACGTGCTTTCCGAGGCACGGAGGATACTCGGTATGTAATGGGTGGTCACCCATCCATAGACCAACCTAGGCAAGCACGGCTTATCCTAAAGATCGACCCGAGCAGCAGTTATTATTTAGCCACGAGCCAAAAAATATTAAGAAAAAATATTAAGTAAATGGTATTTTTAAGTGAATTTTTATCAATCGTGTTTCTCGCCTTTGACCTGTGTCCATTATTTATTTTAGAAATTCGGTTCCGGTTTCACGTGTTATATTGATGACGAATCTCTTGTTTAAAAAAATGGTAAAAATACAAGATTTCCATTGTTTTACTATAACTCAAACTCAGTTTTTTTTCAGTCAGTCAAATTTAACCTGGACAGGTCTGTTATTTGCTGGACTGGAAAGTGCTTCAAATAGGCATGTCTTGTGAGGGGGTTTCACATTAATACTATGTTTGAGAAGGGTCGACAATACCCTATCCAAATAGGGTAGATGGTTTCTGCAGTGGCCAACGACAGTTCCAGGTTCTCTGCAAAGAAATAATGTATTTGTGTTACTATGTCAGTAGCTCCTCGGTTAGGCTGAAAGACGAATATGTCAAATATGTAATGGGATTAGAGGATTTACAAGAACACGGTTAGATTCAGTTTGTTTTTAAAACTTGGTAAGAGATTATTACTTCGTTAGGTACCTATCGAAATATTATCTTTGAAGATAGTCTAAAACTCTAAAACTAAACGAAGAGGCATTGAAGACTAGTCCATTATGATAATTATTTAGTAAACACGTTTCATTGGGGACCGGATAAGTGGTCACAGGACTATAATTAATTAGTTAATTTAGAATACCTACGTAAAGACGCTAAAGAAACAGATTGATTATGGATTCAGAGGATAATCTATAAACTATGGAGTTAATACGTTTTCAATGATCTAACGAATCTTTACCAAGTCAAAATTCTTTTAAAACTTCTGGATGAATCGAGAAATTATGCCTGATTCGCTACAACTACTACTTCCGTACTATACTACTGGTTAAAAGTCACATAACCAGACTGAAAAACACTACCATTTTGCGTTCTTAGAGCAAAACGTAATTTTTATCATGAAAAAAGTAAAAATATCCAACAAAAAGTATTTTTGTAAGGCTCGAGTGCTTAGATTTCTGATTTGCTCATTACCTTGAATTGTGAAGAAACGAAGCTTTCACAAGAACCATGACAAACTATAGTGGGAACTTAATTTAACCGTTTGTATTTATGTGACTCAAATATGGAAAAATGGATGGGTTCCCACTGTCGAAATGAAGACAAGATATGCATATATGTGTGTGTATTACACATGAATATAATATCTTCTATGTATGCTTATCTACTATTTATAAACGACAAGAAATACATTTGTCATTTTAAGTTTACCTTATTTGGATGTTTAACCTACTTTTTTAACAAAAATGGTTGGTGCTTATATATGTAGTCTTCTACAATATACATATTTGATCTTTGGATACGTCATCATATTATTATGCCGGTGTATTACCGTTGACCCCACCGCCCGTGACCCCACTGGTGGGGCCAGCGAGAATGTATTAAAAATAATTAAAAATTGTTCCCGTTGACCCCACTGTATTTTCTAATAATAAAATATTACTGAAAAACCTTTCTTTCACAACTATGTTGGGGTCGGCTTCCAGTCTCACTGAATGCCACACGCTGAATGTCTCGCTTACTGACAGTTATTTATATGGATATATAGCGGTAGTGAGGCTGCCTTACGTTCTTAGGGTCCCGGGTTCGAATCCCGGTCGGAGCAAATGTTTTTGTGATGAGCATGGGCATTTGTTTCCGAGTCATGGATGTTTATATGTATATAAGTATGTATTTACAAACAAAAAGTATCTATGTACACACATCAACACGGTCTAGGGATATTTTTAAAAAAGCGAATTACTATCAATGTGTTAATTATTTATATGACATGTATATATTTAAAAGATACGTTATTTAATATTCTACCATTTTTTAATAATGGTTAAGGTATAGATTAAAATTTCAGGATTTTATGGAAAAAAAATGAAGCATAGACGGAAACCGTATATGAATGAACTTTTAATTTGTGAGTAAAAACTGAAAAAAATAGAAAAATCATTTAATTTGTGTTTATAAACTTGAAGTTAGTAGTCTGAGAAAGCGCCCATGATGTTCATAACACATCGGCAACGATTCGGCATGCTCAGAACAAGGTTGTCAATGTCTTGCTGCGGAATATTGTCCCATGTCCTTCTGAGGTGCGCAAAAAATTGATCTTCTGTAGCCAGATTTTCAGGAACTTCCTTCAGAGCTCTTCTTTGCAGCATATCCCACGCATGCTCAATGGGATTTAGATCTGGCGATTGAGCAGGCCAGTCTAAGGCCCTAACATTATGTGTATGTAACCAAGCTGCTACCATTCTCGCCGTGTGTGCCCGGGCATTGTCGTGCATGAGCAGGAAATCTTGCCCCATTTGTGTTCTGTGGGGCAAGATTACGGGCCCCAGCACCTGTTGGACGTATCGTTCTGCCGTCATATTGCCCCGCACCCAAACGAGATCCGTCCGTCCTCCAAGACGAATTCCTGCCCAAACCATAATTGTTCCTCCTTGGTATGGGTGAACTTCCTGAGGGTTCTGGAGACGGCTCCATCGTCCAGGAACTCGCCAAACACGCGTCCTTCGTGAATCTGGATGGAAGCCGAACCTGGATTCATCCGTGAACAGCACATTGGACCATTGGTCACGGCCCCAGTCCACGTGGTTCCGAACCCATTCTAATCGTCGTCCACGATTGCTTCTCCGTAAAGGTGGGACCCGGAGTGGTCTACGAGAGCGTAGATTGCTTTCATGCAGTCGCCTTCTTACAGTTTGGTCACTCACAAGCACTTGGTGTTCCACTCGCAGCCTTTGGACCAATTGAGTCGCCGTTGCATTTGGTTGTGCTCGCGCAGTAATTTGCAAAAATCGGTCTTGTCTGGGGGTAGTGATGCGACTTGGCCCCCGGTGCCTCTCCGCTACTTCACCTGTGGCACGATAGCGTGTCCACAATCTTGAAATTACATTTTGATGGGTCCCTATGGCCTCAGCAACATTACGCTGAACAGATCCAGCTTCCAGCATTCCCACAGCTTGTAACATCTCCGCCCTCGTCAAATGTCGGCGTTGCATACAATACCTCAATGGCTACAATACCTCAATTTTAACTTTATCTTTCGTTTAAAAATGAAAAAAAACTGTAACTAAACGTAATTCGTATTGTTTTCTAAATTTCGCACAAATGAAAATTCCCTCTCCTATACATCAAGACATTTTTATGCCACCGAAACAAAAGAATTTTCAAAAATTTGAATTTGGAATTAGTCTGAGATAAATTACAAACAAATCGGTGTATAAAAGATTCCAATGCGGCCAGTACTTTTCGAGTTATTTAATTGAGTATGAAATATCCCTAGACCGTGTTGATGTGTGTAGTATATCAACTATCTGGTGTCCGCGACACAAGCCTCGTTGCTTAGTGTGGCACTAGATGGCGCTGTGTGTAATGTCCAGCGATATTTATTTATTATTTATTTATTTTTTATCTATCTGATCCCTACAAAACAATTACTGGAGAAAATAGGACGATATCCCTTGGTAAGACTGGCTGTCGTACTTTCAGGCTTCTAGCATTCATGGTTGCCCATTCACGCCCTCCAGGTCTTTGAAAATAAAGGTATATGGACCTTTTAGCTAAGAGCGTACGCCAAAATAGCCGTAAAATATTACCAATTAAAGTAACTACACACAATCTTGTTCACATGGAAAAGTAAGATGACAAGAAAATTACCAATATATATGTCATGGCAGTATTTTATTTAGAACGACTGTCTATCTAATCCCCACAAACGGTAGGATGATACCCCTTGGTAAGACTGACTTTCATATTTTCAGGCTTCTGAAATGTATGGTCATTCATGGGATGAAGAACTGAATTGAATGGTTATTCATGGTCGCCCATTCGCAGCCCATTTCAGTTAATAGACCCTTTGATACACCCGTGACCTTTCAGGTGTTTTTATGTACCTTTCACCTTTTTGCTAAGAGCGGGCGCAAAAATATCCGCAAAATTACAAATTAAAATAACTTATTTACACGGAAAAGTAAGTTGACAGGAAAATTACTAATATTTATGTAATAGCCGGCCAGGAATCTTGTGATGACAGTTATTAACTTATTATAGTTAGTCATCTTCCCACAAGCTGCCATAAATTACGAATTAATTATAAAAGTAACCAGTCCTAATACATTAATTGCGTATGCACATTTATGTATGTACATAGTTTAATTATGGCAGTACATTTATAATTATAATAATTAATGTGGGACACGAGTAGGCATCAGCAATTCAGCATTCCATGTGGAATTATGTCATTGTATTTTGTAAAATGTTTTTTTTTTTTTTGTTTTAATTACCCGACTGCCAAGGAAGGGTTATTAACCCAGTTGATGGCAATAGGCTCGCCCCCTGTTGCATGGAACTTAAACATAACTGGCAAAATGTAGGGGTGCATACCATTAGGTACACCTGGTGGCCTACCGTGACGTCTTAAAGCAGGATCGTTTTAATCTTGTTCCAGTGTGGGTAAGAGACGGAGCTATAGAGGACGTCTAGCGCCATCTCTTTCCCACACTGGAACAAGATTAAAACGATCCTGCTTTAAGACGTCATGGTAGGTCACCTGCCTTGCCTATCCTTGGCGTGATGTTCTGTTAATGTGGTATATTTTAGAAAATCCATCAATCCGAACTGGGCTCTCGTGTGTCTTAAGTCCTATATAATATTTGTACACCACATGTTGTAATAGAGTGTTTAGAACTTAAAAAAATATATTACATCATATTATGTAAAACTACATTCTTACAAATAAATAAATTCTAATTATTTTTTTCGTTTTACCAGCAGAACAATAGGCTTATGCTATGTTTGTTGTAGGTAATCTTAGATTGTGTGAATGTTGGATGAACCCTTTAGAGTTAGGAAGAGAGTTTATGGTCCAAAACTAAATAGATTGATTAAATTGGTGAGCAATGATCCAAGCAAATGTATTTTTATTTTATTTTCTAGTTTTTTAAACGTGATATTGCACAACATATTCGGGTTAAAATCACAACTAGCAAATAAAAAAACTAGTTATACCTGGCACACGTTGTCACTAGACTATCTAGATAGATATCATAATAATATGTTCTTGATGCAGACCGGTTGGTGAAAAGTAACGACCTTGTCTACGTATTTAGATGAGTTTTATTTGTAAGTCACTTGTCTGTCGAAAGTGAAAATTTATGTTTTAATAATACAATGATTAATTTGCGACGGCAAGGTTTTAAACCAAACAAATACTAACATAATGAAAGTAATTACGGCGAAGGATAAACAGGTATACTGAATACTGCCTTTTTTTTTCGGATGGGAAATTATCAAATGACTCCTCCCGCTCTGGGCGGAGCAGGAGGGAGTGTAAGACTTTTACTGACTAAAACCTATCCATGTTTCTTAATCGCCCTTTGTGTTCCCGGTATCTCTTTTGAACAGTCCCGCAGCCCCGGACTGAATCTGCCTGACTATTAAACTTAACTGGCGAAATGTGAGTATACAATTAGGTGCACTTCTGTCTAACCCATCGGGGATGTCAGGCGTAATGTTATGTTATGCCCTAAATTACATCTGATTGTGTAACAAAGCAACAAGTAATCTGGATTAAAATACACACACGGTAAATTATCTGGTTTGCTTTTCTCGCGGCTCCTACCCTATGTAAGAGTTGAAACAATCGAGGGAAACTGTCTCATTACCGAGCTACGATTGGTCACTGATATGCAAACACTATCTCCGTTACTAAGTACGTATTATGTATTACTCCTTCGGTAACTATGTGGAAAGGCTGGGAAAAGCGTACGTAGCTGATGTAGGCAATCTTTTTCTGGCCCACTTTTACAGACTGATTGATATCGCCATGATTTGTAACTCTGGGCCAATCTGTTACTACCAAGTCACTTGCGTTTTGGTCAATTAGACCATATTTTATTATGTAAATCCGAAATCGTTTGTGATTCCGTTTGCTAGAGAATCGGAAGACGCGTTGTTTCAGCCAATCACAGAAGCAAGTAACGTCTCTATCTAATTTTAAGTGAAGTGAACACAAATTATTAAAATATGCTATTGTGCATTACATAACTTGTATTAATTATGCAGTTTTTCACTCTCCTGTCAAGTTGCTATTTTTTAATTACGTGGTGTTAGAACTTGATGTTAGAAATTTAATTTCCACTGCCCATTCCACGAAGTGAATAAATCCTTCTTACGGATTATTTTAGATAATTCTTTTACTCAACTTTTACCAAAGAGATTTAAAAAAATATATTTATTTTTATTTTATTAACCTTTCATCAGTGGTTATTAAGACGACTCGTAAGGTTAGACCAGTTTTTTAATACATCTTCAATCAAATAGATACTTAAACTATCAGATAGTACCTAATCAAACTTTTTTAGTAATTAATTATTAGAATACATTTACATTATTTGCGAGGAAACTGATGGTTCGCCATATTTTATGTTGAAGTTTGTCATCATACGACAGTTTGAGTGACCTCACCAAATAATTTGTCTTGTAAGTCATCAGTCATGTGATTTCGGTTATTTGGCATGTAAATAAGATAGACAAAGTTTAGATCGTTAAAACTACAAAAAAACGTTGACTTGTCTAATGGTTTTGCTTACACTAGGTGACAGCTTAATAATAAATACCCACTGTTGAATCTTCAACGGTTGGTTTAACACTTAATATCGCGCCTGTAATCCCCGAAGACGAAAGTCATGACCAGTGTGTGTTGTCATAGTGATTACATACGGGACCGATACATGGTCGCTCACAATGGGCCTCATCAGAAGGCTTAAAGTCACCCAAAGGGTAATGGAGAGGGCTATGCTCGGAGTTTCCTTGCGTGATCGAATCAGAAATGAAGCCCGCAAGAGAACCAAGGTCACCGACGTAGCCCGAAGAATTGCCAAACTTAAGTGGCAGTGGGCAGGGCACATTGCTCGCAGAACGGATGGCCGATGGGGCCGAAAAGTTTAGGAGTGGCGACCGCGAACCGGAAGACGATGCGTTGGAAGACCTCCCACTAGGTGGACCGATGACCTGGTGGAGGTTGCGGGAATCGTTGGATGCCTATGTCCAGCAGTGGAAGTCTTTCGGCTGAAATGATGAATCCCCGAAGTGTTAGGCAGAGGTGCACCTAATTAGGTGCACCTCTGCCCTAATAAGGTCACCCACATTTCACCCGTTATGTTTAAGTCACAGGTAACATGGATGAGGCTGGCACAGGACCCTGGAGATTGGCATAAGAAAAGAGCCCTAAACCCAGCAGTGGATGAGTTCGGGCTGTCGATGATGATGATGAACAGGGGCAAGCCTATTGCCACTAACCGGGCACAAATCTAGACTCCGGGTCTACTACTAAGAAATTCTCAATAGATCACCTCAAGCTCAGCAGTCAAGCTTGCGACCACCAGACTGATTCAGTACAATAACACTTAAGTGTCGCTTAATTATGTAAAAACCGGAATAAGGAACCTTAATAATAGATTTTGTTATGATTATCCATAGCAGTGAGGCATGATCGAAGTGCGATTAGAATAAAAAAAAAAATCTTCAAGTTCATCTCAGTGACAATCACTGTAGGCTTGTTTGGCACCAAAAATCAATTGATTGTTCTCAAAAACATAATCTGAATCGAAAATACAATAAAGAGATCATAATTCATTGTTTTTATGATAAGTTTGCCATATTTTGGCAATGCTGATACCATTATGTCTCCCACTACCCGTCACATGATATCTACTTCATGACTCAACATGTCCTTGGCATGTCCGGTTGTCCAGCTGTCCTTCTTGACGTCTAAATTTGGTGACCAAGTGCGTGGTAAGTAATGGCCCAGTGACCACCATCCAAAGTCATAGACAAAATTATGAAGTGATTCACACAAAAAGGCTTCGCAAAAAAATGTATTTGCCTGTTCTTGGTGAATTTATTGATAGTGATTAATTGACAGTTTTGTCTCTGGTATAAACAGTTTTATAGCTGTCGAGGATTATAAAATTTTTGAGTCTATGGTTGTGTAAATTATGATTTATTCGATGAGTTTTATGGACTTGCTGTATTTGTTTGTACCAAATTTTTTACTGACGAAAGATTTCGATAGCCTTAACTAAGAAAATGGTGAGAAAAAACATCATTAGACCCTAACATTAGTAGACACCCACCATCATCGTCATATCAGGCCGGAATCACCTACTGCTGGGTATAAACCTCCCTTTTTTTCTGTCACACTTCCCGGTTCTGTCCGTCCCTTATCCAGGTGTTTTTGACGATATCTTACACCCACCAACCCGACCCGATTCCTCGTGGTGTAATAGCCCACTCTGTCTCATAGACAGGAACTGTGTCCTGGCAGTGGAACCTTTTTAGGAACATTTTATTCTGCTGAGTATTAACTATTAAGAAAACCTGTTGCCACAACAAAACACTTTAAAAATCAATGTCATTGCCCATTGACCATTTTGACTTGTGTATACTTAAAGTTCTAAGCAATTAAAACAAAATGACAGTTCGAGGAATCTCAGACAATTAGCGCTATTTCTAGCTTACAAAAACTTGTCTTAGAAATATTACGGTCTAATGTCTTGTTTTAGTTTTGATGATGACTGTGAATTTGTTAAAAAGCAATATTTAATTCTATATACGATGTATTTCAAAGTTGCCTATCATAGTTTTCCTGTTGTGACACGCCAAATTGTCAAACTGTCAATTACTTTTTAATTCTCTTCCTACCTTAGTCTATGATGATTTTTTGGTTTATAAAATTTAAATTATTTTTATCAATATGTGTGTCTGACAAATGTAATCGGCCAGGACATATCCATGAGTGCGTAAAGAATTTTATAAATATAATTTAAAATTAAGCTGTTTAGTAAACAATCGTAATAATCTTTTAATACAATATTAGCTATTGTATTAAAAGATTATTTTTATAAAATTCTTTAATACAATAGCTAATATTGTATTAAAAGATTATTACGATTGTTTATTAAATAGCTTAATTTTAAATTATATTTATAAAATTCTTTACGCACTCATGGATATGTCCTGGCCGACTACACTTGTCAGATGAGATGATGGCCACAAGAAAACTAATATTTGAAAATTTAAAAAGGAAGACTACTTTGAAAACGAGCTGACGAACCGCTGGAGGCAGTCTACTATTGAATCTGAGATAAGAAGCATCAGAAAACAGTTTGGTTTTTGCTGTTACATTTCTACATTACGCAGGGGATTCCACTAAAGATTCCGCCTGGTGCCTCTTCTCTCGATCTTCGGAAGCTATCTACGTGATCTGGAACCTCTACTCCCGATCTTCTGAAGCTGTCTTGCTACTTGTTTCGCCTGCCTTACTACAGAGCTGACCTGGTGGACTCTGAGATCTGCGCAACGCCCTTCCTGCAGAGGTCAGAGGTTTCCTGAAGCTGAACCTCGAAGTTGCCCAGGTATTGACCTGCTACCCTGACGCCTGTTCCCGTCTTTCCTACAGTGCTGAACTTCCTAACCAACCAAGTGCGTGAACTATAAAACTATCCTAGAGTGCGTGCTAGGTAGGTTTTTAATATTTAGCTGTATTGTTTTATTCCATTTGTAAATCTTTCCCTAATTAAATTTTAATTGAACAAGTCTGCTTATCCCTTTATTTAATAGGAGCAAGTAGATTTGTTACAGTGTTGACACGTTAATTGCATGTTGACAGCAGATAGATGCAACTAGTTAGCAACTCATTTATTCTTGCATCTGACCTGTATAGTATGACCACTTTAAGTTTGCAGTTCAAGGTGGCGTTGCTTGTCAAGAAAATTTGCATTGAAATAACAAACTCGGTCCTACATTTATTTTAGTTCTGTGTTTCCCGCCTACACAGATAAGTTGGTTGAAGTGTACCCACCTAAGTCAGTTTTGAGGAATCATTTAGACAGGGACCTAGAAATTGTGTTATTAATAGCTTATTAATGCAGCCATTTGTTTTTGGAATATTGATTTATAATAGAGAATATTATGAGGTGTTCTTTGTCATAGATATTTTTAATAGCCGGTTATAAAAGCTTAAAAAAGTGCATTAGTTATTCATTTCCGCATAGCGTCCATTAATCCTGTTATCGGCTGCGTTGAGTCAGAACTCCGATGACAATTTCATAGTAAATATAGTCATACAAGGATCTTTTGGCGTGTGGCCAAAATAAGAAGTAACGCCATCATGACATAATCAATCAATTATTCCAGGAGGGTTAGGGACCAGTTTCCACTGAGGGAATGGGCTGTAATCTACCATACGGGCCCGCACTGGGGTTGGTAGATGTCACATGTATTAATTTTTTTCGTTTATGCAGGGACAAGCTGGTTTTCTTAGGTTTTCCTTTGCTGTTTGAAAGTTGAACATGGCCATATTGTTTTTTATGCTGTTATACATTTCACAAAATATGTGACAAAATGTTCATTTCATTACTGGAAAATCTCTCAACTTTTGTGACCAAAAAATATAGAGACTGTCTTTTGTTTGTTACTTATTTGAAATTTCGTAAAGAAAAACTCGTGTCGCAAATTTTGAATACATTGCTGTCTCATACGGCAAGAATTTACGAGTCACATAACTACAGTGATATCATTACAAAGCTATAGTGACAGTTGCATACAATCGACAAATTCCTTTACTTTCCAACTGCAAGCCTTGAGCCGGTGGAGCCTGCATTTAATTTGCTTACTCACACAATATCTCGTTGATATGCAATGTTTGTTTTTTGTTCCAAGTGTCGAAGTCAACACGTTATCAAAACGTCAAGAGTTTGTCCACGCTGTCGGAAGATAGAATTGTATAGAATGACTTGCCAAACATAACTTGATACATAAGGGTGGCGCTGCCTGCTAAGTAAAATGTCATCGAACTGTCACATTCAGTACGTTTTAAACGTAGTGGCAAATTCCTCCACGTCGTTAGATATGTTGGTTATTTAAAACTAAGTATTGTGTACGAAATTTCACACAGTCGAGTCATGTGAGTCATGCGAGTTAGGTTTAACTATGAGCTATGTATAGAGCTATTAACTCATGTGGGTATATTTGCATAAATGATTCTAATAGGCGAGACGACAAAAAAAAACTAATTAGTCCGTCAGTTAGATTATCAAAAAATATTTGACCCGTGTTTTTTTACGTAAACCAAAATTGACGAAGATATGACGCTTTTAAAATATTCTCAATACGTCACGCCTAGGTATAATTTTTACCTAGTTCTGACGTCACCAGCCCCCATCCCGAATTTTGATGCGTTTTATCTTTGTCAATATTCATTGATTTACAAAAACAAAAAATATGTGTCCATTAATTTCCAATACTCTAACTGACGGACTAAATAGATTTGCAATTTTTTGATACTGTCGTCATGCCTATTTTGACAATAATTACTATAATAATATATTAATATACTGTGGTTTACTCATAGGCTATGGACAAGTTGGCTTCCTATCCAAGTCCACGGGTCTCGACTTCCCGAGTGCCGAAGTAAAGATTTTCTGCTAAGGATTCTCTGGCCATGTGACATAGAAATTAAACTACATAGTCGCCAAACGTCAGCATTAAATACTTACTTACCTACACGCATACTAAGAGCTTTCAACAGGGGGTATCCAATTAATGCAGACGTCAGGTCACCACGAATTTAGCCACAACACACGTCGCTAGAGAATTCCACACATAGCAAATTAATAGGCGATTAGCACCTAAAGGTTAGATATGAGGAAACTCTTGGAAACTTGTACTGAAGGGCTCCCAATCATATTAGTTACAACTTGTTCTGTAACTGGCATTAGTGTTCACGTTAGTAATGTTACGATGATATGAGATTGGTGAGAGTTATCTTGGGAAATTAATGGTGTTGTTTCTTTATTACCTATGCAACTAAGATAGCTACAAACAAGCTCGAAATGCTTTTGGAGAAAGTATACTTACTAAACATTTAGTTAGAAGGTGTCAACGAAACACAAATTGCATTCAAAGCATAGAAGGTTCTATAACACACTTCTGTAGCACTTGAAAATTAACTGAAGATTATTTCAGGAGCATTTTTTTTAAGCTGTCTATGTGATGTAATCCTGTTTGTTTGAAAGCTAAAATGTACTTGCAAGTTAAAATATCTAAACGCTACGGTTGGCGGCACGGTTGGTGCAGTGGCTGACCGATTGTTCTGCGCGTCGCGGGTTCTATTCCCGCAAGGAACATATATAATTATATTTGTATGGCCTACAAGGATTTGTTCCATGCCTGTGAAAGTAGTTTATATGTTCGTAAATGCACCCACGATACAGGTGAAATTCCTAGTGTGCAAAAAAGTTAAAAAAAAAAATAGGTACATTATTATGAAACATTCTCACAAACTTTCGCATGTATAATAGTAATAAGATTGATTAGGATTGCAATACGACTACTGTTACTGCATTTTCGAGTATATTTATGTATTCTTACTATTCTACCCACACCGTGCTATGTGACATTTCCCCATTCAACTTTCAATTAAAGTACAAGTTTTGACCAACCCGAACATAGAAACCAGGAACTCGAACTGCAGCTGCAGTTTGCACCATGTTCTCACCCACGAATCAATTAAGAAATACTTTATTAATCACTAAAGCTTACCTGTAAGTGTATACGATTACGCAATGCCAATAAACATAGTCATTCATGTACTCTATGGCATACAAAACAGAGTTCAAAATGTCAGAATGCAATTCTTGATTTATGGCTATGTCTAGACACCTAACGGCGGGACTATTGAACAAGGGCCTAGAATTTCAAAAGGTATGCATCTACAGATGTTAGGTGATATGTGTTTCAATGATGTATGAAGACATACTTTGTTTCTATTTAAATTCACTGTTCACTGTAGTCTTACTACGGGGTATGGTATTACACAGTAACACACTTCCGACCCATCCACGGTTGGTCCACGTGGTCGGGCTTCCAGTCCTAGGTAAGCACTAAGCACAGCTTAACCTGGAGATCGACCCAAGTGGCTGTAATTGTTTAGCCACGAGCTCCACAAAGTAACACTAAAGTGTGAGCCTGTGTGAGTGAAAATAGAAAATAGGTGCCTTGACAGCTCAGGAAAACTGGCATTAAAGCTCTTGAACATTTCAGCAGTTTATCAATTTTGGTCAACCGATCCAAATCAAATTCCGACCTGCCAAAAACATAAAACAGAACACCTGGCCAACCTGATTTCACTACACAAAGCACATAAAGTAGGCCAATGTTACCACATACAAAAACATCCCCTTGAAAGTTGTGACTACCGGATAATCCTGATTAGCTAGTTTGTTAAGCTGAGCTTACAATGCTTGTTATGTTATGACAATATTCAATCAGTACGGATCACAGCTGATTCTGATTGGTTTTATTAGGTATAGAACCGTACATAGTAGGTTGTATTAAGCTGGTTTTAATATGTAACACATCCTTATTTGTCTTGATGATCAGCAATAGTAAGTTGGGTATCCTTTTTGGTGCGCTAAAGGAGCTTTCATTTTTACTAATGAATAGGCCCAGTTAAGACATATGATAAGTAAATGAAGCCATTGTTTGGGTAGACATGCGTGGACATCTGTTTTCATTAGGTGCTTTGGATACACGATTTGAGGAGTCTCCCTGGGGTCACCATGTTCTAAGTTAGTAGGATCAAACTACACTTAATTAGTAATCACCCCCAAAATGTACCTTTTGTTTTAATCGTTGCCCCACTCCAGGAATTTCTTCTGAATCGAGGTTGCGTTTACAAAGATTTAAATTCACATACCCAAACAGCCAGACACGGAACGACTGCCTGTATGTAGGCCATACAAATATTTGAATATTCATGTTCAAGGAGCTTGATTAAAACAGAAACACTGCAGCACCCTACTTTTGTTCTTGGCTTGTGGATGGTAATCGAAATTGTGTCAGCCCAGAACTGAGCCACTAGTGTAGTCTTCGGTACGTATCTCACTTTTGAAGTATTAAGCATACGCAATTGAGTAAGTAGTTCGAGTAATTGAGCATTATTTTCATTTGACTCTTAGAATATGGAAACTGTGACCAGTGACTGTGACATTTAGGTCACCAAATAATAATGTCAGCAAAATAATACCTCTTTACTTATCTTAGGACCAAATTCAGAGGTCACCCAGTACAGTAGCCGTACCAGTTAGGTAACCTACTAATAAATCTAAGTCTGAGTCATAGACAAGTTTATGTAAGAGCACGTTAACATTAACTTATGCTGACATTCGCCGTTTTCATTCTATTGTCTGTGGTTTGTCTATGATTTCGGCTTTATGACATTTTGATTGATTGATTGTAGGTAGTGTATTTGGTGATTTTTGGTTTCGTAAACCACTTTATAAATTGCCAATTGTCGAAATATTCCTACATACATAATAAAGAGTATTCTATTATTTTCTATTCTAAGTTTAGAACGTAAATGGGGAAGTTTGTATGCTATACAAAAGATGATTAAGGAAAGATTGTATGGTATTTTACAATACAAGCTTTTAATATTCTTGTTTTATTAAATGGCTTCTATGTTTATTTTGGGACGGAACCATTTTCCTGATCAACAGACTCTGATAGAAATGTTAGATTTCTGAAGTCCGTGAGAAGTCTTCAAGCAAAGGAAGATGAAGTTTGGACACGAAACATGTAGGTTTTTTTAATTTCAAAAGAAACAAATATGTGAATAATCGAGTTAGATCGGGATTTAGTTTCAAGTAATAGCTGCTTCTACCATATTGAATGGTAGTATAATTTAAATCTAATCGATTTCCTTATTATACCATAGATTTACACGAAAACATTATATACCCCGCTCGTATAAAATAAACAGCAGATTACAACATAACCTCTTATATAAAGATACTTTTAACCAAAGATTAACTTAAACAAAACATTAACTTAGAACTTACACAAACATTGCACAAAATCCATCATCTGAAGCAAACAGTCGCAGACCCATCAGCTGACTTTTGACATTGAGTGAGCTATGATATGTTGGTAAAGTAAATAATTAAGGCTTTATTTTAAAGTAAATAGCGTTTTGAGTCAAGATAACATATTAATACCTTACGAATTTGGTTTAAGATTTTGTAATGTGTTATTTCCTGTCTTATTTACGACTTGAATGGCGAAGCGATAGTGAAGCTGCCTTACGTTCTTAGGATCCCGGGTTCGAATCCCGGTAGGGGCAAATGTTTATGTGATGAGCACGGACATTTGTTTCCTAGTCATGTTTGTGTGGATGTTTCTATGTATTATAAGTATGTATTTACAAACTGCAAGTATCTTTGTAGTATATTAACTATCTGGTGCCTACGACAAAAGCTTCGTTGCTTAGTGTGGCGCTAGATGGCGCTGTGTGTAATGTCCAGCGATATGTATTTATTTAAGGTGGAAGCGCCAGGGTAGTCCGCTAATTTCATATTTTCTTCATCCCAGATCCCATTGAATGAGTTTTTCATGAAATAGTCATTCTATGGGATTAAATGAACTTAGACGGATGGACGGACGGACGTACTGAATGTAACTCAGTAAAGCCATATTTGTTACGGTCGCGAATCATATTTTATTCCACATACAACCTGACAGCCTGACACTGACCACTACAAATTGCATAAAGATTGATTTCGCGGGCTACCCTGGCGTTTCTCCTTTAAAATAGGCTTTCGTGAGCACAATTGCTGTTGTTGTAATGTTGTCATGTCTTTTTTCTTATTTTCTTCGAATTAGTTATGGCAAATCTTTAAGGAACGTCAATGCATCTTTTGTAAAAACGTGCCTACAGCGACCATCCTGCTATTGACTCATAAAAGTACCGAAACATACTGCTTATGTGTCCGCACTTCCTTATAAGGAGGCTGGAGAGGTTACACCGTCTCATACAAGTTTAAGTTAGCAAGTTTTCCATACATGGTCCGGACATCACGCAACATCTTGTACAAAAACCTATCACTTACTCATATTCATTAATTGTGAAACAATTATCACGGTTGATAATATTTAATTTATTGAATGGTGTCTCTGCTCTTGAATACTCATCTCGCAGAGAGGATGCCTGTATCTCTAGAAAAGGAATGTTGCAGGTTGATTATGTTGCTATGACATGTCGTCTCTCTACTACCCTGGGTTGACTGGTGGAGAATGCCTAAGATGTAAAGTCCGCCTTTGTACCTTTTTAATAATTAATAATTCATTAAATAAATATCTTGCATTAGCACGACATTGTGAAACACATACAGTGGTTAAAATCGTGACAATAATGGACATGTGATGCGGAGGTATGAGGAAAATGTAGTGAGAAGTTTAGTTTAAATGCTATAAGAGTAGAGGAATACCAAAGAAGCGATGAATGGACTGTGTGAAGGATGATATGGGTAGAAAGGAGGTGACTGCTGAGATGACGAGTGAAGAGATATACCATGGAAGAAGAAGACATGCTGCGGCGAACACAAATAAATTGGGATAAGGCAGAAGAATGCTGATGATGCAGTGGTGAAAATATCACGCTCAAGCACAGGGTGGAAACTACTTATTTTGTGCCGGACGTAGGTATAATTTAGAATAGTCGTAGAGGCTTAAAGGAAGTCTGTAACAACCGAACTCCTCTCCATTTCTCTCGATCCAAATCTTGAGATGTCTTATTACACAAATTGGTAGCAATTTACTGTGCAATTACACACAACGAGCGGTTGCAGTTACGTGCGAATCGTGGACCCTTCCTGGCCTGACGTAACCGAGCTATGAGACTATTGTCTTACAAATCTTGTATTCGTATCTTGATCGATACGAATTGTTTTTTATGGGTATCGTTACGTTTCGGATAAAGACACTAGACTTGCATTCAGAATGAAGTCAATTTAGACCTTTAGACGTACGCCCAAACGTCAAGTTATATAATGGAGTTCGTCGTGACTTGCGCAAAGGACACAATTTGACAGGCAATACGAGTCTTTCATAAAATTACTTTACAATCCGCTACGTGGAGATTCTGTTTTCGTTTTTGAATGTTCCATTGACATTTTGTAGCTTTGGCCCTTGGATCCGTGCTATAGACCATAGACGACTATAGGGTGGCTATATTTCTATTTCTCTTTTTTCTAAACGATTTTCGCTATGAAACTCATACTCCGATTCGTAAAAAAATCTGTTCATTCGTACATCGAAATAATTATTCTGTATACTGTTTGTATAGAAAATGTTTTTTTCAGGAATAAGATTTGAGTTCCGACAGGTTCCGTCAGAACTGGAAGTAGGACGCGTGGGTTCGCGAAAAATGGAATGAGTGGAGGTAGGCCTTTACCCAGGAGTGAAAGAAAGAAAGAAAACATTTTTATTTACCGCAGGCACATGACGTGCATAGAGACTTAGAGAAAATGAACAAAAAACATACAACGCTTAAGAGCATGCTAGAAAAAAAAGATTTGAGTTCCTACAAGGAAGATAAGATAAGATTACTTATTTCTGAGTATATGGTGGCCCCCTGACAATTATTACCGATGACTACATCGCTACCCTGCATTACATTAGATGTGCCTTTTTTAAAAAATACCGCAATGTTTCTGTTATATAAATACACATAAAATAAAGGTCATAAAATTAATGGCCTTTTTGCTCGCATAATGATCAGAGGAGTGAACCTGCCAACATTTCCCACTCCAGTTAGTGATGGCTATTGTGTTAGAAATCTTGGAACTAGATCTATTACGAGTTGCTTTATTTAGCTATCTTGATCTTATTGGGGGGTGAGGTGGTAAGCTCGGTGAATAGGTTAGTGTTTCCGAGAGCTGAGAGGATGAATAGTGCACTTTTTCATTTACAGCAATTGTATTATGGATACAAAGAAGGTGTATAACAACATGCCTGTGTTCTCTGAAGGGTTAGGTAGAGGTATACCCATTGTTAATACAACCACGTTTTGCCATTTAAGTTTCATGAAGGCAAGCCTATTGCCACCAACCGGGAACACGTTCAGACTCAGGTCTTCTACTGAGAAATTCCTGTGCAATGCCAATGCAACCACCATCATATTATTATGGTTAAGATAGTTACCTCATGTTCGCTAACGCTAAAGTTTGGCTAAACTTAACGCGTTGGTTCATTAGCGCTGCTGCTGAGCAATGAAGATATGCATAGGCACTGAAATGTCCATCTTATCAATACTGTTGTTAGAGTCTACATTTGCGTTGCTTTTGTTATTAATACTTTTAACAATTTTGTTTACGTGTTATTGAAATGGACTTCAAACGGAGTCGAAGAAAACCAGCTAGACCACCTTCTTTGATAATTTTTCATTCCGAATTTCTGAGGGTTTCAAGTCTAGTGAAGCTAAACTTATCTCTGAACTTAATAATTAGAGCAAAACCGGAGCAAACAAAGCAGTCAATGAAGATGCACCTGGTTTACGAAATCCATACAACGGACCAGACAAAAAATTCCCAAGCAAGCCTTGCTAAAGTAAAACCTGTTTAAATTTACAGTTCGCCAAATGCAACACCGAACATTCTCACGTGATTTTTCTTGGATTCGCAATAGAAGTGTGTAGTTGGTAGGGGCAAACGTAAGTTGGTTTTCATGTACATTTGAACAATGGTTGTGGTGCTATAAACACGACAATAGCAGTTTATCAGGACATCTTTATGAGGAGTGCGCGTCAGTAAGTCAGTGGGATGGTGCAATGCGTGGTTTGAATGAATAGATGCATGAATAACAATGGACATAGTCTTTTGGGTGAAACAATTGAACGTACAAGTCAATAGAATTCATGTTTTGATAAAATTCAGCCTTTTTCGGATAGCATTGAAGTAATGAATAGAATGTTACTACCCCACTCGATTTTAGTTTGCACCTGACATTGAGGGATAGACATTCCAGCGAGGTGCGCACTTAGCGCGGTTGTATTATTCACTATCAACTGCAGGTTCTTCGGAATGAATAGCCTCTGGAGTAAAGAAGAAATCTCCCCCTTTTGAGGTAATAAAAATATTGCGATAACCTATTAGATAGGTTTTTAGATTGAAAGTGATCCCCACGATCGACGTCCATTATTAACACTTTATGAGCTTTTAGAAATATAATTAGTATAGAGTTTTCTAGTACTTAGTAATAATCTGGGAGCCCTAGAAGTAAAGGGTCTGACTTAGTTAACATTCAGTTAACTAAGTCAGACATTACAAGCAAGATTCTCAGTATTGCCAAATAGTTTCGTTTCTTTATCCACGCCTTACCTAAAGTTGTTGGAGCCATCTTGAATAGATTTGCACATGCAGGCTTTATTCCGAGACGTTAGGAAACACATACTTTTGCCACTTACGTTAGACTACGAGAACTTGCAGGCTTTGATTTGAAGGTGACTGTTTTACAAATGTGTTTGATGAACTTTGTGTACTATGGTTATTTTGTAGTAGTAAACAGTGACATATAAATAGTGGTTTATGATTGTGGTCCTTTGATCTTTTGTGCCGTCTTCAGTGAAAGTAAAAGTATTGACATTTCTTGAAAATTGGCATTTAAATAAAAATGTCCGGATTAGGCAGAGTTTTGCCTACATTTACCCACTTTAAGCCTAGCCCACTATTTTCAAGTACCATGTAATAGGGGTGAGCTTTTTGCCATCAACCGAGTACAAAAGACTCCGTGGCTGCTACTGGAAAATGACTGATAGGAAACCCCAATAACCCTTCACTCGACCTGGAAATCAACACAAGGACGTCATGCTTAATAGTAGAGCAGTCGAGTTTCCGAAAACTGAACCAATGAGGCAGTCCGGTAATTTAGATTCAGTCCGTATTCCGAAATCTAATTTAATTCAAATAACAAACAAAAGCTGTACCTCTCACCCATTAGTAATCGATCGTGAAATAAAACAAACCAACGTTTTCATAATACCAATTAAAAACTACGCAATAATTTGCATTACATTCAACATTAGGTAGGTGCCGATGAATTTCGTAATTAACGGCAGAACTTACTATTACTGCCCACTGACCCGTCATTAGTAAATAAATTCATTTTAAATGACCAATCGTGCTAAAATGTCATCTTTTAGGGTTACATAGATACCACAAAGGGTTCGGTAGGCTTTCGGTTTTGTGTTTGCATTGTATGTCATAAACAAGTCCATTGATGCTTCTTTTTGTTCCTTAATGTTCTTCATCTATAGTTTTCTCACTTAGGTACATCAAAATACATGTGATGTGGACGAATGAGGAAAATGTAGTTAGGAAATAGTTGAGTACGAATGTGGCTATTAGAATAGAGGAAGAGCAAAGAAACGATGAATAGACTGAGACGACGAGTAACAGCCGACACCAAATAAATAGGGATAAGGGCATTTAGTAAGGGAAGGGGATTACTGTCTAATAAAAATCTTAGAGAATTGAGAATTTGATATTCCGAATCTTGAAAGGTTCTTTTTCTGGAGATTAGCTAAACCCTGTACAAAGCTTACACAGAAAAATAACATGAAATCGAATAGAACAGAGCAGAGGCTTTCATAGTTCATAATCTGGATCTACTCAAAGATGCTGCACAAAGCGGCTCCACCCTCGACCCACAGGCGAGTCGCGGTCAAACGCAAGCCGTAAGTAACGAAGGCTCCGTATCTAAAAATGATTGGGCTATAAGTATTTTTTATACTTAGCAGTATAAAAAATACTTATAGCCCAATCATTTTTAGATACGGAGCCTTCGTTACGCAAGCTTTACTTGACTGTTTTTTTGCTGTATTACTGCAATAAAAGATGTTAATAAAATACGTTCAAAGATGTTTCTCTACTAATGCATCCATTTGCTATCTCACGATTTCTGTCAGTTTATTTTGTTTATATTCCAATAAAGTGTTTTAAGAGGTTGCCATTATGTCTATTTTGGCTCCATTATTTCTGTGTATAAGTGTGTTATAAACATACGTACTCCTGCATTCACGTTTAACTTTAGGTAATGTTATAGGGGTCAGCTTGTGTTATGTTGTGTTTTGTCTCTGTAAAACGGGAAATACTATTTTATTTTGCTAGGTATTATTACATACCTAGTTACCTACCTCAGAACCTATACACTAAGCAACGAGGCTCGTGTTCCACGCGGGCCTTAAAGAGAGTCAGCAAAAAGGAAGGGTTCCGCAAGGACCGATGCCTGCCGGGGTTGCGGGACTGTTCGAAAGAGATACCGTAGCCCCGGAACACAAAAGGTGATGAAGGAACATGGATGGGTTTTTGTCAGTAAAAGCTTGACACTCCTGCTCCGCCAGCGGAAGGAGTCATTTGATGATTTCCCATAAGAAAAAAAAAAATAAAGAAGCACCTATGATAATTATTTGATTAAGTCATAATGTTGTTTTATTGCTATTATTTATCTCTTGTAAAGCGACTTTGAATATATAATAATTACCAAGTCATGATCATTGTTTATCTAACATTGACGTGTAGAGCAATCTTTTAACGGCTGATTCTTGCTGTCATTAATGACTGAAGTTAACTAGCTACTGATAAATTGTTATTACAGCAATTATCTACGATACTTAAGTAACACATGAAACACATTATTAAATTTATAACTAGCGACAACATTTTTTTAAAGATTTTTTATAAAAATACCACCTTTGAATTATTTGGCCTGCATAACTTCCGTCATTTTTGTTTTCAAAATATCTAAATGTATATCTCGGAAACATGACGCTATTAAGATTTTGTCTAATGCGAAACTTGTTTGTCTTCATTCCACCTGTTGATTAGTACGTTTTATGCGCAGCTGCTATTTTGAAAATAAAATGGCGTAAGTTAGACAGGCCACACTTCATACAAAAATCTTCCAAAACTTTTGCAGTTTTTACGTCAAAAAAAAAAAAACTTTATACATACCTTGTCCTGAAATGAGCACAACAAAAATCGACTATCTCGGTTGAGCCGTCCTCAAGTGGTGCCCGGTTGTGGCAATTGATTTTTGTTAATTTAGTCGTCAATTTCTTCGATTTTTTTCTAATGCAAACTTTCTTTGTTTCAGAGTGGACAGAAGCCAGTGAAGACACTGACGAGGTTTACATGCCAGGGCCGAGGGTCAGGGTACTATGCTGATGTGGATACTGGTTGTCAGGTAAGAATAACTCTTATTTGATTGATATAATCAGGTCTGTTGAGCGTATGTTACTTTCTTTTAATTTCATCTAGAAGTAGAACCTGACCACTTGGCTACAAACTACACACTCGCTATTTCGGTAAAGTGTTTAGGGAACTTGATAAGTACAGTGAGTAAGATGATTATTTTGGAATTTAAGCACATGCAGTATGCAGATCCCATGGCACTAAATAAATATCTTGGTTGTCATCATCATCTGACTAGCCTTTTACCAACCATGTTGGTCTGCTTCCAGTCTAACCGGATGCAGCTGAATACCAGTATTTTGCATGGAGTGAATATTTTGGTTGTGTTACATAAATCAAAATAACAAGCGAGTTACCATAGCGCAAACTTCAGACACGCTCTTGACCTAGTATTCACTTAGTTAGGAACTAGCAAAGTCTAGTATTATCGTATTATCACTAGGTCAAAGAAGATATAAAAAATGTTCATAATTCAGTTACACGACCTTACGTAATAAGAGGATTCAAGTCACGGAGTCAATCGATTAATTGTCGTAATTTGCGTCATAGAATAAAAATATACAAAAGTACCAAAGGGCAGATTTCCTTATTTTCAATGACAGCAATGACATCAATGACAGCAATACCATGACAACGCTATTACAATATTGTGCTAAAAGTTCGTCATCTCCTATAAATTCATAATAACATGTGAGTTGTCAAAAGAAATGTCACAACAAATTACGAAGTGTAAATATGTAGGTACGAAATTACCAAATATGAACAATTTTTCCAATGGAGTTTTAATGGAAGATCTTAATGACGCCTAATCAGGCGATTACGAAAACATAGCTCCCAGCTCCATAAACTGAGCGAAATAAACACACTCGCACATCTCAAACTATATGACAAACAAATAGCAATCGCGACTTCGCGAGTGCGCTTGCGTACACGAATCACGTCTATCAGCCGTGTCTATAAACAAGTCAAAGTGATTACTTGAGTAAAAGTAATAACTTAAGATACGATTTTTAGTCTGTGGTTTATTAATTGGAAGTTAGAAATGTGTTAAGTTAGAAAGCTTTGCTTTCTTTGACGGGTCTTACTTCGTTCAAATTCTTGTCTATTGTGTTGTCAATGTACTTACTTTTTCGTTTCTTGTATAAAGATGAACTTCTGCGCATACCGATTATTGTGGTATATAATGGCATTAGATATGGTAATTGTTAGTAATTGGCTACCGGATGAGATGGTGTTGATTCACACATACACTTTTATGGTCAAACACTGATATGGTCAATGATTGTGAGGAGATTTTAATTGATGTTAATGATGTTGTGAGCCGCGGCAAAGATGATTCCGAAATATCACTTATTTATGACTAATCATGACTGACAGACATTAGGTACAGTATGGGTTATGTTCCATCTCCTTGTATCCATCTAATCTTGGCCCTTCAATATTTTTTACATAAGATACCATCGATTGTGTGCTAATGGATAATCCGGCCAGCCTTTTTGCAAAAGAAAGAAATCAGAAGGCTTATTATTATAAGGTGAATTATTATCAGAATCTATCGGGAATAGGCTAGTTTCCACCATCAATAAATTGCAAATCTATTTAGTCCATCAGTTAGAGTATTGGAAAATAAAGGACATGTATTGACAAAGATAAAACGCATCAAAACTCGGGACTGGGGGCTCGTGACGTCAGAATGCACTAAAAATTATACCACGACGCGGCATGTCATATTGAGTATTTTAAAAGCGTCGTATCTTCGTCACTTTTGGTTTACGTAACAAAAAAAAAAGCATGTGTCCAATATTTTTTTGAAATCTATCTGACGGACTGATTAGATTTTTTTAAGTCATCTACGGTTATTTACGTCTAAAATACTGCGACAAACACGAAATATAATAAGACACAGCTGACTACGCATACCACGCAAGACATATCACATACAATCGACACAACATCATTCTCTGACACAAAACGCGTAAATCCTCTTTGTCTGTCATCGCCGCCGCTCATACAAGTCATACGAGTACATGCCATTTAACTTTACAAGCCAATTCATCCACATCGTCGTAAGTACATGCATGTCGCACAATATAGGCTCGGAGACAGATGGTGGTGCTTGTTTTTTTATGTACCTTGTGTTTTATTCATATGAATAGTTTTCGCCAGTATAGTTAGTATATTTATAATATTTAGTTATTTTTATATCATATTATATAATATCATATTATATTAATGTATAATATTTTAAATCTAATTATATTTTATTTTTATTAAGTGGTTCGTAATTTTAAATTTAATTATGATAGGTATTTATATATAATTACTAATTACTAAATGTGTACTGCATGCTATTAGTATACCATGATGTAAAAACTCAATATTTGTATGGCCGAAATGCCGAATATAGTGGAACCAATAGATATTAAGAACTTATTTTAACTACCTATATTCTTGCAAATAAATGTATCATTCATTCGGTAACTTCTCGGGCTGGTTTCAGTCTGTACTGGAGTTTAGTCTAGTCTTAGTTTTGTTTCAATTCTTCATCCAGTGTGCTTCACTCAGTGCCTTCTTCTCCGTTTCCCAATCATTATAATCTGCATCTGTGCAAGGTTCAAGTGAATCGATTTCTCCTAGGCAAGCGTACTCCACCCTAGGCCGCATCATCGCTTTACATCAGGGGGCCTAGTCTGCTATTACAATAGTGTCACAATGATCTATCATTAATTTCATAATTATTGATTTTGACAAGTTTGGTAATCTACTATGTAGTGGCGTCATTATGACTTTCCAATGATCAACCACTGACACCCCATTTAATAAATAGCTTATAATGGTAATCTCGTACAAAATGACAAATGAATGACTAACTTACGCGGTAATCTGCAAAAATTTTGACAGTTCCAGCCGAAATTTGCTCAATTAGCACCATTTCGTATTGCAATAAATACAAGCTTCTTTATTAAAGATCATTTAAAACACATAAATGAAAATTAATCAAAACACCGGCCGCTAGAAATAAAAACAGATAAAACGTCAGTAAGCAGTAATGTCACATTTGACTTTGACAGATAAACAGATAAAATATTATTGAATTGTATATTTTCACATTAATCCGCGTTACACATAACTTAATGTTTTTTGCTATTTACGAACTTTTTACTACTTCAGA
The DNA here is from genome assembly GCA_941918905.2 of Xestia sexstrigata. Lineage (NCBI taxonomy): Eukaryota > Metazoa > Arthropoda > Insecta > Lepidoptera > Noctuidae > Xestia > Xestia sexstrigata. The sequence continues at coordinate 1,695,452 of OW799210.2, forward strand.
TTGCATAGAACACTAATAAATAATATGTAAAAATATATGTAAATGAAATCTAGCATGATTAGATGTTCAAATTTAATTCTAGTTTTTCGAAAATCATTTCCATTAACAGGTTTTATAATAATGGCAGTACAACAATGTCATTGTAACACAATTCTATTACGAGACCATTGACCGACCAATGACCGACCATTAGCAAGTTAGCAGATTATTATCTTTTAACAAAATGACAGTGGCATCGTTCAACAATTATGAAATCAATGATAGATCATTGTGACTAGGGCATGCAAAACCGGAAAGTCATCAAAACCGGTTTTGAACATCGTTTTTTTGGGACCAAAACCGAAAACCGGAGCTAGGTCCGGTTTTAGCAAAAAAAAATCGAATGTAGTATAATTTAAAAAAAAACACCATTTTTTTTAAATACCCACTAAGTCTACAAATAAAACAAATTGTATGATACATTTCTTTTTAATCCAAACCATAATAAATGTACAGATAACAATGAACTTATAATACTATAAAGATTAATTAACTGAGATCAAATCAACAACAAGTAAGTTTTTGGTATCTTTGGTACCTATTAAGTCTGCTATCAAAAATAATATATTTTAAACATAGAAAACACAATCAGCATCTTCAAATATTAAACACAGCCACCCACAATTACCAAAAAAATCAACATTTTTGTAACTTTGAAGACGAACTACAAAATAATGTTATTTTGTAGTTCGTCTTCAAAGTATTATAATATGATTCATATGGCACTAAAAAAGAGATCAATAATCAACTATGTATACTAATTTAAATAAAGCATAAATCACTTGTTTTCAAGAGATCGCTGTTCTTGATAATGTGATCTCAAGAATATAAGTGCATCCAACATTCGATCAGACAGCGAACTTCTTATTTTGTTACAGAAATACCCAGCACTCGAAAACACCCTTTCACTCTCAACACTTGTTGGTAGAACACATAATAAATAATTATATGCTTCGGTGAGATACACACCCCGATGCCCTCCGCTTTCATACATGGCTTGCTCTACTTTCACGAACCCAGCCAGGTCGAAATCTGACCGATTTTTGGGGGTTCTCTTTCTCTTGCATTTGTGTAATTCCTTCTCCAGCTGCTCTTGAAGAGTTAGCTCTTCAGCGTCAGATGATGACGATTGCGAAGGTATGGACTGCTCGGTGAGAACTGCGGTGATGGTGTCTGTGTCCTCGGGTTTATATTTTAGCTGCTGCAACAAGTTGATAATAGTTTCAGTTATTTCAGCACCATTGGGTTTGGGAAATGTGTCATCATCACCTTGGGCGGAGAAGTCTTCCCAATCATGTAAATAGTGTAAAACACCTGCTAGAAGGAGACGTCTTTGCTTTATGCGACTTCTCAAATTAGTCGCTAGCTTGAGACTCAAAACGCTGTTTTGTTCGTCAAGCTTCTTAAACATAAATTTTAATGTTGTGTCAGCTGTGTGCAGCGTAGCATCACGTCGGCACATCACAAATATCGTTGACGTTTAATTGTCGTTCGGTCGTCCTATAAGTCCTACCCAAAATAGGTATTCACGTATTCTTTGAACGGGATTCGATAGAACGACAATCCAAACGGCTCAGAACAGAACCGAATCAAAGACTTTTGTCAGTTATAAAATTAACTATATAACACGAATAATAAAACACAAGTTTTAATTAAATCTTGCTTGCTGTCACAAGTGGTGAACCATAATGTCCATATTCCATAATGTAATATAATTCGGGCTAACGCAGCAACTACTGGATGTAATTGCGCCCTTCGTGTCGTTTCATCCACGAGCTCAACATAAATGTACATTAAAAGACACAAAATATAATAAATATATAACTAAGTAAATACCCACATTTTGTCCTAGCGTCGCAGGCGAGGGCGGCGGACACGCACTTGCACTCCCGGTAAAGGTATTACTGCAACAACGCAGGCGCAGGCTGGCGGGTTACGGGTGCGGGGTGCGGGGGTAGTGGAGGGAGGCGTATAAGTGGGTGGATGCAGGCTGTGTTCGGTTCGGATACATTTGATGCCTCAAAATTAATTATTTTTTAAGTGTTCGAAAAAAATGTTGATAAAAATCAAAATGTTAATTGTTACTCAATAATGGGAAAACCGGAGCTGAGCTCCGGTTTTGGCTCTCAAAACCGGTTTTCAAAAATCTTTAAATTTTGGCCGATTTCCGGTTTTGCGCAAAACCGGAAAACCATGCCCTAATTGTGACACTATTGTAATAGCAGACTAGGCCCCCAGGCGAGCTGCGGCAAAACGCAAGCCTATTTAGGGTAAATAAAAAACACATTGTAGGAGTGACCCATTTTCAATATTCTGCAAATTTGATTTGCTTTTCGTATCATTTTAGATGAACGTCGTTCTGATTCATAGTTTGAATAAGTCTTTTTTATGTTGCCTCCCTCTACCTACACTTTTTCTGATACAATTCAATTAACTATGCAAACGAACACAAAAAGAAGGCTTCAGAAGCTTAAAAACTTTGTTGTGCAATCGCAATGCATCAATACCTACATATTTTAGTTTTTGTTTAGTTATTAATCCTTACTTAGGTATATTCTCATTTAATAGACAGACAATTTAGGAGACAAAACATTTGGGAAAATAATGACATCTTCTAGTATCTTTAGTTTATTTTTATGATATTGATTCTCATTGTTGGAAAAGTACATGACATTTGAGACATGACTATTTATACTACTTATTTATTATACTATTTATAGTAAAACTATTTTAGTAGTAAAGATGTTAGACATGGGGTAAAATTTAGGACCATTTAGTATCAGATAAAGTTCTTTTTGTTTTCATCTTTAACATGATTATATCATAATCTCTGTCCATCTCCCTGCCTACAGGATGTATTTTCGCCCACAACTCAAAGGCGACCAGACCGTATAAGGGCGCTTCTTATGATGCTTTAATATCGCTTACGTAACTTTTTTTACCTTTAATTGGTCCTCCGTTACGAGATGAATCAGCTTCACTCATGTGACTGGGATCATGTGAGAGATACAACTGATTTATAAGTCAAGGAGGACTTTAAGTTGTTGATTTATTTGAAGTGTCAGGTTGCTCAAAAAATATGGTGGTCCTTGGGAGCCCAGATTCAATATCTGTGGATTCTGTTATTTACGGTTTAGTCGGTGAGTAGGAGGTAAACAACATCAGTTGTATCGTTGTAAATCAAGAAATGTTACCTGTCAGATGATCAATTTAATTATTTTCATTGCCAAAACCTTAAGGAAAATTTAAAAAGAATTATGACCTTTGAGTTTGTTTCGGCTGTTTCTTCTCAGAGTAGTCAAGTACGAAAAACCGGACCCATATAGTTTAAAAAAAAAAACGGGACGTATAAGTGTTTGGAAAAACCTATTTGCATAATAAACATCATTTATCATTTAAAGAAGAAAAGCTCTCGACTCTAAAGAATCTGAAAACAAAAAATGCATTATTCAATTTTGGTTTCTTCACAAACGGCCTTTACATCTTTTAGATATTACAATCAAGTTTCTTTGATACACTTTAAAATACCTTCTATGCAAATTTGAACTATCGTTAAAGTCTTAAGATTGATCTAACTCTCATTATCCTCCCACCGCCAAAATAATTATTTTGCAATCAAATGATTTCTATTATTGTAATTGTGGGTAATAGCGCCTATTAGTTTTTCTTTTCTATTAAATGGCTACTTTGTATTTCTTCAAAATAGTTTTTAATGACAACTCGAAAGCCAAGTTATACTGGCTTTCAGAAAACTGTGCTGAAACTATTAATATTTCAGCAACCTCTTTTGGGCTTAAACAAAATATTTGTGTGTTAAAAGCCAGGCAAAGCTTTTCACGAGATTTAACACTAGGTATTGATAAAGTCATAATTTCCAACATTTTGGCTTGTCCTTGTTTAAAATATTCTATAGATTAAGGTTTCAGATGGAGTCAGAATGAATCCATAGACTAATCATGGATAATTTAATTTTAATCGGTTAGTATCAATTGTAAAATGCGCATCAATCATTCGCTCAGCCATGTGAAGGATTCAAATGATTACAAGTAGCATAATTCATAATAGCATAAAGAATCAATTTTAGCATCTGTCAAAATATGACTCAATAAAGCATTCAGTGTTCAAATGACGCAACTTTTGACTGCATATAATTACCGAAGCTGCGTTTAAATGCTTAACATCATGAGTGTGGCCTCAGAAACTACAGAATTGAAGAGATTTATAGCTTTTGATAAATTATTTTTCGCAACATCAAGGCCCTGTAATAAGGGTCTGTAAAAATAAACTTATTTATGGGACTTTAAGCGTGACATTATTTGTACAGTGATGAAATGGCGGCACATCGAAAATGTCATATTTTGCATCATTCACTTTTTGGTGATTGGTGGGTTTCGATGCCGGTTTGATTGTAGATGGTCTGTGGTTTTGTTAATTAAAATAATTATAGGTTTGTCAATGTTTATAAAGAACGAGCTGAGGCGGTCTCGTTGGGCTAATGGTCAGAAGCGCGACTGCTGAGCATGAGTTCCTGGGTTCGATCCCAGGTCGGCCAAAATGTTATTGGGGTTTTCCATCAGCAATTTTTCAGTAGCAGCCATCACGGATTCTGGATGTCTGGAAATAGGCTCGCCTCATAATTACATGGGACTAAACTGCCATAATTAAAGTTTGTTTAGGTACACCTTTGCCTAACCCTACGGATAAATAAATGGTCGTGATGTCATATAGGTTCGTCATTAGTCATTTGATAAAATACTTAAAAAAATCTATGGTTGTTTTACAATCTTCTTTTATAGGTTTTTTTAACAACAGATTCACCTGTTGTAGACTAAACAATTAAAAGTTCGAGTATAAAATACCATCAAACTTCGACATGTTAATTGATACTGTGGACCATAAAATTTAATATTTTATTGATTTAAACTTAACAAAGTATTTGTTTTGTGTTATAAAAGTAACCATATAACGCCTCCATGCCTGATATTTTGTAAGATTGTTAGTAATATAATCGGCAATCGGTGGGCGATTGTCAGATGATCTCATTTGCATAGGTTATTTGGAGTATGGTGAATACAAGAATCGTCACGATATCGTTGACATAGGCTGATACACAAATAGAAGAACACCAGAGGAACAGCTGAAAGAAAGGCAAAATGAAACCTCGGATCAGCTACAAGATTAGGTTTGTGTGCAAGCCTGACCTAGATTGACGGTGGTTTTCATTATCCTGTTCTGTCCCACTCCTGGCCAAAGCCCCCCCCCGTTCCTTCCACATTTCTCGATGTTGCGCCTCTTCTCTCCAATTAACTAGTAATAACGCAATAGTTTTAATTGTCTGACAGTTTGCTATGTGTAATTTATTCCAGCCCCCACAGCTCTAAAACCAAAGAAGGAAAATATAGTGAGTGACCGGCATGTCCTATAGCCAAAAAATCAAAGATTTAGATATGTACCAATCCACACTAGACCCGCTTGTTGGATAAGGTACAGCTGACTCCTTTTCATAGAACAGATCACACGAATTCTTTGCTGAAAATGCAAATGCCTATTCAGTTGCTACCAAATGATGTCCTAAATATCTTTACGACCTCTACAGCGTCAATAAGAAACGGCACTTGATATCACACTTCATTCGATCTTATACATGCCATTACTTTCATATAGTAATTATATCATTATCATGAGCCAAAAGTAATTGTAGTTAACATTTTCATCGGGTAGTGCCAAGGGTAGCTTATTACATATTGTGAGGTAATTAATATTGTATCTGAATACCGCTGGTTTATTGGCCTTTATTCTGACAGTCTTTTTGGAACACAACTAGAGGTATAAATGCCGCCGATGACCTGGTGAAGACTGGCATTCATTGGATGCGAGAAGCGCAGGATCAGGCGATGTGGTGTTGCTTGGGGAGCCCTATGTCCAGCGGTGGACATCTTTCGGCTGATGATAAATCACAACATAACATCAAGCCTATAATCCCCGAAGGGTCAGGCAGAGGTATACCTAATAGTACACCCACATTTCGCCAGTTAAGATGAAGTCCCATGTAATAGGGGCCCATTGCCATCAACCGGGCACATATCCAGACTCCGTGGCTGCTCCTGAGAAATCCTTATGAAAAACCCAATAACACTTTGCCCGACCTGGAAATCGAACTCAGGACCTCACGCTCACGCAGTCGTGCTGACGACAACAAGACCAACGAGGCCACAACATCCAGAGAAAATGGGATGAAAGTCTTTGCTAAGAGTACCTAAGACAGTTCAAGAAAGCAAAAAATAGAGAGATATTTTACCAAGTTAAAACTGTCAATAAGTGCTTCAGCTTGATCAAGGTCAATTATCTGTTCGCTTCCTGTTTGTAAAAAAAGGGAAAAAAACCCTGGATCTGTTTGCCTTCTTCTTTCGTATCGATGGTACCAGAGCTGAGAGAAGCTCAGTAGGAGGCCACATCTTTCGTGGCATTCGTTTTTTCAATTTTTGGTAAAAGTATACTGATTGTATTCACAATCGACACTAACAGGCCGGCCTAGAAATGAAGGTAGTACTTACAACCTAGCCAGCATGTAAATACCCTACAATAGCTAATAATAATAATAATGATTTATTTAACAGATCATACAATCCAATTTGTTAGTAATTATCAAATTATCTGAATCTGAATCTCACTCGTGAATAAGTTGTATTGTCTAATTATTAGATTATGATCCTTCAACAAATCTTGTAAATCACTTGTTGATTAAAATTAAAAGTGTTTATCAAGGAATTCATACAATGTCTGCCTTTCAAAACTGTCAAGTAAATGACGAGTTGTACAAAGTGCCCGCGAGCTACTGAAGTAATTAAAATATTTTGAAGTGTAATTAATCGATGTTTAATTACTTTAGATAATGTTGAAGGGTTGTTAAGAGAATGTAAGGCATTGGTGTTGATTCTGTTGTGCACAAACTAAACTTAATTTAGGCTATTGCTATCTTTCACTAAAAGGCAGTGCGAGAAAAGGACGGCTATAGCTATGAACTAAGTAAGAGATTTCAAACTAGTTTGTGCCTTGCGCTTCACCGTGTTTTTAGTCGACAAGTTTTTACGTGCACCCTTCATTTGTATAGAGATATTAGTTCCAACTAAATTTGACAGCTCTAAATTACGTCCGCCTCTTTCTCGTTTTATTAGAGGGAAATAAGCAAGTTATTAAGCAATAGCCTAAATTAAGTTTAGTTTGTGCAGAACAGAATCGACACCATTGACGATCTAATCCTAATTCCTTGAACTTTTTATAACACTTACCCACAAATTTCACGTTCTTGATCCATCAAATACAAGCAAGTGAAGATTTATTATGCATCACACTTTCTATTTTAGTTACAGGTACAAAATTGTATTACGTTATTATAGCTTCCTTTGCAGTCGTTGTAGTTTCTATTGTGAATTATTTTGAACACAAAAGAGTCGTTGAATCGTTGAAAAATTGATTACATTGACTTACGAGCCTATACTACCTCAAATTAGCAATTCTATATTTGGTAGTTCAAACTTCGTTTGAAATACTGTTAGAATAAAGTTCTAATCAGCTTGCACTACAAAGTGGTTGTTACGTCAGTCACTGCGGGCCGAATAGTGCGAAATTAGTGTTTTTTTGCGATTTACAAAAAATCTATTGATTGGACTAAAAAATAAATCATATAAGACCTGCTTTATAGTTAGTTCAGTTAGTATAAAAAGTTTCATGATCTAATTTGAAGTATTTTATTATATTATTGTTTAGAGGTAACTTTGAGATTTTTTTCTATCGAGAAAATTTTATGAAATCGTGTTTTCGCCAAATATAGGACTTAACATTAATCCTCAACTTTACCATATATTTATTTCAAAATTAATGCTGCAGTATTTTAGGAGTAACGGAGGATCATGGTAAGCCATTTGAGGTAGTATAGGCCCTTTAGCTACAAAAATCGGTGGTGACACACGGACGGACAGACGAACAGACGGACAAAAGAGAGTGATCTTATAGGGGTTCCTTTTTACCTTTTGAGGTACGGAAAACCCGACAGAATAAAATAATTCGAACTCCACATTAAGGCACTTCAAATCCGCCATTTTTATTTTATTTTAATGTAGCCAGTGACATTTGCGCCACCAAAACAAATATAACGACGTCTAATTTATCCAAATCTGTTCATCCGTGTTACAAGGGAACAAAGAAACGGACATACATACATACGTAGGTATGTATGTACACACGCACATACAAGTCAAACACATAAACCTCCTTTTGGGTTTCGCCGCAGTCGGGCAAAAAGCTTTATTGTAATTCTGATAGAAGTGGCTATAAACTGTGGAACACTCTGAAAGCGGCTACCACTTTTCGTGGTCCCCTGGTCGGTCACTGCCATCATAATTTATGGATCACTGATTACGGATTCGCGAAGGAGGACATTACCATTTTTTTTATTCGTTGCCCCACACTAGGAATTTCTCCTGTATCGTGGGTCCGTTTACAAACATTTAAACTCACATACACAAACAGCCAGACCCGGAACAACTATCTTTAGGCCATACAAATATGTGTACCGGTGCGGGGATCGAAACCGCGACACGCAGCGCAGCAGCCAATCGCTCAACCACTGCGCCAACCGTGTCGTCACATTATCACAATTAGTACTTTGAAGCCTGTTTATCATCTAGTCTACATCCTATAGAGTTATTTTAGTCCATTCAGAAGGTCATTGTTTAGATATTCATCATGGATTGTCTTCCGTGATTTATTCAAGACATCAAACGGAGACGAGTCTATGTTGGCAAAATAAGTTGATTAGCATGTATTGATAGATTTTGTGATCAGTTTCCAGTTTTTTATTTTATTTTAACCTTTCCATTATAGGTTTTAAGTAGACGTGGGTAATCATGGATGTAAAATGATGTTTAATGAAGTGAGAGTCGCTTGTTTGTCTCTCCGTCATGGTCATCAATCTGGTTTAATCACTTTGATTTTCTTTCTTTACTAATAATAAAACTAGCTGCTAATCGCGGTATCAGTATACTCCTATATACTAAAACCTTCCTCTTGAATCTTTCTATTTTGAATTCACTCTATCTATTAAAAAAGCCTACATCAAAATCCGTTGCGTAGTTTTCAAGATCTAAGCACACATAGGGACAGACGCGGCGGGCGACTTTGTTTTATAATACATATGTATTGATAGTGAAGTGATGATAGTGATACGGGGACTTCTTCTTGTCTCATTATGACGTCCTGTGATCCACTCCTCATATATTTGGGACTGTTTGACATTAAATATGATTTATATAAGTACCTACACTAGTTTTTCACCATATTATTAGACCATATTTTTATTGACCATTCGAAAAACTGTTTATGAAAAACTCGTTTAATATTCTCGTGTGGAGTTCAGTATTATTAAACTAGAATTCCTGTTATTTTGATCAAAACAGTTGCTAAATTCGGATTTATTACTAAAATAGGATTTAAAATGCATACTGAGTACTTAATTAAAATTTTGATTTGGAAACGAAAAACTTCTCATGCATTTGTATTGATTACAAACGAGGATGTATGTATGTGTGGCGTAGGTCAAAATCAAGCAAAAACGGTGTCCAATCCAAAGCTTGTTTCGATATTATTATAAATATGTATGCTATAATTGTTAAATTCGAAAGTAACAGAGTCTGTTTGTCTCCTTTTCACGCCTTAAATGGATCGGAATTAAATTTGGTACAGGGGACGGTACGGGAAGTTTCCGCCCTCGAAAGTACTAGTATATCATATAAATTTTGTTTTTAAATACCTGTTTAAAATTAATATTGAAAATTTTTAATATTTTGGCCGGTTTGGGGAGCAGGTGACTACCGGTGGTTAGGGTTTCACGACACAACTAGGAACCTATTTACAATGCGAATAATATTTTTTTTTAAATCAATAATACTTTTTATTAGGTATATAAAAAGGTCTCATGACTTGTAGTTCATATTAAAAACTATAACAAAAGCTTTTTAGTTTTCATACGCAGGCGCAAACTGTGACCTAAGAGTTTCCAGTCTCATCACTTAACAAGATAATAATCATTATGAACAGGTTTGAAGCGTCTAATTAACAGTCAGACGGAATTCAATGAGCGGTGAGATTTGAAATAAAGCCTTCATTAACTTTAATAGCTCAGCAAATTAATTAAGACTTACTTTTTTTTTTGTTTATTTTGAAACAAGTAAATTGACTGTATAATTGGTAGGGTTTGCTTGTAGAATCTATTTTTATAGCAAAGGTAGTTTTCTTTAGTTTTCCCTTTCAATTTTCAAATTGTGAATAAAGAATGCGTGCTCACAACTATGTGAACTGAGTCCTTATTAAGAAAAAGATCTCCCCTTCTCTACTTCTTTTTCGGTTTTGCCCTCATAAACCTCACAGTACTGCTTTAACTTAGCCTGACGCAGTCCACTGCAGGATCACTGCTACACATAGGGTTCTTCCAAGTTCAGTCAACACCGTGTCCTTCGCCATTCCCAGCTACCTTTTTAAGGGCATCGTTCTATCTAGTTTCGACGCTTTCCTCTCTTTGCCTGCCGTAAATGATCTCCACTACAGTACTCGTGCGCTCCATCGACCACTGGTACTGCTCTTCTGGGCAAAGATTGTGGTCTTGCCTATCTATGCTGAGAGAGCTACAAGCTTCACAAAACGTCACAACCAACACCAAAAACTATAGTACCAAGATTACTTCCAGTACAATTAATTCATTGTAATCACTCAACAGATAGTGGGGTTTCCTAAAGACATACGTCCAAACAATAGGGTTCGCACGCCACCGTTACACGGGGACAAGCAAATGGCTCCAGTGGTAGCCCTGACCTATACCGGCGCGCGCGCATACCGAACGGTGTCGCCGTACGAAGATCGATGGGTGTGAGAGTAAACGTTTTAGCCTTGTTCGGAGGAAATGTTACTGGCTTTTAGTATTGCAATTAATGCATTAATTGTGCATAGTCTGACGTTATGACCTGTTTTTGCTTCGATCTTCTTTTTTCATGTGCACACTAGTTATTCAAGATGCATGCCCTGCCAATGCCCTGATGAAGACATAAACATCTGTCCACTTGGGTGTGCCAACTGTCCAAACGCAGTAATTATCGGTTTTCGTGTTGAATTCATTTCAAACTCAAACTCAAAGCATTTATTTCAATTAGACCGTTACGGCACTTTTGAATGTCAAAATTACAAATAAAAAACAAAGCTACTGTCCCAGTCACAAGGCATAATAACTTGAGAAAGTACTGTAGTTGCCCATTCCCTAGCGTAGATCTCTATGGAGATGAACGGGCAAGAAACTCCATGGACACTGTTTTGAATCAAAATATTGTTACAAAATCTTGGTTACATCATTAATTTTGAAATTATACATATATGTTAGTACGATGTAGAAAGACGTGCACATTAAGAGCGTCCAGAGTAGAAAAAGACATTAATTTAGTGCCTGACCCGACCCCTCGTCCAAGTTTGTAACAGTTGCCAGACTTCACTGAATATCTTTAAGATGGCTTATTCCACAAATCCCTCCTAAGAGGGGTCCTAAGAGGGTAATTCCCCTCAGGGGGTATTTTTTGATCCAGTTGTATTACTTGGTCAAACTGTTACGATAGACACAAAATGACTGTCCTGTTAACCTCTCAGACCACAAATAAACACGGTTCTAGAAGCTCACGATTAAAAAAACACAATTATTCACAATTGAGGCTGTCCACTGTTTTTACCAATGAGTGTTATCTCTGATCGGCTCCCGTTTGTAACATGAGCGACACGCAAACCCATTGTTATGAGTTTATTGAGGTAACAGTTTAGCAACGCTATGAAATTAGTCGCTGACACCTGCGTTTTTATGTTGCACTACTGCGGAAACAATGAGTTTGATGGAGGTGAGCAAGATGTAGGAGGAGAGCGATTTAATCTTTTTTTAACTATAACTATAGGCCCGTATCCGTGTTGCCGGTTTTCAGCAAGGTGTTTGAAAAGATAATGCTCAATCAAATGCTTAACCATTTTAACACCAATAAAATATTTCACGAGCAACAGTATGGTTTCACCAAAGGACGTTGTACAACTGACGCCGGTGTCACTTTATTAAAACACATATTTACTGCGTTCGAAGAGGCACAAGACGCCATAGGAATCTTCTGTGACCTTTCGAAGGCATTTGATTGCGTAAATCACGAAACCCTGATCTTGAAACTTAAGCATTACGGTTTAGGTAAACTTGCGCTCAGTTTAGCAAAATCGTATTTGAATGATAGACAGCAGCAGGTACAAATAAATGGAGTCAACTCAATGGGTTTAAAAGTAAAAATGGGTGTACCACAAGGTTCGATATTGGGTCCCTTCCTCTTTTTAGTGTATATTAATGACCTACCCCATTTATTTAACAACCATTCGCATATGGTGTTGTTTGCGATTACGATACTTCTTTAATATTAAGGATAAACAGACGTGCCACTAATCTTGACGACGTAAATAACAGCAGCAGCATATGCTGTTAGAAAAATCCGTCAATTTACTGATATTGATACCGCGAGGCTAGTCTATTTTATTTATTTTCATAGTATTAAGTCATACGGTAATTACTATAGGGACGGGCTGCAGACATCGAGTCTATATTTATTCTGCAGAAAAGAGCCATCAGAGCCATTTATGAATTATGTAGACGCGATTCTCTAAGAGAACTGTTTAAGGAAATTAATATCATGACAGTACCTTGTCAATACATCTATGAAAACATCATGTGCGTTAGGAAAAATCAGCATTTATTCAGTAGAAGAGGTGACAGACACCACTATAACACTAGAAATAGGGACCAACTAGTTCAGCCAGGTTTAAGGCTTGCTAAAGTAGATTCATCTTTCATGGGGTACTGTTTGAAATGTTACAATAAAATACCTCCCCACATTATTCAACTGAACGATACGAAATTTAAATCTTGTATAAAACGCACACTATGTAGGCAAGCATATTATAAGTTGCGGGATTACATTGATGATAAAAATGCTTGGCTAAATGCTGGTCCTGCTCCACAACCATAGGGGCAAACTAATTGATTGTACTGGTCGGGCATTATTTGAGTCTATCGACACGCAAAGAAGAAGAAGAAGAATTGATTCCCATGTTGATGTATTGTGGAAGCGGCAGAAGATTGTAAAAATATACCTACTTGCATTGTGTAGATTCCAGTTCTTAGTATTATATAATTGCATAGCACATGTGTGAGTACTTTGTATTGTTCAGCCTCCATTTACATTTAGTTATCTTTCATTGACTTGAATATGCCTTGGTGGCTGAGAGAATGTCATGCTCACTCAAATGTCTCGCTGATGGTGGCGGGTGTGTCGGATCATTTAATTCCCTTCAATATGGTTGAGTTGAATGGCGCCGATGCGCGCGTCATGTTCGTGAACGGGCGCTGTCAGTTGGGACTGGTCATCTCTTGGCTGCCAGGGTTCATTTTAATTCGTTTGTTGTTAAATTGTTGTCTTTTTCTCCTCTGGACGCTCTTAATGCACGTCTTTTTACATCGTTCTCACATATATGTATAATTTCAAAATTAATGATGTAACCAAGATTTTGTAACAATATTTTGATTCAAAAGAGTGTCCATGGAGTTTCTTGCCCGTTCTTCTCCATAGAGATCTACGCTAGGGAATGGGCAACTACAGTACTTTCTCAAGTTATTATGCCTTGTGACTGGGACTGTAGCTTTGTTTTTTATTTGTAATTTTGACATTCAAAAGTGCCATAAAGGTCTAATTGAAATAAATGCTTTGAGTTTTGAGTTTTTGAGTTTTTATCCGTCCGTATGCGTATTAAGCTTGTCTTAAAGGGTTTCAAGCGACCTGGTAGTCGCAAGAGCAGGTCGGGCAAAGTTTTATTGGGTTTTACCATCAGAAATTTCTCAGTAGCAGCCAAGGAGTCTGGAATTGTGCCCGGTTGATGGCAATAGGCTCGCCCCCTCTTAGATAGGAATTACTCATTACTGGCGAAATGTGGGTATACTATTAGGTACACCTCTGCCTAACACGTCGGGGATTACAGGCGTGATGTCATATTATAGTGTTTACTGAGTTTACCTAGATGCTGCTGCAAATTCACAATGATGCCATAGTTATTTTAAAGTAGTCTTCTTCACAAAAGATTCGGTATACACATGTAGTTTTAAAAAATAAATACCTAACATCTTCCACAAACGTTTTTCAAGAAGTTACAATGATTCAGTTCATCAGTTGGTTGATGTATTATTTATATTTTAAGTCAAGTGGGTTTTATGAAGACAATGCATTTTTTGTTTATGTACTACATAGTAAGTTCATCCCTGAACTTGCATATTTAAAAGGTTTTTAATGCTGCTGTTACCACGACGCATCGGCGTAGGTGCACATTTACAAAATCGGCTTCCGCTTATGACATAGAAACACTCGTAATTGTATTCAATGTACTGTGAGAGTTATTTTTTCGTACATAAAAATCCTAATGTCAGTTCGGTTACCAAATATCTTTGCGTAGGTTTGAAATATACATTGCAAAATGTATGTTATGGCTACTTAAACTAATGTGGTAGGCGTCGAACACCTAAAATAAACACATCTAATGGTTTGAACAAATTGGTTTGTTCGGATTGCCTCAGGGGAGCTATGAGGGTCCTATGTGTACTTAGAACACTATTTGTGAGATATTTGTTGATCAAATCATCATTAAGAAACGTGTGTAAGGTACTGTTTGAAGTGAAGGTGGAATTCCTTTTGGGAGACTAATGGACCTTCATCTTAGCTACTTATGAACATACTGATGCCGTTCGGTTTGTGTGTTTCAACCAAAGTTAATAGGTATTTGAACCAGCAACTTTAAGATGCCATTAAAATGTTGTACATTAACGGCGTATAATTTATTTATAGCCAATCAGAACCAACAACATAAAACTGAAAAGATTTCCAAAAAAAAACTTTTTGTGCTTTTTGAGCAACGAACGGCAGTTTCAAAGTAAACTACTAAAACATAGGGAGGGATACATTAATCAATAATATGTGGATGTTCGAGCTTTGCTCGTTTTTTTTTTTTTTTTTTAATGAAACCTAGCTAGGTCGATTTATCATGAAAATCGTTGAAGCCGTTTCCGCGATTCAGATTATATATATAAGGTGTCCAAACCCTGAATCGCGAAAAAAAAATCAGCTGTTTCATACATTTTGACGAGTTATGCGAACATATTGTAGGGAACAGCTGATTTTTTTTCGCGGTTCAGGGTTTGTTCCCATAGTAAAAGTTGTTCATAATGGTGAGTACAATAAAAACTCCTTAAAAGACTTCGTGTATGAATAGATACAACTTATTTACATTGGGATACAAGAATTGCTCGTTTAAAGGTATTAGATAATACCATCAAATACTCAAATTGCCTCGTTGGTTTAGTGATCGCAAGCGCGACTGCTGCGTGATGATGTCTTTGGTTCGATTACCATTTTTTAGTAGCAGCCACAGAGTTTGGATTTGCGTCCGCCCCTCGCCTATAACAATGGGACTTTTACATAACTAGCGAAATGTGGGTGTACCATTAGGTACACCTCTGTCTAACCCTTAGGGATTAATTACAGGCGTGACGTTATGATATGTTAATCAAAATGCACTTAAATAAAACTTATCGACGGAAACAAACATTAACACAAATTCTCACTGCACCGATTCACCCAATTCTCTCGAATCACTCTCATTCACGACACGGTTCACCTTGAACTTTACCAGTCATGCTCACACAACGGTAATCGCACGGTAGTGTGCGCAGGCGCTGCGGTTTTAGTTACGCTCTCTCTTGGTAATTCTTACTAAGTAAATATTATTGAATCCTCATTGTGAAAATATTGCTCATAGGAAACATATTTTGAGAAAAAAAAACAGGACTGAGCTTCGAAATGTTCTTGGCTTACGATAAATTAAAATAGTGATTAAAACGTGAAGTGTTAACAAGTGGAAGTGGAGAGCAATGAAGCTTGAAGCTCAAGGACGTTTGCGATGAAGGACTACTGTGAATGCTCTCTGCCCCATCTAGGGGACATAGGGTTTCAAGTCGCCTAAAACTAGATGATAGGATTAAATTATGCACCGTTTTTAAGAATTCCTATCCGAAAAGCTGTAGTTTGGCAAGTAAAATAAAACATTAAAAGAAAAACTAGTTTAAGTTCTAGTCCCCAATCTCTGCCGCAGAATCATCGTCTCCTCTCGTTCCATCAAACGATACGCATCTATCTAAAGCGGCAGTGATCTACTGAACCAGTTCGTTCACCTTGACCTTATACGTACTTATAACACGAGGTAGCACCTACAGTTATAAAAGGAGCGATTTATCGTGATTATGATCGCTCTCAAAACGTTAGGCTCGCGTGTCGGATTTTGGTCCAGTCGCTTTCATAGAGAACAGGCCTGTGGACCAGCAATGGAAAGTATGGAAACGTTGATTATTTACGTATAATCACTCAGCTATAGATCACGTCCATTCGTCGTCACATTCTCGAGTCTGGACCATGGTCCAGACTCGAGAATGTGTTAATGAAAACCAACATCTTTCACCATCGCGCAAAGCTGTAAAGCTACGTAACTTTGCCAGTGCATCAAATAGTAACTACCTCATCATCAGCCTACAGCAGTCCACTGTTGGACATAGGCCTCCCCAATAACTACCTATATGGTAGCAAAAATACTCCCCTGGTAATAAATAGTTTAGCCATAAGCCCGCTGTCGCTACGCTCATGAACATAGTGTCACCATTACAACTAAGAGCGAAAGTAAAACTTGCACTTTCGTGAATGAAACTACGATTATGTATGTTACGCCTTTTATGAAATAACTCGTTTCGATCCGAAGTCAACCGCCTTTTTTCTTTGGGCACAGATAATTTAATCCTCTCTGAGCTTTACGCTCGCATAAATGGGCGTGGTAGACATTGATGGTCTTAATTTACCGAACCAGTCATTTAATGAGATTTCATTAAATTAAGTATACTAAATTATTTTCTTTAGGTAGTTATTAGAATATGATACAAGGCCTCCTCTATGTGAAAGAGAGAGATTGAGATTTGTGATTTTTGGTTCTTGGAAATACCTTTTTTTTGTTACATCACGATATTTTCCTTCGTGGAGCAGCGGTAAGTGAAATAAATTATACAAAGTAAAGCACAGTTGTTCGAAACGACGACATTCTTACTCATAAGAAGGTAGCCCTATTACCACTGGGGAACTACTAATTAAAATCATGTAATATTTGATCTCAAGCATTTTAAACAACATCTTAGTACAATTTTAAATAATATAAAACAAACTCACCACAGACTATTAATGAAACGTCAACACTTGCATATTACAACAAAAACCGTCAATGAAACGCTTTTTCAGCGCCAACACGGTTTCAATAACCTTTTTACATTAAATATTAGCAATGTAACAAAAACTTTAAAACGTGTTGGTCTTACAATAGTTGTCCTAATAGTGTTAGAAATAGTGGACACCCTATGCGTTGGGTCAAGGTGTGTTGACATGCTGCGCTTTTTTTCTTGGACTTTCACATGGGTCCCTTTTAAATGAAATGACATTTTTTAAATCAAGAACTGGTTATATTTAGAAGAATACAATCTCTACTGTTAAAAAATAGGTTTAAATTTTTAATCTTCTTGTTCGGGTGTTGGTTGATAAGCGGAAATATTAATGATTTCTGTGCCTGAATTGATTGACAGACAAAGCACTTCCTAAAACACATGGGTCTTGAAGCTTGAAATCTTTATAAAACAAATGTGCTACGGATGGATTTTTTAAAACTCTTGCCCTAAAATTGTTTAATAAGGGATGAAAGTCTGCAGTTGGTCATTGTATTTTGTCACACTATTTTTGAACCTTTCAATCAAAAATGAAATAAATGAATGAATGATTAACGTTTAAAAAACGAATACATTTTCAAGCCCCATTCTAGTCACGAAAATTAAAGTTAAATGTGTTTCGAATTGGAAAATCTAAAACGGAAAAACTAGATTCTGTTTGTTACTGAAAACAGGTTAAAGCAGACGCAATTAATACTCAATCTCATGACAACAATTAAGGCATTGTTTGATTACAATTTGTACGATTCTTAATAATTGAATCGAATTGATGATTTATCGATTAAAAGGCCCATGTCAAATTGTTAATTAGGCGCCATTCATAAATGTCGCTATTTTTATAACTAGATTTTCCTGGTCTTTGGAATTTCTGGTCCTATACAGTACCTATTGTTTTAAATAAAATCTGTAATTAGTTATCAGATGAGAAAAAAAATCTTCACTAATTTATAAGATTTTCAATAACCATTAAATGAATTAATGGTGGCCAAGAAGGTAGGGCCTATGAAACGGGGACCGTCGATACCGTTAGGATCGCTGGAAATAGATGCATAAGGGTAACACACAGGGATGCACAGAACATAGAAGAGTAGCAAAAGAAAGAGGAGGCCTATACCCAACAGTGGGCGCTTCCGAGCTGAAATAGATGGATAAGGGTAACACACAGGGATGCACAGAACATAGAAGAGTAGCAAAAGAAAGAGGAGGCCTATACCCAACAGTGGGCGCTTCCGAGCTGAAATAGATGGATAAGGGTAACACACAGGGATGCACAGAACATAGAAGAGTAGCAAAAGAAAGAGGAGGCCTATACCCAACAGTGGGCGCTTCCGAGCTGAAATAGATGGATAAGGGTAACACACAGGGATGCACAGAACATAGAAGAGTAGCAAAAGAAAGAGGAGGCCTATACCCAACAGTGGGCGCTTCCGAGCTGAAATGATATGAATTAATATAGATGGAGCAATATTAACTAAAGCAATATTCATCATATCAAAGATTATCCTACGGGACCGTACTTCTGAAATAAAAAGTATGATATGTCCTATCCCAAGTACGTTAATAAAACATCTAAATATATTCGGCTGAAAAGGAATTGATTATGAATAATGAAATTTTACTTATTTTCGCATGTGTTAATACAATCATATTATGGTACTATAATACTTTCATAATTTTATTTTAGTTTAATTTAATGTAATAATTTAGAATATCATAATAATCGTTGTTTTTTTTTGTTATAATAATTTGTATGTCAATTGGCAAAACATAGCGCACTACCTAATTTTTTGAGATCTTTTTGTAATTATTACCTATGTTTACGAATAAATGATTACTTACTTACTTACTTACTAAAGATAGATAGAGAGAGCATTATAATCATAAATAATAATGGATTACGCGTACGAAAATTGATTTTCATTCATATTTTTATAATCATAGGCCATAAATGTAACTTTTAATGTATTTTATTAATGAGCGGCTCTACTAATGAAGTTCTACCACCTGTGAACTTTATTAATATTTATACTGTAGTAATAATACTGTGATTTACTAGACGAGATCCATAAATTACAACAACGTGATCTACATGGGTAAAAAATTATCATAATAGATCAAAATACGTTAAATTAGCAAACTAAAGCAGTCGTTTATCAAAATGTAAGCAGTTTTAACGAATAAGGAAGCAGAGTATTGTAATAAAAATAGTGAACAAAATACGCTGATTTGCATTTAATACATTTTTTGCTTGTTTTTGAGTCTACATCTACATCCGTGTTTTAAAAATTGCGCTTTATTGTCTGTGTCCAATTCGCTTTGTACTCGCTGTTGGGGGTAAGGAATGTTGCTTTATTGTTGTTTATTTGCTCAACATAGACATTATTGCCCAAACATGGTACACTTTTAAAAAGATGGCCAAAAACACCACCTCTCTTTTTAAGCACCACTGGTTCTTTGCTCTTGATAAATGCTTATTTTAAATATATCTATAATAGTCTAGCTGACCCGACAGACTGACCTGACCTGTCTTACCCACCTATCCTACGAGTACCTACTCTACATACCCTACCTACTCCTCTACCTCGTTTAAATAAACAACACCTTAAATTTATGCTTAGATACTAGTACTTTTGGTCTCCCAAAAAGACAATGGTTTAATTAGAAAAGTTAATATGGTCGTTAAGTTTTATTAAATTTTCCGCGCAAATTTATTAGTTTTTTCTTTCCTTCTCCAGAAAATAACAAACACAACAAAAAAAGATTTAGCGAAATCGGTCCAGCCGTTCACGCGTGATTCTGTGACCAAGGGAAATAGGTATTCGTTTTTATATTGTATAGATTAGCAGGTATAAGCTTTATGTATGTACGTAAAAAAAATAAAAATTAAATAGTACACCACAACCACAGACTACCAGCATTACTTTTTCTCCCTCTTCCTATAATCCATCTAAAGGTTGTCTTGAAAAGTTTACTTTTAGCGGTAAGACCGCCCCTTGTGTCAGCCTATTTGAAATTTTTCTTTTATTTAAATTGAAATTTTGTAATGTGTACATAATAAAAAATATACTGTCTA
This sequence comes from Xestia sexstrigata, assembly GCA_941918905.2. Taxonomy (NCBI): domain Eukaryota; kingdom Metazoa; phylum Arthropoda; class Insecta; order Lepidoptera; family Noctuidae; genus Xestia; species Xestia sexstrigata. Next base: position 1,715,977 of record OW799210.2, read on the forward strand.
TCATTGGTATCACATAAGATGAGTTCATAGAACTCTTCGTTATACCCTTACCGTATTAGGTAGGTACCCAATTTTTTACAGCCCTAACACAATTTCAGCTTTCCCTTCATTAACTTTGGCGGTTTTCGCAAACTAAGTTCTTATTAGTCTAAATTGATATAAGTAATTTCCTTTTTTGAGTCGAAAAAGGAAATTATGTCAGTGATCAATTTTACATATCTGTCCAATTTAACTAGCCAGTACTGTCCCACTGGAAGACAAAAGCCTCCTTCATCATAGTTTGTACTATGGAGTAGATAAACTGTAACTTCGTAACTGTGAGCTTTTCCGTCAACGGATCCCCAAAATGTCCCCTCCAAACACACCTGACATTCTGAAATCCGTGTACCAATCGTGACAGAACATTTAACTGGAGACTCGGAATGAGGAAGAGCTTCAACCTTGACCTGACCATTGTTACCACAGTGACTGACAAATGTTTGACTGTTTGATTTCATCTCAAGTCGTACTCAATTTGTTATCACTCTGTGTTGATCTGACGGCTACGCATCACGATCATGCCTTACGACTCATCACTTAAGAAAAAATTTACAATTGCTACTTAAACGTTACATTGTATGCAAACAAAACATGCAAATCACAGTGCGATGTTCTACATACAAGGTGTTAAATGTCCTAAAATGTTATCTCCTGTCTGCTAGATCTATGCTATGAAGTCAGAGACTTTTAGAAATGTATGAAAAGCTGCAGCTGGAAAAAAGCCTAAAATTAGTAACTTTACCTACTTGGGCCCAATTGCTGATTCTGAGAAACAATGCATCTACTATTGCATTCAGTGCGTTAGCCAATAAATTCACAATCATCTATTTTATGCACTTAAATCCCTCGACCTATTATCTGAACAAAAAGACAATAAAAACAAAAAAAAAAAATTCTAGTTATTCCTTGTTTTTATGCTCATCGTCACCCAAGGGCCAAGGCGTATATATAGATACTCATTCATCATAGTTTTTACGTTAATATAATTATCCTATGTACACACAATTATGTCGTAACCTTCATTTACTGATAAAACGTGTTAACATTATTATGAAGTTCTTTTGTACTCACAATGTATGCTGTAATGAGGAGGTTCTATGCAAGAATGTTATAAAAATAAGCACGCAATGCAAAAAATAAGAAAAAACATCGAGAAATAATTGTAGGAAAGATAATTGCAAAGCTCTTAAAATAGATGTAAGTTTACGGAAAGTTTTAGTTATTCCATGTCCATCAGATCAGCAGATTATATTCTGCATTTCGAACTCATCGAGGTTGAAACTGCGTGGGGCCCGTAAAAATACCCTGAGGAATTAAACCACTTCCACTGAATCTTTTTTCATGCTTAAACTTGGTTTTTTATAGCATGGGAGTAATTACAAAAGTACCTAGTTTCAAAATAATAATAAGTAAACTAATTATACCGTACAATTGATTTGTCTCTGTTTCTTGGGCAAGCAAGAAGATGAGAGAATCAAAAGCTTACAAAGAATTTTTTGGGATATCAAACAGTGATTGTGGGTATACAGTCGGCTTTTGGGGATTACAGGCGTGATGTTATGTTATGTTAATATTTACACAAACATTAGCTTGAAAAGCAATTTACTAGTCAAACTTGGTAATGAATTTGTATATTTTGTAATACCTGATAATGCAATATAATTATTACGAAACTTTAATTACAAGTCAATCAAAATACAACGTGAAAAATAATCGTGAGGCTACCTACTACATTGAGTATTTTATATTATTTATTTGTTTTAACCTTAAAAAGGCAGAAACCATAACCTAAAAACATAATAACAAAAGCCATAATTAGGCACGAATGAAGGAAATTATCCAGTCGTGTTTACGTTGCGTGAGCAAATGTAATTATATCATTTGGTAAATTAACACATACCTAACACTGACGGTTAAAAAAGCTAAAAGAACTTAGTAGACTCATTGTTTATCTTCTTTAATTGGTGTGGTTGACGGTCGACTGTTATTTGTATTTATACATTTATTTATTCATGCAACTGAACCTGAATTTTAAAATTACATAGTTAACAAATAGGTGGTAAGCCTAATTAGTATGGTTAATATAAATATTCATGTTGTCACGAATGCTAGGAACGTTATTATTGTTATCCTGAAACTCAAACTATTTCGTCCAAATGGATCAGTTACAGGCACTTTTGAACTGTCAAACAAAAAACAAAAAGGCGATATCTACATTCTCATCACAGCCACTTCACATCCGACAGCAGCCACTCAACAGCCACTATTAAATGTTCAAATAAATATCTGTTATTTTAACGGAGTCTCTGTTGGCAATCCGTGCACATGCCTACGAACAATAAACGTAAATTACAAAAACAAATAAAACAAAATACAATCGTGCGTTACGTGAACAAACACAATTACTCAAATGGTAAAGTAGAGTACCAAACGGTTCCAGTAACCCTGGTAGCTGGTATAGGACTTATACTGATGACCTCTGCGTAATTGGCTATTGTAGTTGACGCAGAGAGAAGATTCATTAGGACATTGTTGCATGTGTTATTGAGATGACATGTAGGAATGAGTTTGTGCAAGGTTGAAGGTGATTTTTGCTTTAAGTTGATGTCCATTGGCTGTGCCATTGGTGATCATGGTCACTTGGTCAGTCTGCCATGACTCTCGGTACTAACAATTTCTGATAAGTATAACCGGATTTAGTTCTTTATTCGTTGTTTCCCTTACGAGAAGAAGGAAAGAGCTTGTAGGGGCTTTGACATAACGTAGGAAAGTGTCGATGGAAATGTAAACAGAGGCACTCCAGAATTTAACGATTAAATGTTAAATGATGTTTATAAATGAATGATAAATGTTGTTTATTTTGCAAGAAGGTTTTTACAAACACTTTTACACGTCATTTTTTAAAACTAGATGGGGCCGGTGTTTTTAACGGACTCTCTGTGAAGAAACAGCCGAAACAAACTCAGAGGTCATAGTCTCTTTTGAAGTCCAGACATAATCTTGCTCAAACTCACTTAAGGACCATGCAGATTAGTGTCTGAGATGGTCTTTTGAAGAAACAACCACACAGATTTGAGTAGACCTGTCCAGTCAGTGCAAGCATTTGTCAGTTATCGTGTAGCTCGACTTATAACTCAAGGACCTCAACGAAACGACGATCAATACCAAAGGACATTTGGGTAGATCGCATACTACTACTGCCAGACAGTTGTGGGAAAAACAAACAAAAACTAAAAAATGTGACCCATATGGTCCCCACATTCACAATAATCAAATCAAATTTATAATAAGTTTCAATCATTTCAAAATGAATGTCAATAAAAATCACAAAAATCAATAAATGTCACAATGCTAATAAATAAATAAAAAGAAAAGTAAAATACTTAATGAAATAAGTATTCATGTCAAATAGGTCATGTCAAATGTCACATAAAATGATAAAAAAATAAAGTAAAAAAAAAAATACAGAACTAAGTATTCATGTCAAATAATTCAATGTCAAAGTGTATAAAAAAAAGGAATTAATAATAAACGAGCGAAGTCTGAAATTTCGACATTCACAGAGCAAATTTCATTGAATATGAATTTTATTAGAATTAGAATGTTACCATCAGTAGCGTCCATCTGGAAACGAGTACCTACAAAGGACATCATAATTGTCATAGACAAAACTAATTGTACTTTTGAAAATTATGTCATTATCTATTTCTGTCTCTGACGTTATGTCAACCATAGACTTAGTATATACTGATGTCAACATTATTTCGTAGACAAAACATACAGTAATTATAGAGCCTAGATTCATGTTCAGATCTTGACATATTAGCCTAGCATAGTGACCTGACAGCCTACTTTGAAACACCGACATTACTTGACAATAGTTCCCGTCCCCGACATGTAATGACCGATGAAACATTACCCGAAGAATAATTACTACAAATTATAATATGCACAAAAACATTTATGAAACGTAATCACGCCGACGATTAGCAGTGTTTCACAATATGTAGATGCAAGGCGAACTTTTGAGAAATAATTAGTGTATTTAATGCCAGACATGTGTGTTCTTCATGTTTCTTCTCATGTGAGATATTATTTAATGTTTGAACAAGGTTGATGCTTTTATCGCGTGGGTACTCCTGTGATCTGCGGTGTCATGATGGAACTTTTTTGAAGTTGCCTATCTTTCTTTGATTTTGGAGACAGAAACGTCCAATAATACCTCGTAAATATTTGAATGTCTGCATTAGTACGAACTAGGTATATGTATCATCGTGTAGCTTCTTTTAGTTATGTCTGAAGGAACCATCAGCGTGAACCAATTATTAAGATGTAACATTTCTACTCTCTACTTGTGGAAAAATACAATAGGCGAGACGACAAAAATTGTATCAAAAAATATTTGACCCGTGTTTTTTTCTTTTGTTACGTAAATCAAAATTGCCGAAGATATGACGCTTTTAAAATTCTCAATACGTCACGCCTAGGTATAATTTTTAGCTAGTTCTGACGTCACGAGCCGCCTGAACTCCCGAGTTTTAATGCGTTTTATCTTTGTCAATTTTCATTGATTCACATAAACAAAAAATACGTCGTGTCCATTAATTTCCAATACTCTAACTGACGGACTAAATAGATTTGCAATTTTTTTATACTGTCGTCATGCCTATTGACGATGTTTATCAACAAAACCCATGTTCATAAACATTGTGAGAGATAATTGCTTTCAAAATAGTTCTTCTTGGACGTGTTATTGTTTTGTTTTTGTGATCTATTGGTTTTAATTGTACACAAACACTTTAGTCAATTGCCGTTAAAGATCGCAAATTATACTCTTGGCGCCGTAAGGCGAGGTTTAATTGTAAACTTAGCGAGAATTGATGCTGTACACTGTGAGCGTGTGTAATGAATATCAAAATATTAATAACCTTACAAAAAAATCTTTAAGTAAAGCTGCTATTGCCATTAAAAGACCACGCGGAAGACCCATGTCAATGGAAGGAATTTGGATTAATGTGTTAATCTTAACAAAAACGCTAGTTTAACCCTCAATCAAACCTCGTGTCTCATTTTTTATCAAGTTCAATTTTTTTGTTAACACTCCGACAAATTGTCAGAAAAAACCGTCCGTGGTTTCCCTTCGCGATATTGTTCTATTAATTTCCGTATGAGGAATCTGTTCGCGTTCATACGTGATGTATGAGTCATGTCCAAAATATGTATTTTAGAGACGGTTGAACTTCAAGTATTCGTTACTTCATTGTTATGTCAGCCGCTCGATTACGTGTCAATCAATTGACGATATAATCACGAGTTGAGCCTAAAGGTTTTGTTAAGTTTCATGTGAATCTATAAGCTAGTGTTTAAAGACTTGAATCACGTTTGGCATACTTAGATGTTTTGAGATACACGTTTATCCAGTTAATAAGTGGTAATGGGGTCACCCATTATCTAAGAACGTAGAACTTAAAAAAAATATCATCATCAGCTTTTGCCAATCGCACGCCTCCTGAAACCATCATTTTACTCCTCTGTTGGCTGCCAGCCTGATCAATCTAGAACAGTGAAATTATGGGACATTGCTTGAATTCTTACTTGAAACATAAACTGTCTTGACATGACTGAAACAAAAACATAATCACCATACGGGCCCAGTTTGGTTTAAGAAATGCCGGTTTCCTCACGATGTTTTCCTTCATCGTTTTGAAAGCAGTGACAACGAAATCAGTAATGAACCTGCCTGGGTTCGAACCCACAACATCTAATTTAGGGCCTGACAAGATTTTTATGACTAAGCTTAGTGAGTGCTCAGTGAAATTTTTTCAGCGTCTGATGTAATAGCCTAGATTTAATAGCCGTCTGATGTAATAGCCTAGATTTTCAGTGATAACTTGTAAACTTCCCTAAATCTCCCAAATATAATAAAAAATAATAATTATGTTTATAATAATTATGTTTATAATAATTAAGCTAAATGGCCATGGTCTAGAGGTTCTGATAAACGGTAGCACAAAGAGTTTAACAGCATTATACAAACTTCCTGATGAGTAGTTTGCCGGAAGCGACCGACCGCCGCGCCGGGCCGCACTGCCGCCGGCCGTGTCTGCACGTATTGTGCTAGAAATATAACTAAATTGAGATATAATTGTCGCTTCCTAAGTTTTTCTGTGTAGTGTTAATTATTTTAAGTCCAAACATGTTTTGTTAATCTCTGATGCTAATGACTTAATGATTTATTGTGAAGGAAAAACATCGTAAATAAACATGCAGATAATGATCTGATCCGAAATCGTCCGCGCATGAGCTGGCATTTTGCACAATGCTTGTTTTTTACCACTTTTGATTTTACATAAGTTTTAAACTAGTTACCCATTTTTAGCAGTATTGATAGCTCTTTTCCGATCGATATGCCTGCTTTATAGTCAGTTCATACTTCTTGATTTTCTTCTTTACCTTGTTCTATAAAGATTTAGCTGTTCCTCAATGAAATCTCATGTCACCCTTTGGTTCTATAATAATGTCCCCATCATCCTAACTTTGGGATCAATCTAGTCAAAAATACAACAAACTTAGTGAATTTTATTTATTTTTTCTTGTAAAAAGTTTTTAGCATACACACGACCAACTAGATCACGGATATATCTGAATGCCTATGGCAACTACTCGCTAAGTGGGCTCAAATTAGATATGGACAGATAACTCGGTGATAATTGATATATCTCACAATCATGTATTGTTGTCTGCATTCGGTGTAACTGTTTGATTTACCAAATTCTTGGTGATTTACAAATCAAGAAAATCTTTTTATTTACATTCGCCATTTTGGAGAAGGATTTGGAATAACCTGAGTTAATTTAGTTTGGCAATATTCACTGTAGTTACGATTAATTCTGTCAACACCTCGGGCCCCATCTTTAATCGCACTGTAGTCGCAGTCGGTAATGGTGTCAATGTCATTACATTTGTAGGTAACTAACATCTAAGTTTCGGAACTATGACTTTTCTCAAAATAATATCTAATCTTTATCTCTTCTTGCTTCCAGGTGTACCACATGTGCGACGGGCTGGGCCGCCAGTTCAGCTACAAGTGCCCCAACATGACGCTGTTCCAACAACGGATGCTCATCTGCGATCATTGGTACATGGTCAACTGCTCTATGTCTGAGAGGGATTATACCGCTAACCTTCTTATTGGTAAGTCTAGACTTAATAATTAAATTTTTAAAAATAAATATCGCTGGACATCACACATACCGCCATCTAGTGCTACACTACGCAACGAGGCTTGTGTCGTGGACACCAGATAATACATATATACTTTTTTTTTGTAAATTCTTAATTATAATAAATATAAATACGTGGTGGTATGAAACTAGACGTGTGCCATCCTCCCCTTTAAACGTTGACGCTGGTGGTAAATACTATGATGGCGCTTCTTATCTCACTGGACCCTTTGAAGGGATAGAAGCATAAGGGTGGATGGGAGCAAACCAAATGAGAAGCTCATCATTTCCAGTATGTTGTCAGTTTTTGTTGGTTTATGGTGTAGTTGACATAATTAGAAAGGAAAGAAAAGAAAGAAAGAAAAATATTTTATTTTACGTCAGTTATTAAAGCACACACACATAAAAAAACCCGGTCAAGTGCGTGTCGGGCCACGCACAGTGTAGGGTTTCGTAGTAGCCCGTTATCACAATATATAATGAACCCGTTGGTACAGCGCCATCTAACGGCAGCTTTGTGAAACTTATGATAATCTATTATGTTTTTTATTTTAGATTTTGTTTTTCAATGCAAGTCTTTACCCATTATAAACAAGCAAACTACTTTATCTTAGTCACTTTATAGGATTTATTCTAAGGATTTTGTATTTGTTACAAAATTATTCAATACCCAATTATAACGACTATTACTGCTAAACTAATAAAGTTATCTTATTCGCTATAGTTTTCCTTGAAAGTTCATGAAATGCAATGCACTGTCATCATGAATTTTCCCAAATTTTTCAAGCCAGCAGTTTAGCTTTAAAGGGGGGACACGCCCTATTCGTAAATGGAGCATTTAATCGAAAAGTAGTTTTAGCAACCTCTAAATCATTTTAAAAGACCTATTCAACGATACCCCACGCGATGGGGTAGACGACAAAAAAAAATTAATCTCCACTTCACATGTAGGGGAGCTACCCTAAAAAAATATTTTCCAAAATTTTATTCTACCACTTTGTCGGCGTTCTTGATATACACACCTCTACAAAATTACAGCTTTCTAGTACTAACGGTCTCTTAGCAAAACCTCGGACAGGACAGACGGACATGACAAAACTATAAGGGTTCCTTGTCAGTACTACGGAACCCAAAAAATATACAAAATAAGGAGGAAAACATAGTATGTGCTGTGTACCTCACGGCTGCGCCAATTTGATTCTCCAAAAATGATAATTTTTTATAGATTTTGATGACATGGAACATGCACAGTTCATTTCATTTAGGAATAGATATTAGTGTCCTGAAAGATCCTGTTGAGGAAAATTACATTACATACTACTCTGTCAAGAAAGTACCGGGAAAAGATCAATAATACACAAAATGTCTGTTATTCATCCAAATTTATTTTATCACCTTCAAAGTATGCTCCTTTAGAAACGATACACTTGCGCCAACGAATAATCCATTCATCAAAACATTTTTTAAACGCTGCTTCCGGAATTGAGTTCAGTTCTCGCCGCGAATTCTCCTTTATGTCTTCTATCGATTGAAAACGGGTGCCACGAAGTGGTAATTTGAGTTTAGGAAAAAGAAAAAAGTCAGCAGGAGCCATATCTGGTGAATATGGTGGTTGCTGGATGGTATTTGTTGAGTGTTTGGTCAAAAATTCGTTCACAATCATAGCCTTGTGCGAAGGCGCATTGTCGTGGTGCAAAATCCAAGAATTTTCTTTCCACAAATCTGGCCTTTTTCGTCGAATTTGCTCTCTTAAACGCCGCATAACGCTCAAATAATATTCTTTATTTACCGTTAGACCTTCCGGTAAGAATTCAGAGTGCACAACACCGCGATAGTCAAAGAAAACAGTCAACATGACTTTGACTTTTGATCGACTTTGGCGTGGTTTTTTCGGTTTCGGTTCAGTTGGAAGGCGCCACTCCGAAGCTTGTTGACTAGTTTGCATGTCAAACTCGTAAACCCACGTCTCGTCACCAGTAACAATGCGTTTCATGAATGTTGGGTCCGAACTGACTCGTTCTAGCATGTCCTCAGCGACTTTCATGCGATTGAGTTTTTGGAGAAAATTCAGATCTTTTGGGACTAGCCGAGCAGCAACATGTTTCATACCCAAATGATTAGTTAAAATGGTACGGATCGACTCGTGAGATACAGAAAGTTCGGCGGCTATCTCTCTCAGAGTTGAATGGGGATTTTCAGTCACTATTTTCTTCACTTTTGCGATGTTAACTTCAGTTGCAGACGTTGACGGCCTACCAGAGCGAGGCAAATCTTCCATCACATCTCGACCGCTTTTGAACGCTTTGAACCACTCATAAGCACGAGTTTTTGATAAAGTCGGTTCACCGTAAGCCTTCTGTAACATTTTCAGTGACTCCGAACACGAAATTCCATTGGCGATGCAAAATTTAAGACAAACTCTTTGTTCGATATTTTTGTCCATTATGAAATTCGCAATACACACTATATATGATATTACTAAAACCAGCACTGTATTTAATATAAATAACAGATGCAACTCAAACTCCGCGCCAAAATGGAAAACAGTTGTGCCAATCTAACAACTACAAAAAATCAAAAATTTGGATTTGGAACCATAAACAAATCATCCATTCCCGATACTTTTTTGACTGAATGTACATTAATTTATTTTACTGGCTGATCAATGTTTATGACTGACTATTATGTATTTGGATCTTAGTAATTCAATTTTAATTTTGTAATTTATTTTATTTTGTAAATTTTATAAATTTGTACGCCATATTGGTGAAACATGGACGTACAAAATATTAATATTATGTCACCCTGCGTGCTTAATTTGCATGTATACGCATGTTTTAACAAATAAATTATCTTTATCTTTATCTTTACATGGATGTTTATGTAGTCTGAAAGATGGTACTCTGTAAGTTTAAAATAACAAATAAAACAAAATCTTGGTTCTTCCTTAATTCTTGTAAAAAAATACAAGTATTCAAGCATACCAAAGCCAACCTTACAGCTTTGGTTGATTTACGCGTTATGTTATCCTTAAATTAAAATACCAATCAAGACTTTTTTGTATTTCCATTCAACACCCGCCTACCAAAGGTTTATAGCCCCATAAAAAATACTTCTACGATCAAAGACTCGTTGTTATTATTCAAGCAACCGTTTATTGGCTGTTACTATAACAAGTTTCTAAATTAGATGACCAGATCTTGCATATTGCACGTGCCTGCAGTACGGGCAGTTGGGCCAAGGAGATGTTACTCTGAATTGCCGAGGAAACCTTGAAATTCCGTTGTATCTGTGGATAGAAGTATTAGGTCGGATGCAAATAGTATAGTAGTATAGTATAATAGTGTGTATAATTGTGGATAGATAAAGGTAAATTAAAACACTCACAACACACACACAAAATTAAAAATAGTCTTATAACTATATCGTTTATTGTTGTTTGATTGATGAGTGTGCTGGTCATCACTTTTACTTACTGATAATCCCAGTAAAACGATAAACAGTCCGACTATAAGTTGACAGCAGACATCTTGAATCACAAAAAATTCCCACATTCCCCCCCGATTATGTTAAGTCAAACCTTATATGAAAGAAAACATACTCTTTATTAGAACTTCATATTTATTTTATAGAAAACATTATGATTTTTGTAGGTTCCAGCTTCTGACTGCGACTTCGAAACGTATCCGCATATTGCACGCGGCAATACTGTATTAGTGAAATAAGTTTTTGAATCGGTTGTATAGTTTCGATGTATTACAGCCATTATTTACCGTCTTCTTTACAATAGACAATACAGGGTGTAAACAACCTCATCACGAAGCCGTCAAGCACGCATTCTGTACATTAAACTAAGTAAATTTACGCAAAAATTATTGCTGGGAATCGACTTTTTTTTGGCTGAAAAATCATGGTTTGTGGTAGAACTCAATGTAACGCACTCAAAACATTGTGCTGATGGATGCATTGAACAGTACGGGGGTCGTGGAGGCATTTAAAGTAAAACTCTTACAATATAAACTTGGATTAAAAAAAAAACTTGTCAAAAAGTTGGAACCTTGAGACCCCCAATGGTGTCGATTCTGTTGTGCACAAGCTAAACTTAATTTAGGCTATTGCTATATTTTACTAAAAGGCAGTGCGAGAAAAAGACGGCTATAGCTATGAACTAAGATAAAGATGTCAAACTAGTTTATGCCTTGCGCTTCACCGTGTTTTTAGTCGACATGTTTTTACGTAAACCCTTCATTTGTATGGAAATATTAGTTCCAACTAAATTTGACGGCTCTAAATTACGTCCGTCTCTTTCTCGTTTTATTATAGAGAAAAAGATAAGCAATAGCCTAAATTAAGTTTAGTTTGTGCACAACAGAATCGACACCAATATCTCCGTAACATTTAACTCAATGTCCGTAACTAGAAGTTTCCCAGGTATGGTATAAAACAAAAAAAATATCACAATGACGGGGAGAACAAGTGCCTTTCGGCTTCGTTATGAGGTTATTTACACCCTTTTTAATACAATAATCATTAATAAATTACACAAGTGAATTAAATGTTCTAAGTTGTCATACGGCATATATGCTATCAAGCCAAGCAGCAAGTCTAAATAAGGCGAGGTGCAGGATCGCTACTAAATGTTGTGAGTCGGTTTATATTTCCAACATTTTATGACGATGGTAGCGTCTGCACCTAGCCTTATTTGGATCTTTTGTAGTCATAATCAAGTAGTAAAACGCATTAGTATATGACTGTAAGCCCACGCGCCGTCAATCACGTCAAATTATATCTCCACAATGTTCGCAAATCAAAATAAAATCAAGCAAGGTTCAATCCTTTAGGGATGCTACATACTTCGAGAACAGCGCACTCTACGTAGTGTCTACCAGTACACATCTATTTAAGATGTTTCGGCACAGCCGGGTGGCACCATCTAAAGGTAAGCGTCCACCTTTCCGCATCGTACGCATCGGACGCATCGCATCAAACGGATCGTAGTATTCTTTGTTTAGGAAGTCACACAAGTGCGTCCACTGATCTGCACCGTACGGATCGCTCGAATCTGTTCAATAACACTACGATCCGTTTAATGCGATGCATCCGATGCATACGATGCGGAAAGGTGGACGCTTAAAAAATGTATGTGATACGTTTAGGAAAAAGTTTTAGCTCAAACAACCCGCACGTGATTCTTCAATAGTTCATGGTAAACCATCGATCTGGTAAACAAAATTTTCTAATCGGCACGACTCGAAAAAAAGCCGAATATGTGTGTGTGTTTCGAGCTCTGATGTCCAACTAATACTGCAATGCTGAATCAAATATCTGAATTATAAGTGTGTAGCACCCCTTGCCTTGAGTCTAACAGTTAGTTGTTCGTACCTATATTGACAGATGTTCTAAATTCCGCAGTGGCACTGAATCTGAATAGTATTCAAGTAATGTTAACGTATAGGTATTCGTATGCTGGTTTAAGTATAGATCTCGGTAGTTTGAAACTTTGAAGGTCTTTTAAAATTGTGTGTTGTGAACGATTTAAAATTGACCGCGAGCCGTGTATAATAGCCGTGTATAATAGTCATACAAAATTATTAAGGACCGACCGAAGGTTCGGTTTCGGCTAGTTTCGGCCAAAAAATCTAGTTTCGGCCACAGTTTCGGTTTCGGCCAATAATTGGCCAAACCTTCGGCCCCGCCGAAATTAGGTGTTCGTGAATTATCGCGCATCATTCGGCTAACTTCGCCTGAGTCACGGTAATATTATAATACAGTAGTGTAACTCGGCCGCATGATAGAAATAAATGCCTACAGCCGCGCGGTACGTAAACATGCGTTAGGGCTGCCCGTCTCCAGCATTTTAATTACATTTGCCTACTTTCTGTTTCTATTTAGTTTTGTGATTGTAAATATCCTTTTTATATAAATAAATGAAATGCTTTGTATATTGAATAGTAAGTGTTCAATAAATTCCTATTTCACTCGTCTCAACAACTTCCCGTTACTCTATTCGCTTTATTTATTAATCCAAACACCTTTTTTTTCGTGAGATAAAAGGAAATACTTATCCATTAAAAAGACACACATTATGTACCTACCTACTAGTAAGTAAAATTATTTTATAGTCTTACCTTTCAGAGTTTCCAGGTAATTTAAAAATAACTTATGTCTGGATGCGTTATTGAGGAATTCATACAACCAAAAACGGCACAATATTCCCTACTCGTCATATTAACTGATTTTTAGAGAAAAAATCGCGCGGTTATTGTTAAAAAAAACAACACACCGTCCATTCGACACTGCGGTACAGCCGTGACTGTCTGCGCCCCGAGCGCACCCCGAGATCGAGGCGCGTAGGTAGAGCTCGCGTTTCGTCCTTTTGCATGAAGTTGGAGTACTGTATTATAATATTACCGTGCCTTGAACGTGATTACCAGTTGAGTTCGCTAGCCGGCGCGATCGTGATGATTTGAGGTTATGTGGTTTTTCTCGCCCAAACATTATTAAGTAAGTATTTGTTTTTACTTATGATTAATGATGATGTATTTTATGGCATTCATATGAGTCTTGTCCTACAGGGGAAAATAAATACCTAGGTTGTAAGTTGTAATAGAATAGAATTCGTTAGATATTTTACTTGGTTCTGTTAAGTTATTCCCTAGAACTTATACAATATGAATTTATGTAAAAATTAATGTAACATTTAAAATATGTGTAAAAATACCTGTGATGTTTGATTCAAACATTACTATATTTGTTTGTAATTGTTGTTTATTGAATTTTGTACCCGTATTCGAACCACCCCGTAAATCCGATACACAACTACCTCCGGTGATTGCCGTGCATAACCTTCATAACGCATTGCAACAGCCAAGACGAATCAAGAACACTTACATTCTATGAGGATTCCATTTTGTAAATAAAACAAGTTCTGATAACGATTCAATTAGGTTTACAAAGACAAATCAATGGGTAGTATTAGTCATGTCGCATTTTTCCCCTTTAGTACGCGAGGTGCTTATAGTCAATTCGGATGCGTAGTACGCCAAAGTTTTCTAGTTAAACTTCATTAATTACTTTAATTAATTGTCCTATAATGACTGCCATAGCTATGTGGTAAACATACTCGTAGCTATGGCAGTCATTATAGGAAAATTTAGAATTTAGTGGTTTTATTGTATTTTAATCTGTGAGATAATTTCTTTCAGGTAAAAAATAATCATAAAGACAGATTGTAAACATAAGTAATTAACATTAGTAATTATTAGTAATTATTTAAAATGTTAATTTTACAAATAAAGAACTATTTTTGATACATACTTTAATTGTTGCATTTTTTTTTACACGTGTTAACTGTCTATAAATGCGTAAAAATACAATGGATAAATCCATTGTATTTTTACGCACATGCTATAAAAATTCTAAAAGTAAGTTACGGTTTCGGTTTCGGCCGATACTGGGGCCAAGACCGAAGGTTTGGTTACAATGATTTTTAAAAAGAAATAGCATACCTACCTATTGTTACTAGGTAATATTACTTTGTCTATCTGTTTATAACCTAGGTTTAACCTAGGTTATTGGTTTTCTGGAAAAAAACAGATTTTCGTGGAAAATCTGTTTTTTGGATAAGCCATGTGGAAATTGACTTGGAAAATGGGAGGGATTTTGTTTGAAGATCGTCATTATACAGATTACAATGTTCTTGGGTGGTAATGAAAACTTCATGATTATCTTTAACACAACGTTATTTACGAAGTTAATTTTCTTAAAGGCTCTGATGTCCGAATAATTATATATTTTTAACTTAATTCATTATGTCTACGAGCTTGACGCATGATTGATACAAAACTAATTGCTTCCATGATTATAGACTTCTTTAAGTTCAGGTGAATTGAAGTTTCGTTGCATATTAATCAATATTATTGCGAGGTCAATGCAGAAAATAAATTCAGTTCACTCATAATTTAAAACATCTCGTTGCTCCTTTGATTTAGGGGTCAATGTATCATAGACGATAATTATACAAATTGGTAATTTATATTCGCAACATTTTTCAAGTTCAACGTCTACTATATCAACTAAAATTAAGTCCTACATAAATCATCAAAAAATAAAATCTGAATCGTGAGCAACTACGCCCTAATATCTCAAAATAATGATGAATTAAAATAAAAAATTGATCGCAAAATTATTAGCTTAATCTGTTCGAGAACCTCTAAAGTTAGTTCTGTTATTATTCTGTAGATACAATTATTTCTAAGATAATCATTAGAAATAAAAATTAAAATGTTGATGTTTGGACTTGGGGGATGCTTGGGGGAGGAGAAAGTGACGGAGTTAGCCGGTGTTCGGTGCTTTGTCTTCTTTCATTATTCATCAATTTCAATATTTAAAAGGTTAACCCGTATATTTTAAGAGTTAACCCGTCTAATGGTTAATCGAACATGGGTTATAGGTACTAGGCTAGGCTGCTTAAACCTTTGAACAAGGGGGTACCTAGTAATTGCATTGTATGTGGATATTTTGTTGGCCAATAATTATAATTATAATAACACCTTCACATGATATTAACCTATATTTATCTATTGTTAACATAATTTAGTCTAGCCAGATCGTTTATTCTTATTATGACATATTAGTATTAAAAGATTATTCATTTATATTATTTTACATTATTATTAATATTTTACACACATCAACGAACAAGAACGTAACGTGACGAAAACTTTCTGTAAAACACTTATTTAAGTTGAGGGTTGGTATCCTTACATAATTTCACTCCGCGAAAGAATAACACTTTGTCACAACACCAATTTATCTCGTCTGCTCGACGTCCGTATGTCACTACAGGGATCCAGCAGAATATCAGCGTCAGGTGCATGCCTGACACATGCTGAGCTGGATTTCCATTTGGTGCAACCTTGAGACGCACACCGCACCTTGTAACTTGTTATTTTAGTTTAATTGATGTGTGTCATGGTGTTACTATACTAATTTCGTAAATATGTTTTTTCTTTTTGTAAATTGGCACCTTGTTTTTTATAATCATGTAAATTGTACTGCTGTGTGTTGTGCTATGTCTTCTGTGTGCACTAAATAAATGGTTTATCTATCTATCTATCTATCCATATATACCCCCTCAAATGGCTTAGCATGATCCTCCGTTACACCTAAAATACTGCAGCATTAATTTTGAAATAAATATATGGTAAACTTGAGGATTAATGCTAGGTACTATGTGTGACGAAAACACGATTCCATAAACTTTTCTCGATAGAAAAAAAATCCAAAGTTACCTCCAAATCGAACAATAAACCGCTGGTATTCAAAAAGTACTTCAAATTAGATCATGAAACTTTGCATATTAACTGAACTAACTATAAAGCAGGTCTTATGTGTTTTATTTTTTTAGTCCAATCAATAGATTTTTTGTAAATCGCAAAAAACACTCATTTCGCACTATTCGGCCGCAGTGACTGACGTTACAGCCGCTTTGTAGTGCAAGCGGATTAGAACTTTATTCTAACAGTATTTCAAACGAAGTTTGAACCACCACAAATAGAGTTGCTAATTTCAGGGTTAGAAGGGCCTTTACCTTTTAGTCGGTGCCTGAAAACAAGTTATCAAAAGACCAAGTTTAATTATTGTTGATAAGTGCACGGTCACACTACACAACACGCCGACTGTGAGGAAGCCGAGCCTTCAAGTGTGAGGAAGTAGACGAGCGTGATGTTGCATCAATACACGTAATCACACGTGCCCTTGACTTAGACGAATACTGATGTGTGTTGTATGCTGGCGAGACGATTATTATTTATTTGTGTGTTTAATTTATGCCAATGACCTGTGTGTTATGTCATGTCTTACAGTAAGACTTGTTTCGAATCACATGTTTTCAGCTTTTCAACGCTACGTCTCGCGTCTTGACAGCCCTATATATTTTGTTCTATGTTTGTTCTTTCGTTGGGTTCAAATCCTGGCAAAAAAAAAAATCGCTGGACATTACACATAACACCATCTATAGTGCCACACTAAGCAACAAGGCTTGTGTCGTGGACACCAGATAGTTGATATACTACTTAAATACTGAAGCAAGCAAGCAAGTTAATCAATATCGCCATTTCAAGTCATGTACTTTCTAAGTTTATCTTGGACATCAACGATGTGAAGGAAAACATCGTTAGGTAACCTGGACTTTTAATTAATGTAAGTCTGTAATCGCCTATCTGCCGTGAACAAGCGTGGTGATCAATCTCTATATGAGAAAAGGCCTTTGGCCTGCAGTAGACCACAAGTTACATTCTTCTTACATCGCTGAATAATGCATAGCCTCACTCGGTAATTTCCGTCGTTATTCGTACATGGAAGGTCTAATTACCGATGTAGTTGATGATCATCATTCTAATGTATCAAGTAATGGATGCTGTTGTGACATCACTCAACAGATGCATCTTACAGTCATCCGATATTATCATAATGATTATAGAGTAGCGTAATATGTATCTATAGGAACTAATATTAAAAAGAGGTAGTTTGTAAGTTTGTATGCAGGGGGCCCGTTATCTTCGAAACTACTGATCCGATTCCAAAAATTCTTTCACTAACAGGAAGCTGCATTATCCCCGAGTGTTGTAGGCTATATTAAACGTTCCCGCGCCGCGAGCAAAAGCTAGTTGTTAATAGTTTTGAATTTACATTTTCTTAAAAACTATTTTGTAATGATTATGACTAATCCAGGCCAACCACCATCTTCCTGTCTGCTAATACCTATGAAACAAATTAAGATGACCTTTCAAAAAGTATGTTTTAGGTATAGCAATTTGCCATAATAATGCAACTTGTCTTCAATATTACACCGAGCACCTCATACATACCTAGTAATTATTAGGTTTCTTGTTATTTTCTTTTTAATTTTTGGTATTTGTTAAAATATCTATTAGTTTATTTTATCTGTACCTATATGTCTATTAGTATCAATCTAAACTCTCGTTAACAAAATTTTTTTTTAGACATTACTTTGTACCCTATCACTATGTTTTCCTATTTAACCCAAAGGTTGACTGGTAGAGAATGCCTTGTGGCATTAAGTCCGCCTATGTACCACTATTGTACATGAAGTTTAAATAAGGTAATAGGGTAATATGCATGTTTTTTTTTTGAAATAGCATGGTGAACTTATTTTTTTAATATCTATAAAAAATACTAAGTTTTATGTATTTAAAACTGCTGACTAGACAGATAGATCCGATATAGCGAATGAAGTCATTCGCTGCATCGACGTACAAAATCCATACTAAATTCCGTTTATCTAGAAAGAGATAGAAACAAAAGTTTAAATGGTTATAACTTTTGTGTTGTTTGGCCGATTTATGTCTTGTTTTCGCTTTTTATTTATTTATTTAACACTTCAAGCACAAAGTACAGAGGCGGACTTAATGCCATAGACATTTTCTACCAGTCAACCTTTGGGTGATGCAGAGACAAGCAGTGGTAGGTGAACTTCTGAAAATAATTTAATTAATACTAAGGTAAATTAAAAGGATATCTAAAAATACTATAAATATATATATGAATACTATAAGTATAATATCAAAGTATTTATTACTGTAAATAGTTAACACGGATTAAAATAAAAAGACAAACAATAGAGAAACATTACCGCTGTGATGAAACTGCCAGCTTCTTGCGAATGTACTCTCAAACTTTAATTTTGGAAGCTAAACGATTGGTTGCCATCCTGATTTCCTGGGGAAGCGCATTCCACAGAGAAATAGATTGCACAAAGAATGAACGGTGAATGAAGTCAGTGCGGTGGTTTTTGTCATTATTTTTATTACTTTCACATTCAGTAGGTATCGAAATAAAAAAAAAAATATTTATGCATTTTCCCTGTTTAATCAGCTGTCAATCGCCGTACAAACGCCAGCACATAGCTGCGCAGCTACTAAGTACAATCTGTCTTTCTTTAATGGATTTTCAACTTTATTGCTAAAGCAGTAGGTTCAAGGTTGATTGGGAAAATTTGACAGTTTCGGGTATCTTGATGTGCAATTTACCTAAAAGATTGGCCACAAAGATTATGCTAAAATGAGATTTGTCCAGTGTCAATATTTGTTCACGAGACCTAATAATCACGCTCATTTGAAATCCGTAAACTAAGTGAAAACCACAAAAATAAATAAACAGGTTTTCATGTTGGTTGCTTGCGGTCACCCACGGGTAGCAAGTTAGCAACCGCAAAGAATGGGTATTTAGCAGACTCATTAAAACTCGTTACTTAGAGTTAGTTGGTTTTTTTATAAGTAATCATTATAATTATGTCGGCGAGTTCATTCTTTGTTAAATGCAGTTTGAAACTGTCAGCTAGATTGCTTATTTTGGGACCACACACCGTACGTCATCTGAAAGCACTTTCGTATCTCTCGCATCTTTGACAATCGACAAAATCGCCACGGTTAGGCAGAAGTCTGAATGACTGACAACCAGTCATAGCGAGGGAATTTGACTGAATTTTAAGCAACACGACGGACTCTTCATATTGCCTAGCTGCACTCCACTCCACAATTCAGTTACCCTGGAACTGAATTGTGGAGTGGAGACTTGCTAGGCAGTCGCTCCACGTAAAAGTTAGGCTAGGCAGTGGGCAGATGGTTGACATTGTGTTGCAGTTATTTGAATAAAGTCCTCTAATCTCTTTTTCTCCCGGTTTCCAGGTCAACGCGACAAGCCGTTCGTGTCAGACGACGAGATGCGCCTGCGCACGCCGCGCCCCGACATCCTGTCCGCGCCGCCATACAACCCCTACTACGATATACTGAGGGAGGCTGAGACTAAGGTAAATTCTATTCTTCTGTTTAAAAAAAATCTTGAAGTTCAGGTACAGAATGACAAGGCACAACCTAAACCGCCGTGTTCAGAAACATGTACCTACAAGAGTTCCTTTTATAACGAAAGTGAGTAGGTACTTAGGAAGGACTGTTATTGGAAAATTCACCCCTTATCAGATTCAAACAAGGTGTAAACAGACCCTTCACGAACCCGTCAACCAAGCATTCTGTACATCAAATTATGTAGCTTTACGCAAAAATTATTGATTGAAAAGTAACCTTTGCGGTAGGACTCAATGTTACGCACTCAAAACATAGTGCTGGTGAATGCATTGAATAGTACAGGGGTCATGGATGTATTTAAAGTAAAAATATAACATTAAAAACTTTTTTTTAAATAAACCTGTGAAAAAGTTGAAAGTTTGACCTCCAAATATCCTCCGTAACTAGAAAGTAACGAAGTTCCCAGGTAAGGTCCAGAATAAAAAAAAGTGCTAACCGGCTTCATGGAAGTTCGTTATTTTTGACTATGACATCCCTTCCCAGAAGAGGGGAAGTTTCGGGTACGTTCAGGAGCAAGCCTGCTGGTTGCTTGGCCGATAAGAATATCTAACAAAACCCATGAGTCCAATATTCACATCAGAGGCTGTATTAGTAGGTACAGAAGTCACCAGTCTAGATCATTGGGTCGGTCGGGAAGAAAAATGAATAACTACCCATAAAAGGTGTTTACATACAGTACACATTCTCTTAATATCTACAATAGCAACAGCAAACATCATTTCAAAATAAAAAAAAGTAGCTGGCAACGTTTTATGGATATTTTATTACACCTAATAGTTAGGTACCTACCTAGTATATTCTGTGTGTGGTCATAAACTGCACTTGTGTCAGATCATATTCATAACTCATAATAAAACTTTACATTTCCGTGTGCTGATTGCTTTGGTCTTCGTAATCCACAACCTCTGACCTGTGGGTCCACAATAAAATAACTAAATAAGTAGTATGTTTGTGCATAGGATGGGTAACGATTCACACGTTCGCTTTTATGCATGTCATGACACTTTTTATTTTGTCATCGACCATAATGGATTTCTGTGGTAAATATAACTACCTAAGCAAGGTTCCATCAATTTGTTTTTTTGATAGGAAATTCTCTTTTAATGTAAATAAACGGTATTGTGTAGAAACAACTCCGAGTTACATACATTGCACACATAAGTAAATAAAGAAATATTTCTGATTCACGAGATCAAGCTGTCACTAAAGTATTCCTGCTCCATCTTCACATTGCAAGGCTCTGACATGTTTTCGCGTGCCTCTTACTCTCATTGAAACTGCTCTTATAGCTGAGATTTGTATTTTCACTTTAAACCAGAACACTA
Organism: Xestia sexstrigata; assembly: GCA_941918905.2. Lineage (NCBI taxonomy): Eukaryota > Metazoa > Arthropoda > Insecta > Lepidoptera > Noctuidae > Xestia > Xestia sexstrigata. The sequence continues at coordinate 1,737,451 of OW799210.2, forward strand.
TCCATCAAGTTGTTGGTTCCCAACAGTCGAACTTCTCCTAAAATAACGTTATCTATATAGTTGAAGTTCCACAGAATCAAAATCAAAATCAAAGCATTTATTTCAAGTAGGCCAGTTACAGGCACTTTTGAATTGTCGAAACAAAGATGAAAATTAAATGTAGCTACAGTCCCAGTCACAAGACATAAAAACTGTGAAAGTACTGTAGTTGCCCATTCCCTAGCGTAGATCTCTATAGAGAAGAACGGGCAAGAAACTCCATGGACACTCTTTTAAATCAAAATATTGTTACAAAATCTTGGTTACATCATTCATGTTGAGATGGTACATTATGTGAGAACAATGTAGCAAGATGTGCACGTTAAAAGTGTCCATAGTAAAAACAAAAAATACAATTCAAAAATAAACATTCAAATAAGCCATGGCAACTAAGAGATGACCAGTCACAACTGATAGCGTCCGTTCACGAACATGACGCATGGATCAGCACCATTCAACTCAACCATTTTGAAGGGAACTGAATGATCCGACACACGCGCCACCATCAGCGAGACATTAGAGTGAACATGACATACTCTAAACCGCCAGGGCACATTCAAGTCAAGAAAAGACGTAGGATTTCAATGAATGATAGCTTTCTAGTACATAGTACCCACACAATATGGGCTATGCGATTATATAATACTAGAGATTGATTCTATACAATGCAAAGACAGTTGTACAATCTACAGCAGCTCCAACAATTCTATTTAATGCTATCAATTTAGCGCCCCTGTCCATGTGGAGCAGGACCAGCATTGAGCCACGCATTTTTATCAGCGAAATAATCGCCCAACTTGTAATAAGCTTGCTTACATAGTGTGCGTTTGATGCATGTTTTAAATTTCGTCTCATTTAGTTCAAGAACACTTTGTGGAATTTTATTATAGCATCTCAAACAGTACCCCATGAAAGATGAGTCTACTTTAGCGAGTCTGAAGCCTGGCTGAACTACACACATCAAAAGTATCTAGGGATCAACATATATTTTTGCAATAACTTTTCTCCTGATTGATATTAATTAAAATTTTCTTTAAGGATTCATCAAATAAAGTGTTTTCGTTTGTCACAGTAACGATAAACCAAGTCACCTTTGCATTAATAAAGAAATTTGCCATTTCCCTAATAAAGGGATTTTTGACATTTGAACCACTAACATTAAAGTTCGAAAAAAAGACTGAAATAACAGTTTTCTTTAAAATTTTATTGGGTAACTTAAACAATTAATAATCCGTGTTTCTACCGCGAACACTAACAACACAAGAACATCGGTTTGGCATACTCAAAATGAGTTCATCCAAATCACGCTGTGGAATGGCCGCCCATGTTCGTTGCAACAACAAAAAAAGGTCTTCTTGCGACTGGATACCCTCCATATTCGGCAGAGCTCTTCTCTGTAGCATATCCCATGCATGCTCAATCGGGTTCAAGTCTGGCGACTGAGCAGGCCAGGGCAGGACATTGATGTTAGCTGCGGCGAGAGTCTGTCTTACAACTCTTGCGGTGTGCGGTCGTGCATTATCATGCATTAACTGAAATAAGGGACCGATTTGCACTTGTAGAGGAACGATGACGTCTGATACAATCGTCTCAGCATAAATTTGAGCGTTGAGGTTGCCTCTGATCCAAATCAACTCAGTTCTTCCGCCGATCCAAATACCCGCCCATACCATGATGGTTCCACCACTATAAGGATGGACTTCCTGGCAGGATTTTAATCGCTGTTGGCGTCCAGGGGTTCTCCAGTGTCGTATACGTCTTGTATCCGGTCTCATACCAAAACGAGACTCATCAGAAAAGCACACGAAACGCCATTGTTCTTCTGCCAAATTTCTGTGTTCAAGAGCCCATTGATATCGAATCCTACGATTGTGCATTGCTATAGGTGGTACCCGTAGCGGTCTTCGGGAATGAAGGTTCACTTCATGCAAGCGGTTTCTGACTGTTTGGTCGCTAATTAAGTTCCCTGAAGAGTGATGAAGCCTCACGGCTAACATCATGGCGGTTATTGTTGGAGCTCTTCGAGTTAAGATTTGAATGTATCGGTCTTGTCTCCGTGTGGTGCAGCGATACCGTCCTCCATGGCGCTCAGCCACGGTACCAGTGCTTCGGTAACGTGTCCAAAGTCGACTGATAACACTCTGACTTGTATTCAGAGCTAAAGCTACAGTACGTTGCCGGGAACCAGCTTCTATCATTCCCACGGCTCTGAGCATTTCTTCCCTGCTTAAATGACGTCGCCGCTCCATAATAACGTTGGTTTTAATCAGTAGTAGGGAAACAGTAGCACTAATAATGTCTTCAATGCGTTGTATGTTTTTATAGGGAAAATATTGACAGCTTATTTTCATCTTTTACTCGAATTTGATTGAGAGTTCCTGATTCAAATTATGAAATGCACCAAAAAGGATCCATATAAATTTATAAAATCATAAATTTATTACAAAGCCACATCTCAATCTCAAGAAATCCGCATAAAAATGCTTGATCCCTAGACATTTTTGATGTGTGTAGTTGGTCCCTATTTCTAGTACTGTAATTATGTCTGTCACCTCTTTTACCAAAAAGATACAGATTTTTTTCTGACGTGCATTATGTTTTCGTAGATGTACTGACAATGTAGGTACCGTCATGATGCCTATATCCTTAAACAGTTCCCTTAGAGAATCGCGCCTACAAAGATTATATATGGCTCTGATGGCTCTTTTTTGCAGAATAAATATAGACTCAATATCTGCAGCCCGTCCCCATAGCAAAATGCCATAAGACATTATACTGTGAAAGTAACTAAAATAGACCAGTCTAGCGGTATCTACATCAGTAAATTGACAATTTTTTCTAATAGCATAGGCTGCTGAACTTAGACGCGCCGCAAGGGATGTTAAATGAGAACCCCATTGTAGCCTTGAATCAAGCGTAATCCCCAGGAAAACCGTTTTATCTACGAATTCAAGTTTCTCTTTATTTAATATTATTATTTCACAATCACTACTTATAACATTGGGTAAAGCAAATCTTATGCATTTAGTTTTTTTTTCATTTAATACTAAATTGTTTGCTGTGAACCAATTATGGACCTGAAGTAGGGCATTATTGACGTCATCTAGATTTTGGGCCCAATATTTATCTTAAAAATAAGGGAAGTGTCATCAGCAAACAACACCATATTTTGGGGTTGGTTTTTCAATAAATAGGGTAGATCATTTATATACACGAGAAAGAGGAAAGGACCCAATATTGAGCCTTGTGGAACCCCCATTTTTACTTTTAAACCCTGTGAATTAATACCATTTATTTGAACACGTTGTTGTCTATCACTCAAATATGATTTTACCAAACTAAGTGCAAGTTGACCTAATGCTCAAGTTTCAAAAGTAATGTGTCGTGATTTACGCAATCAAATGCTTTGGAAATGTCACAAAATATTCCTATGGCGTCTTGAGACTCTTCCCACGCAGTAAATATGTGCTTTAATAAGGTTACACCGGCGTCAGTCGTACAACGTCCCTTGGTGAAACCATACTGTTGATCGTGTAAAATTTTGTTGGTGTTAAAATGATTGAGCATTTGATTAAGCATTACTTTTTCAAACACCTTGCTAAAAACTGGCAACACGGATACAGGTCTATAATTATTAGTATCTTTGCTGTCCCCGGATTTGAAAAGAGGTATGACTGTCCTGTATTTCATTAGATCAGGGAAAACTCCTTGGTCTACACACAAATTAAAAATTAAAGCGTAGTATGGGGCTATAGTCTCAAGTATGGACGTACAAACTTTGATAGACATTCCCCATAGATCTTCGGCCAATTTGCTTTTTATTTGCCGGAAAGCTTTAATAACTATCATAGGGTTTATGTGTTTAAATTTAAATTCAACCGTGCAGCCAGATACTTTCGCCTTTAATAAACCAATTGAGACTTCAGGTGAGGAATTAAGAGCTTCCGTCGTTTTTAATGGTATATCGGTAAAGAAATTTACAAATTCTTGAGCTACTTCCAGATTAGAGCTTTTAGGACCACATGCTGAATCTAATGTGTAGCTAGTGTTACGTATTTTCTTCCTATTAGTCTCATTATTTATAACTTTCCAGACTGTCTTTATTTTGTTTTCTGCTGTTTTGATTTTGTTGCTTATGTGCAGGGCTTTAGCAACCTTGCATGTATTTCTAAAAATTTTTGAATACTTAGCAACATACCGGTTAAAAGTTTCAGTGTTTATATAGGTAAGGCTTAAGGCCATAAAGCTCAAATAGTCTTTCCCTACTTTTTCTGATACCTCTAGTTGCCCAATCAGTAAATATGAATTTAGGGCTAATACTTTTTGTCTTCTTTTCAAAAGTGTTGTTGAATTCCGTGTGAACTATTGAAAAGAAACGATCATACAATTGATTTATATTAATATCGTCATGGCTCATAACACCTAACTTGTTCTGTAGGGAAATATTATACCTAGTTAATTTGCTAGAAGTTATAGGTCTAAATTTGATCCGAACTTTTTGCAATGATCTATTACACCTAAAAGTTACAGTTTGTCCGCAATGGTCAGACGGCAGACAATTTACTATGGCTTTATCTAAGTAATCACAATCGCAGAAAACATTAGCACACAACATTATCTATACAAGTAGCAGAAGATGGAGTGACTCTAGTAGGTTCTATAAAAGTGTTGGTCAAGTCAAATGACTTAAAAAGATTTAATAACCGACTGCTATTTGAACTTTCTTCTAAAATATTGATATTGAAATCACCACAAATAATTGTAGATTTATTACTGGCTGCAAGTTTTGCCAGAACATCTTCCATTATTGATTCAAATAAGGAAAAGTTTTGATAGTTTGGGGGTCTGTACACACACACAATTACATGCTTATCTAGCTCAACACAGGAAAGTTCGACGCAATGTTCAACCGAGAGACCTACTATGTCATTACGTTGCTTATATTTAAAACAATTTTTTATTAATATTAGGGAACCTCCACGAAGCATAGTTTTACGACTTTACGAGTTTTACGACAGACTCAAACAAAAAACTATGCATCCACATTTACTGTGCGAATCGTCAGTCTGTGAAATTCAATTTTGGCTTCTCTGTTTCCTGATCATTATAATCTGGATCTATTCAAAGTTCGAGTGAATTAGCAAGCGTGCTCCACCCTAGGCCGCATCATTGCTTCACATTAGGCGAGTTGCGGCCAAACGCAATACGCAAGCCTATTTAGTCTAAAAAAAGATGTGGACATTTGAAAAATAGATTCTGATAGGCTCTCGATAAAAACCTTCCCTCCCATATATACCTACAGATTTATGTACATATGTACCAATTAGGAAATACCTAATTAACTTAATTAAAGCTAGATAAAGTTTTTAAGTTGTTTGGAAAGGTAATAAATAAGTATTCGTTAGTGTTAATTTCCTTATTATGATTAAGGTCATAACTACTTACCACAGAACAGAAAAAACAGCTACTTACAATAAAGGTTTAATTAGACAGTTAATTCGTGCGTAAGCTGATGCGATCCATTCACTTCCCTTCCTTCGTAGAACATTAGTGTGATGTAATCATCATAATTATAATCTTCCCTTATGAATTTTATAACTAGACGTTTAATTACACTAACTACAAACTTCACACCTGCCAAGAATTTATAAATGCTTCAAAATTTTTTTTTTTTTTATTTCAGTTCCCTGCCCACCCAAGCAACAGCATCGTTGGCGTAGCTGACTCCATATCTGACGTCGATAACAATGACTTAGACGGCGGCAAGCAGAACTACAGACCTCCCACCGCCTGGTCCACTGGTCGCAAGTTCCGCAGTAGGGCCAAAGCCAACATTAATTCCAACATCAACTTTGGATCCAGCAGAAACACTGATCACCTCGATGAAGCTGCTTCTCAAGAACCTGATGCATCTTTCAGGCCAACACCCAGCACAAACTTCACACAGAACAATCCAAGGCCAGGTGTGACTCCACCATCTATCGAACTAATTCCTCCCCCAGCTCCTACTACCAAAACTATAGAAGAAGACTCAAGAGTGGAACCTACTGCAGATCCCGTCTTCAAGTTCATCAAACGGTTCGATCCAACGTCTCCTGATGTTCACCAGACTGCGATGTCTAGATCAGAGATCATAGACATAAACGGTCAGTTACCAGCGGGACCAGCCAACTCTGAAGAAGATAGAACTCCTAGAAAACATAAAAATATCGCTAATAGCTTTAATACGTTCCGAACTGATAATGACAAGTCATTCTCTGAAGGCACGAGATTTGACTCCGTGAACACCAAACCCAAAGCAGCAGCCGAAGAAGTAGCACCAACACGTGGTAATAACAATGGAATCCCCGAGCCTGAAAAAGTCCTTTTACCACCAAATGTAGATTCTGCTGCAATCCCATCAACAACTGTTGGACCGCCAATTTACTACGAATGGAAATGGGCGGTCCCTGCCTTCGACCTCGTACCTCCAAAAGAAAGCAACAGGACGAACACAACGAATGTACTGCAGACGAGGTCGATACAAGGCAAGAGTCCGTTCAGCAGTGTGACCAGGCCTGAACCAAAGACAACGACTCCTGAACCGAGTAACACGGAGTATAATATCAGTTCGTACTTCGTCCCTGACTATGTGTTTCCTTTAGATAAGGCACATCCAGGGTATGAGAGTGATAACGCTGAGACGTCTTTCCAGGTTAAAGTAGCAAGGCCAGGGAGGCAAAGCTTTGGGGAGAACCCCAAGTGCCCTCAGTGCCACCCTGCTTACTTAGTAGAGGGCACGTGTGAACCCTGCATTGTGAAACGGTAACAAATTAAACATAGTCCTAAATCTAAGTCCGTTATCTGTCACCGAAGAAATATAGATATTATAAATACGTTGCTCGTTCTTGTATTGTTGACTCGTTTACTTACATTAAGGGAAATGAATTTTACATTATTTTTATTTCTACTTACAATTTAGTAAGTTATTAACTCTGTTATTTTTAGTTGTAAAAGCCATATTGTTTGTTACAAATGTATGTATCGTTACGCAATTTAATTTGACATACGGTACTTAGCAAGGTTCCATGAAAAAAATTATAAAGAAACCTACCAAGATGTGGTAGGAACTGGTGATTAATCATCATAAATGAATATAAATCAAAAGTAAAAACTTAACTTTATTAGTTTATAAACTTCCATTAAAAACGAATCATTAATTACTTAATTAATATTATGTCATCATCACCATGAATCTGTTGTATCACAAATCTGTTACCTACTCTTGAAGTGTAACAGATTGATTACCGAACTTTCAAAATGAACACAACTTACCAGTGTTGCATCTTTATCTGGCTATCTATTAAACTGATCCCGCGGGATCAGTCGACCTAATGAATTTTTCAACTGATCCCGTTGACCAATTTTATGTTGTACCTACTACTATTTCGTCAGCCTTCTTTTGTCTGAAAGTTGCGCTGATCGTTATATAGTATATTATGATACAAGTGAGCAAAGTTGCTCATTATACACGAGGCTGTGGGTTGCAGCGTAAATCAGCCTCGTGTGGAATGAGCAAGCTGCTCACGAGTTGCACACGCAATTTTTCAACACACTTGGTAGGAAGAAACAAAAATGTATTACATAAATCGTTTTACTACACAGCAACAAATGCGATACAAACAAAATATGAAAATTGAGGGAAATGGCGCGCAATTTTTTCTTTTGCACCCGCCAAATGTAAGGTGATTGATTACCTACCTAATAGCCATACAGCCTACTTCCAAATTATAATTATAATGATAAAATGCAAATATTTTATAACAAATTGTGAAATTATAAATAATTTGATAATAATAAATGTTTTTAGGGACAAATTTATTTATTCAAAAAATGTAAATTTATGGTTTCTAAGCGGCTTAAAACCTTTGTTGTTACAAAAAAAAACTGTATTACCTGGTTTGAAAATGCTCTGTTTACTCGCATATAATTTGTAGTTAGGTACTACTTAACTTAACTTTGTAGGGATAATTCTATAATGCAATAATGTAATATTATTAAGCACGTATGAGTTATAGTTCGGTTTATGGCCCTAAGAACGATGTAATAAGGCTCACTTTACGAGCAAGTGTGTTGAAAAAAATGTTCTCTGACTGGTGAAGAAAGGAGAAGAGTGCGAATTAGGTACTTAATATCAATAGAGTTGTTTAGTGGGGTACTCGTCCTAATTTTTGCGAAGAGTTACTTACTTAGTTTGATGTGAATGTTTGATTCGGCTTTGTGAAGGGTCCGAATACCTTGGTAGGTAGGTACCTTGTATTTTTAGATTTACTTAATAAAAAAGGAAACCTTTTTTGTCATAGGTACTCGTACCTACTGTTCAGGTACTTTCTCTGGGTCTTGCCCATTTAATTTTGACTTAATTCTGATATAAATTGGTAAATATCATAAGACCAATGAGTAGTGAGTAAGCTAAAGTAGGTACCTATACCTAACGCTTCACAAATGTCCTACCTATCATATAAAATACTTAGTTACCATACTCATAAAACTGTATACCTAAACCTAGTAAGTTATATAGAAATTAACAAGTAAGTAGTTGTAGACTAGATAATATTTATATTTTTATACATGTGCCTATACATAAATCCCTAGATAAGCTAGTTTTGTATTAATAAAATTAATTGAAATACGGTCGTTTGTTTTAACTTTTGTAAATGTTTATGTACCTACCTACTTATTGAAAAATCGCACGCTACGTGCGTTCTACGCGCGGACCATTAGCTGTGGTGATTTAGAATATTAGGTATAAGGCCGATCGTTGGCAAAGAAAGAAGAGTTGCAAAAGAACAGAAGCAATGGAAATCGTTAGGTAAAGGAGGCATTTGCCAAGTCGAGGTACACTGAACTCCGAGATATATCTACTTTAAGTCAGGCAATTAGAATAATAACAATAAAAGTAGCACAATGACAACAAAAGAGTTTCAACAAAGGGCTATTGAAATTGGATAGCAGAATAAGATATTTTATTCTCATCGGATGACACACTAAACTAGCAACTGTAAGAGAACCGGATGCGAACACAGCACAGAGCATCTTTAATAATTCTGGGATGCGAAACTTATGTGACGGATACCGCCTCTGCCTATCACTTGGTTTATCAAAAGTATCAAAACTCACAAATCACCTGGCGTGACGCGTAGCGTCATCTATCGTAAAACGAAACATTCGAGTTTTACATGTCAAATAGACTGCGTAACAGATGGCATTACTTACCCAAAGGCAATAATTTATTTTAGATCTGAGCAAAAATGGTGAAAGAATAACTTTACAAAATAGATAAACAAAGTTTACTATAAATCCATTAATTCTGTGTCGAACACTTATAAATAAGTTTGCGTGCGAACGAAAATGTTTTTCAGTTTTTGAACTTTTTGCTCAAATCTCAAAATGGCGACCAATATGTCAAACGTGCGAATTTGAGTGAGCATGAGCACTGAGCGTGTTTTTGTCGTCAAAGCCTATTTTATGTAAAACCAGGCGCATAAAGTAGAAAACTATTTAATATTAGTGCTAGTGTATTATTTAATAACAAAACAGAAAATAAAGGTGTTGTTCTGCCCACGGAACTTTTGAAGTGGTCTCGCTATGAGTACAGCGAACCCGCTGGCTGGTTTGTTAGCAAATTACGGTGATTCTGATGAAGATTCCGATGAAGGTGCGCGTGCCCCGCCTTTACCACCAGGCCCAGGCCCAGCTATTCGGAAGCCTCTTACGGCGCCGTTACCTGGTTCCACGTTGCCTGGAACTGGCCAACCAGCGACTTTACCTGGCCAAACAGCGTCTATACCTGGACAAAATCCACCTTTACCTGGACAAAATCCGCCTTTACCTGGACAACCGCCTTTACCTAGACAAAATCTGAATGCATCAGCAACGGCGAATGCAACTGCCGCCGTTCATCCAGCTCCAATACCCCATTGCTGTAAGTTTTTCCACTCTAGTTACTGATGTTGCTTTATAAATTAATATAGTATAGTTTTTCATGTAAAAAACGAAAATAGACGGTAATGAGGTCGTAAATCGCAATCTATTTTGACCCACACCCATTTTTACCTACGGAAAACGAGATGGTTTATTATTTTGGTACTGCGAAGACAGGCATTGACCATTACTGGCTTTCTAAAACGCAATATCTAATGGTTCATATACACTGAGTAATAATTAGTTCAATAAAAGTTGATAGAGATATTACCAGGAATAAATACCTTGAGGAAATTACTATGAGGAAAAATCACACACACCTCAATAGATTGCTTGTAGAAATAATCATAGACAATCAACAAACAATAATTCTTGTCTAAGTCATGGTATTTAATTTTTATTATACTTCTAAGGATGTCAAAATTAAAGATGTAAGTACATAATGGCAGATTTTCGCTTTTAAAAACAATGTTTTTGTATTTAAATGTTAAAATAATTATCACATTTTCTTACTAATGCAAATCAAAGCTAATGGATTTCAAGGTTTTTGCTTAGAAATGAAATTGAGGCAATCAATACTAACAAAGAGAAATCAGTTACCAAAACTGCTTTCTAACCATGAAATCAATATTTAAACCAAGCATAGCTCGCCATAATTGTAGAACAATGATAGAAGTGTCATACCTAACTATGTTATACTTTACAGAGCAGTCGTTGGTCAGTGGGGCGTCTTAGAGGGCGGAATTTTCAATATTTTTTATTCATGTAAATTCTCAGGTTCCTTGCTTTAACTCTGGAGTACAGCCTCAATCAGTGTCATGTTTCCACAGCTTGGTCAGCATGTTATGATGAGACCAGTGGCTTCACATACTACTGGAACCAACAAACCAACGCAGTGACATGGGAAGCACCGCCAGAATACTTACTAGCACTTAAGTTAGCTCAGCAGCAGTTGCATGTCACAGGTAAATAATATTTAATTAATTATGATCATTTTACTTGCTCTCAATTCAAATAATATACTAACAGGTTGTGCCCTACTGAACATTTCCATCCTTCGAACATTCGGCCTAAATTTCTTAAGGCAACCATAGTTGTAGCAGTAAATCCAGGTTAATCTTCACCTAGAAATCAAGTCACACATCCATCCATTCAAATTTTTGCATTCATAATAGCAGTAATATGATCCATACTCTATAACAATACCATTAAACTCCATCAGGTACAGCAGAAGTGTCAGCGGAAGAGTGGCAGTTGTACCAGCAAGCGTTAGCAGAGAAACAAAATACACAGACTAATAAAGCCATTGTTCCCAAGACACCTTCCGCTAAGCCTGCCAAGAAGGCAGAGAGCAGTAAGAGCAGCACAGGGGTTAAGGAGAAGGGTAGCAAGTCCAGTAAGAAACGGGGGCACAGTGATGATGAGGATGAGTAAGTATTAGAAAAATAATTGTCTAGAAAACGGTGAATTTACTTATACAGGGATGTGTAAAAGAATAAGTGCAATAGCTACTAGGACTCGCACACCGAGGGTCCGCAAAAACTTTATTGAATGAAAGATAAATTGCGGTTTACGATTTAGGACATATTAAAAAAAACTACTTACTAGATCTCGTTTAAATTTTCGGTCGAAGTTAACATGGTAATAAAATAATGTATATCATAATTTTTTTTTAGTTTTATTATTCTCTTATTTTAGAAGTTACAGGGCGGGGGGACACATTTTACCACTTTGGAAGTGTCTCTCGCGCAAAGTATTCAGTTTAGAAAATAAATATATTAGAAACCTCAATATAAGGCTGTGACATACGGACGGACAGACGAATCCATAAGGGTTCCGTTTTTTTGCCATTTGGCTATGGAACAATAAAAATGGCCTTTTCATAATATTGCATCGTATGATGCAATTAGTATGAAAAATAAAAAACTACCTGTTTCAAGGGAAAGTTGTCCTGTTTGATGATCAAAATCAACGCCTAAGAGATACGCTTAGTCTGTTACACCTTGTACATTAAAATTTTTTTGTAAGAGTTTGAAGGTTTAAATTAAGTAAGAGTTAGACTTGACCACATTCCAGATGAACCAACAAGTTTTAAGTCCATTATTATATTTTGTAACACAACACATCCATTTTTATCTTTTCCAGGAAAATAGAACTAATAACATCATACCACAATTCAGACTCAGAATCTAACGATGAATCAGAAACTCCAACAAAGACAACAGCACCGCCCCTTCCTAAAAGTCAGGCAAAGACACCAATCCCCCATAAGAAGCCAAAAACTAAGCCCATTGAGTATGGACCTGCTTTACCTCCCACCCTCAACTACACAGTGCCAATAGGACCCGATCTACCTCCTGAGATAAAGAATAATGGATCTAAATCTCCTGAGGATAGCATTCAAAATGATTTGGGGAAGGAGGTATGAACTTATGACTAATACTATAGTTTTTTAGTGTTTTTCCTATTTTTTTGTCATTCAAATTCAGGACTAATATGTCTATGATGGTTGTTTATTTTATATTTAACACCTTCAATGTTTTGCTTTATCATAATCTTACATTAAAAGTACCTATGATGACATTCTGCATCTGAAAATGCTAAAGAATAATTTTTCATTGATTTGAGAAATATTTTTTTTTATCTTTTCATAACTACCTATTTCTTTTTATGTCACAACCTTTTGAAATAATCTTATTTGATATCTTATCATAGTAGATGATTTCACACGGTCCCTATTGATCTAATTCATGTACTTCTGGTATATTTTGTACTTACAAACAAAATATTTCACTAGTTTTAGTTAGGTCATTGTATTTCTCAATACTTTGGAATGTTATTGAGCAATGTGATGGGTTAAAGTTTTCAATCTGAGGTACTTATAGTAGTAATAATAGGCACAAAAAATATATATAAGATGGCTAACGCTTTGCAAATTACAATTTTTATTTTACTTTTGAATTTTCTTTACTTTTCATAACAAAGGATAAAAAGTCAGACAAAGATGAAGACAGTCAAGACGAAAGCGCGCTATTCCTAAGACTAAAAGACAAAGCAAAAATCCTAGAAAATTTAGGAGGCGAATTACCAGAAGAGTTACGGATGATTATTGATGATGATCCTAAAACCAGTAAGAGCGCACCACATAGTGAAGAAACTGTTTCGAAACCCATAGATGATCTCTTAGAAGAAATTGAGAAAAAAGAATTACCAAAAGTTAAAAATGTTGATCTTTTCGATGAACAAAAATCAAGTGACGCAATCAGTGCTAAAAGTTCACCAAGAGGTGACACAAGTCCTCCTCCTGAACCAAAACCTTTGTTCCCGAGTATTAAACATATTGACGATCTCCCTGCTACACCGCCATCTGTACCATCCACACCACCTCTTGCTATGGAAGTAGAAAACGAAGAGAAAAAAGTTGATGTTACTGAAAAAAAAGGCGCCAATTTGTACCTACTAGACTCTGAAGAAAGACGAGAAAATGTTGGCAAGAAAAAGCTCAGATTATCAAACTCGGTGTTACTAACCGAGCGCAAAAAGGGCGAAGAACCAGCGTATACCACGAAATATTCGCAGTTCATCGAAGGTTTTTCTAGCGAGAGGACTGGTCTAGGTTTTAGTAAAGAAGAAGATGATGTTGAAAGTCCAAAGAACACAATTAGTTATGGCAACGGATTGACGTTTACGAAAGGGGAGACGTTGAATGAAGAGAAAAAAGATGAAGACTTGGATGATTTGACAGACTTATTGGAGGCCAAGCTGAAGTACTTGAATCAGTTGCAGCCGTGTGTGTTGACACCAGTGCAGGAGATGTTGATACAGATGCAGGTATGTGTTTCACTTGTTGTCCTATTTTTAAAGTAATCTTGCATATTTACCGATCTTGATAGAAAGTGGTTATCCTCAAATTTTAATTGCTTTGCTGCTATTGAATCAACATATTTGTACTGGTGGTGGTAATGATGGTTGGTGAGAACTAGATGAAAGTTGCTGAGAGAGAATCGAGTTGAGTGGCGTGTGATTGTCTTTGTCCAGCAGTGGATTGCAGTAGGATGATGATTTCTACTGATCATTGGCGAAGAACTTTCGTACACACACTACACACACACACTATACACTTTTCTTTCATTCTTTCAACTTTCATTTTAAATTGTTTACTGATATTATTGTACTGTCAAGAAGTTGTTCAGTTAGTTAGAAAGTTGAAGCTAGTTCCCGTGTTATCGTGTCCCAGTAATGTTTGTTCGAAAACGTTTATCTTTATGGAAAAGTAAGGGAAAAGAATTCACTGTTGGGACATTTACCTGTTTAAATATAATAATATAATGCAATTAGACAAAAATGTGGAGCGCAGTTTATAGTGGTCGAGTTTTGTGGGGGAACTTTTTTTGTTGACGTCGATATGTAAAAGTAAAGATACTAATAATTATAAACCTGTATCCGTGTTGCCAGTTTTTAGCAAGGTGTTTGAAAAAGTAATGCTTAATCAAATGCTCAATCATTTTAAAAACCAACAAAATTTTACACGATCAACAGTATGGTTTCACCAAGGGACGTTGTACGACTGACGCCGGTGTAACCTTATTAAGCACATATTTACTGCGTGGGAAGAGTCAAGACGCCATAGGAATATTTTGTGACCTTTCCAAAGCATTTGATTGCGTAAATCACGACACATTACTTTTGAAACTTGAGCATTACGGATTAGGTCAACTTGCACTTAGTTTGGTAAAATCATATTTGAGTGATAGACAACATGTTCAAATAAATGGTGTTAATTCACAGGGTTTAAAAGTAAAAAATGGGGGTTCCGAAAGGCTCAATATTGGGTCCGTTCCTCTTTCTCGTGTATATAAATGATCTACCCTATTTATTGAAAAACCAAACTCAAAATATGGTGTTATTGCTGATGACACTTCCCTAATTTTTAAGATAAAAAGACGGGCCCAAAATCTAGATGACGTGAATAATGACCTACTTCAGGTCCATAATTGGTTCACAGCGAAAAATTTAGTATTAAATGAAAAAAAAAACTAAATGCATAAGATTTGCTTTACCCAATGTTAAAAGTAGTGATTGTGAAATAATATTGAATAAAGAGAAACTTGAATTAGTAGATAAAACGGTTTTCCTGGGGATTACGCTTGATTCAAGGCTACAATGGTGTTCTCATTTAACATCTCTTGCGGGGCGGCCAAGTTCAGCAGTATATGCTATTAGAAAAATTCGTCAATTTACTGATGTAGATACCGCTAGACTGGTCTATTTTAGTTACTTTCATAGTATAATGTCTTGTGGCATTTTGCTATGGGGTCGGACTGGGCTGGTATGGGGAGATATTGAGTCTATATTTATTCTGCAAAAAAAGAGCCATCAGAGCCATATATAATCTTCGTAGGCGCGATTTTCTAAGGGAACTGTTTAAGGATATTGGCATCATGACGGTACATTGTCAGTACATCTACGAAAACATAATGTACATCAGAAAAAATCTGCATCTCTTTGGTAAAAGAGGTGACAGACATAATTACAGTACTAGAAATAGGGACGAACTAGTTAAGCCAGGCTTCAGACTCGCTAAAGTAGACTCATCTTTCATGGGGTACTGTTTGAGATGCTATAATAAAATTTCACAAAGTATTCTTGAACTGAATGAAACGAAATTTAAAACATGCATCAAACGCACACTATGTAAGCAAGCTTATTACAAGTTGGGCGATTATATCGCTGACAAAAATGCGTGGCTCAATGCTGGTCCTGCTCCACATGGACAGGGGCGCTAAATTGATAGCATTAAATAGAAATGTTGGAGCTGCTGAAGATTGTACAACTACACACATCAAAAGTATCTAGGGATCAACATATATTTTTGCAATAACTTTTCTCCTGATTGATATTAATTAAAATTTTCTTTAAGGATTCATCAAATAAAGTGTTTTCGTTTGTCACAGTAACGATAAACCAAGTCACCTTTGCATTAATAAAGAAATTTGCCATTTTCCTAATAAAGGGATTTTTGACATTTGAACCACTAACATTAAAGTTCGAAAAAAAGACTGAAATAACAGTTTTCTTTAAAATTTTATTGGGTAACTTAAACAATTAATAATCCGTGTTTCTACCGCGAACACTAACAACACAAGAACATCGGTTTGGCATACTCAAAATGAGTTCATCCAAATCACGCTGTGGAATGGCCGCCCATGTTCGTTGCAACAACAAAAAAAGGTCTTCTTGCGACTGTATACCCTCCATATTCGGCAGAGCTCTTCTCTGTAGCATATCCCATGCATGCTCAATCGGGTTCAAGTCTGGCGACTGAGCAGGCCAGGGCAGGACATTGATGTTGCATGCGTTGATTACGCCATGATGTTAGCCGTGAGGCTTCATCACTCTTCAGGGAACTTAATTAGCGACCAAACAGTCAGAAACCGCTTGCATGAAGTGAACCTTCATTCCCGAAGACCGCTACGGGTACCACCTATAGCAATGCACAATCGTAGGATTCGATATCAATGGGCTCTTGAACACAGAAATTGGGCAGAAGAACAATGGCGTTTCGTGTGCTTTTCTGATGAGTCTCGTTTTGGTATGAGACCGGATACAAGACGTATACGACACTGGAGAACCCCTGGACACCAACAGCGATTAAAATCCTGCCAGGAAGTCCATCCTTATAGTGGTGGAACCATCATGGTATGGGCGGGTATTTGGATCGGCGGAAGAACTGAGTTGATTTGGATCAGAGGCAACCTCAACGCTCAAATTTATGCTGAGACGATTGTATCAGACGTCATCGTTCCTCTACAAGTGCAAATCGGTCCCTTATTTCAGTTAATGCATGATAATGCACGACCGCACACCGCAAGAGTTGTAAGACAGACTCTCGCCGCAGCTAACATCAATGTCCTGCCCTGGCCTGCTCAGTCGCCAGACTTGAACCCGATTGAGCATGCATGGGATATGCTACAGAGAAGAGCTCTGCCGAATATGGAGGGTATCCAGTCGCAAGAAGACCTTTTTTTGTTGTTGCAACGAACATGGGCGGCCATTCCACAGCGTGATTTGGATGAACTCATTTTGAGTATGCCAAACCGATGTTCTTGTGTTGTTAGTGTTCGCGGTAGAAACACGGATTATTAATTGTTTAAGTTACCCAATAAAATTTTAAAGAAAACTGTTATTTCAGTCTTTTTTTCGAACTTTAATGTTAGTGGTTCAAATGTCAAAAATCCCTTTATTAGGAAAATGGCAAATTTCTTTATTAATGCAAAGGTGACTTGGTTTATCGTTACTGTGACAAACGAAAACACTTTATTTGATGAATCCTTAAAGAAAATTTTAATTAATATCAATCAGGAGAAAAGTTATTGCAAAAATATATGTTGATCCCTAGATACTTTTGATGTGTGTATCTTTGCATTGTATAGAATCAATCTATAGTATTATATAATCGCATAGCCCATATTGTGTGAGTACTATGTACTAGAAAGCTATCATTCAATGAAATCCTACGTCTTTTCTTGACTTGAATGTGCCCTGGCAGTTCAGAGTATGTCATGCTCACTCTAATGTCTCGCTGATGTCGCGCGTGTGTCGGATCATTTAGTTCCCTTCAAAATGGTTGAGTGAGTGAGTTGAGTTGGTGCTGGTCCATGTGTCGATGTTCGTGAACGGGCGCTGTCAGTTGTGACTGGTCATCTCTTAGTTGCCATGGCTTATTTGAATGTTTATTTTTGAATTGTTTTTTTTGTTTTTACTATGGACACTTTTAACGTGCACATCTTGCTACATTGTTCTCACATAATATACCATATCAACATTAATGATGTAACCAAGATTTTGTAACAATATTTTGATTAGAGTGTCCATGGAGTTTCTTGCCCGTTTTTCTCCATAGAGATCTAAGCTAGGGAATGGGCAACTACAGCACTTTCATACTTATTATGTCTTGTGACTGGGACTGTAGCTACATTTAATTTTCATCTTTGTTTCGACAATTCAAAAGTGCCTGTAACTGGCCTACTTGAAATAAATGCTTTGATTTTGATTTGATTATGACGTCCAAAAACGAAAACCAAATTGGTGATTAATGGTTTCATACTGGTCAGAATATAACGCCACAATATAAATTCTTCGAAATACTAGTTAGTCGTGAGTTTCGAAACCTTTATTCCATGTAATGAGTAGTATACTTACAGGGTGATTGTGTCTGGACCCGCCATAGCAAGTTCGCATTTAGAGGAGGTAATTTTACAAATTATTGAACCCTACTTTCCCTAGCCAAAGTTTTATAGTTTGGGAGATATATACATTTTTATACTATATTGAGATTTTTCCAAACTTTTTTTTTTGCATTATTTTAGTAGTTTTTTTATGTATATTATTTATTGTTCAGTCATTTGTTAATAGTCATAAACATTGGTGATTATAATACCTCGGAACTTCCCTCAAACTAAGGTTAAATATTAAGATAGTAGGCTTTTAAAAAAAAAACTACAAAAGATAAATATTAACTAAAAAGTTTAGTCTGAAATAGGGTCCAATCATTAGCAAATGACCTTCTCTATATGCGAATTAGCTATGGCGGGTCTGGACACATTCACCCTGTATATTTAGTGTGATGTGTGTGTCGGTGTGTAGACGCTGGTATCAGCATTCCGCGCGGGCGCCGTGTCGGGGCGCTACTGGCGGCGCTGGGCCGAGGCGGCGGCGCGCTCGCTGGCGGCGCACGAGGCGCGCGCCGCGCCGCCCGGCTGGAGCACCGCCTTCCAGAGGTACGCAGAGCCACACGCACACCCCCCGCACCCTGAGCGCGCCATCACACCCATAGAACTAGCTGGACAAGGATGTAGCTCGCGGAACTTATGAATGGACGAAATCACACAATTTGTTCGACTTACGGCGACAGGTTAAGCTAAACACACATTACTGTCGAGGCGGGCCACTGTGCTTCACATCATTACAAAAGTGCTCGGTGCGGCCCGCCTGTTGTGTGCGGTTTTTCATACAAAATGTACCAAAGAAATCTAGGAAAAATTTTGCAATTCAGTGCGGCGCAACGAAATCTGCATCAGCTTTTGATAGTAACGGACTTCGTCAGTGCCTTTGTGGCACAAATTCATATTCAAATAGTAAATTTTGACTATTTTTCAAATGACTTATTGACGTAAATGTGTATATCTTGACTGCCGCCTGTCATAATATTGAATTTTTTTTTTAACACTGATAAATCCTTGTCCATCTAATGACCTCTACGCTATCTATAGTGGAGTCGTATACGTTTTGAGACTTGGAACTTCAGTGTTCTTGATGGTGCGGCCTCAACGGAGTAAATGAACTTTATGGACCTTGGTTTATGTTGTTAAATGTGTTTGCCCTGTGATATGACCTTGAGTTTTGGTATTTTATATTCCAACTAAAACTGAAGGAACATAATTTGGAAAATAAAGTAAGGCCTACTTTGGTCTTAATCAAGCACCGGATATCTCGAATATTTCACGGCAAAATATTTGGTTTTAATTTATTAATCACACGCATCTTTACAAATATTACGAGTATTATTACGCCGTAAAATATTGTGATAAATGGTGACTGCGTTGTGCATTATACAATCAAGTACTCTAGACTTCTTCGTTTCGGTCTGACTTGACTTGATCAGGTCACCTTACTCAGGTCAGGCCAAACTAAATAGTGTTCATTCTAGGGGATTGGACTATTCCCATCCTGATGAATGAATACTTGGACCCTCTCCTAGTATAAGGAGAACAATATAAGGGGGACTGGGCTCGGACACATATACATATGTGTTTACTATCTGAAGACTGACTATGACTTTAAACTTTGTATTCCTTGAAATTTTATTTGCAGAAAATAAACTTCCCTAAGAATGTATTTTTATCTAGTCCAAACTGAAACTACGAAGGTTTCTTATTTTTTTTTAACTTTAACTGATTGTATAAAATATTTTTTTCGCAAACCAATAGCCAAGTAGGTATTAAATAAATTATTGTAATTTCAAGGTAAGAGCGCTAAAGCTGCACACAATATTTAATTCAACAATAAAAAATGTATTTATTTTGCAAAACCAGCTGTGATACATCTGTGATATTAAATTAAGTAATAATAAAAACTTAATACATGTCAAATTGAGTTTCTTTATTAATTCGCAATCCCCAAAAAATTAAATAAAAAGAGACGCAAACATCTTAGCTATAAGTGTGAAGAATAAAGAAGACTGGTGGGCGCCTGCACGTTGGAGTCGTCGCATCTTCGAAGGAGTTGGTGAGATAACAAAACTCTTTGCTGATATTTTTACATAATTTCAAGAATAATATGCTTTGGTCTTTCCAGAATGCTGGCGCTGGCGAGACAGTCGTGTAAAGGATTGTGAGGATTCCTTGTGTCCGCCATTTTGAAATGTTATTTTCTTTTTTTTTCGTTAATTTTTCGGCGGGCACAAATCCGGAGCACGGGTTAAAGTATACACGGTTTTTTTGTCATTAGATAAGTTAGCCCCATACTTTTAGATGGTGTTGTGGTGATCTTAAGTTTTGTTAATCAATTGGACGACGAAGTGTTTAATTTATATAAAACATTCATGCTAGTCACTTATTCCACAGATCATTTTGTGTCTTTCTGTATTTCATGACTTCTGAATCTTAAAACGGATGCGTTTCTTCCTTTTTTTTTTCAAGAACAGTGCTACTTAATCATGTGTGCATGTCTACAATTCACCAATCTTGTTTATATTCCTTAAGCAACAGGCCATTATCAAGAATGTTTTTTTTACTGTCTCTGTATCATCTTCTGGGCTTATACTTGGGTATTCTCGCGGTCTCCGAAGATCTCTCGATTAGATTTTTGCATAATATCTTCGTAATTATTCACAGTCTGAATTCACTCACTGCTGGGTATACGCCCATTTTTCTTTGTGCCATTCTTTACGTTACTATGCCAGACGCATCCAGACGTGCTTCTCCCGATGGCAACAATGTCTTCTGTCCATCTCGCCAAAAAACCTCTCAAGGAGCCAGAAAAATGATTCTTCTTTTCTCTTGGCTATTATCCTAATTTATTTAGGGTCAGCCCTCCTGGTACTTCTGCGCCACACCGTACGGTTGTCTTTGTTGTTGCTCGCTATCATGTCATTTTTTTATTGTTCGTCGCCAAGTTATTGGTGGTCGTCCACAGCCTCATCTTCCACCTTCTTTCTTTTCACAAACTTATTCATGTATCCTAGCGCCTTTAAACGTACCACGGTACTCAAGTATCGAAGACTTAAGCCCACCACGCCGTCTAAAGCTACCGGGCCACTGCCTCCCTCCACGGCCCATGCTCCTACTGCTCTGTTTGTGCACCGCAGGTCTGAGGGCCGATACTGCTACAGGCGCGAGGCCGACGGGCTCGTTCAGTGGGAATACCCCGCCATCCAGCACACCGATATGGAGATATGTACCACGCCGCCGCATCCGGGGAATGAGACTAAGGTAACTATAGTCTATTCAAACAATAGGTATGATGACCGACTAAAAAATATATATGATTCTGTTTAGTCCGTCAGTTTGATTATCGAAAAATAATGGATACGTGTTTTAAAAAATTATACGAAGATAAAACTTGTCAAAGATCATAAGTGTTTGTGACGTCACATTTGATTAAAAAATGTACTCAAATGTGACATCACACGAGTTTTAGACGCACTGTATCGTCTTAATTTTTTGTTTACGTGAAAAAATAAAAAATATGTAATATTTTTTGGAAATCTATCTGACGGACTAATTATTATTTTTTGTTATCTACCCTATTGACGTTGCTTTTAATGAAACAACGTAAATAATTATCATCTTTGTTATGTTGTATGTCACATCATGACTGTTTAGTCAATCCAAATCACAGCTGATCACTGCTTCATGCTTAACTTGCATAAATGCTGTTCCCAGGAGGAGGTAGCCCCGCCCCTGCCGCCCCCGCCCCCGCCGGCGGCCCCGTCGCCGCCCCCGCTGCCCGGGGTGCTGTGGGTCCGCGCCTGCACCCCGCCGCCCCCCCCGTGGGTGGACCCCCCGCCGCCGGGATGTGATGAACTGCCGCCGCTACCTGCTGACGTGAGTACTGTATTTAAAAAGGAAAGAGAAGTAATTAAATGTATTAGCAATTATAAAATTTGGTGAGCCACAAAAAAACAAGCATTTAAATAATTTGGTTTAAAGATTTTGTTTGCAATTCAAAAAATCAGGCAGCAATCCTTGTTCCGCAAATAATATTGATAATGGTCTAAAATGAAATCATAAATAGGCAGCTAACATGAGTTTGCATATTAAACATTCAGTCCGCAAAATAACTACTTGATCAGCAAGATTTCATGATTGATCAGCATAGAAAGCATGTCTATAAGCAGTGTATTTGATTGGTATGCATAATTATTTAAAACATGGTGAGCAAAATAACTAATTGGATTGCGTTTTTTTTGAAAAATCGGCAACGAAAAGACGACAAATACAATTATTACCAAATGCCTGCTGGTCAAGCAACTAATTGGGAAGTTTTCGACGCACAAGAAAGTTTTGTGTTTGATGACAAACTAGTTTTGCCTAGGCCGACTTAAAAGCGCCCCGACACGGTTAGAAGGGTATGGCGGGGTCGAATGAGCGAGAGAAGCGAGCGAATAGACCCCGCCATACCCTTCGTGGTTATTTTTTTATAAACCATTCAGAAGTTGGAGCCCCGCGGGGCGGGGCTCTTTCGACCGGGTCTCCCTCGACTCGGATGCAAGAGCATAACAGTTCAATTTCCCAAACAGAGAGTAAATAAATTAAATAATCTATGTAAGGAATGCGCCAATAATGCGCATGAAAAGTAAAGTATTTTAGCTACTTTTATATGTAGCTCAAAATTATTATTTTTTGCTTACCCTCTGAGTGCTTAACAAAATTTTATTAAACAGGAGCAGCTCATTGCAGCTTGTATAATTAATATGCTGTACAAAAATAATTACAGCCATCCAGAATGACATAAATAGCTGATTGATTTTGGAATGTTTGCTGGCCTTGAGTTGCTGATCAATTAGCTATTTCTGCTCACAGATTATATTTTTCTGCTCACAAAAATACGAATACTATGCTAACCAGTTAAATAACAACCAAAAGGAAATACTCGATATAGTCGGGCAAATTACGAACTTTAATTAAAATTGAAATTTAATTATAACTATGTAATTACAACTGAGGCGTTCTGAAACAACATATTTTTAATGCAGAAAACGCATTTTAAATTCATAAGGGTTTTGACTGACACCAGTCAAAAAAGTGGTTTTGACTGTAACATTATAATTTTATAAAACTTTAAAAAACTTGACAAATTATATACTAAAACCTTCCTCGATAACCACATATCCCATTGGTGAAAACAGCATGAAAATCGGTGCAGTAGCTTTTGAGTTTATCGCGAACAGACTGACAGACGCGGCGGAGGACTTTTTTTAAATAATATGTAGTGATGACTGACACGCACTTTTCAAATTGGACTACTATCGAGGTATCGATACTTTGATTCGACGAGCTGTTGGGCCTGCGCGTGATCTCTCCTCGGTGCTGTCGTATCTGTCGCCCATATCTGCGCACACACGTGTAATATAATATCTTCTGCGCCGATCACTAGTCTCCACTGTGATTGACTGCCATGGCCCAACAGTAATTAGAAAATAATAGTTCTATTATATCCCTAACTTTACAAAGTACGCACCGCCTCTTAGCCCCGTCTTCCCAAGGCTCTTAAACATTCCCTTATTTTTCAGTTAGAACCAAAACCGGAGATCGGTGAGGAACTATCAGCGTTCTACAGCGACATAGCTGAGCTCGAGAAGCAGACTTCGGAGCCGCCCACCGTCGCCAACTCGCCCGAACGTGTCGAGATCAAGGACAAGTATCGAGACAAAGCTGTGAAGGACCGAGACAGGGATAAGAAGGACTGGGCCAGGGATAAGGACGGGGACAGAGACAGGGATATGAAAGAAAAAGAAAAGGAAAAGGATGTCAAAGTTGTTAAGAAAAAACCTAAAGTGAGTCCAGTTTTTGTTTAAATGAGGGTTTTTCGGATTTTATCTGACACCAGAGGCCCAACTCCCGAACGTTTCGTCCGTATATTCGGAACTATCCGTCTCTCTCAATCGCTCTCATCTGCAGACGTACGCGAGAGAGACGGATAGATCCGAAAATACGGACGAAGTGTAGAGAGTAGGGCCCCAGATGACGCTACGTAGGCGTCTGGTCTAAACAACTCAAATTGTACTGAATTGTATGCTAGTAAAACTTTTTACCGAAATTTCATCGTATTTGCACTGTTTTACAATATAAATATGGATTACGGACATAGAAAAGTAGCTGAACTAAAGATTAAGGTGCTCCCCCATGCACACTAGCGCCACTTTAGTAAAAAAAATCAGAACTCGTTAAATACACAATTAATATAAAATCTGATTGACAAAATCAATGCTTTAGAGTTCTAGATTATTGACGTCTATTTAATTCATTAAAATATACTTCAGTGTAGTTACAGTTAGAAAAATTGCTAAAAACGGCCGTTTTTTTCCATTTTGTATCTGTTACGACAGCGAGCTATGTTTCAATGAGTTAAGCAGACGTAAATAATTTAGAAGACCAAATGATTGATTTTGTCAATCAGATTTTATATTATTTGTGTAATTAACGAGTTCTGATTTTTTTACTAAAGTGGCGCTAGTGTGCATGGGGGAGTCCCTTAAGCTTCTTAGTACTTCAAAAGTCAGTGGTACAAGGGAAAACTTAATGAAAGGTAACTTATGCAGCCACTTTAATGAAAGGTAACTTGCGGCACAACACTGAGGCATTTTATTAATGATTTAAAAGACAATTAAATGAAAAAATAATCGTGAACTTCAAGAAACTCGTTTAGACCTTACGCCAGTGCTGCCACCTTGTGGTTGTTTTAATTTGGAAAACCCTCATTGTTGTAGCCTACAGAGACTTCAACAATTACGGCGTTTACAAAAACGACCGGTCCTGAAAGAGGTGGTAAGGAGAGCAGTAGTGGCCCAGCGGTGGCGATGGCGGCCCCGACTTAGGAACAGTAAGTCGTGGGTTCAATCCCAGGCAGGCGGCATTACTTTGTGTAATTTATTTCATCACCACTGCTCTCAAAACGGTGAAGGAAAACATCGTGAGGGAACCGGCATGTCCTAGAACCAAATATTCGAAGACATATGGCCCATACGCAAAATACGCGCTTTGACGTGGAGTTGCGGACACCAGCCCGTTATACAATACAATACAAGAGGTGGTAAGATGACTTGGACGCGCACTGATTAGTTGCGATAGAAAAGAGCACCTGAGATGATATGGAGATGGAGGACGGCTTTGTCCAGCTGTGGGACATTAACGGCAGATAAGAAAATGGCATGTCAGATGCTTGCGCCTGACGCTTGAGCTCAGCAGTTTTTTTTTCTAAAACGTAACTTTTCTCAGAACACCTAATCACAAAATAAAGGAAAATGTTAATAAGAACCAGATCAGCAAAGTAAAAAATACCAGCTTTTGATTGGGCTAATAAAACATCGCTTTGATAGAATTTGTTTATTTTTGGCTATAATTTTTCCATGACTTGGAGAGTTAAAATCAGAATCTGTTACGTAGATTATTCATTTGAAAATTCTCTTGTTCCAGGTAAAAATATCAACATCAATGGGAATGAAACATAAAACAGTATCGAACTTAGTGGCGAAATGGCAACAGGTAGCGGACGAAATCCATTCTGATTGATCCAGAACTATTTAAGCGGTCAGCCGCTTCAAGCGATGCACTACTGTTGGCAAAGCAATGTATAGACTAAAAGCAAAGGCTAAAACTGTGAAATTAGTTAAGTTTTGTAGTAAAATGGTCAGCTAAATGTTTTTAAAAGTAACTAACTATGTTAGACTGGAATACAAGTCGTAAAGTAAAGCCGATACAAATATTTAAGTTTTTATCTAAGAATAAAGTGACCGGTTATCGTCAATTATGTAGTATGAAGACAATATTACAAATATGTTTAAAAGACTTACATTATTGTACCTGGAATTATTTAGCATTTAAAAGTAAACATTACTGTTAATGTCAGCCAGTACACCGATAATACAAAAAAAACTAGCAGAATAATTAGCGATTTGTTCCGTATCTAATAACATAAACTACGAAATATATGTGAGGATTATTGTATGGCAGAGTAAAGCAATGTTTTTGCTAAAGATATAGCCGAAGATAACACCAAAAAACTCCTTAAACCTTTTGAACGCCATTGTCACATATACGTGATAAGCAAGCGCGTGCCCTGTACGCCAAATGACACAAATATGTGACAAAATGGTAGGTGAAATTGTGGCTTCGAGGGCACGCGTGTTTTTTGTGCTCTGGCGTTCAAAAGGTTAAAGTACAAATTACACCAAGAGTTATTTATTCGACAGCGAAAAAATATCGTGGTAGTATGATAATGTGCTTTGCAAATTAATTATCTAACTTATGACTGCTATATTCAATTTTTGCTGTAAAACAATAAATTCTTTTACATTTCTAAGATACAAATGACATACATAGGTCACTGGAAATATTTATCTTATTTTTATAACTTCATATTATGAGCACATTGTCAGTAGAAATAAGTTCCGTTATCCGTAAATATAGACCAACATACTTTTTATTAAGTTTCTGTAAATATTTGATGTATTTTGTAAATAATAATAATAAACTTTATTGAACTAAAGAAGGTAAATTTTATTTATTTTAGTTCAAGCACACAACATGTACGTACTCGTACCTTGTTTAATGTCGAAGTCATGTTTCTACCCACTGCAGACTTATACACCAGGTAGGTAAAAGTGTTGCAACACTAGTTAAAACCACTTCTGACAACAACAATTTTAACTCTGACTTCTATCCCCGAAGTGCCGGGCCTTCGTCGGCCTACGGCCTGGTGCCCATGCCGCCTATAAAGGATTAAATAAAATTGTTCTCAGAAGTGGTTTTAACTAGTGTTACAATACAACACTTACCTGGTGGTATCGTTTAACTTTAAAAAACCCACCCATAGATAATTCACTATATAATACAAGAATACCCTTTCTACCATTTCAATACAAAGTCTGACCGCCTCTCTTGTTTAGAACTTGTCTGAACTTGAACTTGAAATTTATAAGATAGTTTATTTGATCCAGCGGCAATCGCTCCCAGTGGAATTTTGACAAGTCTTTCAGTTGTTGAGTTGTCGACATTCCGTCCAGGTTCTGTAGAACACGTCTCTGGAGCATGTCCCATGCGTGCTCGATGGGATTGAGGTTGGCGATTGTGCAGGCCACGGCAATACCCGAATGTTTTCCATTGACAAGTACTTTCTGGTCCTCCAAGCTGTGTTCGAACGCGCATTGTCATGCATCAGCGTGAAATCTGAGCCAAGATTTTGTGCAAATGGATGAACATAATGCCCGAGGATATCTTCAACATACTTTCAGCGTTGATACATATTGTCATCTACAAAACCGAGCTCAGTTCGTCTGTTCTTCATAATACCCGACCATACCATCGCTGTGGAGCCTCTGTAAGGGTACACTTCCTGGACGCATCTCAGACGTTCAGTATTTCTGGGACGACGATACACTCTTACCCTTCTCGTATCAGGCCTAAATCCAAACCGGGACTCTTCGCAAAATAAAATTTTATCCTATTGCTCCTGGGTCCATTTCAAGTGTTCCCTACACCATTCGTTTCGTCGGGCTCGATTCCCATGGCGTATAGGTGGGCACCTAATTGGGCGTCGTGCTCATAGGCCGTATTCATGCAGCCTTTTCTCAAGGTTTGGTGGCTAACAACAACGCCGCTTGAGAATTGTAGCTTTAAACCTATCTCCCGGGCGGTTAAAATTGGCTGACGTCTTGCTTAGTTGTTTGTATCGGTCCTGTCGAGCAGTAGTTCTCCTTCCACGTCCTGGGAGCTGCTCAGCAGGATCCCCTGTATTAACGTACCGCTACCAAAGACGACAAATCACGCTCCTACTGACACCAAAATGCCGAGATACCTGGGACTGATTTCTTCCCGCTTGTAGCATTCCCACAGCTCTCTGCATTTCAACACCAGTCAAATGGCGTCGCTCCATGACAAAAAAAATGACTCGCCACTCAATTTTTTCAAAAACTGTTTGTTTCAAAATGATAAAAGCGAGATAAATACCAAATTTAAAAAGCAACAAAAACACATGAAATCGGGAAATAGTTTGTTTTGATAGAAGTGGCGAAAGTTTGTTATTGCGTACGAGGCGGAATTAACTCCCGAGCCGCAGGCGAGGGTGTTTTTGAGCCGAGAACTGCAATAACAAATCTGTTGGTGAAAGCTAAAGGACCTTAAGTCCATTTTTTGGAATTTTTGTGTTTTTAATGATTTTAATTCAGAATACCCGAATTGATCAAAAGGTAAAAGACATTAAGTCCTACAGCCAATAAATTTGGCAAATGTAAAATTATAAATGACATTAAGTCCTTAAGCGTGAAAAAGTGAATGATCGTATGGTTACTTAATATTGTTCACTATTTCTGTAGGTGAAAAGTGAAGGGCCTTAAGTCACATTTTATAAAGTTTTCAGTAGAGCTCAAAGAATTCAATCGAGGGGGATGGCGAATGTATGAACTACTGGGTGGGCAGACTGGGCGGGTGGAGATCAGCAATATTAAAGTACCCAAAACTAAGATGTTCATACCCGAAATTAGATATTAAAGTTGTCCGTGTCTAAAAAGTAGTAATAGTATCGTTGTCGAATAAAAAGTATGACTATGATGGTTGCTCAAGCTATTATATTGTGATATTTTTTAACAAATATAGTTCCTTAAGGCTGTATTATCGGACTTAAGGTTCTTTAACTTTGATGTTTTACTAAATATCTAATAGTATTACGGTAGTTACGTCCTCTCTAAATTATAAAATAATTAAATTTAATATACATTACTGATTCAAGTAATGTATATTAAATTTAATTATTTTATAATTTAGGTATGATACAAACTCATAGAAAAATATATTGAAAAGTTTTAATGACCTAAGAAATGAAACAACATTATAAGAACATAATATTTTTTATTTAGTAAAAACAAAAATCTTTGAACTTTTAAATCTTTAATAAAATCAATGAAATTAAACAAATTAAACAAAAAAAAAAAAAAAACTATAACGACCCTATGGGACCGGCACCAGCTCATACGGTCCTGTTCTTCAGATAAGGTAAATATTATGTCAAGTGAAGTTTTTAAAAACATACTGAATATCCAAGAAGGTCCTACAGCGCCATTTATGTGTGATGAATCATAAAACGTCTTCTAATCAACAAGAATTTGAAAAGGTGTCCTTAAGGGGACTGTAGGAGCTAAACGCAAGTTTTATAATGCAAAAAAGCGTATGATTCACTGCAATAAACAAAACCAGAAAAATATAAGATATTCTTCAGGATATATGCTAGTATGATAGTGTTTTGAAAACATAATTTTACAACTAATTTAAAAATAATAACGAACTTTTCTCTAAAAAATTCTTTTAACGAGTAAAAACCGTACTAAAATACATGCGATCATACTAATTTTTTAGCAAATAATTCTACAAGCAACATATTAGCATGATAGTGTTATATTTTTTTAGTCCAATCAATAGATTTTTTTTAAACTGCAAAAATCTCTTATTTCCCATTATTTGGCCCGCAGTGACTGACGTAACAACCACTTTGTAGTGCAAGCTGATTAGAACTTTATTTTAACAGTATTTCAAACGAAGTTGAACCACCACAAATAGAGTTGCTAATTTAGCTCCTGTAGTCGCCTTAATCAGAAATAGAAGGAGATCTCTAGAAGACTTTGCTATGCCTGTATTGCAGCCGATTAGGCAACAAACCTATACGCACATTAAAAGTTTCAGGATTTACAAAAAGCTCTGCAATAGATTCCACCCATTTTTCATAATTTTTATAATACATTAGCCCATGATGGCACAGCATGTGACTTACCAGAATAACCTAATTTTATTTTGTTTTAGTTACTTGATTTTATTAAAGATTCATAAGTTCAAAGATCTTTGTTTTTACTAAATAAAAAATATTATGTACTTCTAATGTTGTTTCATTTCTTAGGTTATTAAAACTTTTCAATATATTTTTCTATGAGTTTGTATCATACCATACCTAAACAATAAAATAATTAAATTTAATATACATTACTGATTCAGGAGAGGACGTAACTACCGTAATGCTATAAGATATTTAGTAAAACTTCAAAGTTAAAGAACCTTAAGTCCGATAATACAGCCTTAAGGAACTATTTTTGTTAAAAAAATATCTCAATATAATAGCTTAAATAACCATCATAGTCATACTTTTTATTCGACAACGATACGTCATTTACTTTTTAGACACGGTCAACTTTAATATCTAATTTCGGGTATGTACATCTATGAGCTCTACTGAATATTTTACAAAATGTGACATAAGGCCCTTCACTTTTCACCTACAGAAATGTCCACGTGTATCAAACGACGTTTTACAATACTGAAGTATGGAAGGTTGCAATTAAACACGTCCGTTCTACACTAGCGTTTATTACCGACTACCTCTAACATAACATAAGCTTTCTTACTCTAAGTACATTTATGCACTTCACCTCCGGGGGTGAAAGAGAAAAAAAAACAATCATTTAAAATTAAAGACAATCATTAAAATTAAACAATTACAGACAATATAGTTAAATATTAAAGATCAAAAAAAAAAATGAAGACAAGCAAAGCAAAGGTACCTTTTCTAAAAAAAAAAAATTACTGACTAAATTTTTTTGTCCTATCTTTATGTATAACATCCATTTTTAATTATCTTTACATTAACGCCTAAATCTTCCAACACTTCAAAAGGTCCATCAAAAATACAGTCTAATTTACGAACACATTCGTTCTTTACTAAGATAAGATCGTTTTTCTTATAAAATACAGGATGACATGACTTATCATATTTGTCCTTTCTGTTTTTCTTACAAGCTACCAAATTGTTTCTTGCATCTCTTATGGCTACCTGCAACTTATATTTTAAATCTAAACAATAATCATCAGTATTATAAAGTGGTTCTATGCCATGTTCTAAACTATTTGGTAAACGACACTGTCTTCCAAACACAAGCTCATAAGGTGCGTATTTAGTTTGCGTGTTTACACTAGTATTAAAACTAAAACACCAGAAAGGTAACCAATCTGACCATGAATGATACGCGTTTTTTACAATACGTTCTTAGAAATGCTCCTAAATGTTTATGTGCTATCTCTAGAGAACCGATTGACTGATGGTGGTATGCCGTGGATTGCAACTTTTCTATTTCTAATAGCTTACATGTTTGTTCCATAACGTGAGAGATAAACTCTGTCCCCCTATCGGTAGCTATGGTTTTTGGGATTCCGAATCGTAAAATAAAATTATTTACGAAAGCTTTTGCTACAGTAACCGTTTCCTCATTTGGTAATGGATATGCCTCTATGTATTTTGTCAGCTCGCATTGTAGGGTTAAAATATAACAATTTCCTAACTCGTCCCTGTCCAAAGGTCCAACTAAGTCAAAGAAAACTTTATCAAAGGCTGCTAATGCTGTAGTAGTTATAGTCATGGGTTGTCTAGTATATTTACTTTGTTTCATTTTCTGACACATCTCACATTTACTTATAAACTTACGAATATCCATATCTAGCCCTGGCCAGTAATATTTTCTTTTAATGTTATTCGACATTCTATTCATACCCGCATGTCCACTGGTGGGCAATAAATGATAGTTATTCAAAATAAATTCCTTTTCCTTTTCGTCATATATTCTTTCAATTCCTCTCAAAATACATATTCGGGGTCCGGACCATGCCTTTAAGGATTTAATTTCACTACATAAACCTCTTATAAATTCATTATTATTATCATCTTTCACTATGCATAGTTCTTTTACGTTTATTCTTTCACAAAACTCCTTTAACAAACCTTTAACCTCCTTTGCTTTCGCAAATTCGGCTCGCGAGAAATGCAATCTAAAGTTAAGGTTAATATGCACAATAGCATTTTACTTGGAATATAAACAAAACAATCCTTTTGTTTCTCTATCATATTTTCTCTCTTATACTTCGTTATAGTCTTTTCTTCTACTAACTTCATTTCAATAGAATCACACGGCTGTCTTAGTAATCCCACGACCCTTGTTGATCAGGCCAATTGTCGGTGGCTTTACTAGGCACAGCTTGTTGTTCCTTACTACTTTCTTCCAATCTCCTCTTTTGTCCTCTGGTTGTTACAGCTAAAATTTGCTCTTTCATATTCTTTAATTCATCTGATGTTATGCATATCCTTGACAATGCATCCGGGATCACATTGTCCTTACCTTTCACATACACTATCTTAAAATCATATTCCTCAAGTATTAATCTGAATTTAATTAGTCTGCTAGAAGGGTCCTTCATACCAAATAAATAAACTAAAGGTTTGTGGTCTGTCATAATAGTAAACGTTCTACCAAACAAATATGGTCTATAGTACTTTACTGGCCATACTATGGCTGTTAATTCTTTCTGTATTACCGAATAATTTTTATCTGCTTTATTTAATGGTCTGCTGGCATAAGCAACAGGTTTCATATCCTTGTTACACAATACAGCTCCTACGGCCAGATCAGATGCGTCTGTTTGTAATATAAATTCATTGGTTTCCGAGAAATCTGGATATTGTAATATTGGTGGCGTTGTTAATGATGTTTTTAGATAATTAAATGCATTTTGACACTCTATACTCCAAACAAAAGGTTCATCCTTCTTTAGCAATCGGTTTAAAGGCATAGTAATTGTTGCAAAGGACGGTACGAATTTCCTATAGTAGTTGCAGAAGGCAACAAACCGTCTCACTTCATCCACGTCTTTTGGTACTGGATAATTTTTTAAGACTTTAGTTTTGTCAGGGTCAGGTGAAACACCGTTAGCAGAAACTAAATGATCCAGATATAAAATTTCTTTTTTTAAGAATTGACATTTAGTAGGGTTCAACTTTAAGTTAACCTTCCTCCTTCCTTCCTTCTTCTTCCTTTCAAACACATCAATGAGATTTTGGTTATGAATAGTTAAAGATCTTCCGAAAACGATAACGTCGTCTAAATAGACAAAACATTTCTCAAAAGCTAAGCCTGACATCGCAATTGACATAACTCTACTAAAAGCGCTGCAAGAAGTCTTAAGACCCATCGGTAATCGTTTTAATTGGTAATGTCCTGTACTGGTGGAAAATGCAGTATATTTTCGGCTTTCAGGTGCCAGTTTTACTTGATAATATCCTTGTTGAAGGTCTAAATGGGTAAAATAGATTGAGCCAGACAACGAATCTAAAATATCAGTTACGAGTATGTTCGGCAATGGAAATTTGTCATCTACAATATTTTCATTTAATTTCCGAAAATCAATAACTAAACGCCACTTCTGAGATCCCTCTGTTTTTTTTGGAACTAGTAGGATCGGACTAGACCATTCGCTAGTTGATACTTCTATAATGTCATCCTTAAGCATACTATCAATTTGCTTAGCTACTTCCGGTTTTAGGGCTTGTGGTAACCTGTACGGTTTGTTATAAATTGGATTAATGTTACTCTTCAATGTTATTGTCTGTTCGCAAATATTTGTTGTTTCTAACTTATCTCCGGGTAAAAAGAAAATTTCAGAATATTTAGTACAAAATTTCTCAATGGAGTCCTTTTCTTCTCGGTTTAAATGTTGTAATTCTAAAATTGGCAATAATGTATTGGCTCTTATTGAACTACTGTCTTGTTTGCTAAATTTAAAAGTATGGTAGTCCTCTAAAGGCTCTACGTTTAATACTATTTTTTTTAAACTTACTTCTTCATCTCGTGTATTTAATATTTTTATTGGCACTTTTTTATTTTTAGGTCTAACTATAGTGCCTGCTAAGAAAACATCCTTTTCTAACTCTCTTGCACTAACAAGCAATCACCTGTCACTTCCGTGTTTAAATAAATGTAATGAATGGTTTCACTTCGAGGTGGGATCAGTAATGAATTACTGTAATCCGGTTGGTCATAAATTGTTTGATTATAATATTTTTCTCCTATTTGTAGCGTTAACAATTTTTTATTTAAATCAATATTTGCTTTATACCTTTTCATAAAGTCTAATCCTAATATTCCATGAACGGTGATTGGTAAAGTTTTAAATATATGAAACTTAATTTGAAACGAATCAGTTTCAGAAGCATATAAATCAAGCATTGCGTACCCTGTGGAGTAAACCTTACCTCCGATTCCATTAATCGCTAAATTATCACGAAACACCTGGGTTGACCTTGGAAGTTCTTCTTCCTTAATAATTGAAATAGATGCGCCTGTATCTAATAATAATATTAGCTTTTTACCGTTTATATAGAAGTTAATAAATTTAAAATTACCGGTGCAAGTATTATAAACAAAATTATTAATCACGAAAAAACTGATTGTTGCCATTGTTGTCAGGCTTATGTTCCAATCTGTTTGTAGTTCGTGCTTGAATATTGTCACTTTGTGGTGGGATTGTCATTTGGTAAAAACCTTGGCCACCACGCCTATTATAGTAATAACTCTGTCTGTTATGCATTCCTCTGCCGCGGGGGCCGTACCGAAAAGGTCTGGATTGGCCTTGGTATCTATTTGAGTGGTTACCATAATTGTCATAATTATTTTGATAAGTACCTCTGAAAGTACCTCTATTTTGAAAATTTTGACGACCACGTCCTTGTCTTATGGGTTTAGGAAAACGATAATTGAGCCTACCTCTAAAGGTTGACGTCAACTCCATAACCTCAGCAGGCCTGGAAGAAGACGATGATGGCGGGGACTCGTCCTTGGCTGCCTGGATTGCGTCCTTCAGCAATGTGTAGTTGCGTGAGGCAATGATCGTGCCCAACCTTTCACTCTTAAGTCCATCTGTAAACTTTTTCACGGCAATTTTTTCATTAATTGGTTTAAGAATCGCACATTTGGCAGTGTCTCCTTCAGCCTGAGAAATATTTAAATTTGTTAATAATCTTTCAAGTTCCGACCCATATTCCTCAATAGTCCTATAGCCTTGGTTCAGAGATTGAATTTGATTTTGAATTGCTGTGAAGGATTTTTTTATTAATAGTTTATTCCTAAAATCCTTAATCATGTCACTAATTGTCGAGTAAGTGTCTGCTACTCGTAACTTGGCATTTTCAGATAACCTACCCTTTAGTATAAACTTAATTAGTAACTGTTGACCTACATCACTAAGCATATCCGTGTACATCTCCACCGCGTCAATCAATCGCTTCGTTGTATTTTCCTTATCATCTAATACAGGTATTAACATACAAGCAGTTTTCATATCAAATTCCATTGTTTCTGATATTAATTCTACGCTAGTCAAAATACAAAATTTTGATATTTCCTGAAATATTGCACATATCTCTTTATATGTGGCATTAATTAACTCAATTTCCGATTCTTTTGCCTTTTCACCTAAAGCGGTAAATAATGTTTTACTTCTATTTAACAATATCTCGGCCTCTTGCAACTTATCTGACGATACTGAACCTTTGTATCTACTCTGGCCTTTTTTTATAAGATATCTCCGTATTCGTAATAATTCTTCATATAATTCGATTAAATTGTCAGCCATAATATAATTAACAAAACATTATAATTACTGGAAAAATAAAGTTGTTGCGCATTCATTCAATGCACCGATAAAAAAAATGCCGAATCGTATTTCTACGTACTACGGTACTTACTGTAACTCGCAACCTATTTTTAGAACTTAATATTACTACATACTTTTAAATATAAGATTGTCAATATTCTTACGTGTAAAACACTTTACTTCACACACTTGTTTCTTTCACTTTTTTTCACTTAAGTACTCACAAATCTTCTCTTGAATTAATCGTATGCGCCTAAACATCTTCAGCGTGACCTTGGTCTCTCCTTCCGGATAAACGCTGCCGCATCCTTCTTACAAATGCAGAATCCACTTGGTCGTCTATCCATTTCTTATGTCTTTTTATGACTTTCTTGTAAATTATTGCAAGAATCACAATAAGCAACAGCACCAGAAATGTCGTCATCAAAATGTTATTTAGTTTTATGTAATTTTCCTGCTCCGTTTCGCTGGCGCTATTATTGCCTCCTGATGCGTTTTGTGCGATGATAACCTCCTTATCCTCAGTCTTCGAGTAACTTTTTCCCATTTTCACTCCTTGTAATATTGCATTTGTTAAACATTGCAACTTGGTGCACCAAGGCACACAGGAATCCGCCGCGCTTGCACTTTGCGCTCGCTACCGGATAGCTTGCAAGCGCAGTTCCCGGAACGCGTGTGGCAGGGTCGCCATGAAGTATGGAAGGTTGCAATTAAACACGTCCGTTCTACACTAGCGTTTATTACCGGCTACCTCTAACATAACATAAGCTTTCTTACTCTAAGTACATTTATGCACTTCACCTCCGG
This sequence comes from Xestia sexstrigata, assembly GCA_941918905.2. Classification (NCBI taxonomy): domain Eukaryota; kingdom Metazoa; phylum Arthropoda; class Insecta; order Lepidoptera; family Noctuidae; genus Xestia; species Xestia sexstrigata. Next base: position 1,773,999 of record OW799210.2, read on the forward strand.
TTGTGAAAGAGAAAAAAAAACAATCATTTAAAATTAAAGACAATCATAAGAACAATCATAATTAAGATCAATCATACAAAACTTCAATACACTTTTGAAGAAATAAATAATAAGAACGAAAAATATTTTTGTCATGAATTACTATGAAACTATGATTTTAATTTTCTTTTTTTCCCTTTAGTTTCGCCAGGTGAAGGAGAAGTATGAAGCCGCTAAACAGCCTAATATAAAAATAGTCGTTTTTTTTACATTTTTGAATTTAGAACACAAATAAATGTTAATTTGTGTATAAAAGTAACTATTAGTTTTTAATAATCATGTTTATTTATGATATTTTATTTATAAACACAATTTGAATATTTAAAAAGTATTTATGCCATAAAGACGCTTAGTGCTTTGCCGAAACAAAAAAAGACATTCACACAGTATAGGTAAGTTATCTGTGGCAATTTTCATTCCCGCACACGTGCGGGAAAATGGAAAAAACGCACACGTGTGAAATACATTGCATGTTGTACTTAATCGTAGTGCGTTATGGACCAGTTTTCGAGGAAGTGTATTGAAAAAATAATTACCTTTTATATTTAATGAAAACAAAACTCAATCGAAGCGTTTTTTTTTTTTAAATCAGCCAGGTATGTGGTTACCGAGAGCAAAAAGATTGTATTAGTAAAGTAGATTGGTAATCTACTTTGTTAAGAAAAATAAAGTATAAATTAATAAAACATGCAGTTTCTGTAAAATGATGCGTGTTGCTTAGACTTTTTTGATGTGTAGTTGGGGGTTTTCCGCACATTTTCGTCCTGATTCGCCACGACAAATTATTCCGCTCAGCCTGTGCCATAGATAATACACTGCCTGTGTCTGCTGACTCAGGCCGACCTGAATAAGCCTAAATATAGTTCTAATTAGGTTTTTCATAACATCACGCCTGTAATCCCCTAAGGGTTAGGCAGAGGTGTACTTAATGGTAGGTACACCTACATTTCGACAGTTTTGTTTTAAGTCCCATGTAACAGGTGCGAGCCTATTGCCATCAACCGGGCATACATTCAAACTTCGTGGCTGCTGCTGAGAAATTCCTGATGGAAAAACCCAATATAACTTTGCACGACCTGGAAATCGAACCCAGGACCTCATGCTCAGCAGTCTCTTGCAACCTCTAGACCAACGAGGCAGTTAATTATGTTTTAAAATTGCTCGAAATAGGCGACTATTGCTATGTGTAGTACCTAACTAACTTCTTACAATATGTACTTGTCTGTGTAGGTGTATTACGTGTCAAAGGAAACAGAACCAGCAAGTGTATCCATACTAGATTTCCAATTTTAGAATTCCATGTTTATTCACGTAGGCATTCGAGTTAACCCGCTCATTGAATACCAAATTACACCTTAATTAGCAGTATTCAAACTCATCAGTTTTCAAATAAAACACAAACTGGCTCTGATTCAAGTCAGGATTGCTTTATTTCAGCAGCAATAAGGACTGTTATACGGTGGCATTTCGTAGGCTAAGTTGGGTAGGTGCGTGATTACGGTTCAGGATGTTATTTTGAATACTTATCTGAATTAGGGGTTTAGTTATTCACAGTGGGTTCCTCAGGTGCAGAAAGTTAGAAGTGACCGTTTTATTTTCGGAAATGATTCTGTTCGTAATTAAAAAAAGGCAAGATTCGTTTTGAATGTTGAACAATAAAAATAACTTGAATCGTGTCGACATGATTTAGCTCTGTTAGATGCACAAACCGTACCGGATCGCTACTCCATCGGGAATTTTTCAGTAGCGGTTAATGGCAATAAACTCGCTCTCTATTTCATGGGACCTAAAAACATAATTGGCAAAATGTGGGTGTACCTACTATGTATTCGGTTACAGGCATGACGTTATGTTGCTTCGAGTCGCCTTGGATGCTGAAATATCAAACAGAATTTATCTACCAACTAAGTACCTACTACAAAACAGAATTTATCCACCCGAATACGCGCATAGCACTGCTAAAACACAAAGTGAAGAAAGCAAATCATTCAACCGCTGCGCCAATTGTACCGTAGAAATATAACATTCTACTTAGGTACACCTGCTCACGAACATCGAACGTGTGAAACCATTGAAGGGAGCTAACTCGGGACTCCACTCGGCAGAAACATTTTCGAATCTTTTTTTCAACGTTATGTAGGTATTTTGTGCCTCGAGATACGTTCCGAAGTTTCTGCCCAACGAACCAAGAAAACAGTGCGTGTAAAATAAATCAGCCTTTATATGAAAGAATTGGAAAGTAAAACCTTTTTTCTAATGCGTAAGATTCCTTAACAGGGTTTTTGTCTTATTCTTAAAAGGATATTCCGGAAATCGCTTCGAAAAATCCTGAATTAAATCCGAAGATATATGGTTTTCCGAACACGTTCATGGAATTTATAATGTGAAATTTAAATAGGATGGATATTATGGTAGCTCCATACAATAGGGCCCTAGCTAGCTGGGTATGTTAGGGTGATGGGTTGCACCCAGGGGTATGATATTCTTTCCGTTATAGTTAATTAATAATTATTACAATGACCATTGAATTTAATAATTACGAGCTGTTGCACCATCATTAATGAAAAAGTTCAATGCGACGAGATGTCCTACTTCCCCAAAATGTACCTACATGTTTTTTTTTGTTATGGCAACATTTCAAGCTATCTGTCATCACACTTTCAAAGACAACCAAGTTCAAAATTGATTTACGCGGGATTCATCGGAAACAAATTATTCTGCTGATATTAAAGAAGTATGAAGAACAGGGTGTAAAGTTCTTCATCCCCCATAGAAAACGCTGGATTCTCCGATCAGACGGGTATTCATAAATAAATAATAATAAATATCGCTGGACATTACACACAGCGCCATCTAGTGCCACACTAAGCAACGAGGCTTGTGTCGTGGACCCCAGATAGTTGATGTATTTACAAACAAAAAGTATCTATGTAGTATAGATACTTTTTGTTTGTAAATACATACTTATTATACATATAAACATCCATGACTCGGAAACAAAATTAAATGTCCATGCTCATCACACAAACATTTGCTTCTACCGGGATTCGAACCCGGGACCCTAAGAACGTAAGGCAGCCTCAGTACCGCTGTGCCATTCGGGTCGTCGTATTGTGTCTGGTAGGCTAATGCCCGATAGTTGGTGTACGTTACCCCAGCAGGAAAGTGTCTCCTAGAGTTATATGAGTGGAACGTTTAATTAGTGCCTTATCTGCTGTAAATGTCCCCACATAAAAAATGTGTGCCCCCCTGTCGTTTTGGAAAAAAACGGTAAAAACGATTCCTGCTGGGGTAACGTTTTTCCAGCAGGAAAATTCTAAACGAATGATCGGAGAGAGAAACATTGTGCATGGCCTTGTAGTTTATATAAGTGCCAAAATGTGCCTTAAGATTTAATATTAATTCGATTTAAGAAAATATTTATAATTTCCAAGTTATCGCGGTTTTATGAAAACTCGAAAAAACATTGCAGCGCCTAAATGAGAGAAGGTATAAGCTCGCTGAAAACTGTATTTGGTCCGCCTTGACGCTAATAATAACCATACAAAGTAACTGTTCATGCATGCGTTTTTGAATTATCTTGATAAAAGTTAAAACGATGGTGACATAACTTTGACGGCAACATACAAGGCACCAGCTCAATCCCAGATGTGTAGGTGTAAACCAATAAAGTGTCCTATTTGCCAGGTCTTTGGCCCAAAATATGATTGGGAGATGTTTTAAAAAATATATAGTTCATGAAATGTGTGATGAATACCTGCTACGAAAAAGAGGTAGCTCTATTTTGTAAAAATCCAATTAACACAACAGTAAAAAAAGACAAATACGTATGTATTTGTCTTTTTATTTATATATTTATCGATAAGCCGTAGGTGAGATAAATAAACATTAAGTTTTTCATCATTGATAGAAGATTCCCTTTTTTCACCTCCCCACCGCTGCATATTTCTGGCCGCGCTCCATCCGCTGACGTCGTGTCGCAAAGGAGTCGCTTTGTCTAGCTTGGAGAAAGTGAGACAGCTAGTACGCATACGATATTAGTGGGACAGAGACAGATACCTAAACCTACCTAAACGCTCTATAGAATAATGCGAAGTGTTTTTGACTAGGAAGTGCGTTTGGATAATTACTTGATATTGGTAAACAGTTGCAGTTTGATGCCAAGGACACTGTTGCGTGTTTCTTTTTTTTTGAACTTTGAAAGTTGAAAGTGGCGATGACGTAATAATTAAGCATTTTATAACAATGACGTGGTTGTAGGGGTGGTGAATTTTGTAAAAAATAGTTAAATGATCGCACGATCTTCGATGGTAAGTATTTAATGGCATTGTTACTTATCAAGTACTTGGATTTTTTTCATTACTTTATTTATTATAAAACAAAATGTTCTAAATCATGTTTGTTTTGTTTTCATCTGAAAGGATATACATACTTTCCTATTGGTCCAATAGCAATTTCATCAAAATCGATTCAGTCATTTGTTTTTTTGTTGTTTAATACGTATTTTCTCTTCTTGTGCTACGTTGATGTAATATGATCCCTTAATAACTTCTAGTTACAATGAAAAAAAAAAATAATGACAAGAATTCACTAGACTCCTAAACTAAGACTCGACCACAATCCGTCAACATGTCACAGGGCTGTATCTTTTTAGCCGAAATAGCTAAATACTTGATTTGATTTTAACAGAATGTTCTATGGCAGCCATAACAACAATAATATAAACCAAGCAGTGAGGGCTGGCATTTTGCCTAATGGCAAGTTGCAAATACTTCCCATTGTTAATCTAAATGATGTAAGTAATCATTTTGTTGATCTTTATAATATATGTATCTAAAAAAGATCTGAACTGATCAGGCTGAATATATCTGTATATAATCAAGCTAAGTTTTATCACAACTGTATAAATTTCAACTTAATTGCTCGAATACCTACCTACTTCTGGAGAAAATTGAGCACAAAATTTTGTATCCACGGATATACACACTTCCATCCTATAAAATAGTGTAAATAGATTCAGGAAACTTTGAAACGTTTATAGGTAGGAAATTTGATCTGTGATTAGATGCTATTACTTTAAGAATTAATATTAAGGGAATAAAAATAATAATTTCCACATCAACAAGCTGTTTCATTTAATATGGTCACAAGGTGCATTTAATATATTTTTTAATTAGCCCCCAAAACTTTTGAACATAACTGTACGGACAACAGCTTAGGTATAATACGTCAAATAGAGAAGGTCATCGATATGTATGAATCCGTCGCTTTTTAGTAGTCATTTGAATTTGGTCGGATAATCAGCCGTTGTTTACATGTTTTGATTATATTTACATATTGCGAAACATTCCAAGCTGAATATTTTCACCATATATTTTTGACTAAAGGCACACTTTATTGGTTTACACCTACACATCTGGGATTTAGCTTGTTCCTTGTATTTTGCCGTCAAAGTTATGTCACCATCGTTGTAACTTTTATCAAGATAATTCAAAAACGCATGCATGAACAGTTTTGAAACTTTGTATGGTTATTATTAGCGTCAAGATGGACCAAATACAGTTACACAGACAGTTACAGCGAGCTTATACCATGTCTCATTTAGGAGCTGAGATGTTTTTTCGAGTTTTCATAAAATCGCGATAACTTGGAAATTATAAATATTTTCTTAAATCTAATTGGGGCACTAAGGGGCACACATAAAGAGCTACTCATGTATGTTTATTCTACAGGGGCACATGTAATTTTTTTAGAGATATACGATTCTGAAAAATGTTACTCCAGCAGGAAATGCAATATCTCGAAAACCTGAAGGGACAAACATTTTATTTTTGGGGGCACATTTTGGCACTAATATAAGCTATAAGGCCATGCACAATGTTTCTCTCTCCGATCATTCATTTAGAATTTTCCTGCTGGAAAAACGTTACCCCAGCAGGAATCGTTTTTTCCATTTTTTTCCAAAACGACAGGGGGCACACATTTTTTATGTGGGCCCCCACTGTGCCCCCAATGTGCCCACATTTACAGCAGATAAGGCACTAATTAAACGTTCCACTCATATAACTCTAGGAGACACTTTCCTGCTGGGGTAACGTACCTACACCAATAGTTGTCGGGTTTTATGCTAATCCGTCTGCTCTCTTCTGGGCTATTCCGTCTTAGGTCGCAGATAATTCTAATATCGCGATTCAAAATTCTGATGTTAGTTAATCTTCATTTGTGACATGGATGGCGCTGTAGTACTACTGTTTGATATGCCGTTACAATACTTTTCGTCAACAAGTGAAAATATGCAGAATTCAGGTGGAATATACCCAATAGCAATTTGCTCCACTAGGTACTTCAATACAAGGTGAGTAGGTACGTAAAACTTTATTTTTATAACTTTACTTTTATTTCGTAATACAATACCTAGGTATTATCTGATGAGTCGTGAATGTCATAAATACGTAGCTGGCCATTGATACAAATTTGCCGTAGTAATGTCTATAGGTAAAGTAACAGAAAAATCTTTAAAAAGTACCTAAGTAGGCGCCAAGGGTCTTACAACAATGAAAATGCTGATGAATAAGAATGTTCGCGCCCTTCAGGCAGAGCACCACTGAACAGCTCTTACAACATCATTGAAACTGGTTAACGGACTTGTGTCTTTAGGTACAGTTTTGATGGTACTTACACCTACAATATAGGTAGATCTATAGGTCACCTTTGCTAAATATATCTATAGGTACATATAGAATCTATATTATTAAATCGTGGTACGGTGGGCAGGATTAAGTAGGTATATAATCATGTTGGTAAAATATTTTATTCGAAGTTTTTTAAATCATCGACATAGTTTAGATCTGCAATAGCTTGTAAGACCACATACCGCGACACTTTGACTGACTCAAAAAGCTTTAAAGGCATCACAGCGGACCAATCATCGGTTCCTGTTATGGGGCTGACAACATTTATTTGATGCAGTTTTTTTAGAAAAACTATTTGTTCTAGCACATAAAAAAAAATACCTAGGTATGTAAATATTCATCGTATTTCAAAGACCGTGGACGGACTCGATACATAATTGGACGAAATCGGCTCGGTTGAAAATAAGACTAGACTACAGAAGCTACCTACATAATTTCTCTAACGTAGAACATGCCATTATGCCCATTCCCACTCATAGAGAGGAGGCCTGTGTCCCAGCAGTGGGAACATTAATAAGCTGATGATGAATGAATGAATGAATAGGTACAACACACATTATTTAAGTTAAGCTACTAATTTCTCAAATTAAACGTACCTATTCCTGTAACGTCTGTAACAGAGCCAGTCGATACAGTCATAAACGAAGTCGTATAACAAGCACATAACGGCACATACCTACAATTGCTGGCTACGGCACAAAAAAGATAGGTACAGAAGTCAGACAGACAGTCTTTGGGCCGCGTCCTAACCAAGGCGATGTTTGCATATGAGCATGTGACCGTCGCCTATATCTTGATCAGCCAAGCCAAATGCATCGCGAGGACAAAGGGTGCATTCCTGTTATTACGAGTAGAATAAATGAGGGATATATAATACTAACAGATGCCCGCGGCTTCGCCCGCTTGACAAATTAAATATTAAAACCTTCCTCTTCAATCACTCTATCTATTAAAAAAAACCACATCAAAATCCGTTGCGTAGTTTTAAAGATCTAAGCATATATAGGGGCAGACAGACGCGGCGGGGGACTTTGTTTTATAATATTAGTGATAGTGATAGTGATAGTGATGATGATGAACGTGACGATACTGTATTCGCACGACCGATCACTTTGGTTAGGGAACGGCAACGGGGGATCATGGTATGTAGTAACCGAAGAGATTTACAAGACCTGTCTATCGCTCGTAAATTTATTTGAATGTCCTTGGTAGTAACTAAGGGTCTATGTCATGTGACGCGTGCGTCAGTTTTTCATCTTTGTATGGAGCTGACCTTCTGTATTACTCCTTGCTTGCCCGCTGCGGTATACTACAATCAGCTTTATCGGTTTCGCGCCTCTTTATGTAGGGCCGGCGATAAATTTGCCAGTTAACCTAGATTTTATTTAAAAGGTCACGGGTTATTGTTTTATATTTGAGTGATGGTCCTTTGTCGAGATGATTTGGTCGGTCGGTCGGTTCGGGTTTGATTGAGGCTGGTGGTTTTACCTATAATATTCTGCCCTCTTTACTGACACAGTAATATCATCGTTTGTGTTTTCAGCAAGCAGTATTGTGATGTTTCAAGTAGCGTCAGAGGTAGATAACATTGTAGCAATGCTGCTTTGGTGAGGAGTAGTACCTAAAGGAATGGAGTCCTATGCGTGAGATCGAGATACTCAAGAGCCTTGGCGGCTGTGCTTGGAGAAGCAACTGACTTCACTGGGTGATTCTTCGCGGTGCCTCAAAACGCGGTCACACGGTCTTAATACGCACACAAATTAAAATTTACTTTTTCTTTATAATATGTATAATCACATACATTTAAAAATCTTAGTTATTAGTTAGTTTTTAGTAGCTAGTTTTTAAATACTTTAAATTGTAATCTGTGGAAAACGTTGTGGGTAGCATAATTGTTTTAAAATTTAATATTTAAATTATTGTTACTAATTCTTATTGTGCTACTGTTTGTTTTTCCTTAAATAAATAAATAAAATTCCTAACCTATTGAACATTCCGTCTGAGGACCAAACACAGATTACTCTTTACTTATCTAAGTGTATAATTTCAACATTAAACACCTTAAATTATTAATAAGGTTTATAAAAATATAAACATCTAATGTCAAGCAAAATCGGTGTTCTTCGCGTGTCACACTCGGTTCGCGTTCACGCCAAACTTTGATAACTTTTGTATTCAATTCATAAGCATATAATGTTATACATCAAATTAATCGTGTTTAACTGTGCATCGTAAATAGTAAAGCACATTAATTGTATCTCTTATAATACAATACTTAATAGACATGTCTCTGTCACACGATTTTGCGAGTTTCGCGAGCGCGCAACAAAACTGCACCTCTCTTCCAAAAGCGCCAACTTGTCCACGTTTTAGCTGCATGGGTACTCTGTATTATCCCGGCGTCAGTGGGGAAGACATGTACGTTCTTCGCTTCTAAACAATAAAAATACGAGGCAAGTTATTCTTTGAATATTTTCAGGTAGCCATGGTCAAGAAACTTTCATGCGTATATTTTGAAGGATAATGGTTTATAATTTTCCAAATTATTTTGAATTAAAGAATAAGATAGATCTTCGAGATTATTCCCAAGTACTGTTAATTTACATATAACTTTAATAGTAATTCACAAAAATGTAAAATTTTCATAACTGTCGTGGCACAACTTTCGTGGTTATTTGTTCACGAAAGTCAGCTAGCGCTCCACAAAAGCTATAAATCTCCACTAACTTATAACTATTTATTTTTTGTGAGTCGTCGATGCATTAACTCGATTGTCGTGAAGCTTAAAAAAAGGTGTTATGTAAAGGTGGTTGTATAAGTTTTTATAAACATGCATGTGTTTCGATTTTTTTCTTGTAACGACTCGTAGAATGTGTTTCTGTTTGTATGTTTTTTCGTAGCCAATTTAACAGTTTACCCCACCCCAAACTAGGCTGTTTTGCCAATTGTATCCCTCTTGCTTAAAAAGTTTTGTAACTTTCGTGGGCACCAAAATTTAAAAACAGAATATCTCTGTAGTACACCGATTTACATAATAATAAAAAATGTATGTATTGTTTTTACAGCGTCTTAAATGTGTGTCCGTTAATATGAAGATTGCTCTAAAAAAAAAATTCATCACGAAAGTTACGCAGAGAATACTTTTTGAAGAACTACCCAACTACGCCCACACAACCGAATTCATCTTATTTCCTTTTTTGAGTGAAAAAAAATATTGTTAACATTACTGCCGTATGTTTATCCAATGGGTTCTACTATTATTAACCTACATTTAGGCCTACCTATCTCGGCAGATTATATCATTATCTTGTGTCTTTACCGACAGTAAACTATTTCCAGCTTTCACCCACATACGAACTAGGTAGGTGTAGGTGTGGGTGTGTACCTACACAGATATACCCAAGAAAAACAATATGATGTTGATTACAAACAGGGTGTCAGAGTTTAATCCCGCCCATGGGCCTCTGACTCGGGTTTACATGCCGTCGAGAAATACCTCTCAGGCATAATTATCATTGTGCAGCAACTTAATCTGGATCACCCACTCAATGACGATCACCAGCTGGTATTTGATAGGTAGGTACTCTCGATCAACCAAGGGATGCGTAGCATTTGTTGAGGAAAACATTGCAGCAGATTATTCATGTTGCAAGGTTACAGGTTTTCTCCCTCTTATGGAATGGCAGACAAAAACAACGAGAGGTAAGTAATAGAAAACGAACAATAAACATGCTAAATTAAACATACAGGCACTTCTTATACGCCGTTACCTACTTAACGATAGCACAGTCATAGCCCATCTCGCTTTAAACAGAGCTCGATAAAACAATCGTAACTCTTTATGGTCTCGCTTCGCACAATGAATAACTGGGGGGGGGTTCATAGTTTACATAGTACATTTGTTAACACAGAAGGATCACCTAAAACATAAAAGATTGCTGATATACACGGACTTGCGCGAGAGCGCGAGTTTCATAATTTTTGTTCACACAAAAAGTGCTCAACGCGCCTAAAGAACTTTTCACTGCAAAAAAAAAAGGTGCAGCATAATTAACCTCCCGTGTGGTATCTCGGACCATGAAACTGAACAACTTTTGTTGTACGAGTTCTTGAAATTCGCAAAAATAAATTGATCTTTCTAACGGAGCTGACGCGATCAGCTAATAATGAACATGGTAAATAAAAAAAAGTTGTGTTAGAATTTGGTTGTGCGACAAAACTTTTTTCCTGCTTCTGTGGCAAGACTTGGCCTTGTAATGCAGCCTCCTGCATTACAAGGCCAAGTCTCCCTTAACCCTAACATACTCGACTGCTGCAGTGCGATTTTCTTGGCACTGTCTACTTGCTTCCAACAAACCTTCTGTATTTATTTATATCAGAGTACACATCTGTTCGGCAGCTATAAAGTATTTTGCGTTGGCGTTAGGTGTTCACTGAATGTTATGTTTTGTTTGTATGTTTTGATTTTGTGTATCTATAGGGTGTCTAACTTGGCAGGGATAATAGAATTAGCTGGACGTGGTTCAAGAATCGTAACTTACAAGTATTGTTATTTACCAAAGAGATCTAAGGTACTCTATAGGCTACCAGAAGAAATGTCAGAAAAACTGTGATACCATCAAACTGTGAAGTAATAAGGATAGGCCATAACATAGCAACATGACAAAACTGCTAAGGTTGATTTATTATACCTTTACCAAACGTTGGATATTGCAAGTAGATGTCGATGTGGTTCGCTTTGTACCGTATATTATTATTATTTATATTATTTCAACTAGCTGACACCCACGGCTTCGCCCGCCCGCAAATTATATACTAAAACCTTCCTCTTGAATCACTCTATCTATTAAAAAAACTTCTATCAAAATCCGTTGCGTAGTTTTAAAATTCTGAGCATACATAGGGACAGACAGACGCGGGCGACTTTGTTTTATAATATGTATTGATATCATTGTCATTTACAGCGTCTGGCGGTTGCAAGGATGAATTATATTTACCCATTATTAACGAATACAGAAAAAAAATTAAACAATAAAATTCAGATTACGATTATGCTAGTGCTAATCGTTAAAACATTTCAAAAACACCTTTTATTAATCAGGTTTACTCATGTATACTCTACCTATACTAAAGGATATTTTATTTCACGGTTCTTTTGCCCTGCCTCTCAATTTCGCCAAGTAGGGTGAAGTAACAAATTATCGTCCGTCCGTTAATTGCTCCGCCCTTCCATACTTTTTGTTCATCCAGCCTTTTAATTTAACTGAGCCATAAATTATATCATTAACTAAATTACTTTCGACATTATTAATTATTGTTTCCAAGTGAAAATGTTAGTTGCAATCATTTTAAATTGAACACGGAAACCTGTGAACTGGAGTTCTAGTAAATTAAAATTTTGTGAATGGGAGGTAAAAAGTTTTTTGTTCCTTGTTTATAAACCACTACAAACTGGGAAACTGCTTGCTATGTTTGACTTGTTGAAACATGTTAGTTAGCATGTTTACAATTTTGCATGGTTATAATTAGAGAGTATGTTTTCAACTGAAGAGAGAATGTAAGTATCAAGTTGTTTTTTTGTTGTAATTGTTTGTATATGTAGATAGAAAACCAACTAACTGAATTAATAACATTCCAACAACATTATTCTTGTGAAACTATATTAATATTAATGGATTCGTAGTAAAGTTGACCACCCACTCTTTATCCTATGTTCTCAAGGGAGTTTAAAAACAAACTAGAAGTACTTGAGAGTGTGAGCAGCGCTCTGTGTCAGTGACCTTAATGGGTTACTTAGAGGATAACGTCTTGCTACACTAGTTGCATAATCGCTCTTTGATACAAAAAAAAAATACTATGTGAAATTGATTTTTATGGGGTCAATTTTAACAAAATTTTCAAAAACTTTTTATGCTAAATAAGCTTGCGATTGGCCACAACTCTCCTGATGTGTAACGATGACGCGGCTTAAGGTGGAGCACGCTTGCCTAGAAGAAACCGATTCACTCGAACTTTAAAGAGATCTAGATTATAATGATAATAGTGAACAGAGAAGCCAGCCGTTAGTTCCACAATTCACGTCATCATCGTTGACAGCTTTGTTCCACTTGCTGCTGCTATCTACCTTTTGTGCCATGAGTAGACCAGACCATCCATCAAGTGAGTTGTTGGAATGCTAATATTACTCTCCTTTTTAGGGTTCCGTAGTCAACTAGGAACCCTTATTGTATGTTTGGTTGTCTGTCCGTCCTCGCTTAATCTCTGTGACCGTTAGCACTAGAAAGCTGAAATTTGGTACCAATATGTATATCAATCACGCCGACAAAGTGGTAAATAAAAATTGGAAAAAAATGTTTTATTAGGGTAGCGCCCCCCTATATGTAAAGTGGGAAGTGATTTTTTTTTAATTTCAACCCTAACGTGTGATATATTGTTGGAAAGGTATTTAAAAATGAATAGGGGTTTCCTCAAATCATTTTTTGATAATGTCAATAATTTCGGAAATAATCGCTCCAAAAGTAAAAAACAATGTGTCCTCTAACTTTTGAACCATAAGTTTAGAAAATATGAAAAAAATCTGAAAAGTAGAACTTTATAAGGACTTTCTAGGAAAATCATTTTGAACTTGATGGAAACAACAGTTTTTGTACAAAAAAGACAAAAAGTTGTACAAAATAATTTCGCGCGGAGCGCTGCTGGAGCGCGAACATAATGGATGAATGGATGGACCTTTAAACTCATAAGTGGGAACACTTATTGTGACGGACGGGAAACTACGGAACCCTACACTGAGCGTGGCCCGACACGCTCTTGGCCGGTTTTTTAAAAAGAATACGAACAAAATCTCTACAGCCATGTGATGATAACAAGTGCAACCACCCCTAATACAATTTTTTGCCCATATCATCAAAAGCAGACGTCCACTCAATTTGTCTGATTCCTTTATTCTAGTTTAGACTGTAATCCAGTCTAGATCTGTCTAGACTAACAGATGGTCTTCTACCCGCGAAATATGTCTCACTAGTTCTGATAAATGATCCTATTTCAGACTAATATCTGTGAAAATGCTATTGCATTGTTTTGGCTAGGAAAGCGAGGAAATTGAAATATATTTGTGTAATAAATAGTGAAATATTTTGAGAGTTTAAACTGTTTGACGTCTGCGGATTTGTTGCGAAGTTGAGGAATTCGTTTATTTTATTGTGTTAGCTGTAGATGTATTCGTCTAACGTCTGGCTAAAGTTAATATACTATGTAGTTGGGTATTTATACCTACATTGAAATGAGAATTCATAATCACTATTTCAGCCGAAAAACTTACACAGCTGGACATGGGCCTAACCCCAGGGTCGCCACAACCGCGGGCCTGTGGACGGTGGGCTATGGGCTAGCTCGCCGTCCGTCCGCCTCATGACGACAGGCCGTGTCGACGGCGCGTTCGTGTTCCACGTGCGCCTCAAAGAGAGTCAGCAAAAAGGAAGGGGTCCGAAAGGACCGATGCCTGCCGGGATTGCGGGACTGTTCGAAAGAGATACCGTGGCCCCGGAACACAAACGGCGATGAAGGAACATGGATGGGTTTTAGTTAGTAAAAGTGTGACACTCCCTCCTGCTCCGCCCAGAGCGGGAGTAGTCATTTGATGGTTTCCCAACCGAAAAAAAAAAAGGGTCGCCACAACAACCAGTCGGTCGTGTACATCTCGTATCCAGCGGATTCCACCTTGAAGCCTTCCAACGTTGCACCTTCATGTATGTGGAGAATTTTATTTAAAAAACTGCTCTGTCATTAGACCGTAGCACAGGGAACCATACATCAGCGGTTACGTTGATATCGTTTTTATGTTGCAGAAGTAAACGTCACTTCGAAGTGCAAGTGGCACTAATATGCGATTTACCAATTTAATATAGCTTTAATACCATAACAATGTTGACTGCCTCTTACATCAAGTGGTGCAACAGCTAAGCATGAGACGCCTGTCCACTGGAACGGAGAAAAGAGAGCAGGAGCCAGGCCAATAGAATTGCATAAAATCAAAGTCCCGCTCCGCCTTGCTTATTCTATGTAATTCTATTGATCAAAATTCACACTGTTCCACTCCTCTGTTCTCTTCTCCGCTTCAGTGTACAGACTGCCTTTCCCAGGTAGGGTAAGGCTCAGATTCTGGATTTGGGCATCGCTGCCTAACACTTCGGGGAAAATAGGCATGTTGGTATGCTATTGTATACCAACCTTAACTACTGTTTTGATACTCATTGATATGCACATATATTCTGATAGCATACATTAATTATTAAACGTTTTCATGACAATCGATCTTGTTCAGTTATCGTATTTCGAAATCAAATTAATTATAATCAATCACAAATTTTATGAGTGATGTGTTTGAATACAAACACAAAATCTAAACGTAATGTAATGTTTCTTCACATATTTTATTTTCTTCGTTTTAACAATGTGTGTCACAGAATATTTTTCTTCGGTGCGGACTAAGTTCCACGAAGAAACTAGTCTAGATATCTATAATATGGCACTGTATTTTTTTGTTTGTTTAACTCGGACTTCAGGTCCGATATTAAATTTTTTTCACCAATCTCCACAAGCCAGTTACAAGAAAGACTGGTTGTCAGACTTTCGGGCCACTGACTACTTAACGACTGTCAAAGATTTACAATTGACAGCCGGGATCAACGGCTTAATGTGCTATACGATGCACGGAGGAAACTCGGTATATAATGGGTGGTCACCCATCGACGGACCAGCCTAGGTACACCCGTTTAACCTGAAGATCGATCTAAGCGGCTGTTAATATTTAGCCACGAGCTCCTCCATCTTGAGAGCAGTGGTGATGAAATCAATAAGACAAAGTAAAGAGGCTTCCAAATTTCGAACCCATGTCCTAAGACACGCAAGTCAGGCCTGTCATCACTGCTACTCAGTCAGCAAGTCCCTAAAACAATAACATGCTAATGCTATCAGCCCCTCAGATTAATTGAAGAAGATTTAATTAATATTATTACAAGACACAATAGCTAAGCGCTTGACCTTAATATCTTAGTATTTCAATATTCAACAATTAGTTCTGAGAGACACGATTAATAAATTGCTCTTAGCTTTAATTGCTGGAATCAATGAAAATTTAAACATAATATTATTCTTGAAGAGCCGTCGATGTTGAAATAATAAGAGGAGATTAATTGGTTAACAAAAATTGCTTCATAATTTGCGCAGGGCATTTTGAGAAGCTGCAGAAGATTGATTGGGATTTTTAAAAGGATGTCTCAAGATATTGTCACTATCGTCATCATTTCAGCCGCTGCTGGTTATCCCGACCTCTTTCTTCTGTCTTCCTTGCCTGTTCCGTGCGATCCAGGCTTTTACTTGACAATCAGGAATAGTCATCCATCCAAACTCTGACCTCAAAAAATCAACTTCCGTCTCAGATCGATAGCGTCGCTTATAATTTGGGAACGAGTCACAAACGAAGTGTTTTTGAAGATTTAACAAAGAACACCGAATCAATAACTAAATCGCAAAAACTAATGCCGTTTGCATCTAAAGTGCGTGTTTGTTCCATTTCACTCTATCCATGTAAATAAAAATCAATTGCCATGCCACGTGTATGACGGAACATCACTTGAGCACGGCTCGGCCGATTTGGCTGAGTTTTTTTTGTTTTGTTAGTAATTTGTCAGGACAAGGCTTGTTTAAAAGAAAACTTTGTTTTCTTTTTTCTTCATTAGTTGCTGGGGCGGGTCGCTAGTAATATTATAAGTACAGAACTTCTTATCATGCGCCGTTAACAGCAAGCCTTCTGTAGCTATCTATATTATGCCAGCTCCAACTCGTAGCGGCCTACGCGGCGTAGCAGTGGCTCTACGAGGTCCGTCGGCTACGGACGTCTACGGCTACGCGCCGCGTCCTCGGAATTTTCGACTATGGACTGATTCGAGTTTCTATTATCTTTACTACTTTACCGTGACTTCAGTATATTTGTACAGTCAGTTGAACAAATATTTGTCTCTGAATCTATTTATTTTGTCGAGTTTTTTTCGCGGATGGTGTATTCGGAATTAAAGGACTTGTCTGTTTTATTTTGTTGAAGAGTGAACTTTATATTGGTTGGTTGAGTTGGAATTTTCGAGACGTGTAAGTAAATATTTTTTTATTTAGTTTTAAGTAGTTTTAAATATATCAGGGATTTTTATTTTTAAATTCAGGGAAAAAATATTTTTAAGTTCAGATTTAAGCTAACTGCTTACCTGGAAATTATTACGACTGAACTTTATCGAAAATTTTCAACAAAATGCAATATACGGGAAACCTACCCTACCTACACGTAGTGGTACTTCTATGGGTTCTCGGAAGGTCCCAGATTCGAGTACCCACTTACGTTCCTCCAAGAAGCCATTGTCCGGTGACCCGATAAGAGCCTACCGTGGTTAACTGGAAAGGGTCGTTTTACACATCAAAATTAAGATCTTATGAAAAAAAACACGCCTTTTTTCTAAGAAAAATCGCCCGTAGTAGAAATTAACTGAAATATATTGAATTGATGCACTAATAAGTTTTATAAGGTTTAATATGGAAGCAGACATGGTAGCTCAGTGGAAACGGACGCCATTTACCAGTAGGTTCAAACCCAGGCTAGTCTCTCAAAACAGTAAAGGAAAACATGGTAAGGAAACCGGAATGTTCTCGAAGGAGATCATCGAACCGCCCACACTGGCTCCGTGTGGTAGATCCAAAATTCAAAGGTCTTCAATGTCTGTTCCGGGTACTTTGCCTTACAAAGTTTTACATACTTTTAATTTTTAAACAGACTTCGTTTCGTTGATAATGTTGGTGACATGGAATTCAAAATGATGAGTAGGTATACAACTATACATGCTTATAGGAATCTGCCTTAATCCCATACACAATTCCATAATCCCTGTTACCTTTAGAAGAGCTCTTTGTATAGGGGCTCGACTGGGAAATACTACCATTACTAATTTCTGTACACCTGGATGAGGGATGCACAGAACCGGGACATGTGGCGGAAGAAAGGGGAGACCTATTTGGTTTTGCCATCCAAAGATGTTTAAATATACATACACTTAGGCCGCGGTCCCACTGTCGTGATGGCAGATAATCGCGTGTAGTTTTAAGTGTCGTGGCTTATTGTGTATTTAAATTGAGGTGTTCACATTCTCATGACGACAGGCTGTGTCGACGGCGCGTTCGTGTTCCACGCGTGCCTCAAAGAGAGTCAGCAAAAAGGAAGGGTTCCGCAAGGACCGATGCCGGGGTTGCGGGACTGTTCGAAAGAGATACCGTGCAAAGGCCGATGAAGGAACATGGATGGGTTTTAGTCAGTAAAAGTCTGACACTCCGTCCTGCTCCGCCCAGAGCGGGAGAAGTAATTTGATGATTTCCCATCCGACAAAAAAATAAAATAAAATGTGTTCACATATAGGACGTCGCGATTACTGCCGTCCCCGACTTTGGCAACTAAAAACCAACGATAAATTAATCGTGACGACATCGTGGGAACGCGGCCTTACGATATATATACGGGACAACGCGAATAAAATTACAAGAACAAGTACCTTTCGTCTTTGTTGAGGGTGTTTTTACACCCTTTATGTACTTACGGGAAAACTGCGAAAAAAATGTTTGCTACTTGGTACAGTCAACTGGTTGCTGTCAGTACACGTTTGACGTGTCAAACTTGCTAATTATATCAAGGCATCGCACTGAGACATAGAATTACATTTTTCCATGATATTTCTACTAATTACCAGAGGCGCAGGAAAACCTGAAAGGATATGGTGGAGGTCTTTGCCCAGCAGTTCGACATAAAAGGCTAATATAATAAAATAAACTTTTGAGAGCCTTTCTATTTTGAGCTTACCGTAGTTGGTTAAATCACGCGTCCTGTAACATTAGTACTGCACCGATCACCTATCAATGTGCGAAGCGTAATAATATCGTAATAACCCGTCAATCATTAACTGTAGTAATCAATTAGCACGGCGGCCATTTTGATGTTAACGAGCTGATAAAAATAACAAATAAACCGGTCATTAACTGTCATCATATAATTCCATAAAAAAAAGGTCCATTCTCTT
This sequence comes from Xestia sexstrigata, assembly GCA_941918905.2. Classification (NCBI taxonomy): domain Eukaryota; kingdom Metazoa; phylum Arthropoda; class Insecta; order Lepidoptera; family Noctuidae; genus Xestia; species Xestia sexstrigata. The sequence continues at coordinate 1,792,840 of OW799210.2, forward strand.
GTACTGTATGGAGGAGAAATTATTGGAAATTGTACCTACTGTTCTGAGGACAATAATAATTATTGGAAATTGTTCTATTCAGAAGACAATAACTGGAAATTGTGTTAGCTATTCTGAGTTGCGTGTAATGGAATGTCTTTGATAGGAATACGTAAATATCTAAATTGTATTTGTATTGAATGCAGTTAAATTACGCATAGGAATTGCAAATATGAAATAGTATACTTACCAAGCATTTGATATTGGATGTTTAGTATATTATGATTGGACTAAATAATTAATTAGGAACGGAAATATTTTTTTTGACATCCTTCTGTGTTTCTTCGAAGGTTTAGGCAAGAGAGTACCTGTAGTGCACCCACACTTCGAACCCATCTATCTTTGTTTCTTTGATAGGAATTGAGTTTTTTTTTTCGGAAATCATAATTTTGATTAGAAATACAGTTTCGCGATATCTCCGATGATAAAACCACACAACACTTACTCAAAATTCTCGTATATATCTAATTACATTCAGCGTTACATCTCCCACACAAAAACTACATCTTAAGACTAGCTCTTATACTAACTATTGCTAACGAACAAGATTGCCAGTACGAGATACGAAACTTAAGTGACGCAAACTCTTCTACTAGGTACTTGAAGTTACAAAAGACTTTTAGAATGCTCTCGGAATAAAATTAAAACACAAGTAGATACTTACTTTATTTACTTTTGGGGCTGTGGTTTTTGAAAAAAACCTGGTTTTCACTGACATAGCATTAGTTTTTCATTATAACAAATGCTAGATGTTGAGATTCTTGTAAATCATCGTTAATGTATGGTGAAGAACAGTGGCATTCACTAACTCAAATTAGTTAGATAAAATTAGTTCGATACATTCATCATCGGCTTCCAGTCTAACCGGTGCGTAGCAGCTATACCAGTATTTTACGGGACGCGACTGCCTATCATTCTGACTTCCATGAACGTTTTTGAGGACGTCTGAAATCGCAAAGACTTTATCTAAGTAATTATCACTTTAACTTACCAAAAAGTTCTGGTCGTGTAGCGGCTATCGTGTATTCGTATTTATTATGAGGCGGTTTGTACTACTCTTGTATTCGAGTTTTGCTCGAAAGGAATTAAAATAACATAACATAGGTAACATCACTCCTATCATCCCCGAAGGGTAAGGTAGAGGTGTACCTAAAAGTTAATATCTTCATTAAAATAAACGAACACTGACCACCGGTATATAATTGAAATGGCCCCTTTATTTCCTACAGCCGACATAGGATTAGCTGTTGATAGGGATCTACATCCATTCAAATCAGAGAAACCATACAAATTCCGTTACACACAATGTATGTTTTATACCGGAGAGTTCTTTAGGACATACATTTAACGGTTATCAGTTGATTTAAAAGAGTGTCCATGGAGTTGCTTGCCCATTCTTCTCCATGAGAGATCTACGCTTTGGAATGGGCTACAGTACTTTCGCAAATTATGATGCCTTGTGACTGTGTCTTCGCTTTCTTTATTTTTCTGACATTCAAAAGTGCCTATTGGACCATATCCAATTGAAATAAATGCTACGAGATTGAGTTTTGAGTTTAAAAGTGCATTCCTTGATTAAAAGATGACTTTATCCACCATCTATCAACTCAAGATAATGTAAAATCTATGATTTAAGTGGTATTGAATTTACACGTCAAAGCATTAAAAGTTTCCCCCACTGCGGCACCTCAATCTTTTCCATATAAACTTTATTCTGACCTTTCCTCGTACAATAGATAAGTTTGTCTAGCTTCAATTAGTGTTGAATCTCACTAGTTTCTACAAGAATATCGCTTTTTAACCTCGTTTCCACATAATTGCCAGCAATTTGTTATCGGCCGTGACCAGATCATGCTTTTGTTATTTATTTATATGCTTTTTCCTTGAATCGTAAGAAGAATTGCTAGTGGAAATCGATAGGAGTGTGTTGGCCTAGAAACTATGGTGTATAACTGAATTATCGCGTATATTTTTATGCAAAGAATTTAAGGCGCTGCTCTTAATTTAGTCGACATCATAGAGCAATTAATTGTAGGCCGGTATTTTTTTTTGCATATGGCATCTCGCAGTTTACTAGGAGGTTGTGGTCTGCTTAACAGGACTATGATTGTAGGCAGGTTTATAGTTATGGTTTAAGAACTTTATTTCTCAAAAAGAATTACATTCACTAATAATATGAGAAAAAACTTATTTGTACTTAGGATAAATTTGTGACGCGACGGTTACACAAAAAATACAATAACAAAAATAGTTTAGATTATTACACTACCCGAAGATAGCTTAAAATTTTAAATCCGCTAAAATGTGATATTTTTTAAAGTATACATTTTTGATCTTTCACATCACACGAACTCCTGAGTTTGTAGTAATAGGTGACTGTCTTCCTTACTTTGAATGCGTGTTAAATGAATACAGCTAACAATGTGCTTTTTGTTTGTTTTAATACCAGTAAGATAAGATAAGATAAGATAAGATAAGATAAGATAAGATAAGATAAGATAAGATAAGATAAGATAAGATAAGATAAGATAAGATAAGATAAGATAAGATAAGATAAGATAAGATACGTAGACACACTTTTCCTTACAATAGTTTTAAGCTTATTATTAGATTACAAGACACTGAAATAGAGAGCGATTTATGAGTAAAACTACGACAAAGTAAGATAATACTGCTGCTGCCTGTCATTAACTTTTACATGGGTGGCTTTTTAGCAAAATAGGAAAGAAAGAAAAAACAAAAACAATATTATCTTAGATAATTTTCTTTAAATAGCAAAGTGACAAAAACTTTAGTACAGCATCGTCCCCTATGAGGCCTATTTTTGACCAACCCGGATATAACTCCTGATATCTTATCAGCGATGACCCGGTCAACCCGGTAATTATGGTCGCCTTGCTCATCCCTTTGGGGTGATTCAAATGACAGGCGATTTTGAGCTTAAATTCTTGTGATTACAATTGATTTTCCTTTGCCAGGTTCAGTTGATGTGGAGATATAGTGTTGGCTTTTAATTAAATACTATCGGAGTGTTTTAATTCATGTAATTGGATGATTTGGATAAAATGTGATCCAAATCTTTTTAATGTGTTGAACTTTGTATACTTAATGAGATTCTATATTGAAATGTTTTAAGTATCTATTCAATGAAATCTTGATATTGTACCTATACAACTATTTGTACTTTTTAATCCCCGACGCAAAAATAAGGGTGTTATAAGTTTGACCACCATGTGTGTGTGTCTGTCTGTGGCACCGTAAACCGAACCGAATTCTTTTATTTCCAGGCGAAAGCTATTAACTAAGTGGACCAACGACACACAAGACGCACACACAAGATCAGTGCTGCCAATATAAATGTACCATAACTAATATCATTGACAGAAAACGCACACCTAAACCACTGGGTGTAGAAGCATGAATTTACACACAAGAGTTGATAACGAATGCGAGCAATATAAAACCGATTTTTAAACATACATTCATGAATGGAAAGAAATTGAAAAGGGGATAAAAGTTAGTATGTAATCATTTTCAGAATCGGAATCATAAATTTTCCCAGTGGGAACTCCCATCGGACCATCATCGGACACATGCCTCGAATTGAATAATGTTCGCTTCACCAACATCTAATTTCATGCCTTCAAAATTCGAACGTTATGTGGTTTTCAGGAACACCGCCTGTGATTGACAGACTTAACGATGTAAGAATGATTCCATAATGGTTCAGTCCCCTTTTCGATGCTGAAAATACTGGCCTAACAATATAAATACATTGGTGTCGATTCTGTTGTGCACAAACTAAACTTAATTTAGCCTATTGCTATATTTCACTAAAAGGCAGTGCGAGAAAAGGACGGCTATAGCTATGAACTAAGTAAGAGATGTCAAACTAGTTTATGCCTTGCGCTTCACCATGTTTTTAGTCGACATGTTTTTACGTGCACCCTTCATTTGTATGGAAATATTAGTTCCAATTAAATTTGACGGCTCTAAATTACGTCCGTCTCTTTCTCGTTTTATTAGAGAGAAAAAGATAGCAATAGCCTAAATTAAGTTTAGTTTGTGCATAACAGAATCGACACCATTATTTCGTAAGTTATGTAAGTTCCTGAAGAATTAATTAATGGATTTATATTGAATATTTGGGTTTTTTTTTAAATAACACAAGAGTAAAGAAAGATCATAAGAATAGAAGACCAAAGAAATGTTGGATGAACTGTTTATTTAAAGGATGATATGGCAAGAAAGAAGGTATCTGATGAGATGACGAGTAATAGAAAGGTATGGAATAAGAAGATATGCGCCGACCCCAAATTAGTTGGAATAAGTTTTTTCATCATTATCTTGTACAAGAGAATGATGACCAGAAGGAGAACTTAAATTATATCTCCAATAACTTATATCTCTCTCGCAAATCGGGGCCTCGGGAAGTTCTATTATGCCGCATCGTTCTGGCTTGCATTAGATTGTGTTTGGAGGCAAATAGGGCGCATAATATTACTCTTGTTGCTCAAAAGACCTTCTTGTATAGGTACATTCCTGATGATTTATTATAAACTAATCTGTTCCTTAATTGATTACTGCAACTATGATGTTTTGAAAATCATCCTGCATGCTGTAGGCTTCTTCTGTAAGTATCATGTAAAGCTCGTAGTATACTGTGTATGTTACTTTAATTCAAAATATTCTTTATCGTGTGGTCAGTGTCTAACCTGGTGTCAGAATTTTTATGCCGCCCATGGGCCTCTGACTTGACTTTACATGCCGTCGAGAAATATCTTTCAGGCATGCTGGTTTCCTTCACCGCAGTAAGCGACAATTATGCAAAAAAAAACACAAAAATCTTAATTGTACAATGAATACAATACATAAAGAATCTACATAACTAAAGAACGACAAAACGAAATGACAAACCCTAAAAATTACAATAGGGTAGGTATAAGGTTAACGACTTCACTCAATTCAAGCCACAATACTTTCATAATTGGTGCCAGTACCTCACTGACCCGGCTGTACTTAATTGCTGGATTCGATTGACGAGAGCCCCCTAGCGGCAAATATATTGAGTTACAAATTACATGTGCCTCACTGTTTGACGTGTTATCATTTGGATAATGATGACTTGATTGTGTTCTGTACATCATTACGGTTACGTAATGATCAATGGTGTTTGTATATGGTTTGTTTTGATTAGGAGTATTTATCGAGTTCGTTGTGTATTCAGATAACCAGTCTTACAAAAGAATATCATTATTCATTTATTACCCAGTAACAATTGTTGGGGAGAGGAGCTCGTGGCTAGATAAAGTCGTTTGGATAAATTTTCAGGTTAAGCCGCGTTTGCCTAAATTGGTCTTTGGATGGGTTACCACACGGTAAGCCGTTAATCCCGGCTGTCATTTATAGATCTTTGAAAGTCGTTACTGGTAGTCAGTGGCCCGAAAGTCTGGCAACCAGTGGCAACCAAGACTTTTTTAAATACATACTTAATCATTTTCTACTGCCGTTATCCCATTATTTATTTGGGTTCGGCGCAGCATTCTTCTTCTTCCATACTTCTCCATTACTCGTCATCTCATAAGATATTCAGGATTTTTATACTTGGTGTATTATAAAACAGGGTAGATACTTCAGTTGTAGCTACAATAGGCACTTCCATTGATATAGTGTGAGTTTCAAGTTCTTCCCGAGTAAAGCCCTTAAGGTACCGCATATCTTCGTTATATTTTAAGGGTATTTTATGCAACACTGTAATGGTCCAGTTCGTTATCCCACTTACCTAGGGGTGTCAAACAAAAAAAAAGAAGAACCTAAACTTTACTACAAAGACATAGAAATAAAGCTCAATTGTAAACGATTGTCTACCTAAACTCCTTGACTTAGTCCAAAAACAGCTAAAATATTAAAACATTCTTTTTCATTGGAAAATGTAATCTTGGTGGAAAATACAACGTTACTCAAGTTTTTATGAATAATTGTCGGTTTAGAAATCGAGTAGAGTAATGGAAGTTTAGGACTAAACGAAAATTCCAGTTCTACATTACATGGAAGTTCTACATTACCTTAAGTAGAGTTTGATTACGTATTTTATCTCTTCCATGTTTGTATTCATCAATACACAGTATTATTTACAAACTACAAATAGATCTAAAATAATAATAAAAATATGTGCAAGCGGCGGTATCCCGAAATACTATAGGTGGTTACTTAGGTTTGATAACTTAATTAATCAAATACTCAAATTACAAACTGGCAGTTAGTCTGAACTAAAGTTTACGATAGTCATCACTACGTTTATGCGGGCGCTCACTTTGTAGAAAGATATTTGGGTCAAATCTGGTTTCACTGAAAATTATACGGCCGTCAAAACATTATTTCGAGGCCTGGTAACCCTACGCCGTTCCCAGCGCTCTCTTGGCAGGCGGAGACCTGAACATTCCTACTGGCATATAAAGTATATTATTATGTACAGTGTATAGAGTGCATGCAAAGACGGATGGCTTAATTAGGGAGTTTTGTGGGCCTTGTGGGCTTTATTTGGTTTACTGTGTGCTTGGGTTATATCGTTACTAGTTCAGAAAAGGTCATTTTGTATGTTATAATGTACGATTCGTGGTTTAGGTTAAGCCTCTCTTGCCTAGGTTGGCCTTTGACAGTCGTTACACGTAGCCAGTAGCCCGAAAGTCAGACAACCAGTAACAACCAGTATTAACTGGGTTGTGGAGGTCAGATAAGCAGTCGCATGTAAAACACTAGTAGCTGCATGCGGTTAGGCTGGAAATTATTATTATTTTGCCACAAGCTCCTAGGTATCCCACTGATAAATTCTACGATATCATGTCTACACAGTATACAATAACGCTTTGAAAAATGGGTCACTATAAAGATAAAAACCACACTAGGTACAACTATATTCAATTCCTTCACTCAAAACATGCGGGTACCGTACACAATACATGATAGGAACATATTGTAGCGTCAGACAATATGCTGGCCATTCTATATAGACTAGTAATAGTTCTACTAGCGTACAATGGCACGGTCAAGACGTGATGGGTGCAAGATATGGACTCATTTCGTTCTTATTATCGTGGGTCTTTTAGTTTGTTTATGATACTTGTTAGATAAAATTCTTTGTGTAAATTGAGACAGTCAATCTGGCAAATACCTGGTACCTGAGAGTGGCGGTAAGCAGGTTTAGTGCCAAAAATACCCAGACGGACGACACGCTGGTGCTGGCACAGAGGGGGTCGCACGAGGCGGCGGCTGAAATCATGACACGCAGGGTTGCGATAGTCGTTGAGAGGATCCGGCAACTGGGTCTCGAGGTGGCACTTCACAAGCCCGAGGCCATGTGCTTTCATGAGCCTCGGAAGGCGCCACCGACGGGATCCTTACTCACGTTAGGAGGGGTATCCATCGGCGTCGAATCGACTTTGAAGTACCTAGGACTCGTCCTCGACAGCCGGTGGAACTTCGTGGAGCACTTTCGACGTTTGGCCCCCAAACTGGAACGGACCGGGGCTGCCTTCAGGCGGCTCCTGCCCAACCCGGGGTGTTCAAACGCCTCCTGCCGGAGGCTCTGCGCGGGGGTCGAGCGATCCATGGCTCTTTACGGGGCCCCGGTGTGGGCGCGTTCCTTGAGCCGGCCATTACCTGAACGCGCCCCAAAAGGTGGTAGCCGTAAAGCTAGTCCGTGGGTTCCCCACGATCTCCCGTAAAAAAACCTGGTGTTCCTCTACTGCTAAATATGGACTTATTCATTGAGCGGTTTAAGGCCCAGACATCACCAAAGCGGAGACGAGTGGAGATGTGTATAGCGAAGAGGAGAGGACTCGTGTAAAAGATAGCGTGTATCCACTGAAGTTGTGTGGAGAACTGGAGATGTGTAAAGTGGTACGCCGCTCACAACACACCACTCACCGCACACCGCTCACGTCTCTTCTCGTCTCCGCAGGCCTAAACCATTGTAATACATCTCCTCTACACTCTGCCCAACCATTTCCACTGGAGCTAAGCGGAGACGAGGAGTATTAATAACGAAATTATATTGGTGGTTTCACGCTTCACGACTCGTCTTCGCTTCAGTGGAGTCCGGCCCTAAAGCTTAGTATTAGATCTGAGCGGCACCTCACAACTCTTAGTTTGACGAATGTGTATTGAGTGAATTGAGTTTGTATTTGATTAATGAATACTAGATAACTTAACATACCTAAGCTCGTTAACTAAACCTAAGGAAAGAGTTACCATTCCTTTCCGAAATACGGTAACTAGGAAAATCAGGCTGAAACATTCTTTGCTTATATGCATTGTTACTACACACCTTTTTTTTCGGATGGGAAATCATTGAATTACCCCTAGTGTAGACTTAGAGTGTTAGACTTTTACTGACTAAAACCCATCCATGTTCCTTCTTAGCCATTTGTGTTCCAGGGCCACGGTATCTCTTTCGAACAGCTGTCCTGGTTTTATTGGCATCGTTCACAATTTACATTCTTCTCCCAAAACTCCATTAATTCTGTTCGCATCAGACATACCAACAGAAGTTCATAAAACAATACGTATATTAGATTGGAATGGAATTTACATCCAAGCTCTAAAAATACCATTCTATACGCAGTTATTTTAGAACAAACGCCGACTGAAATTTCAGATCATATTTCAGGCTTCATTCGAATTTCAATTCAACGAAGCTTTAAAAAAACTTGAGTGCTTAATGGAAATCCTACACTGAAGTTGTAATGAAAATTGTACCTATACAAATGGCATGCAACCTGAATTTGTGCTTTACCATTGAGTAATTTTCAATAGACTTGCGTAGGAATCCAGTTTTTTTTAAGTTATATTTTACTTAATTTTAATACGAAATAATAATAAACAAAAATAAAAACAAAAAACCTAAAAAAATTGCTAATAATAAAAATAGCTACAGCTAAACTAGCTGGCTTAGCTATATTTAGTATTATAAATAGCTTCATTTATAATGTTATCAGACTTTTTGAGGATTTGACAAAAAGGCGAGTCAACAAGCTTGAAGGAAAATTTACTCTTAAAGTTACCATGACCGGTGAGAAATTGGGCAACACAGTGATCAACCTCCAACCATGTCCTGGCCAGCCGTTCACGAACGGATGGAAAGAACTGGTGGAGGTGTCAGCCCTTGATGGAATTATCCCACCTACCTTGCCATTCAGACAAAAGTTCCTCCCAGACGTCGGTCTGTGGTTTGAATAATCTAGCAATCTTAACACGGTCACGTAGGGTTAAAAAGTCTGCGTCCGTAGTCTCACGTACGTAATAGTACATCATCATCCACAGTCACACATCACCTACTACTGGGTATAGGCCTCTCTTTACTGGTGCCAAGCTCCACGTTCTTATGCCATTCTCATCAACACTTCTCTTTCCTAAGAAGCCACTTACTTACCACTCATAAAATTTCATTTTTTTTTTCTAAAAGAGATTAAATTATTTCTGTAAGTAGACTAATAAACGTACCCACATTATTGTACATACTCATCGTTATGAACCATTTTTAAATGAGAAATCTACTTAAAACGCATTTTTCCAGTACATTTTTGTGCGCTTTTTCTTAAAAAAAAAAATGCATGGGGCAGCTGTTTTTTTTTCACTTTTACAGAGTTAGTACCAGCACCTAAGTATCGGTCACAAGCGACTAGTCCCCTTGCATGTTTACTAAACAAGTTCTAATTGCAGACACTTTCAGCCATTTTATCAAAGGTTATTTTCTCCATAAGCGAAGTGACAGCTTGTCAGCTATTTATAAAAAAAATATATTATGTACCTACACATTATATTCGCTGAGTGAATTTTGTTGTCATCTAATTTGAACTTGTCCTACGTAAAGGCGTCGAGTGCTACAGACTATATTTTTCTCAAAACTTCAATTTAAAAGGTTTTGCTGTAACTTGAGATTTATTTTCTTTTTTACTTTTATAGACATCAGTTTGTTTACCTCTGCTTCATTCAAGTATTTTTTCATGGTCCTTTGATCTCAGATAAATCATTGCTATAATTTAATTATTTTCTAACTTTGTCTCAAGTTTCTTTTCGTTTCAATCTTTTCAAATATTTTTATAATAAAACATAAGATAACCGGCCAAAGGCCACAAAGCCACAAAGGGTTCCGTAGCACCAGACAATATAATAGCAATATTTTTAACGCTCATTCATCAGTCAATTTATTTACATTCAACAGCAAAACTGGATTTATTTTTCATAGTATGTTAATAAAAAAATCCCAAGTGCGAGTCGGACTCGCATGAAGGGTTCTGTACCATCGCAGTAGGGGAGCCCCCTTTCATTTTTATTACTTTTATATATTCTGTGCCTACACAAAATAAACCATCATTTATCCACATTGTTTTATCAATAAGTGTACTTACCATAGAAACTGCATCCATTCTACAATTCCTTGAAAGCAGGTACGTGTACACTTATACAATTACTAGAGCAACATCGATGTCGGCACATCTAATTACCTACCATCGATTTACTTTCCGAGCCAGCTAGTCCACTTTATCGACGAATAAATTATTAGAAGAAACTCCCCGCTGTTGACATAGATAACTTTAACTTCTACTTTTCGATATTGTTTTTTTGATAGCTCGATAATGAAGTCGATGTTTTCGTATATTTTGGAGCCAATGAGGCGTTTCTTGGTGAAAAAGTTCGCGAAAATGTCGAAATTTGTTTTAATATTTCAATGAACATTTATTGGGTTTTTTGACGGCAGTTTCCTGATGGCGTAAAAGTAAAAGGTCACTTGACTAAAAAGCTATTTATTTTCAATTAGGTACTGCTGTAATTTGTTTCGACCGAGTAAATATCAATTTACATACCAAGAGTAATATCAAACCCGTATCAAATTCTAACAGAAAATCTATTACAATCGAGCGATAACACGATAATGTATGATACGATATGTTTACAAATTTCACATGAATATTACATTGACTTAACCGAATATACAGGCTTGAAAATTACTAGGAAGTGTTTATAAAAACTTTTCTTTTTCAAGTTATAGAAATGTTTTATATGAATATTAACAAAAGCAACATTCAATATTCCGCCTCCATGAAATACTAAAATCACGCCTATAATCCCCACAGGGTTAAGCAGACGTCCCTGCATTATAATAGAGGTCAAGCCTTTGGCCATCAAACGCGCATAAATGCAGACTTCGGGCTAGTACTAAGAAATTCCTGACGGAAAAATCTAGAGACACTTCTTTTTTTTATTCATTAAGAAATTGGTACAGTTAATAAAAAATGTCAACACGCGTGTTCCAAAAACAAATATTTGTAAGTCTTCCATATTTTCTTTAACCAAATTACATGCGTGTGATTTCAAAGGGCTTCCTGAACTGAAATTTTCACATCAAAAGAAGCCAATATATTATGATTGTATACTCACTGTTATATCCCAAGCAAACGTACTGCCAGGATAAAAATCGAATAATCTATTATCCTCGAAGACTTAGGCAGAAGCCAACAACAACTACATTTTTCCAGGTATGTTTAAGGCCCATGTAATAGGGGGCGAGCCTATCAACCAGGCACAAATCCAGACTCCGTGGCTGCTACTGAAAAATTATTTTTGGAAAAATTTAATAACACTGCCCGATCTGGGAGTCGAACCCAGGACCTGATGCTCAGCAGTCTCGCTTGGACCACTACACCAACGAGGCAGTAATTCAGGCAATTTTATTTGCGGTAGGTACACCTCTACCTAAAAAGAAAAAATATGTATTCGTCGCAAGGACATGACGTACCTACACGACAAAAACAAAATAGGCCTGAAAATAATCCGGTTAGCCAGACTACGCAGGTTTTATCTCAATTGTTGATTGTACTTGGCCTATAAAACAAGATTAATAGTGAGCTATGTAGTCCCCAGATAATAATAAAGTAAGGTTTTCACAGCCAACTACAATGGTCTGAAATTCCTAGGTGTAATCGTAAAGCTAAAGGCATTGTTATGTTGGTGGAACATCGTTCTTCTCTTCCGTAACATACATTTTATGTGTTACGAGATAAAACAAAAAGTCTGTTTAGTTTGGTGTTCAAGCCAATTTTATCTTTTGACCAAACGGTTCCCTTCCTCCTAAATCCTGTCAGCCTTCAGGGCAAGAGTAAACAAGCATCTTCTGGGCATGCTAATTTTATCCTTAGACCTCATCTAGCGCTTTCCATCTGTCGGGTCAAAGTCAAGGGTGCCTCCTAAAAGCCGGGATATTAGGGACAACAAATACAAATTCTCTTAAAATTTAAACTGATACAGCCCGCTGACAGACAGACGGACGGACGGGCAGTGGAGGCTTAGTAATTGGGTACAGTTGGTTACACTTCACATATGAAAACCAAAATTAAGACAAAACAAACGAATGTTGTAAAGCGAAGAGACAATAAAGGCTAAGAATGTGGTCATTGTCACTTTGCAGCTCCATGTGTCATGGCCCATTAGCATAGTGACCGCGGTAAGTTTCATCAACCGATTAAATTCCCACAAGCATTGCACGGATGACATTAATCCAAATTGGAAGGTATAGCCGGCAGTAATGGCTTGCTTTTATGGTAACATCACACAGCGAATTATTTTGGTTGACACAGTTTTTCCCATGGTAGGTAGGACACCATCTCACCATCTTTGATCCACGCATGGATCATAGCATAGCAATGGTTTGGTCTTTCTGTTTTGTGAGGTTAGGTTAGGTTAGGTTGGCCGTTGGCCCGTTGGCCTCTGACTTGGCTTTACATGCCGTTGACAAATATTTCTTAGACATGCTGGTTTGGTTTCATCGCGATGTTTTCATTAAATAAATAAATAAAATAAATAAATAAATATCGCTGGACATTAACACACAGCGCCATCTAGTGCCACACTAAGCAACGAGGCTTGTGTCGTGGACACCAGATAGTTGATATACTACATCGATACTTTTTGTTTGTAAATACATACTTATTATACATATAAACATCCATGACTCGGAAACAAATGTCCATGCTCATCACACAAACATTTGCTCCAACCGGGATTCGAACCCGGGACCCTAAGAACGTAAGGCAGCCTCACTACCGCTGCGGCATTCGGGTCGTCAGTCACAGAAGCAAGTGTTAATGATACACAGTTGTACTACGCACATGAATTTCATAAATCAGAGGTGCGTGTCTTGGGTTCGAACTCGAGACTTGGCAGTCAAAACACAAAACAATAAAAACACTTTTTTTTTTGTATGTCTTTTCTGTCAAATCACTAGGCAACAATAACTGCTTAATAACTGCTGATGTGTGAACGTGGAAGAAGCATATGCAGTAATACCATACAATACTGCTGATGCTTCATCCACGTTCATACATTCAAGCATTAATTTGGTTAAACCACGTTGCTACACTATAGTGTAAAATCCACATTGAGTAGCACAAAAGTCATTCACCCCTAGAGCAGGCAGTGAGTCAACACATGATCAGGAACTATAGCAGTGTGAAGTCATAATCCTGTTAGTTGGGAGCTGGCTCCACTGTGGGAATGGTGAAACTCTTTCAAAACTGCCCGTATAGGAGTTGAATGTAGCCTGGTATTTGTTTAATAGACTTTCGTTTTGTTATTGTACAGGACTGTCAACCCTTGGATTTAATAATTTATATTTGTCTCTTTGGGTCTAATCATTGAGACATTATAAGTTTTACAAAAAGACCACAATAAACAAAAATACATTTAAATTAACAAAAAAAAAAAATATATCCCGTTTGGTAACCCGGTTTGGTTCCCGTTTCGCCAATTAAAGAAAATGCCATTACAAAAGTGCCGTTTCGTAACTCTTGTAAACTTGTATTTATATCTCGATGCCCTAAAATGAGTAACAATCGTTTTTCCCACCGAAACAAAATATATAAACCGCATGGGGAAATGGCAGGAATATGATGAAAACACACAGCTTTTAGCTATAACATTACGTCCTTCATTTTCACCCCTGAAATAAGAAAAATAAGAAAATTGCACCGTTCCGTCCCATCTACACGAAGGTACTCACATAAATACTGGCGAACTACAAAATGAATACACACCGTCCACCGAGAGTTCCGTATAGATGGAATGTGAATATTCAGCCTTGACCTGTTTCCTGGGTCAATCAATTCCTGTAATCTTCGTTACCAATAATTCTGTACGTTCACGAAAACAATTTCATACATTAAAATATCAATAGCGTTCCTACTACTACTTACTTTCGGTATTTTTGTTATACATTTACACAACTGCCAAGTCATTATTACTGAGTATTTTCTGGTTTTACTGTGTGCCTTATACCCGGGTCAAATTGAAGATATTTTCATCCCTTTCATTTCTAGATACAATCTTTTTTAAATTCACTATGTATTAAAATCCTAACAGCTTCATAACTATTATAGGTACCTACTCAACACCTCCGTCCTGGAGAGACTGAGTAATTCAATACAGAAAGGCTTTCTAAGATCAGTGTCGTCTCGCGTACAAAGCAATGAGATCACTCTAGCTAGGGTTTTACTTCAGACAATTAAAGTCTACTTAGATTTATCTAGTGGGTCCTCTTTCTAAGACAAAGCTTTTTATTTTGTTATATTCTAACGACAACGAAGTGACACTCCTTGATTATTGAAGGCGCATTTACACGATGCAAGTTTCTTGCCTGTAATATACAAATAAATTGAAGCAACAAATTACTCTCATTCATGCAGTCTTGAAGCCCACTTGCTCTACCAATAAGTAAATACTAAACCATTTTTAAAAACAATATTAAAACGCTATTTGTTAGTAAGTCGCAAGTCGCAAGTATTATTTTCTAATAATACTTTGACCGATACGATGTTTTCAATTCATTTTACTTATAATTATGAGTTTTTGTGATTAGTGGTGCAAGTGGGCTTTGTTGTTACTTCAACTTAAAGTTACCCACAAGCAATTAATTCGCATGATGTAAATCAGATATTACTTAGTGCTGGCAAAATTTGTCACTGGCCACTTTATACTGTCATAACTTCAATAAATTCTAATTTAGAACTCACAAGGTTACATTTTGTAGCGTGCCAGCGGAATCCTAAAAATGTAACATCTAGGTAAAAATGGCATTCAGTGGAAATCTCTGGAGCCGTTTCCATTATCCTGTGCCACGGGAGCCTGATTTTTTATTGACTTTTACTTGGAGATATTTTTAGCAGAATCCTTGAACTTTCAGCACGGTATTTTTTTGGTGAACCAGTAGTTTTTAGTTCGGTCTTTTACATCGTAACATAACATTACGTCTGTTTTCCTAAAGAGTTTGAGAGAGGTGGTCCTCTGTAATCATCTGTCTAGCCTTTTCCCAACTATCTTCGGGTCGTCTCACCGAATCCAAATGAGTAACGGTATTTTACATAGAGCGACTGCCTTTCTGACCTCCACAACCCAGTTACTACTAGGTAATACGATACCCCTGGATAAAACTGGTTGTCAGACTTTCGGGCCACTGACTACTTGTAACGACTGTCAAAATCTACAAGCTGGGGCCAACGGCTTAACGTGCTTTCCGAGGCACGGAGGAAACTCGGTATGTAATAAGTGGTCACCCATCCACGGAATCACCTAGGCAAGCTAGGTTTACGGAGCACGGTCGAGCGACTGTTATTATTTTAGCCACGAGCCTATGCTCCTATAGTACACCCATGAATGCTAGTTATGTTACGTTTTATGTAAATAATAATAGAGATGTATTTGTAACTGTCGGTGGTAATGAATGTTGTCATTTGTAGTTAGATTAATTTAAGTAATTACTGCTTTGCAGTAGTTAAGTATTATAATATTTTCATCCCTGTGGCCCTATTTTGTTAAGTGAAGTCTGTAAATAAAGGTATACCTCTGAGACTATTAACCAGACATGTTGGAGAGCATTGACCATGAATTAAAAGAGTAAAGTCCTATTCATATTTCTGCAAATAAATTGTATTTATTTAACGCAAAAACTCTTCTGAGTTATATATTGGGTGTGTTTCTCCAATTTCGAAATTCCTGCGTTAATTTCATAGACATGAAAATAACCCACCTGTTCAAATTGAACTGGTCGTTTATCTGTCAAGTCTTTATAAACAAACAACGAATTTTCAGCTACCACGCCTACCACCGATAGGTTTCCGTATCTCAAACTGCGATCACCCTACATTCTTGTCGCGCTTGTACGCGATGAAGACCACGATAAAAAACTCCAGCAAGACAGAAGCGCGGCGTCATGATCATTAATTGTCTTTGGAAAGGTCACGGAAAATCAATGGAAGGTCAAGTTCAAGTGTGTAGTTTAGTAGGTTGAAGGTCATGTGATGTATTAAAGTATTTTATACGATCCAGAACAAAATAATTGTTTTCGAATAGTCGAGGTTTTAGTGTGTTCCTGTGCTCTCCCCACTCACTTACTATTTTGGACTTAAATCAACATTTGCCTAGCCTTTTTCCAACTATGTTCGGGTCGGCTTCCAGTCTAACCGGATGCAACTGAATACCAGTATTTTGCATGGAGCGACTGCCTATCTGACCTCCAGAACCCAGTTATTACTGGGTAAAACGATACCCTTTGGTAAGACTGGTTGTCAGATTTACGGGTCACTGACTGCCTGTAATAACTGTCAAAGATCTTCAAATGACAGCCGGGACCAACGGCTCAACGTGCTTTCCGAGGCAGGGAGGAAACTCGTGGAATTTTGGACTTACAATAAATAATAATAAGCTACCCATTAGTATAGCTTTTATAAAGTTGATAAAAAGTTTTAAACAACATGTAGTCGCCCACGCTCGTCAACCGGCGTGCGTGTACTCGTATGACCAGATGTATGAACATGCACGACGCAAAAAGAGTATGTAACGATCGTAGCTGGTGGTGTTCTATAGCTTCTGCCTACCCACGGGCAAAAGGCGTCAGCTTATATTTAACAGCCTGTACAGTTACTGAAGTTCAGTCAAATTATTTTCAACAAATTCCAAATGGTGTAATTTGAGTTTGAGCACTAACTGAAATGCTAGCGCGTCGTTTCACATGAAATATTGGAAATACCTGTGTGTGTAGGTACCTATATTAATCTTTCATATGCTCGCATTTGCGTGTAACTGCATTTCATTAAACCAGGAAGCCGTAAAAGCAAATAAAAAAATACATTTAGGGTCGTACTGCGGAGAGCATTCGTCCATTTTGTGTTCAAAACGAGTGAAATTTAATGGCGGGTTGGCAGCCATCTTTTTAGGGTTCCGTACCTCAAAAGGAAAAAAACGGAACCCTTATAAGATCACTTTCTTGTCCGTCTGTCTGTCCGTCTGTCTGTCCGTCTGTGACCACCAATTTTCTCAGGAACGGGTAGACCTAGTAAGTTGAAATTTATACTACATACTGAGGTCTATAGTCCCTATTAGGTGTATAAAAATTAAGGTCCTGAGTCAACACGATAAAAAGATATGGGCAAATTTAGATTTTCCAAAATTTACCTTAATTTTGGAACTTTTTTTATTTTTCGGACTTTTCCCTTTACTTGTACTGTAAGACCTTGCTTATAACCAAAATTGTCAATTCTAGGTCAACCGGAAGTACCCTTATGGGTTTTGGGTCGGAAAAATATATGGTAGTTCCCGTTGACCTAGAATTGTCAATTTTGGTTAAAAGCAAGGTCTTACGGGTCCAAGGTCTTAAGAATTTTACTATTAAAAACTTATTATTTGCGATTGGTGCAATAGCCGTTTCTAGGGATCGAACAGTAAAGTTAAGTTTGTCCTTTAAAAAGTTTGTACGGAATCTTCGGTGCGCGAGTCCGACTCGCTCTTGGCCGGTTTTTTATTTTATTTTGTGCCGGTATGTGGGGCATAGACAAGGACATTATGGCAGGTAATTGAGTTGAGACTGGATAATGGAGCCTTCTTTTATCGAACCTAATATTAAAACACATCGTTAGGTTTTCTTTTCCGTCGACGAAGCTGGTTATTGTTTATCAGTACTTTTTTGCTCATTAGCAAAGACGATGGACCATGGTTTCTTCTTTGTATATATTTGGCCTTTTGTTTCGTTTATCAATATAGTGAATTTTATAATCAACTGTGGAACCATTTGCAAAATTACATTTTTTTGAAGAAAAGATAAACTCCTATGAAAATTTGAAGGTTCATTTACAACGCTTATGAATGTCAACAACATCAAGCTTATGAAAGCTATAAGTCTACATCGTATGGTACTTTACTAAGTTTTACTAAACATAGACAAACTCATACTAAAGACGGAGTAGGTACTGTTTTTTGAAGTTTCACGCTAAGAAAAGTTTTCTTCACCTAGTTCTTGATTAACTCTATTGAAGTTTTTCACCAAAGCTTAACACACACTACTAACATTATACTTGATTGGTTACACTATTAGGGCGTGCTACTTGTTGGGGCCGGCCTAATTTAGTACAGCCAGTCAGGGAAGTATTATACATTATAATTTTCTGTCCGGCCTATTGCTATTATGGGGTTGACCTGAACTCTGTTCAAGCACATCATCATCTGCCTAGCCTTTTTCCAACTATGTTGGGGTTAGCTCTCAGTCTTAACGGATGCAACTAAGTAGAAACCAGAATCCTAGCTGACATCCACGACACAGTTATAAAGTACTGGGTAATTTTCCTACTCCTCCGCTATTATTTTCTGATTAATTTCGTTGCGGGATCCAAGACAGTTAAATTGTTTCTCCGTGACTTCGTCAAGTTTCATTGTGTCGGCGCTTTTCTGGTGGTTGCTACTGTTGATTCTGGCTTTCAGGAGTTGCAGTGTATTGGGAATAGTGTGGGGGCTTGTCCCAATAAAAAAGTACTGGTTAATACGATACCCCTTGGTAAGACTAGATGCCAGACCACTGACAACCGGGACCAACAGCTTAACATGGCCGAGGCACGAAGGAAACTTAATATGTACTGGATGGGCACCCATCCACGGACCGACTTTAGCTGATTAACCTTGAAAATCGACCCGTGCCGCTGTAATTATTTAATCACGAGAGCCTCAGACTCTAGTCTAGAACTTCTAATGAGTAAAGTATCAAAACAATAACAAAATTGCAGCCATCAATGACATACCCGTCATATTTTGGAAATCGCATTGGTAAAGCTAAATCTAGGTAAAAGCCGTGACGGTCCATCTGCCAGAAATATTCGATTCATCAATCTATCTTAATAGCCAGGCCGGGATTAATCCTCTATCCATCTGCAAAAAACTAAAAACAATTTTTCTCTCTGCGAACCTAACGAAATACAGCACGGATTGCGCGATTGTAAAGCTAAAAATTTTTTTTTTGAATGAAGTTCGACTGGTGTTGTTTTTTTGATGGAAGCAGTGCAGGAATAATTAAACTCATATCACAATCACTCTAAATATTTGTTTTGCTATGTTATATACGTTTTACTGTGTGCTTCTTACGTTTTGCTTTAAATTTATGAAAATCATCATTATTAGTTTTTATCATCAGCTTCCCTCTATTCTTTCCACGTGTCGTGGTTATTTGCTGTCGAACTCCAATCTTTTATAGATACAGATATCGTTCAAGGACTTCTCTTTCGTAGGTGCAAGATATATTCAACATTTAGTCACTGTCTTGGCCACTAGCCTGTCAAAAGCTTCCCAGTCCACCTTCTGGTATCAATTCACTGATACAATTCAACAAAATAAAAACAAAACCATAACAACAACAACATTACTAATGAGCAAAGAAATCAAAATACAAACTCTTCCAAAGAAACACCGCAAAAATGAAGCAAAGCCCCATCCATCAAATTGAAAGCCACAGACAAAGTTACAAAGTTACAAACAAAAAGAAGCTAATAATAATAAAAAAACAACTTGGTATTCGCCGTGTAGTCTCCAGCAATCGCTGAGTTGAGACAGCTCGATTCGAAGCACCATTAATTAAAAAAGTTGCCCGCAATATTGGCGCGTGAACACGAACTGGCAACCGGATTAACCGCCTAAAATGAATATCCAACCTTACCCACCGATCCATAAAGTTCATATTGAACCGTGTATCCAGGTAGACAAAGAAGACTGGCTGGCTAAAAGTTGCTGACGTCAATTATCCAAGTTACAATCCTCGTTTCGATCATTAAAACGTTCTATCGGTTTATTTTGTGAATAGACGTGTTTGACTGCGGATTGCCCGGTTAATTTGAGAACTGGGCAGAGTACACAGTTGCTGTTTGATCTTATACAATTTGTAGTTCATTATTTTTATATTTATAGGAAAGTAAGGATCTTTAAAAATCGCCATCAGGAAAGTTTTGTGAATGTGGATTTATAGTAGGAAGGAAAAAAGAACTATGAATGGACTCTGAGAAAGATGAAAAGACTGGCAAGGGGGTGACACATGAGATGACCACTTATCTCTATAAGTGGTCATCTCATGTGTCATGTCTCATGTGTCATCTTTTTCTTCCATACTTCTCTAAGTATGGAAGAAAAAGACGTGCTGCACCGACCCAAATAAATTGGGATAAGGGCAATGCTGATATATCTCTAAAATTCTACGTTAACTTGTTCATGAATGTAAATTTGCATTTAATTAAATATGAAAGAATGTCTGTTAACGAGAGAGCTTAAGAATAATTCATTAAAAGAAGGTGTTACATCGCCAACTGGAAAGGTCTCCTACACACGCATAATTGGTTTAGTTGCACTGACTAGCGACGAGGATCTTTTTAATTAAATTTGAAAACAAAATGGCTGCATCTCTGATTACATTTGAAACTTAGAATGCAGCAGGTGTTGCCAAAGCCGTTAATTTGAATCGATTCGAATTGCCATTCGATCGAAGGCGTTTAAATTAAACTCACCAGACTTCTTCGTTGGTTTAGTGGTTGCAAACGCTACTGCTGTGCTTGAGGTTCTAGCTTTGATTCCCAGGTTGGGAAAAGTATTATTTGGTTTGTCCATCAGGGATTTTTAGTAGATTTTAGTTGATTGCAGTATCTCGGATCTATGAAATGACTCACTTTACCAGGCAAAATTTGGGTGTACTATTAGGTACACCTCTGCCTATAATCTTTCGAGGAATACAGGCGTAATAGCGTTTAAACCTCGAACAATTTTTCTTTTATCTTTGTGAATTGAAAGTTGATATTATTTTCTTTGGCAACGTTAGCAACATTATTATTTTTGGAGGAAAATGTTACAAGTTTTTATTTTTATTTCTTTATGGTATCTCTGTTTGCGTGAGGACAGACTTTTCTTTCTACGTGAGTTCGCTTTCAAGTTTTTATTAAGAAAATTGTTGTGAACTGGAGTAAAGATATAATATCACCAACAAGTTGTTTGTCTATTTCTTGAATAAAAATGAAAGAAAATATTGGAATTGCAGAAATTGTTTATTTGTGTTCATAAAAAAATATTTTAACAAACGTAAAAGAAAAGTTACTGTAGGTAAATGAAAAAACAATTGACAGTCACGAACACTAATAATTATTATGTTTACCACTCAGAAAGATTCGGGGGCTCCGGCCCATCTCGTAACTTTAATGCAAAATTCTGGGTTCAACTTCATCATCTGCCTAGCCTTTTCTCAACTAGATTGGGGTCGGCTCTCAGTCTTACTGGATGCAGCTGAATGTAAGGCTAGTTGTCAGTCTGTCGGGCCACTGACTACCTCTAATGACTGTCAAAAATCTACCTATGACTTGTTTTCCAAGGCACGGAAGAAACTTGGTATATAATTATGGTCACCCATCCACAGACTAACCTCGGCAAGAACTGCTTAACTTTGAAGAACGACCCGAGTAATTGTAATTAATTATAGCAAAAATATAACTAGTAGTATAGTACTATCCAAATATCTAGTATGCCACCTGCCACTTCACTTGAATAGCTGTAGCAATATGGGGGCAAAAAGACTAGCGGAGCAAAATGATTTTATTTCCACCGTAACAAGGTTAGGGTCGCACCACTGCGCGCCGGACTACCTACATCACATTCAAAGTGCTGACGATGGTGTTACACCATTAGGATCTGTACAGACGTGCCACAACCACACCATTTAGTAAAAAGGAAAAGTTTTATAAAAAACTTATAGCTTTATTCACACGTACATCCTTGGTAATTATTATTATTATCTGACTTTGGCAGCATCGAAAAGGACTTTTTTAGTTAGACTACTGCAAATTATTTGACACCTTTAAAGACCGTCGCAAACGTGTGAACGATTCTACGATATCTGAGATAGATACAGTATACTTTATTTGTAACTGTGACTTATGCCCGCGGCTTCGCCTGCGTGGAGTTCGATAATTGTCCCACGGGATCGTACTACCGGGATAAAAGTAATCTACGTGTGAATCCAGGTTATAAACTATCTGTGAACCAAATTGTCATCCATATGTGGTCAGGAGGTTTTGCGTGAAAAAGTAACAAACATCCATCCATCCATCCATCCACCATCACAAACTTTCGCTTTTTTACTCGTATAATAGTAAGATATCTCAGACATAAGAATATAGAGTATACTTTATTTGTAATATTCTTAATGTTTAGCTGATGTCGCATATTGCACGCAATATTGGACTCACAGAAAAGTAGCAGAAAAGACTAACTCCTGATCACCAAGACTATAATCAGTGGCAGCTACAACGTTACCCTAACCAACTGTACCGACACCGTCCACTAACTAGTTCCTAGCCTTATTTTCCAGAAACTGTGTGGCGCAGTTGTGACGCGTCTGTCAAAACCCCTACACAGTCCATCCAGAAATCCCAAGAGCGTCCCCACAACGATTACGTCGGTCACACGTGGACGTCAAATTGTCAAACATGCAATTAGTACACCGTAACCTCACTAGCGCCAATTATGCAATGGCAACTACAGTACTTTCTCAAGTTATTATGCCTTGTGACTGGGACTGTAGCTTTGTTTTTATCTTTCTTTTTTTGACATTCAAAGGTGCCGTAATGGTCTAATTGAAATAAATGCTTTGAGTTTATTATTGTTATTTTTTGAAGAACTGAGCCACAGGCGCATGTGTTTTGTTTTTGATTGACGAAACAAGGAATGAATGTTGTTGTTATGACTTTCTGGGTTTAGTGGGCCCAGAAATGTTTCTAGTATCTATATCTACACATACATTGAAGTCTACACTACACTACACTACACTAGTCTAGTCTACATTGAAGTCGCTTTTAGTGGCTTCCTATGAGGCCATATTGCTTTTAAAAATAACTGACCCCCAATATCTCCGTAACTAAAAGGTTCCCAGGTATGGTGTGGAACAAAAAAATGAAGGCAATGACAGGGGGACCAAGTGCCTTTCGGCTTCGTTAAGAGGTGTTTTACACCCTTTATGTATATTGGATTGTCAGGAGTCATTCCGTTAGGAACGTACATCATGTGAGCAGAAGATGAGATGATGGGTTTCGTGTAATGTAAACACACTGGGTGCGATACACTGTTTTTATTAAACTAATAAATTACCTACTTGAAATTACAATTAAACACAATAACCCGGGGCACAATGAATCGGGCACAGTTCCAGGACGTCTTAACTCCGCTGCGATTAGACACCGACTGTCCTCCTCGCTGAGAGCTCAAGACATTAGGACTCTATATAAGCGCGCTGTAGTTGTGGGTAGACTTGTAAGTAGGTCGCGTAATTTTACGACTGGCGCGCTTGCGATTCATTTTACTACTGTAACCCGTACCACAGTATAAATATGGACAGTACGGAAACTACCTACAAACATTCGAAACCGCATACTCACACAAACATGCGCATCGACGGGGCGCCTCAGCCGAAGTTGCGCTGCTGTCAGTCGTGCGTGCCGCGCCCTTTGCCCTCGCTATGCTCGCATTATATATTACTCACCAACTTTCTGTCACAAATGTCGTCGTCGCTCCGCCGGCCTTCGACCTACGCGCCTCATGCCAGCTAGCAAGTTTTTCGGACTAACGATCCATCGGACATTTGATTCTTTGGATTTATGAAATTCGGACAGCAAACGATTCGGATTTATGACTTTCGGAATTATGAATTGCGGTATTTTAAATAATAGTAACATTTTAACTCTTCGGAATTATGAAATTAGGAATTGTGACTTTCGGAATTTAGTTTTTCGGATTTTTTGGGTGTTCCCCGCCCGCTCTGACGAGCGCACGAAACCTTATCGTCCAACCGCGGCTTGCTTCCGCCAAAGCTTGTAAAAGGTTACGCCGTAATGACAAAATTAAAGATCTGTAGTTCTACAAGTTGTTGTGTGTTAATATTAAACTGATTTCCGTATTTAAACTATCGTCTCTTGTTGAGATTAACCGATGCCATAAGATAACCTATTTAAATTGTATTTGTAAGCTAGTTATTTCAATTCGATTTATTGATCACAGCAGAAAAAGACGTTTTGAGAAAAAAAAAAACAACATCAACAACATTAAAAGGGACAACCCTATGGCTTCAATGGAGCGTAGGTAATTATTGCATTAACTAGGTTTAGTTTCGGTACTGTCCATATTTATACTGTGCCCGTACTAAGGACCGGATTCGATATGTACATAAATCTCGGTGGTTATGTCTAAATAAATCTCGATGATTTGTCAAGTTGTTTAAACCGTACGAAACAGGAGCGGTACGCTAGTCTTATTTCAATTCAATGTCGTTCCTTTTCATTACAACTTTATTTTTCATTTCTATTGAATAACGAGAAAAGTCATGAATTTAATCAACTACAAGGGCTATTCAGGTATGTAAATTAATGTTCCACTTACGTCGGCCCGGGCACCACAGCTGTGTTCAATCCGAAATAGTCACTCACGACTCACGACTGTTTTCGGTGTGTTTGGTAGGTAGAGTTATTTGAAACACGTTTTATTCTGTGCATAATTGATATCTATCAGGTGTTCTGTACAATCCTTAGGTTTACTACGTAAAACTCAATTTGATGAGAAAACCTTCTTATAAGCTGTGATAGACCGAAACGCAAAAGGTTATTAACAGTTTTTAGGTATAAACAAGTAAATTACGTTTGAAACCTTTTTGTTCCTAAAAATTCTGTTTTCAAAGTTTTTTACTAAAAATCAAACTTTTTCATTGAAATATTTTCCTTTCCATCCACGCTTAAATTTTATCTAAATTTTTAACATCTAATCGCAAAATCAAGAGCACACTTTACCTAGATACCGTTGGCCTACATTCCACATTTTTCTCCTCAACGTGGAGCGCACTCTGTATTAAACGAAAGTCATTACAGTTCATAAAGAAGATTAGTTCGCGGTAGAAGTAACAAGTAATTTGGTTCCGTACATCTTAAAACATCCAATCATTGATGAATACTGTATGAGGGCTGCTTCGAATGTGGGTTCGAGATAAACAGGTCGAGCTATGTTGCCGTTAAGAAGAGCTGTTGTTTATTTATTTATACATACATACATAACATCACGCCTTTAGTCCCCGAAGGGTTAGGCAGAGGTATACACCCGCATTTCGCCAGTTATGTTTTTGAGTCCCATGTAATAGCGGGTGAGCCTATTACCATCAACCGGGCACAAATCTGGCTGTTTCTGAGAAATTCCTGATGGAAAACCCAATAACACTTTGCCCAACCTGGGAATCGAACCCCGGACCTTATACACAGCAGTCGCGCTTGCGACCACTAGACCAATGACCAACGTTCTTATTTAGTTATCGGAAAATTCGTTTGAATTTCTGAAAAAAGTGAGAGAGCGAGAGTCCCTACTCTCTCTCTCTCACACTTTTTTAGCTACGAAATGATTTAGTGGTTTTAAGAACTGAAGGCATAAAGTCTCTCTGTAAAAATAATACGTAAAGCTTTATCTCCAATCCTTTCGTAGACATTGGCGAACTAAGACAAGGCGTTCCTAACTCAAAAGATCCTGTTAAATTGACTTTAGATACTTCGACAAGGTGCTCCAAAAGTACGAACCTTTACTTTGAACAAAAGTTAGCAAAATAATGATATTACTGTTAATTAGCCTGAATTATTATGTGCATTACTTCTACGCGATAATAAATAGGATTCACGTGAATATTAAACACGATTGCTGACTGAACTGAAACGTTAAGACGACTTTCATATGAAGAAATAACGTTGTGAGTGCCTCGTTGTATAACCTGTCTTCGAGTTATTTCGTATCAGCCTCGGAACGTGCAATTAATATTAATAATTAATTATATAAGACAGACGGATAGGTAATTACGATATGTTGTTAACTCATCAGTTGTATTGTTATGTATTCTTCGTAATACGTTGGTCTTGTGGTTGCAAGCGTGACTACTCAGGTCCTGGGTTTGATTCTCAGGACGGGCAAAATGTTATTAGGTTTTTCACAGCACCCCATTTAGCCGTGTGACACCCGTGGCTCGGAAAGACCGTAAAAAACATTGGTCCTGCGCTTGATCTTGACAGCCGGGACCAACGGCTTAACGTGCTTTCCGAGGCACGGAGGAAACTCGGTATGTAATGGGTGGTCACCCATCCACAGACCAACCTAGGCAAGCACGGCTTAACTTAACGATCGATCCGAGCGGCTGTTATTATTTAGCCACGAGCTCCTCTCGGCCTAATAGTTTGTTAAAAGGAAATAAAACATATCTGAATAAGAGAGATTATACTGTGTGCCTTTGGCTGCGCCAAATAGGCATCAACTTAACGGAATACAGTGCACCTGTGTTTACGCACTAGTGTATAATGTCTCCGGCAAATGCTTGCCTAATATCCGTCAAAATCGGTCGGAGATCAAAGTTTTGAAAACCTTTATCTATATTGTAGTCTTTAGATCATCTAAGAGACCTCAAGATACGTATAATATTAAATTGGTGTCGGAATAGAAAGGCTTGAAATACCT